>BRKX01000008.1:5251647-6627919 GCA_026008535.1 Perilla frutescens | reverse complement strand
CGATCAAGATTTATACCTGAGTTTGAATTATGCGGTAGTGTTTTTGTAGTATTAGGGTTATTTTAATGAACTGAGAGTATTTTTGTAATATTTGGATCGAATGATGCTAGCATTATTATAATAGGTTTTAGTATTGTTGTAATTAGTTTTAGCATTACTGTGACTAGTTTTAGCATTATCGAAGAAGATATTAGTTTTAATATTAACGTGATTAGTTGTGTCTTATTTAATATAGAGATTGTATTGACACCACTTTAGAGATTTCTCCTGGGTTATCTGCAATGATGAGTGGGGCAGTTTAGTTTAGATTTTGTTTTCCTTATAATTTCATATGTTGTAGATCTTTTAACACTTATAAATTTATATATAATAATGTTAAGTAAACAAAATAACAAGACGAAAAACATAATTGAGTGATAAAGATAAAAACAGTGAACAAATAGTGTCAATGATAATACTAAATCTAGTGAATAATAATGCGAGTACAATAAAATGTGTCATGATTTGGATTTATAATATTCATGTTAACTTTTTCAAACATATTTGTTTTCTAATGCTAAGAATGACAATGATAATTCTAACATTTGTTATGATAATGCTAATTCAACAAACTGTAACAACGTTTGTCATGGTTAGTTTATAATGTCCCTGATAATTTTTTATGATAATGCTAAAAAGAATTATGATAATGCTAAAATGAGAAATGACAATGTTAAAAACTGTAAACGATAATGCTAAATATAAGAAATTGTACAGATAAATTATACATTGTCAACATGCAACATTGGTAGGTTTTATATGTTTCTACAAGTTTCTCGATGTTAACAAAAATAAAATGAAATTGCTAAATCATCATGGGATAATGCTAACAAGTGTTGAAGGATATTGATAATTCAACAAAACTGTAATAGCGTTGTTCATGATTGATTTTTAATGTTTCTGGAAAGTTTCTATGCTAATGCTAACAAGAGTTATGTTAATACTAAAATTAGAAATGACAATGCTAAGACTGTAAACGATAATGCTAAATTCACAAAATGTAAAGATAAATGATACATTGTCAACAGTGTTAGATTTTATATGTTCCTACAAGTTTCCCGACGCCAACAGAACGAAATGAAACTGTTATATCATCATGAACCAATGCTAACAGGGGGTGCACAATTTTAATAATTCAAGAAAACTGTAATAGTGTTGTTCGTGTTTGTTTTTATAGTGTTCCTGGTAAGCTTTCATGTTAATGCTAACAGGAGTTATCATAATGCTAAAACTGTAAACGATAATGCTAAAATTCACAAAATGTACAGATAAATCATACATTGCTAAATCATCATGAAACAATGCTAACAGAGTTCGTTCAAGATTATATTTTATATGTTTCAGCAAGTATTGTAATGCTAAGAAAACAAAAGGAAACTTCTAAATCATCATGAAAGAGTGATAAATCATTTTTTTGAACGAAAATAAAAAAAAAATTGCAATAAAATATGGGAAAAAAATTAAACAAAATATCACCTTGATTTTTCATCTTTTCTGGTTTCAATATTCAATTTTTCACTATTGTTTATCTTCATTGAAAAGAGTTGGAAACTCTATGAAATTGTTGTTGTTGTTGGTTTTAGTCTTTCTCGTTGATTTTTCGCATAGGTTTGTGTGAGTAAGCTAATTATGTGAGTAGTAGTGGTGATTGAAGTCTCTGCAAAGTCTAATTCTTTAAATCTTTTTTTAAATTTTTTCAATTTTACCCTTATTAATCTTTGTGAGATGTTGCAACTGCTTCTTATTACGGAACTGCCACCGTTTTTTTTTAGTCTGGGCCATAGATCTGATCAAATTAAATGATATGGATTGGTTCTTAGTTCTCACACAGGACCTGATTTTCTCTTAGTTCTCACACAGGACCTGATTTTCTCTTAGTTCTCACACATGTCTAATTCTCTCTGGAACCACTATCTCTCTCTCTCTCTCTCTCTCTCTCTCTATATATATATATATATATATACACACTAGGTTTTTATGTGAGAACTAGGAATCATTTATAGCCATTAGATCTTATTAATTCTAAGAATGAGATTAAAGGTAAGTTTTTATGATTTTATTTATTTATTTACACGTTTCTTTAAGTTAGAGGATAATTTAGTATTTTTATATAGTAAATCCCTTAATACACGGCACTCCATATCAAACCAAATATATATCCAAATATGATCCCCATTACCCACGTTGCTGTATTATTTCCATAGGTAAAAAACGGTTTATGTTCCTTTTAATTTTTGTATTTTATTCATAGTGTTTAAGTTATTTTTTGTAGTTATCAAAAGTGTGATTCAATTATTTAATCTTTTCTGACGGGAATATGACAATATTTTCCACATCAATTCCTAGTTTCATTAAATTCTAGTACAATTTCATTCCTTATTATTATTGTTATTATTATTATTATTATTATTATTATTATTATTATTATTATTATTCAACTTTCATTGCTTTGAAAGTTGTGTTTTGTTGTTTTCAATGTTGTGTTTCATTGTTTTATATGTTTCATTGAATTTTTATAACTCAACAAAACTCAAAATCATATATTATCTAATTATAAAAACACACATTGTTAAGGTCGATTTTGGTGTTAGTTTACCCATTAGTTGTAGCTTATTATAATTGAGTTTGGTGCTTATTTAATATAAATCCATATCTTATTATGATTGATTTCAGTGCATGTTTAGTATAAATTCATAGCTTGTTTTCATTGATTTTGGTGTTCGTTTAGTATAAATTTGTAGCTTTGTGAATTAAGTTTGGTGCTTGTTTAGTAGAAATTCATAATTCATTATAATTATTTTTTTTATGCTTGCTCATTAGAAATTCAATGAATTTAGGTCAACGCTCGGTACTTTTTTTCGTTCCACCGTACAGTTTCTCATTAAACATATCATTAACACTCAACTGACGCTTCACACATGTACTTGTGAAAATACAACGAACATTTTTTTAGAAAATACAACTTACAAAGTAATGAAATAAAATAAACACCAAAATCAATATCTATCATATATAAGCTATGAATTACTACTAAACAAGCTAAAAAAATAAAATAATAATAAACATCTTCATTACTATCTTCATCATTGATCATTAATATTGTATCATCTCTACCGCTGTCATTTTTCCTCTTTGTTCTTTTTTTCTTCATTTTCAATTCTGCTCAAAATATTAAAAAATAAAAGCATTCTGGCTTTCTTCTCCTCACGATGATTGGTGACATTTTTCGATTATCATCTCTTTCCCTTGGTTGATTCTGTATTGTTGATGGAATAATAAAAACAAAGAACCATAACCAATAAAACTAAACTAGTAGACAAACACATCAAACCATTATAAGCATTTTAAATAAGTTTATGAATCACCTTGATTTTTCATCTTTTCTGGTTTCAATATTCAATTTTTCACTATTGTTTATCTTCATTGAAAAGAGTTGGAAACTCTATGAAATTGTTGTTGTTGTTGGTTTTAGTCTTTCTCGTTGATTTTTCGCATAGGTTTGTGTGAGTAAGCTAATTATGTGAGTAGTAGTGGTGATTGAAGTCTCTGCAAAGTCTAATTCTTTAAATCTTTTTTTAAATTTTTTCAATTTTACCCTTATTAATCTTTGTGAGATGTTGCACTGCTTCTTATTACGGAACTGCCACCGTTTTTTTTTTAGTCTGGGCCATAGATCTGATCAAATTAAATGATATGGATTGGTTCTTAGTTCTCACACAGGACCTGATTTTCTCTTAGTTCTCACACAGGACCTGATTTTCTCTTAGTTCTCACACATGTCTAATTCTCTCTGGAACCACTATCTCTCTCTCTCTCTCTCTCTCTCTATATATATATATATATACACACTAGGTTTTTATGTGAGAACTAGGAATCATTTATAGCCATTAGATCTTATTAATTCTAAGAATGAGATTAAAGGTAAGTTTTTATGATTTTATTTATTTATTTACACGTTTCTTTAAGTTAGAGGATAATTTAGTATTTTTATATAGTAAATCCCTTAATACACGGCACTCCATATCAAACCAAATATATATCCAAATATGATCCCCATTACCCACGTTGCTGTATTATTTCCATAGGTAAAAAACGGTTTATGTTCCTTTTAATTTTTGTATTTTATTCATAGTGTTTAAGTTATTTTTTGTAGTTATCAAAAGTGTGATTCAATTATTTAATCTTTTCTGACGGGAATATGACAATATTTTCCACATCAATTCCTAGTTTCATTAAATTCTAGTACAATTTCATTCCTTATTATTATTGTTATTATTATTATTATTATTATTATTATTATTATTATTATTCAACTTTCATTGCTTTGAAAGTTGTGTTTTGTTGTTTTCAATGTTGTGTTTCATTGTTTTATATGTTTCATTGAATTTTTATAACTCAACAAAACTCAAAATCATATATTATCTAATTATAAAAACACACATTGTTAAGGTCGATTTTGGTGTTAGTTTACCCATTAGTTGTAGCTTATTATAATTGAGTTTGGTGCTTATTTAATATAAATCCATATCTTATTATGATTGATTTCAGTGCATGTTTAGTATAAATTCATAGCTTGTTTTCATTGATTTTGGTGTTCGTTTAGTATAAATTTGTAGCTTTGTGAATTAAGTTTGGTGCTTGTTTAGTAGAAATTCATAATTCATTATAATTATTTTTTTTATGCTTGCTCATTAGAAATTCAATGAATTTAGGTCAACGCTCGGTACTTTTTTTCGTTCCACCGTACAGTTTCTCATTAAACATATCATTAACACTCAACTGACGCTTCACACATGTACTTGTGAAAATACAACGAACATTTTTTTAGAAAATACAACTTACAAAGTAATGAAATAAAATAAACACCAAAATCAATATCTATCATATATAAGCTATGAATTACTACTAAACAAGCTAAAAAAATAAAATAATAATAAACATCTTCATTACTATCTTCATCATTGATCATTAATATTGTATCATCTCTACCGCTGTCATTTTTCCTCTTTGTTCTTTTTTCTTCATTTTCAATTCTGCTCAAAATATTAAAAAATAAAAGCATTCTGGCTTTCTTCTCCTCACGATGATTGGTGACATTTTTCGATTATCATCTCTTTCCCTTGGTTGATTCTGTATTGTTGATGGAATAATAAAAACAAAGAACCATAACCAATAAAACTAAACTAGTAGACAAACACATCAAACCATTATAAGCATTTTAAATAAGTTTATGAATCACTACTAAGAAATTGTCAAATAGAAGGCATTTGTGAGTTCTTTCTATAAAGCACCAAAATCATTATAAGCATTTTAAATAAGTTAGGAATCACTATTAATCAAACACCATATTTGCTCATAGAAAGCATTTGCATGCTTTTTTTTTTACAAAGCACCGAAATCATTATAAAAATTTTACATAAGTTATGATTGAATCCCTAATAATTAAGCAACAAATCCACTCATAATAAGTGTTTGTGTGTTGTTTCTGCTAAGCGCCAAAATTATTATAAACATTTTAAATAGATTATGAATCTCTACTAATCAAGTAACAAATTAACTCATAATAAGCATTACTGTATTATCTACTAAACACCAAAATCATTACAAACATTTTAAATAAGCTACAAATCTCTACTAATCAAGCACCAAATTCGCTCATAAAAAAATATGTGTGTTCTTTCTACTAATCAATCATCAAATGTGATATGAGTATAATTTCATGTTTCTTAGACGAAGTGGATGGATAGAAATTGTTCATCAAAATAAATTTAAATTTTTATTAATTAATATGAATTGAATAAATATTACAAGCATCATGATTAGAAGCATTTTATCATCAGAAGAAACAAAAAATGGAAATAATAACAAATATAAGCAACAATTACAAACACTTTACTAGCTACAAAAAATGAAATACAAGAAACACTAAATTCAAAACAAATAAAACTCACCTAGAATCATCAATTATCATCAAATCATGAATGCAAGTTTATTAATCAAAGGAAAGCAAGTAACACAATTAGTTGTGGAAGGCTATATATGTGGAGCTTGGCATTGTGGAAGTGGTTGACGCCTCTCGACGGTTGAAGATGGTTGGATGGTGGGCATTGGGGTAGCGCTGGATTTTTGATAGTGGCTAGAGGACGTTCGTCAAGAGAGGGCGACTGATGGATGATAAAGGAAGGGTGATAGACGGCGTCTCTCTCTCCACAGCAGTCGGCGATATATTTGAGGTTCAATGGTTGTGAATCTAGCTAGGGTATTCTGAATCGATGCTCTCTTAATTCAATCTAATCAAATATTAGATACATATCTTGATTATAATTTTTATCGCATTTTCCATATAAGGATAATCACAATTACATCAATATCCCTATATTCCAATTTATCATTAAATATTACAATAATTATATCTTCCACTAATTTAATCTCCACCATCCATAAAGACAAATTTGATGGTTAGGATTAGATCATAGTTCTCACATGAAGAGTGGTACTCATAATAACCTATATATATATATATATATATAGGGTTGGGTTCCAGAAGGAACCATACCCCATGTGAGAACCGAGAACCAATCTCAACCATAGATCTCGCCTATTTGGATGGCCAAGATCTGTTCAAAAATTAAAAAAACGTGGTGGCATAATTGTAATAACTCCGAACTTCACTGCCCCTGAAAGTCAGCGAGGGTAAAATCGAAAATTTTAATGTATATGTGATTCAGGCGTATATTTTTCAATTTAGGGTTTTAGCATTGTCATTTCCTATTTTAGCACTGTCATGACTTATTTTAGCACTGTCATAACTTATTTTAGCACTAACATGACCCTTGTTTAGCATGACAAGAAACTCTCAAACCAGCGTTCTTTTTGCGAAGAACAAGTTCAAATCCCACAATCTAAATCAAAATTATACACCTAATCGAGAAAATAGCTTCGTGTTCTTACCCAAATATTCCAATTGTATGCATTGTTTTCTCTCCTTTATTTTCAATATTAATGCATTTATGTGTTTATAATTTTCTATATGTATTGTGTATCTATATGCACATATATCTTAATGCAAATATGAATGCATGCATATGCTATTTAAATGAAATAAAAAAAATAATGAAATGCACTTATACAAAAATATGCATATATACACACATATATAGCAGACTAAGATGCAAAATTTTAATATTTATATATATACATTCAATATTTTATAACTTATATATATAGACAAAGTATATACATTAACCGTAGACAATGTATAAACTAAGTGCTAAAATAGTTCATAGTAGTGCTAAAATAGATTACAACAGTGTTAAAATATATCACAGTAGTGCTAAAGTACATGGCAGTGCTAAACCAGTTCATAGTATTACTAAAATAGGTTACAACAGTGCTAAAATTAATCACAGTAGTGCTAAAGTACATGTTAACAAAATGTTTTTTTATAATACTCATTTGTTATCGCAAATGTTGCATTCATCATGCAAAATAATTCACGAATTTAATTATTATCTCTCTCTCTCTCTAGCTTTTTGCATAACATCTTTATGATTTTCAATTAGCTTGCAATATTCCAATTATATGCATTGTTTTCTCTCCTTTGTTTTCAATATTAATGCATTTCTGTGTTTATAGTTTTCTATATGTATTGTGTATCTACATGCACATATATGTTAATGCAAATATGAATGCATGTATATTCTATTTAGATGAAATAAAAAAATGCACTTATACATAAATATGCATATATACACACATACATAGCAGACTAAGATGCAAAATTTTATAGCTTATATATATAGACAAAGTATATACATTAACCGTAGACAATGTATAAACTAAGTGCTAAAATAGTTCACAGTAGTGCTAAAATAGATTACAACAGTGCTAAAATAGATCACAGTAGTGCTAAAGTACATGACAATGCTAAAACAGTTCACAGTAGTGCTAAAATATATTACAACAGTACTAAAATAGATCACAGTAGTGCTAAAGTACATGGCAGTGCTAAAACAGTTCACAGTACACAAATTCAATATTTTATAGCTTATATATACACACAAACTATATACATTAACCGTAGACAATGTATAAACTAAGTGCTAAAATAGTTCACAGTAGTGTTAAAAAGATTACAACAGTACTAAAATAGATCACAGTAGTGCTAAAGTACATGACAGTGCTAAAACAGTTCACAGTAGTGCTAAAATAGATTACAACAGTGCTAAAATAAATCACAGTAGTGCTAAAGTACATGTTAACAAAATATTTTTTATAATACTCATTTGTTATTGCAAAGGCTACATTCATCATGCAAAATAATTCACGAATTTAATTATTATCTCCCTCTCTCTATAGCCGCTCATTCCCACCACTGAAATGACATCAACTCCACTATCCATCGACGAAATCCACTCAAGGAGAAGTTTCTTTGGCTTCTTAATCCCTACAACATCCTCTTGCTCCAAGAACAAAGCATCACCTCAACCATCATATACATACTCTTTAGAGCTCGAGCCATGATCTATAATAGAATACAAATCTTTGTATATCTGTTGGCTTTTGACAACTTTTTCCAATCTGGAATTTAAAGTTTTGATTTCAGAGGCAATCTGACGTCGAGCTTTCAGATTCTTGATTGAATCACCAACTTTGTTGAGGAAACGACCGAATCCATTAGTACCACGACGTCGTCCGAATCGAAGCAAGTATTTGTCAAGAACATCTTGAAGATTGAAGGCGATTTATCGGAGCTGGTCAACACATCCTTTGAGAGAGAGAGAGAGATGTTGGTGATTGAAAACGAATTGCAGAACGAGAAGAGATTCATTCCAAATATAACATAATTTCTGAATTACTAAAATACCCTTGCTACATTAAAAAGTCTAAAATATTACAATAATGTCACCGCTTTTTTTTTTAATTTTGAAACAGATCTTGACCGTCCAAATCAGATCAATCTGTGGCTGAGATTGGTTCTCGATTCTCACATGAGGGTGTGGTTCTCATATGATCCCATATATATATATATATATATATATATATATATATATATATATATATATATATATACATATATATATATATGAAATAATAAGCACCAATGCACCATACATGTCTAGCGAGCTAGTTTAAACAATCAATTCTTTTTTATACACGGTTAATCTTTTTTTTCCCCTATGTTAGTTGTACCAAAACAAAGAGGATAATAGTTAATTAAAATAATGTTATGTGACCAATTTCTTTAATATTTTTTTAGAGTAGTCATGTGAGGTAATCTTCGCCTCACGAGATAACCCTGGAATCTAGCTTATTACTTAACCTAAATCTAGCTAATCTCACTTGTATTCTCCATCTTTTTAAGTTACATTAATTAAAGCAACCAAGCTCTCTCTCTCTCTCTCTCTCTCTCTCTCTCTCTCTCTCTCTCTCATTTTATGATTTTACTCTTATTAAATGAGATTATGTAACATTCTAATGGAAATAGATAATATAAAACAATAAAACTGAGATAGGAGAAACATTATGAATAAACCATCTTGCACGCACAGAAAGGCATGAGATATTTTTTAATCTTTTTATAATTCATAATTTGGATTTTATTTTACTAAATATATATCATATCATCTATGTTATATAGTTTTCAAAAATGTAATGATATAAATAATATACACACACATACATATATTCTTGAACGAGCCAACTTTTTTTAGACATCTAAAATTCTTACAAATATTATATTACCCCCTAACTTTTAAAACTAGCTATTTATGTTAGTCATTTTGGGCAAACATATCCTTAGAGTTGTTTGGTTGACAGGAAAGTAAAGTTGTCTGAAAATATGATTTCTAGGAATGTGACTATGAATAAAATGAATGCTATAAATTATTTATTCTGTGTTTGGAATATGATAAGGAAGGATTCTCGTTTTAGTATTTTTTTTATCAAATTGATCAAGTAGGTTTTTTAAGATAATTTAATAATATTGTAGACTTATAATCTATGGGTTCGAACATCATTCTCATATATCCACCAATTCAAAAAAAATTAATTTACAAAAGTATAAATATATGCAAACCATTGACTATGCAAAAAAAAAATTGCATTAATTTACAAAAGTAATTTTATTATTATTATTATTATTATTATTATTATTATTATTATTATTATTATTATTCATCGACATCATTAAAAAATAAATTGTTACTAATGTCGAATTTTGTTGTTGATTCTAAAGTCGAGTTGCTCATTGTTTTGAGTTTGTCATTTATCTACTACCAATTATAAAAAATAAAAATATATGTTAATCGAATTTTAGTAGGATTTTTATTTTTTTCAATTTTTCATTTTGTTTTGTCAAAATTCAGAACTTGATAATAAAAAAACTAATAATGATCCACAAAAAAATAAGATTAAAATATATTTTCAAAATTTTCAATTTTTTTATTAAAAAATTATAAATGCAATTTTAATAATAGTTTATATAAATAATAAAAATAATGGATGAAAAAATTGAATAATAAAAATAGTCTAACACAAGATTCCTAGAGACAATTAATTAGAATACCTACTTCAAGTAGGTATTTAGAATCCAGAAAAGTTATATTGGTTTTCTTATTTTGAGAATTTTGATTACCTTCCAAAATTCTCAAAAATTAAACCAACATGCAGAAATTTAAAAATAAGGAATCAGATTATTTAGAAGGCTAGATTCCTTATGAATCAAATGAGATCTTAGTTGATTGAAAAAAAAAAAAACTTCTTCCCTTTCTCCCTCCCCTTTCCCACCTCTACAAAAGAAAAGATGCAGGTGTCGGAGCCTACGTCGTCGCCGACAAGATGCCACCCATTCCCATATATTCCCTTACTGTCTTTTCCTAGTTTAAGTAAAGTAAAGTAATATTTAATGTGTTGATTTTTGTTTATATACTTGAACTATATTTATAACTTGATGTGAAATATGTTGTGATTTGTGTTCGTTTTGGTTAAAAATGAAACTTGGTGTTAATGTTCCTACTTGTCCACTGGACTTGCGTACTCATGAGTGCAAGCAAGTCAAGTGTATAGGTAAGAACATCATGGGCACGCAAGTCCAGTGCGCAAAGTAGAAACATCAAGATTTATTGTTAACTGACAGAGCATCTGCGCTCAAGCACGCGCGTCGGGGATTGCGCGAAGGGATGACCCTTTTTCTTTTCTTTTTTTGGTTCCAGATTTTCATCTAAAATTCCAAATTCATGTCAAACTTAATTTTGAACAAATTAAACAAAATTCAAATTCGTTCATTTAGATGGTTTAGAAATATGGTAATTCACACGCTATTAACTTTTGATTTTATAAAACCAACTTCTTCTTGCACCCCCCCCCCCCCCCCCCCTTCTATTTTTGATAGGAAACTTCTACTTGTTATCAAACAATCTCGAACAAGGAATAATAATTGAGTGAGCGTAAGATTTTTCAGTGCTAGATTAAAGATTTAAGAGTGAGATTTTTGAGAAAGAGAATGTGTGGGTGACGGGGAGAGAGAGAGAGAGAGTATTTTTAAAAAATACAAAATAAATTATTTAAAATAAAATTACGGAGTAATTTCATAAAGATAATTAATATAAATATATGTGGCTAAAATAATTTTTTAAATATTTTATGTGGCTAATTATTCCAATTTTCACTTTCTTAAACTAGGAGAAATAAAATATAATTTCGGCAATATATAATTTCTTTCACCCTAGCTTAACTAAAAAAAACACAAGTGAAAAATTTAACTTGTCTGCATGGAAATCCCTAGAGTCTCATGCAAAAGAGAGATGTTCTAGTTCAAGATCACAGCTAAAAACTAAAAGAGAGATTAAAAAAAAAAAACTTAAAAATTATACTTTGATAATAAATATGTGTATATATATATAGTTCTAATTTCAACATACTTTTACTTATATAATTAGATGAAAAATATACACATGGCCCACCGCCCACTGTCAATCAACTACGAAATTGGCTCCATTTTAGCACCTATTTATGGGAAAAATTTTATGACTCGTGCGCACGTAATGTATTCTGTCACACATGATAAAATAATAAGTGGATTAATTATTAAAAAATTATTATTTTATATAAGAAGAGCGTGGGCGTAGGTCTATAGTTACTAATACTATACATACAAACCGGGTTCACAAATAGAGACTGGCATTAACAAGAATCTGAAAATTTCTATACGCTCGCTTAATTGTAGTTTCCAAAAACTCGTTGGTTGATTAGCATGGAAGTTTTTTAAATGTAATTGTTTATTATTTAATTGATTAACTTTTTCCCAAACATAATTACACTTATGATGAAATTGTCAACCTACAAAACAAATACTTAATTGCATCACGAAGTTTTGATTTTTTATTTCTGATTTCAAATATTATAATATTTAAGTTCCTATAATTGTTTTTCAATTGGATTATGCATCTTAATCTCAAATTAAACTAGTGTTTTTTTAGTTTTATGCATCAATATGTTGGCAAATTTAAAGGGTGGTTTCAGAAGTAGGGTGCGATTGATCCAAATAAATAACAAAAGGCCACATTAAGGGCAGAAGCTAGTAATGTTTATTAAATAATCGAATTTTGAATATTTTTTTCCGAACCCAAATTCAAGTGCACGTGGAGTTTGAAATTGAAGCTTAACCTTAGCTTGTGAGTTGTGAATAGATCGAATTCAAAGTAATATTTTTTTTTTTTTTCATGATTTGTTCTTTTCCTATCTTTTGTGGGTTTGCATTATTTCTCTCGATCTCTATCACTTTATATGCGTGTGTCTTCTTTTTCTTTTTCCTATTACTTACTCTCTCTCTCTCTCTCTCTCATCATCATTATTATTATTATTATTATTATTATTATTATTATTATTATTATTAGTGATTCATAATTTATGTTATATGCAACTGATTTGGCTGATCTTTTCAACTTTCATGATTTACAGATGTTTTCAGTTCTTTTTATTGTTGCTGGCGTATATGAGTATTTAAAACATACTACCTCCGTTTCATAATGTTTGTTGTTTAAGGTTTTTTTTTTAGTTTCAAAATGTTTGTTGTTTTATATAATTTGACATCCTCTCTCCCAATTTTAACCCTTTCAAATCCTACAAGATTTTTTGATTCTAACTTACCTATAATATATGAAGAGAGAAAAATATATGGAGAGAGAAAATATTGTTATTTTTTAGAAAAATATAGATGAATTAGATTTTATAGCATATATAAGGGATGGGTATATTTGTCCACAAAATTAATTCTTAATTCCAGATAAAAAAAAAAAACAAAATAACAAACATTATGAAACGGAGGTAGTATTATTTAAGGTTCAAAATTTGTGTTTTTTATCTATTGATTTTCTGCAGATTGTATTTTTGCATTACTATACATATGTGTTATTTGTAGAATTTGTTAGCATTACAGTACGTCTTATTAGTATTACAAAAGTTCTTATTAGCATTACAAAACGAATTATTAACATTATAAAAACAACCTTTCATCATTATAACAATAGATTGTTATCAGAGTATTTACATGATGAACTATTTATTAGTATTACTGTGACTAGTTTTAGCACTATCAAAGAAGATATTAACATTACTATCATTAGTAATTTGTGAGAATTTGTTAGAATTACAGTACGTCTCATTAGCATTACAAAAATTCTTATTAGCATTACAAAATGAATTATTATCATTATAAAAATAGCACATCAACATTATATAAATAGCTTGTTATCAGAGTATTGACATGATGAACGATTTATTAGCATTACTATGATTAGTTTTAACATTATCAAAGAAAATATTAGCATTGCTATAACTAGTTTTAGCATTAGCACTTTTTACATTTTAATTTTTTATCTTATTTAATATGCAGATTGTGTTGGAACCATCATAGATATTTCTCCTATGTTGTCTAAATTTTACATATCCCATTGCGAAACATCTTTAAAGCAACATCCACAGGGAGATGAACATTTCAAAAGCAATTCAATCATGTTCTAAAGACACCCCAACCAGTGTAGAAGACCTTTATATGGAAGATGATGATGAATGAAATAATTGTTCTATGTATCAAATTTCTAACTTTTTGAACAATTGTCACTTTTTTTAGAATTGTCATAATGTTTCTCAATTGACATTATTATTTCAATAGTATGCTATTGAAATATTAATATATGTCAAATCTATATTTTTTGTTAAAAGTGAATGATTTTGATACTCTACTAGTAGTATATGAATAATACAATATAATAATACTACCATTTAAAAATTTGACTGTTAAAATTTGCATTGTCAATGCTAACTATAATTTCACATCCGTTATTACTTTCGCTTTATGTGTATCATATTTTTCTAATGCTAACAAGAGCGATGATAATACTAACACTATCGAATGATAATGCTAATACAACAAAATTCTAACAACGTTGTCATGGTTGGTTTATAATGTTCCGGGTAATTTTTTTTGCTAATGCTAACATTAGTTATGATAATGCTAAAATGAGTAATGATAAAATTAATACACCGAAAGATAATGCTAATACAATTTTTATTCATGGTTGATTTAAATGTTTCGGACAAGTTTTTCTGCTAATGTTAACATTAGTTATGATAACGCTTAAATGAACCATGATAATACTAAAACCGATGAACTATATATATAGAGAGGTGAGTTATAATGAGTATCGTGCTTCGTGTGAGAATTAGGTACGATGCTTATTTATTATGATTGTATAGCTTACTTTATTGTATTTTAGTGCTACTAGCACTAACATTAAAATACAACAAGATAAGTTATAATTTTTTTTTAAAAGAAAATAGAACTAAAATATAATAAGGTAAGCTTTAAAATAGTAGTGAAAAAGCACCATTTCTAGTTCTCACACGAGGACCAGTACCTATTTGAACCAAATTATATATATATATATATATATATATATATATATATATAAAGATAAAGCTTTCTCCACTTGAACTTCCAACCGTCGAGCCTTTCTTTTTCCGATCCCCATCCTAGCCTCCATCAATGAAAGATGTGGAAAGTGATTTGTTTTATGTTTTTTCTTTTTTCTTTTGGCAGTGCACGTAGCTTTTTCTTTTTCCGTTAAATTTAGTGAAATTTTTTAGTTTTTTTTTTTTCATTAAATACATTCGAAGACTATGTTACTTCAAGTTTGATCGGCTATTTTTGATTTTTTTTCATCCAGATTCATCCTCATATTTGTAGATCTGTAAGAAATTTGGATGTAATTGTTTGTTTAATTTTCTATCAAACCGTCTAATTGGTTTTCTTCAAAAAAAATAAAATAAAAAAAAAATCTCCGTCTAATGCATCAACGTTCCTTAAACAAAAGGTACCAATATATACAGAAACCCAAACATAACCAAATGTCAATAAAATTAAAAATATACCATCAGATATAGATTTGGATCTGAACATGAGTACTATTTGATAACCACCTATTAAGCGACCGCACACATTTTTTTGGTATTTCAGCGTTCTCTTACTCAAACATGAGTATTTGACCATTTAGTTGGAGTTCTTCTATTTTATTCCATTTTCCGGTTAAAGAAAATAATATGCACTCCCACGTAGTTATAGCTCTTTTATTATATTAACACTAGATAGATAGATAGATAGATAGATAGATAGTGATGATATGTACATTTTTTTTTTTTTATTCAACAAAAAAGAAAAATCGCAAAATACATATTGTTGGCTCACTAAAAGGAATGTTGGTAAAGGCTTGGCATGTGTAATTAAGCTTGTGGCTGTTGCATTATGTATCATCATCGCTATTTAATCTGAAGTACAGGAGAGGAGGGAAGAACAGTAGTAGAAGAAATATAATAATCTTTAATCAACAAAGTAAACAAACGTGGGAGTTACATAATTCAAACCGTAACTTCTTTAATCAACAAAGTTACTTTCGATTACATTTCAGCCCCACTAACTCCACCAGCTCCAGGTGGGAGTTACATAATTCAAACCGCCCCACTAACTCCACCAGCTCCAGGTGGGAGTTACATAATTCAAACCGTAATGGCTAGACCCCGACAAACTGGAATGCAGATTCAGGCACGTACGTACGCCCAAAGTCCAATTGCCAAGATTCGATTACACTCGAGCCCCAGCTCCAGGTGGGAGTTACACAATTAAGCTAGCTGCTAGGAGTTATACAGAATTGTAGCCCACTGGAATGCAGATTCCGGCACGTGTCCAAGGCAGCTGCAGATTTTGACTCCCTCAGGAGTTACTTTCGATTACACTCGAGCCCCACTAACTCTACCAGCTCCAGTTATACAGGGAAGCCCACGTACGCCCAAAGTCCAATTGTCAAGATCGATTACACTCGAGCCCCACTAAACTCCATCAGCTCCAGTTATACAGGGAAGCCCACGTACGCCCAAAGTCCAATTGTCAAGATCCAAGTCCGAAGACGAGACGGGCACGGGCGCGTATGTGCGCGTCTGGGCTTACGGCCCATATCTTTGTGCACTTAGTTATTACATTTAAGTGTTAATACACTTAAATACACCTCTTAACTAAGTTAAGAAATCAATGTGGGATAATTAAATGTACTTTAAACACATTATCCCACACCATAAATGTCCAATCATGTGACCAACTTCAACCATTTATTTCTCACTCATCGAAAATCGAATTTGAGAAAATAAAAATACTACAATTATCTACTGAAAACATATATCAATCGTGCGATATTTAATTCCTCCAAAATTAAATAACCCGATCACCAAAAATCAAATAAAATGAGTCACGACTCACTATATTAATCCAATTTTCCAACAACATGCAAATATATATTTGGTTTAAATGGAATGGAAAAAATATATACTGATATACGTTTAATAACAACCTAGCTAGTTAGAATATGAGAGTTGTGGTTGAAAAATTAAACCTGATGATTGTCACCACGAATATTCCTTAGACGCAGTACTCTTTCTCTTAGTCAAATTATGGCTCAATTATTAGATAAATTATTAGGTGTCACCTCAAATATTTGTCTATGGGAATTAGGTCAATTTCGGATTCCGGTTTTATAACAACTACGTTTCCTTTCACTTTCGAGCAAGTATAAAATTTACACACATTTTGCGCATATAATATATATATACATATACATATATATATATATATATATATATATATATATAGGGATGAGATCTGGTGAGAACCAGTTACCAGATGGGAACTAGGAACCAATCATATACCTCCATTCCACAATCTGGACGGTCCAGATCAATCCAGATTTTTCGGTGGTAATTATGTAATGAAAACGAAAGTCTTCAATTCGCACGTCTCATTAAGGGCAAAATCGGAACTGAACTCAAAAATTGCCCAGATTCAATTTTAGCCTCCGACTTCCCTCATTTTAGCCTCATGCATTTTTCATTTTAGCATGTGTTGATAAACAAAAATGGAACGATGATTTCATTGGAATGAAATGCAATACACCCTATTTAGGGACAGTGAACCCTAATGGGAATCTCATAATTACTAGTTGGGATCAGAGCCCTAACCGGAACGTAATAAACCCTAATTGGGAACGGTGAACCATAGTGGAAAATGTCACATCAATTTTAGCCTCCTACTTCGATCATTTTAGCATCATGCGATTCTCATTTTAGCCTCATGCGATTCTCATTTTAGACTCAGAACAAAATGGGAGAATTATTAAATTACTATATTACCCCTCCGTCCACAAAGTTGCTGAAAATTACAGCAATGCCACCGCCCATCCACTTAAATCTGATTTAATCTGGACCGTCCAGATTGAATCAAACAAGAGCTAGGATTGGTTCCTAGTTCCCACCTGGGAGAAGGGTTCTCATTTGATCATTTCCCATATATATATATATATATATATATAACAATTTAATTTATAATTCATTAGACGGTATATTAATTTGATATTTTTTATTTATATATATAAACCTTACCTTTAAGTTAAACTAAAAAGCATAATATTGGGGCACCGTATCTTTGGGTGACCTATTGTTGGAGTGTGGCTATACGTACAAGAGCATGGTTTACCAAGAGAATTAATTTTTTTAGTGTGATCTGTCCATCTTGTATTATTTGTAGGATACTACACGTACATGATAACATGAATGAAATTTAGACAATTATATAATTTCGGATAGTAACTGTGAACTGTGAGTTCTCTAGTCATCCCCCCCTCTCCCAGAAAAAAAAACAAGAAAAAAGGAGTATATTAGGTATGAAATAATTATGGAATCTTTTCTCCAATTGTTACATGAGTGAGATGAAATTTGAAAGGAAAAAACAGACAAAATAAACCAAATTAATTGAAACTCACAGCAGAAAAATTCTTTGTTTGAACAGGATAACTACTGTGCATGATTTTCATTGCTGCGACAATATTTTACATTCCTTGATATGTTTTCAAAAAGTGGAACACGTAGCCAAACAGCCCCTGAATTAAACAATACTTTCAGCATTAATTGCATAACCCAAACACTGTCTAAGAACTTGTGTCATTTACTGTAACATCGTAGAAGGTGTCACGCTGAATTCACCCCTTTTTTAATTTACTAGATAAATATTAATTACTACATATATAAAATAAAGTAAACATATTTGAAATCCTCAGACATGCATAATCGAGAGTTTATGTGTATCCACTATTTTTTTGTTTTTTCATGGGAGATCATCAATTTTTTAAGTGGCGTTTCAATTTCGGGATTTATTTTTTAGCATAGGTAAAAATATAATAGATCGGATGAAAGTTTTGAATATACGCTTTTATAAAAATACATGTAATCTAGCTCAAATGACCAAAAAATCCCACTATATATTATATTCCCACCTTTTTTAGTAGAGTCTCGTAACAATTAGGCAGTTTAATTTTAAGTAGCTAGGGTGGCAATTTTAATTGCAGTAACTTTAAAACTACAGTTTTTAGTCCCATTTGTCCTTTTTTTTTCGCAGGAAAACTAATAGTTAAGGTCATCAAATCTTTTTCGAGTTAATTTCGATTTTGATCCCATAGGACATCGGGTATTCCGATTTTGGTCCCGAGACTATCATTTTTGGTCATTTTTCAAAAAAATTGCCCAATTTTAGTCTCATAGGTTTAAGAATATCATTTTTTGTCCCATGATTTTAAGGTAAAAAATAGGACTAAAATCGATGCTAACTTTGTTTGGGACCAAAAATGATAGTCTCGGGACCAAAATTGGAATACCCGATGTCCTATGGAACCAAAATCAATATTTTCTCAATCTTTTTCTTACAAAAAAAAATCATGAATGATTAAGATTTTTTATTTTTATGAAAACTTTGAGTATTTGGTAAAGAATATATGAGAATTAATGTTGTCGGAATCACGCGTTAATACCTAGGAAGGCCTAAATTTCAAGTTTCTTAGTGGAAAAAAGTGAAGTAATAAGGACTAGAATTACAAGAATTTTATTTGAACTAATAAAAACTACCTTCCTAATTACCTACACATACTGTATATGTATCACAAAAATTTATGTGAGAATGTTTTTACGAGTCCAAATTCGCAAGTCGTGTTAATCAAATCTATATCCAATTAAATAATTATATTTTTGTTAGTGTTTGATTGTATTTGAATTTAGACAGTAATTTTTCTAACATCAAATGCATTAATAGTCCGTGCAGGTGACATCCAACGGTAATTAAGTGTAAGAGAAAGGTCAAAAAAATGCTTTGAATAATTGGAAAAGATTAATAGAGATCAGATCTTGGTAGAGAGATTTGCAAGATGACATGATTTCAATTTTCATATATATATATATATATATAGAGAGAGAGAGAGAGAGAGAGAGAGAGAGAGAGAGAGAGAGAGAGAGAGAGAGAGAGAAGCAGCAGCAAGCTATATTGGCGTTTTGAGAAGATAAAACGCGGCCTGTACATTGGGTAATATCCAAAAACAAAGATACATGAAAATAAATGTAACGCTATGCCCAATGTTAGTGGACTATGACTATCCTATAAATACACATATTGTACACATGCAACACCCATAACCTCATCATTCAATAATCATTGATAGACTAGGTGCAAAGTATTAACTGTTGAATTAAAAGACCCCTACAGCATTTAAAGTACTAGATAAAGAGAGTCAACAAGCCCTAGCCAGCTACGTACCTAGAGACAATTTATTAATATATATTATAATTTGAATGAGCGTCGCTAGGGTTTTGAAAAATTGAAAGAAAAAAAAAAAAGAGGTTAATTAATTTGATATTGATATTGTGGAGGAAGACATAATAATTAAAACCTAAGAAGGGAGACAGAGTTGTTGAAAGATTAGAAGGGAATATTTGGGAGTATGGAAGGATTGGAGAATTAGAAGGTAATGTGGGTTTATTTTGGTTGAGAGCCACATGCTAAATCCAAACCATCACTACCAAACAAACAAACCTTTAATTTGTGGGTCTATCTCTCACACAAGTCAATGCCTATCTCTCTCTAGATCTATCTATCTGCATATATTTGTGTGTATCATAAATAATTAATTAATTCACACACACATATATATATATATAGTTTACGACCTTCAATATTTTATTGACCCATATCTAGGGTTCTTAATACCATATATATATTCTAAGTTCCTCCCCAGTCTAGTATCTAATATAATATCTTAGTATTTTTCTTTTTTAATTGTTAATGTTAATTTATGGCTCAATATAGCCTATATCAAGAGAAAATATTTAACATGAGATAAATTCGACTACATGGGCATAGGTGAACTTGCTTTAAAAAAAATATATCCTTTTGCTCTAATATATACTAGTACATTGGATTTATTTCTTTAATATTTTATATTAAAAAAATAAATTATCTAAGTACTTAATATTTTATGGTAGAGTGCAAAATGTATTTTATCGGAATGGGAAATTTCCCATCATAATTAATACTGTTGTATATTTTACTTTCTACAAATATATATATGATTATATATTCAGATTTTTAAAAATTATTACGAGGAAATAAATTACCAAACACTTGAAACGTACATAATTTCAGTTCCGGGGTCGGGTATAACACATGGGTAATGTAATAAAATGTGAAAATAATAATTTGGCAACCAAAATTGATCAGTTTTATTGAGAGGGGGGGGGGGAGGGTAGTATATAATAAGTAGAAAATCATGTGATGATAAAGCAGTTTGATTTTTCAACAAAAAAGTGGCAGTGCGGTCTGCCCCATTCTTAACATGAAAATGGGATTTCTTTAATGACCATCCAAGCTGAATTAAGCAGAAAAGAAACAATAATGTGTGTTCGTGTGTGTATTTTTTTCTGTCCGTATGTCTATGCCTGTATTGGGTAAGAGAGAGAAACAAAGTGGCTAGCTAGAGAGAGAAGGTAGCGAAGACCGTGGGGGAAATTAAGGGAATCACTGAAGCGAAGAGTGGTTACTTTCTGTTTCAAGAATTTTTAACCCGTCGTCTACGGGGAAGCTAGCTAGGAAAATATATACGAAACCAAATCATGACAATTTTCATCTTTTTTTTTTTTTTTTATCATCGATATGATCTAATAATATTATTATTATTTCGTTTTAATTTTTATATATTACAATTACATAGGTAGTAAGGTAGTAACCGTAGTATATCTTTTCTGTGATTCATTGCGTGTTTTGACTAGTGAAGAAGAGTCTTTCTCTTGTAGCTAGCTAGTGTCATTTTCCAAGATATACTCTCGAGGAATTACACAGACATTTAATTCTCCTCAGCTCCTTCCTTCCCTTCCATTCATTTCTGGAATTCTTGCACCATCTCTTCTTCTCTTTTTCTCATTATTTTTTTTCCCAAGCTAGATTAATTGTCTTTTCACCAGTAGCTAGTTTCAGACAGAATTTAACCCCCTTCAAAACAAAAACTTTGATGAACTCGATCTTCTTTTTGTGTCTGTAGCCTGACATCAAATTTGATTTTGTTGCTAGCTACCTGAATTAAGCAGATAAAGTGAGAGAGAGAGTGAGCTACCGCTTGTACTCTCTGCTTTACTCGACGTACGTAGGCGCACGCAGAGATAATCATCTCTCATTCATCTTTAAGCCTTTATAGAAAACCTAGGTGTTTCTTTTAATACTTGCTACAAATCTTCTCCTTAATTGTTTGATGATTTTGTGAATCTCTATCAGCTCCCTTATAACCTTTTTTTTTTTTTTTTTGTAACAAAAAACACATAGCTAGATTATTGTTTCATTTCAAGAAATTCAATACAGCAAAATGCCATTAGAAGCTCCCGATCTCTCTCTACAAATCAGCCCACCTAACATCTCTCTCTCTCCTTCAACAATCTGCAACACCATGTCTGACCTCGCTTCCACCTTCGATCTCTCGGCCAAATCGAGGAACTCTAACTCCTTCTTCGACCTCTCCTTGTCCCACACCGCCGCCGCGGCCGACGACGGAATCCGGTTGCAGAAGGGCGGAAGAGAGCACCACCCGCAAAACCCTTACAATCACCATATCTACCACTCCAACAACAACAACAATCCACACCTAAATCAAATCAACCATGGGGTATCAGTGCTGGACGTATCTGACGGCATGAGGCCCATCAAGGGCATCCCGGTCTATCCTAACCGTCCCTTCCCTTTCTTACCGTTGGACCACGGCGGCGGTGGCGGCAAGGATCCTAAGATGTGCGGCGGCTTCTATCAAATGCCGTATCCATCTTCGCCGTGCTCGTCTTCGACGGTTTCGAACTATTTTGGCGGCGGCTTGGATCATCAGATGCCGTTTCTGAGCTCCGGCGTCAATGCCTCGCCTTCCATGGCGGGGTACCGGATAACGGGCGGTGGCGGTGGAGGGAGATATAATGGGCTGTCGCCGCCGTCGTATCAGCTGCACCACCATGAGGGGTCTCCTCATGGGATTATGAGATCCAGATTTCTGCCGAGGTTGCCGGCGAAACGAAGCATGAGAGCGCCGAGAATGCGGTGGACGAGTACTCTCCACGCACGCTTTGTTCATGCAGTTGAGCTTCTCGGCGGCCATGAAAGTAAATTTACAATCTCTCTCTGTTTTCTTTTAATTTTTGTCCCATTTTTTCAAGATTCTGTTGTGATTCCATAGCCTGTTTTTTCATAATTGTGTAAGCTTTGGATTTAATTATTGGTATATATAATTAAGCTTAGTTGTGCTTGTTTTGGATTGGTTTGGAATTGTAGGGGCGACTCCAAAGTCAGTACTTGAGCTCATGGATGTCAAAGATCTCACTCTTGCTCATGTCAAGAGCCATTTACAGGTAGAGTAATTATGAAAATTTGTTGGGCAGCTATGGAAAAATAATTTGAGAGAGAGAGAGATGGTGTCATCTTTGTGTGTGTATGTGTGTGTTTATGATTCTTCTGGCGGGGGGGGGGGTTGGACTCCGCCTGTTTCTCCGGCACAGTAGCCGATGCAGGCAGACTGAATGAATGAACGAATTGAAGTATGGAAAGGAAGTCTCGGGGTCCGAAACGAGAGAGAGAGAGAGAGAGAGAGAGGGTTTGTAGAATGATAAAAGAAGACAGACAAAGGCAAAGTCATGATTCCTCAATAATACAGCTCATTACTACCTTATCAAACATCAACCTCGTGATTAATGATGAAACCAAGACATGACGCACAAGCCCAGAAACAAGTCCTTACTACAGTACTTTCAGTAGGACTCTCACCCTAGGGAGAGAAACACCCTACACTACACTACTATACATACATACACACTCTCATATTATATATATATATATATAGAGAGAGAGAGAGAGAGAGAAGTTTTCTACTTTTCTTGATTGGTTCACCTTTTTATTAATAATATTGATTCAAATTTCAATTTGTTGAATTCTTCTCATAAATTGCGTGTATGCTTTCCAATGCAGATGTATCGAACTGTTAAAACAACTGACAAACCTGCAGCTTCCTCAGGTACACAATTCGGATTGCTCAGAATTAATTCCTCCCTTTTAAGCTGCAAATTAGTTATTTCTTGTTAACTTTTCATTAACTCCTTAAATTCAATTTTAACTTTTTTTAATTATCTTCTCATCTTGATCATCATGTATGCATCGATCCTCCCCAACATAATAATAATAATAATAATAATAATAATAATAATAATAATTCAACCACAAATAATTGTCTTAATTAAATTCTTGAAGATGGATCCGGCGACGACGATCTCTCCACCATCGGCGACCGCTCCGGGCTGCGGCTATTCATGGATCAACGAGGGCCGTCCGATCCATCTTCCCCGCAAGATACCGATCATCCTTCCACCGCCTCTACATTGTGGAGCAACTCTTCTAGGTAATTCTTAATATTAATATACATACCGTACCTCTCCCACACAGTCACACACACATGTACACGCACCTATGTATATATGTATGTATGTATGTTTACGTGTAATGATATCATGGAATAAACATTGAGAATACCGTTCCTTTTCCTTTTTGCATGGTAACTCAGAAAATGCGTACTCACGTCCACCATTTTTAATTCAAGAATAAAAGGGTTCTAATTTGTGGCAGCTTTTGCTTTTCTTCTTCTTCTTCTTCTTCTTCTTCTTCTTCTTCTTCTTCTTTTATTTTTTTTCTCATTATATCAAATTTTTTTATGATCTTTAATTATTTGTTGAGATTTTATATATCACCTGATAGATTGGGTGATGGGATTCTGCAAAGAAAAGGTCAGAAAAACACAATAATCAAAAGCCAAAATTAAGATATATAAAAGAAAGCAAACCACACAGCTAGCTGTACCGTACCTTTTCTTTTCTAGTTTGAATTATTTCTTTAATTCTTTTCATAAAGTTTATTTAATTCTTTAATATTCTTATTCTCTTCACGAGGTAATAAATCTTAGAATATAGAACCAGAAAAAGGAGCAGTATCTTCCTTAATTTCTCTAATACACACACACATACACACATACACACACACATATATATATATATGTCTATTCATGCATAGTGTTACATATTCGTTTGTGAAATACAAATAGGACATGCACATATATATGCTCAAATTATCTCAACCACAAGATTTTCCATCTTAATTCTTATTTAAAATTTGCTATCTCATGCAATGCATGTAATGTATATAGTAGGATCTCGTTGTTGTCCACACGGCCCGAATTCATATATAAAACATTAAATTCAAGTACCGGAGAAAATAAATTAAATCTGTGTGTCAAAGAATTATAGTTTAAAATCAATCCTTTTTCCCCAATAATTGTGGATCATATAGTCGAGAAATTTCAAATATAATCCCTTAACTTTATCGGGAATATGAATTCTGCTTCTTTTCTTGCAGATGATTCTTGGTTTAATTTGTAGGTTTAATTCTTGCAGTAAAATGGTTTTTTTTTTTTTACTTGTTCATTGTCATTTTTTGAGATAAAGTTTCCCTATTTAGCCATTTGAATTTTCCTCATCTCTAAAGTCTGAATTTTGAGAACAAATTTTACCACCTTCAAAATTTTCCACTTTTATATTCAAAGATTAATGAAATTTAAATATGGCTGACATTTTCCTTTGGATGGAAAAATACTGATTTGACAAAGGTATGTGGCGCTGAGATAGCTAGAAATAATATTATCTTAAAATGGAAGTTATTAAAAAAAATCGAATTATTTGATCAAGTTCAATAAATTATTTGAATTCATAATTTATCAGCATGTAGTGAAATATATCCCTACCTAAGCCTCACCTAGGCGCTAGCTAGGCGGTTTATGTTTAGAAATTAGAATAGCGACCAAAATTCGTATCTATATTCATATTTTATTTTGAATGACAATGGTATGGATAGATTGATCAATTCCTGCATCATATTTCTATATTTGAAAAATCATTGATCTTCTATTATTTATGCTATTTCCACTTTCAGCTATATATGCAATAATTACTTTTTCACTGCATTTCCAAATTACACGTACGTATAATTAAGTTCACTATAATTAGGGCTTAAGTAATTCCACTTTTGGTCCTGCAATTATTGGGGTAGGATTTTTAGTTACATTACTAACGAATTATGACCATTTTCTTTAATTCTAAATCCTTTATAATAACACGACTATAATCTCCTGTCTCTTTTTTTTTTTTTATTTTAGGGATTTTAATTTCACTTCCTTCCACGAGAAAATTCAAATGAATTTTCCGGTTAACGGTTGCTAGTTCAATTCTGGTAACAAAATTTCCATGAAATCATGAGGAAAGATCTTAAAATTTGATAATTCGCCGGAAATTCTTTAATTTTGAATTTTCCGGCGGAAATCGTAAATTAGGGTAAATGGAGACGCCTGTGTTTTGATCTTAAAATGCATGCTATATATTTTTCAAGTTGTTTAGACAAAAATTGCCACATATCCTTAAACCTTAATTACGAGACTAAAAATATTACACCCTTCAATAATTACAGTACTGGAATTGTATTTAACCTGCAAATAGATCGACATCTTCATGTATTTTGTTTAGAGATTCTTCAGTATAATTCTTCTATTCATCGAATAATTAAGTTAATTAAATACAGCCACTATATAACAAAAAATTAAATATGTTTATGTTGAATGTTTGAATAATAGGGAGTGTTGGCAACAAAATAAGAATGTTGGTGAATCACATGGCCTCGTACGATCATCCTCGCTTCCATCTGATGATGCAAACAACACTTGTCCTTTGATAGAGGTAAATACCTTTTCTCTCTGCATCTACAGTTTTCTTTAAATTTTGAAGGTTTTCATCTATAATTAATACTATTACTTCCCAAAAGATATGATGGAGGTGAAAGGAATAGCTACCTACTACTTTTAATTTCTAGCCGGATATATTATATATATATCTCAATCTCGTATTTTATTTCACAAGTGCACACTCTATACGACTTTGCAGGAAAGTGAAACTTCGTGTCCAAAGAGCTACGAGATGTCCGTTGATGAAAATTATAAGAGTCCGAGCCTGGAGTTCACGCTGGGGCTGAACAGACCAAATTGGGGTGATAAATAGCAAAATTAGACAGACAGCTTATATAAATATCTATCTCCATTTTGGAATTAATACGTACACATATATTGTTCTTCTATTCAAATTTGAGAAGGCAATATATTGCATATATGAAGAGGCCGTAGGATTAATTGTAGATCAAGAGGATGACAAGTTATTCTAGTTTTCTTAGAATATATCAATGCATGCATTCTCTCATATATTTATGCTTATTTTTTCCTTCTTTTTTTCCTTTTTATTACTTAATAATTTTGTCCCCCTCCCCGATTCAAATATTCATTATTTTTATTCGATTTCTCCTTGTTTTGGGTGCGGGGAGGGGTATGGGGATCTTGAAATTCAATTCCAATTCATGATTTTTTGCCCGTTCACATTTTATCTCCCGCCTAGACTCTGGTATCATTATATTAGAGCATATATACACATTGGTATGTATTGATGAAACAAAATACAACCGATAATATGTATATATAGGAGGTGGTTATGGTGTAAATCAGTACAATCAATAAAAATCAAAGTGACAATTTTGTAATATTTGAAAAAAAATTATGGGTGAGGACATTAACGTAATTTAATAATACTTATAAAAAAAGGTGCTAAGTAATTGATAACGAGATCATTGTGCTAATAAAGTATAACTATCACGCTAACGAAGCATTATTGTAATGCTAATGAGAATTTTCTCATATTGTTAAGAAAAAATTAAATTTAAAAAGTAATTATACACCCTAAATGAATGGACTAAATTTTAATTCGAGTGTAATAAATTCTAATAATCTAAGAAAAATGGAATTAAATTCTAAAAAATAATATAAACCCTAATTTGATGGAATAAAATAAAAAAACAATATAAATGTACTACGTTAACATTATGATATAGATTTATTACCACTATGGATAAACTATATGTTAACATATGATAATATTTCATTAGCATAGTGTAAAACCCTAATTGAATGAAATAAAATCTAATTAATAAATTCTAATTTGATGGAGCTATAAACCATAATAATCAATTAGTAACTAAAAAATGATAATTAAATAATAAAAAAATAATTACAAACCCTAATTGGAATGAAATAAACCATGCATAATAACAATACAAGTACGCGTACTGCTTTACATTATGATAATATTTCATTAGCACAGAGAATACATCATGTAGCATATAACAAATTTTCATTAGCATATGTTATCATAATGATGGCCATGCATTATTAAAAGTTAACGAAAATATTTTTGGCTTGGATATGAGTAAAAATGTGTCTTCTGTATTTTTCGTCCATATTTATTCATAAAAACGTATCCATGACTGATACACTATTTTTAATGCAATTAACTGCTACTAACACAGATCAATGCAATAAAACTAGCAAATTGAATATCGTATCTACAGAGACTGTAATCGTGATTAACACCAAGTACTAAGCTAACAAATTCTTATTATCCAGGCTACCCAATTTCTTAAGTGTACTATTCTTAGGCTTAAATTACTAAACTCAATTATCAAATCAAATGCAAATCGAACAAGGATAAAACGTTAACTATCAATTAAACAAAATAACTAATCCTAGGGAATGCATACACATGAATCCATTATATATTAATTCAATTCAATCAACTTTCAAGTTTAATCCAATTATCGGTGGAAGATTAGAATTTTAATTAATTACCTATCTCTACTAGGTCTCAAGGTAAAAGTAGATTGATAATATATCTATTACTTTCGTCTCTAGATTAATTATTAACTCCCAAGAGATCAACATGTTTAAAACCTCCTACAAGTCACAAGTACGTGTACCAAATCATTCAATTTAATCTCATTAACTAATTATCTCTGTCAGAACTCAAATTAATTAGCTAGCATATAATGACTATGACCTTAATCATTCATGAGAAATCTAAACTTGAATGTTTGAACCATATAATTAGAAGGAAAATTGATAAAGAATTAAATCAATACATAATTTCATACATTCTACAAACCCTATAATTAATTATAAAAACTACTCACACATAATGAAATTTAAAATAAAGGAAGAAGCAAAGAAATTAAAAGACATAATCAAAATTATAAAATATTAAAAGAACTGTAATGGAATTATATAAAATAAAACTTCAATCTTCAAAGTTACAGAGAAAATATTCATTCCGCAGCTGTCAAATCTAAAATAAAAATGAAAGATAATAAAAAGAATGTCACAAATTTCACCTTAATCAAACCTATTTATACTAAGCAATAAAAATCCGGCTCAAAAGGTAAGTTCAAGGGCCAAAAATACGAAAACAGCAGTTCCCGGATAACTCGGTGATCACCGGATTGGGTCGTCGATTTTCTAGCGTACTCCATTGCTCTGTTCTGTTCTCGTCCGATTGACCCGAAAATCCGGCTCAAAAGGTAAGTTCAGGCACCAAAAATACGAAAACAGCAGTTTCCGGATAACTCGGTGATCACCGGATTGGGTCGTCGATTTTCTAGCGTACTCCATTGCTCTAATCTGTTCTCGTCCGATTGACCCGATTCATGTTGGAGAATGACTCTAACTCAATCATCTATCTTTCTAGATCATTTTCCCACTGAATTGGATTTCCAAAATATTCCCTTTATAGCTCAAAATTCCCTACATATAGGATATTGATTAAGCTGCATTTACTTCAAGTTTGCTACAAAAGAGAGTTATTAATTTTGTAATGAATTTTGAGCATAAGTTTGTTACTATTTGTTACTTATACTACATTAATGATGCATGGAAAATCAAGAAAATTGAATTTTAATTGAAGTCATGTTATATATGCGGCTTGGTGTATTCTGTTTCCTAGTCCTAAGGTCATATTATATATTGGAAAATAAAATGAAAATAGAAGATCAAACACATGCATATGCATGCATAATAGGGTTTGGATAGTCATTTAAATGGGGGAATTAATTAGGTTGAATATGAAAATGTTATTTGTGTAATGAAGCTAGCTCTAGTATATCGAGACGGGATAAATATTTATAATTTATCGTAAATCATTAAAATTGTAATTAAATAATTTAAAACATGTGATTATTAATTCATGTGTCGTGCAATCTTACTCTATCAAATCAATTTTATCTATCTCATCAGTCGAACGAAAATGGATCAAAGCTAGCTAGTGAACAATATTGGATTAAAATTAATGGTTTCTATGTATTGGATGATGTAATTAACAATATTATTTATTTTGTTTAAAGAAAATAATAAACATTTAACTTCAAATATATATTTTAAAAGATTATGCTCGAAGAAACTCATGAGCTTCAATTTTAAGCTTTCATTCAACTTAATAATACACAAGTAAAATTTGAACTTGACAATATTCATATCATGTTTGTAGATAGATCTGAAAACATCGGGCGGCCCAAATGTTATTCAAAGAAAGTAAGCCCAAACACTATGGGCTTATGAAGAAGATTCAAAAAAATAAAATAAACAAATAAATAAAGGAGTTCGTCTTGTGTCAGGCGGTTGGACCAACTGCAATTGCTCACGCACGCTCGTGCACGCTGCGCCTGCGTTATTTTATTTTTATACTCATCCGATCAGATGCTAACATGCAGGCTCATACACGGTATTTGATCATGATTTTTTTTAAAAAAATAGATATTAAACCTAAAATGAAAGAAATTAGTGAACTATAAAATTAAAGTGGATTCATTTAATTTATTTTTATTCGGCAACTAGGGCGGTGCAGTTGTTCGACGCTAACAAGTGGCTCATGAACTACATTTGACAAATCATTTTTTTGGAAATAAATAAATATTCTAAAATTAAGGTGAATGAATTTAATTTCTTTAACCCTCAACTCTCGTAATGCACTTGTCCGACGCTAACCACTGATCTCATACAGTGCACAATTAAATTTTCACAATAAATATATCCTAAAATTAAATTAATGAATCTAAATTAAACTAATATTTTTACTTGAGCTCGCACAGTGCACCAGTACAATGCTTTTGTGTGGACTCTAGTTCGATAATTAATTTTTTCAAATTGAATATAAACTTTAATTGAGAATAATAAATACTAAGTAAGATGTATTAAACACTGATTGTGACGACAAATTTAATAATGATAATCTAAAAAACACCAAGTCCAATTGGATATCGAGGAATTTGGAAGCCAATTCAAAATTTCTGATTCCATAATATTTTATGGGTTGAGTTGGACCAAAATGCGGTGAGCGGCAGTGGAGATGTTAATATGCGAAAAATTCCATGCTGCCTCTAAGGGTAGCATACCCAAATTTTGTGTTTTTAATTTTTAGTATTTTTTTAAAAAATATGTTTATAATTTTTTTTTGGGAGGATATATCTTATTTCTTAAGTAGATGTTAATTATGTTGGTCACGATTTTTTATTTTGCCTCCTACTATGTAAAGGATAATGTTGTGAAATTTTTTTACACGATATCGTAAAAATACACACCTATGTCGTTTGCATAATAGGAGGCGTGAAAAAAATCGTGACCAATATAATTAACATCTATTAATGTCGTTATTTATATTCCAAAAAAAAAATTGTAAAAACATTTTAAAAATGACTTTAAAAATAAAAAATTAAATTTGGGTATGCTACCCTCACGGGCGGGCATGGAGTTTTCCGTTAATATGCCTATGGAAATTGGCCATCGGAATCAGATTCTCGATGCAGCTCAGAAGTTTCAGCAAACTCTAATTTTATAGTATTCTGGAGAATTTCGTATTGTTTTCCCCCAAATCTTAGGGTTTATTAACTTCAGTAAAATATACTACTACCAAATTTTGGAATTGAACTGAATATTCGGCGTGTTTTGAGCTGTGGGCCGGCCCATTTTTGTTTTCTTAGTTTTTTGGGGCCCATTTTAGTCTGTCCCTGCTCTCATCTCTCTTCTCTAACTCAATGGTCTCAACGCCTCTAAACTCTCTCCACACTGCCCCAGCCCCTCTCTCTCTCTCGACTCTCTCTCGCTCTCTTTCTATCTAGTATCTATCTGCCGGCAATCGGCATCCCGCATCCGGCGATATCTCGTTACTCGTGATTTTGGCATCTTGCAATTTAAATGTAAGCTCTTAATTTTATTTTATTTTTTTGGTGTCAGGATTGCTTTTTATATATCTATTTTTTGTGTGTTTTAGACATTGATGGATATTGAATGTATTTTGCATTTTTGTGGTATTATTTTATCTTTGAATTAATCAATTAATGAAGGTCTTCCCGTTTTCAATAGAGCATTATTAGAGTTTGAAGTTTCCTGTTGTAGGGGTGATAAGAGACATTAGACATAGAGTGAGGTTTTGGGAAGATTGGTAGAGCTTTGGAGGGGTGGCGCCTCCTTTGCTCGAGTTATATTCATCATTGTATCATATTTATTTACTAGATCATCAACCATTCCATTGCTTCTGTCCACTTATCTTGTGTTTTTCATTTAATTTCAGATTTTTAAATTGGATTTTTTTGGCAGACTTTTGATTGGATTTACATAGTTTTGACTCGAAGAAAGTAGTGTTCAAGACAGCCTTAGGAAGCGGCCGCACTAAAAAGGAAAGAGGGAATAAAGAGTTCTTTTTGTTTTATGAAAGTTCTTTTGATTTTCTTTTCTTTGTTCTTTTTAAAGTTTGTAATCGAACAACACCGTCTTTTTTTTTGTGTGTATTAATGAAGAAGAATTGAGTGGTAGGAACTGAATAATGTCAATTGTAATGGCCGGGCGCAGAAGGAACATGTTAGGTTTGCCAGTTCTACTCAGTCAAGTTGGATTCTGGAAAAACATCTTGATTAGTTTGGTAATTTATGCGTCGAATTGTTCATTGCTCTTGTTCAATCCAAAAATTTACCGGATATTCAGATATTTGAAAAATTAAGATCATTTTGTGAATGCTATATCAGACATTAAGACTTATAGATTCCATCATTTAAACTTGTTCGTATTTTGATTCCTATTCACTGTAAGTCCTACCTTTCTAACCTTTCTCTAGATAGTATAACTCTTGAAGTTTTTTGGACAAGAGAGAAGAAAAGGCCAACTCCAAAACTTACATGTTTTGCAACGTGATACTTAGCGGATGTTTGTGTTTTGCTTGAGTGCATACACTACTTAACACCTCTTGCAAAATATTTGAGAGAAGGTGCTGGTGTTTTGATTGAGTTGATCATGTTTCTAAAGAGATTTTATGATATTTCAAAGTGATCGGTAATACAATACCAAGAAAATCCTATTATCTTTTTTGGATCTGAATAAACTCAACTCCTTCGGTTCTGGTCTTTTCTAGTACATAACTTCACTATTAATATATTAAAATCTCCATAATTTTACTTTATTTTGATACTTCAACGACTTATGTGTGTACGCAGCAGTGCTTGTCATGTCATGTTTGTAACTCCTTATGTGTGTACATTTATCAATTCTGATTGTTCTTTATCCTCACATTTATTTGTTGTCCAACAACTTGCTTGCAGGTAGGTGATAGCTTCTCTTGATGATATGATAGGAGATCCATTAATTTAGGTGGAAACAATGAAAGCTGTTTCCAGCAAGAGCCGCCACTTATTATCTGTAGAATCACTGTCATCTTCAGCTCAGTTCATCTCTCCTCTCCAGAGCCTGAAGGTTACCCCAGATAGAGCAGATACACATGCTGAAACTACAGCTACACAAAGAGTATTTTCTAGGGAAAGCAAATATATTTCCCACGAGTCAGCGATTAGCTTCATAAAACGTGAGAAGAACCCCGAAAATGCATTAGAGATTTTTAATAAAGTATCAGCACAAAAGGGTTTTCAGCATAACAATTCCACTTATGCTATAATTCTTCACAAGCTCACTCAGTGTAAGAAATATCAGGCTCTTGATGCTGTTCTTCACCGGATGACCTATGAGACCTGTAAATTCCATGAAGGTATATTCCTTAATCTCATGAAGCATTTCTCTAAAACATCCAAGCATGAGAGGGTGCTTGAAATGTTTTACTCTATTCTGCCTATCGCCCGTTCAAAGCCCTCCCTGAAAGCCATTAGTACTTGTCTTAATCTTCTGGTTGATGCAAGTGAAACTGATTTGGCAAGAGAATTTCTCCTGAGTACTAGAAAAGACTTCCAGTTGGAACCAAACACATGCATCTTCAATATTTTGGTCAAACATCATTGTAAGAAAGGAGATGTAGAATCTGCTTTTGAAGTAATGAAAGAGATGAAGAAGTCTGAAGTGTCTTTGCCGAACTTGATAACCTACTCAACTCTGATTGATGGTCTTTGTGCAAGTGGTAGACTAGAAGATTCAATTAATCTATTTGAGGAAATGGTTTCTAAGCATCAGATACTGCCAGATGCATTGACATACAATGCTTTAATCAATGGATTTTGTCGTGGACGAAAAACTGATGGAGCCAAGAAAATAATGGAATTTATGAAGAATAATGGATGCCATCCCAATATATTCAATTACTCATCCTTAATGAATGGACTTTGTAAGGACGGTAAACTTGAGGAAGCAAAGGAAGTGTTGGATGAGATGAAAGCTGCTGGGCTGAGTCCCGATACTGTTGTTTACACGACTTTAATTAATTGGTTGTGTAGGTCTTGCAAAACTAATGAAGCTATAGAGCTGCTTAAGGAGATGAAAGAAAAAGAATGCAAGGCAGATGAGGTAACATTTAACGTTATTCTTGGCGGATTGTGCAGGGAACACAGATATTGCGAGGCTCTTAACATGCTTGAGAGACTTCCCAATGATGGTATTTATCTTAACAAAGGTAGCTATCAGATTGTTCTAAACTCTTTGTTGAAAGAAGGTGAACTGGAGAAGGTGGTGGAGCTGTTGATTCTGATGCTGCATAGGGGTTTCCTGCCCCATTTTGCGACGTCAAATGAGTTATTAGTTAGTCTTTGTAAGGCGGGAAAGGTGAATGATGCTGTTAGGTTATTGTTTGGGTTGGTAGAGATGGGGTTTAAGCCAGATCCCCTAACATGGAGTATTCTAATTGATTTAATCTGTAGAGAGAGAAAGCTATTGCCTGCATTTGATCTCCTTGATAAACTACTCGTGTTAGATTAGAAATGATGGGACTGTAGAATACAGAGGCTGAGTTGTCTCATGTTTTTTGAATCAGCAAGTCTCATGGTTGGTGAGGGACGCATTATACAGGAAAAGTATGTTGTCTGCATATATTGCTTTTAACAGAAGAATTGTTATAGTGGTTGGGGACAATGAAGAAAATAGATGAAACATACACGCTGCTGAAGCCGTGAAGTGTGCTTACATAGAGCCCCCGTTTCCTCTCCCGTGATGTTCAGCTCTGGAGACATTTTACCACAAACAGGGAGCGCTTCCACTTGATGCTCATGCAACCTGTTGTTTTTCTATTTTTATTTTTAAAAATTGGGATTGAAGCGATTAATTTTCATACTTATTGGCGATTGTAATATACTAATATATATATATATATATATATATATATAATTATACTGTGAACAAAATATCATTAGCCCAGGGTTTGAATATTTGTACTAGTGGTTACTGAAAGAGGGGGGGGGGGGGGGGAGGGGGGAATGAGGAATGAGAAAAAAAAAGATAAAAAAGAAGAAGAAACCTCTAATAAAGCATGAGAAAGAGTACAAAATATGGCGTGAGCACTAATTTATAGTTGAAAATGAGACCTACATTTGTAGATTTTAAATGTATTCCGTACTCTTTATTTTATTTTATTTTGTTAAAAGTTGATCTCTCATTTTAAATTTACTTACGGTTTGGAAAGATAATTATTTCGTATTTATAATTTGGTTACCATATCGTGGTTAGGGTTGTAGATGAGTCAAGTCGAGTCCGAATATACATATGTTCAAATATGTTTGAAATGATATCGAACTTTAAAATTTACACAAATTATTTAGTACATCTGATGTATTGAGTGACTCAGTACAACAGGTCAACATTTGGTCAAATTTGCGGTTTAACCCACCCCATTCCAAAAAAAAAAAAAACAAAAACAAAAAAACAAAACTCAATACAAAACGGGTATCAATGGTAACACTAAAAAGTATCACTCGAAATTTCAAAAGTATCATTTGTGTTCTTAAAAGTATTCGGTCTGCTAGTTGTTTTTAATAAGTTTATTTAATCCAAATTAGAGTTTATTCCATCACAATTAATGTTTATAGTTTAGGGTTTCGGTTTTATGGTTTTTCCAAGGTTTAGTGTGTTTTAGGATTTTTAGAATTTTTTTACGTTTTTTTTTGGGAGGGGGGTAGGTTTTTATATTTTTTTTTTTTAGGTTTTTTTGGAGGGTTAGGGTTTTTATATGTTTTTTAGTTTTTATAGTTTAGATTTTTTAGGATTTATTAAATCTCAATTAGGACTTATATTTAATTTGAAAATATGAATTATCTCGTGCAGTGCACGAGCCCACGCGTTAGCGTCGGGCGAGTGCACTGTGCGAGTCACAGGATAAAAATAATTAAATCACTTTCATTTATCATATATAGTTATGGAGAAAAAAGTAAAAAAGAAATTAAAAAAAAATTAAACTGCCGACATTGAAAAAAAAAAACTGACCAACGCGTGGAGACACGTGCTCGTCTAATGAGTGTTGCACCAAGTGCGGGTGCACTGAATAACAACTCTAAAATTTATGTTTGAGGTTATTTGATTATCTATCGAGTCGAGCTCAAAAAGGTTTTAATCGAGCTGAACACGAGTCGAGCTTAAGTAATTTGATATTTTTACACATCTTTATTCAATTAAGTTTTACTTATCAAGCTCGAGTTTGAGCCGGACTTTATATCCTTATCAAATCAAGCTTAAACGAGCTTTTAACAAATAAATACGAATGGAGTATGAAATTATTTGATTTGATGTTATTGCTTAATGGAAGCAATAATTGAATTGTACCTCGTCTAGGCGTCTACCGAGAAACGACTGCGTAAAATCCAAACAAATTGGGCAAAAAGTGACAAAATTAATTGGCTCTCTTAGTTTCATATTATTTCTATGTTATTTGCTTATATTTTGTTGGTAAAAGCAAATTATGAGAAGAGTGTATGATAACTGCGGATTCTGGCTTTATAAGATTTAAATATTGTGATAATACATGTCACATTGGTTGTGACTTGTGTATTGTCATGCTACATTACTATGTCTATTCCCCATTTTTACTTGTATAATTTCATTCGTTTTTAACATGCAATCCATTATTATTCCTACCTGCAAATCAAAATTCACTGCCAAATTACAGACACAATTTTGAATCAGAAAGAAACTGGAAACAATAAAAACCGCTATCTAAACATTATTTAGGATAGGAAGTTCTCATAAAAGCTAGCTACTTATGAAGTCGATCAAGAAAATGAGATAGGAGTTTGGAGAGGGATACAACATAACCAACTATCAAAAGTATTTTTTTCGCCAACAGTACGTTAGCTATGTTTACATGCAGAAGAGGTGATCAATATTAATCTCATGAATTACTTGATGATAGAATAGAGGCTAGGTTAAGTTTACTTTGTGAAACAGAAAATCGAGTGTCAAGTTCAAGACATTCCAACATCTTCAGTGAACCTCATGGGGTTGAGGTAAACGGGGAAAAAAAAGAAAGACATTTAAAATTATATCCGCTCAAATAACAAATTGACACGCCATGTATGGTTGTACTGATGAATCTAGTGTGACGGGTTTACTCAAATGTATTTTATCAAATGTGATATTCTCCACGTATACCTGTTATTAAGTCCTGTTGGTCACATATAATTTTTCAAATATGATTTATCTCATTAACGTGTAATTTGCTCATTATTAATTACAAAAGAACAATATTTGCCCGAAGAATGCCCTCAAATAATCGGCTGCATTATTATTTTGTCATCAAAATGTAAAGGATGATTCTACAGATAGCCCATATTTTTCTCTCTATAGCCCATATTTAAAAGAATATAAAAATATTAATTTTATATACTATTTTACCCCTGCAACCAGGGGCGGACACACCTTGGGCCCAAGGGGACCATGGGCCCCCCCCTGAGATTTTCCAAAAAATAGGGGTATTTATGTCATTTGACATTTGTATCTAAAAGAAATCATTTGTCTAATTAGATTTTAGAATTCTCTCTTCTCACGATTTCAATTCCCCTCCCCGATTCCTTATTTTCTTTTACTTATTTTGTATTATATTTGTTCTCTTTATCTAAATTTCACCTAAAATTTTCATATCAAAGTTCAAAGTTATAGTTCATATATTGAATTGTTTTAATTTTATTTACTATTTGGACTTTTTTTGTTAACTTTTTTAAAATTATTTTCAATTTATCACTTGGTGCATGTGAATTATCATCACATATATAGTTTTTAATAGTTTGATTAAATATTAATTTAAATTATTATTTATTTGTGGGTCTAATTTATTTTATTTCATATATATATATATATATATATATATATATATTATTTTCTTGGTAAAATGTATTAATTATTAATGAGAATTTAATACTTGTTATACGTTTGTTAGAGCATATATATAGGGAAATGAATGGATGATAAATATGTAGCGTTTGCTAAATTGCTCTTGATTATAATTTAATCTATTTCATTTTATCTTCAATAAATATTTTAATTTTTTTCTTAATCAAGTTATTGAAAATTGTTTTTGTTTTTTTATCAAAAGAATATTATTAATTCTTGATTTTGTTTTTAAATTTTTAAATATTACTTATTGGACCCCCTTCAACTTAAATCCTGGCTCCGCCACTGCTGCAACCCCCAAATTTAAAATTAATAGCCCTACAAAAAACATGATGGTCGTTGGCAGATAGCGGAGAAAAATTTTCTTCCTTAGAATTTCAACCGTATTGTTCTTGGAATTTTTTCTTGCTTTTGTTCCCCGACAATTTATGTAATATTATTGGGCGAAACTTCTTGCATATATTTTGGAAAAGTAGAAAAAAATTGAAAAAAATGAGTTGAATTTTCACCAATAAATAAAAATTGGAAGCGAATTGTTTGTTATATGAATTCATCAATAATCTTGTGGTGCTCTTTCATCAAGGAAGCTTTGTTATTTCATCAAGCAAGCTATTTTAATTTGATGAAATTGTTTTTAATTTTCCCCAATAAAAAAAGTAGAAGAACTTGTAATCATTGCTTCATCACCGGAGAATCATCAGCCGGATTTATTAATAGACAATTTAACACTTATACCTTGAAACATACAAATTTAATATAAAAAATAACAGATCAATCAAATTATTTATTTATTTTTTTTATTTTTTCGGCTGATGAAATGCGTCAGTTGTTCTTGGTGTGTTTTTTTACTTTTTCTTTTAGATCTTGTAAATGAGTTGGAGGCTATAAGATTTTATTCTTAATTAAGTAAATTGTTTAATACTTTTACTATTTTTAAAAATAAGAGGCTACATTGATAAGAGAGAGAAAAATTTAAATACCCATATCCCTTAACTAAAAACTCCCTTTACCCACTTTGTTACACACATTCAAGAAATACCCACTATGTCTAATATATCCCTACTTTTTCAATTTCCAATGTATTCCAAGGTGGGTCCTCTCACTTTTCAGAAATTGTAAGTAGAAGTACTCATTTTTCAGCTCAAATCAGACTAATAAATATGTAAAGTGATTCCTCACATGTGTTCTCAAACCTCAGAAAATGAAATACCGCTCGAAACCCATAATTTTAATACGAGCGGTATCTCAGTGGCATTGCAAGGGAACCGAAATAGAGTTGAAATATTTCAATACCGTCCATATTATACATTCGGCGGTATGCGACCGATATCACATTATACCGGTCGGTGTTCGAGCGGTATCACATTATACTGGCCGGTATTCGAGCGGTATCACATTATACCATTTTACGGACAATTGCCCGAAAAAAAGTAGTGAATATAATTCCAAATTGAAAAAAATAATGGATTTAATTGAGATGGAATTATATGATGATCCATATATGATTTTAAAGGTATTTGGTTATATGATTCAACTAAAAAAAAATTTCGACAAAATTATATTCATGAAAAAAGTTATGACCGTTTTACGAACGAGTACCCGAAAAACGGGTCACGAACATTGTACCAAATTGAAAATATCACCGACTTTGATTGGAATGGAATTAGATTATGAGTAATACCTTGATGGAAAGCTAGTCGAGTCTAGTTTTCAGCAAAAAAAAAATTCCAAAAAATATTAACCGAGGAGAAAGTTATGACCGTTTTAGTGACGATTGCCAGAAAATTTGAAATCACGCTCGGCTACCGCCCACAAGCGGTATACGAGCGGTATCGTCAGTTTTCTCTCGATTTTTTGCCCAAAATCATTGAATTTAACTGTAGGATATCATTACCGATCAGTATTCGAGCGGTATGCCATTATACCGACCGCTATGTGAGCGGTATGACATTATACCGTTTTACGGATGATTGCCCGAAAAAAGTAGGGAATCCAATTCCAAATTGAAAAAAAATAATGGATTTAATTGAGAAGGAATTATATGATGATCCATATATGGTTTGAAAGGTATTTGATCATATGATTCAACAAAAAAGTAATTTCGACAAAATTATATTCATCAGAAAAGTTATGACTGTTTTAGGAACGAATGCCCGAAAAACCGGTCACGAACATTGTACCAAATTGAAAAAATCATCGACTTTGATTGGAATGGAATTAGATTATGAATAATACCTTGTTGGAAAGCTATTCGAGTCTAGTTTTCAGAAAAAAAAAAATTTCCAAAAAATATTAACCGAGGAGAAAGTTAGGATCATTTTAGTGACGATTGCCAGAAAATTTGAAATCACGCTCGGCTACCGCCCACAAGCGATATACGGGCGGTATTGTCAGTTTTCTCTTGATTTTTTACCCAAAATCATTGAATTTAACTGTAGGATATCATTACCGATCGATATTCGAGTGGTATGCCATTATACCGGCCGATATGTGAGCGGTATAACATTATACCGTTTTACGGATGATTACCCGAAAAAAAGTAGCGAACCGAATTACAAATTGAAAAAAATAATGGATTTAATTGATAAGGAATTATATGGTGATCCATATATGGTTTGAAAGGTATTTGATCATATGATTCAACAAAAAAGTAATTTCGATAAAATTATATTCATCAACAAAATTATGACCGTTTTAGGAACGAGTGCCCGAAAAACAGGTCACGAACATTGTACCAAATTGAAAAAATCACCGAATTTGATTGGAATGGAATTAGGTTATGAGTAATACCTTGTTGGAAAGCTATTCGAGTCTAGTTTTCAGCAAAAAAAGAATTTCCAAAAAATATTAACCGAGGAGAAAGTTATGACCGTTTTAGTAACGATTGCCAGAAAATTTAAAATCACGCTCGGCTACCGCCCACAAGCGGTATACGGACGGTATCGTCAGTTTTCTCTCAATTTTTTGCCCAAAATCATTGAATTTAACTATAGGATATCATTACCGGTTGGTATTCGAGCAGTATGCCATTATACCGGCCGATATGTGAGCGGTATAACATTATACCATTTTACGGATGATTGCCCGAAAAAAGGTAGCGAATCCAATTCCAAATTGAAAAAAAATAATGGATTTAATTGAGAAGGAATTATATGATGATCCATATATAGTTTGAAAGGTATTTGATTATATGATTCAACAAAAAAATAATTTCGACAAAATTATATTCATCAAAAAAGTTATGACCGTTTTAGGAATGAGTGCCCGAAAAATAGGTCACGAACATTGTACCAAATTGAAAAAATCACCGAATTTGATTGGAATTGAATTAGATTATGAGTAATACCTTGTTGGAAAGCTATTTGAGTCTAGTTTTCAGCAAAAAAAGAATTTCCAAAAAATATTAACCGAGGAGAAAGTTATGACCGTTTTAGTGACGATTGCTAGAAAATTTCAAATCACGCTCGGCTACCGTTAACGAACGGTATACGTGCGGTATCGTCAATTTTCTCTCGATTTTTCATCCAAAATCATTGAATTTAACTATAGGATCTCATTGTAGACTCGTATGAGTCACAGTATCTTATTTTATCTCAATTCATCATTAACAAGAATGAAATTTTCAATATGAAAAAGATTTACGAGTGACAAAAGTATATGTTATGAAGTGCTAAAAATGAAGGATTGTGTAATTTAAAAGGCAATTAAACATTCTCCTACTTCTTTTCCTATCTCATTATAAAAGTAATGGACTCATGAGTGTATAATGCAAACTTTCAATTAGAAGGTCAATGATCACTTGCAATACTACACTAATGTCTCAAGAGTGTAGTGCTAATGTCTCAAGAGTATAGTGCTTAGCATCACAAGTGGAAAATCAATAATAAATTGAAAGATTACATTGTAGTTTGATATTCAAGTCATATAGGATGGATAATTTAATTCAATACACCTCTAATTGGCGTGGGAATTCACAATACCGCTGAGGAGGCGCAATACCGCCCGGATACCGCCCACAATACCATCGGACGGTATCCAAGCATGATTCGGGGCATAAAGCGGTATTCATTTTGTCCTATCATAGTCTTGTTATAAATTCAATCTAAAGAACTCCTAAAATGAAGGAGTATGTAATTTAAAAAGTAATTAAATATTCGCCTACTTCTTTTCCTATCTCATTATAAAAGTAGTGTACTCACAAGTGTATAATTCAAGCTTTCAATTATAAGACCGATTATCACTTGCAATACTACACTAATGTCTCAAGAGTATAGTACTTGGCATCACAAGTGGAAAATCAATAATAAATTGAAAGATTACATTGTAATTTGATACTCAAGTCATATAGGATGGATAATTTAATTCAATACACCCTAATTGGCGTGGAAATTCACAATACCGCTGAGGAGACGCAGTACCGCCCGGATACCGCCCACGGTACCATCGGACGGTATCCAAGCGTGATTCGGGGCATAAAGCGGTATTCGTTTTGTCCTATCATAGTCTTGTTATAAATTCAATCCAAAGAACCCCTAAAAATGAAGGAGTGTGTAATTTAAAAAGTAATTAAACATTCCTCTACTTCTTTTCCTATCTCATTATAAAAGTAGTGTACTCACGAGTGTATAATTCAAACTTTCAATTACAAGACCAATGATCACTTGCAATACTACACTAATGTCTCAAAAGTGTAGTGCTAATGTCTCAAGAGTATAATACTTGGCATCACAAGTGGAAAATCAATAATAAATTGAAAGATTACATTGAAATTTGATACTCAAGTCATATAGAATGGATAATTTAATTCAATACACCCTAATTGGCGTGAGAATTCACAATACCATTGAGGAGGTGCAGTACCGCCCGGATACCGCCCACGATACCGTCGGGTGGTATCCAAGTGTGATTCGGGGCATAAAGCGGTATTCGTTTTGTCCTATCATAGTTTTGTTATCAATTCAGTCCAAAGAACTCCTAAAAATGAAGGAGTATGTAATTTAAAAGGCAATTAAACATTCCCCTACTTCTTTTCCTATCTCATTATAAAAGTAGTGGACTTACGAGTGTATAATTCAAGTTTTCAATTACAAGGCCTATGATCACTTGTTTTACGAACGATTGCCCTAAAATAGTAGCGAATGTGATCCCAAATTGAAAAAAAAAATAGATTTGATTGAGAAGGAATTATATGATGATCGATATATGGTTTTAAAGATATTTGATTATATGATTCAACTAAAAAAGAATTTCGACAAAATAATATTCATGAAAAAAGTTATGACCGTTTTACGAACGAGTACCCAAAAAAGGGGTCACGAACATTGTACCAAATTGAAAAAATCACCGACTTTGATTGGAATGGAATTATATTATGAGTAATACCTTGTTGGAAAGCTATTCGAGTCTAGTTTTCAGCAAAAAAAGAATTTCCAAAAAATATTAACCGAGGAGAAAGTTATGACCGTTTTAGTGACGATTGTCAGAAAATTTGAAATCACGCTCGGCTACCGCCCACGAGCGGTATACGGACGGTATCATCAGTTTTCTCTCGATTTTTTTGTCTAAAATCATTGAATTTCACTATAGGATATCATTGTAGGCTCCTATGAGTCATAATATCTTATTTTATCGCAATTCCTCATTAACAAGAATGAAAGTAATATCGTAGGCTAAATGATGAGAGCGGTGTGGAATTTCCAATATGAAAAAGATTTGCGAGTAACAAAAGTATATGTTATGGCTTGAAAAACCTATAATATTCGAATAATAACATATTTTCATGAGAAAGAATAGTAGAGTGAAGCTAATGTACGCGGGAGTTAGGAACGAGATTGAAAACGTATTTCTAGCCCAAACAATATGTAATGAATTTTGTCCGAATTAGAAAAATAAAATTAATTTTATTTCCAAACAACTAAGTGATGATCCCTACATGTTTGGAAATATAATTAAGTCTATATTTCAAATAAAAATAATTTTTAGTAAATATTATCCGTGTCGAAAGTTATCACCATTTTACGAACGATTGCCCAAAAAAAAGTTGCGAATGTGATCCCAAATTAAAAAAAATAATGGATTTCATTGAGAAGGAATTATATGATGATCCATATATGGTTTGAAAGGTATTTGATTATATGATTCAACTAAAAAAGAATTTCAACAAAATAATATTCATGAAAAAAGTTATGACCGTTTTACGAACGAGTGCCCGAAAAACGGGTCACGAACATTGTACCAAATTGAAAAAATCACTGACTTTGATTGGAATGGAATTAGATTATGAGTAATAACTTGTTGGAAAGCTATTCGAGTCTAGTTTTCAGCAAAAAAAGAATTTCCAAAAAATATTAATTGAGGAGAAAGTTATGACCGTTTTAGTGGCGATTGCCAGAAAATTTGAAATCACGCTCGGCTACCGCCCACGAGCGGTATACGGGCGGTATCGTCAGTTTTCTCTCGATTTTTTACCCAAAATCATTGAATTTAACTGTAGGATATCATTGTAGGCTCATATGAGTCATAATATTATATTTTATCGCAATTCCTCATTAACAAGAATGAAAGTAATATCGTAGGCTAAATGATGAGAGCGGTGGGAAATTTCCAATATGAAAAAGATTTGTGAGTGACAAAAATATATGTTATACCCTGAAAAACCTATAATATTTGAACAATAACATATTTTCATGAGAAAGAATAGAAGAGTGAAGCTAATGCACGTGAGAGTTAGGAACGAGAGTGAAAACGTATTTCTAGACCAAACAATACGTAATGAATTTTGTCCGAATTAGAAAAATAAAATTAATTTCATTGTCAAACAACTAATCTATGGTCCATACATGTTTGGAAATATATTTAAGTCTATATTTCAACTAAAAAATAATTTTGAGTAAATATTGTCCATGTCGAAAGCTATCACCGTTTTACGAACGATTGCAAAAAAGAAGTAGCGAATGTGATCCCAAATTGAAAAAAATAATGGATTTGATTGAGAATGAATTATATGATGATCCACATATGATTTAAAGGTATTTGATTTTATGATTCAACTAAAAAATAATTTCGACAAAATTATATTCATGGAAAAAGTTATGGCCGTTTTACGAACGAGTGCCCGAAAAATAGATCACGAACATTGTACCAAATTGAAAAAATCACCGACTTTGATTTGGATGGAATTAGATTATGAATAATACCTTGTTAGAAAGCTAGTCGAGTCTAGTTTTTAGCAAAAAAAGAATTTCCAAAAAATATTAACTGTGTAGAAAGTTATGACCGTTTTAGTGACGATTGCCAGAAAATTTCAAATCACGCTCGGCTACCGCCCACAAGCGGTATATGGGCGGTATCGTCAATTTTCTCTCGATTTTTTTGCACAAAATCATTGAATTTAACTATAGGATATCATTGTAGGCTTGTACGAGTCATAATATCTTATTTGAGCGGTATTACATATATAATGTAATACCGTTACAATACAGGCCGATATTCGGATGAAATCTGTAGAATACCGGCTAGTATAATGTAATACCGCTGGAATACCGGCCGGTATCAGGTTCTGTAATCCAACGATATTATATAATACCGTCCGTCGTAATACCGACCGGTATTAGGATGAAATCTATACAATACCGGTCGGTATAATGAAATACCGTTACAATACCGGCTGGTATAATGTAATACTGCTGGATTACATAATGCCGCTCGCGTATCAATCGGTAAATCCAATATCGCCTGAATACCGGCCGGTATAGTGTAATACCGCTGGAAAACTGTCCGGTATTAGATCTGGGATCTGTGCAATGATTTTTTCAGCCAATGAGAAGTCGTCCTTGTCACATGTTTCTGTTACTTTTCAGTCAATTATTATGTACTTTTGTCATGGTTTTTAGCACAATAAAGTACACTTGTGTAAAAAAGGTGTAAGAGATCACTTTTTGAAGGTATTTTAGGAACTTTACATTAAAGGTAGGTAAAAGGAATTTTTTGTTAAAGGATATGGGTAATTTCATATATTTCCACTTGATAAGAAATAAGGCTTTGTGTAGAATTACCCAAATGTAAAAAAGAAAAAAGGCCGTACTGATCACATCATAGTTTGATGGGCCCAATTCAATTTAATTTACCACATCACAAAAAGATTCAACTGGCTATGATTATATGTTTTACACAAATAGGAATTTTAAATTATTATTGGTGGTACTGGTACATTTATTGACTATAGTTGTGGTATTGTCACTATAGTTAGTTTTAGCCTTTAGGGATAGGTTTCGTGCAATTCCGTCGCCTATATTTAAATTGGCCGGTACAATTACCAGAATTTCGAAAAATTGATACAATTCTAATAAAGTTTCTTTTTTTTTTTTACTAGGAGAATTTCGAGATTTTAACTCTATCTGACTCTCTCTCTCTCTCTCTCTCTCTCTCTCTACAAGTAACAGCCAACAGGATAGAAACAGGGTCAGTAATTGGGTTCGTTTCTTGTGGGTGGGGTAAGAAAAGCAGCGGAGAGATGTAAAAACGGCAGATATTTAGTGGACTAGCTAATGAGAATGATTGTAAATCAGATTTAGGTCGGTTTCTGAGTTGTTGGATGTTGTTATGTTTTGTCATGTTTCTTGTTTTACATTCGAATTTTAACACATCATATTTCATCAACTAAAAGGAGGGAGGCAATGCCTTGGAATTTACCCCATCACAATTTCTGGGTAATAGCATAATCGTCTCTACATTTTTCGTTACTATAAAATGACGTTTTGTAACTAAACTCTTAATTACTCTCGTTTCTCCTCTAGTACTAAAATTTGTGACAGAGAAACCCTTCTTTATTTTCTCATAAAAAAAAAAAACAAAAGAAAAAAATCCCCCCATCTTTACACAAGATTGAATATCAAGATAATCAAGCACGCTGGCCTTGGCTCGCGAGAAAGCAACAGCACAAGAAATCATCAGATTAAGACAAATATAGCAAAGCAAATATTCCCGTTCAGACAATCAACTTGAACCATTCGAAATCTCTACTTGTTTATCATAAATGATTGTAAACATCTAGTATTCTTTCTTTCTAATACAAGAAATCAAAAGTAGGAAAAACGATTCTTGAGACCCTTTCTTACAAAGAATTAGAGGCATGAAGTAAATGATGATAGCTCTATCTATATACACTCCATATGAATATGAATATGAATATGAATGAAAAGTGAAAACACAATTGACATAAAAAGAAGCAAAAAAACAAGCAAGCAATTAGAATATCATCATCATCATCAATGGAAGCCCCTTGATCCTCTGGATTGATATAGCTCCAACTTCCCCTTGGCCTCAGGCAACAAGCTATCGACGTCTTGGATTTGGCAAAGAGAGGGTTGCTTGGACGCCCATTCAAGGACGGTGAGCACCTCTGCTCGAGCAAGATCTTCACTGTCGGGGACGTGCATAGCAATGGTGCAGAGCAGAATCAATGCAGAGCTCTGCACAATCTGCTCTCCGAAGTAGACGAGCTGCACGAGGTGCTTCGCCCCTCCTGCAGCGATGATGGCCTTGGAGTGATCGAGGTGGAGATAGTTCTCCGAGCAGGCGAACTTAGTGAGGGCAACGCAAGCCTCTCTTGAAACCTCTGCCTCTCTCTCATCCAGCAGCTTTACTAGAGGGCTTATCATCCTAGTCTCTGTGGCCTTGAATGTTCTACCCAAATTACCAATCGCCTTCACACACGGAATTAGAAGCTCTGAATCCCCAATCTCTACGATTCTGTATAGCTGATCAACAGCAGCTTTGCACGCGGGCGAATTCGGCTTGAACGCGGATCTTCTTAGCTCCGCGTCCCCCTCAGCCACTGCTGTGATCTCCATCAATGCCATGGCTGAATTGTACTGAACTTCAGCAGTCCCTTTCTCTAACAGAACCGCGAAACATAGCAATGCTCGAGACTCTGTTATGCTCCGGCATATGGGAGAGTTGTCTTTCGCCAGATGCCATAGAGCTCTAGCAGCCATTGCCTTCATCTGCGCCTTGGTTGCAGGCTCCTCTGCTTCTCTTGCTTTGTTATTCGCCCCCGCCAACGACAACGAAGCGCTAGGATGATGATGATGGTGATGATTGACATTGTGCACAGAATTCACCTTCCCACCACCACCATTGTTGCTTCCATTCGGCTTTCCCGGAGGATTTTTCAGACCATTAGACATAGTTGTCGCAACAACATTGTACATTTGATTATTGTTATTATTATTATTACTCTTCCCCAACAATGGATGAGGCAACAAGCTCTTATCCTCATCCAAATCATTCCCTCTCATCAAACCATCATTAGCATTAGCGATGCCATGGCCGGTGTTACTACTGGCTAAAACGACGGCAGCGTGGATCGACGTGGCCTTGCTAACGACGGCGTATTTGCTATGCTCCTGCACGGTCTCAAATGCTAGATGACTAACAAGAAGCCTAATGATATTGTGCTGAGCAAAAAGATCCTGGCATTTGGGGTAATGCGCCGCCAGCTCAGACACGGCCCACGCCACCACCGCCTGCACCTTCATCGGCCCTTCTTTCAAGATTTTCGCGAAGACGGAGCAAACGCCGGCGTGAGTCATGTGCTCAACGCTCTCCGGATCTCGGCCGAGCAACCCGATCGCCCTCGCCGCGCTTTCTTGCCCTTCCAATTTCCCTTCCTTGACTAGTTTAAGCAGCGGCCCCACGCCGCCTTCCTCGATGATCAGCTTGCCGTAGCGGTCGTTGTCGCGGGCGAGGGAGACGAGCGACGCGGCGGCGTCGGCGCGGTTGTCGACGGAGCCCGTGCAGAGGATGGCGATCTGCTCCCAGATGAGGCCGAGGATGGGCTCGTTGGCGGCGATGGGTGGGAGGCCGAGGTACTCGTCGGCGCGGTCGTCGGCGGGGGCGGAGACGCGGAGGAGCCAGGAGACGTCGCCGATAGAGTTCTCAAGCTGCGACGACATCTTGCGGAAGGCGGCGGCGGGGATGATGGTGAAGACGCGCTTCATGAGGCCGTTGCCGCGGCACTTGAGCACCAGCGCCAGCGCTTTGTCCAGCACCTGCACCGTCTCATCGACGATGCGGCGTGTGGGCCGCTCGTAGAGGTCACTGCTCGCACGCGCCGCCTGCCGCAGCAGCGCCGCCAGCTTCTCGGTCTTGGATTTGAGCTCGCCGCATTCCTGCTTGAACGCCGCCGCCTCGTCCGCCGCCTTTATGACTTGGTCAGTTAGCTGGATCGGCGTCGCTAACGTCTCCTTCACTAAATCCCCCATCAAAAGATTGAATTTTTAGGAGTGGGATATTCAAGAAAAATCGACGGAAGATTTCGAATTTGGAAGATTGAAGTCTGTGTCGCTAACAAATGCAGAAGAAATGAAGTCGACGAGGTTTACAAGGTCAAACGCGGTTTTCTTTACATTAAACTAAATAAATAAACCCCCACAAATTAAAAGACCCACAAAATCGGAGTTTTGACATTTTTTTGTAAAAAAAATGAATTTTATTACGCAATTAAATCCCTCCATCAGTAAGCATAATCTTCAACAGTAAGGGCTTGGCATGGCTAGTTACGGACTAGTCGCCCTTTTTTGGAGCTTCATGTTGAACTCAATAGTATCTGGTACGGTATATGGTGTTGGGTTATGTTTTCAAGAATGGTTAATTCTTTTTTCTGTTTATTCAGATTCTCTACTCGCTGTTCGACTTCTAACTGGTGATGATGATTGATGATGGAGACGAGTTTATTCAGAAGGTGCTCGCTCCGTTGGTGAAGTTATTGACGCCGGATTCATTAATGATTTCCATCATATGTACAGGAAAGTCAATAATACGTGTTGCGCATATTCTTACAAGTGTTGGTGCAATATGTGTGGATATATGTAATTGGAGTATTGACACTTGAAAATTTAGAGTATTATAAATGATCTCAGATTTCATGTCATTTTTTGTTCTATTATTAATTTTTTATTTTTTATTTCAATTTTAATATTTTATGTTTTAGTTTAATTTTACAGTTGTTAATTAGAATTTATTTCACCCAATTAGAATTTATAATTATTTTTACTGTTTATTTTTCAATGTTTAACTAATAATTCATTGTTCTATTTTATTATTTCATAATTATTATATATAAATTACAACTTTTTAATCTAACCTTTTGTTGATAAATTATAAAGGGAATCGAGAAAAAACACTAAAAAACTAAAATAATAAACTAAATTAAACCCAAGATTTAAAATTAAAAAAATCCAAAAAATAAAAATGAACCTTTTTAAAGAAATAAAAAATAAAAATAAACCTAGAAAATTAAAAAAAAAAAAAGTTAAGATAAAAAATTAAAAGATTGAAGAATGCAACAGCTCAACAAGAAATGAAATTGTCAAATAAAAGAAGGCAACTTGGTACTTTTCTTACTAAAATCTACACCGATTTAATTAATTTTGTTAGATTGTGATGCAGTGATAATCCAAAAGGTATAATCCTGTAATATTAATTGCGTAGTATTAAATTTGGTCCAAATAATTTCGATACGGGCTGTAAGACGTATGCAATATGATGTATGAATTATGATGTTGATTAGTTTAATGAAGAAAATAGTATAAGAGGCTGTCATGTTACAATGCACCCACTCTCCCTCTCTCTCTCTCTCTCTCTCTCTCTCTCTCTCTCTCTCTCTCTCTCTCTCAACCACCACAAATTTGTCAACTGTTTATGTTTTCAGTTTTAAGAACTAAATTAAATTGATTTGTCATGCCAGCACATGATACAGCTTTTTACGTTACTCTTTTTAAATATTTTAATTACATATATTGACACGTCATATAACTTATTACAAATATAATATTTCATGGTCTTCTATTTTTTAAGCCAAATTAATGGATTCTACAAAACTTTTGGCCCCGTTTGATTATCACGGATTTTGGGCCGGAAAAGTAATCCAATTCCTATTTTTTAAATTTTTGTGTTTGTTTTAATTTTAATGAATTGAGGAAAGTAATAAGATTTCTAACGACAAGGAAAGTGGTCCAACTTTTCAGGATTCTTTTTTTTTAGTGGGAGTAGGTATTATGATTACTTTTCTCAGATTTTAAATTGATACGCTAGGTTTTATTAAAAAGGGCTGGACTTGCATGCAGCAGGTCTCATATATGGTATTTCAGACGGGCCGGCCCAATACAATTCGGATCCAGCCCAATAGTCTAAAAAAAAAATTACAACTCAAGCCCAAAGAAAAAATCATAAGCGAAGCTCAACATCGGCTAGCATCCTTCACGCCTCATCTCTCGCGATCGCAGATACCGTCGTCGCCGCCGTGAACGTTGGCATTATCGCCGCCGTCAACCTTCATACCAAGTTCAAATATCACGGTCGTTTCCATCGATTAGGGTTTGCGACCACCGCAAAGAGTGAATCGACGCCACCATCAAGGAATCTCGAAGCTAAAGTCAATCAAAATTTCACCTGCAAATCTGAATTCGATCTGCATTCATCCAAATTGAGGTAAAATCAACTATAAGAACATCATTGGACGTAGTTTTATATAATTTGAGTTGAAATTCTGATTTCTTATTTTTATTTTTGAATTTATTGTTAGGATAAAAAAAAATGGATGAAGAAGCTATTTTGGCAGATAATGAATTAGATATAGTTATTCTTGACAAATCTGGGGATGAGGATCATGAATATACTGACGAAAACGAACACAACAGTACATTGATTGAAGCAGGTCATATATCTAATCTTATGTATTTCAAGAATTTTACATGCTTTGGTACTTTATTTTATAGTCATTGTTACTTTTTTATTATACAGTGAATACGTTTGATGTCAGTGGTTCTCTAATTGGTTTTCGGAGAGAGAGTTTTGAAGAGGTGTATCAATTATACTGTCTACATGCTCAGGAAGTTGGATTTAGTGTCAGGAAAAATACTCAAAGGCGCAATAGTACTGGTGCTGTGACAGAGAAATATTATGTTTGTTCAAGTGAGGGGGTTAAAAATATTGCAGAAATTGATCCTCTGAGCAATCAAGAAAAAAAGTGGACACGAAGAAGAAATATTACACGCACAAATTGTAAAGCATCATTGAGGGTAAAGAGAGACCAAGATGGATTGCTTGAAGTCATTGAACATGTTCAAGAACATAACCACGAGCTTTCTAGGAAGGAATGGAGTCACAGACATAGATCTCAAAGATCAATTAAAGATGACAAAGTTGTTCGTATTGAAGACATGATATCTTCAGGCATGAGAGCAAGTGACTCATATCGATATATAGCAAAAGAAGCGGGGGGGAGCATTTGGTTGGTCATACGATGAAGGATCACTTGAATTTTGTAAATAGGATGAAGATGGGTACGACTGAAGTGGGGGATGCACAGAGTTTCATTGACATGTTAGCTCAGGATGCCACTGAAGATGAACACTTTTTTTATAGATTTAAGTTGGATAGTGATGGAAGACTGTCCAATGTTTTCTGGAGAGACTCGATGATGTCTGAAGATTATGACTTGTATGGTGATGTGGTTGTCTTTGACACAACCTATAGAACCAACAAATACAACATGATTTGCGCGCCCTTTGTTGGACTTAATAACCATAAGAAGAATGTCATGTTTGGGTGTGCATTCTTAACGGACGAGAAGATTGATACATTTCAATGGTTGTTTGAGGTTTTCAAGAAATCCATGAAGCAGAAATGTCCGGTGACAATATTCACCATGCAAGATCTTGTAATTACAAATGCACTGTCAAAGGTATACATGTTACTCTTTCTGTGATACTTTTCTTATTAGTACATGATACCTTTTGGGAAAAGTATTAAATATTTAGAATGATGCTCAGGTCTTTCCAGATGCAAGACACCGATTGTGCATATGGCATTTGTACCAGAATGCCGTAAGCCGTTTTGGGAGACTGAAAGGCAACAAGGCCTTCAATGATGCTTTTCAGAGATGTTTAACTGGATGTGTTGAAAAAGAAGAATTTGAGCGATGTTGGGCATCAATGGTGTCAGTTCATGGTTTGGAAGGTAATAGTTGGTTTGCACGACTATATGACTTGAGAGAAAAATGGTGCACTGCGTACAATAAGGACTACTTCTCAGCCAGAATTCTTTCTTCCCAACGGAGTGAGAGTACGAACAGTGCAATCGGATTCAAGGCAAGCAAGGCTACAAATCTGCACGAGTTCTACACAATTTTTAACAGAACAGTCCAACGATGGAGAAGCCGAGAACAAGCAGATGAATTTGAATGCTCAAGAGTGATACCAACCTCACGTATACCCCTGATAGGAATACTCAAGCATGCTTCTAAGGTATACACACTATCTGTGTTCACTGATTTTGAGGATGAGCTATTGAAATCTATATCTTCAACTGTCAGTGTGTTGGGTGAACAATTTGACGTTAGACTGTATGATGTTCAAAATCATGATGATGGCTCTGCTCATAGGGTGAGTTTTTTCCATGGGCAAAATTTCATAAGCTGCACATGTAGAAGATTTGAAGAGAATGGGTTATTGTGTTCTCATAGCTTGAGAATATTGGACATAAATTCAGTGCATCAAATACCTATTCGTTATATTGTCAAAAGATGGACCAAATATGCGAAAAAAGACTTGTGGGATAAAGTTGCAAATTCAGGTGATCGGATAGCAGAGACGATCACTTCTAACAGTTGGAGGCATAAGATGGCAAGGCAGTTCTACAGTGTACTTATCAAGGCTCAAGAAAGTGAAGATGCCAGAATGATTATAGAAGAGGGATCTAAGAAGATATTTCAGGCTGTTGAAGAATTGAATATAACGGAAACTTTGATACAGGACACCGATGTCTCCTCATCATGCATGACAGTCCTGGATCCTTCCAAAACAACAACAAAGGGGAGAAAAAAGAGAATTAAAGGACAACTTGAGAAGGTTAGAAAGAAGAAGACAATTAACACAGCAAAATCACTTCAGTTGGATGAGTTTGGATCCAAAACTCCAAACCCTCGATTGTTTTAGATTAATCTTAGGTTGATACCTGTCTTTATCATACTTCGTACTTTTTTTCTTCCCACATGGTACTTTTTTTTGCATCAGACTCATGTTTTGCTTTACTTTGACATTCTTGGAACGATGATTATTTTAGATTAATGTAAACTTGATACCTGTCTTTATCGAACTTGATACTTTTTTTCTTACCACATGGTACTTTTTCTTGTATCAACTCATGTTTTGCTTTAATTAGATTTTTTATCGTAGTTGATACTTTTTTTCTTACCACATGGTACTTTTTATTGTATCATATTCATTTTTTTGCTTTAATTAGATTTTTTACTGTTGGGATTTTTTTTCCCACATACAAGGATTTGTTGATCATTAATTTATGAAAGTTTCGTTTAATTCTTTAAAAAAACACATACAACATAAAAAGACTACAAAAAACATAACATGGTACTCTTTCATTTATCGCGTGGTACGTTTATGCTCTGTACGTTATACTATTATTATATATAAACAAGAATCAGGTTTCTTTAAAATCAGGTTATGAATGATCATTAAATAACTAATTTACAAATAAAGTTAAAGAAAAAATATTTCTGAAACACACGATAATTTTTTGTTGAGCATATAGTGTGGACAAAGTTACATGTTCATTGGTACCTCATTTCACATTAGGTGATAGTTTTTATATGCTTAACATAATATGAGAAAAAAAAATACAATAAATTGTGGCATAAAGAAAGCTCATTTTCTAATGATCAAAAAAATACACAAACTATATAATAACATAATTCTTAAAACATTCCAGACATCCAAACTATTCATCATATCTAAAACCCTGACCAATATATCCAAGCAATTGTATTCTCAAGAAGTTACATAAACTAGAGTATTTTGATATCAAACACAGATCAAACTTAACGATAACATCAAAGTATCTGTCATCCCACAACATCCCACCAAAAAAAAATCATTCAATCACAAATATAATCATTTCTTCTTCTTATTCATGAAATCCAGCACAGATTGGTGAACTTGAAACCGCATGTCGTTCGTCCCTGAAAGTAAAATCCGAGCACAATACAATGCCCGTAACTTTCTTCTACCACATGACTGCAAAAAGAAAGTTCAAACATTTCAATAAGCAAAAAAAAACATGAAGCAGAAAAGAAAAAAAATTAATTGAATGAGTCGGACCTTCATCAAATCGTTGCACTCATACAGTTTGCCTTCGAAATTTTGCATCAGATTCATCACAAAAACCCCACAATCGAAATTACTTGAAGTCTTTTGCCACTCCAGATCAACGTTTACTAGAGCAAAAGACCTCAATTCTGATCCTTGAGGATGACCAATCTCTTCCAGAAAATCAGCAAGCTCTGCATGCTACACCAAGAAAATCAAAATTAATATTATGTCAACACCAATAAAATTAACAGCACAACAAAAATAAACAAAAAATAGCAACATATAATGCTTACCAACAAACTTGTCAGCTTCCAAAATAAAGAATCTGAACCAGAAGAACGCTTCAAATTGTCTAGAAAATGAACCAATCTTTGCCGGAAATCAATCACTACCACGAAAAAATGATCAGAAGAATGCACGGGGAAGTACATCAGTTCAGCAGTCTTTGCTCCATTGAAAGACCCCATCAGCTGCAAACTGAAACTCCAACTCCCCCTCAAACCTTTCCTCTTGGCTTCAACAAGATTCACCATCTCCTCCTTATCTGACTTCCCGCATTCCAACTCATGACAAAGCCTCAACAAATCACCCAGAAACAACTGATATGCAAAATGAGAAAAAAATAAAAAAATAAAAACAAACGCATACATGTGCACGCAAAGAACAAGCAAATAATGAAAAAAATTGCTTCATAAACTTACTGAACATTGGCCAGTGAAGTACACCTTGAACTGATCCCTGTCAGCAATAATAGCATTGTGTTTCTCCATTTGATCCAGCAGCAATGCCCATACATCAATGACATTTATATGGATATATGAGTTGTCTTGCAGGGATTGTATGACCGAGAAGGACAAGAAGAAGCTGCCCCTACATGAGAAGACAATTGAACTGCAAAAACAAATTATAAATATTAGAAGATCACTCTGTAATGAACAAAATACACAAAACGAACAATAAACATAACTTACTCAATTCCTCCACGGTGATTATGAAAAACATAATCAACAACATGCTTCTCTTTTGCGCTGAGTTCCTTCAAATACCTTTCATTCTTTTTCAAAAATGCAGACCTGAACCCAACTTTCTCATCGACTTCCCATTCATCATTTGCAACAAACCACGGGTCAATAGGATCGATATCAAGATTCTGCGTCCCATTTGGACCAACAGACTTGAAAACTTCATCAACAAAAGTAACATCTACATCATCAAAATAGAATAATAAATACATACATAGAAATAAATGCCACAATAAAAATAAAAACTTTAAAAATTACCATCACCATCATCTTGCAAAAAAAATTTCTTCCCATCATCTGAAATCACAGCATTTCAAACCCATTACTTCACAAAACATGCATGATTAACAAATATATATATATATATATATATATATATATTTCTTTAAAACATTTCAATAAAACAAATATATAAATATAATTATGGTGAATGTATTACCACATCCGGCAGCATCATCAGTACGAGCTCCTTCAAATCCAACAGTGGCAGCTTCAACTTGATTTGCAACTTCTTCATTTTCAACTGCAGTTGCATTCTCACTTAAATTCTTACACACATCATCAATCAAAGCTTCCAATACAACATCATTCACATCACCAACAGGTGAATGAGGTGCGTGTACGCCAAATGTTGGATAAGAAGACTTGCAGTGCTCCTACATAGCCTTGAAGGACGCTACAACTTCATCTACAAGACAGCAAAACTTGTCCGATGAAAAATAATTATCACTATCAGACAGGGGCCCACTTACACAAGAAGATGAAGACTGATATGGATCACGTTGCTTATAACACTTCACAAAATCTTGTAAGCGTTCCATGTGAGCATGCGTAATCACATTCAGGTCCCTCTTCAATAAGAAAAAAGACTCCTCAAACCCCTAAAAATAAGTGGAACAAGAAAATATTAGTTCACACTTCATACAAAATAATATAAATTAAAAAAAAGCAAAGAACAAAAAAAAACAGATAATACTAACATCTTGAGAAACACGATGAATCTCTTCATTAGTTTTTTCATTTGGAGGAAGCAAATGACGAATATACCTCCCCGCTGCATCAGTCCCGTACCTCACAGATGGACCACTACTCTTACCATCCATATGTACACCCTCAGAAGATCCAGCAGCTCTACCTTCATTACAACTCACAGGATAGACACCATTTACAAACTCCCCCTGACCATAACCTCCTGCTTTTGTCTCCTCAAGCAATCTCTTGTTAAATTTTGAGGCATTCCAATGCCTTATCAAGGGCAGTGTACTAGGTTCTATGAAACCCCTCTACTTTAAACGATGCAAGTACAAAATAGGAAGCACAAGAACATAACCAATCACATGCTTTGTATCCAGATTTTTCCTGAAGTAAACAATTGCTCTACACAACTTATCCAACATATAAGAGCACCAATCAAAGCTTGAAATCCTATGAACCTCAATTACTGATTTTATCAGATTAAGATGAGTCATCCGATTCATAGTAGGAGCAAAGAAAACAGACATAACATATATCACAAACAAACGTTTGAAATCGTCACCGCCATCAGCCAAACACGGATCCCCCAATAAACTACGGACACCAGACACTGTCATAAGCCTCTTTTCAGAATATTTCTTATTACAGTCAGTAAGAAAAGACTTGATGAATGGATCATTCATACCCTTCTCTACATGACTACCCTAATTTCTAGGCAGTAAAAACACATCACATATATCATCTAGAGTGACTACAAACTTATCCCTAATATCAAAACACATCAACCGAGTCTCTGGATTAAAATGCTCAACAAACCAATGCACATTTGACCAAGAAACAAATGCAAAATCTTGAAACAAAAGCAAACCCCCAAAACCAATATCTTTTACAACCTTTTGCTGCTCTTCATTCAGTGAACTCATAAGAGAATAGATTGAAGAGGGCCAGGATTTAAATACATAATCATTTCCACTGCAATAAAAAATTCAAATAAAAAAGAAACATAATTCATAATCTGAAACATAAAGGTACTAACCACATGCATAAAAAGTACCACTGAAGTCACATAAAGGTACTACTTATGCATGAAACCAACAAAAAAATATACAGGCAAGACCCGAGACTTCTGGTGAACCCTCCACTGCCCCTGCTATCCAGGCTACTCGTACGAGGAGACCCACAAGGGAATCCAGACGAACTGGACCGTAAGCAGGGGGCAGTTCGAGCACTTGGCTCACGGGCATTGAATGCCAAGGTTCACAAGAAGGTGGAGATGTTTTTTCACAAAACAGAGATACTTAAGCATGTATAAAATGATACTCATACAACACAAAGGAAAAATAAACATAAAGGTACTAACTACATGCATAAAAAGTACCACTGAAATCACATAAAAGTACTAATCATGCATGTATAAAATGATACCCATACAACGCAAAGGAAAAATAAACATAAAGGTACTAACTACATGCATAAAAAGTACCACTGAAATCACATAAAGGTACTACTTAAGCATGTATAAAATGATACCCATACAACTCAAAGGAAAAATAAACAGAAAGGTACTAACTAGATGCATAAAGAGTACCACTGAAATCACATAAATGTACTAATCATGCATGTATAAAATGATACCCATACAACGCAAAGGAAAAATAAACATAAAGGTACTAACTACATGCATAAAAAGTACCACTGAAATCACATAAAGGTACTACTTAAGCATGTATAAATTACTTCATTATTTTTTCTTTCTTATCGACACAAGATGTGTCAGAAACTTTCCTTACCGACTTCTTCTTTGAACGACTGCTTCCTCCACAATCTGATGGGGCATCGTCATACTTTTTCCGCTTCTTAGTCTTCATCACCTCCACAGACCTGAAAAAGTAAAAAAAATTAGAATCACATCATAAAATAAAAATCAATACCAAACAAAACAAAATAAATTCAAATTTAAAATAACTTTCATAACATATACCTGACTGGTGATTTCCCTTTCACAGCTTTCTTGAACTCATTCTCAGCGTCAGTATCAGTGCGATTATCTGCCTCCTTAGATTTCATTTCCTTCTTAGATTTCCTCCTCATTTTGGAAACCTACAACACAAAAAAATAATAAAAGTGAAAACACAATCATAAAGAGCAGACAACAAAATAATCCACACATCATTTTTCAAATTATAAAACTCAGTCCACTGATTGTATATCAATCTATAAGACAGATACACAATAAATTGATACATATATGTGAATAAAATGATACTTAACAGTTGAAAAACTGATACAAAATATATGATATGGTTAGACTATAATGAACTCACTTAGAATTGTGGAATAATACATACAAAGAAAACCATACAACAAATAACAAACATGCATATCAATTATCTAGCAATGACTCCACAAATCGAGTTTGAAACAAAGCTGAATAACCTAAGTATGATATCTGAATAACAAATCTGAGAAAATTGACAAACAAAAATGTATATCAAACAAACAGCAGCCAAAAATACACAAGAGGGGAAAACACACTCCATCGACAATGAAACAAACAAAAGCAACACATCTTTCACATGATATATATCAGATGCTTAAAAAAATGCACAAAAAAATTGTAAACTAAAATCGTCTTCAATAAACTCAACAGAGAATGACGGAGAACTCGATGAAGTCAATTTTAAACTGAAAAATTGTAAACTAACTTAGCACGAAAATTTATAAACTGAAATGAACAAAAAAATTGTAAACTGAAAAAAACCTGGCACGAAATCGTCTTCAATAAACTCAACAGAGCACTCGATCAACTGAAAACGTCGCGACTTCGACTCAAAGCAGGCCTCGCGATTGTCGGAAAAATCGATCGAAAGAATGACGGAGCTCTTCGCTTGCAATTACAGATGCCGGAAAACTCGAGGCAAGTTGAGAATGGGAATGGTATGGTTTTGCGATCGAGAATGGGAACGGTAGGGTTTTGCGAGCGAGAATGGAAAGAGAAGAAAATTGAGAAAGGCTGTGTCGAGATCGGAATACGCAAAGGCTAGGGTTAGAATGAAAGGTTTTGCGTTTTTTTTTATATATATGACGGGTCGGATAAAACCTGGATCCGACCCGTTTCACATAATGTTATTTACATCTTGCTGCACACAAGTTTTTGCGATTAAAAAAATTTAACAACATGACTTCTCCTCCTAAAATTTTCCCAACGTCTGCTGCTACAATTTTGAAGCAATTATCACGCCGTTCTTGCAAAATTGCTGCTACTTCTGCTTCACAAAGTCATTTATTCTTTTGATTGTTTCATCCAATTTATGTTTGTTGTTTCCAATCTTTTTTGTCGAATTATATTTTTTTTATAGCAATAGTTGAATTATGTTCTTGAAATTATTGCTTATGTTTTCTAATAATGAAGATTTTGTTCTGAATATTTGAAATACCACCACTAACATGATAACTTCTATGTGAAAAGAGTTTTAATGGCAAACGGTCCGGGCCACTGCATTGATTTTCATTATCAATCATGAACTATTTTTGTTAATTTTTATTTTATTTATTATTATCATTGGTTATCTAGTGTCCACTACCTCTGAACAAAAAAAAGAGGTGGAGAATAGAGGGAGAATTTCTCAATTAAGGTAGGGTTAAAACTGAATGTGTGGTGAACTTGTGATATATTGCACCTTAAAAAAATCATTACTTCATTAATGCCTACTCAAAATTCCATATAAAATTCAAAGTCATCTGATGCATCTTAATTCTTTCATTCTTTGTCCACTCCTTTAATTAATTTCCTGTGTAAATTCTATCATAACTCATCTCGTATGTTGTGAGTCTTGTGACTAAATGTAAAAAAAGTTTTGATCGCCTCACATGCTTGTGTTATTCTTGAAATTTCACTAGAAATTAGTATATGATACTGATAGTCAATATAAGCTATCTTTCAATAATTTATATATGCAGTGATGATGATATTATAACAGAAACAACAAAAAATCAATATATATATATATATATATATATATATTTGATGAGTTTGCTCAATACTACTCTTCTTTAATCTATAATTAATAATTAATGTGACGAAACATGATTAAACAAGCAGTACACAAGAATGACTCAAATTATTGTATTTTTTTTAATTCATCTTTGTATTAATCGAGCTGAAGTGATATATTATCATACTATAGATGCTTAATTGATCATTAAAATTGAGTCTTATTTTTATATATTTTTGTTTTATTTTGTTTTAGTGGAGATTATATCTTCTCTTTAATATATTGTATGCACATAATCTTACAATAATATTTCTATATCTCTGTTTTGTATCTTTAATAATTTTTAGGTGATCAATTTACAAGGATGGTACAATTGCAATTAAATACGAGGAGAAAGTTTTTGTGCATCATGATCCGTAAGCATACAGAAAGACTCAACATTTTAAAGTTACTAATTTTTGTGATAAAGGTCATCACCACATATTATTGTAGAAAATATAAGTTGAAGGCCCCATATTCTGTGAATGAGTATGATCGATCACGATACATTCACAAATTGATCTACACAAGTGACAGGACATGGCCTGATGAATTGCGTATGGATAGATGCACTTTTAGAAGACTAGTTATGATACGTGAAACTACTGGAAAATTGAAAGCAAGAATGAACCTAGCAGTTGATGAACAAGTTGCTATTTTCTTATATATTCTAGCACATCATCAAAAGAACCATACAATCAAAAGATAGAGCTACTAGGATAAATGTTGAAGCTCCAATAGATGTGGTGGAGGATTTAGAGAGAGAAGAAAATGTGAATCAAGAAGATGAAGATGGTGTTCATATCATACCGCCAACAACTAAATCTCAAGGTGAAGGAAAGAAGCTCGAACGGAAGGGAAGGAGAAGCACTGATCGGGCATATTATACTTGATATTTTGGAGCGATTTTATGTGGTTTGATTGTGTTAATTGTTATATAATGATGCTATTTTGGAAGAAGTTGTACCTTGAGGGTTTTTGCAGGGCATTGACACAAAGATGAAGAAAATGGTGTGTTTTTTGGTGAAGAAATGAAGCTTTGCGCAAGAAGTTGAAATTGAAGGAAGTAAAGCCATGCCGTATGGGCATACGGCAGGACGAATGAGCGGATACTCAAGAAACTGGGCCTGAACGTGCGTTTATGGGCTGGAACATGGAAATTACCTAAGCCCAAGGCTTGGATGCGAGCTAGAAGAGTTCCCACCGCCTCAAGAGTCCTGTTTTTGTTAACTTCCTTGTTGGAATAGATTAGGATGGTTATTTCCTTGTTAATATTATCTTATTTTAGGAATTTGATATATAGATTAGAACTTATCATATTTTGCATATTCAGACTTTAATTCTAGACGTAAAAAAAAATAGAACAACGGACGTTTTCCTCTCTGGAGCAGAATCGTTCGTCTTCTTCATTTTATTTTCATGGTATTTCTTATTTCAATATTTTTGCAATCACATCTTAATATGAGTTCTAGCTAATTTCTTATTATTCTGGAAACAACTAATGAAACCCTGGCTTAAATAAACTGTGAGATCTGATCGTGTTCATCGTTCAATTATTTGCATGCATTTGTTATTCTTTGGAATTCGAGTTGTTAATTGTTTCAACTTTGCTAGGTAGTTGCAAATACTTAGTGAATTGGAATTAATTAGTAGTCAATTAAACCGGCCATCCGTAATTGTGGTTTAAGTTTAATTCGTGGCAAAACGGTTCTTTAGAACCAGGGAGAATAACAATCTTAATTTAATAGATCCTGCGTCAGAGTCTGTTAATTATGAATCGGGTTCCTCTAGATTTTAAGGCTGTCGGCTCATTAAACCTATAGAGCGTCTCTTACGGTTGTCAGTCGATTAGGGAAATAATTGGTGAAGCGTCTTCCTGATTATCGAGAAACTACGGAGGGATTAGGCTGCGTCAGTAAGCGTCTTCGGTAGCTATAACTGATTTGTATGTGTTAATTGAATTAATCATTGCATCAATGATCGGTTTAGGTAAGCTAGGGTGGAGTTAATTGGATTCCAGAATATTTCTTCTCCTATTTTAAGTCCGTTCAATTTAATTACGTGTGCATTCATTTTATATTTAATTGTTAATTTCATTTATTTTATTATAATTACAAAAACCCGTTTTGAAGTTTGGTTATACAGATTGAGAGTATAGGGTAATTCTCACCGGTCCTTTGGGAGACGATCTCGCTCATCGCTGTACTCGTGCAGTAAGGGCATACCGACTGTTGTCGGGAATTTTATTTTTGGTGTAAAACGACGCACCAAATTTTGGCGCCGTTGCCGGGGATCGGTTCTAAAGTAGTAATTACTCTCATATTTTCAGTTTGTTATTTTTCTTATTTTTGTTTTATCTTTTCAGTGCATGACCCGTTCCTCGCAAGAAGAGAAGTTGTTGTTCGACCCAGAGCCAGAAAGGACTCTACACCAGTTGAGGAGAGCTGCTAAGACAGTCTCCGCCCCAGAATTAGATACTTTTGATCTGCATCACTTGTTCGAAGCGAGTATGGCTAATAACGAGAATCGAGCTCTTGTCCATCCCGCTGAACCAGCTCCGCTGATTCGAGAGCTGGGGCGCCATCGTAACAACAGGCCTATCTGCATCATCCTACCTACCATTTCAAATAATGCAGAGATACGGCCAGGGTTCATACAAGTTCTGCCAAAGTTCAGCGACCTACCTGGAGAGAGTGCACACACACACCTGGCTGAATTCGATCTAGTCTGCTCCACGTTGCGTCCTCAAGGATTTTCTGCTAATAATCTGCAGCTACTGACTTTTTCACACACTTTGCAAGGAAAAGCCAGGGAGTGGCTCTTTGATTTACCATCTGGTTCGATCACTTCGTGGGAGGAGCTGGAAGAGCAGTTTTTGCGCAAATTCTTCCCAGAATCAAGAGCTGCAAATCTGAGGATGGCCATTAGTAGTATCAAGCAAAAACAACATGAAAGTTTGGCCGAGTACTGGGTACGATTCCAGCAGCTGTGCCGCAAATGTCCGGATCACGGATTCTCTGATTATCAGTTGTTCACAAATTATTTTTACCGAGGCATGTCGTCTTTTGATCGAAAAATTGTGGACGCGGCCAGTGGAGGATCCCTCATTAACAAAACTCTGGATGAGGTGAAGCAACTCATAATTGATATGGTATCTGGAGGTCAACAATACGAAGACGAGGATGATGATCGATACAGGCCAGTAAAAGAGATTGATCGAGCTGAGAACGGTGGAGTGAATGAAAAGATTAATGCACTAACTTCTTTAGTTAGAGGCCTAGCGGTTGCCCAAACAAAGCAGTCCCGATGTGGTGTATGCACAGAGAGTGGACACTTTACCGATGAGTGCCCAACATTGCAGGACCCTTCCACCGAGCAGGCTTGTTATGGCTCGGGCGACGCACAGCAAGATGCCCTCAGAGGAATCCATTACGATGCCCCACGAGGCGATAACTTTCGGAGAAGGTGGACCAATGATCCTTACTCCAACACTTACAATCCGGGATGGAGAGATCACCCAAATTTCCGCTGGAAACAGCCTGGCGATCAGCCTGTAGCTGGAGAGTTACCTCCGAGACCACCGAGAGATAGTCCGTATGCCCATACAGACAAACCTGCAGCAAGTATGAGTGAAATTATGAAGTGCCTGGAACAAAGCAATGCTCTGGTGAATAGTTTGGCACAAAATCAGAAGGCATTCCAGCAAGAAACACAAGCTGCCCTTGGCAGTATGGGCACACAGATCACTCAGCTAGCCACACAGATGAATAAGTTGCAAGGGCATATAGGCAAGCTACCCTCACAAGCTGAACAAAACCCCAGAGGCAACGTGAGTGCCGTGACCCTCCGAAGTGGAAAAAAATTGGTTGAAGTGGAGAAAAAGGCCGAGAAGAGCATGCCGTATGGGCATACTGCACAGACTGAAGATGAATCCAATTCAAACAAAGAACAGCCTTCTACAGCTACCGAGCCCACCCCTGTTGAGGTACAAGCTGACTCCAAGAATTCTAATTCTGTAGTTGCAGCTCCTTTTTCCTTCCAGGTTGATTCGCAACAAGAACGAAAATGATGAAAAGGCCATTCTGGAGTTGTTCAAGAAGGTGGAAATCAATCTACCTCTAATTGATGCCATCAAGCAAGTACCCAGATATGCGAAATTCTTGAAGGAATTATGTGCCAAGAAGATCCAATACGGGAAAGATGCCCGAATTCAAGTTGGTGAAAATGTCTCCGCAGTGATCCAACGGAAATTACCACAGAAATGCAGGGATCCAGGTATGTTCACTATCCCTTGCATCATTGGGAATAAAAAGGTTGAGAAAGTCATGCTAGATTTAGGTGCATCCATAAATGTTATGCCTTTATCTATGTACAAAGACTTGCAATTAGGTCCTATGAAAGATACTCGAGTCATCATACAGTTAGCTTATAGGTCTAATGCATATCCTCAGGGTGTAGTCGAAGATGTTTTGGTCAAAGTGAATGAATTAATTTTCCCTGTGGATTTTTACATTGTTGATATGGATGACTCACTTTCTGCCAATAGATCATTGATTCTGTTAGGACGCCCCTTTATGAAAACCGCAAGAACCAAGATTGATGTTGATACTGGCATGCTTAGTTTTGAATTTGATGGTGACATTGTTACATTTAATATATTTGAAGCCATGAAGCATGTTGAGGATCCTGAGGCTCTTTATCTGGTTGATATTGTTGATACATTAGTTGACGAGTTTGTAGAGCATAATTTCAGGGATGATCATTTAGAACAGGTTCTTTTCGGTGGAGTGACTGAAACAGCCGCCAACTCAGATGAAGAAGCCACAATCAGAGAGATTATTCAGCAACTCTATGCCACCAGTGAATTTCCAGTTCGCAATCTCGCAGGTCGTATGCCCATACCGACGGACACTGCACCGATTATACCCTCTCATGTGAAAGCTCCCATTCTGGAACTGAAAGTCCTCCCTGAACATCTGAAATATGCCTACCTCGGGGAGCAAGATACGTTGTCCGTCATCATTAGCAAAGATCTCTCCCCCGACCAGGAAGGCCGACTATTAACGATTTTGAAGCTACACAAAGGAGCTATCGGGTGGACCTTGGCAGACATCAAAGGCATCAGTCCAGATATCTGCATGCATCACATTTTTCTGGAGCCGGATAACAAACTGTCCCGAGATCCACAGAGAAAATTGAACCCGGTGATGAAAGAGGTGGTTCTCAAAGAAATCCTCAAGCTACTCCAGCTCGGGATTATTTACCCTATCTCCGACAGTGAATGGGTCAGTCCAGTGCACGTGGTCCCTAAGAAATCCGGTTTCCAGCTTGTGAAGAATGAGAACAATGAGTTGATTCCAATGCGGTTGCAAACTGGTTGGCGCATGTGCATAGATTTTGGAAAATTAAATGATGCAACCCGCAAAGATCATTTTCCCTTGCCGTTCATTGATGAGATGCTTGAACGATTGGCAGGAAAATCATTCTTCTGCTTCCTTGACAGGTATTCGGGCTACTTTTAGATTTTTATCGCCCAAGAGGATCAAGAAAAGACAACTTTCACATGCCCGTTTGGAACGTTTTCCTGCCGGAAGATGCCATTTGGATTGTGTAACGCCCCTGGCACCTTCCAACGGTGTATGATGAGTATCTTCTCCGACTTGATTGAGAGCTGCATCGAAATCTTTATGGATGATTTTACCGTGCATGGAGATTCCTTTGAGCAATGCTTGGCGCATTTGGATAAAGTACTCCAAAGATGTGTTGAGACCGACTTGGTATTGAATTTCAAGAAGTGTCATTTTATGGTGCAACAAGGTATCGTGCTTGGCCATGTCATCTCTGCCAAAGGGATCGAAGTTGATCGCGCGAAGATTGATTTGATTGTGAAGTTGCCTTATCCTTCTAATGAGAAGGAGATCCGTGCCTTCTTAGGTCACGCAGGCTTTTACCGGCGCTTTATTCAAGACTTCTCCAAGATCGCCCAACCAATGACCAAGCTGCTGCAAAAAGATGCTCCTTTTGATTTTGATGATAAGTGTAAGGAAGCCTTTGATATTTTGAAGGAAAAGCTCACTTCTGCGCCCATCATTCAGCCACCACAATGGGGCCTCCCTTTTGAGCTCATGTGCGACGCCAGTGATTTTGCGGTTGGAGCGGTACTTGGACAAAAGAGTGGAAAGCAAAGTCATGTCATATATTATGCTTCCAAGACCCTTAATCCAGCCTAATGTAATTACACGACAATGGAGAAAGAGCTCTTGGCCGTAGTTTTCACCTGCGAGAAGTTTAGATCTTATCTTGTTGGATCGAAAGTGGTGGTTTACACAGACCATGCCGCTCTGAAATACTTGCTCTCCAAGAAAGAATCAAAGCCGCGCCTCATTCGCTGGGTTTTGCTTCTGCAAGAGTTCGATTTGGAGATTAAAGACAAAAAGGGAGCCGTAAACAATGTTGCTGATCACTTGAGCAGACTGTTGACAGAGCCCGACGGTATGCCCATACCGGATGATTTTCCAGATGAGCTCTTACTTGCTGCTACGGATACAGCCCCTTGGTATGCGGATTTGGTGAATTTTCTAACCTCTGGAATTTTCCCTAAGGGTACCGACACTGCAAAGAAGAACAAGTTACGAAACCAGGCCAAATACTTCATTTGGGATGATCCATATTTGTGGAAAACATGTGCCGACCAAGTGATTCGTCGATGTATCCCTGATGATGAGATCCAATCCATTCTTACTTTCTGCCATGCCCATGCCTGCGGCGGCCATTTTGGACCAAGAAGAACAGCCCGAAAGGTCCTTGATTGTGGATTTTATTGGGAGATGATTTTTCAGGACGCTTATCACTTTTGCAAGGGTTGTGATCGATGCCAACGCCTGGGTAACATTTCTTCCAAGAATGAGATGCCCCAAGTGCCTATTCTAGTATGCGAAATCTTTGATGTATGGGGGATGGACTTCATGGGCCCCTTTCCGAGCTCGTTTGGTCAGTCCTACATCTTGCTAGCCGTCGACTACGTCTCCAAGTGGGTCAAAGTTAAAGCTACACCGACAAATGATTCCAAGGTGGTTAGTAAGTTTCTCAAAACTCAGATTTTTCAGCGCTTTGGCATCCCTCGGGCTATCATTAGCGACCAAGGCACACATTTTTGCAATCGCACATTAGAAGCCTTGTTCAAGAAGTATGGTGTTCACCACCGCGTCGCCACTGCCTATCATCCCCAGTCCAATGGGCAAGCCGAGGTCTCGAATCACGAGATCAAGAACATTCTAGAGAAGACCGTATGCCCACACCGCAAGGATTGGAGTCTGCGCCTGGATGACGCCGTATGGGCATACCGCACGGCATTCAAAACACCTATCGGGATGTCCCCCTATCGGTTGATCTTTGGGAAGAAATGCCATTTACCGGTTGAGATCGAGCATCGAGCCTTTTGGGCAGTCAAGCAATGTAATTTCGACCCTCATCTCGCCAGTTCTGAGAGGCGTTATCAATTATAAGAGCTGGAAGAAATTCGGTTGGAAGCTTATGACAGTGCCAGTGCATACAAGGACAGAACTAAATTTCTCCATGATAAATACATCCAGCCAAAACTTTTGAAGTAGGCCAGAAGGTACTTCTTTTCAATGCCCACCTCCGACTCATGCCGGGTAAATTGAAATCTCGTTGGATCAGACCATTTGAGGTTGTTCATGTCAGTGCCCATGGAGCCGTGGAAATTCGTAGTCTTGCTACTCAGAAGCTGCTGCACGTTAACGGTCAGCTGCTCAAGCCTTATTGTGCCACGGCCGAATGGTCTAGTTTTGATGGGGTCGATTTGGGAGCCCCGGTTCCCACCAATTGATCATGCTCCCTTCGTCGAGCCTCCGACGTTAAACAAGGGTGCTACTCGGGAGGCAACCCGATCTCTTTTTCCTTTTTCCTTTTATGTTTTTTCATTTTCCTTTCCTTTTATTTGTTCTCTCAAATAAAAAAAAAAAAAACAAAACAAAGGGACTGGTATCGGCTGGGCACCATTATAAGTGTGGGGGGGTGACTTTCGTTCCTTTTCATTACTTCAGGGACCATATTGCAATTCGGACATTCTCAATTTGGGATTTTTCCTTTTGCCCTAATTGCACCCCAATTTAACCCCCCTTAGTCAAATAATTTTCACAGCTCTATCTTACCCCCCTTGTACAATTTTTTTCAGATTTTCACCGCCTCTTCAACTTCCCGCGCTTTCATCAACCTCCCCCCCGGTCTCTCTCCGATCACCACCGGTCACCGCCACTACCACCATGGGCAAGAAACGAAGTGCCAAGAAGCGAACCATCGCCCCCTCCGATAATCGCTCCACTCCGTCGGCCGCACCATCTCCACCACCGCCTTCACCTCTAGTCGCCTCTCCACATTCCATAGTGAATTTTCAAGTGCCACCATCCGTTCCTGCACCTCCGCCGGCATCCTCACCACCTCCTCCCACTCCGAACCCTATTCTAGCGTTGAATCAGCCGCCACCCTTCCTGCGCCGTTCCCGGCGCCATTCTGAGAGTGCAAGTGTCACCACCCCTTCCGTGAGTAAGCGACATCGCACTCGGCCGCCGCTCTTCGTCGACCTCGCCGCCGGCGAGACCAGCAACCCTGTTCCTGCTCCGGCCCCTGTCGCCACCACGCCTGCAGCCTCACCTGCTCCTTCTCGATCATCCTCCGCCACCCTTTCCGAGGCACAAACTCCTACTCCAGTCGTCCCTCCTCCGCCAGGCGCACCATCTCCACCACCATCCCCTGTCACCGTTCCATCTGCCGCGGTCCACTCCCCATCGCCTCGCCGCCGTGTTCGGTCGAAGTCTACTGCCCCTGGACCTTCTGCACCGCCGCCTCCTCTCCCACGGCCGCCGGATCAGGTACATTCTCGTGCGGAAAGGAACACCAAGCGCGGTCTGATCGGCGCTCATGTTTTTGATTGGGATGACATTGCTATTCTAGGGGTTAATGACCAGATTCGATCTCACTTTGATCCTATTAGTTGGTCCCCATTTTTAGATGTTTCTGCCCCGGTTCATAGGGAGTTGTACTTAGAATTCCTTTCTTCTTATGTGTTTGATTCCTCTCGAACTCTTGATGATACGCATGCGGTTGTGTTTTCTTTACGAGGTAGAAATTTCCACATGTCTATTAATTCTTTGAATGTGGTTTTGGGGTTCGAGTCTGATGAGTCGATTCGTGAGGACGTGTATGAGTCTGCCTTGTGTGATGTGTCTGAGTCCTTTTCCACTCTTGCCTCTGAGTGTTGGCGTGTGTTAAGCATTGAATCTGATTTTGCTGCTCGTTCCTCTCGTAATGCCAATATTCGTGATGATGCTCTTCATCTTTGTCATAGGTTTTTGGTCGCCAATTTGTTTGGCCGTATTGATATGCTGAATGTGGTCACTCTGCAGGAGCTTTTCATTCTTGATTGCATGATTTCCCACACAAAGTTAAATTTTGCATTTTGGTTAGCACGTTAGTGGCAGTATAGTGCCAATCATTTTCTTTGTCGAGCCCCTTTAGGATATTTTGTGACTTTGCTTGCACAACATTTGCGTATTCCTCTTGATGATCCTGAGCCTCTACCTGCCACGCTTTTTACTATTGCTGATTTCGCTGCCATGTGTCTGATCTGTGTTGATGCCCAAGGGCAGTACAAACTCACCCGACCGGGCGTACAAGGCCCGAGTCGTTTTCCAAGTGCAGGTCCTTCTTCTTCTTCCACCGCCCCTGCTGCCACTCCCTCTCTCCTTCCTGAGATTGAGGCTCTTCTACTTGCAGCCACCCGAGGCTTGGAGGATCGACTTGGACAGCGTTTAGATGCAATTGATGATCGCCTCACTGTCTTCGAGCAGGTCCTGCGTCATCTCTCGGATTGAAGAGTTTGCCTCTCTCTTACCCCTTTGTTTTGTGTAGTTTGGTTAATTTTTTTTTGTTGTGCGTTGTTTTCCTTTGTTGCTTTCTTTTCTTTTTGTTGTGCTCTCTTCTCCTACACAGTGAGGACCCTGTGGTCTTTAAGTATGGGGGGCGAGTGATTGTTGTTGCGTCATTTGTAAAAAAAAAACAAAAAAATAAAATAAAAAAAAGCATGGTTTTCTGCCTCTTTTCAAGTGTTTTTGGTAGTTTGTTTATTTTGTTAAGTATTGGTTGCCTTGAGCTGATTCGTATGAGGAGGAGGGGCTATGATTTGGTTTGAATGGTTTGTTGGTTTTTGTTCTGTTATAAGGATACCCCAATCTTTGATGAATTTGTGAACGATGGATTGTGCTTTTGATCATACTATTTTTAACCTATAAATGTGAGTTCTTGAGCCTGTGAGCATGAGCCATCTTTATGAAGCTCCCATTTCTGTTGTGAGAGTGTCGGATTGTGTTTATTCAATGCTTGCTTTGCCTTGTTGCCTCTGTTTTATCCCTTTTGAGTTTCAAACATGGAAATGATAAAGGCATTAGGAATTAACCAAGCTTTGGCCTAAAAATTCCCTGTACCTGCAATTGCCAATTAGTGAGCTTGTTGAGCCTAATAATCCTCATGATTCTTGATTACAGCCACTATACATGAAGCCATAAGCCTTGATTAGCCTTCTTTTGACCGTGAGAATATGCAAGTTCTTTCCTAACTAATTAAGCTGCAATAATGGTAGTAGATGCTGGAACGTGAGGAAGGCAGATTTTATGCGCCCATTTTTTCAATAAAAAAAAAAGAAAAAAAAAGAGAAATGGAACAGCAAGGAGGGATGAAAGAAAGAAAGTGAATAAAAACATCCCTGTGTTTATATGAATTAAGGAGCTCCAGCTTTTGAATTGTAAATGTGTGCAGCTGGGTGTGAGATTTTTGTGTTAGAATGCTTGCATATTTTTCTTTTGAGCTACTAACTCCAAAAGAACCCTACCTCTAAACCTAAGCCCCGTTACAACCCTTGGAAAAAGCCCTTTTGATTTATGTTTTGATCTTGATTGTTGATAATTCCAGTGACATATAGGCAAAGCTATGCTGAGAATGACAAATCACGACTTGTGTGAATTTCTATATTCCCTTCTTTGAGAGATTTGGAGTGAATCATGGTGAGGCTGGATCATTGCGCACTTTCTTGACATAAATGAGAAGTTTTGGTGTATTCCTTAGAATAGAACAGGTTTGTGGTTTGTGATTAGGTTAATCATGGTTCCTACTCCGAGCATTTTTCGGATCAAGGCAACTGGTACTCCTTTTGTTCTTTATTTGTTTTTGTCGGAGTTTGTATTTCTTTTGTGTGTTTGGATATGCTCGAGGACGAGCGTTATCTAAGTATGGGGGGATTTGATCGGGCATATTATACTTGATATTTTGGGGTGATTTTATGTGGTTTGATTGTGTTAATTGTTATATAATGATGCTATTTTGGAAGAAGTTGTACCTTGAGGGTTTTTGCAGGGCATTGACGCAAAGATGAAGAAAATGGTGTGTTTTTTGGTGAAGAAATGAAGCTTTGCGCAAGAAGTTGAAATTGAAGGAAGTAAAGCCATGTCGTATGGGCATACGGCAGGACGAATGAGCGGATACTCAAGAAACTGGGCCTGAACGTGCGTTTATGGGCTGGAACACGGAAATTACCTAAGCCCAAGGCCTGGACGCGAGCTAGAAGAGTTCCTACCGCCTCAAGAGTCCCGTTTTTGTTAACTTCCTTGTTGGAATAGATTAGGATGGTTATTTCCTTGTTAATATTATCTTATTTTAGGAATTTGATATATAGATTAGAACTTATCATATTTTGCATATTCAGACTTTAATTCTAGACGCAAAAAAATAGAACAGCGGACGTTTTCCTCTCTGGAGCAGAATCGTTCGTCTTCTTCGTTTTATTTTCATGGTATTTCTTATTTCAATATTTTTGCAATCACATCTTAATATGAGTTCTAGCTAATTTCTTATTATTCTGGAAACAACTAACGAAACCCTGGCTTAAATAAACTGTGAGATCTGATCGTGTTCATCGTTCAATTATTTGCATGCATTTGTTATTCTTTGGAATTCGAGTTGTTAATTGTTTCAACTTTGCTAGGTAGTTGCAAATACTTGGTGAATTGAAATTAATTAGTAGTCAATTAAACCGGCCATCCGTAATTGTGGTTTAAGTTTAATTCGTGGCAAAACGGTTCTTTAGAACCAGGGAGAATAAAAATCTTAATTTAATAGATCCTGCGTCAGAGTCTATTAATTATGAATCGGGTTCCTCTAGATTTTAAGGCTGTCGGCTCATTAAACCTATAGAGCGTCTCTTACGGTTGTCAGTCGATTAGGGAAATAATTGGTGAAGCGTCTTCCTGATTATCGAGAAACTACGGAGGGATTAGGCTGCGTCAGTAAGCGTCTTCGGTAGCTATAACTGATTTGTATGTGTTAATTGAATTAATCATTGCATCAAGGATCGGTTTAGGTAAGCTAGGGTGGAGTTAATTGAATTCCAGAATATTTCTTCTCCTATTTTAAGTCCGTTCAATTTAATTACGTGTGCATTCATTTTATATTTAATTGTTAATTTCATTTATTTTATTATAATTACAAAAACCCGTTTTGAAGTTTGGTTATACAGATTGAGAGTATAGGGTAATTCTCGCCGGTCCTTTGGGAGACGATCTCGCTCATCGCTGTACTCGTGCAGTAAGGGCATACCGACTGTTGTCGGGAATTTTATTTTTGGTGTAAAACGACGCACCAAGCACAGATGGCTTGATATTAAGTTTGGAGCGCATGACCGATGCACTTACTTCTCATATGGACAAATCCAATGAGCAAATGGGTAAGTTTGTGGAAACCATTGCTGGAGTTGATCAAGAGAAAAAAAAAACAATCGTCATAAGCTTAATGAGGAATCGCAAAAAATTAAAGATTTGACAAGTGTTGAAAAATAAAAGGCTGCTATGAAACTTGTTCGAGATCCAAAGTTATTGGATTATTTTCTCACTCTTCAAGATGATGCTCAGAAAGAGTCATTGCTACTAGAGCTAGTTGGAGAAAATTAGTTTTTGATTATTTATAAGTTCATATACTTTTAATCAACGGTTTACGCTTCTTGCATTTTTGCATGATTTTAGGTAGGGGATGTTGTTTTTACTATTTTCTTTAAGTATTTGGATGTTTTTATGTTATTAATAAAATGAAAACTTTTTTTGTTTTTTATAAGTCTATTTATTTCGTGTTTTTATGGGCATTTTATTCGATATGAATGTCTTTTTTAGTATGTTTTTTAGTCGAAAAGAACCAGATTCCGGTCAAAGGAATTTCAGAGGTCGAGTCTGGTGAATGAAGGATTTTATGCCTAATTATTGATGTTTATCTGAACGCCATAAACAACAGTCAGAGGCACATAGAACTTCTTTAGCATTCATCCAATATTCGGTAAGCAAAATGAGCATAACGCTAAGGATGAAACTGACTAGATGATGTCGTGCCCACAGGGCCTAGAATGGGCATATATGGATTTTTCAAGAATCTGTTGAAGCCAAAGGAGACGTGAAGGATAGATGCAAATCTGAAAAGAGGTTGTGCAAAGTAGGACTGCTGGGAGGCGTGGAGATGAAGAGATAAGCTCAATCCCTAAAAAATAGGAATTTGTGTCAACAACCACTGGATAAGGCTTATCCAGTCAGGTGCGGAGGGCACGCCAGACCCGGAATGCAATTGAAGACCCCCGCCTGTGGGGGAATTTTGAATTCAGATTGTAATCTATTTAAGCTAGTTTCATTTTCTGGAAATGGAGTTCGAAACACTGATATAATATTTCATTTTCTGCACTTTAAATTATCATTTTATTTTTGTGAGCTGCAAGGCAGCAAGCACAATTCAATAGGCCTTATGCCTTTGGGATTTAGGAACCGTTTTGATGCTCAACGTTAGTGTTGAGTCTTTAATCAATTTAATTTAGTAAGTTCTTTCCTTTAAATTATGTCTTTAAATTCTGCAAGTTTAATTTTATCTAGCATGTGTGGCTAGATCTTTAATTCTGGTATTTGAATGTTATGAAATGGTTTAAGTAAAAACTAGACTCATGAGGCCAAGTGGACATATTAATGCATGAAAGGTTTCTGCCAATTCTTGGTCTTGCGTGAACTTCATCGAGTCACTCGAAAATCGCGCTCATTTAGTTAAAAATCAATTGTTACCACGTAACATTATTTATACCTAGTAATTTTTTTTCATTAGTACCAATCCCCACTATGCAAATGTTTGCATGGGCACAAATTCCATACATTGAGTAACATTTGCATAGTGGGAGATTAGTACAAATGAAGGAAAAAAAAAGCACTGAAGATACTCTAAAGAGATGTAATATATCACCTTACTATTTTCAACTAATCTTTACTATTTTTAATTTTTATCGGCCGACCAATAAAATAATTTCAATTTTGGACTGTCACAATAAGTAGTTAAGTGTCACAATATGTTAGTTAAAGTGTCACAATATATCTTTGTTGGAAAATAGGATTTAATAAAGTGAGTGTGACTCATTTTATCCGATTTTTCATGATCGGGATATTTAATTTTGGAGGAATTAAATACCGTACGATTACTCTATGTCGTGAGTAGATAATCGTAGTATTTTTATTTGCTCAAATCCGATTTTCGGTGAGTGAGAAATAAATGGTTAAAGTTGGTCACACGATTGGGCATTTATGGTGTGTGGGATAATGTGTTTAAGACACATTAAATAATCCCACATTGATTTCTTAATCAAATTAAAAAGTGTATTTAAGTGTATTAACACTTAAGTAGAGTAATCAAGTGCACAAGGATGTGGGCCATGAGCCCACACGCTCACACACGCGCGCGCCCGCCCGTGTCCGTGCCCGTGCCCGAGCCCGTGCCCGTGCCCGTGCCCGGTGCCCGGTGCCCGTGCCCTTGCCCGGGTCGTCTCGTCTCGTCTCGTCCTCGTCCTCAGACTTGGATCTTGGCAATTGGACTTTGGGTGGACTTTAGGCGTACGTGGGCTTCCGAGGCTTAGCCGTATCAGTTTTACGGTACAGAAGCGATCGGGTCGTGGAGCGGGTCGGCGGATCGATTATCCGGGTTCCGGGTCTATAACGGCTGTGGACCGGGTCGTGGGTGCACATGGTGCATGTCCAGCTTGAAGGGTGTAACTCCCATGAGTTAAAGAGCCTTCAAGTGAGTAACTGCCACTGGAGCTGGTGGAGCCTTCAGGTAACTGCCATCTGGAGCTGGTGGAGTTAGTGGGCTGGACAGTAACCGAAAGTAACTCATGTCGGGAGTCAAAGTCTGCAGCTGCCCTGGACACGTGTTGGGATCCGAGCCGACATGGGACACCTGTCGGGATTTGCAGAAGGTAACTCCTGGAGGGCTTAATGGCAGAGCTGTAACTCCAGGGGGTTACAACACCTGGTTTGAATGCCCTCAAACCCTAGCTGTCCCCTGCAGTGGAGATGTGCCTATAAATAGGACATCCTGCATGGATCCAAAAGCCACATTCTGCATAAACGATCACACATCATATTGTTGCATACAAATCATTTCGAGTCAAAGCTCCCAGTTCTCGACATTGTCTAGTTCGCCGGAACCTTGCCGGATTTGTGGTGCTACTGCCGGAAGGATGAAGTCGTTTCATCTTTGAAAGACAACCGCCAAACCGTGAGCACTAGCCGGGGCGTATTTGTCTTGCGAAGAGAGGTCCCCTCGACTCGGCTTACCGGAATCTGCACATCGGTTTCTATCTTCTTACTTTGTTTAATTTCAATTTTTTATTGTAATTGTTATTCTCCTATTCTTCTACCTTCTGTTGTACTTCAGTTGTAATTCAATTCCAGTGAAGTGTAATATCTTTTTTTGGTTGAAATTTTTATTTTTGGATAAAAAATATTTGTAATAACTAAAATTTATAAGCTCCGGGACACTTATTCGCTGCAGAAAAATGGGATGTAATCATGTTAGAATTTATCAAAAAAATGGTAGTGGAGTTCTGATTTGACGTACGAAAATATAATGTATTAATAGAAATATATAGTGGAACGAATTATTTCATAAAAATTTGCCAACTTTTATATTGTCTAGAAACTAATTAGAAATTCTATTTTCAAATTTTTGTTAAGTTTTTTAGGGAGAAGCTTTTGTAAAGTTTAATTCAATGGGAATCAAGTAAATTGTTATGTATAGTTTGTAAGGTATATTAATTGTATAGATGTCATGTCTCATAAAATGGCGTCACATACACATCATGATGAAATAATTTTAAAGTAAGATAATGATTGGATTTTTTTTTTGAAACAATAGAAATATAATCTCTTAAAATGAAACCATTCACAACAATTACAAAGTCGATTAAACACATACTCTTTTTTTAACGACTAAGCACATGTGTGACGTCCGGCCCGAAGCATGGAGTGGTCGCCGGTGCAAGGCACAGACAAAGAGCGGCTCCTACTAGACTTTCAAGCAAGGGGCACATGAATGAACTGAATCCACCCGAAAGACAGGAATTCTGAGGCTATATAGGAATGAGACTGTAAAGTCAAAGAGAGCTTAAAGGATTTGATTGGTTGCTTAGGGGTTTTAGGTACAGGTCGGTACAACATGCATTCCACCTTTTGATGATCAGTAGAGACCTCTTCTTGTGTGATGATGTGACTAAGGTACTCCACCTTAGTAGTACCAAAGTTGCACTTACTTCTCTTAGCATAGAGTTTGTTGGCTCTAATCAGTTGTAATACTACCCTGAGATGCTTTAAATGATCCTCCCAATTAGTGCTATAGACAAAGATATCATAAAAAAAACGGGTTAAGGGCCAAATAGGCCCCTGGACTTATTTGGGGGGAACAAATAGGCCATCGATCTATTTTTTGTCTCGATTGAGCCCCTGAACTTTTATTGAGGGCTCAATCAAGCCCCTCCGTCACACCCCTCACTAACGTCCGTTAGGGTTTATTCAAAACGACGTCGTTTTGATCCTGTAATTAAAAAAAAATTATTTTTTTTTGAATTTCTCTCTCTCCTATCCCATACCAGCCCTTTCTCTCTCATCAAAACCCCAATTTCTTCATCGACCCTCATCAGAATCTCGATCACGGCGGTACTCACTACACCAACGACAACGATCTGATTTGATCGAGAGGGTTGAGATCCGATCACAGCTTCTCCAACCTTGGAAATTCGTTATCTTCATCATTGCCGATGTCGAGGCCTAATCAACCGATTCCAACCGTGCCATTTTCCGGCCCCTCCTTTGCCAACGGCCACGCCTCCCGGGCTCCGCCTCCGCAGCCCAACGTGATCAAAAACCTGAAGAAGCGGACTCGGGCCTCGCGGCGGGCTCCCACCACTGTGCTCACCACTGACCCCACCGCCCCTTTTTCCGGCTCCTCTTATTCCCGGCGGCTCGATATATTCTCCGCCGCCTCCGCCTTGAGGTCCGCCTCCCATTTAGACAACCTCAGCCCACTTTATCCACTCCAGCACCGGTTGGTTGGTGCGAGAGAGAGAGAGAGAGAGAGAGAGAGAGAGAGAGAGAGAGAGAGAGAGAAATTCAATTTTTTTTTAATTTCAGGATCAAAACGACATCATTTTGATCAAAACGACGTGGTTTTGAATAAACCCTAACGGACGTTTGTGAGGGGTGTGACGGAGGGGCTTGATTGAGCCCTCAATAAAAGTTCAGGGGCTCAATCGAGATAAAAAATAGATCGATGGCCTATTTGTTCCCCCCAAATAAGTACAGGGGCCTATTTGGCCCTTAACCCAAAAAAAAAACTAGCACAAACTTCCTGAGTTGTTCCTTGAATGTGTGGTTCATAAGAGACTGGAATGTAGCTGGGGCATTGCATAGCACAAACTTTCTGGCGCCCGTTCCACTAGAGCTCCAAAATTAAGCTTGCCTGACCTGAGGTAATGGTGAGAGAGGGTAACGAGCTCCAAAAATAAGCGTGTTTGACCTGAGGTAATCGTGGGATGGGTGACCCCTTGGAAAATTTTCTCAGGGAGCATGCAAGTGAGGACAAACCACACTGGAAAGACCTGTGTTAATTTGTGGGGACAGCCATCAATCCGGTAGCCAGGTCGTTACAACATATTTTTCAATTCATCGATAGTGTAGTATTAGTGTTATGTTATGACTTCTTTACCCAAACATTTGGAAAATGTTCTTGCATCCACTTTATATATATATATATATATAATGGATCAAATAGATACCAAATCTACATGTGGGAACCTAGGAATCAATCCAAATTTTAGATTTGATAAGATCTAATAGTCACAATTTAGTAAATATTTTAATCAAAGAAAAGTGGAAAACTTATAATATTTGAGAACTTAATAAAGGCAGGGTTATTTTAGTAATTTAGAAATTCTGTTATGTGTTTCGGATATTGGGCCCAATTCCCGAAATTATATAGACAACGTTTTAAAATTATTGTCTTGTTCAAACGTTGTATTGATAAGCTAACATGAGATATATATGGTGCTAACATTAAGATATTATGTTGCTAACATGAAATACGCCCATATTGCTAACTTGAAGAGATCATATTGCTAAATTGACACATGTTAAATATCACTCATATAACATTGGATCACATTTAAAATAATATTATGTAACATGTGTGTTGTGATTGCTACAGTAGAATTATGGGTTTTGAGGTGAATAATTTGTATTTTTGTGTAATTACTAGTAATATAGAGAAATATAATAGATATAAAGATAGAGAGAGAGAGAGCGAGAGAGAAGAAGAACAAAAGGTAGGAATTTGATTAATTTCATTCATAAACCTTAACATTTCCCCATGTGAGTTTATATATGATCTCACTATGGTCTCACCTTACATACAAAACCTTAAAAAGCATCTTATATTAAAATGAAACATTGCATACAAATAACATAAAGTGTATTGGGCCTCAATCACTATTACTGATTTAATCTTCTTCGTAGCATAATTCCACTGCTCCATGATCCGGAACTGCATTAGCTAGAGCGACCCGCCCACTTCCTTCAAGTTTCCCAAATATATCAATTTCTTCTTTTCCACCAGTGAACACTAATTCGCTCAAGACTCCATTTTTTTCCTTCCTATCAACCTACTTCTTATCACCTATCTCAAATGCATTCAAGATCATGACATTACCCTCTGGATTAGATGATTCTCGTCCCTGAGAATCGAAAGTTGGGAACTTGCGGTGAAGGAAAACATCATCCTCCTATGTGGTGACCTTGGCGGTTGACAAATGCCAGAGTACCAGAGTCAGCGAAATAGAATGGTCATGCTTCAGTACACACCGATGGGATAGAGAATGGAGTGGAGTGATGGCAAGCTCACTATTTTCATTGATGTTAGGTAACTTAGCTAAAGGCAATATTTTCTTTCCAATGCATTTTTTAAAGGAGAGACACATGAAAAGGGGATGGATCTTTGATATTGGTGGAAGATCCAACCTGTAAACTACATTCTCTACCTTCTCAATTAAAGTGAATGGTCCATAGTATTTAAGAAAAAATTTTAAATTCCGACAGAGGGCAACAGTAGTCTGTCGAAAGGGCTGCAATTTAAGGTAAACTTGCTCCCCAACCCCAAAAGTTTTGTCCTGTCATTTGCGATCTACAAACCACTTCATTCGAGCTTGGGCTTGAGTGAGGTTGTCTTTGAGGGTCTGGATCATGTGCTGTCTCTGAGATAGAAAATTAGACACGTCTGTGTTAGGAGAGTCAAGGTAGGCTGAGACTGACAACATAGTTGGAGGAACCCCATAGAGTGTTTGATAGATGGTACACTTCAAACTAGTATGGTAATTTGTATTATACCAGTACTCAGCTAAGGGAAACCATTTCAACCATTTTCTCGGGGTAGAACTCACCATGCATCTTAAGTAATTTTCAAGGCATTTGTTCAACCTTTCAGTTTGACCATCAGACTGTGGATGATAGGCTGAGGTCATATCAAATGTTATCCCCATTAACCTGAATAATTCCTTCCAGAAAGAGCTGGTAAAAATGGTGTCTCTATCTGTGACTATGCTCACATGTTGCCCATGTAATTTATAAATATTATCCAGAAGTATTTTTCCTACAAACTTAACTGGATAGGGGTGTGATAGAGGGAGAAAATGTCCGACTTAGTAAACCTGTCCACTACCACCAAAATAATATTCTTACCCCCAGATTTAGAGAGCCCTTTAATGAAATCCATAGATATGTAGGTCCAGGTTTGTTGAGGAATTGAGAGTGGCTGTAATAACCCAGGATATAATCCATGATCTGATTTGCTCCTTTGACAGACATTACACTCTCGAACCTACTTAATCATTTCTGCCTTCATATTAGGCCAATAGAAATTTCCCTTAAGTCTCATATAGGTCCCATTAATACCAGAGTTCCCCTCATATGAAGAGTTATGTAGGGTTGTAAGGGTCTGAGTTCTGAGCTCATGTGAATTCCCCACCCTTGGCCTACCTTTGTATCTTACTAACCCATCAGAAATCTGGAATTCATGGGAAGCATTAGCGTCAACCAGCTTAGCACTCAAATTTTTTGAGAAATAAGGATTAATTGATAGCTAAGAAGAATCTTTTGTATCCAATTAGGCGCTGCTGTAGTGATGGCTTCACAAGTAACCTCTGTACTTAATCTTCTAGACAAGACATCAGCTACCTTATTTTCAATTTCTTTTTTGTATTGAATTTCGTAATTGAAACCCAACAACTTTGTCAACCACTTTTGTTGCAAAGGGTTTATGACCTTTTTCTCTAATAAATAATTAAGAGCCTGTTGATATGTCTTAATAATGAACTTATGCTCTTGTAAATAAACCCTCCGCTTCTGCACAGCCATTAGGACAACCAAGAACTCCATTTCATATATTAAGAGGGCTTGGTTTTTAGGGCAAAGAGATTTACTCATAAGAAATTGACCTTCCATGTTGCATTAAAACAACCCCTATCCCAGCTCCACTAGCATCAGTCTCTAAGATAAAAGGCTTAGAGAAGTCTGGTGGAGCAAGCACTGGAGCAGTGGTCATGGAAATCTTGAGTTTCTGGAAAGCCCCATCTGCTTCCTTGTGCCAATGGAAGTTATCCATCCTCAAAAGATCAGTTAAGGGTTTACTAATAAGCTCATAACCCCTTACAAACTTCATGTAATACTAAGTTAACCCCAAGAAGCCTCTGAGTTGCTTAGGGGTTTTAGGTACAGGCCAGTTCAACATGTATTCCACCTTTTGGGGATCAGTAGAGACCCTTTCTTATGTGATGATGTGACTAAGGTACTCCACCTTAGTAGTACCAAAGTTACACTTACTTCACTTAGCATAGAGTTTGTTGGCTCTAATCAGCTGTAATACCACCCTGAGATGCTTTAAATAATCCTCCCAATTAGTGCTATAGACTAAGATATCATAAAAAAAACTAGCACAAACCTCCTGAGTTGTTCCTTGAATGTCTGGTTCATAAGAGACTGAAATGTAGCTGGGGCATTGTATAGCCCAAAGGGCATGACCACAAATTCAAAATGCCCATGGTGTGTGCTAAAAGTAATAAGATACTTGTCTTGTGGCCTCACCAAGATCTGAAAATACCTTGATCTCTGGTCAATCTTGGAGAAGTATTTAGCTCCATGTAACTCATCCAGTAACTCATCAATTACTGGAATGAGGGTATTCATGTTTAATTGTAAGAGAATTTAGGTACCTATAATCCACACACATTCTCCAAGTCTGATCTTTTTTTTTTACCAATATAACTGGAGATGCAAATGAACTCTTACTATATTGAGTAAGGCTTGAATTCAACAGTTCCTCAACAATTTTCTCAATCTCATTTGTTTGACGGTGGGAAGCCCTATAAAGGTGTTGGTGTCTAGGGTTACTATTAGGCTTGAGGCTGATATGATGCTCAATCTCCTTGCTTGGTGGAAGCTTAGTGGGTTCTTCAAATACATCTCTGAACTCCTCTAGAAGAAACCCCATGTCTTGACCATCTGCGGTTCCCATAGTCAGGGGTTTAACCATGAAAATTTCCTCTATCTCATTCATGTTACTTGAGTACATCATCTTGTAAAGAGTATGCTTAGAGATGAGTTGACATTCAGCTTGAGACCTTGATGCCTGCAACTTAATTTTTCTTCCATTTTGAGTCACGATGAAAGTCATATTCTTGTAGTCTAGCTCAATAGGAGTACATGATTTGAGCCAATCACCTCCTAGTATGAGATCATAACCCTCAGTCTGTAGTACTCTTAAAGAGTACACAAATTGATGTCCATGTATGTTCCAGTTTATTTCTTTTGCTTGTGACTCACTTACCATTTTCTACCCATTGGCCACCCTCACTAGCAGTGGGGTGGCTTGATGCAAGGCACACCCAATCCTCTCAGTTATGGCCTCTTTAATAAAGCTAAGGGTATTGCCAGTATCAATCAATATATGCAGTTCATGATCCCCCATCTTTCCTATCACCTTTAAGGTAGTAGCTCCTTCAGATCCTGAGATAGCATTCATAGACCTCTGAGCCTCCTCCATTTGTAGTTCACCAGGATCAAGTGGTAGGCATTCTTCATAGGAAGTAGGGCAAGATTGCAATAGGGCTAGCTCTTCTTGTTCACTCATAATTATGTAGTTAATCTTATTCTTGCATCTATGCCCAAACACATATGGTTCATCACAATTATAGCACAACCATTTCTCCCTTCTAGCAGTCATTTCAGCAGAAGTCGATAATTTAGTATGAGGTTTCAAGGTTGGTGGGGATTGTTTAGGAGGAATGGCAACATTAGGATCTAATTTTCTATATTCCCCTGACTAAGAGGGAGTGAACTTCTCAGAATTTTTTAATTTCCTTGCAATTGCATCAATAGTTTGTATTCGACTCCTTCCCAACTCAATGACCTGCTGTAATAATCTAGGGTTGAACATGTTTATGGCAACCTGTAAGTCATCACTTAACCCACTCATGATAAGTCACTTAGACAAACAATCTCCACCTTACCAAAGAGCCTTCATTGCAACCTAGAACAAGCCATTAATAATTCTTGTTTGAAAGCACACATAGGTGGTGAGGAGAATAGATACTTTACAAGCATATGTTAGACTTCTCGTATGCCTTGATTTTGAGTATATACACTTATAGCCTAAACACTTGAGTAATAAGTGATCTTATATCATAGAGAGGTTACAAGTTCTTTTGTCCATGCATTGTATAATTTGTCAAAGCTTGTTGATCTTTCATTACCATGCTTGAATGTGCAAAATGTGTTTTGAATCTCTGAAGCAATTGACATTCTTTTATCCGTACTTTATCATTTAAACCTTTTTCTATTTTCTTCATTGTTTGAGGACAAACAATCTTCTAAGTTTGGGCAAGTTGATGATTGGTGTTTTTGAAAAATATTTTGAGGTTTAAATGAAGTAATTTTAATAGTTTTGCATGTGCTTTAACATAATTTGAGTTTTTAACCTCCCGGTTTGGAAGTTTTATTTCTTGTTTGAGTTGTACAGAAAATAGAGAATGAATCAAAGACATTTTGAAGAAATAAATTTTATAAGAAGATAGAAGAACAAATTAGGAGCACCCTGCAAGTTGAATCACCTCAATCGGATAAGAAACAAAGGATAATGAAGCAAAACCGTTAAAGGTGTTAGGGCAGCAGAGAAGGTGTGACCACTGCGTTCGCGCCCGTAGGCGCGTCCCAAGTCAGGCGCGAGTGACTCTCCGATTCAGGGGCTATGTTTTCTTCATTTTGGTGCGACCATGAGCGCACGCCAAACGGTGCGACCTGGGGGCGCGACTGAGCCCGTAACGCGCCCCAGACCTGAATTCTGGATTTTTTTGACTTTTTTCTCCCATTTTTCTATTATTGATAATGTCCAATTTGTTCCCCACTATATAAACACGCCCATTTCAAAATTAGGGCAAACCCACTCATTTGTAGCCACACTTAGAAAAAGAAATATTGAGAAAAGATGAGAGAAGAAGAGCAATTGAAGGAGGACCAAGACAACCAAGTTTGAAGCCAAGATTGAAGATCAAATCCCCTTTTGGGTTCCTTTGTTTCTTTTTCTTAGTTGAAATCATGTTTATTATTGGTTGGAATTTAGTTTTACATTTAATGATGTATAGCTAAATCTTTAAATACTCTTGGGCTATTGAATCTATTTAGATTATGAAGCACAATTAATGTTTATTTTGGAAGTTTGATTATTTTTGCTTATTCTTTGAATTATTGGTATGTATGGATGCTATTTATTATTGATTGATGAAAGCTAATTAATCTCTAAAAAATATGTTTATATATGTTGATTCATAAATCAAGAGATGAGCTTCAACATAAGATTCTAAGAATTTAAAGGGTAATTATCTTTAAAATCAAGAGATTTAAGATAGTTGTTAAGACCTAGATCATTGGCACTCTTGGTAAGCACATTGTGTGCATTAATTGGAAATAGTAATCCCTAACTATGTGGGCCTCACTTTCTAACTGTGTGGGCCTCAAGATGAGGTTTATGATGCTTTGGTAATTGTCTTAGTAAACTTTAATCGAGAGTCAATCATCCAAAATAATCAAATTTTGTGCTAAGTAGTCTAAGTAGATCAACCCCAAGAGTATTCCTTCTATCAATTGTTCGACCCCTTGTATTTTGCTTTTATTTATTTTGTTTTATTGCTTATTTAGTTTTAAATCAAATAAATCTCCATTCCGAAGTTTGGATAACAAATAAGAATCTATGTCATGGTATGTGCATGTTTAAAACTACTTTTTCCCTGTGGACTGGGACCTGTTTCATTGCTAGATTACATTTGTGTACACTTGCACTTTGACATGAAAAACTTAAATTTCACACAGCCCACCAACACTCGAAGAAAAACCGCATATTTGGGCTCGACAGTTGATTACGGAGCATGTCAGTTACTAGTGTATCTTCTGCAGCTCTTCCACAGCCCGACACTCAGGCTGTAATCTTGGAGTTGCAGGTGAAGATAGATGCACAGGCAGAGCTTCTTCAGGCCTAACAAGAACACATATGTTAGCAGCATGAAATGATACAGCAGCAGGAGATGATATAGTATCAAGCGGCTATGTTCGGATAGATGCGGGTGCAGTTTAGGGGTCCTCCTCCATTCTCATCCTGATTTGTTAACTTCAGACATATTTATACTGTTATTTTGTTACATTTGTTATCATTTAGAAAAAATGTACAATGATTTTATGACATTTTATGTTTCTTGTCAATATCTATCTCTTTGTGTGTGTGTGTGTGTATCATTTTATGTGCCTCTATCTGTGTTTTGACAAAATTTATAAATAAAAATTTAAATCGGAATTAATATTTAACAAAAAAAACTAACGACGGAAAACATTCATCATTAGAGTTAATGACAGTCTTAACGATAAAATATTCCATCGTTAAAATGATAATACGAATGCATAAGATGACCTACCTAATGATGGAATATATACCGTCGTTAGATTTAATGATGGCCTTAACGATGAAATAGTCCGTCGTTAGAGTCTTCAAACAACCGTTTACGGGGACTGGATTTATGATGGATAATTTTGTTGTTAAGTTTATCATTAAGGCTAACGACTGCAAATTTCCATCGTTAAATGAGCCGCCAATGAAGGGTTTAACAACAGACCATTTCCATCATTAGTTCGTCGTTAAGATAATCTAACGATGAAAAATCGATGTTTAGCGATGGAAATTTTCATCGCTAGTTCGCGATTGTCTTATAGTGTAACAAATTCTGACAAATAACACATGTGTTAGTAATGCAAAAACACAATCTGTAGAAAATCAATAGACAAAAAACACAAATTCTGAACCTCTAATAATATATTTTAGACACTCACATACGCCAACAACAATACAAAGAACTGAAAATATATGTTAATCATTAAATTTGAAAAGATTAAGTTTATCAACTACATATGACACAAATTCTAAACCGCTAATAATAATAGAGGAGAAGAAGAAGAAGAAGAAGAAGAAGAAGAAGAAGAAGAAGAAGAAGAAGAAGAAGAAGACACACATAAAATGACAAAAAGATTGAGAAAGATAGAGCAAACCCACAAGAGAGAGGGGGGAGAACAAATCGTGAAAGAAGACGAACAAATATTATTTTAAATTCGATCTGGGTGATCTTCAATTTGAATTTGATCTGGGTGATATTCTTCTCTTTTTCTCTATGAATTTGTCTACTGCACGTTGAAATCAAAGAAACAGGGAAGAAAAAGCAATAAAGAGTAAAGATAGAGAATGAGAGAGAGAGAAAAAAAAAACCGTAGCATTTTAATTAGATTTACCAAATTACAAAACTACCTCAACCTCATTAAAATAATCCTTAAATTACAAAAATATCAACTTTTGTTTATTTTGATCTAGACTACATATATTTTGTGGATGAATGATGGAGATCAGTTTCTTGTTCTTATACTAGGACTTAGTTCTCATTTGATTCATTCCCCCACACACTTACTTTAGGGAAAAAGTAGCAATATGAAAGTTGGTGATACTAGCTCTTTAGAATCATGTTGCTTTGTATGGTGGTATAGGGGTGCCTATGGTTGCGGTTTGCGCCAGTTACGGTTACAAACCATCGGTTTGGTGGTTACATCCGGAGCAAATCATAACCGGACTATCTGGAAACCAGTTACTGTTACGTTTTGTAATTGTAATTGTCGGTTTTCTCCGGGTTATGGTTACAATTTGGGCGGTTTAGCGGTTTGACAATTTGGTCTTTTTTTTTCCTTTTTTTTCTTACTTTTTTTCATTTTTATAAAATAGTTTGGAATGATTAAAAATATTAAAAATTTTACTATATTGAAATTACAAAATACAAAGTTATACCTTATGATTAAATAATTTTAATCGTTACCAACTTATAAATTACAACTTACAAAATTAGAGGGGGGAAGAACAAAATTTGTAAGTTTACGACTTAAAATTAAATTACAATTGTTACAAATATACAACTTAGAAAAATAGAGAGGGAAATTAAAAAAAAAAAAAAAAAAGATTGGACATGCACATCAAAATAAAGTTTTGGCTATTTTTTTTTCCACCCTAAATTGTACGTTATACTTTGTTTAATTTAAAAATCTATAAAATTAAAATTACAAATTACAAAGCTACACCTTACGATTAAATAATTGTAATTATTACAGACTTATAACTTAAAAAAAATAGAGAGAAAAAATATATAACTTTACGACTTGCAATTAAATTATAATCGTACCATTTATTCGTATCATCTATAACATAGGAAGAAAATTTTCATATCATCTCAATTTTGTAATAAATATATAATCCGATCACTTTTTGGATGCTTGAAAGTTAGTTTGACGCACCAAATTCTTACATGGATTTCAACAAAGAAAAAATGAAGAATTATGTGGAAATTATTATATTGTCCCTGCAAAACAAACTTTCTATCAAACTTATTTTAATTTTTTACCCAAAAAAGAAAAGCAATGAGGCTTTCAAATGTGACCCTTAAATCTCGGCAGCCTTGCATGCCATCAATCTCGGCCCCAGTTAACGCATATTCCGCTCCTAGTATTTTAAAAAAATTAAAATGTTTCTTAACCCCCAAAAAATTGGTGTATAAATCCACTTCATTAAAAAAGCAGCCACCTCTCGTTAGTTAGTTATGAATAATTATATCTTTTGGTATCTTTTATAAGTTGAATTTCTGCAATTTAAATGGTCGATCATGTAGACAACGATCCATAATTGAAAAGTTTATCAGTTCAAATTTTATTATCGTTTTAAGTCGGACTGTTCAGAATTCACTTTTAAGTAGTAATATATTTAAGGCGAAAATGAAATGCTATTTTATTACGGATGAGATTATTGAACCAATCTTTCAAATCCCACCTTATCTTAAGGTAATAACACAAATAATTGTGATAAATGATAATAAACAAAATTGCATGCCACTAATGATTTGACTTGTCGCCGCAGAGAATTCTGGTTTTTAAAGATATTCCAAAAGAATCAATAATTCGACGATTTTATCATAAAACAAACTTTGCTGGCTTAGTCTTCATAGGCAGCGACTACTAATATTCATCGCTTGAATCCAAGGTTATTTTTAATTTTATATTTCATGTCAATTATATATTTCACATGCTTCTTTACGGGATAAATAATCCAACTAATTTGATCGAATATATATATGAAGGGTTCAAATTACAAGTTGATCTTTATTATGAATAATTCAGTAATCAAATCTTGACTTGACAAAAGCTCGTTAATATTAATGAATCAAACTTAGAATAAAGAGCTTTTGTCTATGAGGGTGACAAAAAATTAGAATAAAAGTATTATGTTATAGATACGGTCGATTTGGCAACAACACAAGAAGACCAAAGTATTTAATCAAATCACAAAGTAATTTTGGCTGAAAAATGTATCCGATGAAAGATTTGATTAGTTTTCAAATAGTTCAGGTATTTTATTGACAAAAGTGTCTGTATGTGGCCAGATTTGAAAAAAAAAAAAATTGAAAATAATTTAGAATATAGATGATAGTTTACCCAAAATAAGAAAACATTTGTGCAGACTAATTCAAAGCAAACATTATGATGGGTGAAGGGCGTGGGCGTGGGCAAATTAGTATACATTAATGTCGATAACCACAATATTGAATATTCACAAAATTTACAAATTCATCAACAATTGTGTTAGTGTATATATATCTTCATATATGTGGAATAAAACAGCTGGTACAAAAATAAGTCGCAAAGTATAAATCAAGAAAATTGTCCTCATGCAATAATAGCAACTTGGACGTTTCTGATGTTAGTTCCATTCATTCAAATTTGTGATTTATCTATATAAATATATAAATGTGATGTGTGGCTTATATGAAATAGAATGGAATTCCAAGAACAACACAGTGATAATTATGCATCCAAATTTGATATATATCAACATCAAAAGCATCAGACGATTCCATATGGGCTTACCGGGCTTGCAAAGGTGGATCAATGGATCAATGGATTCTCCGGTTCCAATTCTGGCATAATGCTGTTTTTCCGATCACACGAGCAAAACACACCTGCATCGTTTTCCTGCAGATTCAGTACAGAACATATCGAGGGCATTAAATAACCTGGCATTGGCTCAACTTCATATTAACATTCCATAAATCATTATGATGATGAGTTCACAATGTTAACCAGTAACAGAAATCTCTGTTGAGCATCATTCTGGAAGACGACTGCAATCATAATACCAATAATGGGGCCTTACGTGCTCCTAAATAGCCCATCACACTTTTTTTACGCCTCCACAAACATACAAAAACCCAGATCACTTATCTTGATATCTTGGGTATTCTGCTGAGGATATTAACGAAGAGAACCAAAATAGTGGAGACACGAATGTTTGTGGGCACCATATGGATTGGAGGCCATGTGCATGAATTACATGGCAGTGCATACAAATTAAACACAAGACCCTATTGAAAATAACCGGACAAAGATTACAACAAACTCCAACATCCACAAAAAAACATTCTTTGCCAACTGTGTACATCACGATAAACAACATCCAAAAAAAAAAAACTACTTTGTGATGCATAACTGCCTAAGGATGTAGACAGCACCACAAGAACCTCTGAACTGATAAACCAAACCCAAAGTAAACCACAATTTTCTGGTTAGCAAGCTGATGGGTTGGATCCGTCAGAATGGAGATGGTTTGAGCAGTACAAGAAGCAGATCACTAAAACATAAGCATAATGAAATGTCACCTTCAACAAGAGTGCAAGATTAAAATGCTATGTAAATTTCATACCTTCTTAGAACACACATAGAACAAGATGGTTTCAAAGCTGAATTTTAATATTGGTCAAAATCATCATGGTGCATTGCATCAGAATCATCATTTGTTCTTAGACTTTGTAATAGCCCATTTAAAAAATCCACAGTTTGCTTCAGGATTTGATGCAGGTCCCTGAAATGTATAAATTTCCATCAAGAACAAATTTATTTGTGCACAAATTTTTTCTCAAAAAAAAAAAAAAAAAGATTGTGCACAGAAACTTCTTTATGTAACGTGAGCTAGTTTTATTACCCTCCAAACCTGTAATATATATAAAGCACGGACAAGGTAAATCCACATGTAATCATGTAAAGTCCTACTTTTTCAGCTACAGTCAGCAATCCCGCCCAACTTTTACTACCCAACCAATTTTTTACTTGTTTCTAAAAATTTGCTCATTTCTCTAAAAGAAACTCTTAAACACACCCCTAACGTGAATGCAGGAAAGAACCACCGGAAGTTGTGAGGCTGCAGAAATACCTTTACTGTCAGATGCAATAAATATCAACAAAAGTGAAGAAAATGTGATGCATAGCCATAACAGGATAGACTATTTGATAAACTATTACCATACAAAGCATAGTAACCATGTATAAAAGAAACTTTTTAGGGCAGACATCACTAAGAGAGAAGTTTTATAAATCATCTTAAACAAACATAAAAGCCAGAGAGATAGAAATAAAGCAATTATTTTGATACCTCAGCACGTGCACATGCATAAAATCGTCGCCCTAAATTAGGTCCCGGTTTCTTCACTGTGCGGGAGACACAAGGCTCCTTGTGGCCCTTGCAAAGAGGAATGCTAGTTTGCATAAGTTGTTGAATCCTTTGCCATTCAACTAAGGCCACATTTTTATTTTCTTTTTCTGGAGGTTGAGAACTATACTCTTGCACTGAGGCACTTTGTTTCGCCTGCAATTCCTTTGCATCATCATGTTCACCACCTTCAGTGAAAGTTTCATTCGGTTCACAAATGGAGATATCTTCTTGAGTAAGCTCCTTATCAGAAGAAAAGCTGATCGAGTCACTACAGCCACCTACTGTTTTCTGGAAAAATGATTTGAGTGAAAGCTGAGACCCCCGACTTTGTCTTGCTTTTTTCTTGCAAGCCACTGAGGAATTAGTATGACCAATTTCAGAGAAAGTCTGCAAGCCAGGAGTTGCTTCTTTAAATGAGTCAAAGTCATCTGATGTACAAAGTACTCCTTGATGGATGAAGTCTGACGAAGCTGAGCAACATGAATGTAAAGGTCTTTTATTGAGTTGACTGCACCTTTCAGCTACTGTGCTATCATCTGAAATAGAACTGGATCCTCCGGATAAGATATTATCTTCTGCACATTGCCTTCTCGCATACATTGACACTGTAAATCGTGGATGTGAATTACAGTTGTGAGAAATCTACTAAATTCTGCCAATATACAAAGCTGTGAAGAGATTCAGCTGCACAATGCAAAATGTTTAGGGGCAAAGGCACAACAAACTAAATCTCCACCATCGTTGCCCTAGAGAATCTGTGGACATTTTCCCTCACCAGGAATACAGACAAGTTCCCTCAAGTACCTGCCCCTTTCCTTAACAAAATGATTAATCATTACTAGCATTGTACAATGTAAATCAGTCATCATGGTTCAGCAAACAGCTGGAACACGGTAGAGAATGTGGATTAAGTCATATATGTGGAGACAATTTAACAATATTGATCTTTCGGGTTTGGCATCTATCAGGAAAACAGGAACACTGCTCGATCAACAGAAGAAATTGCCGCATTAATGAACGAACCCTAGAACTAATAATGCTCAACCATATTCATGTTTTGCGGTTTTTGCCAAGCCAACGGATGGAGTAACACTTAAAACGCACATGGTCACATTTTGTTAACATATATGGTATGTAATTACGAGAAATCAGCACCTAGTGTCTGCTGACATCCATAGACCTGGGGACAATATCTAGTAGACAGTGGAGGAGTATTGTGTTGCTGAATATTGGGAATATCTACCAAGCTCATGTAGACCGGAGCATGATCTGAGCCCTCCATTTTGCCATTTCTTGTCTTTTGTTCTTTATGCCTATAATTTACCAAAAAGAAAAGGATGAGATAGAAGAAAAATAATTACAAAGAGAAACCTAATAGAGATGATTGGTGATATAAGGTAGCAAATATATGCATGCTTTTATGTCTAAAATTTTGCAAACAAACAGGAAACTGCAACAGAAAATGCAACCAGAAAAGTATCATCTTGCCACCAAAAGACTCCAGAATGACAATTCTTTACCAGTGTCCCATCACGTACCTGGGTGTATTACCAGGTTTCCAACGTTTAAACTGTTCTAATATGTCACACTCTTTAACATGGCAACTGACAAGGCTATGTCCTTGATTTTCTTCTTTATGCAAGCATGGCCCAGCACCAAGAATGTGGTCAATACGTGATCCAAAGTTGAACTCTTCTGCACCACTATTTGTCGGCCAGCAGGTGTAAGCTTCTCTCCTATTATATAATTAGAGAACAAAAGGTGTTGGTAACATAGTAAGAATCAGAATTTACGAACACTAAACTGTTTTGATCGCATACAAAAAATATCACAATTAATATAACCATTCACCAAATAAGAAAAACTACTAAAGTCAAGAATTTTGAGAACCTCTGAGGATTTTTTTCCCGGAAAACATCAAAGAAAGCACCTCCATTTCTCACCAGCAAAGATCTAAACCAAGTCCTAAACCTGCAAAGTTGGACACTTGATTATAAATAATCTATATCTAGTAATATATCCAACACTACCTTCGCATTCTAATCAGAATTTGTACTCTTCACGAAAAGACAAAATACTCCAAAAAATACAGCAACTCACTTATTTTTCTCAAAATCGGGCCCAGCATCACAGCGATCTATCACAAAGGGAGCAATGTTGAGATCCCCAACAACAAATATTCTTCGTCCTTGACCTAGAAGAGTCTCCCACCTTTTCTAAAACAAAAACACCAATATCATTGTAAAAGCATGAACCTCATCAGCCAATCAACCAACTAAAAAGAAAACATATTATACCCATTAATAGCATCAATTAATCCAATAGAAACAAATTACTTATAATATTGCACCATAGAGTACACTTAAGAGGAAGTTTATAATAACAATAATAAATGGTGGCACGCTATTAATGTCTAAATGCTGAACCCATAAATTGAATGCACCAAGATGTAATATATATATATATATATATATATTATTTCACATAACTCCAGTGATGTTAACCTAATTATTTACTTGAAAACCCCCAGAAGGCAAATATTAAAAGCAAGAAATGAATGGCCCGCTGACTTTTCATGCCGGAAAGAATGATCGAGGTTCAACGGAGTTTGGTAATTGAAAATATAAGACCTCCTTGTCGCCTGTCCAAAGCAACACACAGACTAAATTCGCATTTGCTTACTGTTATGGTTTAACACAGAATAAGTGATACATTTCCAGTCCTCACACAGATCTCTACAGAGCGCTTTGGAATCATATAACAACATTCATAGTTTTCAAGCAAAAAGTCAAATCAATACCTGCATAAGGTTGAAAAAATTGAGCTTGAATTGGATTCTTTGTGTATCATCAGCTTCAGCTCTGGGCCCGTATACATTGAAAAGAACTGAAGAAGAAAACATTCATCTGTTACTTAAAGTGGTGCAGTGCCTACTGTCAAAATTCTGAAAAGCAATTGTGGAGATATTAAGTCTTTAAAGGGAGTTCTGCCATTGCAGTATGCTAAAATTAAGTTACTTGCCAAAATGTCCATGGTCAGTTATGATACAACGTCCTTCACCATCAATTTTCAGAAGCTCATCAGCAGAAAAATCTCCTAGCCCTTCCATTAGTGGTGGATTTTCACTTTTCCTATACCCTGAATCTGATAAAATCTTAAGAACACCAGTGAAGCCCTCTTCTGCAGAAACTGGCAAAGATACCTCATCGCTCGAAAATACAGACTTGACACGGCAAAATGTCGCGACACCTAGTTTAAAAGAGAGATATGTAAACTAGATGCACCTTGTTCTCAAGACAGAATATAAGCAGAACCAAAAGAGAAAAGGGAGTCAATGCATAGCCCGAGTTATGGAACCAGTAATGCTGTAAAATTTGCTTTTAACTTCTTAAATAAGTGCTTTAGAAAAGCAAAATGCATCATATTTCTAATCAAACAACAACTGTTTAGTTGATTAAGTCTAAATTACATACTAGATTAGACTTACTAAGGTGTCAACAGATCAGGAAAGCAATTGTTATTATCATTACTACAGGTTCATTTTGGTGGACTACAGAGTAATTAATAAATAAAGACAAGGTTGTGCATTTAAATACAAAAAATACATCAAGTGCACAAAAGGTAGTCTCAGTATTCTTGTTATCAGCCAGTACACATACAATTTGGAATCCATTAGAGTGTTTTCATGTTCATAGAATGAAATTGATTCCACAGGTAAAATACCTAAAAATTATCACAATTATTCTACCTGTGGAATCAAGATAAAGAAAGGTCATCCACAAGCACGCGTAGAACATGTCCTAAATAGTTAACACACCATGCATACATTTCAGATAATTTACACGGCCCTCTTCTAACATAAAGCTCACAATTTACAGCTACAAAGTAAATTTGTTTATAACATAAAACAAGTACCCAGATACCATTCTACACTGAACAAAGAGCGTGCAAAATTATAGTTAGATTAATAACAAAACAAATAAATATGCAGACAGCACACAAAGGGAAGAAGATAACCAGAATATCCGGTTCGGCCTTTCTCAGTAGTGCGAGTGCAAGAAAAAAAGGACTCATAACCCTCAGCCTGCACCAAATCAGCTCTCAATTCTTGCCTCGACAGCTTCGTCTCCTGCGCATTGGATCAATAGAATTGATGAACAAGCAATCAATGGAATAAATTCAAAATTATGCATCAACACATCAAATTCACGCATACATTGTATGTGTAGGAGGAAAGGGAGAGAAAGAGAGAGAAACCTGAAAACAGATAATGTCGGCATCAAAGGAATCTAGCAATTTGCGTAGAGAGCCGAACTGTGAGATTCGAGGTCTCAGCCCGTTCACGTTGTACGTCACTATCTTCATTCTTCACTTTTCGCAAACTATTTATTTCGAGTTCATTAACGCTTGATTCGCCTAAAAAAAACCCTTATTCCATAAATCACGAGAAATACCTGAAAAATCGATCCTTCGGGAAAACCCTCGAAACATTACTGAATGGATTAATTCTCCATCAACCTAAAAACTCGAAACGAACACGCATAGCGATTATCAATTTATTACGTAATCCGTCCGTCGCCGCAGAAGTTTTTGCAGCTTCGCCTCCACATTTCAAACTAAAAAGATAGCAATGTTTTCTCGACGAGGGTATAATACTAATTCAAGCGTGAGATACACACTAACGGTGTAAGCTACAGAAATGGAAACGATCTCCGGAGAGAGAGAGAGAGATAAAATGGCGGGAACAATGATGCCTAAACAAGGAAGGCTGTCTTCACTCATAAACTGAGAGAGAGAGAGAGAGAGAGAGAGAGAGAGAGAGAGAGTGATTGCTAACCATTGTTGAGCCACTCTTTAAACCATGATTAGATAACTGAGGTTAGTCAACGCTAAAAATTAAATAATGAATATTCGACTTGGGCTTGTGCACAGCACAAGTCTTAACAAGAAAAAACTTTAAAAATTTGCTGCAAAATTTCAGTTCTTGGAAATATCCCACAGCCCAATCATACTTAATTTTAAGTTGGTATATTTTTTCCCTCGAAATTCTTGGAAAACTCAATGGATCGAGGGCAGGCCGGTGAAGAATCTCTTGAACCCAGGTTTTACTATGCTTTTCTTTGTTCTTCCTTACTTTTTTCTTTTTCTTTTTCATTTTTGGCTTATTTTTTCTTGCTTGTTGCATTTTCTTAGGTAATATAATTGTGGGTTTTTAGCATATGTACATTTTGAATATTTCTAGAGTTTATAGTAATTATTTTAGCATCAGTGATGTAGTTGACAAGCTAGTTTCCGGATATATAAATTCAAAGTCATGATTATACAGGAAATAACATATATTTTTTTGCTGATTATTAGGAAAATGCTTCTTCTTCTTCTTTTTGTCTTGCTGTTTTGCAATTTGTAAGAAAGTAAAAAATGTGATTGATGCTGGTGAAGTTAGATTATGAGCAGTAAATGGCTTTGGTTACTGTATTGTATGAGTTACATAGCGATTAGAAATGGATCGCAAATGCTTGATAGATTTTATTGGTAGGAATCAAGAATTCAGAATGAGACTTGAACTTGGTATTGTTTTCCTTGAGACTTGTAGTTCATATACTTGGTAAAAGAATTCCATATTTTTCTATTATTTGAATAGGTTGTATTGTCTTCTCTACTCTCTCATTTGGGTGTCAGATGATAAATTTCTGCGTATAGATCCTTCACTTGGCAAAAATTTCATATTCTTCATGTTCTATCTCTTCCTCCCGAAACTCTTGCATATACCAGTTTGCTTAACTTAGGTTCATCTTGTTTAGTATGATGTATATACAGATGTTTTCTTTATCTAACATAACTTCATCTTTGCCATTTGGTCTCATTTTCCTTGCAATCTGCAGCGGCATAAGTCTTCTTTCTTTGAAAAACTCCTGATCAAATTTCTAATGGTGATTGGATATTTGGATGTATGTGTCATAACTAGGAATCTGTAATATTCTGCATGGCCAAATATATCTCTTCTTACTCTGTTTGCTTGTTGTATTGACATAGTGGAATGACATTATGCTTATGATTCCTCATATATGTATTGGATAACAATTTGAATATATCAGAATTGTTTGTATGGAAGATTTCTGTTATATTTGAAGTTTTACAACTCATTTGGTTATCCATCCTTATAGACAAAGCAATGATATGGAGGTCAGGAATGCTGTAGCAACTAGAAAAGTTATGAAAGCAGATCGCGAGAAATTGAGAAGAGGCAAGCTAAATGAGCAGCTTCTGGAGTTAGGCACCTTATTAGGTAACAAGAATGCTTATTGATTTTCTAGTGAGAGAGAGAGCGGTAACTGGCTACTCAGTTTCTTGTTCATCAGTCTTTTTCTTTATAGATAGATCAAAGTTTTGGCAACAGATAACGGCTCTAATGGGCTCGATTTTGTTGTTGCATTGAGCATTCAGATCCAGAAAGACCGAAGAATGACAAGGGATCCATTATCAGTGATACAATCCAAGTGCTGAAGGATTTAAACTCAGAGGTGAAGAAGCTTAAAGCAGAACATGCAGTGCTTTGTGAAGAATCAAGAGAGGTAAGGTAATGATATTGTAATTTGTAAAGCCGCCTCTCAATTGATTCTCCGTCTGAATCATTTAATTTCTTTGATAGCTGACACAGGAGAAAAATGAGCTCAGGGAAGAGAAAGCTTCACTGAAATCCAATATTCAAAATCTCAAAGTGCAGCAGCAGCATCAACCAACTCAAGGTTTTATGGTTCCATGGGCTACTGTAGATTCTCCAATGCTAATGGCACCATCATATCCGTTCCCGGTTGCTGTTCCAGTCCATCGAACCACACAACCATGCTCGACTTTTATTCCTTATCTCGCTCCTGTTATCCCTCGGGTCGACCACTCTGCTGCCTTAAACACCTCTACTTCTTACATTTCCGGACCTGGAGCTTCCAGCAGTAGGTCTTTCAGAACTGGAAACTCCAATGAAGTTGCAACCGATTTGGAACTTAAAATGCCAGGATCTACATCAACAAAGGTTGAACCTTTATTTATTTTATTTTATTTTTAATTGATAAACGCAGTTTTTCCAAGTTTGAGCTGTTTTTCAATATGTGCAGGAATTGTCAACAAGAGAGAAGGGCAAACAAGCAGAGAGGCATCAAGAGAAGAGCGCAACAAATGGAAGCAGTTTAACGAAGTCTTCTTCAAAAGACGAAAACATTTGATCGAAATTTTGACCCAGTATGCCTCCACCTATCCAACAGGCACGAAAATAAATAAAAAAGATCGCGTCAATGTAGGTCATTGACCCAAAAAAATAAATTAGTTTCGTGCCGGTCGGACAGGTGTCGTCTGAGGAGGCATTTGGGCAGTGTCGAATTTAACCTCTGTAAATTATTGTTCCCCCTTTTATGTTTTGTTTGTTCAGAACATTACTGAAAAACTCAACTTTAATTTTTACATTTGGTTGTGATTCGGGGCATTGACCCAACTATTCTTTGAAGTAGATATCCTATTTTTTCTCAAATTGTTTGTCTAAGGATTTTGATCATTTCTAACATTTTGCTTTTTATTTACAAGTCATGTCACATGTCCGATTACATTACTTTTTTCTTTCTTTCTTTTCCTTTTTGAGTTGGAACAATGATAAACATGAGAACTTATATAGTTATATTTAGAGATGGGATCAATTTCTCATATATATACTTACAAGCAGGAATTTGGTTTTTGAAATAAAAGAAATCAATTTGTGTAACACGCTATGAAAATTTGTGTGCCTGTATAATTTACATTAATATTGGTGCTCTCCTGTCTCCCATCATATAAACAAATAAAGCACACCACGACAATTTTCATTCATGATCATACACCTACTACTGTTATAAAAGAGACTGATTTTATGAAATTTTGTTTACCTATTATATCCCTATTAAAATTTTATTTACCTACTATGTAGCTATTACAATTTTAGTTTATAATTATTAGTGTAATATAATATGTAATATTTATGTATGATGTATTTTAAATAATGTAAAATTTAATATTTCCATATTAGTATTATTAAACAAGGAGAACCACATATGCCACATCCATATTAAACAGACAAAGAGAACCCAAAGTAATCTAATATACTATATTATATATTATTTTATTTTTTATTTTTAAAAAACAATAATGTAATCATCTAAAATATTGTTCTAATCTACTAAAATTGTAATTAATATAAATAATCTGATATATTATTAAAATAGCATTACTATTCTAACTAATTTATGAGAATAATATATCATTACAATTATCAAAACAATCACATTGATAAATAAATGACAACAATAATCAAATTATGATTTTTAAAGTGAATCTGATTTTAATTTGGTGAACCTGTCAAACTAATTATATCGAATTTTTAAGGTGAATGCATAAATAATTTTGATTGTAAATAGAAAATTAAGTTGCCTATCTCACGAGTCAAAATGACTAATCAAAATTAGTAGCATCTATAACTTGTGAATATTAGTTGGTTGATTATATAAAACAAATTGATGAATATTGTATATATAATAGAATAAAAAAAATGATAGCTTGGAAAATGATTGTGGATTTATAGTAGAACTATAAGATACATACCGGAATATTTAATTAATTTATTATGCCTAACTAAGTATATAGGTTTATAAATACTTATTTTAGTCAACAATTGTTAAATTAAATTACTTGTTAAATTAGTATTTGAATTCATATCTTCAATTAATTAATTACTATAAATGTCATCTATGTAATTAATTACCTATTTATACGCTTGAATGTAAAATTTGTTAAAGAGTTACTTAGCCTTTTATTTTGTCATGTTGAATAAATTTTGCAATAACCTTCAAACATCAAGCATCAAATTCATTATATTGTTTCATACTTTTCAATTAAACTTAAAATTCATGTAATATATAATTATTTTCAATCATTGTAGCGGGGGTATATAGCAACATATATAATACATTTTATAACGTAAATGTATGAGTCTTAGACATAAAAAAATCTCTAAGCTTTATTATTTTCAATAACTATCATCAGAAATAACACATAAAGTGCTTAAACTAAAGATATCGTTTTTATTTGATATAATTGTAAAATCATAGAGGTTTAATATTCAAATACATAGACCGATAAAAAAAAAATTATTTAGATATTATTTATAAGATAATGCATCAACTTGAATTTTACGTTTACAAGTAATTTTAAGATATTTATAGAATGCAAATCAAGAATGTATATTTTTATGCTATCTTTTACAATATAGTGATAATCAATAGATAGTAATTAATAAATTAATGATGAGAACATTAATATAACGAAGTATTAATGTATTTGTTGATATCAATTTAATTTAGATCATAAGTATACAAGTTCATATTGTTTAGTATATATTGATCATTTAAAATTGATTACTAATTATAAGAATGGAATTATAACATGAATTTGACATGTAAGATTATCTTTTATTAACCTTATATTGTTTTCACTTTACAATGACATAATTGCATAAAAATAAGAAAATACGATAATTATTGAATTACGAAAATGCCCAGAGTTACTTAAAGCTGCAATTTATATATTATAAAATTATCACCACCTATTTGACTAAAATATGACTGATTTCATCATCTGTACCAAAGAAATGAAGGGATTAGATTGATACCTAATTCACATGAATTTTAAACCCTCAAAATCTCTCATTTTTAATTCGATTTACACAAATTATATATCAAATTAAAATTATTTTCATGCTCTCCTACGTATACTTTTCATTTAAGAGGCATATTTACCTCTTACACCATCAAACAAACAAGCCCCAATACTAGTGTTCTCCCGTCTCTCATGATAAAAACAAATTAAAAGAATAAAGCAGACGACAACGATTTTCATTGACGATCATCATCTCTCGATAATACATATTACAAAAGTAGGCAACTAGATATACAGTCGAAAGCAGCAGCACATGATTTACAGCAATTTAAACCCCCTCAGGCTCTGGCCTTTCTCTCTCTCTCTCTCTCTCTCTCTCTCTCTCTCTCTCTCTCTCTCTCTCTCTCTCTACATCGTTGCCAAAATGTGGATCTACACATCACTCCATAGCATCATGTTCATGTGCTCTTACTACCACAACTTCGCAACGGAATATTCGACACGACGACGAAAAAGAGTAGTCTCCCAGAGAAAAATGTTGCAGAATGGAGCCTTTCAAACATACTCTCATTATTCTCACACTTGGCACTCCATTGGGACTACATCTTGAGCGCAGCTCTATTCGCAGATGGACTAGCCACGCCCCGTGAACTCATGCTAGCAGTTCTTAGAAGTCTGCGGAACTCAGGCAAGCTGATCCTCCCGTCTTTGTCGATGTCTGCTTCTTCTAACAGAGGGTCTATCGAGCCCCTTAGACCGGTGTGCTGTGGTGCCACGAAAGAATACGAGTCCAGTTATTTTTCTTCACATTTCTGGGTTTTGTTGCATTGCTTGAAAGTAGGAAGGAATTGGGACTTATAGTACTAACCATTTTAAGTTCTTCTGGAGTTATGAATCCATCTCTATCAACATCAAATTTCTCAAAAGCTGACTGTGACCTTTGGTGCCATTTCTCCGTGTCATGCTCCTCCAATTGATGGACGTGCAGGGTAGCAGCGACAAACTCTGAGAAATCTACGAGTCCATCGGTGTTACTATCAATCTGCTCGTGCAAACAGAGAACATTCATCAGAAATCAGCACTGGATGAATAAGAACTCAAACCATAGAGACTGAAGTGAATTTTCATGAAAAACGGGACATACTGCTTGAAGGATTTCAAGAACACGTGAGTCCTTCATTCTCCAAGGAAGATCCTTCTCCATCGCCTGTGCAATGCAAATACACAATATCATGACGTGCTGACCACAAATATACAAAATACGAATGGTCCTTGCATTAAATTCACAGAAAGAAACTGACCTGTCTCATTTCTTCAAGACTGATGACACCATTTTTATCCACATCAATGGCATCAAACTGATCTCGAACATCGGATAACTCCTCCTCGTCAAGTGTACTAGCCAATGCCTGGCATATAAATTCACAACAATAAAGTCGTGCCCCTTAATATTTATCTTGTAAGACCCACTATTTCACTAGTGTAAAATAATGACTAACCCGAAGAGCAAACTGCTTAAATCGACTGTACTTCACAAATTGCCGCATGTTAGAGAGAACAGATATGTCGAGAGGAATCTCTGAAGCTTCACCTCCTTCTCGAACCCATGGGTGTGCTGCTCAAGCTAAAGGCATCAATACACTAACCCAAAAGCAGCTAAGGGTACACTTGTTATAAGTTATAACATAACAGCATCTAAAGGCAAGTTCAGGGCAAAGGAGACGAAATTTCTCTCTTTAGTTACTACTTATGCCATGCCATGATAAATGGAAGTGATATAGTATTAGTAGAGGTTCCGATAATATGATGATGACTAAAATATATTTTTCCGGTAAGCATCCTTTAGGGGTGAAAGGGAACAAAGTATTTTCAATGCATTTAAATTTTCATGGCAAAATGTCACCCGAACCTAAAAAAATAGATCCCTTTTTGTAACAAAAAAACAGTTAAACCACTAAATCCAATGTTTTGGCCTCCTCCAATTCCAATACCTCCTTTTATTGTATCTAGAAACCATGTGGAGCTTCTTATTTGCATCAATATATCAAATTTAATTTCCTTGAAAAAATATATATGTCAAATTTAAGACACTTATAAGTTATAAGGCATCCCTTCGCAATTACATTAGTCCATTAGTATAGAAATAATGGATACTACAAACACCTTAGACTTCGATAATAGAAACCTTTGCACATAGTCATGGTAGATATGGAAAAGGCTATAAATTGATGGATACAGTAACCAGTTACTGGTTATAAATGCAATATTTAATCTTTATTAGTACTAGTTATTCAGTAGTAGAAGGATAGGACATACACAAGGCCTGGGCTGCAGTTAGTCTTGCTTGAGGGTTTTTTACTAGCAACTTCTTCACAAAATCTTTGGCAGCATTGCTAATCCCTGGCCATGGTTTGCGCCGAAAGTCGGGCTTGTTCCTCAGAACCTATAAAGATGAAAGATACAGTTATAGTAACTACAATATATACAACAAAATGGGCTAACTGGAGATGAAAATCATGCATGTATCATCATTCATCACGTCAAAAAATCCACATTCTTTGATTAAGCCAGGAAGGCAGACGGCAGCTGAAAGAATTAGTACAACAAGGAATTAATGAAATTCAAGGTCAAAAAGTTAAAATGGCAAAATGCATTAAGATGGTACCCCCATAAATGCAAGTTTATAGTCATCCACAAAAGTGCGGAGGTCATACCATTCAAATTATGAAAAAGTATGAAAAATATATAACAATCCTACCTCCTTAAATATGCCATCCTCAGTTTTGTCCCAGAAAGGCCGCCGTCCACAGAGCAAGATGTAAGTAATTACACCAATGCTCCATACATCTGATTCAGGACCAGATTTCCGTTTCAATACCTCTGGAGCAACATAATATGCACTGCCAACAATGTCTTGGAATTTCTTTCCTGGTAAAAATTGAAGGGATTTTGAAGAGTGAGGAAATAATTCAAAGATGATCAGCATGGATTTATTCCCAAAAATTTAATAAACATAAATAATTTAGAGTGGACTTTTAAATATGAAGTGGTGACCCAGTTAGTAAAAATAGTTCCATAATATTCAGGCTCGGATCTCATACCTGGTTTTATGAAGTCCGAGAGACCAAAATCTGTGGCCTTCAGATGTGAATCCTCTTTTGGAGACTTAAATAAAAAATTCTGTGGAAAAGAAAATAAGTTACTTAGAACATCAATCAGAACTATCACATCGAAAAACTGGATGATTTGGCACATACCTCAGGCTTCATATCCCGGTGTACAAAACCGTGTAAATGGCACTCTGCTGCAACTTTTAGCATTTGCCTTACAACAATTGCTGCATCTTTCTCAGTGTAACGGCTATCCTTTCTGTTTAAGAAATAAGTTGTAAGTCCCAGAAAATGCTTCAAGCAAAAGAAAAAAAAAAAAAAAAAAACTCATACAATAAATGCAATCAGCAAAAATAAACGCTGAAGTACAGAACGTGGGCGTGCTTACTTTGATAGGATACGGTCTAGAAGTTCTCCACCCTCACATAACCTAATCAACCAAAGTTGATGATATGTCATTCACATCAGTTCAATTTACAAACAGCTCAATGCAGGAAAATATTGGGTCTGGAAATTAAAGTTTTGAAGATAAACTTACTCCATAACTATGTATACAAAAGAATCATCCTCAAAAGCATTATAGAAGTGAACCACGTTTTCATGGCCAGTTAAAGCTCTCAATATCTTGACTTCCCTCTTGACATCTTCGACAGCAATTGGAAGAACCATCTAATCATGTATTCAAGAAATTGTTAACTACACAGCTTTGAAACTAATGTTGAACAACATTCACGAGACAAGGGTGAAACCTTTATCTGAATGCCCTGAAATAGACGTATACACCTCTCATTTCCCTTTCCTAATGCCAATCCCAACATTTCCAAACAAATTTTTCTACGCCAATCAGATGTTCTAGATACACTCATACCACAGAGAGCAGCATGGTAGGAAAAGACATTCAGAGTATAGACTACCAGGTGACTTTCTATAACAATAGACTACAAAGTTCTAGAAAAATAATTTAGACATTGTCCTAGGCGAAGCTTACTATGCATTTCCAGTAAGCTCGAGACATCAATATTAACTTCATAAGAGAGCAGAGGACATCAAGCATATTCACATGTGTCACTCGCCAGTAAACTATAATAGGAAATGGTTGGTTTTTGCATTTCACCTACATATGACAACATCCAAAAATACATAGTAAACGCTAATAACACCACTATAAAGGTTCAAAGTAGAAGTTCCATAACAAGAAAGTGATATCCTAGTCCCCAATACGGTTATATTCCAATATCAACATATTCATCTTGCATGTTGACACTGCCGAAGACCAAAAGGTTCTCACTGAATCATACATCTTAAAAATGCATCTGATCACTTAAACTCGAGCTTCCACAAACATCAGACAGGAAAACAAAAAAATGATATAAGATTGTCCAATCACAAAAATCAGGCTCTTGAAATAATTCCAAGTAATCTATTCAATAATACAAAACTAGTAAAACATGAAAATATTCAGCTGAAAGAAAGCCAGTACTACAGCTAAGCCAACAACATAAGCAATGATGCCGCCAAATTTCTATTAATATACAGAAATATAGCAGAAGAAAAAAAAATCAAAATACAAAAATGTAGCTAAAACTCTTACCTTGTTTTTATCTATTTTCTTGACAGCAACACGATCTCCACTAGACTTGTCGATTGCAACATATGTATAACCAAATTGGCCGTGTCCCAGCAATTTCCCGATCGTAAACCGCATATCAAAATCTTTATCATAACCAAAATCTGTTCTTTTACCACATGGAATCACCCCACTTGGCCTTTTAGAAGAATTCTTGTAATTCTGATGATGTGGCTTCTGCTGCTGACTTTTATGATTTTCTCTTGTTTTCTGATGAGTATTATGAGAGCTTTCTTGCTTCCTCTGTATAACTGTTGGAGGGTTTGTGGAGGTTGGCTTGGCCGCGGCCGAGGAGCGGCGGTTCTGCTGGTGGTTGTTGACCGCGGTGGTGGTGGTGGTGGTGGTTGAAGGGGTGTTGCTATTAGAACCACTAACCTTTGTGGTTGAAAAACAGCTACCCATTTCTCAAAAGCGAAACAGAAACCCCAAAGATTCCAACTTCTCTCTCTCCCCCCTTCTCTCTCTCTCTCTCTCTCTCTCTCTCTCAAATCAAGGGATTCTGAATATTCAAAAAAAAAAAAAATCAACAGAGATCAGTGGCCATGATCAACCATGGAAACACATGTACATGTTGAATAAATTGAGGAAAAAGGGAGGAATATATATTGGAGGACATACAATCTGAAATGATGAGACATATTATTTAATAAAGAGGAAAGATTAAAGCAGATAGGAGGAAGAAGGGAAGAAGGAGATGGAGATGGTGGGCAATGGTCAAAGAGACTTTTGGTAGGAGAGAGAGAGAGAGGAGGAGAGAGAGGGGGGGGGGGTAACAAAGTTCCCCCTCTTTTCTAACCTTTATTCATTGTCTTAACTTTATTTTGTTATGTTCCTTAGATACGCAGAAATATTGCTAGTCCACAAATTTTACTATTTCTAATTTCTTTTTTTGCATGTTTTGAATCATAACTCACGCACACCAATATATGAATAATTTTTATAATTTCATAATAAAGCTAAAATGGTCGAGAAATTCATTTAGCAAAATTAAGAGTCAACCACTGTGCTCGTGACTCGTGTTAAATCCTTACATCTTGATTATTATTGTTGTGAAAAAGAAAAAAAAAACAACTTAATTATAATGATTAATTGAATTGTCGTGATCACATCTTTTTTTTTTTTTTTTTTTTGCTTTCGTATCTCCTCCACTCGCTATGTATATTTGATAAAATTACAATTATACATTTGATACGTATTGATCTTCTCATCTTACACTAGGGTGCACTAAAATATTCCGAATGGCATCCTACACGACAAATGCCACAAATAGCTCTCATTGTATGACTACTTTGAAAAGGTAAAAATGTGATCGATATACTAATAGAAATTGATCCAATTAAAACCTACCTAATTAGGCTTTATCATGTGTTTTTAGTGTTTAATTTTCAATTTTAGCGATTAATTAATTATTTAAAAAATTAAATATTGAAAATTTATAATAAATTCTAATTAGGTAGGATGAACCATAAATAACAGGTGTAAAATTAATTGATTATTTGAAAATCAAATATTAAAAAATTATAATAAAGCGTAATTGGGCAGGATGAACCCTAAATAACAAGTGTAAAATAAAACTAAAGCATGATAAATTAAAATTGAAAAAAATAAAGAAAACTAAAAAATTGATTGTACAATATGGAATGTAACACCAAACTGCGCAATAGACGATTTATCCAGCATTTTGTATGTCACAAATCACAATATAGAACTTTCGACTTTAACATTCAAAATTTATTATATTACACATTTTAGCTGATAATTGATTATTTGAAAATTAAATATTAAAATATAACTATAAATTTTAAGTGGATAGAATGAGCTCTAATTAACAAGTGTAAAATTTAACTAAAGTACAGTAAATTAAAATTGGAAAAAAAAAAATGAAAACAAAACGACTAAAAAAATTGATCTCAAAGGATGTTTGCACAATTATGTAGCGTGCGGCATTGCACCATTACTTGTGTTTGGATAAAATTAAGGGATGAAAATTAAAGTAACCAAAATTAAATTGGAAAATTATTTTCTAATTAACAATTGTACAAATATTCTTTTTTAACCAAACAAACGTGTAAAAGTCTAATTTACTCTTAATGAATGTTTGAAAAAGTCAAACTTTACCTGCGCACTATACTGCTATACGCATGCACACATTACACGCAATTTAACTGTACACACACTACACGTTGGCACTATATACACATTACACGCTCACAATTTCACTCTACACGCACAAACTTACACATTGGTTTTTTTTAACACACTCACACTACAAGTTTGCTTTTCTCCCCTCGTTTTTTTAACACGTACAAATGAATGTGTCACACTTTAATTATTATTTTTAAAATTGTAAATGATAAACTAAGAATAAAAAATTGAAAAAAATTCAGTAAAAATATGTGACACATTTAGTCACACTTTAAAACTTATTTTATTTATTTCATTTTTTCATTCGAATGCTCTCAGCCACAGTTGTGGGTAGTTGAATTTTAAATGAAATGCATTAAATCTCACACACCAAACACAATATCTAATACTACCTCCGTTTCATAATGTTTGTTGTTTTATTTTTTTATCTGGAATTAAGAATTAATTTCGTGGACAAATATATCCATCCCTTATATATGCCATAAAATCTAATTCATCTATATTTTCCTAAAAAATAACAATATTTTCTCTCTCCATATATTTTTCTCTCTTCATATATTATAGGTAAGTTAGAATCAAAAAATCTTGTAGAATTTGAGAGGGTTAAAATTGGGAGAGAAGATGTCAAATTATATAAAACAACAAACATTTTGAAACTAAAAAAAAAACCTTAAACAACAAACATTATGAAACGGAGGTAGTATAATAGATGCTGACTATGTGAAAATTTGTAAAAAATTATTTGTTGTAGTCTTTGGTCAAAAAGTTTGAGAAGATTATTTGATCGAAAAGTTTAGGAGGAGATAATCCGAAAGACAGAAAGGCAAAAATATTACAAGGTATGTTCCAATTTTTTTTTTCTTATGATTTAATTTGTTTAAATTTTATGATTTATGAAGATATTATTCTTTGTAAGGAATCCTAATAATCCGTTGAAATATGATAATCTGAAACATTATATTTTGTTTTGTATCTTTTAAATGATTAGGTTATATAAATATATTATATTTGTAAGATGTGAGACATAGATTAACATGTATATTAACATCCAAACGTGTTATGAAAATAAAATTAAAAAAATCCGAAAATAAAAATAAAAATATTTGTTACACGTTTTATAAATGTGTAACACTTGAGATTTAATGGAACATGTAATGCTTTAAAAAAATGAAATCCCAACGTTACACGTTCATAGAACGTGTTGCACGTTAGGAATGAAAGTGTAACACGTTCATAGAATGTGTAGCATGTTGGTTTTTAATTTTTTTTAACAAACTGTTATACGTTGAATTGAATACAAGTGTTACATGTTCATAGAACATGTTACACGCTAGGAACGTAAGTGTAACATGTTGGTTTTTCATTTTTTTTTAAATGTTACACGTTCATAGAACGTGTTGCACGAACGTGTAACATTTTTTCTGTTCACAACACATCTTATGTTAATATACATGCTAATTTATGAACGTGTAACACATTCTGTGAAAGTGTAACATGGTATTTTTTTTTATGGAGTAGAACTTTTTTTATCTGCAGATGACTTGACAACGTATAGTTGTACAATATAGTAATAGATGAGAGAGATTAGAGTACTTAGATGGTAAGGATCAACTTGTATACCTACCATTCAATTGATTATCTCGCGATGGTTTGATACAGGAGATTCATGAGTTTATGGAGACATCTGTGACCACTAGTAGGTCTCGTGGCAGTATTCACTACACTAGTCTATCCACAAGTATGAGGTAAGCAACTTGTGGACCTTCTCGATGTAGACTGAGCGGCAAATGTAATAGGATTCGGTGCTCTAGGCGGGGTGGGCGCTATGTGAGATGTCACTGCTATAGGGAGGGTAAGATCTCTGAAAGGAATCACTGCTCTAGAAGGGGTGGGCGCACTAGGAGAAGTCACTGCTCTAAGATATGTCACCTTGTGTGGTCTCTTCTTCTTCTATAATTTCACCACATAAGGCACTGCCACCCACGAGATTCTCAAATTGCGTGCTTCTGAGATATGGCAACTCCTCCTCATATTCAGTCGGCTCTAAAAATACATGACATGTAAGTTGCCAAAATATTATAGGATTAGATAGAAATACATAAAAAAATTAAAATAATTCAAGTTGAATTAAATAATCATATATACATTCCCCTCACTCAATAATGTAGTACTGATACGGATCACCTTATTGGAGAACTTCCACTTCAAACACCTCAGTATTGCAACCTCAGACACAACTTGTGCACAATGCCATCCGACACGAGGTATAGCCTCATGAGCTCATAGCTATAAAATATCATATTTGGTTTCTTTATTAGTTTAGCATTAAATATTGAGAAATTTGAATTAAGAAACACGAGTGAAATAGTACTTGTAATGCCCATACAGGCCCGTAGAAATGATATGTCCTTCTATTCGACATCGTGTCAAAGTCGGTATTTATCAATGTAATACTTCTCATATAATTCAATAAGACGCCGAATGAATAAGAACCCTATGGGAAAAACTTCCATCGATCTGTATCATCAACCAAAACCCACACCCAATTATCTATGATGTATGGGTGGTCATTCCGATCAACACGTTGTACAAGAACAACAACACATTGTCCACCTTCACATAGTTAGAAGATCATCTCTAAGATTATAAGTAATGAACCTTTTTATACAAATCTGGTATCTTGATAGGTGTACAACTCAACACCGCACTATAAAAGCTACGCAGAGGAATACGGTGATCTACATATGGATCAAAATCAGATCCACCTAACATCAACTCCGACACTAGTGCATACTCAACTGGGAAAAATCTAATGTTGGTTCCTCTAATACGGAACCAAACCTCATGATCTGAAACACCTTCTAGTGAAATCTCCCATGCCATGAGTGCGTGTAACACGGTATGTCAACCAGTTCCTCCAAAAAAGTTCATTATTAATCCAAAAGCTTTATCCCTAAACTCTTGAACGAGATCGACATCAGCATCTGATATAGTTTGAAGTACATCTACAATATTAGAGGCATAATTCTTTTAGTATAAATTAATCAAAAATGAAATGTTCTGCAGAGCTTCTCTCCTTCACTCCCAATGGCGCTATTATTTGCAAACAAAAATTTAATAATTAATAAATAAACGAAACTAAAATATTGTTAATTAGTTAGCAGATTAATTAATAGCTAAACATTAACAAATTAAATAAATTTATATTAATGGCTATACAAATTTGTTTAACTATTTTTTAATCTTTAATAAATTCTAATTATTAAATAATCCAAATAAATCCAAATTCATAAATGATACCAAATAAATCCAATATTTTAAGAGGATCTACTAGAACAATATAAAAGAATTTCGAAAAAAGAAAGAAAGAAAGAGGTGTAACAAGCCAACGTATTACATGTTGATAAATTAGGATTTGATTAGTTTTCTTAATATTTTAGTTTAGGATTACAATTTAATATGATTTAATTAGTTCTTGAATTATAATATAATTAATTCTCGAATTTAATTTGTTCTTGAATTAAGATTTAATTAGTTTTTGTTATTTTTTTTGCTTAGGATTACAATTTCAACGTGTTGTATGTTGATTTAAATGTTAATTTTAAATTATGATTTAATTAGTTTTTCTTAATATTTTAGTTTAGGATTACAATTTCAACGTTCAAATATTTTATTTTTATTAAAAAAAAATCAAAAGAATTCATATCATCACCAAATTTATCCTCTTATCCAAATCATAACCGATTAAACCAAAAACCATTCAAATAAATCACCGAATTCAAATGCGTTACACGTTGGTATAAATGTGTTTCACGCTGCTTTTCAGGGTGTTACACGTTATTCTAATGCATTACACGTTGGAAGCCCGTGTGTAACACGCTCCAATTTTTATGTTCTTTTTTTACCCAATTTTATCGAACAACGAAGGATGAACAACCATCAATTAAACAAAAATTTCACCATTCACAACCAAAATGCATGTATTCTTCCATCAATTAACTAATTAATTGAACAAAACTATAAATTCCTCGATAAGCAAACAAATAGATTGAATAAAATTAAAACAATTCACAACCAAACCCATCCATCATTTAACAAATTAATTAAACAAAATTGAGCTAATTCACAAAAAATTCCAAGAATCAAACAAAACTTGTTGAATTTCCTCAATGGGCGCCTCTCGACGGACGGCGACGGTGGTTCTGAACTGGCGGCAACGTTGGCTCTCAGCAGGCGGCGATGATGGGCCTCAACGGGCGGCATCGGCGGTTGTCGACGGTCAGCTATCGATGGGTGGGGCAGCTTCTGCTCGATTATCAGCGTGTAAACTATATTGGGCGTGTAGTGTTCAAAATTGTGTTTACACTTTAGAATTTTTGGGCGTGTAAGTATAGAATTTCAATGTGCCTGTAGGAATTTAAATTTGAATTGTTCTCAACTAGGCCTCAATGTGTGTGTAGAGAATATTTTGATCGTGTAGGCCTCAATCTGTGTTGGGAATATTTTGACCGGTCCCACAATTTAATAAGAGTATGACATGGAACAAAAAAACCATAGTTAAAAACGAATTTTACAACTCTATCTTGATTACATTGATATATTCGCGCTAAAATTAATGATGACATGAAAGGATAAAGTCCACAAAATAATAAAATGATGTAAGAGAGTATTTTTCTCTATTATACAAAAATAGAGTGAGCATAGGTATTTTGTTATTTATACATACATATATACAAACATACAATGTTATTTATATATAAAATAAAAAATAAAAAAATATTCATTCATCTAATTAATTTAAACGGTCTAAATTTATTCATAAGTTAATACAGCAAGACTTAGTTCACATTTGATCCGCGGTCAATTCAAATTAAGGAGAAAGAGAATTGGGATCAATTTGCATATTCTAATTATAAGTAACGAATCAACAATGGATCAACTAATTAAAGAGGTAATTTCCTACATAATTTCTCATCAATTTCCCGAGGGATAAGTTTCAACAACCCCTTAATTTGTTATAAATTAATATATAAAAACTACTCATGTTTTTACAATTTTGAAAGTTATATATTTCCAATTCAAAATCGTAACTACTCAATGGATAATCTCAATGAACAACAAAGCCTAAAGCTACTTACTTATGTCATCGTGCAAGGCGTGAAAAATTCAATTTGAATCCTCGCTAGTTACATCGGAAATAAATAAATAAAAAGCATGGGTTAAAGGCCATATAGTCCATTTGACTATTGTCAGAGATTCATATTGCCCATCTCCGACTATTTGAGTCATATAGTCCCCTTTGACTATTGTCAAAAGTTTACATTATACCCTCTATAACTATTTAGGCCATATAACGCATTCATTTATTAAGAGTGAACCTGATTGTTCCTTATGCTTACAACATTAGATATTCCGTTAATTTTTAGTGAGTTATAGATCATTATTCTACCAATTTTCGTGGTGATTAAAAATTCAAAAAATAAAAAAAAATTGGCCACTTACATTATAATTTCGACGCGTATAATATCTTCCACAAAGATTCTTTAGGTCCATAACATTAGAAGAACTTCATGAATGACGCACTTGCAAACTTGTTTTTCCATTTTGCAATTCAAAGAAGAAGAAGAATTTTGTGAATTTTTACTTAAAGGGAAAATTGGTGGAAGAAATGAATCGTAACTCACTAGTTCCCGTAAATAAGAAGCAAATTAATAGTCTTTCTATTTTGTACAAAAAAGAGAAAATGCGGTCACTTTTAATTAGATTATGAGATCCTTTACTCCAAATTACTTATCCCGTTCATGTGCCAAAGTTAAAATTACCTAATTTCAATAATATTTTTAATAAAAATAAAATATATTAAGTTATAACTAATCATAATTAATTTTTATTGCTAAAAATTAAAATTTTAAAAAATTATAAACTCTAAGTTTGGAATAATTAATCCCGAAAATCAATTATATTAGTTAAAAAAATAAAATTTAAATGATAAAAAATAATTATAAATCATAATTGGGTGGAATAAACTTTAAATAATAATATAAAACTAAAAAATTATTAAAGTTGAAGAAAAAATGAAATAAAAACTAATAATTTTGATATTTAGTACATAGTTGACACACGCTACTTTGAACTAGATTTCATGTGACTTTTAATAGTATAAGGAATGGGCTATGTGGCGTGAATAGTTGGAGGGGGCAATGTGAGCTCTTTACAATAGTCAAGAAATTTATGTGGTTCTTAACCCAAAAAGTATTATATATATATGGAAGAAAATCCAAAATATATATGAAAAGTCACATGTTTTTTTATTACACATATAAATATAATATTATCCATTGTGTTAATGTATAATAAAACTACCCACTTCTCTAAAACAAAAATCTCTTTTACCCAATTTAAAAAAATATTAAAAAAATACCCGTTTTATCTAAAATGCACTTAATAGCTTATTACATGTGGCATCTTACACATATTTTACAATAACCTCACACAAATATACTTGAATTACATAAAAAAAACGTGGATGTATTATATAAGTATACTCAATTCTTGAAACACTACAGAATTTATAGTCAAATTTTTTATTTTATGCTTGAAATCAACCAAATATACTCGTCACAATAAATTTATTATGTCCATCAAGCTGAAAATTATATCCCGACCAAAATCATGATCACTATCACGAATCACAATCGTATCACGATCATGATGGGGATTCACGATCACGATCGGAAATATCCCGTTCAAGCTCTTGACACACTCTAAAAAACTTCAGACGCATATCTGAAAAGAGAAAAAATCTAAAATACTCATTTTTATAAAGAGACAACCTATTTTACCCAATTTAAGAAAAACACTAAATGACCACTTTCGAATGATACCCTTAATGACCCATGTGATTTTGATTTTTGACCACTTTTCAGCATTTTCAGACACGTGTCAGAAGTTTTTTAGAGTGTGTCAGGAGCTTAATCGAAATTCCCAATCGAGATTCATGATCGGGATTTCCAATCTTGATACAATCAGGATTCCTGATAGTAAATCCCCATCATGATCGTGATACGATCGGGATTCGTGATCGGGATCAGGATTTTGGTCGTTACAATTTTCAGCATGATGAACATAATAAATTCGTTGTGACACTTATATTTGGTTGATTTCAAGCATAAAAAAATTAGAGTATAAATTTCATAATGTTTAAAATTTAAAAATTGACTTGTAGTACATCCACATGTATTTTTGTGTAATTCAAGTACATTTGTGTAAGGTTGGTATAAGAAATATACAACACATGTAAACATATTTTGAGGGCATTTTAGATAAAATGAGTATTTTTTTTATTGTTTTTCTTAAGTTTGGTAAAAGAGGTTTTTGTTTTAGAAAAATGGATAGTTTTATATATTAACACTATCTGAAAATGCTAAAAAGTGGTCAAAATCACATGGGTTATTGAGAGTATCACTAGAAAGTGAGTATTTTTTGAATTCTTTCCTTAGGGTGGTTGCAGTCCAGAATTCAGAAATTTTAACTTCTTCATTGCCACTTCAACGCCACATCAAAAGTTAATCCCACCAACTTCTAATGCAATTTTTCCACGATGCAAAAATCAAAAAGTAACTTCTAAGAGGGTCCCACTTATACACATTACATATATATATATATTGATTTTATTTACAATATGCACTTATATAATTAATTGAATTCGATGATGTATTTAATTTAATTTTGCGATATTAAAAAATTTAATTAAAAAATTAAAAATTATAACATTAAATAATAAATGAAAATATTATTCAAAATGTGTTACAACAATAACAACGACGACGACGACAACAACAACGACAATAATAATAATAATAATAATAATAATAATAATAATAATAATAATAATAAATCAACAATGCTAGGAAATTGAGACAATACAACATACTATAACATTTTATCACTAATCGTGTTCTTCTCATGCCCAAATATGCTTGACTAAATAATTAATATTATAGAATATTAATTAATCACGTTATTCTCGCATTATTTCTGCCGACATCTCAATAGCAAATAATTAATATTATAGAATAGATTGAATTAAGTGTAGTCACAAGAATTAAAAGGATTTTTTTATAGCTAACGGCTAGTTAGCAACTAGTATTTTTGGAAATTGACCACCGTATTTATCAGCCATATTTATATCTAAATTTTTTGAAGAGATGGAAAAATATGATAATGGTAATAAGGAAAAATAATCTGAAAATTGTGAAAAAAATGGGGTAATTGAACTTCTATTTATAGGGAAAAAATAGAAATAGCCGTTGTTGCAACGGTTATATTTTTATTCGTATATTATATAATTTTTGGAGAATTTAATTTAGCAACGATCATACACACACACACACACACCAAGTCAAAAAAAATCAATGAGACAGACAAAAAATGAGCAGTGGGCCCCAGTCAAGTTACTGTATGAACTTGGGTTCCTTGTATGGAACCACATTTCTTAAAACTCCTCGAGGTCAGCAGCTACATTGCATGGAAGTGGGATTCCGGGTCCTTGAAACTTGGTGAGGAACCTGCATTACAGATAGCTTTAAGTTGGGCAAAATATGTTATACCTTTATAAAAATGAGTATTTTAGATTTTTGCTCTTAACCATTTGCCAATATATATATATATATATATATATATATATATATGTGATGCTTTCACGTTTTCAATTAATGCATTACCATTTACCATATATACAAGTGATGCTCATGTATCTAACTATCTATCTATCTATACATACATATATTAAAGCAAAATTACTGGGTTAAAATTATTATTATAGAAAGTCAGTCAATATTTGATTTAAGAAAATAATTCTTCAAAAATAGTTTGTGATTTAGTAATGATACAGTGGTTTGATGTCAGTCATAGAACCTCCAGATCCAGGATCGAAGCCCTTTTGTTGCGTTTTTTCTTTTCTTTTTCCCTTTTGCTTCTTTTTCTATTTCTTCTTTATGGATTTTTTTTTTCCATATCTGTTTTCCTTTTTTTTTTTTCCCTTTTCCATCTTTACTTTTATTTCTAACACTTTCCATTTTTTTCTTTTATTACTTAATATTATTTAGGTACATGATAAAGTCCAACATTTATTTTTATAATTAACATTAATTCTATTTATTTAATATTGTAACTTTTTCTTTTTTTTTCTTTTTTGATTTTTTCTTTTTTTTTTTTATTCTTTTCATTTTTTTCATTTTCCATCTTTTACTTAATTTATTTCTAACACATTCCATTTTTTATTACTTAATATTTTTTAGGTACATGATGAAGTCCAACATTTATTTTGATGATCAACATTAATTCTATTTATTTAATATTGCAACTCTTTTTTTTTTAATATCTTTTTAACATTTAGTACTTAATATTTTTTAAGTACATGATCAAGTTCAACATTTATTTTGATGACTAACATTAATTCTATTTATTTGATATTGTAACTCTTTTATTTCTTTTTTATATATATTTTTAACATTTATATATGTATACTCAAATTCATTGTTTATTTTATTAATTAACATTAATTCTGCTTATTTAATATTAAAATAATTGGTTAATTAATATCGCAATTTTTGTATCATTTATGTATTCATTTTATGGGCTTATTTACATGTTTCTAAAATCTATCACTTCCACATTAAAATATAAAAAAAATTATACACTCCAAGTGAATACATTTCTTCATGAAAATTATGACCTTTCGAATCATAATTGTTTTGCATTTAAAATTAAAAGTATCCTAAAAACTCTTCAAATGTATCCTTATAATATCCTTCAACTTAGTTTGCAAATCTCTTTAGTGCTTTAAAAATATTCATCCCATGTGCATATGTCGGGAAGATAGAGATAAATGGATTGGTGATTCACACCATCCTTGAAAGGGATGAATGATGAAATGTTGCATCTGGAATAAAGGCGAACACAATCACACATTTTCTCTCAAAATTAGAGTTTCATATATATTAAAATTGTGGTAATTTATTATTTAACATGCTATAGACATTCTTTTCTGTAATGTATTTTTTTGCCAAGCCCTTTTTATGTAATTATAGTAATTAGGTGAGAAAAAATAGTTGTGCAAAGTTAAATATTTTAATACCGATAATTACATTATTTTTTATTATTTTGTTAGGAGAACAGTTAGATGAATTGGTGGGTAATTAACAACATAGAACGTGAAATTATTATATCAAAATTTAAAGAAAATCTTTATAATGTTTAAAAAAAGTATTGCTTCACTAAAAAATAATACCAATTTTATATACTGTTTTATAGAAATTTGATTATGATTGTTAGGTTAAAAAATACAACATAGATATAAAACATTATAACAAAATTATATTGGACCTAATTATTTTTTACAACTTGCAAGTTATGTATTTTGTTCAATTAATATCATATTAATAGAATGATACCAATAATCATTGTTACTAATTCTCTATTTTGTAGTTTAAGTGGTGTTGTGATGTTTGGTACGTAAAACTACATATATAGTTAATTACGTGTTTTGAAATGTTAAATGTAATGTAATTATTAGAATATTTGAAGAAGGTCTCTAACTATCTATATAATATTTGTGCAATTACATATGAATATTTTGAATACATTCGAGTCTACAATATTATCTTCTCCAATTACAATACTGCTATATTCAAATTTAAAATATTAATTTATAAATATTTAAATTCATACAATGCACCGGAAAAATACTAGTTAGTAATTAATGGATGAATGTAACTACCCTTAATGTTATAAAATTAAAGTTTGACCTGTATAAATCTTTTATTGCAGTTATATATGTTTCGGAATTAATTGGGCGTGTGGATTATATATGACTATGGTCTATGTCTCTACGTGTGTGTGTGTGTGTGTGTGAGAGAGAGAGAGAGAGAGAGAGAGAGAGAGAGAGGTGTTTTACTAGCTAGCTAGATAGTTCCAGTTTGATGGGAGGAAGGCAGAAAAGTCAAAGCGTATGATTGGCAGGGTGGTAGGTGCCGACGAGGTAACGGTGATATAATTAATTGGATTTTCAGTTAACACACACATATATATTATATATATATATGTATATGCACTACTTCCATTCCATTCCATCCTCGATTTATTTTAATTATATATATATATACCTTAACCTTAAATGAAATTAATATAAAACTTAATTAAACCCGACAGAATCCTGCGCAAATGTCATTGTGGTAGTTTGCTAGGTATGAAAGATATGGATACAGAAACACGACGCTGCGCTGTAAGTTAAGATTATGAGATGAGCATATATATATATATATATCCAAATTTAGAGTGAAAATTCAAATATTATAATAATATTTTTTAAATAGTAAAGTAGTTAACATTGCGTCATGTTTATACGAGTTTCTTTGTTTTATTTTTTCATGTTTATATGAGTTAATCCGCCCCTTTCATGATTCATGACACGTAAAATTGGGGGAGCCAATGGGAGGCGAGCTTTGGCCCCCGGAACAAAAAAAAATTATATGTAAATTTTTCAAAAAAAAAATATTAGATAGAAATCCCCCACAATGAAAAATTTCTGGTTCCAACAATGCGTATAAATGGCTGCTAGCTTCTTGTTTCTACTATCAACACATTTTTAATATTTATTAAATATTTAATTTCTAATATTTAGACATTTTAACAAAAAATATTCAGCGTTGTCATACAAACAAACAATTCATACCATATTTTTCATTTTTAACAAAAATGCATTCCCGGTAGATTCTTCGATATTAATGTAATGCTGGTTTTCCAGAGGTGTTTAACGTGGAATTAATTCATATTTTATTTCCTTTATTGTTTTTAGGTATAATGGAATGATGATTCTTATGGTTGGTATGTCTACAGAATGAAGAATGAAATGAAATATTATTTTTTTTTAATCTTATATAATGAATATTTTATGTACTTTTAAATTTTCTTATAATTGAATAAAATGTACGTAGTAGCTAATAAATATCAACAGATGACTTAATTTATTTTTTATATTTCTAAATGTCATTTTTCTTTTTTAGTATATGATTTTTTTCTAATTTTTTAGCAAATTATAATTTATTTATTTTACTGGAAAATTGTATTCTAAAATATTTAATTAATCAATATATAATAATTTGTATAAGTTAATAAAATTATTTTTACTTCATAGAAAAATACTTTAACATTTCAATTTTTCATTTGAATATATTAAATTATATCAAATACATAAATATTTTATATTGTATTATAATATATTTTTATATTATATTTATTTCAGCATCATTTTCATTTTTATCAACAAAATTATAAAGGTATCAAAATTCGATTTTAACATGTATTTTTAAAATTATATTTTGAAAATAAATAAATAATATAAAAATAATTAAGAAATAATAATAATAATAAATTATTTAATTTGATTTTTGATTTACTTTTCTAAATATGATAAAATAATATTATAAAACATGATTATATATAAATATATCATATATATATATATATTAATTTTGTTGGTCATTGAGAATAGCTAAACCCATGAGGTATATATGTGGAATGACTATTTTCCTTCTTTTGGGAATAGAGATTTCATCGGGAATGGTGATTCCTGATTTTGAACCATACCAATCGTCGGAATGTGAATGAACATAGGAATGACCATTCTATTCCACCGTACCAATCACGTCCTAAATGTGATAGGTACTAGGTATGTAGGACCAATTTTAACCCTGATTTTATTTCTTCTTGTTATATTTTGAGCGATTTAAAAGAAATTCATTGACTATTTTTTTTTCTTAGGAAAAACACGAGAATTTGAAAATCACATTGTTTGAATTTGAATCCCAAACTTTATTGTTTGAAAGCAATAAATGCGGAGAATGCTTTTTTCTGTAATATTTTATTAAAGGGTTAATTACACGTATTAACACAACGTTTATACGGTTTTTATAATTTTAACATAAAGTCCAAATATTTGCAATTGATAGCACAATCTTTATATTTTTTATAATGTTAACACCCTCAATTTTTTTTTTGGGCCAGACCCAACTGATGTGTCCTATTTTAGATCCACGTGTACAGTTTTTCTAACAATTTAAACGATCAGTGCCATTTAGATTTTATGGCTAAATGACGCCGTTCAGGTTAAAGATCTCAAAGATGGCTCAAAATTTCTCAAATTCATCATCTTCCAAACTTTCTCCTTCCTCTCTCTCAATTTCTCAATCAAAACTTCAACAAATCCAAGGCGTAGATAGGAAAAACAAGAACATCACTCTCATCTCAACAATGGGCAGCCTTGAAAGCATTGACGTTGATGATGAAGAGGAGCTGTAAACCATTATTGAATTTCTTAGAGATGTGGTGGCCATTTTTCTAGTTGCATAATCACAATCAGAGGCTAAAGGTGCCCGATGGCTTCAACACAAGTTCTACCACATAAACGATATTAACAAGATTTTGCCCTTCCTTATTGTTGGGTAACATGTTTTGAAGTTTATTGGTGATTTTGATTTTGCAATTCTATCATAAATCATTTTAGGTTTAAGAGTTCTTTAGATTAATTTAGGAGACATTTCAGAGTTCTGCGGCTCTTTTAAAAGCCCATATTTCAAAGTTCTTGGGATTGATTTTGAAGACATTTCAGACGAATTTTGAAGTAAAATGAAGAATATCAATTTTAATGGCCATGAATTATTCATCTGGTTTTTTCCTTTTATCCCAAGTTTTCTGTGTAATTAGATTTAAATTTGAATGCCATGGATTATGAGAAGTCTGGGTATGTATTCTGATACAGCCGGGAGAACAGGTGAGAGGGAGAGTCACGAGTTAGAGAGAGAAGAAAGGCGTGGAAATAAAATGTGACATGTGGCCTGCAGACGTGGGAAAATAATTGTTTGATTATACACACATGCACATGTATATAAGTACATATTATATTATAAAATATTTCAAAGAACTAATAAACTACTATAATCAAAATATTATATTATAAATTATACAACATTTGTTTGTATACAACGTTTACAGTAACATTTGTTACACTATCATCATCTTTGCGATAAACTTTCAAAGTAGCACGACTTGTCACTCATGAAACAACTACGTACAATTGATTGTGGTTAAAAACTTATGAAAAATAAATATGAACAAAGATTATAACAATAACTTATATTTCATTTTAAAGGTTTTTATGGTCGTATATTTATATAGATTTGTTAGATTTAGCTCTCAAGAAATTAATAATTATGTTGTATGTAAAATAAATGTTGTCAAAATAATATTAATAAATATATATTGAAACATAAAAATTTCAAGTTAAGAAACTATAATAATATAACCTATATATCTTCATTGTATATCAATCTTTGTTTTATTTACATTAAAATATGGTTAATTACACTTTAGTACTCAATGTTGAGCGGTTTTACACTTGTACTCCAAAATTTCAAAATTTATATATTGATACCGAACATTTGCACAAATTAACGCTTATAATGCTAAAACAGTTTTACGACCTCACAAATGTAAATATGGACTATCGAATATTGTGAAGAGCAACATCATTCAATTTTTTACAAATGAAATAAGCTAAAGACTGTGTTTGAAAAATTTTCAGCAGTCTAAATCAACATTTGCGAAATTGAAAAATTACTCTAGTTCTATAAGTGTTCATTTGTGCAAATATTAGGTGTTAATATTTAATTCTGTTAAACTTTTGGATAAAAGTGCATAAATGTCCATTGTTCGTGTACTAAAGTGTAATGAACTCTATAAAATATGCTAGCTATGATTGTATATTCAATAGCTTTAAGAACATACTAATAAATAATATAATAGACTATATGAATTTATAAATCCCATCATAGATACTTAATGAAATAATTATGAGAATGAATTAGTTAATAACTTTCCAATCCTAGAATGCATTTTACTTCATTGCTTGAGTTTGCATTGTTTGCCATTGTGTCTACGGTCATTTAGTTTACTTAATTGTTTTATGCAAAAGTTTGTATTTAGTAATCAATTCATTTTCCCAAAATTTAGATAATTGTGGAAAATTGCACTTTAATAATCAGTAGTATAATCATTAAGTACATGTGGATACGATCTTTTTCATTGTTATACTATCAACATCACTGCATACTCGCGGTTAGAATAAAATAAATACCGAACACATGTATATAACGAAATATGTTATTAATATAACACAAATTAATTATATAATAAAAGTGTGTGTGTGTGTGTGTGAGAGAGAGAGAGAGAGAGAGAGAGAGAGAGAGAGAGAGAGAAGATGGTGATGTATTAAAAAAATATTGTAGATAATTTGATATTTTTCGGTGGGAATTTTATTTTATTATATAGATATATTATATAGATATAGATATAGATAAATTATCATATATCAATATTTTAAATGGTCGTTAAAAAAAGAAAAAAAAGAGAGGAGAAATTGGGCTTATTTGTATAAAATAATAACTCATTTTAAAATAAAGAAGTATCAAATTAATATCCTTTAATTAAGCTCTACGTACGTACATTAATATGATGACGGACGTCCATAACTTCTTCTATTAAAAAATTATGCGAAACACTTTTTAAATAAAAGATGGGACATTGATAATTAATCTGATCCAAAATACAATGAACATGTGATTAAAATGTAAAGTAGTTTGTGATATTATAAGCCTTATAACTTAAACTAACACTCCGACATTATTTAAATAATAGTATTTAACTTAGTGCCGCTAGTAGCTAAATGAAGTGGAATAACTTGACTCATGCTAACTTGCTAAGTGATAAATGTTAATGGACAAATTATGAAGAAAAAAAAACCCATATTCCTAAAAAATGCTTTATATGTGGATACTAAAATGCTAGTGTACAGTAATACGGCCAAGTTTGGTTGATGCATGACTTACTAAAGTGAAAACAAGAGTATAATATATGTGTGTGTGTGTCAATATATTAATTATTTTAGTCAATTCTTTTTAAATTTCATTAAGTGTGTTTCTATATATATCACTATTAAAGTTAATTTAAAAATAAATTATTATTAATTTACTTAAATATTCTTTTTATTTTTAAAAAATTACTACTCCCCCAGTTTCACAATAAGTGACATTCTACCATTTTAATTTTGTTTCACAAAAAGTGTCATTCTATACAATTGGGGTTAAAATTTCACACTTTTCTCATATTTGCCCCTCATTTAATGCATTCAAACACTCATATTTAATTCATTTAATGTGTTCACACAAGGGTGTATAAGGTAATTTAATTATCTAATTAATATTTTTATTAATATATGCGCATTCATCAAGAATGACACTTATTCAGAAACAGAGAAAATATTAAACAATATAGAAAAATTGACAGACACTCTGAGCTCTCTTTCTCTCCCCCTCTATCTCTCATATGATATATAACATCTGCGACTGCAACTCATCTCTTTGGCACTCTCCCTCACTCTCTCGCCCTCTTTTTCTCAAACCTCAATTTGAGAGTTTCTGCATCTCTCTCATGCTCCACCTTTCGAAAACTAAACGCTAATTCATTAAGCTTCTGAATTCTAAACTTGAGATGAGATGAAAACAGAAATTTATGTCAAACTTATTTTATTTATTTTGATTTTAATTTAAAATTTCAGTTCCTATAATGAGCAATTGGTTTGAAAAATAATGTTTTGAAAATACGAATGAGATTCGAAAAGTATTTTTGAAATATGGGACTGGTTCGAAATTCATTTTGCAGTGAAGGTCTGTCACGCCTTTTGATAAATATTCGAATTGAATCCAAACTTAAAATATAAATAATCCGTAACATGTTTGTAATTTATTCAAAATTGAAATTAAGGCTATAAAAAAATATTAATTTTTATATTGTAAAGCATTAGATTATATCTTATAAAAAAGTATTCATACTTACCATGAAAAGTATTAGTACTTAAGACTAATTAACCTATGGATTTTGTCTCACACGAGACTGTCCCTTTATCAATTAGGTGTAATTTTGTCCAATTTACTAATTTGATCAAACTAAATGATGCATAAACAAGTTCTTTTTATCTAGACAACTGCGAAGCCTAATTATCTATATGATGTTTAGTTAAATTGAATGGATTCCTATGAAAGTTTATATTTTTCTTCCATTAAGTCCTTTGTTATTATAAACTATTGGTTTGACATATTCGACCTATGGCCATAAATTTTAATGAGATTTTTATCCCGTTAATCGGTCACTTTCATTGATTGAAGTGACATCTTATATTTTATAATTTGCCAAGTGGTTTACTGGAAAAAAGGTATATATTTTTATTTTTTTATACTAAACTGTAATTTTCGTTACATGATGATAATATATATTTATATTTATATTTATATTTAAGCAATACGTGATGATAATATTAGGCAAAGTATATACATAGGAAAATCTAGTCATGGTGACTTCGTCAAACAATTTCCATAAGTTTGCACTGCTCTTGTGAAATGACATATATTTTTCAATAATTTTATTTCAAATTGTTGACATAATGCTGACAAAGTCTTTGGACAATCTTTTTTTATTATTATTTTATATTTGGGATTAATAATTTTAATTATTTGCACAACTTTATAAGTCTACTCCATCTCTATGACTGGGGACAAAGCCAAAGTCGCTTTTCTTTCTGTCACGCGCCAAATAAATAAGTTGGCCGACATAAAATATTAATTTCTTTCACACACAATTGAAGTGATTGCAAATAATGAAAATAATTAATCAATTGCAGGTATGTTTTATTTGGGTTAATTGAAAAAAAAAAAAAAAACCTTTCATTATATTTGCAATTTCTGCGTCACTTTTAAAACGTTATAATAGGTGATCAGGAATTCTACGGTGATTTTTCTTCAACACCTGCATAAACTCCGATAATAACTTAAGTGATTTGAAATCTCTACCAACTATAAACTCTGACATGTACGCCATTCAAATTTCAAGACGTATTTTACATTGAACATAGATATTTGCATAATATGTATACTAAAGCCTCCCTCATTCACATTGTGATGCGGATCAACCTTTTTAAATTACAGCGGTCAAACAAATTTAGATTTATAATGTTGCTAGTCAATACCTAATATATATTTTATATACGACCAATCATATTAATCGTCTACTGATATTTTCTTTATTTTGTTGTTCATATAAAAAGCAATTGATCACAACCTGATAAATCCCAATGATTTGTTGCTCTTCATCGCCCGAGCATGATTGTTGACTTAAAAAAATAGAAAAAAGACATGATAATTTTGTATTTATTTCTTTATGATATCATGAAATCTAAGTGAGCTCTTAAATCTTGTTCTAAACTACAAATTGCTAATAATAAAACAAATTCAAATTTTTTTATGTATAGTAAAATTAAATACAGAGTATCTGCAATTCAGATATATGGAGGCCTCTACCACACCTTTGAGCTCTACGTTATCTGCAACACGGTCAAATTTATTAGTTTTTCTTCCATTTATTTCTTCAATTTCAATTTCTTATGTTATAGTTTAATTCTATGTATACTTATTAATTAGAGTTCATTCTACTCAATCACGGTTTATAATCATTACTTGATATTTGATTTTCAAATTAATAACCAATTATTGACTGAAAAAAGTGAAAATTAAATACTAAAAAATAATTATAAATCATAATTGGATAGAATGAGTCGTAATTAATAATAAGTATAAAATTAAATTAAAGCACAAGAATTCAAAATCGGAGAAAATTAATAAAGTTGACTGTATTGTGAACATGAATATGTTTTCGACTTAAAAATAAAAATAATTGTGTGTAGCATAGTTGTTTGAGTATCGGATGACTTTCATCGAAATAATACCAAGCTCCCTCAAATATTTGATTTAGTTATAGTATGATTAAGTATAAATAAAATCATGAACTAGTTTAACCATAGTTGCAAATTGACCATTAATTTTAAACTTTAATTATACATTTAAATACCAAGTATACTTTTGTTGCAAATTAGATAATTTGTATAATTGTCCGACGAAAGCACATGATGACGTGCCAAGAATAATTGGGGCTGAAATTTTGTGATTTTATTGAGTTTGATTGTATTATTTGTATATCAAGAAAATTTTAATTTTTAGAATCCTATAAGTAATAATCAATTATCAACTTCTATTTAATTGAAGGCCTTCACATGTTCTTCGGGGAAAAATGTGAAAATTGGAACCACAAAATTGTATTTATCCTAAAATTTATGAAAGATGAGTCACTGGCTCGAGTGTTTTTTTTTTTTTCCGATATTTTTAATCCTAAAACTAACAATATATATTTTTTTATATTTTTTTTCAATGTTTTTTGCCGTATAGTTTGTCAAGAATTTTACTGAACAAAAATTGTATATTGGTAAGAAGTTGAAATGGTTTTGTTAGGCATTTTGTTGAATATTTATTGGGCATTTTGCTTGATATTTTGTTGAATATCTTGTTGAATTTTTTTGAAATATTATGTTATTTTATTGGGTATTATGTTGATTTTTTTTTGCTATATATTTTTCTCTTTTTTTCTTAATGGTTTACTGAAAAAATGAAGCCAAAATGTCCTTTGAATAAATATATACATACATACATATATATATATATAGACACACACACACACATACTACACTTTGGACTAAAAATGTCGAAAAAAAAATACTTGAGACCAAAAGTGTCGAGCTAATAAACTATGGAATAAAAAATGAAAGATACGAGACCAAAAATATTTTGACACTATTCTAATGGAACAAAATGTGAAATTATCCCTTAATTGAAGGCCTTCACATTTTCTTCGGGGAAAAATGTGAAAATTGGAACCACAAAATTGTATTTACCCTAAAATTTATGAAAGATGAGTCACAGGCTCTTTATGAACATAGAATTAAATATTCTAATTCGGATCACATATAAAATATATAGCTACAAATTAAGGGATAAGATCCAATTTGTTTCTACAATTATACCCGAAATATCAGTTTGGTCTTGAAATAAAATTTTGGCACAAATCGACCCCTCAACTTTTTAAAAGGTATGACATTAATCCCTCCGTTAATTCCTAAACTAATTTATGTTAACGTCTATCACTAATGACATTAATTTATGGAAAAATGTCCAGGTTAATCCTAAAACTATACCTGAAATCTCAATTTAGTCACAAAATAAATTTTTTGCTTAAATTGGACCCAATTTTTTTGATTTTTTCTTAAACACTAATTAGATTAATTTGAGGCCAATACCAAACCACATGTATAATTTATGGATCAGAAAGTTTTGGGGGGCTTTTTCAATAATTTCAAGTCAGAATTTAATATTTTTAGAAATCAATACTAAGTTGTGGAACTATCTAATCTACATAATGGAATTCTGATGATATATGTAATTATGAGCAAAGGCAAAAATATCTAATATTATTATTTCATGATTATTACAAGAAGAAAACTAGTCAGTTTATATCGTTTCGACCATATATCAGTTCCAAATAAGTTTATTGATAAATATTTTATTCATTATAATATCATTAATTATATTGACATTGAAGAGAAACATATACATTTACTAATTATATCATACACAATTATTTGAATATCATGAAACTTTCTTCAAATTAATCACAGGCTTTATTAATTAATAAAAAATGAAAAAGAATAGTAAGATAATAAAATTATTAATAAAGTGAAAATGAGACTAAAATATTCCACATTGAACAATTACAATTTAGGTCAAATTTTTATTTTGGGATCAAACTGAAATATCGAGTATAGTAGTAGGACCAACTTCGACCTTTCTCCTTAAATTAACACCGGTAGTAACGAACGTTAATAGAAATTAGTTTAGGGACTAACGGAGGGATTAATGTGATACCTTTTTAAAAAATTGAAAGATTAATTTAGACCAAAATTTTATTTCAGGACCAAATTGAAATTTTGGATATACAGCAACTGTAGGACCAAATTTAACCTTATACCTACAAATTAATGTGCTTCAATAATTGATCGTACATACATAACACCTTATAATTCGATGTTGACATAACCATATTTTTCCTGTATATACGTACGTAACATTAGACTTAGAATTAATTAAATTGTCAATTTAAGAAAATGATTATTTATTTATTGGTGGATATTACATAGCTATCACAAATATGTAGTGTTTTTTTTTCCAAAGATTATATTTTATGCATGTAATTTATATTTTACACATGTGCTATATTTATAGGGTTAAGGGCCACATAATCTCCTTGATTATTCTACGAGACTCACATTGCCTTCTTTTTTAACTATTTTGTCCATTTAGAGCATCTTCAATGTTGGATTAAAACAATAATTTGGTGCAAAAATTTACTCCAATGTTGTTCCAAATCTGGGACAGAATTCAGTGTTATGCCAAATTGGTGTTGATGGTCCCCACAATATTTAATGAATTATTTTATTATTTAAAATCATTATTAAATATATTATCTAATAAATATAGTATAATTTATAAATTATATATTGACTTAATTTAAATTATAAATCATCTAAATAAATAAATAAATTTATTAAAAACACAGTTAATTAAACATAATGGATAGAATCAAATCGCACATATTACAAATTAACTTAAAAAAACACACCACAAATAACTAAAACTACTTGAAAAAACACATTAATTACAAATCATTTCTAGATCCTATAAGATAATTATAATATTGACCGAAATCATTTGAAGAATCCTCAAACCCTTGTTCTTCACCTCCGGATTGATTGAATTGTGAAAATTCTCCTTGATGAGGAAACGATTGAGATTCACAAGTTTGGTTTATTTTTTGTATAATTCTAATTTGTTCACCACGAATGTATTTTCATAAGTGTTGTAGTCTTGTAATATTTTCACTAATTTTAAGCGTTTGATAATCATTTAAAGTACTTCTACTATTACAAGCACATTATATGATATATTTTTTAATAGTACATAATTTTTTAATAACATCGTGTTTAAAGTATATAATTAAAAGTTATTAGTTTTGGATAGTTATCATTTTTAGAAAAATACTAAATCATTAAGTATATTCGTATTTCAATTATAAAACAAAATGAAATCTTTAAGAGAATATTCTTATTTGGTGTAAAATTTGGTGCAGAGCATTAGAGCTGCAAAAAAAAAATATGGTGTTGAAATTGCGCCTATTTGGTGCAGAATCTGCACCAAATAGGTGTTTAGCATTAGAGATGCTCTTCGCCCCATTGACTTTCTAAAATGGCTCACATTCCCCCTTTTATAGATGGAAAAATTAACATTATTAACAAACAAACACTAATATACATTTTTTTCACACACTAAGATTTTTCACATACTTTTACATACAATTTTACAAATTAACCAAAATTGTTACATATTAATAAATTATGGTTAATAATTAATAAAATAATAAGTACCCAAAAATTTAATATCGAGATAATTTATAAAATTATTTTGAATTTTAAAATTCGATGATGAATTCTACAATAGAGATCGAGTTTTCGTTTATGGTGATTTAATATTTTGGGAAAAAGAGCAAGATTTATGCATTTCAGATTTGTTTAAATTCTCATCTTCAAAAGTTATTATATAGTGATATTAATTAATTTTTCGATTCGTTTTCCATTGAAAATGGAATCAAACACTTAATTGTAAATTTGAAATACGAGGATGATAGTTTTAAAATTAATATAATTTTATAAATTATCTTAATATATATATTATAAATATTGATTTTTTCACATTATATATATTATTTTTTTGAAACCTTTTCACAATATATTATTATTATTATTATGTGTTAATTTATTTATTAAAAAAATTGTGGATATTTATTATTTTATTAATTATTAATCATAATTAATAATTTGTTGCAGTTTTTGTTACAATGTATATTACTACTATAATATTAGTTTGTGTTTATTAATACCGTTAACATTTCCATCCATAAAAGGAGCAACTTGAACCATTTTAAATAGTGAAGAGGGTTAAATGGATCAAATAGTCAAACAAGGAATAATGTGAGTTTTTAAGAATAATCAAAGGAGTTATGTAACCCTCAACCTTGCTTTATATATATATGACAAAACTACATAATCCGTGACATGCTAATTTGTCTACTAATTTCACAAGCAAGATAACTACAATTCCATTTAATGACTAAAAATCTATAAAACATAAATAAACGAATGCTATTTACTGTTCTGATAATACTGATCAGTGAAGAAACGAAAAACGAGGGGATGAGTGTTCAAATTTCACGTTATAGTTTTCGAGTCTTACTATCAAATTTATAATTTTAATAATAATTATTATAAAAATAAATTTTAATTATATCATAATTAATCATATATAGTCAATATTTATAAAAAAAATGAATTAAATAAACTATAAATCATAATTATTATATAACCAGCCATATATAATAATGAATTATTAATTAAAAGTTAAATATTAAATATTAAAAATAATGATATATGAAACCTAATTGAGTAGAATGTGAACCTTAATTAATAATTATAAAATTAAATTTAAATACAATAATTTAAATTTAAGTAAAAACTTATAATTCACGAAAGTGTAGCAAAAAATATCATGTCTGAAAATCTAAGCGACAAAAGAGTTCGATATAATATAAAACACATTTCCTTCTATAAAGAAACAAAATTAATAGCACATTTGCTAATAAGTTTTATTCTTGTATTTTTTTCTTATTTAAGTTTACACTAGTCATTACATATACAATAATTTAAGATGGTATACTACAAACTGATGGAGATAATATCAAGATTAAATCTTAATATCTTATTTATACTATAATTTATATTTAATTATATTTTATTATCTATTTAGATTACGTTGTCAATTAAGAATTTTATCTAAATTAGGTTTCTATTTCTTATCTTTCAAGTTTCTCATATATCATTTAGATCTAGATTGTTATTAGGGGAGTTGAATTTTGGATGAAAATTCAAAGGTTTATCCTTATTATTCAATACAAGTTTAAGTTCTTTGAGTTATTGAATTGTATTTGTATGTTATTGTTCGAGTTATAGTTTCTGCCTGCATCAGTTGGTACCCAGAGTCAGTTTATGATTTGTTCGTTGACATGCCGATTCACGTAGTTGAAGGCTCCATGGCCGTCAATATCTTCCACGGTTTGTTATCTGACAATTTTTCATTTTCAGATGATATTGTCGACGACAATTATGATGGTCTATCATTTTTTGATGAAAAGATGAATATCTTCTCCGATGAAACTCATCTTTTTGATGATTTGAGGTCCATAGGTAGAGCCTATGATGGTCCTCCGATTTTTGATGATGGGATATTATTCGTGCCCTATGATGATGATGCTTGATATGTTATGACTCTAAGAAAGTGTCAATTATCGTGGTTGCATCAATAGTGGGTGTGCCACTATCAACACAACTTTCTCTAGTGCATAATAATCTTTCATAGTTGTTCAGGAGTGTTAATATTTCTACAAGTTTCATGTTTGTGTTTTCTTCCAACGACAAATATGTTGATTATTTGATGAGTGATACATCAATCCATTATCACAATTATGCATGTTCTGAGAATGTTGTTGTGGCTCGTTTTTGGCGTGCTCTTCTGACTTCCGATTCGAGGTCGAATCGTGTCAAACCTGATGGGATCGGATACGTAAACGTAGCGAAAAATAAAAAAATTATAAAATATGAAATAACAATTATTTCACATCACACGTATCGTCTGATTCATGTCAATAAAATGTAATATAAAACGATGTAATCATTTTATAAATGAATATATATGTACACACCTTTTCACAATCCGGTTGATGACTGGTGTGTAGCAATCAATGGCTCGTCTACTCATAGAGATCCAAACATATCTCCTCTATCAAGTTCACATGATTGGAACGTATCTCATGTATCAATTTCGCTAGTAATCATTATATGGAGAAATATGCTTAGTGTAAAAATGGAGAACAAGAGAATAATGTGGATGAAGAAAAATGATAAGAAAAAGATATATCATTTCTCCATCACACATGATCGGCCACCATAATACCAATTCAGTTGGTAATTGATTTCCACATCAACCATCTCTCTAATCTCATTAAAAATCTCTTAATCTTTTGATTGTTAAGATTTTTTGATCTCCCGATTAATATTTTGGACGACCCACGTTTTTATATTATTAGTTTTTTTTAGTATAGAAGTAAACACATTTTTCATTAATGTATTTGATTTATGTGTAAAGTCATTAATTAATAATTTCTCTATTTCCATTAAAATGTCATTTTGGATGAAGGCACACAAATTAATAAATTAATTAAATTACCTAATACACATTTGTGTGAATATATTAAATGGGTTAAATATAGATGTTTGAATACATTAAATAGAGGTAAATGTGAGAAAAATGTGAATGTTTTATCTCAGATTTATAAAATGATACTTTTTAAAAATAAGATTAAAACATTAAAATGACACTTATAAAAAAAGGGAAGGAATATTATATATAATCTATTTTGGCAGAGAGTAAATGTCGTTACCGTGAAACCAACAAGCAAAAACATTACATATTATAATGTTTGGATTTCGTGTAAAACATGTTGGCGTTAATTTAAAATCGAACATAAGCATTCACACTACAAAAGCTGCAAGCTTATTTATTTATTATTATTATTAAAAAAAGAAAAGAAAAGAAAAGAATATTGGGTACTGTGATGTGCAGCAGTGCAGGTAGCGCCAACCTTGAAGCTTGCAGAGTTTGCATTGGGTTAAATGGCAGAAATTGGATAACGGGCCTGGGTAGGGATGACAATTTAACCGCGGGTAACGGATATCTGTGGGTATCCGATTCTAATAGGTGCGGATTTGAGGGGTATTTGGTATTCACGGGTAGCTTCGTAGTTAGAATTCACCATTCATTTAGTTCGCGGGTGTGGGTTTGAATAGTTACTATCCGTACCCGTGAAACCCGTTTACCTGCGAAAAATACCCGCAAAATATCCGACTACCCGTATAGTTCAATTGCAATTATAGTAATCGAGCCATCAAAAATTAAAAGCCCATAAATAAATGGACCCAATTTAATATAGTGTATCCTCATTCCTCAACTCAATTAAGATTTAAGACTAAAAACTAAAAAACAAAGAAAGTATTCCTCTCCACTCCCGCAGTCTCTCTCTAAAACTCAAAATGTGGTGAATTTTTTATTTGTGTTAAATTTATCATTAATTTAGATTTAAATTATGGTTCGCGGGTATCCGCGGGTGGCGGGTGTGGCGGCGGAAGGTACCCGTCGCAAGTCGGGTGGCGGGTACGGCCTTCGCTCACGGGTACGAACATGGATAGCCACTATCCGTGCCCGCCGTACCCGATTGCCATCCCTAGGCCTGCGGGGTTAATTAGGTTTCAATAAGGCTTTGCATTGCAAATTAAGCAAGTTTTCAAATCGAAATACTAGAAGATGGGGTCAATCATTCCAATTAACATCAATTTTCCAAACCCATTCCAACCTTAAATTGAGGATGGGATTTGGAGGTTTATAGCCAGGAGGAGAGGATCGATGCTATTGGAGATACAAAGGATCATATCTCCTTATTTGTGTTGCTCACACCCTTGCACGTTTTGGTGCAACATGTGTGAAGATGTGTACTTGGAATAAAGATTTTCCTCAGTGGCTCAAGGATTTATGTGATTAAAAAAATTCTTCTTTCCTCTCAAAAAAATAAAATAAAAAATTCTTCAAATAATTTCTCGAAGACTCAACTTTTAGTTGTCGGAAAGTTATGAAAGGTAAAATTGTTATAAAAATGAAATATTGTGGATAAAATTATTGTTAAATATATATTGAAATATTATTGTTAGTTCATTATAAGTAGAAGACTAGGTTTGACTTGATAATAAAGATTGAATTTATTGCAATTGTAATCCACTTGTTCAGTTGTTTTTTTTTTATATGTTTTTTTTACTCACACACCCAATCTAGTGGTATTGAGAATATTCGAACTCGTGATCTTTGATCTTTAAACAATTCCACTCCACCACTAGGCCATCTCCATTGGGACCCACTTGTTCAATTGTTTAATAATGCTATGTTGAAACTAAACACGGGCAAAAAGGGCACATTCAGCTTCATTTTATTATACTACTTTTTTTTTCCTTTTTTTTTCTTTTTTACATAAACAAGGATTGCTTTGCATTGAAACCAAATGTAGAATATGTTCAATCATTTCATACTAATATTAATATACAAAATATGTAGGTTTAGCTCAGGGCCGTCTTAAAAATTTGGTGGTCCCTAAGCTAAATTTAAAAATTGGCCCTTGAAAAAAACGCTAAATTTTAATGAAAAATACTAAACTACATTTTCATCCAGCCGCAAAATATTAAACCACACTTTTATCCAGCGTGCTATTAATCAAGACTTACTATTGTTATCACAATTGATTATATTTTAAAGACTGCCAATTTTCTCTTAGATATCATAACTAATACCTAAATAAAAATATGAAGAACTAACGACAAAACTATCAAATTTCAAACGACAATTTTCTCAACTAGCTAAGATATAGCAAAGAAAAAAGAATAAAGTGCTCCATTGGCTTTAATCTCATAGCATCAGTGACATAATTTCCCATTTTAAATTCCAGATAACTTTTTAAATATCGAATGTACGAGAATTTCTTTCCCTTTTTTTTATCTCATTTACTATGTCATTTGCATCCAAACACTAATAAATGGTCACATAGCAAATAAAATACTCAGCTAAACAAATAGAAAGAAACGCTTAGTAGGAAAAAAAAATCGATATAAAATTAGGGTTGTATTTTCCAATTATACAAATACAATTAAATCTGGAAACATATTCATTGGACCGGAAGTTTGGAACAGTAGAGATGAACGCCATGACAACCAGATTCGCTGAACTACAGCAGAAGCAGAATTGGTTGAATTGCACTACTGTAGCAGTGGGAGAGATGAACGGCAGTCTTTTTGTAGCACCGAAAGAGATGAACGACAATCTTTTTTTTTTTTGGTAAATATTGAACGACAAACAGATCTTAGGAGAACTATAGCGGCGGAAGAGATGAGAAATCAGAACTTGAAAGAAATATTTTTCTTCCATGGAAAAAGGAAGAATAAAGGAAGATGAAAAGTTTCAGAATTAAAGTCTGAAAATTAATTTTTTTCTCTTCTAACGAGATTGCCAACGGACTTAATGGAGGGGGAGAGAGATATATCACGTATCACATATCAAACATAATAATGGTAATGGTTGCGCCACTGTGGTGTAAAGGATGGATTTATTATTTTCATATTTTAATTTATTAGGTATACAATATATAAATAAATTTTTTTTAGCCCTCAATATTTTTGGGTCTTGTGCAATGGATCACCTTGCACTCAAACATAATATTTAAAATATGATAATTTTCAAACAAACTTGAACAATTGTATATGTTAGATTGGATTCGATTAATTTACAAACATATCACTCAACTCGGTTCTATACTTCCATACGTTTTTATTTAATATCCTAAAATTATTTGATGGGTGTATATAAGGAAATGAATCGTTAGGTTTTGAATTCAGTGCGACTAAACCCTAATAAATTATGGTAACACTAATATTGAAAATTCCAGTCTTTAATCGATTAGATTTTATATATAATGCACATAAATTACAGAGTAATGAATCCACCATAAATTTATGCATATATGCATTTAAAAAACAAAAAACTTGTGTACCTTATAGTTTAAAATTCGTAAGATGGGTCAAAATTCAGATTCAAACTCAAATTTAACGAGACATTTATAATTTTATTGATACTTAATTGTGTGTTGGATCCGAATCTCTAGGCCCAATGCCCAACCCATACTATTTCATAAAGTATTTTGCAAAATTTCCATGTCTTATTACATAAATTTTCCAAATTTTCATTTAAAAAAAAAAACAAAATTTGAGGTCCAAAATATTAATTCTAATTGTCATCACACCAAAAAAAAAAGAAGTAAAATCTAATTGCAAAATCATAATTATTTATTTGTTACGATTGGAAAAAAATTAAAGTGAGAGATGGAGTGGGCTGAGCCCAAACACTAATGGGCCCCCAACACGAAATGGTTCACCCTTTCAAAAATCGCAACGGCTAGTTTTCGCCGCTTCAACGCGCTCCAACGGTCAAATTTCCCGTTCCAAAATCCATTATTTCCTAATATTTTTCCTAATCTCTCTATAAAATCTTTCACTCTGCACCTCATCAACATCTACTACTGCTTCCATTCTCTCTCTCCACCGCCGGCGATCACAAATCTCTAATTTCCGGCGACCAACATCTAGAATTCCAATCTTTTCTTTTTTCTCACAGTTTGCTTCAATGGAAACTCCATCATCCACAAGAAGAGTAACACGATCACAAACTCTCGCGTCTGCTTCTGGAAGCAACAGCAACATTCCGTCATCAAGTATGTTTCATTCCATTCAAAATCATGAAAGCGTTCAAGATTTTCTTGAGATTGTGTGTCTAATTTAATAATCTGTTCCCTTTTTTCTCGAGTACAGGGAAAGTTGAGGATTCTGAGAAGAATATGTCGAAGTCAATCCAGAAAAGCGCCAAGAAACAGCAGCAAGATCGGTCGGCACTCATCGATATAACGAACGATTCACCTATTGTTGGACTTGCAATGGGGAATTTTAAGACCCCATCATCGGCATTGTCGAAGAAGAGAATGAATCAAGCGCAGTTCACCCGAACTCCGGGTTCGGGTGAAGCCCTTTTGAGAGGCCAAGTGAAAACCCTTCTGCAAAAAGTTGAAGAAGAGGCAGAGCTCTCTAAGATCACACTTGAAAACCGGCCTTTTTTCAATGTTCAAGGTCTAATCAACAACTCTCCCATTAATCTTGTTGCCCCAACTCCTGCAAACACACCTCAAATCTTCAATCTCTCTGCCAATGGTGATGATTTGCCTTCTCTCACTCCATCGCCTGTCACTGAAACCTTCTTGCTCCCACAGGTTTGTGTTCAAATGATGGGTTTGATTAGTTTTATTGGAGTTCGATACTGATTCTTTTATGCTTGTTCATTTCCTGCTTTTGTGAGTGAAGATGTTGAATGAGATGTTCGGAGAGCAAAAGCTAGAAAGCATTGAATCCGAGACGATCACAAGGTCTCTGTTTCTTGATTTCTCGGAGAAATCTGAATCATCCGATTGCTCCTCTGTGGTGACTTACCAAGGAGTATTATCCGGGGAGAGAGAAAGCAGCAGAGAGAAGGTCTCAACTGATGATGATGATGATTCGTCAATATGGTCCATTCAGGTGAACGCAAGCAGCACTAGAGACGACGACGAAGAAGAAGAAGAACAGGTGGAGGTCTGCACTGAAGAAGAAGAAGAAGAAGAATGCTACGAAGATGGGTATGGTCTTGGCGACGATGGGTGGCTGGAAGATGTTTGTGAAGGAATGAGCAAGATTAGTGTGAAGGAGGGGCCAAAGTTTGCTGGGAAACACACTCGATTCGTCTACAACAGTGATGGAGAGATTGTTGAAGAGGAGGAAGTTGATGAATGTGAGACGCCCAGGGACAATGTCAACAATCAAGAATTTTCTTGATTTGGACTTTGGGATTTGGTTATATATGGATGTCACCCTTTTGACACCATGTTTATGTGTTTCTTTTCTTTTCTTTTCCTTTCTTGGGATGATTGATTGATTGGATTATATGATTTGAATCACAAGTGCTTCTGAATTCACACAAATTTTGTTATGTTCGATTGTGATGAAACACTGCTTATTTTCCGAAAATGAAAATAGAAGAACAAAACAATGAAAAGAGAAAATGGGGAAGAATATTTATGGAAATACAAAATAAATCACTACTCACTCTCACTACACATTAAAATACCCTTATTAAATCAATAATTAAAATAGTAAGCAAAATTAACAAACAAATAATTAGATGATCGAAGCTAACATTTTTCGAAAAACAATTTTCGAACCTTCTCTCATTTTCGGATTTTTTTTTTTTTTGAATCTGTTTGATGAACTTCGAAAAGTAGTTTTCGAGCAACACTTCAAACCATCGTCGCCTCTCCAGCCTTTCATCACCGCCTCAAATCATCCCAGTTTAAAAAATTTAGACATTCACGAGTTGCGTCCTCTCGGCTCTCATGGTATTGATGAGTCTATGTGGTTCCGTATCCCACTCACGGTTATGGTGGTAGAGAAAGGAGAGGGTAGAGAAGAGGAGGAAGATGGATTGGTTTCACGCTTTTCTCTCCTTTTTTTTCTTCTTTTAATTACTAACCGAGAAAGCTTGCAATGCACGCAATTCAAGTAATATATTTAAGTTAATTCTTCAGTTAGTTCCTAAACTAATTTTTGTTAATGTCCGTTAGTTACGTCGTTAATTTAAAGGAAAATGTCCAAATTGGTCCTACAACTATACTCGAAATCTCAGTTTGATTTCAAAATAAAATTTCAAAAAAAGTCTCAAGATATAATTAGTAAATGTATGTTTCTCTCCAATGTCAATATAATTACCCGTACAATCAATAATTCATGACATTATAATGAATATAATTAATAATCATCAATACACTTATCTGGACTTGATATATGATCAAAGCGATATAAACTAACTAGTTTTCTTCCTGTAATAATCATGAAATAATAATATTAGATTTTTTTTGCCTTGACTCATAATTATATATCATCAGAATTCCATTATACAAACTAGATAGTTCAACAACTTAGTATTGATTTTTAAAAATATTAAATTCTGACCGAGTCTATTGAAAAAGACACCCAAAACTTTTTGATCCATAAATTGTACATGTGGCTTGGTGTTGGCCTCAAATTAATCTAATTAGGGTTTGATAAAAAAAAAAATTGGGTCCAATTTGAGTCTAAATTTTATTTCGGGACTATTGAGATTTCGCGTATAGTTGTAGGATCAATTTGAATATTTTTCTTTAAATTAACATCGTTAGTAACGGATGTTAACGGAAATTAGTTTAAGGACTAGCAGAGGGATTAATATGATACCTTTTAAAAAGTTGAGGGATCGATTTAGGCCAAAATTTTATTTCGAGACCAAACTGAGATTTCGAGTATAGTTGTAGGATCAAATTGGACCTTATCCCAATATAATAATATCTGAAAATTCTAGATTAATAAATAATCAGAAAATTGATATAAATATAAAGTAAGCAAATGGCCAAAAAATACCCAAACTATATATCTAATCCCACCTAGAGTAACGAACTATTTTTTGGCCCAAATATATACCTAAATTATTTAAAGAATACAATATACGGCTATTCAAAATATATCAAATTCATACTTTTCATTTAACACCGTTAGTTTTTCCATTAAATAAAATGCGAATAAATTCTTCGACCTAATTATGATTAATTTAGATGATAATAACATATCATGTGATATGATTAGAAACTCATCGTCATGAGATTTCTAATTATATTCTCAGTTTGTCAATCGAAAGTCAATTGATAGAATAATTACATGAAAAAATATCAATGACAAGAGTTTGTATTACGAATTATATTTTAAATCTTGATACCGATTCAATATTGGAATTCGAAATTAAAAGAGGAATTTTAAACTCCATAGAGTGATATACACACCCGAGTTGTAAAAAGTAGTGATGGAAAATGCTGATTCTGATAGAAATCAAAATTAGGAATGAAAATAACTTACCCCTTCCTACTTCAAATAATTGATACGGTGAGTCACAATCTGAAAAATGCGAGCATTCAATATGGATTTGATAGAATTTGAATTTTACAACGAAAATAAAGCAAATGAAGAAATTAGATGGAGGAGAGAATTCATCCAGAAATCAATATTTGACTGAACAAGCTCAAGCATAAATTTTCAAGACAGAAAATCTTATACCATTTTCAAATAAATTTTCAAATCCAGCAGTCATAAAGATGATACCAAAGATCGTTGCAACTGAACTAAATCAAATTGGCATTAATTTAGCATATTTACAGCTTTAACATTCGGACTCTCTCTCTCAGTCAGAAATAGAATGTGAGTGACAACTATCTCTATCTACATATAAATATGGTTAATAAGTGTTCTGCTGCTGCTGCTATACATCCAAAATGTATTAAAACCAAGGGTGCCACGTGGGATCCATCATGCATAGGTTTCTGGGAGTGAGGGCAGCCTCCACCAACTCAGCAACACTCCGCTGCACTGATTGTGGCGGATCCACTCCGTTTTCATCCTATTTCAACAAGAACCACCATTGTCAGTTGTCACCACCACAGATTCTAAATGGCTATTGCACACACACACTCACACACACACACACATACATATATATGTCTGTACGTAGATAGCAGGTATTCCGAACCAAAAACATATAAGAAAACTCTGGAGGTTGGTTGGATGCACGCAATAAACACAACCCATTGGACCGATGCATCTTCATATTTTTTTAGAACGTTTAAATCATACCTCTTCGGAGATGTATTGTGGTGCTATGCCGTTGATCCGGCTTATAACATGCTCAACGTTTGTACTGACTTTCTGTTTGAGGTCCGCATTATTCAAACTGCCAGCTCCAACAGGAGCCATAGGCATCCCAAGAGGTCTTCTCCAGGACCAAGATATCAATTCATCACGGAAAAACATAGCCAAATGATGCCACAAATGCTGGCTTTGCTGCACGGGAGAATTTCCAAACATTACTCAAGGGTTCGACGCTAGGCTGAACATAATTTATTAAGAAATAGAACTTACTTTAGGGGAAACCACAGCCTGTGCAGCTGCACACATCGCAGATACAATAAGGCCATCCACACCAAAGTGAGAGAAAAATGCCTGCAGATTCCTCGTCAATCGGAAAGGCACTGGCTCATTGAACTCGATCATTCCATTCGCATCATATGCTGGATGAAAATCTGTCTGGAATATCTTTCCTGTGTTTTTCGCAAAAAGAATCTTGTTTGGGGACCTTCCTCCGATTTGCAGCATGTAGGACATAAAGCTTGAGAGTGCTAACTGGACCGCAAATTGTTTTTTAAATGCCCAAGTATGGTTTCCATTTAACAAAGTTTTATACATGTACTGGGAGAAAATGTTCTCGGTCACAATATTTTTTGTAATATCATTGTAAGCTTGCAGACGAAGATCTACAACAGCTTCTGGGGATATTTGACCACAAATGGCTTGGTTCAATTGCTCTTTAAAATAAGTAATCGGCAAGTCTGCTTCTCGGTCATTTCTAGCACAATGATTCTCATATACCTCAAGGAAGGTGCTGTACATCAAATCATCTTCAACCATACGCACCTGTAGGAGAGTTAAATGAGAAAAAGGAAATATTGTTTTGGCCAAGAAAAACCTCTGCTTGACAGTTCTAACATCTTTTCTAATAGCATTGCAGAAAAGACATATAAAGCTATATTCATATATCAAAATAGATAGGGGCTAGAAAGTTTTTGAGAATGCATAACAGAATATCTTATCTCTTCTGAAATATCAGAACTAAAATCAAAAGACGCAAACACACACACAAATTAGCAACAACTTGATTACCTGAGACCAAACAGGAATGATAATTGGCGTGTGAATGCAAATGTGGCGACGCCTGGACTCCTTGTGCTTATCAAACATTCTATTCATCAAGCGGAAGAGTTGCAAGATTCTTTCATCACTTCTAGCATTTGGAGTCAAAGATGTCTGAACTATAAAATGGCGTTGAGAGCCATCAGAACCTATCAGAGTCAGACGACGGAAACTGCTACCATGCCTTCTAACGATGGGAATGTCAGGACCCACCCTATCTAGCTTCACTGTGTGATCAGGTGCAACTTCCTGAAATCAAACCGGGATGACTCGTTAAAGTTTGAAGCATTAAGAGGGGAAACCTGCAGTCTCAGGAAAGGGAGTCAAAGGGAATGGAAATTCACAACAATAACCTTAGTACAGGATTGGGAACAATTACTAAAGTACCTATTCCATTCCCAACCAGTAAACCAATAGCTACCTAAACCTCAAAAAACATGACAAATAAAATACACTGCAATGATATTTATTTTCTTATCAGAGAGAGTTTATAATTTTAAATGGAAAGCCCAGCCACACATTATCAGTTTTCAAATTGAAATCACATACCTGATCAGCAAAATATTGTCCCGGAACTTCCACATCAACGACGTGGAAATCCCGCAATACCCTGCTTTCATCCTCCAACTTCAAAACAGCTGGAAACCGGTCTTCAACATTGCTCTGTAAGATATTTTTCCAGTGCTTCAATCTTTCAGTTAGATCAGCAAGGGTAGCAGGAAATGTTGCAGTACTTTCTGGATCAAGGTCACGCTCAAAATCCTGCTTGTATTCTCTCACAAAGTCAACATGCTTGTTGACAGCATCTGCAGAAAAGCAAGCTCTGCAAACACCAGACAGCTCTTTTTTTAGAGACTGCGGAACTTCTGCAGTAGTGGCAGTTGGATACTTGTAGCAGCGATGGAGCAAGGCATTAACTACCGCCAGAAGCCGCTCCTCAGGCAAAGTAACAAACCTAGAGCCAATTTCAGTGAGTAGAATCTGCAGAGAAGATGAGTAGCCATGATGTAAAAAAATTAAGTAATTCTAAGAGAAATCACAAGATCAACCAAGAAGCATCCAATTGAAACTTAAAGTCACCAATTAAAAAATAACACTTGGAATCCTTCTTCTAGCATTACGGTTAGAGCCAATTAAGAGGAACATATTATGAATCGGAGAGAGTGATAAGAAAATGGATGCCCAACTAATAAACACCACATAAAGTACCTCAAGTTCACTAGCAAGATTGGTGTGTTTGCTCCTAAGAGTCTCCATTATGTCTTTTGCAGCATCAAAAGCACTAGCAGCAGAGGCAACCAATCCCATGGCACCATTTCGCCTCAATGGATTCTGTCCTTCATTGCTGGATGAACTTTGATGCAATGATTGGTCATTCCCAGAAGGCATGCTACCTTCAGCAGCTGCTGACCTTTCAGTCTCTTGCACCTGAGAGCTACTTCCGTCGTGTGACCCAATACTTCCAGAGGGTTGAGCTCCCGGGTGGAGTTGATTTTCAGAGACCATTGCACCCCCACCCTGAACTCTTGTACTGCCATCAGCCAATCCAATAGACCCAGCCGCACCAACACCAGACACATTTTGCTGCATTCTTTGCTGAGCCATTGCCATTCTACCATATTCAGATTTATTAGCAACATCGCGTCGTTCGAGCAAATACGTGCGAAGCCAGTAATACAATGCCTGCATTTTCAAAGGAGTTGGTATTCATACTAAGATCAACAGGTAAAAACAGATGCATCACCTATGTTAGGCGTATCTACCTGAGGATATATAGTTGCAACTTTAAGTAAAACAAGTTTGCAATGAGGAGCTTCAGTTCTTTGTAAGGACAATAGTAGTTGCGGAATCCAAGAGAGCCAAACCCAATGAGGTATTTGATCCAAGTACTTATCAAATGCCCTCCCCACAGGCTCATTAGGAGTATCAAAGCTGAGAAGATATAGAACGCGGGCTAGGTGGCTTCTCGAATTCGGAATGCCGAATTTAATGCCCTGAAGAAAGCAGCTCACTGCATACTCTAGCCAGACCTCTTCATGAGTTTCCCTGTAGGCCTGTAAATAAGAGCTAAGTTAGCACGTAAATAATCAGGAACAGACATTTCTCTAACCAAGTTGATTCTCATACCATATCACAATAATTTCCCCAACTAATCCATCCTTTGGGCAAGGTCTTGAAGAGGGAGATAGCGTTGGAATATGCAAGGTTGGCACCTTCACAGTCACTAAGCTTCAATAGAAAATCACCTTTCAGGCGAAAAATCTCAGCTTTGTGTTTGACAGGAAAATATTCCAGATTAGTACTATTGATCAAGTTAAGACCACTGGTTAGCTCTCCCTTCATTTCCAAGTATGCTTTAGCTTGTTCTCTAATTTTGACAAAAGCTTCCTGCAGACATATGAACAAAGAATAAGGCAAATATTTAGAAAAACAGCAAGGCATATGTACTAGTTATAGCTTCATTTACCACCATCCCCTACACTACAAACAAATAAAATTGAAAAACAATATGATCAGAAGGCAGTTTTGGAGTAGGGATGGTAGTAGCACAGGTCAGAAAAAAAAATATCTGAAGGCAATGCACCTGAACTTCCATCGTGGAGTGACCATACATCTTTTCTAGTATAGAAACACAAACATCATATAAGCCATGCTTGCGAGAAATGTGAGCAAGCTTATTGACATTCCAAGCCTTGTCACGGAAACCAAGATGATGCAGTTGTGAATTTGTATTGCCAAAATCCTTAAATGCTTCTATAACTGCATTATACATTTCATTTCTCCATTGAAGCAAATCATACCAAACAGACATATTGTCACATTCATTTGGAGTCCTCAATCTCCACGTCTCAAGGATATCTTTGAGATCTGCATATAACCCACCATGAACACCACCAACAGAATTTCCAGAAAGTTTGTTACCATTTGCAATATCTACTATAATCCTGGCTGATTCCTGGACTTCAACTAGTTGCTGAAACTGCTGTAAAAGAGGTACCCTGGCATGAACAGACATTTCAGGCAATTGCCACCATTGTTCCAAAGCTAGATCAACACCTTTTCCCACTATGTTTTCAGCTTCTGGCACCCCATTGGTATTCTTTTCATGAAGTGCAAAATATGCCTGAATAATTCGAAGTTTTGGAGCTTCTTCTAATTGAGCCTTAGGAATAACTTGCTCTTTTAAATACACCCAATCAGGCTGTTTCCACAGACTATCAAGCAGTATCTCATAATTCTCAACAAGTTTTCCGAACTCAGAAAGAGCATCCCATTGACTAAGTTGAGTAGCACACTGCAGCCACTGCTCTTCCCAAAGGCACATTTCAGCTTTTGGTACAGTATTGTTGTATGTGCCTTGTGTTGCTTTCACCATAGCCTGATAGAAAAGGCTTTGTGCCCTTTGCCAATAGCCATGCTGAACAAGTGAAAGTCCAGCCCTAGTTTCAGCGGTGATTGAACGCTTCATCCACAATCCACACCTCATATCCTCCTCATTAAGTAGACGGTAAAGGTCGGCCAGAGACTCAGAACATTTCGAGTCATTCAAGAACAACATAACATGACTTTCAAGCAGTCCTAATGCAATATGCCATGCATTATATGTCTTTCCGATGTACTTGATTAGTTCGCTGGGCATTCGTGGTTGAGGGTGACTTAAATGAAGCCCTTCTAAAAGAGCTTGCACAACATTTGGCCGATGTGTTTGCTGCTTTTTGTGATAATCTTTTGATAAGAGAGCTATCATGGGCTTAGCTAGTGCCACCTGCTCTTCCTTATGCAAGGTCACCCAAACAATGGGAAACACCAAAACCCACAAATGATACGCAACATTTGCATCTGTATGGGCCAGCTCTCTAAGTGGGATGATAAGATCTGCAACCTGCATAAATCAATTATTAGTCACCTGACTTCTGAAGGAGGAAAGGCCATAGAGATGTACACTGCTAAGCCTAGAATGGCAGACATTTACACAAAAGAAAAGAAAGAGCAGAAAACCATGCCAAAAGCCCAACCGACTTTTGGTGCGAGAATTTAAGAGATGTGGGTTCTTAAGACTCAGAAACATAATAATTTGAAACTGATACTATGCAAGCATTATGGTACATGCAACTGTGGTGACACAACACGACTAGTAGGTGAAGTGTCCTCACTTTATTCATATTTCAGTTCACTTGCTGAGACTAAAAGAAAAAAATTCCATCTTTAAATAAAATTAACATAGGAAACACTACCTTAAGTTTGGTCATTTCATTGAGAAAGTGAGTGTGCTTCAAGACAAGGTTATCGAGTGTTAAAGGAGCTTCCTCTGAGCCTTCAGGAATATCAGTAGCCATTGGCTGCACACCAGTACCATCAGGAACTGCACCCGATATCAAAACAGGTTGGATCTTTGCAGAGTTTGGAGCCAGCGTTATAGGTTTGTCCTCAACCAATATAGCCAAGAGGAGATCAAGCCCCTGTTTAAGCCAGAAGACATCACTCAAAGCCTCCCAATCCTGAATTTGAATGATGTACTGTAGCCTTGTAAACAGTGTTTTCCCAAGGGACTCATGATAAAGACTGAAGAATTTCATGCGCACTTCAGGATCTTTTGCCCGTAAACCCAGTAGATACTGTCTCTCTACTTTCTGGAACACTTCTTGACGCAGCGAAAGAGGATATCTGCAAGGCAACTAGGTTAACGTACTACATGTGTATCAAGGTGCTTAATGAAATATATATAGCAGGAATATAATTACTTATTTGAGTCGGCACAAAGCCCGTAAAGAAGTTCAAGGTACTTCTGGTCCCACTCTTCAGCAGTGCTAGGAGAAAAGTTCTGCTTGTCAACTTGTGAAAGTTTCTGGAGAAAAGAAACAACTTCCTTGGGAGTAAGAAAAGTACTGGATGCTACAGGATTTCCAGGTTTACCAAAATCATCTTCAACCCAACCCTTTATTAAATCTAGGATGCAGATAAGCACAGAAGGATCAGTGCCCTTCTCAGACAGCAAGGAGTTCAGAATCTGAGATACAGATCTTTTACAATCAGGTACAATCATGACTCTTTCAGTGATAAGTTTCAGCACAGACTTTAAGTTTGCAATAACAACTCCAACATCAGAACCTTGACGAGAGGAAGTGACTGCAGAATCTGGGTCTGTTCTTTGACCCTAGACACAAATAAAGCCTTGGTGTAAGAAGCACAACAAGATGTGTAAAAATTATCAAAATCAAGGAATGCAACAAGGAATTTAAGGAACATGAAAAAGATATCCAGCAGTTTTTCTTAACTCTCAAGAATATTATGCTGTTAGAGTTGGCTCTATTCTCAGATTATAATTATGAATCCATCACGAGTGGAAGATTTCAACTGCAGCAGATTCAAACTAAGCAAGCAAAGTAGATCTAATGTCAGCATTTGGAAGAAGAAACATACTTGTCTGTTATAAGTACCACTAGATAATCCCATATCACGCGCAAGTCGCTGAAGGACGCGAACCAAATTGAAAGGGTCAACAAGGTTTTTATGCACCTCTGCCAGGGATTTAATGACATAAAGCACAAAACTAATCATGCTAGCAGAATTATCTTCTCCTGAAGTTTGAGGGGCAGCAACCATAGCAAGATGCTTTTGTACGAGCTCCTCAACTTTTTGATACAACATCTTCACATCTTGAGGTGTAGTCACTGCTTCAGGAGGAAATGCAACAGAAACCATCTTTAGAAGGGAGCATAAAGAATTCCCAGCATCAAGCATCTTGAACTTGAAACATGGTTCCAGAATCTGCCAAAATTTATAAATAGAATAAGTATATAGAATCATTGCCCAGTAATGAAGATATGCAACAAATCAGATCCTACAACAGCACATACTTGGGAAATCTGGTTAATATTATTTCTCACGAACAAATGTGGCTGCTTTTCAAGAACCTTGTTCATCACATCTAGACCCTGAGATAGAGCAGTAGATGGGTCCTTTGATTGAGATGACGGAGTACTGCTAAGCAACTTCTCCAAATAATTGAATTTGACATTAGCATTTGGCCACACTTCCAAAGCTTGAGACAAAAGCTCCAAAGCTTGCTTGTACATAAGACTTGCCTCCTTATCTTTAGGTTCTATCACAAGGGCTACCTACATAAAATAACCAAAAAACAATTACAATTACCCACACACATCAAACCGATAATGATACCTGACCCTAATGAACACAAAAAATCCAGATTTTATATTCTATTTTCAGTTGTAAAAAAGACCTCGGCAGTATAATCAGTAGATAACAGAAAGCATACCCCCCCCCCAACAAAAGTCATATTATTTAATATAACAGGAAAATGATAAAACCTAACAATAGCACACACAGCACCAGGAGCAACTCATCAATGAAAAAGAAGCATTTGTTTAAGACCAAAATTGTCAGAATGTAGCAGAATGCAATATGTTAAAATAAGGCATGAAGCATACTCTTATAAGAAAATTGATGATCATCTCTTCCATTGCTGCATTAGGCTTGAACTCTTCATCAGGTTGTCCTGCAGATCCAGGAGTTTCTATGTTGGGAATCGATGAAGCACCTCCAGGTGACATGACACACAAAGATTGTAGACCAGGTTCAACCTTTATTCTCTTACTTGAATCGTCAGAAAATGTAGATCCATCGACCGAAAGCTTAGAATCCCCCCCAGCAGAGGTGACATTCAGTACATCATTACTCTGACTGGTGCCGTCATTATTAGCTCCTTTCTTCAAATCACTCTGTCTTTGTTTTTCCCAGTTAACAACCAATCCAGCAAGTTCAATAGCAAGGCGCCTATTTTCTGCTGTAGTATTGTATGGTAGCCCAAGGCGACTAAGGGAATTTACCATCTGAGGAACAAACTGGGCCCTACAACTATAGAAAAGGTCTGAATGGCGGACAATGAGCTGGAATATGTGAATAAGGTTAGGAATTGAGTGACCTTCCTCCACTAAGATTTTTTTCGTATAGCGTATCCATATAGGCATACGTGAATCACCAAGTGGCAATCTTCGTGGAAGTGCTGGCATCAGAATATCAAGGGCTTGTTTGACCAACATTTTATTCTCCTGTTGGCAAGTCCTTAGAAGTGCAACAAAGACCTGCAGCTTCAGATTGTAAATACAATGTGGAATAGAATGAAGTAACTAACAATCATACAAGCACAGCAGTGTTATGACATATAAACTAAGTAGCAGGAAAGGTTGATCACATATCTTACGAGCTCCACCAGAATTGGTGGATGATGGTGTGCAAGCAACACCAATATTTTGCTGACAAATACTGCAAATAATTTAATTCAGGCAAATAACCTACTTCAACTACTATTTTGTTTTACTATCCAAGCAGCTTGCAGTAAAAAATGCAAATGGCACTCCTTTTTTATGACTATTTTATTTTATTGTTCAAACTATTCATAAACTATGTCATGGGGAAATATTAGCTTCTTTATTAAAAAAAAAAAAAAGTACTTCTGACTGCTACAGTGAACATCATTTTTAAATCCATCCTAATGCTCTTTGTAAATTTGAACTCTCATACAGCACAAAAGAAATGCATACAAATTTGTACTAGAACCTGCAAGATAATTTTCTCTGGAGCTTGATATGCCTCCAAAAAGTGACAAACATTGACAAATGCCCACTGCTTACTAGCACTATCTTCACGCTTGAGATGATTCCAGCCAAATTTGATAAGTTCCTTTCGATGATTAACAAGATCCGTCTGAAGATACTTGAGAAGCAGAGTGGCAAGCTGCAGAAGCTCAATCCTGAGTGGCTCATCATAGTCCGCAGATATCTAGAAATGTAAAAGTGAGATCATACACACAAGTCACAACCAAGAAAAATAACCAATCAGCATTTTTGCATACTACGTTATGGACATCATTTCCAACCACAGTGAACTTTTGCACATAAAATATCAAGAATAATCTAATTGAAAACTTCAATACCTCAAACCAACAACATAAACTTAAAGATACAAAGATTCCTTAGATTTCAGAATCACTCCTCTTCCACCACATACTCACCACTGATAAATGTTGTCAAATGTAAAAATAAATTAAAAAAGATACATCAATTGCTCAAACCTCAGTCCACACCATCTCCATCACCACAGGCCCACCTCTAACAAATGCTCCTCTTGACACACCTCTGCTGTCATTTCCTCTACCATCAACATTCTAGCACAGAGCCCACACTCCATGCTGCTAAATTTCCTTATAGCATCCCATTGCCTCGAAAGCCAAGCAGAAATCACCACACATTCACACACAGTACTGTCTAACCAGTACAGAGAGAAAGGCATTCAATGATGCACAGGTACATGGTGGTGAGTGTGATGCCAGATAAAAAAATTGTTGATGGGTGCTCTGGTGAGGGCGGATGGTGCAGGGCGCTCATGGAAGGGAATAAAAGGGGAGAACATGGTGAATGAACCATGAGGAAAGGCTGCTTCAGATAATTAATTGGCTACGGTGTTCAGCCTTGTTCTAATTATTTTCAGTTTACAATACTACTTGTTATAGACCTCTAGCAACTTTTTGGGGTGATGACAATCATCCTATGGATCAAGAACATAGTAAAATTGCACCCACTCAATTCTTACCCAATTTAAAAAAGAGAGTTAATGGCATCCAATATCTAAGCATACTGAAATTTCAAACACTTTTGAAATTCCAAAAATCAACAATCAACAGAAAAAGGAAAGTTGGCCTTGAGAATGAATACCCCCACCCCTCTAAAAAAGAACCCAATACACATAAAAAACGAAATAACTGAATAAGTTTCAACCTGGAAAACACTATAAAAGGAGACCAATCTATACAAACCAAATGTACCTCTTCTGGCGGATCGAGCAGTTTGTCCACAATTGTCTTGATTGTAGCCGCATCAATGACTTCCCAAGTTTGGCCATTCTGAAAAGCATGAGCTAACATAGGAAGAAACAGCATTTGCATTACAATTACCATATGATCATGGCTCAATTGTTTTTGCTGAAAAAGGTTCAGAAAATGAAGCAGCAGAGTCTTCTTCAAGTTGGGTGGATAGCCCTCTGCTACCTATATTAGGAAATAAAATTTATCATACAAGCACCCACAAAATATAAATAACTGGAAACAGATAAATTGTTCCATCTAATGGTGAGCATGAGATGAAATATTCATGTACCTCAATGATATAGAACTCCTTTAAGAAAGTGAAGTCTATCCGTGTCCGATACAAGAAGATGGCAAGAATATCAAACAATACATTAACTTCCATTCTGTCATGACGCAAGTAGTTCAAAAAACATTTGACAAGCCACTTGCTTTCTTTTACCTGCATGTTTTTATCAGTTTCAACAGTTAGTAAACTAGCAAATGGAAATTTGATGGTCAAAACAATATGAATAATAATTTGTTATCTTTTCAACAACTTGATTATATTGCCTACATGTACAGCAACTAAAATTTCAAACTTTACCGTGAAAGCTTCAACTGTGATGGAAGGTAATTTAAATATAAATAAGAAAAACATTTCACATTGGTGACTTTACAATGCCATTCAAGCATGATTAACTTTAATTGTGAGATAAGAGAGATATAAATTGTGAAACATAAAATACAATGCTGACTTTTTGTAACGACATGCAACTTCTGATAGAAGCAATATGTAGTCATTTTATAATCTATTTCCAAACATACAATCTACAGAAAGAGAGGCACAAAGAAAGGTATTGCAGCAGCTGGAAGCTTTAGAAGACCCAACTTCCTCAAGCGATTTGGAGCTCATATCACAGATAGATAGTGTCACTCCCGAAAAAATCATATCACTATTTTACTCTTGTCAAATGGTCTCATCTTGAGCGAAGGAATTTCACCAATTTAGTAATGGTGATGTCAAGTCTAGCGCCAGCATATTATTCTGGTAGTCTAAACCTGATGAGCTATATACCTAATTGCTGGAATAGGCTTCATATCTTTGTTAATGTGTTCCCAATCCATCTAGGTCCTTGTCCTAAAGGAGTTCAAATGGTGTGTTCTAGATGAGAATTTATACATAACATATGAAATTTATTGTTGATAATCAATTCTATTAGATAGATTTGGATTTACTCCAAGATATTTTCAGACTTTTCTGCCCTGCAAAGATTTTTTACAAGTAAACATCATTCAATTGATTCATTGACTTTTACAAGAACTGAGACATGATAACCTATGCATGGCAGCCTGTGTCCAAAAACCAAAGGTTTTGTGGTACCATGAAGACACAAACATACAGAAAAAACTCTGCTAGCACCAAGAGTTAGACTGCAATGGAGAAGCAAAGTTCTCAAGGTACGTTAGAGATAACATACTCCCAGACCTGCAAAGTTTAATGTTTACTTATCAACCCCATTAGATGTTCTACAATTTAGGCCAAGAGTCCTTATACCGAATGTAACTTAAATATAGACTTGAACCATTTCATAGCCATCTAAAATCACCAACGCACAACATGACCCAACCTATGCAAAGACTTAATGACATCAACAAACTGTTATGATATCCCACATCAATTCCACATGAAAGTGTGGAGGGTATATAAGTGGGGGTCAACCCTTTACCTTTGACCGTGGTTTTGGGAGTTAGGGCTCCCTATCTTATATGCCTAACAATTTGGTCCAACCTGCCGGATCTGGGCGAGCTACGGAAAGGGGCTACCCAATGGTGGGCCCAGGGGTTGCCACCCGAATGTGGGCCCAAAGGGGGTTGCCACCCGGAAGTGGGCCTTGGTGTGGGTTGCCACCCGGAGTGTGCCGTCTGTGGACGTCCGGTTTGAAAGGGGGATGGATTATTACGATATCCCACATCAATTCCACATGAAAGTGTTGAAGGGTATATAAGTGGGGGTCAACCCTTTACCTTTGACCATGGTTTTGGGTTAAGTTAGGGCTCCCTATCTTATAGGCCTAACACAAACATACTGCAGAGATGAGGTCACTGAAATGATAATAGAAATGCCCTTGAAGATATGATTCATGCAAAGTTAACCAACTGTTTTTCAGCTTTGATTGTACACGCTGCTAAAGATGGGACTTTGATGGAAAAAAATCCAATAGGTCACTATTGGATGATCACAAAACCCATAGTCCACTGCTAATTGTTCTTTTAATTGCTTCATCAACTGAACTTCTACCGGAAAAATATTATTATTTACTCAATCATCCAGAAGATGAGACAATCAAAGAAGCAGATGGCAAGATAAGAACATATCAAATCTAATCATAAAGAAAGAAAGCATAGCAACTACTTCACTTACTTGCATTAAGTTCAATTCCTGCTCATTTTGTAAACGAGATATTCTAGCTGGGGACTTCCACAACAGAACCAATGTATCAAAAACGACGCGGTTGCTTTGCAACCATCCAGGCATCAATTTAACAAGAGTCTTAACAAGAGCAAGACCTTGAAAATAAGCATCTGACGTTGCCATAGAGCTAGTTACTAATTGAGCAGAATCTTCAGATTTTGGTGTCACAAGACTTTCATCACCCCCTAAAGAACTAGAAGGATTAGTAGATCCCTGAGTCACCTCACTTTTTACTGAAAATTCAGGAAATGCACTGGCTATTATCTTTTCAGGAGACTTTGCAAGTTCTTCTCTCAATGGTTGGCCAGCATCTGATCGTATTATATACATGAACCTGCATATTTTGAGAAACCCAATCAAGACAAAGGGAAACCAACTTGCAAACTTAGCCTGGGATGGACTTCCATTATTATATTACCTCCTAAAATACTTTGGTTGGGATAGTCTAGTGAGAAAATAATCAACAGCAGCTGTGGGGTAACGATTTAGAAATTTAGTGAGTGGTAAGCGATATGGACTGTTGATCTCACTATAAAATTGCCCAGGTGGAAGGGCAGCTTCCAAATCAATAGTTAATGTTACAAGATCATCAAGGAACTTTCCAGCCGCAGAGGGAAGCAAGTGAAAAAGTTCAATGATCGCTGCAAAATGTTCAAATAGAATCAATAAAAATCATTATTAGATGCTCAAATTTGGTATATTAGGCATATATGGCTAGAATAAGGATCATGAAGCCCAAAAACCACTCACCAGCAGCTATTTTAGGTTCCTCACCAGCCTTCCACGACTTCTGACTCAGTGCAAGTTTTTCAGGTTCCAACCATTTCTTAAGATGCTCCAACAACTTACCACCTAAGGTAACATTGAACCAGTTGGATAGAAGTTCAAGCAGCCGGGCAAGACCTTGCAAAAGAGGCATGCTGAGATTTTTGGTGTGCGCCAAATTAACTAATATTGGCCTCAAGCTACTCTGCAAAAGTTCTTTTGGCATCCTTTGCTGTAAAATAACCTATAAAGTGGTACACCAGAATAAATCTATCAAAAAAAGTAACTAGAGAAATCTTATATGAACGTCCATACTAAGTAAATTAGCAGAAAAGGTCATTAATTTGATGTGGAAGAAAAAAGTTATCAATTGTAGGTACAAAATAGTAGATCAGAAATTAAATACCACAACAGATTACAAATCAAGTTAATGGAACACTGAGTTCAAGTATCAAACAAATATCCCCAAATAGTTTTTCTTTGCATAATCAAAATAAGCATTACTTTTTAAATGGATAATGACACATCTCCCCAGCAGAGATAAGGCCACAATCAAGTATTTGCTTTAGAGATAAAAAGAAAGCAAAAAATGAAGTCAAAATGAAAAACTAGTGGAGGAATCAAAGGAATGCCAAAAAAAATCAGATGACATATGCAAATAAAAGCTGCAGATAGAATTATATGAGCAAAAAAGAGTAAGCATTGATCTGGAATACGGAATAAGATAAGAGACCGATTAACTAAATTCAAGGAAGTGTTTTCCATGTGAATGGATACAGATACAGGTCTATGTTACAGATCGTCCTGTTGCAAATTATCTTTATTTCCTTAGTTTAGTGAAGTTAATTATGTTAAGTTATTTAGGTTAAAATAGAGTGATCGGCTGGGCTTTTGTTTATGGAGCCCTAGTCTTTTTATTATTTAAGTACTAGGTTAGAGTCATTTAGGTTATCAAAAAAGATCATTAGATTAAGGAAGCCGTTTGGCTTTGGGCAGGAAGTTTCTTCCTGATCGGCGCTTGGCGCTTGGGCTGGCCTCGGCCTGAGGATTTGCTATCTTCGGTTCATTCTATTTCAGTTTATTTAATTTCTTTTGAGTAATACCTTTAACTCTATCAATTGGTCTGACCTGCCGGATTCGAACCAGCGACCTAAGGATCTACAGTCCTTAGTGGATTACCCAATATTCAAGCTACTTTAACCCCATGTTCTCCAAATATATAACCAACTTTTCATTTTTGGACACTTTCAATACAGAAATGTCCTTTCTTATCTCCTCCAGGAGCTCGTTATCCACAAGCACAATAAGAAAATGAATATTCTGCAAGCATCCACACATACAGAAAACTAAACACTGATTCAACCAACAGTTGTGGAGCAAATCATTAACTATTGAAGCTGCACCTCCTCCAAACCTTGAACTTCAGACAAAGGAGTAAACTAAGCAAATCAACTATAAAACGTGATAAAAGACAAAACACTTGTACATTGTCCACATCTTAAATAATAACTATTTTCTGGCTGAAGATGGAAGAGTAGCATTTCAATCATTAAAAAGGTAAGCTCACATACCTGACGCAGGCCTTCCTTTGCAACAGCTACAATTTCAGGGCTCCTGCTCGTCAACGATTTAAAGAACATGGAAATTACTTTTGCTCGCAAATCTGAGTGATTTTGAGTTTTGAAGTCTGCCCATGCCATGGCAGTACATAATAGTTCAATGCAAGCAGTTCGGAGTTTATTCAAAGATGTAGCCACTTTTGGATTCATATATTTCACAACCCATACAGATTCGTCGGCCTCTGCTATTTGCAAAGCTTCTTGCAGAAAATTAATGAGCTCCGGTGTTAACTTAAGAAGCGGAGGTCTCAAAGCTAGGCAGAAGTTCAGAGCGGTTACCGTGCCAACCTGCAAATTTTCATGAATCAAATATAACAATACGTGTGAAAGTACTCTTCACCGAGAATCCTACATTTACCTGTTGTTCAACAGTTTTAGACCGCAGTGGCCGCATGATAAGAGGCTGTAGCAAAGGCTGGTGCAAAGGTTCAAGTAACTCAGAGACCTCACTCCCTGTCCTACTTGCCAAAAGCGCCAAAGAAGACTGCACAATCTTTCTCACATTTATAGAAGAATTGGCATTAAATAATTCTGAAGCCAAATACTCAACAACACCCTGGAAACTTTGTCTACGTGCTTCATTGTTGGCTTCATCAACATTATTAACCACACGTAGAACTTGCGTAAGCACCTGACTTGTCTCTTCCTGTTCTTTAGTAGCATATGTAGGAAGTCTTTTAAGAACAAAAACTAACCCCCGAACAACACGTACTTGAAATATACATAGAATCTCAACTGTGACCTTCCCAATCAAAGCACCAAGCCCCATAACACCCCCCATTCGTGCTTGCCAGGTACTTCCATAGCAACAGTGTAAGAGGCGGGGTAAAAGTTGCTCAAAACTAGGGACCCGGATGCTTGGGGGAGGTGAATATACAGGGCTCATTGAGGGGCTGGAGACAATCATAGGAGTGCTGGGACCTCCTCTAGACATTAGAACGTCAGAATGTTTAGAGTTAGCAAGAAACAAAAGTGTCTCTGCAAACATATTCAATGCATTCAACGCAGCTTTTGCATGCTGTCTGTTTTCATCTGCCAGTACCTCTACCAAAGCATCCAAAAATATTGAAGGATCCAACTCTTTCAGAGAAGCATTATTCCTCAGCCTTGAACTCACATTGGAGCTGGAAGAAATGATGGGACCACTAACTGATGTTGCAGACAGAGAACTCTGAGCAGCAGGACTCTCAGCATGGAATATTATAGCAAAATGCCGACATATGTGACTGACATACTCATCCTTAGGTTCCTGTAGATCAGGCTCCACACTTGCTGCTATTATTGTCATCAAGAGAATCTTGAAAACAGATTTCTCAGCCATAAGTTGGGTCTTCGTCTTGACACCTAAGTCAGCCTACAAAACCAAATATTTTATGTTCAATTGCAATACTATCATTCCAACTGGAGTACTGTACTATAGTCCCTTCCTATGTGAAGAAGTTACTCCTAATCATATAAACTGCTCTGGCATTTGACCCAAACAAGTAAAAGTACGAGAAGAAAAAAGAAGAAGAAAAGTTAAGTGACCAAATTTAGCTTTTTAGGAGAAACTACATGGTTCAGACAGGATTAGTTTTAAAGAACCAACATTTAATATCAAACATCCTAATTGTTTGAAATAAATAAGCACAAAACCAAAATAATCAGAAGTATTCAGAAGTATGCAGATGTATTTATCCAACCTTTATATCAGATGTATCAGATCTTCTCCAGGATGGATCAACCGAAGAACTTATACGAGTTGACAGAAGGCTAGATGTCAAACCATCATCGTTAACAAGCCCGGGCAAATTAAGCTGAGAAGACAAGCATACACGAAGAAACTTAAGTGCTTGCTTTCGGTAGAAGCTATCAACAGAGCTACCCTTTTGCATAACCGCTGCCACAGCAAGATTGATACAGCGATCCAATGGCACAAGAAAAGGGGTGGAAGGCTCAAAGGTGAGAATTAGTCGAAGTCCGTGCTCTGGATTCTCCTTGCATTCAAGTGGTAGAGGCTCTTTCAGGAAGCGTCTGTTACGACCGCCTAACTTCCCAAGAAGTTGCAATGATTTCGCACCCCAAGGATAAGGTGCAGGTCTTAAATGAGACCATAATGCCAAAATCACCTCAGACATGACATTTGCCATGCTTGGTTCCAAGAAATCAGGGTTCAAGCTATCAATCCAAAACTCAAGTGTTCTTAAGCCGAGGTTGATAAGTTCATCACTTCCCTTCAGACACATAACAAGAGGCTTCATTAGACGAGAAAGGTGAGGTAGTAGCGAGCTTAAACGTGAAGGCAATGTAAGAGAAAGTTCCAATAGAAGTTCTCGCATATCTTCGCCAGTAGGTCCCTCCAGCATAGCCAACATCATATTTAAGCATGGTTGCAGCATAGGAATCAAGTCTCGAAGCAGAAGTTCAAATTTTCCTCCAGCAAGTGCACGGAACATTGTGCGAAGAAGTTGCAAATAAGCAATTGGTCTCTCAACCTCAGTCGCATTTTTCATGCAAGTTTCCATGATCACAGAAACATGTGGTTGAAGTATACGCTCACAATCTGATGGAGCCTTTGCAACTGCACTGAATAAAAACCGGAAGAGATGCAAAACAAGTTTTGCAGCAGGAGAATCAGGATGCTTAAGGACATCAAGTTTGCTGTTCACGAGAAAATTAACTAAAACATCTGCAAAAGGGCGAAATACTTTTGGTGCTTGCAGAAGAGTAGAAAAGATGTGGACAAGTTGGCTGTTAGAAATCATGCACTCAAAAAGCTCTGGCATGCACAAAGAGAACATGTCCATTAAGTCCCTTGGTTCCATGATGGCTAGTATATTGGAAAAGAGGTGGACCATATCTCTCTCTTCATCTTTCTCCTTAAACAATGCTAAGCAATGCACACCACTTTTCAAAACACCTGATGCTTTGCAGACCTATAAAACGCAAAAGATAAGATAAAAGACCATGACACCATATGAGGACAGGAAGATATTACAAAAAACAATACCTCTTCTTCTCGCATTCCCTTAAAAGGCTGTGGTACAGAAGAACCTGATGATGTTGATGCAAGCACTTGCTGAGGCGCACCATGTGTGGAAGGTGAAACCTACATAGTTTAAGGCACCTTGTGTCAATAAGGGCACAGCCTAGCATGGAATACTATCTTTCAATTGTGTAAAAACCTGTGATCTTGGTATATGTGCATGGGTGATGCTCCAGATTATTGTCTTCATTCCTGCAAGAATGCCACTATGACATAAGAACAAACATATGGGCATAAATACCTGCGAATCCGTAGGAATTCATCAAGCTGGGAGAATGAAAGAATGAACATTACCCATAACTAAGGTCTTTATCAGATGCTTACAGTCATTGACCTCCTTGGAATGCTCTACAGACATCGGCAAATTAAGGACTGCCTGCTACATCGAAGCCCATAATCAGGGAATGGGGGAAATGCTGGAATTTCACAATTCCAGGAACAATAGAATTTTAAAAGATGATATTAATAATAGAACTATAATAGATATCAATCTGAAGCTATCCAAAACCAGACATTTCACATTTAGCTTGGTAAGTTCAGAAAAGATACAATTATACAAATAAAGCAGACATAAAACCCTCAAGGAATATTGGGTTGAGCACCTAAACACCACAAACCTCATCAGAATAATCATGAAGTATACATACAAATAGAGGGGAACATTCCTGCTCACCAAGATAAACTAGAACGTCAATTTTTTATCTTAATGATAAAAATACCCTCGTACACATACAGAATAGATCAATTCCATTTATAAAATTTTACAAGAAGAGTGAGCTTCAATGACATGCCAATCTAGAAAACACTATAGAGAACTAAAGTCTAAACAGCAGCATACAACATCCTAACAGTTACAGAAAAAGTGCTTTAACTCAGTGGGTTGATGTCCACCAACCAACTCCAGTTTTAATCTTCTCCCAACTCGTCAACAGATTCCTCTGAGTTTCAGAAATTCTTCTATTCCTATCTAACCATAGGGACCAACACCACATCCTATAACACATGTCCCTTTTACTGGTTAACATTCTGAGGTTTGATGAGAACCAACTGTCAATTTTAAAATATTGTAGCTGTTCAACAAATATTATTAACAAGCTCTCCAATGACTAATATCTGAAGACCGAAACACAAAAAGTTGAAAGGATAAAAAATCACCAAAAATATAAAGAAGTTGTGTCAAGAAACTTATTATGTGAATCAAATTACCTGTACTGGTACTTCAAGTTTTGACCTCAATGTAGATCGATTTTTTCCCTCCTCTCCCTCTTCTAGTAGCTGTCTCAGCCAAACAAGCATAAAGGATCAAAGACATATTTCATCATTTAATATAGAAGTGTAACTCTTTGACAAGTATTACTTGTAGTCGAGAGAAAGAAGGCAGCTTGACAACATCTAGCTAAAAAGCATCTTCCAAAGAAGAATACCTAATCTAGGAAGCAAATAAATGACAATGCAAACACAACTGGAAAGGAATGCTAGTGCCACAGTCTTTGCACATGACATTATTGCAATTTAGCATATACATATTCAAACAGGCAGAAAGCGGACTAGTTGCCGAACATTTAATTTTTCCCGGATATTTCCTACCTTTTTTGTTTTTAAAAAAAGCATTATCAAGTAATACCAATATGCATCAAATATGGTTTTTCCACTGCAGCCCCTTTCTTATTTAAAAGCTTCTCTCTAGGATTTTCAGACAACACGATGTATTAAAAACAGTACACCTCATTCATTCCAGCTAGACTCAAATTCATGAATTTCCAGTTTCTAGTTATCCTGCAGACCTGCACATATTGGCTCTTCCGTGTACGCAAAATTATATAATCAAATTTGTTCTCCTCTTGACTGTACACCTATCCTCTTCCTGGAGATCAGAGATAGGAGAATCCCAAGGAAGGTCCAACAATTCATCACAAAATCTCGATGCAGCATTTTCATTATAGTTCAGCTTCCTAGATCACTCTCTTTCCAATTTGGGAAAAGATCCAAAAAAGCTCTTAAACAAATTCAAAAATCTCATTCACACACTTCAATTTATTTTGGTTCATATAAGCACTTAAACTACATAAAAGGGTGCAAACACACACTTCACTATCAGTAAAATAAACGACGCCAAGTTCAACCCCCCGCCTCTCTTGATGGATATTTCATCCCCATAGGCCTCAACGCTCTTCCCCATTGTCAACAATTTTATTGGTTTTATTCACCTTTCTTGCAGTGTCCTACCAAGATGGAATGATGAGGCTCCACCGTCGACGATGTTGTTGCGGCAAATGACCACCAAATTCCGGCCTTTATTTCTAGTATTTTGAATTTTCTGAAGCATATGTTCTATTATTTTGAATTTTCTGAATAGGCTTAGGCGGATCTGTTTGATAATGTTGTCTAGTATTTTGAATTTTCTGAAGCATTATTTCTAGTATTTTGAATTTTCTAAATAGGCTTAGGCGGATCTGTTTGATAATGTTGTCTAGAAGAAGAAGAAGAAATTTTGAAGTGATGATAAATATCAACAAGATGATGAAGTAGAGGACTTGAAGAAATTTTGAAGTGATGATATTTATCAGGATTCTGGTGTGGTGAAATTGATCGAGAATAAATTTAGAGGGAAATATAGATGTAAAGCATGTAAGAAACTGTTTAGGTCGTATCAGGCTCTCGATGGGCACAAGGCAAGCCAGAAGAAAATGAAAGTCAACAAGTTGGCAGCACCACGGCAGCAAGCGGCGACAGTGGTGGAGGTGAAGGAAGATACATCAGTGCCCATTCTGCAACATAATTTTCTCATCATGACAGACCCTCGGCGGCAACAAAAGATCACATTTTATTAGCGCGTGAGCATTAATTTTGACAGATTATTGCTCCATTTGTCCAGTTAACAGAATTCAAGAATTGTTGAAGTTTTCAACATAGATGTGAATCTCCCTGCACCGGTTGATGATGAAGAAACCGTGATTTCTATGGTTGTTGGATGCAAAATTTGTCCACGCCATTAAGCAATGACGATTGAATTTTGGCACAAATGGTGCAGACTAGCTTAGAGGTGAAGAGAAAGAAAAGGTTAGGTTGTTTTGCTCTCACTCTCTAAAAATTTGACCACATGTACAGAAGTAGCAAACCATGTTTAACTCTTTCTGTTGGTGAAGGGTTTGTTTGCACCCTTTTATATAGTTTAGGTGTTCATATCAACCAAAATAAATTTAAGTGTGTGAATGGGACTTTTGAATTAGTTTAAGGGCATTTTTGGACCTTTTCCCTTCCAATTTTCTAGTTTTAAAGCTTGAAGGAATTTTCTAGTCAGAGCCCTTCATTTTCTTATGTAGGTTAAACACATTAGTGTTTCCTTCAAGCACTTTCCTCAAATATCATACCGGTATACTGAACAGTAAAAGAATCTATTCTCCACATAATCCACTGATAGCATCATATAGAGTACCAGACAAGTGTTCAAGCAGGTTTCCTTGTATTTGTACCAAATTTGTGGGCAAAGCAATACTTAATAGCTAAGATGACAAGATCATTCAGTTGGACCATGAAAATGCAGATTTACTTCAGAAAAAGAAAAAAGCAAGTGAAAAGAGTGTGGTAATGTGACAAAAATGATTTGATCAACCAGTAAGCTGAACCTAAGTAAAATATGTGGCGGGAAAGATTTTACATTTAATATTAACAAGAATATCTTTCACTTCTTCAAAAAAGTTATGGTAAAAATACAAAATACAACTTATATACATTTTTATGAGCATCCAGGTACAATACAAATCTAGGAATTATGACTTACTTTGACATTATTCATATTATTATATTATTTATATATATACATCGTATCTGCACTTATCTTTGAGTTGTACGGTGATTATTATGCATATGTTTTTCTGTATAAGAAAATAATTTTAATTAATTAAATAAAAAAAACATAGGAAATACATTTGTATTAATAATTATCACAAAAAATATGCATACTAGTTATGACTTATGAGATGGCAGTATTTTAATAAATTGTTAGAAAATTTATTCTGTACTAGTAGGCGATATCAATTTACAGTTTATAGATAATCTTTACCTAAAATTATGAATTTTATACCGTTTTTTTATTTTGTGAGTATGCAGAAACATTTAAGTGAATGTACTATTCAAGAAGTATGGGAAAACATATGTGAGGGAATTAACCCGAATAAAAAAGCATATATATAAAGCCAAAGTACCTGAGGGATAGTACGCTTGAAGGTGTTGAACTTCCCAACAAAAGCATCCAATATTCGACCCTGCAGTATAAGTGACATTAGTTAGCTTAAGGAATGTACAAACATCAAGGAAAGAGAAGCTTCTTGTCAGGATATTGAGAAAAAAAACGCCACCAAGGGAGACATACCAATAAAACACGTGCCTCATCCATTGATGCCTGATCGACACCTTTCTCAAATATCGGTTCCACCTTAAAATAATAAGCCAACATTGAGATCTCACATACAAAAATTTAAAATAAAAAGCACCATGATTTAGCTAAAGCTTTTAATGACAAATTAATATGAGTACATACCAGATTCAACATCAAGCGAGCACAAGTAGTATGAATGCTCAAGGACAATGAAGCGTCATGCATGTTACTTGAGAACAGGTAAATAATCCGTGATAACTGCAAACACGTTTATACAGATGAATAATAAGAAAGGCAGCTCCATGAAGATAGTGATCATTATACAGAGATTGATAATATTGTCAGTTTCGATGGAAAATAAATGAGGAAAAAGCAGAATGAGACCAAATGATCCTATAAAATACAGCCAAAAATCTGCCTTACCTGAGACAAAGAAAGATCTCCCCTGACATGGTGAACAATCTCTGCCAAAAGACTATAAGCCAAAGGCCGCAATGTCTCGAAGCATGCTCGGCCAGTTCCAACAAGCACCCTGGGACAGTCCAAATGTCATATTCAAGAGGGTCAAAAGGCAAGATGCAGAATATCAAACCACAAAATGTTGAATTCTTAAAGTTAACAACTTCTCCATATCCCAACAACCGAGTTACACACCCACATTGACAAACGGCCACTAAGGCAAAAAACAAACTGACGCATGAGGGGGATGCAATCTACACTGAGGATAATATCATGATAAGATAAACAAGATAGCAAACATAAATATCTAAAGACATGGCCAATAAAGAGCAACTGAGCACATATCTGGAACTAAAATTCAGAAGTCTTGCATGGAATGCATATTTAAATAGGGTAATCATTAAAGTGCAAAATTAAGATTTTTTTTCCACTTTCCCAAAAAACAGGTAAGATCATGCATCATATACAGCGAATGATCTCAAAACCCCAGGCGTGGAGGAAAAAATTTAAATCATTAAAATGTTTCAATGACCTGTTTGCTACATATAAGCATACCTCTCATCCAAAAGAGTATCAATTAAAGGAAATAAACCCCTTTTGAAGTCCGTCCCAAGAACATGTTTCAGAGCTACCAATAGTTCCTGTAGTGAACAACTTCACAGATCAACTTTGAGGAGATTAAACAAATAAAAGCACAAAAATTGCAAGAACATCTAACCTTTCGAATTGAAACTGAATCAGAGCAAGTAACAAGCAGATTTACGATGCTTTTGCATATGCTTTCTTCATGCTGTTTAATATAGTCAGCAAAGCTCTTCAACAGGTAAGTCAAGAAAGATACAGTCTGCACATAAAGAATGAGAAAATGGCTAAGAAGTTAAACAAATTCCAGAGGACGTCATAAGATGGAAATGCATTACCATTTTGTCTAATTAGGAAAAAGGGTATAAAAAATTATAGCAAAACATAAATAATTAGTCTAGCACGATCTCAAAGGGGGGTGATCATATCAACTAAAAATGATAAATCATTAGGAGATTCAGATATACAATCCCAGGCTTCATGCTAACCATCCACTCCAAGAAAAAAACACACATCTCAAATCTTACCTTGACTTGTGCACCTTTCAGCTCGATAAAATGAGTCTTCAAATGAGGTGGTACCTTCTCAGGACCTGGGACTGATATTGCTGCCACCATCAGTGGCAATAAATGCGGGATATTAGTCTGAACAAGTCGCGCGTACAACTGAAACAGAAACATCACAACCAGTGGACTCTCCGTGACAACCTTAAATGACCTCGTGCTGGGATTAAGCTGCCCTGAAGCCCCAACATAACTACCTGAAGGGCCCACTTGATCGGAAATATCAATAGGCTTTACATCATCACCACTTAAAGCTGACCCCATGGACCCAGAGGTCAAGGGTGGGGCTGGCGGCGGTGCCATCATGGCCCCACTCTCAAAGAAGTAACTAACAGTAGCCCTAAAATTCTGATAAATTTTGCAGACAAAATCCAGGAATGGCTGTACTTCAGTCTCTAAACTCGGCCTAAAGTTCCTAAGCAAATCAAAAATAATCCTAATGCAAATCAAACCATTTTCCTCATTGTCCGTTGTGAGTACATGCATGGCCACTTTAAGAAGCTCCTGAACAAAGGGCCTGAGAACCTCACTGTGGGGCAGACGATTAAGAATTTCAATTATAATGTTTCGCAGCTTGTGCTCCTGGTTATCAACAAACTGGGGCTTGGTAGTTTGGTGTAAAATTGTAGAAAACGCACGAAAATAGCACTTCAAGAAGTTCAAATACTCCCCTGTATGGCAAATCTCCAAACTATCCCGTACCTCCATCGCCATTTGCAGCCTCGTCTGAATTGCTGCACCAATTAAACACAAAAGCACAATGAATACACAAATCCTGCGCATGTAAACAAGAAATATGCTAAGATAAGCAAAATAAAAGTTGGCTTACGGAGGTTGCTTTCGATTAGGTGCATGGAGTGCTGCTCGAAATTCTGAACTGGACTCATTGTTTATGAATTTACCCAAAAAACTAAGAGATTTCAGCCAGCGATGAGGTTCTAGGGTTTTGTGAGCGGTTGTTAAGGCGGAGGATCAGCAGGCAACGTTTTGAAGTTAGAAGGGCTTTAGCGTCGAACTTGGGGAACAGAGATGTGCATGTGATAGTTATAGCGTTCGGATTGAAGCATCTTGTTCAGAGAAATTATCAATTTATGGGGTTAATTAAGTATCTAGGGTTTTGGATTGGGGAAAAAGCAGTAAGAAATGGGGGGGGGTTTCAGTTAAGTGATCAAACAAACGGAAGAGTCGCGCACGGTCTGTTTCCCCCCTCAGGGAAGGCCTCTGCACTGTGCCACACTGCCACTGTTGGAGGGGCTCCGCCAATTTTTTACTCCTCTTTTCTCTCTCTCTCTCTCTCTCTCTCTCTCTCTCACTCTACGAATTAACATTTAACATTTTAACTCTCTCTCTCCCACAAATTATTTATTCTTTATTTAGGAGACTATACTGGAATAGCCCATTTTCATAGGGGTGTTTCTACTTGCACCACTAATTTTACTCTTTGCACTTCCCTTATTCAATATATTACAGATTTTACTCTTTGCACCACACACATTTACATTAATACCCTTCACTCTAAGAATATTTGTTTTACTTTAAAAAAAAATATTCGAAAGCACAATTTCGAACACGTTCATCTTGTTCGAGAATATTAATTCGAACGACTCCAATACATAGAAAAAATTTAATTCGGAAACTAAAGTTTGAACAACTCTCATTTGTTCGGAAACTAAAGTTCGAACAACCCTCATTTGTTCAAAAACTAAAGTTTGAACGACACTTAGAAAATTTCAGGGTATAAAGGTGTTAGAAAATATTTTCCAAACGAACTATGTTCGAAAATTGAAGTTCGAACCACTCTAATATGTTCAAAAACTTAAATTCGAACGTCATGAACTCCGTTTTTCTCCAAGTTTTGTTCGAAAAATGGAGTTCCAACCACTCCAAAATGTTCGAAATTTCCAATTTGAACGAATCGCGATCTAAAAAAAAACCTCCACAACACATTCTAAACTCGATTATTTTCAATTAATACACCCATACTAGCATCTAACACTTCTAATAAACTATTATAAGTTGATGAATAATTCGATTAATTTGTTTTTTTTTTTAAATTTTGTTTAGTTTTGAATTTGTGGTGCATTGAGTAATTTTTGTAGTATGAATAAGTAATAAAAGGGTATTGAAGTAACTTCACGATTATTTTATTTTCTTTATTTCTTTTGTGGTGCAAATAGTAAAAGTAGTGGTGCGACTCCCTTTTTATAATTAACCTTTCCCTCCTAATTATGCGGACGAACTGCAAATTTTTAAAATTAGCCACGTTTCTACTAGTCATTTAATAGTGATTTAGTTTTACCAAGAAAAAACTCACTAGTATTTGATCTAAATTTTCTATTTCACGCATTATTTCTTTTGTTTTGTAAATTGATATTGAATTGTATGTTCAACCAGTCATCAATTTATAATTAGTAGAGTTATCAAATTAAGTTAGGTTAAATTGCTACTTCATCCCAAATATATCATGTGCTAGACGGTCCAACACACAGCCCGAGCGGGCTAGCCCACCACTATAATATTTTCTATAATTATTTTTTAAAGAATATCTATCTATCTATATATATATAATAACACACTTCTACAAGACAAAATTTCCCGCCCATTTGCAAGACAATTTTAGTCAATTCATAATATACAATAATTTAATACATTATTTATTGACATATTTATGATAAAATTCCTATAATTAACATGCCTATAATCAATTATTTGTTTAATCATATTCATATAAGTATAGAAACCATGTAATTACGTTAATCAATGACATCAATCTTATAATAGTTGCCTAAAAAATAAATCTTATTTAAAATATCATATAGGTATTATAAGATTTATGTTTTAGGCAACTATAATAAAATTGATGGCATTGATGAATATGATTAAGCAAATAATTGATTATAGGCATGTTAATTATAGGAATATTATCATAAATATGTCAATAAATAATTTATTAAATTATTGTATGTTATGAATTGACTAAAATGGTCTTGCAAATGGGCGGGAAATTTTGTCTTGTAGAAGTGTGTTATTATTATTATTATTACTATTACTATTACTATTATTGTTATTATTATTATTATAACATAGGCTGATTTGGTGAGACAACCACATATAAAAGGCTCAGTTTCATATTTGATTCTTTAAATATCCATTTGACGCACCATTGATCGGTACAAATCTTTCTTGCGATACAAAGGTATATAGAGTACGAAACTTATAAATGATCGATTGTAGCTAGTGAGACTGTATGTTCCATTTTTTATAGATCCTTTGTGTGTGCTTGTTTGTATTTTTATGATTATGTGCTCATTAGTTTAGTATTTTATTTTTTGTGTGTTTTTTTTGTTTTTGAAGGTTTTACAAATAACAAAACAATATTGCATGACTCCATTTCTCAATCTGGTGAAAAAGTTGGTCACTTCAACCTCCAAGGACAATTATGTTTAAGTTGCATTTGTTTCATGTACATAGTGTGTCTACATAAATAAATAAACAGAATTATTTTAGTTTTTAGTTGGTCTCTTATGATAGCAAAATATGCATATGGAAAATGTTAATAAGTTTAGGACTCAATTTTCATTCTTAATTTGTTATTACAATGCTTATGAACTGTAATTTTCTTAATATATAATTATATTTTTGTGTCAGTTCTTCGTGCACTCTTCTTGGCCAAACAAGGATGTTATCAATTTCGTTTTACAATTTTATTTTTTAAAGTCAAATTTTAGACTTATTTTATAAACTCGGTCTCTTAATTAAGCACTGTATCATGATTGTTTCAATTGAATCCTTGATCAAATTGTAAACGTATGATCCAATTTTGTATATATAACTATTGAAATATCTACTCTAAATAAATAGGATCGAAAGTTATTGTTAATTAGCAAAATATTTGTATACGTACATATTATCAAATTTATTCTAAATCTCATCTATACCAAATTCAATTAAATATTCCAGTTGAAAGACATTGTTCAGAAAGCATATATTATATGTTATTGCATTCTATTTAAAATTAAAATGTATTCCACTGGATTATGTTACAAAATTATACAAAAATTATTATGATTTCCTGTTCTGTTGTTGAAATATTCGAACAATTTATTTTTAAAAAAATGTATTGACTCTCTAATATAAAATATGAAGTTCAAATAAAAAACACTTGTCAGCACAATTTATTTTAATCCTCAAGATTCAACGAACTGTGACACGATCTCAAAATTTGAAACCAAAACTCGTAAAAATTTGTCTGTGCATCGCACGGGGGACATACTAGTTTGTATTTACGTTGCACCCTTTAAATTTTATTTTATTTTTATTTTATACATTACGCTATTTTGTACTTTTATCAATCACCTTAAAAAATCAATTTAATACGGAGACGGAGACAGAAAGAGAGATAAGTTACATCTCTTTCTTTCTCCACCACTCATCTCATTATCGCCACAACATCAACGACTAACCAACTATCAAAATTGCACAAAAGTTTTGAAAATTATTTTTCGAAAAATGTTGTTTGATCATCCAACAAATCTTTGAAAATACATTTTTTGAACATGTCTTGTGTAGTTGAAAATTAATTTTCGAGCCTATGTGACAGAATTCAGACAGTATTTTTCGAACACTATAAAACTTGGTTGTTTGGATTGTTCAAAGGCAATGACTTCATTCCATTTTCGGCGGCGACGGATTACACGGGCGATTGAGAGAGAAAGAGAAAAATGAAGATTATGTGGCAGGACCAAAGAGTGTGAGATGAGAGGAGCAAATTATACTTTCATAAGGGTGTTTCTATTTGCACTACAAAAATTACTTTTTGCACCACAAAATAAATTAATTCAAAAATAATTAATTATGAATTTACTTAATCATCCTTACTACAAAAATAATCAATAAATAAAACAAAATTAAAAAAGAAAAAGAAAAGGACGATTTGCAGGCGAATCTTCTTCCCTTCTTTTGCGTTTCTTATCTGCTGGAAAATTTCCACAGTTTTGCAGCACGGTTATTCTCTATCGGAAAATTCCCAACGATTTGCAGTTCACAATGATTTTTAGTACACACGGTTCTTCTCCACCGATTTGCAAAACCACCACCGGTGTCCACCCTCCCGACACCAACTCTTCTTCTCCTCCACTCCACTTTTCGTCATGAGTGGTTCGAAAATTACAGTTCGAACACAATGATAGTGTTCGAAAATGTGTTTTCGAATCTATAGAAATGTGTTCGAAAATCAGATTCTCGAACCAAGTTGGGTATTTTTTTGTATCTCGTTCGGAAATTATTTTTTGAACAATTTGGATATGTTCGAAAAATACTTTTCGAACAACCTAGACAACATTCGAAATTTTCAGTTCGATCGAAAAGGTGATTAAAATCGATTGTGCATACGCAGTTTAGCAATTATGGAATCGGAGTGTGTATGATCCTCTTCATAGGGAAAAGGGGAAAAGGAGTGTGTATGATCTTCTTCATAGTATTTGCTGCCATTTCCAGTTTCTTCTGCTTTCCTTTCTTTGTTGATGTTTTGAGTAGTCTTTGGAATCGGTTGCGCCGAGCAAGGAGCCAATGATTGTCGGCGTTGTTGTGGATGGACGGAGAAGAACAATATGACGGAGAAGGGTACTAATTTTTTTTTTTTGTGTGTTTCCAAAAATATATATTTTTTTAAGTAAAATAAATAATTTTAGTTGGAAGGATATTATCGTAAATGTGCGTGGTGCAAAGAGTAAAAATAGTGGTGCATGGAGTAAGTGAAGTGCAAAGAGTAATTTTGGTGGTGCAAATAGAATCTCCCCTTTCATAATTCATACCTACATTTTGGGCTTTTTTTTTAAAGTTACTTTTTTTCAAACTTAATAAGAAGATATTATATTTGCACTACATTTTTTTTTCTTTTTGCACCACAAATTATTTTTCATTTTCTTTTATTAATTATAAATTTACCTAAAAATGCTTATTTATAAAAAAATCAAATTTCATGCTTCTTCTCAGCGGATATATCGCCTTCTCCGGTGAACACGCCATCGACCGTCGTCGATGACAACATGCACCAAACTCACCGTAAATATCTTCTCCGGTGAATGTTTCCGCCATCGACAACAATGCACTTTAGTCCTAAAATATTTTATGGTTGGATTATTTTTTTTCCAGATGCGCATCTCATTCAAACTGGTATTTTCAAATAGTCTAGATATGTTCGAAATCCAGTTTTCGAATGACACTTAAACAAAAATCCATGAGATCTTTCGAAAATGGATTTTTGAACATATTATATTTGTTCGAAAATAGATTTTCGAATACACTATGTTTGTTCAAAAATTTATTTTTGAACGAGACTCTATTTTAAAAATCATGTTGTGGTGAATTCGAAATTTTATTTTTGAACCGCTATAACTTTTTTCTTTTTAATCCGTAGTGCATTAAGTAATTTTAGTGGTACGGACAAACGATTAAATGATATTTAAGTAATACAAATAGTATAATTAGTAATGCAAATAGTCATTCCCTTTAATATAACATCTAGTGTATGTTTTTTCAAAAGAAATGAAAAAATAACATTTTATCAATTTTTTGGCCCGGGAATCCTACATAAATAATTGTATTTTAAGATTTATTGATTCGATGATTTTTATTTTCTTTTATGCAGTTGGGAAAATATAAATCTTAAAATACAATCGCATTTATAAAAAAAGTGAGTATTGTAGTGATAATTTTTCATCAACTCGATACGCTAGCCCAAGAAGGTTGAACGTGGTCGTTCAAGTAGTTTTTAAACAGGTAACCGTTAAGTTTGAAATTTGAATGGGGTTGGCAGTTCTGATTTATACGGAAGGGTTGACGGTTTCAAAAGAGTGGACTCATTCTTCAACAATCTCCGCGATTCGTGTGAACACTAGCTACTACCTCTGCCTATAAAAAAATGTTTCCCTCCTCATTTAGCGACTACGCAGACCTACCTACGTTTCACCATCTGCTCTAGAATATATTGAACATCATATTTCCTTAGTCTGATCTCTCACTGACAATCTAACCGCACGACGAAGTTCTTACGTTTTATTCATTTATTCTGCATTTTACCGCATTCTACTTTCATTCTTTTCCTGACTTGAGCGTCAGAGGCCCAACGATCGTCATCCCCGACGGTATTTGGCTCTTACAGTGTTCTTGTTTCGGTTTCATAGATAGACCATTGCTCCGGACTAAACGATAATTGCAGATTTGTAGATCTACAAGTATTGTTGTTAATTTTGAAAATGTTGGTTATTTTATAAAAAAAAAATACAAAATATAGATATCAAAGTGTAATTTATCTTTTTATTTTATATTTTGCATTAATTTTTTAAAAATAAATTTGTAATTACTTCTAATTCTAATGTGATTTGTAATTCTGACGGTGTAAGTTGACGGGATTTGCATCATGCATCTAAGTGTAATTGCAGAAATTGCATTTTTAAGCTACTAGATAGGGTGTGAACGCGCGTAAGTCTAATAAAATCACAATATTTTATTAGAAAACAACAATTACTTATGTCCATACACACTTTTAGCGTTAATTAACTTCTGAAAATAATTTTTTTTAATCCATAACGATAGAAATAGAAAGGAGACATATGCATGTGTCACCATCATGGTCTATATCGATGAAATTACCCAATTACTTGTGTACATAGTTCAAACTAAATGAATTAGTGAGGCCGGGGTAGGCATATATAATTAACAATCTCATGCCGTCTTCATTTTCATACACTTCACCTAATCTTTCATAATCTTCTCGTGAAAATGCTAAATTTAGAGGAGTAAAGTTTCTATCCCATATTTTAATATAACTCCTCAACATTTTATAGGTGATGGAACTAATATTTACTCAGCAAAAGCTATATATATATATATATATATATATATAATCTCACATAACAACCTTCGATAGCAAATTAACAATTAAGATTTTCAGCATATTGGCTAAATTTATTTAAAGGCCGGAGCTCATAAATTAATATAGGGGTTTCTATTTGCACTACGAAATTTACTCTTTGTATCATAAAAAAAAAACATAAACGAAATAATTTAAAAATTACTTAATACCCTTTAAGTTTTCGAAAATATTACACTTGTTCAAAAACCGGTTTACAACCCTGCTGAAGTTCTGAACAAGTGTAGGGTTTTTTAAATTAATCAAAACTAGTTTCCGAACAAGTGTTAGGTTTTTAAATATAATTGATTTTGCTAGTGTTTGATTTTTTTTTAGAGTGAATGGTAAATTAATAAGTCATATTTGTGGTGTGGAGAAGTGTAGGAAGTGGGTAAAGTGCAAATGATAAAATTTGTAATGCAAATAAAAACATCCATTAATATATCTTACAATTTTTTGTAGATTTTCCTGCTTATATTATAATATGTTATATTTTTTCTTTTAGAAATACTTCCTCCGTTTCGTTTTATTTGTTGTTTTAACTTTTTTTTTGTTTTGTTGTAAAATATTTGTTGTTTTATATATTTTCACACACACTCTCTCTAATTTATCCTTATCACAAATCCTATTTTAGGAAAATATAATTGAATAAGATTTTATGGAATATATGAAGGACGGATATATTTGTCCATAAAATTAATTATTAATTATAGATAAGAACCTAAATCAACAAATAAAATGAAATAGAGGGAGTAAGTTTTTGAGCGTTTTGAACATTGAGGAGAGTTATTTTTCTGCTTACACTTTTCTGTCTCATTCATTGTTTGATATATATATAAATTAACATCAAGATGTCATTAATTCAAAGACATATATATGTAGAAAAAAAATAAAATGCACATGTAATCAATTAAATTGTCATCACCAATCAAATGGCGCCACGTGGAAATTAAACAATTGAAGTATCCAAATTCTATTATTTATTTATATTTTGGGAATTTTAATGCCTAAATTAAATAAATAAATTGGTATTCAATATGTGGAAAAATCTCGACCAATAGAAATGCGACACATAAACGAGCTCATGCAAGAAATGGTCATGTTGTTGTAGAGAATTACAAAGGATACAAGGCACCAATAAAATTATGCCACATAAGCCCTAACAAATGGACCAATGAGACGTCGCCACCTAAGCCCCTAAATGCACCCTCATTTGCCTATAAATAGAGGGCTTGGCCTAAGAAAATCACAACAAGTTCAAGAGCTCAAGTTTGGAGAAGGATTCATCGGAGAAAGCTCTCTTCAATCTTCAAAGGCATTCAAGTTGGAGATTCAAGGCGTTCTTCACGTTCTTCCCCAGAAATCATCCCAACCTCGACATTCGATCCGGATCCAAGGTGCTCGGCCCTCCAATCGGCGTTATCAACCTCAAATCCCCAAAAACAACTTGAAGATTCAAAGCGTTCTTCAACAAATCGTCTCAAAAATTACGTTCGATTCGGAATCAAGATGAAAATCCTTCGAATCGACGTTATAAACCTCCCAGCATCGGATTCCTGAAGATCGAAGAGCAAGAACAACTCGAAGATCTTGAAGAACGACGATGAACAAATCTTGAAGAGAAGAATCAGAAGATCCAAATAGAGAATCGAACCGCAAATTGTAATTTCAATCGAAAATCTTTTCTTTGTACGATTTTCCGGTGTTTATTAATTTAAATACTCGGAATTTGTGTTACAGCACATTTAATACTATCTCGGTCACATAATTGTTAATCCCCTTCCGATTTTCACTCAAATTAAAAAAATATATTTAACATACTTGGAAAATTAAAATTATGCTTTTTTTTTCTACAGTACCCGACCCTTATTTAATTATTCAAAATAAAGGGAGTTAATTTCAAGGAATATATATCAAATAATAGCCTATTAAGAAAATTGGAAAAAAACAATAATGCACATCTAATAAAGAAAGTAAATTATAATTTTGAGACAAATAATTAAAAAAAATAAAATATTAGAATTATGAGACGAAAGGAGTATAATAAATAAATAGCATAGTCTCAGGTGATGTATAAAAAATTATAGTACTATATTTTTGAAATTAAATAGGTCTGTTCAATAACTCAGCGTGCAACAACAATAAAAGCTCAATAAATCTATACAAATAATTAACATTATAAAAATTTAAGAACTCAACACAACAAAATTAACAACTGAAATTAAAATATGACATATTGTCCAAAAAATAGGAATATATATAAATTTGTGCATGTAAGGTATGATGATGATGTAACAAATTGGGGTTCCAGAAGAGATCGATGGAGGAGACAAGTCCACATCAACAAAATGCCATTTCTAGTATTCTTGATTCAATCCTTTCACTCAAATGAAATTTCCCACTACATACCATCAAAAATATACACAGCCAACTTACGTACTACTTATAGTATTACTTCATTTCATTTACATAAGATAATGAGCACATATATACATATATAATATTATTTTGAATTTTGATAGGATGGAGATAGTAATTAAGATAGGCCAACCACCACCCTCCACAAAAACCTATTAGCATCAATTAACAGAAATGTCTAGTGAAGTGGACGCCAAGAAATTAAACAAACTTCCCCTATGATCATTTCTTTTTTATTTAATCAAACTCCAAGACCTATCAATTCCTTCTCCCTACCACCTCCACAACTGCTAACACTACACTTTGTAGCAGCTAACTTAGGTAAAATAAATCAATAAATTTCTTGTTCCAACCATATATATACATATAATTGTAGTGATCAAGATTTTAAACTTAATTGATCATCGCCTCCGATATTAATATTAATCACTTATTAATTCACTGATCAATTATAACTTGATCCACCATGCAAGCTGGAGAAGAAGGGGTGGTGGTGAGGGGCCGAGTCGAGATCGATACTCGACAGCCATTTCGCTCCGTGAGGGAGGCCGTGATGTTGTTTGGGGAGAAAGTGCTGGCCGGGGAAGTCTATGGCAACAAGCTCAGAGAGTTAGAGGTGATCACCACTCCTGCAATTTTTTTAGTTAGCTAGCCTTTTTTTATTTAATTATGGTTTCATATATGCATCATTAATATATTATTACTATATATAAAAACCTCAATTTAAATGATTCTGTTTTACATTAATCTATGTTGGTACTGACTTAATTAGATGCAAAACAAAGCGAAAAAAGAGCCATCAAAGTTTGGAGCAGTAACAGCAGAGCTAGAAGAGACGAAGCAAAACCTAGAAAAAGCAAAAGAAGAAGGAAATCACATGGCAAACTGCGTAAATGCACTGAGGCAAGAACTAGAACAAACAAAAAGAGAGCTGCGCCAACTCAAAACCAGAGAAACACTCTCACATATTTTGGATGAGCCAGAGATTGATGAAGATATTAAATTCGTCGAAAACATGAAGAATGTGGAGATGATCATCAGCACCCCAGACAAACATGAAGATCATAAGCCGGAATTTCTTCAGAAGAAGAGATCTGTCAAGTTTGCTAGTCCATTGTTGCTAACAAAAATGATAGATAGCAATGGTGATCGAGAGGGCAAAGAAGCGCCCTCGTCAAAGAAGAAGAAGACGAAGAAGAAGCCTTTGGTTCCACTGATTGGAGGGCTATTCCTGAAGAAGATCAAGAATAAGGGAGCTAAAGAGAGTGAATCTTGAATTTGTCTATGCTATTTTGTTTCCCTTTGGAATGTTTTAATTTGCATGAAGATGGAAGGAATATTTTACTTTTTTTTTAGAGATCGTATATTGTTTGGGAGCACATATATAATAACATGAGATTTACATTTTACATTAAAATTCAAATACTCATTTTCATATGTTTGTTATTCAGTAATTATGTGGATATTTGCAAAACTATTTGTTATTGCGATTTTCAAGCACACACACATATATATGTTCACGTATATTTATGGCAATATGTTTGTCTGTGGAATTTTCTGAAAAATAAGTGTTGATCCATTGTACTGAAAGGGGAACACAAAGCGAGTTGCAAGAATAAATTAACAAAGTGTTACTAGAAGTGTTCCGGACAGTGTGGACCGCACAACTTTTAGGCAATTTATTTTTATGTACTGGTTTGCTTCAATACATGATTTTGATTAAGAAGAAATGTCTTGCTGCCTACCCATGCTTGAAGAGATTGTGCTTAATTAATATTCACCATCAACTCAATATGAAAGATCGATCTCTATTCAGACAAGAAAAATTATATATATGCCGGTTAGGGTCTGAAGATCCACAAGGGGAAAGCTTCTCTAAGGTTTGCTTGTCGGATTCAAGGCCTACAAGAAGGCCTCTCTAAGTGCATTTATGAATATGTGTGACTCATGAAGATAAAGCTCCTGTATATTGATGCATTATTTTAATGAGCTTTTGAGGTCATAGATATCAACTAGAGTTGTTCCTTAAATTGTTCAACATTTTGTCACCAACACTTAGATGGTGCGAAATTGTATGTAATATTGGGAGAGATCATAAATGAAGACATGTGGTAGATATGGTATGCTAGCTTACACGATTGTGAGAGGATCTCAAAATTTAGTTAATCAAAGAGTTTGCAAAGAAGGAAACTATGACATAAGGATGGAGTCGTGTATGTATAAGTATCCCAAGTAATTTTCACGAATGAGTAGTGAACTATTATTCAAGTTTTAACGAAGTCCCTCCAGAGTAGGTTGTTGAACTGAACTGTGTTACCGATTCATATATTGTTTTACTACTTTTATTCTTTTTCTGTTCCCACATTTGTCAATAATATGATTAGGAACATAAAACAAAACATCATGATTAAAATGCTCATATTATGTTTTTTCACTATTAATTAAATTAATTATATATATATATATATGTATTAGCATTTTCAATAAAAAATTTGATGTTGTTTGATAGTTGTGTATTTTACACAACTTTTGGATATGAATTGATGATGTTTAAGTTGATAAGTTGTGTGATTTTCATAATTTTTGTGCTCATTATGTTATCATTTGGTATTTTTGATGTATTTGTGAGTTTGGAAGTAATAGTGATGAATTTGATGATTATTTTGTGGAAAATGATCAAGTATGTGCTTGGAGAGCTAAATGAGGGACCATTTAGGCTCTTGGACCGGATTTAAAGAGCAAAGCCCATGAGAATTGATGAAAATAATTCATCATAATCTAAATGGGTGATTGAAGAGCCTAAGAAGATAAAGAATTGAGTTAGGAGCGTTGTGCAAGTTGAATCGGCTCAATCAGATGAGAAACGAGTGAGAACAAACCATTTTAATGAAGCCTGCGCTGGGTCGACCTACCAATCGACCTAGTCCTTAACAAAATACACATGGCCGGGTCAACCCACTGGTCGACCCAACCACTCGACCCACCAGTAGACCCGTAAGTGCACATGCCAAAATATGAAAAACAACAACTTCCAGACAACTCGGCGATCGGCGAAAAAATCGACAATCGGTGGACTGCTAGGCAGAAATCACTGACTCGTCTTTTCCAAACTTGGTGATCGACGGGTGGTTCGGTGGATTTGTCCTTGTTTCTGGGAGATCCGGAGATCGAAACCCCGGGTCATCATTTTTCGGCGCATTTCTCGCACGTTTCAAGTCCGATTGACCCAATTTAAGTTAGAGAATGACCCTAACTTGATCTTCTATCTTTCTAGATTACTTTCCAACTGAATTGGATCCCAAAATTATCTCTTTATAGCTCACACTTCCACAAAAGGAGCAAGAACATGGAATTACACTAAAAAAGGCGAAACTATGATCAAACACCAATTATGCATGCATTAATCATTAAATATCATTCAAATAAATGCATACATAATCTATGTTTATCAGTAATAAAAGCCTAAATTTCCATTTGGATGCTCAAATAAAATCGAGTTCTTCTATCATTCGAGATATAAATCTATAAATCTTGACTAGAAAATATAGCATCCATATTTTAATTTCTTTATTTCTATGCATTTTTAAACTTACAGAATGTCTAATAGAATAAATACTTGGGGTGTTACATATATGTGTGTGTGTGTGTGTGTGTGTGTGTGTGTGTGTGGAGAGAGAGATAGAGAGAGAGGTTCTAGAGAGAATAAGTTCAGTGTGAGAAAAAAGAATCAATCTTAGTCATATATTCAGATTATTTGAGCGGCCCAAATTACTTCAAATTTGTAATATTTTACTTTTTTAGGGTTTCGGGGTTATATGTGTAATTTGGTAATTAAATGTGAGTTACCTCTTTTTTTCTCAACATTCTGCACACACACATTCTCTCTCTCTCTCTCTCTCTCTCTCTCAGCAAATGAATTGAATGAATCATCTACTAGATCTTCTAATAGTGAAGATTATGGTTATGATTTTGAATCATTAATGAAGGAAGTAAATTTCATCGATTTTTTGTTCTCTCTCAGCAAAAGAATTGGATGAAGAAGAAGAAATTATATCATCTACCAAATCCGCTAATAGTGAAGATGATAGTTATGATTCGGAATCATTAATGAATGAAGAATATTTCATCAACTTTTTGTTCGATGAAGATATGTATTCGATATAGATTCAACTTAAGATTAATGTTATTCATGAACGTCGTTTTTTAAATTGATATTTTATTTTTAAATATAATTTAACAATACAAATTGTGGTGTATTGGCCCATTTGGGCTTTCTGTCTTGGCCCACTTACCTTATTTATTTTTCTGGCCCAGCTGCTAAAGCTCATTCCCCCCTTCCTTAACCTAATTTACCTTATATATTTAATCCTAGCCCTAAGTTACCATATTTACTCTTTCTCTCTCTACAAATGGCCGATCCGTTTCACCTTCTCTCTCAAGCCTCACACCACTCTCCCTTAACCCTACTTGCTTCAGAGCAACCTTTGCTGTTCTCTCTGTGTTGTTGGCCAGATTCATGTCCGTGGTCTCCTGATTTGGCCGTGAGTTGAGAGTTTGCTGAGTAATCTTTGATAGTTGAGGGTTTGTGAGAGCTTCAGACCCTTTATCCACTTCACTTTTGTGGTCTAGGGTCTTTTCTGTCACCTGGAGTGCCATCGTCGTCGCCTGAGGAAAAATCTGAGCCGATCTGTGTCTTCAGGACACATTTTCCCTCATTTCAACTCTCTTGTTTCTTATTTTGTGTTCTTTACTATTTTCTTCCTGTTACTGTTCTTGCTTAAGTCAAAATCATCTCTAACTCCCTATTTTTCTACAGATCTGTCACATATTGTTAAGAAGGAGTCTGTGAAGAATTGATCTCTCAGACCCTCTCTGAAATCCAACCCTCATAGTTAGCCTGTGAAGAAATACACTCAAAGAGAAAATATGAGGCTGTCAGGCTGCCTGAGCAGCCGTGAGGTAAACAGAAGAGGCCAGAAAACAAGAGTTGAACCCCTGGCTAGGTGATACCCAACAGTGGTATCAGAGCTAGGTTCCCTAGCCACCGGTAAGGGCTGCACCGATTCGCCCCCGATGGGTACTGTTAGTGCCACTGCATGCACTAAGGTTTTGTGTTGTTAAATTGGCGAGATATGTTTGACAATGTGTGCCTGGGTATGTCCCACGAAGATTTGTTTTCCGCTGTGCAAGAAAAGAAAGAACAGTTGGTGAACTGTTCCAGAGTTTGTCCCAGACAGAACCAGGGACACTCTATTTATGGCAGTTTCCTTATTGGAAAGATCTTGCGCCAAACCAGTTTGGAAGCTCAAGATAGATTCGTTTTACTGCCTTGTGGTGTAGATCCGGTGCTGAATTAACCCTCCTACACATGGGAAGTATCTACACACGTTTGGAAGGCCACAAACCACTTACCTAGTTGGCGGAAGGCAAGAGATTGACGCCAAGCTAAAGAAAAGTCTATATATGAAGACCGATGTGTGCAGCAATCGGAGCCACTGATATTTTGGTCAGATTCTAGTGTTAGAATCAGTTTGTGGTCATTTTTGTAACTAGTAGGTGTTCATTAAAACGTTCAACGTGAGAGACTAGTATTGAGTGTTACGAGTGAAACACGTGAGGGGATTTTTATTCCGTTTTGTACGTAATCTCGGGAGAGATTGTAAGTTGAAGTCGTGGGTAGCTAGAGGGAGTCTAGTGTCACGGTTGTGAGGGGATCTTACAACTTTCGACTAGCGAAAGAGTTCGTAGAGAAGAACGAGTAGCATAAGGCGGGAGGCTTGTATGTGTAATATCTCTAATACACTCGACGAAGGAGTACCAGTCGAATCTTCAAGTTTGGGAGCAATCCCCCCAGAGTAGGTTGTTTGAACCGAACTAGGTTACCATCTCGTGCGTTTTTACTGCTTTATTTATTCATGTTCTTGCATCTGTCCCACACATATCACAGAACAATTTCTAAGCAGTTTACTAAAAATGTTTAAAGCACGGATTACTATTTTTCAATTAGCACCAGAGCGGGTTTCCTGTATTCAGGGTTGATCTTGGGGTATTAATCTGTGTTATTATGTTGTTTTTGCCGAGATGAACTCGGTGAAAGAAGGAGCCTCGACGGTGCGACCTCCGCTCCTTGATGGCAATAATTATGCCTATTGGAAAGCTCGTATGACAGCTTTCATTCGCTGAATTGATGAGCGTGCCTGGAAGATGGTGACTGAAGAATGGAAGCCTCCTATCAAGAAGGATGAAAAAGGCAAAGTGGTGCTGAAGCCGGAAGAAGAATGGGAGGATGCCGACTTCCATGTCATAGGGCTAAATGCTAAAGCCATGAATGTTATCTTCTCTGCTATTGACATGAATGTCTTCAAGCTCATATCCACATGTGACAAAGCTAAGGATGCGTGGGATATCTTGCAGACCACGTTTGAAGGAACTAGCAGTGTTCGTGCCTCTCGAATGCAACTGTTTACCACCAGATTTGAGAACCTTCGCATAGATGAAGGTGAAAAACTTGCTGATTTCAACGCCAAGATTTGCGACATCGCTAATGAAAGCTTTGCGCTTGGAGATGCGAAAGGTTTTGCGATCTTTGCCTAGAAGATTCGCTTATAAAGTCACGGCCATTGAAGAGGCCAAAGACGTGAGCAAGATGAAGTTACAGGAGCTGATGGGTTCCTTGCGAACCTTTGAAATGGGGCTGGCAGATGAAGAAATAGTGCAAAAGAAAAGCATAGCTTTTCAGGCAGGTTGCAGTACTGATGTGCCAAGTAATGTTCCTGACAGTTCGGACCTTGCAGAATTAGTTGCATTACTTTCAAAGAATTTTTCCAGGTTTACAAGACAATTTGAGAAATCATCTCAAAATTATTCTGCCAAGAACAGGTTCTCTAAACCTCGAAAAACCAAGGATAATGAGTCAAATGATGACAGTTATAAGGAAGCAAAGTGTCATGAATGTGGTGGTTATGGTCACTATCAAGTCGAGTATGCTAACACTCTAAAAAAGAAGAACAAGTCATATTGTTCTACCTTCAGTGAAAATGATGATCCGGATTATAATGAAAGTGATGAAGAAGGTATAAGCAATCATATTGCTTTCATGACACACTCTGTCAAAGAGACTGTGCTTGTATCTGTTCCTGACAGTGAGGTCGAGAAAATTTCAGAATGCAGCGATGATGAAGAAGATGAAGAATTCTCTGTGGAATCAACTATGGAGGCGTATGAGAAGTTGCATTCCAGTTGGATCATGGTGGTTGAGGTCAATGAAGACCTGTTAAAAGAGAATTCCAATCTCTTGAAAGAAAGAGATAATCTCTCTACTCGCCTTAATGAGGTGCAAAATGAATTGCTGCAGTCCAGAAATAGTACTCAAGCACAGAATGCTGAACTCCAACACCTAAAGAAGCTTGTCAAAATGATGAACTCCGGATCATCTCAACTGGATGAAATTCTTTCCAAAGGAAAGAGTCCTCAAGATCGTTCTGGGCTCGGATATAATGGCGCTCACACCAAATTTAAAGTACTTTCACATCTTCGGAAGCACTTGTTATATGTTAAGAGACCGAGAGCAGCTTGGCAAGTTTGATGCCAAAGGAGATGAATGCATTTTTCTCGGATATTCGAGAAATAGTCGGGCCTATCGAGTGTTCAACAAGAGGACCAAGATGGTGATGGAGTCTATCAACATTGTGGTAGATGATCTGGAAGAATCTGTTGCCCAGATTGATGAGGAGATTGTTGATGTCACAACTCCTGTGCCAGCTTCTGTTCCAAACAGTTCGGAACATCATGATCAAGCTGAGTTGAGGAACGAGAATCTGGATAGCTTCAAACCTTCAAAAGGTGTGTAGAAACATCATTCTGCAGCAGACATCATTGGTGATGTAAGTGAAGGAATTAGAACCAGAGGAGTTCGAAAGAACTATCGTGAGATGATTGCAAATGTCTGCTACACTTCTACAACTGAGCCCAAGAACGTTAAAGAGGCCTTACAAGATGATCGATGGATTCATGCCATGCAAGAAGAGCTCTTTCAGTTTGAAAGAAATGAAGTATGGGATTTGGTTCCATGTCCTAAAGGTGTTAATGTGATCGGCACGAAGTGGATCTTCAAGAATAAAACCGATGAAGAAGGGAACATAACCAGAAATAAGGCAAGACTTGTGGCACAAGGCTATTCACAAGTTGAAGGTGTGGATTTTGACGAGACGTTCGCTCCAGTTACTCGTCTTGAATCTGTCAGGTTACTCCTTGCAATGGCTGCATGGATGAAGTTTAAATTGTTCCAAATGGATGTGAAGAGTGCCTTCTTAAATGGGTACTTATCTGGAGATGTGTTCATAAGCCAACCCAAAGGCTTTGAAGACCCATACCATCCTGAGTATGTGTACAAACTGAAGAAGGCCCTCTACGATCTCAAGTAAGCTCCACGAGCTTGGTATGAACGACTTACCAAATACCTTCTGGAGAAAGGATATGTTCGTGGTGGTGCTGATAGAACTCTCTTCATCAAGAGAGAAAAATCTGACGTGATCATCGTTCAGATTTATGTGGACGATATTGTCTTTGGATCTGTCTCGGACAGAATGGTGAAAGACTTCGTGAAAGACATGACTTTCGAATTTGAGATGAGTCTTGTAGGTGAACTAACCTACTTTCTGGGGCTTCAAGTGAAGCAAAAGGATGATGGAATCTTTGTATCTCAAACGAAGTATGCAAAGAACTTAATCAGCAAATTTGGATTGGAAAGTTGCAGCCCGAAAAGAACTCCAATGGGGACATCTTCGAAGATGTTAAAAGATGAAGCTGGTGTTGCCATTGAGCAAACTTTGTACCGGAGTATGATTGGGAGTCTGCTTTACCTTACAGCAAGTAGGCCAGACATATGTTACAGTGTGGGAGTTTGTGCTCGCTACCAATCTGAACCCAAAGAAAGTCACTTGAAATCTGTCAAGCACATAATCAAGTACATAAAAGGTACTTCTGAGTTGGGACTTTGGTTCTTCTATGATACAAACCCTAGTTTTGTGGGGTTTTGCGATGCAGATTGGGCAGGTTGTACTGAAGATAGGAAGAGTACCTCTGGAGGATGTTTCTTCCTTGGAAATAACATGGTGTCATGGTTCAGCAAGAAACAGAATTCTATCTCGCTGTCTACTGCCGAAGATGAATATATCGCTGCTGGAAGTTGCCGCACTCAACTTTTGTAGATGAAACAAATGCTACATGACTATAGTGTCCCACAGTCTGTCCTTACCATATACTGTGACAATATGAGTGCGATAAACATTTCGAAAAATCCAGTTCAGCACTCTCGTACAAAGCACATAGACATTCGTCACCACTTCATCTGGGAGCTTGTTGAAGACGGATCTCTTGTAATCAAATATGTTAGAACAGATGCCCAGCTTGCGGACATCTTTACAAAGGCACTTGATAGCAGAAGGTTTGAAACACTAAGATCCTCCTTGGGTCTTTGTGTTCTCTAAACTTCTCCATTGTGAGAAGACTCTCTATACAGTCTTGGTCAGTGATGTATGTATAGAGAGTATAAAATGACCATGGTTACTATGGTCTGTAAGTGTTGTGCCAATATCTGTCTCAGACAGTTTCTGCTTTGGACGAACGGTTACTTTTCAACGGCTAGTTGTGCCTTGATTTTCGCACCACGATCGATTTCACTTCTCCGCACCTAGCTGCGGGGTGATGTGTGAGGATTAAGTGATTTAAGGAAATTTCCTTTTAGAGTTTCCTAATTAAGGTCTTAACCTTATTTCTCAAAAGAGACAGAATCGTTGCAAATTTTTCAAGTCGTTCTCTCTCTGTAGTGTGTGTTTGAATTTTCATTGTTCGAACTCAAATGGCGGACAAAGTTGTTTCTTCTAAGCCCACTCAAGCGAAGAAATCCAGAATTTCTACTGAAGACTTGCGGCAACAACTTGCGGAGCTATCTCAACCCATTGTGTTTTCATCTTCAATTGCCCCTGTCTCTGTGAAGCCATCTGTTGCTTCCTCTGAAACGCTTGCTTCTGTGCCAACTTCTGTGGAACCTTCTGCTGATTTGCCGCCTCGATCTGTGTCTGAGACAGATCTCGATGTTCAACCCTCTCCTAGGGTTTCTGAAGTGCCATCCTCTCCGCCCATGGTGTCTGCGGAAATTTTGGATGCCTCAATTGCGGCTGCCATTGAGAATGTTAGAGGAAATGAAGTCTCCATAGCCTCTGTTGAGGATGATGTTGCCGTCACCCCTGCTGTTGACGAAGATCCTACCTCTATTGAGAAATTTGCTGCATCTCTTGACGCGCTGAAATTTGTTCAAGCTCCGTCTATCTCTGCTGCTGATCCTGTGGTGAGTGACACGCCCGTTGTCACAGTTCAAGTTCCTCTTGGTGAAGTGTCACCTGCTGCTGCTGCTGAAAACCTTGTTCATGATCAAGGTAAAGATGATGTTGATATCTCCTTCCTCGATGAGGAGTCTCCTGTTACTGAGGATGTTTCTGTCCCTCCTCCAAAGGCTACCTCCTCCAAAACTCGCGGGTCCAAACGCAAGTTGGAGTTGAGAGATGAACCAGTCACTCCTCCAGTGTCTGATGATGAAGATGACACACCCATTGCCAAATTGAAATCCAAAGTGTTGGCCAAGGTTGCTGTAAAGAAGGGTTCTCCTTCAAAAATCCTCAAATCCAAGAAAGTTGCTGCTAAGAAGGGGTCTTCATCAAAACCCCCAAAATCAGTGAAGCCTGCTGGGAAAAAGGCTGCTCCTAAGAAACCTGAGGTTGTTTCTGCTCGCCGTGTTACACGGAGTGTGTCTAAGCAGAGAATGGGGTTGATGTCGGGTTGTCGTCACCCGCTGATGAAGCAAGCCAGAGCACCTTCCCCCTCTGATGAAGAAGTAGAGGATGTTCCTGAGTCTGTTCCAGACAAATCAGATTCCAATTCTGAGGACTTTGATTCAAGTCCATGGCTTTGTTGCTGTTCACAGTAGGCACTCGTAGTGAGTTTAATCTTGGCCTGCTGATCTTTGAGAACGTCCTTGCTCATACCGAATCGACTCGTACCCAACAACCTGTTGGCTATCCTGGCCTAATTTTCAGCATCATAATGGCCCAGCATGATGTTGTTTCTACAAATGATGTGTATGCGCCTGTTGCGCAACCGCTGACCATCAACCATAAGCTCTTTTCATCCCAGCATGCTCCGGATGTTCCTTCCCGCGATGCTGATAAAAGTTCGAGACCTGTGCCACCATCTGTCCCAGACAGATCGGCTGCCTCTTTTACTGTCACTTCTGTTTTCTTTGACAGGCATATCAAGTCTCTGGAGCGTGAAGTTGTGTTTCTGAGCAAGTTCATTCGGACTTTCAAAACCAGGAAACAAGAGTTGGAGGCCTTGCTGATTGATCTCCGGGCCCGAGCCCTTGGCCTTGCCTCGCCGCTTGACGTGCCGAGTGCTTCCTCTGTTCCTGCTGCTGATAAGCCAGCTGCTGCTGATGCTGATGATGATGATGATGATGATGCTGCTGCCTCCCCGGTTTGAAGTTTGGTGTTTGCCGTTTCTGGAAACAATTAAGGGGGAGAAGAATGTTGGTACGCAAAGGCCATAGTTGGATGAAGGATGGTCTGTTGCTGATGCTGCTATGAGCGTGTGCTCATTTTTTTTAATATTTGATGATTTCTGAACAAACAATTTTATAGGGGATGTTGTTTACCCCACTTTATTTTTGTTGGTCTGTACTATATTTTTGATCGACTGACGATGCAGTTCTACACTGCGAAAACAATGCTCTGATCATGATGAATGCACTCCCAGTTCAGATTCAGGGGGAGTGTGCTTGTAACTGTCTCTGACAGTTTTTGAATATATCATTTATTTTGATATATTGTTGATCTGTGAAGTTTGTTCAAGTGTTGTGCAGATCGTGATGATAATTGCCGACCATAAACGCCAAAGGGGGAGATTGTTAGTGCCACTGCATGTACTAAGTTTTTGTGTTGTTAAATTGGCGAGATATGTTTGACAATGTGTGCCTGGGTATGTCCCACGAAGATTTGTTTTCTGCTGTGCAAGAAAAGAAAGAACAATTGGTGAACTGTTCCAGAGTTTGTCCCAGACAGAACCAGGGACACTCTATTTATGACAGTTTCCTTATTGGAAAGATCTTGCGCCGAACCAGTTTGGAAGCTCAAGATAGATTCGTTTTACTGCCTTGTTGTCTATATATGAAGACCGATGTGTGCAGCAATCGGAGCCACTGATATTTTGGTCAGATTCTAGTGTTAGAATCAGTTTGTGGTCGTTTTTGTAACTAGTAGTTCTTCATTAAAATGTTCAACGTGAGAGACTAGTATTGAGTGTTTACGAGTGAAACACGTGAGGGGATTTTTATTCCGTTTTGTACGCAATCTCGAGAGAGATTGTAAGTTGAAGTCGTGGGTAGCTAGAGGGAGTCTAGTGTCACGATTGTGAGGGGATCTTACAACTTTCGAATAGCGAAAGAGTTCGTAGAGAAGAACGGGTAGCATAAGGCGGGAGACTTGTATGTGTAATATCTCTAATACACTCGACGAAGGAGTACCAGTCGAATCTTCAAGTTTGGGAGCAATCCCCCCAGAGTAGGTTGTTTGAACCGAACTAGGTTACCATCTCGTGCGTTTTTACTGCTTTATTTATTCATGTTCTTGCATCTGTCCCACACATATCACAGAACAATTTCTAAGCAGTTTACTAAAAACGTTTAAAGCATGGATTACTATTTTTCAGGTACGAAAAAGGTAAGTCCGACCTCTCCCCTGCCTGGGAGAGTCGGCTCTGGTATAGTCTCTAAACCCTAAGCTCCTCTGTGTGGTATATTGCGATCCTGCCTTAAATTTGCTTCCGCTTAGTTTCCTCTCGAAACACCTTGGTATTCAAGGCCATCTTCAACCCTTACTTACAGTCCGGATCGTCTGAATTCCCCTTTGGGTCTTCTTATACGAGTTGCCTGGATAGCAGGGTTAGGAAAGGTGTTCTTGAGTGAGTTCTGGGTTCTATTTGCCTTCTACTGTGATCTCTGTGATTTGTTGAGGTCATGTGGCTGTTCTCTGCCTGTTCTCGTTGGTTTACATCTGTTTCATTCCTGTATTTGTGATCTTTCTGTGATCTTGGTGGAACCAGAGTGGAACTCTGTGTTTTATGAGTTCCTGCGAACTGACTCTAGCTATTGAGTCAGTTATCTTTGGCTGAATCAAGTGTGGGATTGTTCTGAGTGGCCCCTTGCTCCACAGATAAATCTGTGTTGAGAACTGGGCTAGCCTCAGCACTTTATTCCCCAGAGAACTTGATTTCAGTATTTTGGAGTTTTATCTCCTGGGTTTCTGTGTGTTCTGTTGTGTTTTTTGGCCTTTTGGGCACTTCTGAGATCTTCCTGCTGTGTTCTCTAGTGATTCTAGTGTTTTGTATCTCTTCTGGTGTCCCTGACTTTGTTGGGTTATGATCTCTGCCTTCTGCATTGAAATCTTTGTGTGTCTTTGTATCTGTGCTTACTCTGCATCATGAATAACCTTCATGTGATTCCCTTTAATGGTAACGATGATTTCCAGGATTGAAAAACAAAAATTGAGTGCATTTTGGTAAAAGAAAAGGTTAATAAGGCTATTTTAACGAAGATAAATTAATCTGTGGATGATGAGAAACTGCATGAGTTAAATGATAGTGCTAGAGCCACCATCTTGTTAAATTTGAGCAGTTCTGTGGTCAGAAAAGTGTCTCACCATAAGTGTGCAAAAGATTTATGGGATAATTTGAATTCTTTATACACAGCTACCTCTGAAGAGTCTGCATATTCTCTGCAAAATCAACTTATGACTTTTCAAATGGACACTTCAAAAGATGTTGATACTGATATGGAAGAATTCAATAATTTACTTCAAGATTTAATGCTTGCTAGTGATCACACTCTTGAAAAATATGCCCCACAAATTTTGCTTGGTGCCATCCCTGAGTCATTTTCTGAAGTTAAATCTGTATTAAAATATGGTGGTTCCAAGGTCACTTGTGATATGATTGTGACAGGCTTGAAAGCTAAAGAAAATAAGCTTAAAATGTTAAAATCAAAGCCTCTGCATGGTGAGATAATGTATGTCAACAGAAATAACAATAGACAACCTCATCATCATTTTAACAAATCTCTGAACCCTGAAAATCCCAGTGTTTTGGCTGCTGAAAGGCATAGAAAAGAAATGCATGCAAATCCTTCTCAAAATTAGAACTAAAACCATTTTCAAACTCAAAATTTTGATCAAAAGCCCAGAAAGACTTGTTGGAATTGTGGAATGCCTAGATATTTTTCTAATAGGTGTAAACAACCCAAAAGGAACAAATTTGTGAACTATAATCATCAGGCTAATAATGTGTATGATGATGATGATGGTATCTACATGGTCCATGATGCATATGATTTCCAATTTATAAATTACACAAATGTTGTCTCTAAGAATGTGCACAATGACGAGTGGCTTATTGATTCTGGTTGTACTTTTCATGTCACTCCTCATAGACATATGTTTCACAATCTGCATTTCATGAATTCTGGGCATGTTGCCCTAGCTGATGGTCAAAATTGTGAGATACTTGGTAAATGAGATATATGTTTGAAATTTGAGAATGGAAGCATGCTCACATTGAATGATATTAGATATGTTCCTAAACTGAAATTTAGTTTACTATCTGTGTCTAAAATGGCTGATAAGATGCTTGATGGTTTAGTAAATTACTTGAGATTCAAGTTTGAAAAAGATTCCATGCTTTACTTCAATGCTCCCAGAAAGGGGGACTTATATGTTGTGCATGCAGAGTCAGTGCATTTACCTGTTGCTAATGTTGTGCATGATGATAAGACTGCTTTATGGCATGCTAGACTATGACATATGAGCAACAAAGGACTTGAAATATTAAATAAATTTGGTGCATTTGGAAATGACAAAGTGACAAGCATACCATTTTGTGAACCTTGTCTGATGGGAAAACACCATAAATTGCCCTTTTCTGTATCTGTTCCCTACCCTAGAAAGCATGTCAGCTTTGAAATCCTTGAATACTTGCATGCTGATGTTTGGGGCCCTTCTAAAGAGCCCACCCATGGTGGTAATGTGTATTTCTTGTCTATCATTGATGATTTCTCTAGAAAAACTTGGGTCTTTCTCATGAAAAATAAATCTGAAGTTTTTCAAAAATTTTCTAAATGGGCTGTTGAGATTCAAAACCAAACTAAGAAGAAAATTAAGTGTCTCAGAACTGACAATGGTCTTGAATTTTGCAATCTTGCTATGGATAATTGGTGCTCAGATAGAGGTATAAAGAGGCATAAATCTGCTCCCTATAATCCACTACAAAATGGGGTTGCAGAGAGAATGAATAGAACTCTCCTTGAGAGAGTTAGAAGCCTGTTACCTGTAAGATTGATGATTATAACTTGTCTTTATATGTCTTTAATGTTTTCAGTAATGTGGATAAAATTGAGCCTAAGACATATAAATAGACTGTGAGCTCTCCTGAATCTGACAAATGGATTGCTGCTATGAATTGTGAAATAAAATCATTACATGATAACAACACACGAGTACTTGTTGAAAAACCTGAAAATTGCTCTGTAGTTGAATGCAAATGGTTGTATAAGATTCAGCAAGAAATTGATAATGTCAGATATAAAGCTAGACTTGTTGCAAAGGGCTTCACTCAGAAAGAGGGCATAGACTACAATGGAATATTTGCTCATATGGTAAAATTCACAACTGTTAGAATTATGATTGCCTTGACTGCTCACTTTGATTGGGAACTTAAGCAGACGGATGTTACTACTGCCTTTTTGCATGGTGAATTTGAGAATAATATATACATGCATAAGCCTGAGGGCTTCATTGATAAATCTCACCCCAATCATGTTTGCTTACTGAAGAAGTCCCTTTATGGTCTGAAACAATCTCCAAGACAATGGAACATTAAAAATTTGACAAATACATGCAAAGTATGAATTTTACCAGGAGTAAATTTGATCATTGTTTATACTACATGCAATCCAATGTGCCTATGTTCCTTCTTCTCTATGTGGATGATATGTTATTGATTAGCCCCTGCTTGAAAACTGTTGAGCATGTTCAGACTTGTTTATGTGTTAATTTTGACATGAAAGACCTTGGTGATGCTAGAAAAATACTGGGAATGAACATAGACAGAAACAGGAAGAACCATACACTTATTTTGCACCAAACTGCCTATATTGACCAAGTGTTGAAGAAATTTAATATGGAGAACTGTAAACATGTCTCTATTCCTCTTGCATCTCATTTCATGCTAAGTAAAGAACAATCCCCTAAAAGTGAATCTGAAATAAATGATATGCAAGGTGTGTCTTATGCAAATGCCATTGGTTCTGTTATGTACCTTATGATTAGCACTAGACCTGATATTGCTTATGTTGTCTCATGTTTGAGTAGATACATGGCTAATCCTGGGTTGCCTCATTGAGAAGCTTTGAAATGGCTTCTGAGATATTTGAAATCCACTATGTCTAGTGGTTTAATGTTTTCTAAATCTACTGATGGCGTGAAATGTGTTGGATATGTTGACTCTAATTATGCAAATGATAGGGATCAGAGAAAGTCAACAACATCTTATGTGTTTACTTTATGTGGTGCTTACATAAGTTGGAAATCTCAACTTCAGAGTATTGTTGCTTTGTCCTCTACTGAGTCTGAATATATTGTCGCAACTGAGGCGGTGAAAGAAGCTATTTGGCTTCATGGTGTCCTAACTGAAATTAAATTCATTGATGATAAACTCCTATAGTCTTGTTATACTCTGACAGCCAATCTGCTATACAATTATGCAAGAACCATGTGTTTCATGACAGGACAAAACACATTGATGTAAGATTCCACTTCATCAGAGATATTGTGGAAAAAGGAGATGTGCTGCTTGACAAGATCCCTTCAGAGTTCAACCCTGCAGACATGGGCACTAAGTGCATTCCAGTTGCAAAGCTGGAGGCCTGCAAGAGATCCTTAAACATGGATCTGGGTTGAACTGTGAGGAGTAAATGGTATTTCAAGCCCAAATGCTTGGATACCTGCTCTGCCTCTGAGGGCAATGGTTATTTCCTGATGGTTGGTATTATGCTAGGTTGTAACTTGTTCAAGGATAGTCAGTGAATGACTAGAGACTTGTAACTGTTGTTGGGTTGGTCTCTTGTGTTGAGATTGAGATTAATGCGCATAGAATTTCTCTCTCTCACTCATGACCTGTCTGAGTGATAGGAAATGAGTAAAAATAAGGCTGTGATGATAACCTCTATGTTTTTTGGCAGGCACTTCCATGGAGACATAAAGACCAAATGGACCAAAGATGGATATGTGGTGTATTGGCCCATTTGGGCTTTCTGTCTTGGCCCACTTGCCTTATTTATTTTTCTGGCCCAGCTGCTAAAGCCCATTCCCCCCTAACCTAATTTACCTTATATATTTAATCCTAAACCTAAGTTACCATATCTACTCTCTCTCTACAAATGGCCGCGCCGTTTCACCTTCTATCTCAAGTCTCACACCACTCTCCCTTAACCCTACTTGCTTCAGAGCAACCTTTACTGTTCTCTCTGTGTTGTTGGCCGGATTCCTGTCCGTGGTCTCCTGATTTGGCCGTGAGTTATGAGTTTGCTGAGTAATCTTTGATAGCTGAGGGTTTGTGAGAGCTTCAGACCCTTTACCCACTTCACCCTTGTGGTCTAGGGTCTTTCCTGTCACTTGGAGTGCCATCGCCGTCACCTGAGGGAAAATCTGAGCCGATTTGTGTCTTCAAGACAAATTTTCCCTCATTTCAACTCTCTGTGTTCCTTATTTTGTGTTCTTTACTTTTTTATTCCTGTTACTGTTCTTGCTTAAGTCAAAATCATCTCTAACTCCCTATTTTTCTACAGATCTGTCACATATTGTTAAGAAGGAGTCTGTTAATAATTGATCTCTGAGACCCCCTCTGAAATCCAACCCTCTGAGTTAGCCTGTGAAGAAATACACTCAAAGAGAAAATCTGAGGCTGTCAGGCTGCCTGAGCAGCCGTGAGGTGAACAGAAGAGGCCGAAAAATAAGAGTTGAACCCCTGGCTAGGTGATACCCAACACAAATCACGAGCATATGTTTTACTATTTGTTAGCATTGTCAGCGTGTTGTGTTAGCATATGTTTGGGTATCCTTAGCATTCTAGTGTGCTATGTTAGCGGCATAAAGCATTTTATTAGCAATGTAAAACATTTTTATTAGTTGTTCAGTTTCATAATGAATGTTTTATCTTATGTTATCTACAGACTAACGTTGCCACCATTGTAGAAACTTCTTCTAATTTGTCTGAATTTTTTATGCATGATTGTGAATCATTTTTGAAACCTGTAGTGGATGAAGTTCTTACGAGCTAAATATTATGATGTAATTTCATGTATGTGTGTGTGTGGTGGGGAGGATTAGCATGTATACATGATACATGCTCCTAGTGTGTAATTTAGAGATTAATCTTATCCATATATAAATCTTGAAATCAACACCGTCTACAAATTATTTGAATAAAATGAATAATGCTATTTTTTATAATGTTGATTAACATTAAAGGGTAATCTGTGCAATTATCTTTATTTAAGCGTGAATCATGCTATTAATTTTGATAATTAATTCAATAAAAAAACCATCCACCCACGATCGTGGAGTTAGATTCAGTAACCCATATTTTGTTAGGATTTTTTATGGGGGTTTTATTAGTGTTTTTTTTTCCTTCGGTATGATTAAATCTATTTTTTTTATTATAATCTGTTTTATGAATTATGTTTTTTTTTATATTGCTTTCTTATTGATTTTTTTTTAAATTCACAATGCTTTATTTAAACTATTGAATATTTTTTAAAGAAATAAAATGTCGTGTTATATGTTAAGAGTATAGTTATTTTTGTTGAGCTTTAATGGTTTTTTCATAGTATGGATGCTTATTTTGTGGTTGATAATGCTTCATAGATTGATTTGGAATAATTATGATTTTCTGTATTGGAGAAGCTTTATTTTGGTACATTTTTATATATGATTTCATAGTAATTTAAAGTGTTCCAAAAAATTAATATTTTATCTTATTTTGTATTATCTCATGATTAGTTTATGTTTAGGTTATACGAACGTGTTTTTTTTACAATATCCAAGATGCTTTTATTTTATTAATATAATCCTTTTTTTTTATGTGTAACAATGCTTGATTTGGTATTTCGTGTTGATGCTTTAATTGATAATTGATAATGTTATTTATGTAGTAATGATGTTTTAATTTGATATATTATTTTTAGTGTTAATTGATAGTTGGTAATATTATTTTAGTGCTATAGCAATGTTTTAATTGATAACTCATAATGTTATTTTAGTGATATTTCAAAGAATACTAAAAAATCACACAAATCCAAAAGCTTTATAAAAAAAACTAACATTGTCTGTGGAGTTTCAAGGATCGTGAACAACAAAAATAGCATTGCATAACAACCTCTCACATGTTCATTATGAGTTGTAACAAAACCAAAAAAAACTGATGATAAAACATAAATGCACTACAATTTTTTTTCCAATTAATTATAATTAGTTTATGAATCATATATCGTTTTACTTCAATTTAGATTCAATGGTACTGGACAATTTCAATTCAAAATTATTATCACATCTAAACCAGCCATGTTGCAACATAGCAATCATCTAAAACAAATAGTTAACTGAAAAGATTGGATACACTCTTAATTTGAAAAAAAATGGATGCGAAACAAGATTAATTGAAGAAACGAGAATTCTAAAATTTTGATTTCAAGTAAAAGCATTGTTGATAGTGGGAACAAATAATTAATGGAAAAGATGGTTGTACAAATCGAAGAGGCATGAACCAATAAATATATATTCATCAAGATATGGATTAATTTAATGCATGACAAAAATGATCCTTCCACAAAATTAAAGTAAAATATAAATTAAAATAAAACTAACCATAACCGTACATTTAACAAAATCTAATAGATAAGATCAATCCCTAAATTATACACTATAGCAATGCTTGCATTGATCTCTCTTCTACACACACATGCATGCCAAACACATGTATTTTAATCTATTAAATTCAAATTTTAATACTTAATTAATTTCGCAAACTCGAAAATATAATTTTGTCAAAATAAAAATAAAATTATCATCTACAATTAATTATGATTTTGAATACGTAATAGTTGCCTCATTGACGAGATTAATGGACCAAATCCATGAAGCCTAATTAACTAACAGATTAAAATCTATAAATAATCGTATGTTAATTTGCCATCAAGAGTCAAGACACTTCTGAACCTATCATTAAAATTTGAGTTTATATGGAATTGTGGATGCATTTTTTTTTTCAAAAATAAATTATATTTCTTCTTCTTCTTCTTCTTCTTCTTCTTCTTCTTCTTCTTTATTTTGTTTTTGAAAGGAAAAATAAATTATCTATATAATAAGTTGATTAAATTCGTACTTATTTTCTCAGATAAAGTGTTGGGCTAAATAATTTGGATTCATTGAGCAATACCATGAGCCCAAGACAAAGGCCATTTATTTGGACACAAATTTCAGCACAAAGAGAATAAACTGACCAAGTTTAAGCCATCGCAAACCATTCAAATTTCAAAATCCATCAATTTTTTCAACTATTTGTAAGAGTTAAATTAAGGCTAATTAAATTATCGTCTATATTCCAAACTAACACTTTTATCAATTAAATACACAAACTATTAAAAAAACTAATTTAATCTAACCTTGAATTAATTTTTCGGCCAAAACCAAATATAAAAATGTGTTAAAAATTAGAATAAATATGTTATGTCATAGATTCGATCGACATTTGATTACAACACAAGAAAAATACCCGAATATTTAGCCAAAATTTAAGTTATTTTTTGCCGAAAAATGTATTTTGTGATAGATTTGATTGGTTTTTTTTAGTAACTTAGGTATTTAAATATTGATAAAAATATTAGTTTGTGATAGATTTAAGAAATGATAATTTACCCAATAATTAACCATGCCATCTATATGTACACAGTGAGCTATCAAAAGTGGATATGATCAAAATAATTTTGTCATTTGTTTACTTTGATACATTACGGAGGAAATAATGGATAAATCATATCGTACATTTTTAGGTGGGGTACATATTCTTAGTACTATTACTCGCTCAAAACTAAATTAAACATTGTTAGATATATTTTCTCTAATGACAAGTTAATGACATAACACATACACACACATAGTGGCGGATCTATGTGGTATCTATACCCCCAATTTTTTATTTTTTAACTAATATATATACAGTATACTGTTAATATTTCATATTCTGATTTTTTCAAGAAAAAAATAATGGTTATCTTTTTGTTATTAGAGAAGTGAAAAGGGCCACCAGAGAAGAAAATGGTGGACGAAGTTGACATATGAAGAGAAAGATTAAGTAAAAAATAGGAAATGATTCATACTCTAAAAAAATGAACCCACTAATTTGTCTCTCTTATTCATCTTGAAATTTTGTACATATAAATTAGGAGTGGAGTAAAATACCGAAATATCGAAATATCGCACTTATCGTACCGAAAAAATACTGAAAATGTCAATTTTTGGTACAGTATGATACCGTATCGATAATTTTCAATACAATATCAATATGAAATTTGAAAAATCTCAGTATACCGCGGTATTCGGTATATACCGATATTTTCGATATATACCAGTATTCGGTATACCGAATTTTCGGTATATACCGATAGTTCAGTATATATCGGTATGTCAATATATCGGTACATCAGTATAAATGGTATATCGGTTCTGTACCATACCGATGATTTTTTTTTTCACAACTTATTATTATTATAGTACACTAATTTTGAATATACATGACTACAAAATATAATAAGTGACAAATAAATATCAATAAAAGAAAAAATAATCAAATGATTATATTAAAATTATGTTGATCTACAACATTGCAACAAGTATTTACAATTTGAACATATCATATAAATCAGGTATAATTTAAAGTGTTGCATAATAAAGTGAACAATTCAAAGTTATATGTAATAACTAAAAAATAGTAATCTCATTCCTTTTATTAAACACCTAACAATCATCTCTCATATTAAATACTAAAAGTTAAAAAAACGTCATAAGAGAAATAAAAGAAAATTACTAAATAAGAACATAAAAAATATTTTATAGTTCATTAAATTCTAAAAAAACATATGATATTTAGTAAGTTTAACATAAAAATTTTAAAAATATATATAATCAAAAATAAATAAGTTATGAATTGAAAATGAACAATTTAAAAGTATACATAATAATTAAATAGCAAACTTATATTCTTCTCCAATATTAAGCACTAAAAGTTAAAAAAATAACAAAATAATAATAAGAAACTAGAATATACATAAATTATGGGAATAACACTTTGATGTTTATATATTGAAATTGAACATGACTAATAAAAGATAATAAACTAACATTATTACAATTACGACTTTTGAGTAAAGTAAGTTATAAGAGAAATAAAAGAAAATAACTAAATAAGAAGATAAAAAATATATTAGAGTCCGTTAAATTATATTTAGAAAGTTTAACATAAAAGCTTAGCAAATATATACATAAAAAATACACAAGTTAAGAATTGAAATGAACTATTTAAAAAAATATGTAATAAATAGCAACCTTATATATTCTTCTCAAATGTTAAGCACTAAAAGTTCAAAAAAAAAAAAAAACAAAAAATAATATGAAAGTAAAATATACATAAATTAAAAGAATAATACTTTGATGTTTAGATATTGAAGATGAACATGACTAATATTAAAGATAATAAATTAATATCATTACAATTATGACTTATGAATAAAGTATGTTGTATAAGAAATGAAAGAAAAATACTACATAAGAAGAGAAAAAAATGTAATTTAATTAATTTTTAATTTTACAGGTTTCTTGTGATGTTGAAATTTTCAAATTGCTATGTTATTTCATTTTAATAATATTATATTTGAAATTTGGTTGTTAAGACATGGAATATTAAACTTGTTTGGTGTTGGTATTTTGATTGTTGAGACAATGAATTTTTATGTTGTTGAAATTTGTAGAATTCTGATTGGTATGACATGCAAAATTTGATATTTTCGGTATACCTAAAAATTTCGGTATTTTCGATATATAGTGAAAGTTCGGTATATCTTGGAAGTTCGGTATGTTTGGTATACCATAAAATATTAGTATAGTACGGTATACGATATCTGTTATGACGTATACCGAAACTTTAGTATACCAAAAGTTTCGGTATGAGAATGATATGTAATTTTTCGATATCGATATTTCGATACGATATATGGTACAACGTAAAATTTTCGGTATAATATACTAACCCACCCTAAATTATAAACATACGAACACACATGCTATTCAAATTTCGAGTCTATAAAATAAAACTCACTCAGCAACAATTTTTTTTCAATCTAAAAATTATTGCACAATTTTTTTTTAAAAAAAAAAACACTGCAAGATTTTACTAACTGATTATTTGGTCACTTTCATTATGACTGGTGTTTTTCTACAATTTTTTTATGATGATGTCATAAACTGCTTTCAAAAAATGAAGACTTGTCACACTCAATCGAGGCCTTAGTTTTATTTGAATGTTGTGTATTTTCTTTATTAATTTCACATTTACGATTGCATGATTTAAAAAAGTAAATAATATTTATGTATGCAATTCTGTAATATATATCGTGCCCTCAATTTTAAAATTTTAAATACGTCACTATGTGTGTGTATCAAAGGTCTGATTTTCTTAAAAGGGGTAATGTCAATTCTGTGATATTTGATAAGTTTTCTGGACGGGGGCATTAACATAATTTGGTAATGCTTATAAAAGAGTAGTTGATAACATGATCATAATGCTAATGAAGCATTACCGTCGTGCTAACGAATCATTATCATAATGTTAATAAATATTTTCTTATATTGTTAACGAAAAATTAAATTCTAAAACATAATTATAAATCATAATTGGATGGGATAAACCGTAATTCGGATGTAATGAACTCCAATAATTTTAAAAAAATGGAATAAAATTCTAAAAAAATTTATAAACTATAATGAGATGAAATAAATCATAATAGCAATATAAGCGTACTATTTTAACATTATGATATTGATTTATTAGCACTACGGATAAACTATGTTAGCATACGACAATGCTTCGTTAGCATAATGTATAAAAATTCTAATTGGATGGAATATATCCTAATTAATAAATTATAATTGGATGAAATAAACCATAATAATCATTTAGTAACTTAAAAATGAAAATTAAATCATATAAAAAATATAAACCCTAATTGGATGGAATAAACCTTAATTAATTAGAATGTAATGAACCATAATAACAATATAAGTACGCGTACTACATTAACATTATTGCAATGATTCGTTAGCATAGTTAATACAATATCTTAATCTTAATATATATAAAAGCAAATAATTATACCTTAAATAGTAACTTGGTTTCCTGCCTAAATACATAACCCAAAAATAGTAAGTTGATTAAATATATATTAATTTAATTAATTATATACCATGTATCATATCATATCTTTAATTTAATATAATATTATTTTTATACTATATTATATTATATATTAACAATTGTATGATATTATAATACATATATATACATAGGTATCTAAACTTATATAAGATATTATACAATGTAGTAATTCATATATATATATATATATGTTAATATATATCTAATCTAATTAAACTGTCAATCTAGCTATCATCTATATATTGTGATGAATTATTGAATATAGAAATCTTTGCTAATTTGTTAATATAATATGTAAATCAATCCTAATAATATAAAGTATTATAAAACATATATGTGAATTAACATGATTCATGTAATTTAATACGCAAGCATATATTTTATGTGTGGCATCTTCATATATATATATATATATATATATATATATATATTATATACAAGAAGGACAATAAATTCCGTTAATAAAAACCTATATATATATATATATATATAATTTATGCAATATATAGTATAGTCATGTTATATATACGTGACATATATAATGCACATGCAAACTTTAATTTTATATAAGCTAAACAAATTTTGGTCTCTTTGTTAATTATATAGCCATCAACTTAATTTTTTATATTTTATATAAGGTAAAATTATCATGATCAATGCAATTTACCATGATTATATCCACAAATTCAGCTAATGAAATATCAAATTTTGAAAATAGATCCCTCTCATGCTTATAAATACAACATGTTTGCAAGAACTGAATGAGTCAATTACATCTTCGAATTGTGCAAGGTTTGTAATTTTGTATTTACTCTATTTGTATTTTGAATAAATCTCAAATATTGGGTTGATTAATTTGTCATTTTTTCGTTTTGTTTTACTTTTTATTATTTATTATTCAGTATATAGTTTCATTTATGTCTTAATTTTAGAACCTGTATTTTCTATATTGTGAATAAACATATTTAGATGATGACTACTTTTTGAGGAAAAGATGGCTAATTTTATTTTATATTTTTGAGGAAAAAGTTGAGGACTATTTATTAATTAAGCTGATTCCGAACATATTTAGATCCGGACTATACAATGATTAATGTCACGAAAAAAAAATCAACTATATAAAATTATTATTTAAGGACTATCTTATAATTTGATGTTAATTTTTATACGTTGTTAATTCTTTCATGTTATATTGTATTAACCATGACCATATTTTGAGATTCATATTTCCTCCCTATGAATTTTCATTTTCTATGATCATAAATATTGTGCATCATCTAAAACTTAAGTTTATGTGGCAAGTAAAAAATAAAAGTATTCCAGAAATTTGTACACATATTATTTTATTATAATTTTTTATTTAAACATGTGTATTTATGAATTATTTGTTTGTTGCATTGTACAATCAATATTCTATAGCCTATTTTAGGTATATAAGAAAATTCTTGAAAGTATGAGGTAGAATATTCATTTTTATTTATCTCAAAGTAATTAACCTTTTTCTAATCGTTATGCTAAAGAAAATAAGAATTTAGATTTTTTTAAGAAAATATGTATCACCTATTTTTTATTGTTTACTTTATACTTCTAGAATCAAATTGACATATATTATTTAAATTACGTACAAATATTACATAATTTACTAAATATATAAATATGCTAATCAACCTAATTTTTATATATAGTGCCATATATCTTTATAACTCGCCATAAAATAAATTGTAGGAAATATTCTTATATATTATTTATCTATATTTCAACAAAATGATTTGTGTATACAAAAGTACCGATTGGGTGAGAAGCGCTAATTATTTAAATTATCTCGACATAAATCTATATTATATCTAAAAGTAAGATAGTCGTCGCAAATAGAAACAATAAATTTTCCCGTCTAAATCAATTTTCTATTAATAGTGATATAACTATACAAGCAAATAATTAAGTAATTAAATAATAAAAACTATAAAATTAATTAATCATATTGCAAAGCTACAATAATATAGGTAAATTACTCTATTTAAATATGTCAATATATACTATATCTATTATATTATGGATGAATATATTGCGTATCTACGCATAATATTCTTTAAGGATTGAGGCTTAGTGTGTGTATATATATATATATATATATATATGCATATATAAATCATATATATCAAATGGTTAATATATACTATATTTAATTTAATTATCTATTGGTGTTAAATTTGATTAAATATATATACCATATCTTTTTATATTAGGGATGAATCCATGAAATATTATATGAATCGATTCGTTTAATTAAGGTAATGCTTAAAAAAAATTCAATTTACTGTCCTAAACAAATTATGGTAATCCATATTGACTCAGTTAGTCTCACATACCTTTTATATATTCATAAGATTAAAAATAAGTTATAGTCATTAATTATCAATTAATTAATGTATTCAGTTCAATTTTGATATAATGTAGTAACCGAAAATCTTATTATGTATATATTATTAAGACTTTAATTATAGAAACATATAATTACTTTAAATACATTAATAAACTTATTTTTTTACTTTAAATACATTAATAAATTTATTTTTTTAAAATAAATTTATTTTATTTTTGTGGATACATTTGTGTATCTTCTTTCGTCACTTATATATAATCACAACATACATCTAATATTTAATTGGATATTTTTTTCTTTCAATATATATATATATATACATATACAGTAAGAAAGTCAAATTTACCTAATATAAAATAATTATGGATAATTATGGAAATACGTCATTAAAATCTTTTTGAAAACTACCTAATATACTTATAGATTATATACATAAGTATATTATATATGCGTGCTGCGTGCATGCCTTACTCATTGTGGGAGCCCAATTAGCATCCCCAAATCATGTATTTATTGAAATCTACCTAATTAGCATCCTAAATTCCAAATAAATCATGGTAACGCCAATTTATTTAATGTTTAAATAAATCAATTTACAACCACAAAAAAATGGATATTATATATAGTGGTTCATTCCTCACAAAATATATACTTCTCTCACCACTCTCTCAGTATGATGATGATTCAGTGATCAATTCAAGAACGTACATGTTGCTTCTTTCTATTTTTTTACGCTTTTTTATTTTATTTTATTTTACCATTTGATGTGTAGTAATTTATCTCTTAAATATTATGTCTTGAATGTGATAAATGCATGGCTACGTATAGGAAGAATGTTGCAATTTAGATTTTTGGAGACGATAATTGTACGCAACAGGTGATTTAGATCTTCACAATTTATAATTAATTTATTAATTTAAACACTTTACTGTCTGTTAATTCAGTTTGTGTTAATTATATATATTGTAATTTATAATTCACTCTTACACGATTATAATTATTATTATTTGTAGGAGCATTTCAGAGATGGATCACAACTTCACTTTAACGTGTTCATCAAGGCGCCATGCTTATAAAAGGATGATAATTTACTCAATTGCATATATTTCAAATTTTTTGCAATCTTTGTACTGTTTCATGTTTTATAGTTACCATTTTTTTTTAATATTTAAAGTTTCATGGCCAAGATTTTTTGTAATTGTTATTCAGCCTAAATATTCAGTTATTATTATTATTAATAATAATAATAACAATAATCTGAAGTTTATTAAGAAATTATTTTTTATCTCTAGATGTAGTTTTATATACATAGTTTCACAGTGGGATGTAATAAATTTTAATATATTGTAGTATAAATTAATATGTTAATTTATATTTAATATATTTTTTACTGAGACTGTATCCCCTATTTTTCACACTTTGGCTGAAATTATTTCTTATTTTCATCGGTTATTTATGTGCATGTTCTGCGTCTAATTGTTTTATGCATAATATAATTGTTTATTATTGTTGCCATATTTGAAACTTTTGAGTGTTGACCCAATTGAATTTTAGATAATTATGTATTTATTTGATTTTTTGTATAAATGAATGTTAGTACCGATAGAAAATTGTAACATCGTTTTGCCAAAATTATTAATAATGATGTTTTATCAATAAACAAGCGATTCATAAAAATAATTTTATTTATTTCATTTTTATCTAAACATAAAAATAGTAAAAACGGTCTTTTATTAATAAAAGGTTATTTATATAAATAAATGTATTTATTTCATTTTTAGTAATAATGATTTTTTTTTCTTACAAAAAATGTATTCAATTGTTTTTAATTTATTTTGTAAGCAAATCTTGATAATGAGGGTTTGGATTTTTCATAAGAATAAATTACTTTGATATTCAACTATTTTTTTTTTTTGATTTAATTGTTTAAGAAGTTTTTTTAAGGGTGTTGTGGTAAAAAATAATAATGTTAATAAAATAAGGATTAAATAGAACAGTCAAATTGTAATTTAATGGGGTGGCAAGATTAGTTGTAAATTGTGATGCCCAAGTTCGAGAAGTATCTCAATTTTCTCAATTTTTCAATTGAGATATATTTGATTTTATCATTTTAATATCAAATACATTTTAAATTTCTAATTTTAAAAAGTATGATTGTTTTTCATAAATATATTGAAATTAAAAAAAATTGTATTTAATTTTCCATTTAATTATATATTAAATAAAGTTCATGTATTTCAATTTCTTAAAACTAAATTTATAACATATCAAATAACCTACATAAAAATAGAGGTGTACAATAAAGAGTTTCAAAACCTTTGAAATTTTCAAATATTTAGAAATTTTGATATTTATTTATAGTTTACTTTGAAACATTTTTAATTTAATTTTATTCAAGTTACCTTTTTTAATAATTACTTTTTTTTATTCATGATTTATAGTTTAGACCTTGCGTGAGTTTTAATTCAGTATGATAATTGAAGAAATACTTTTTATTGTGATCATATTTTGATAAAATTTACGCGTATCTCACTCTCACCGTGCATCACACGGGTGTAATACTGGTGTTATCATATAACAAACACTTTGGTAGCACATGTTATCATGATGCTAACGAATTGAGCATTATTATTTATTAATATCCAACAAAAACATTTTTACCCTAAATACGAGTACAAATATATCTTTTATATTTTTTGTCCATATTTATTCACACAAACATATATTCATGACTGATCTTGATTAAAGAGCATGAAAAATAGTTTTAATTTGGTATTGTTGTGGTACTGGGCCCGGCTGGGGTTCACCGCTTGCTTCCCTGACCTCGGCGGTCTGCCTCACTAGCTGCTCAAGCAGCCGTGACCTTAGATCTTAGGGTTTTTGTTTTGGTGCAGCCTCAGACGCTAGATCAAAAGATCTAGGGCAATTTCTTCACAGGCCAGCTAAGCCAAGTGGAGATCTGTAGAGATAGGGGTAAAGGCAGTAGTTAGATCGAGCCAAAATTAGAGATAAACACACACAAAGACAGGAAATATATATATAGGTAAAATAGAGAGAGATTTGTGGAGAAAAGGTGCCCAAAGGCACTGGTGGGCTCAGATTCTCCCAGGGACGGTGACAAAGGCAACTTCGGCGACAGGTAAGACCCAGACCAAGAGGGGATGGTGAAATGATAGGCTTGAAGCTCTCACGGGTTATCTCAACTCACAAACTACCCTGCCGTCTCAACTCACAAGCTAAACAGGAACCCGCAGACAGGATTCCGGCCAGAGACACCGATGAACGAGCAGAGATAGATCGGAGAAGAAGATTAGGGTAAGGGTTTCTGCTGTGAGGCTTGTTCGAGAAGAGGGATCGGCGCAACTTTTGTAGAGGGGTTAGGGAAGTAATTAAGGTAGATTAGGGTTAGGAGAGTATATAAGGGAGGTACCGTGGGTCGGGTTAGGGTTTTAGGGTTCTGGGCTTTTGGGCTAAAGGAAAAATAATAGGGAAGCAATTTGGGCCAGAAATAAAAGAGCAAATTGGGCCAACACTTCACAGGTATGTTATTTGCATTAATCCAATTAGAAACCAACAAATTATAATCATTTAAAATTTTTAATTTTTTTTAAACTTATGACATCATTATTTTTACAAAGATTGGACGACTATACCCTGTTTTTATTTTTGCCTTGGCTTTGACTTAAATCTCCGCCATTAAATTATTTAATTGACTTTGACTGAAATCTCCGCCATTATATTATTTAGTTGATTGAATGGTATTAGATGAATTCTAATTCTCACATACAGAAAGAATATATTTTTGATCCACCCCCGATGTATATATCGTGGTAGGTAAAGACATTGAATAGAATGTTGTTTGCGACGAGCTAGAGTACAAAACAACAAATATGTTTAGATAACTCATGTGGTCGGTAAGTCGGTCGTGTTGAAGTCATCACAACTTGAAATTAATTAAATGAAAATAGGTATAACTAAAAATAATGAGTAAATTAATTTTCAATAAATCAATAAAAGTGGGCACATGTCTACATGTGAAACCCTCCTGCAAAATTCATATATTATGTATTTATGTTTGACTTATAAGCCTTCTGCACCGCACACGCCGCTAATTAAATCACTTTTTTTTTTTTTTAGCTCTGAATTATATTATATACATACCATGATTTAGTATAAATATAATTAGAACTACAAATAAGTATATATTTCGTAGCGAAGATTGAAATGTAATTATAAGATCAAATTATATTAACGTTAGTATATAGACTATAGTAATTATTGAGACTGCTAAATAGTTTTCGAATAAGGACAATAATATAAGTCAAACCGCCTCTACTTGTAAAACAATTATTGAATGGATTCTAAAAGATTGTATTAGTAGGGGCCTTTAAAAATTGGTTGGGTTAATTAAACAAAGATTAATAATTCCAGCATTTTCAGCCAAAATTTCTGGCAAGTCATAGGCATGGGGTACATAGCTTGTGGCCAGGCTTTTTTAGTTTTAACTTTTAATTAATATCAATTCTTGAATGACTATTTAATTTCCATCAAACAATATGACATGAATTTTTACGTTTATATTATAAGATCAGTTGTTAATATATATGTTCTCTATATATGTCTGAGTCGACCTGAAACAAAAAAAAAAATAAAAAAATTGCTTAATTCTTTGTTAGAAGAGACACTTGGCATAACAAAAATAGGCAATGTAATTAATCATATTATTAAATAGCATGCATGTGCGTCTTCCTCACAGTCATAGATATTCTCTTGCAAATACAGATCGACCAACAAAGCGGCCATGATCAAGAACCCATTTTGCAGACCGCGCCTCCGCCCAACCGCTGCCGCCAGAAAATCCGACGGCGTATCCCCTATGTCCCTGCTCGACCGCCTGCGGGAGGCCGTCTTCCGCCTCATCATGATCTCCGCCCTCTCCAAAGGCTCCAACGCCACTCGTCGCCACCGTTCATCGCCCGAACCATCGTCTGATGATCATTACTACTACCCCAACGACCACCACCACACTGAAGCCGTCGCCGACTGCATAGAGTTCATCAAGAAGTCCGCCACCACCGATGATGATACCCACCACTCCGCCATCATTCCTCTTCCGGTCATGTAATTAGTTGGATCGCTAGGAGTCATTAGTGGTTTGTTTGTTTCTTAATAATTGTATGTGTAGTTTATATATATATATATATATTTATTTGGAAGAAGCATGGGTTATATTTTCAGAAAAATAATTTCCGTGTATAATAAATATATTTCAAATATACAATTATTTGTAAATTGGTCGATTAGCGGCCTTTTTTTGGGTTGTTTAATTTAATTTGTGTGAATTGAGCAATAAATATCTTTGATAATTACTTTTCTTCCTCAAATTCAACCGGATGGGATCTCTTAGGATTTGGTGTTCCAATCCGTGGAAAAATTTATAAAGTTTTCTTCCATTTTTCATCAATTTTAATTATATATATTTTGGTTTAATTTTATGATTTTTTCTAGGGTTCACCCCACTTAATTAGGGTTTATAATTATTTTTTAGTATTTAATTTTTAAAGAAATGATTATTATGATTGATTATTTAAAAAATATGATTTATAATTTTTAAAATTTTAATCTTTTGTTGATATATGTGATTATGTCGATTATGTTATAATTAATTTTTATTTTTGTAATATCTATTATTAAATTTGTGAATTCGATCGTGGAATATGAGTTGAAACACCAAATCTGAAATAGAGGATCTCATCCCAAATTCAACGGTAACTCGGTAAGTCACGAATTCGTCATTGTTTCAATAAATAAAAAATAATAAAAATTGTAGCTCTTATAAATCTTACGGGATTTATATTTGAGGGAAATTTTTAAATAGTCATTATTACTTAACAAATAATGTAAATAGTCACTTTTTAAAAAAATAATATTTCTAGCCATAATCATTAAAAAAGTACTACACAATACCCTTAGTTCCATATTTATTATTAAGAATTAGTATTTCTGTATATCTATATATTCATATATCAATACTATTAGGAAATAGATCTGATTTTCTCTCTCTTCCCTCTGCAAACGCCGTTCTCTCGTCTCTTTCATTCTTTAATCTCTGTTTTATCAGTTGAAACAAAATTATCATTGATGAAGATAATCAAGCTATGATTTTTGAAGATTATCACGATTCTTCCTCTCTCTAATCCTCGTTTCAGCAATAAATTATCTGTTGCAATATCGAAAATTAGAGGGTTTTTGCGAATTTTGGATTTTTTTGAAGTTTTGTTGACATCGTACATGTTTTTTTTTTGTGGCAATACAATATATGATATTTATGGATCTGTACTATTTTTATCAATCTCGATATTTAAGTTTTTTGAATCCGTCTTTAGAATGGGTGGAAAAAATTGAATGTTCTTTAGTGCACGAATCAATTTCTTTCGGTACATGAGTATTTGAGTTGATTCGTGTAACAATTTATTTGTGAACTCTTGCAATATCTCATTTTTAATTATTGCACGAGGGCACGAATTAGCAAATTCAGGCACTCGTGTATCTATGCATTTTTTAACTAGTGCACGATCGAGTACATGAATAAGCACACTCATGCAGTCGTGTATCAGTTTAATGATCAATTGTTGCACGTGTACACGAATGATCCTAATTTTTCATATATGAGTTATTTTTGACCTGCCACATTGAACTAATCGCGTACTCGTGTATTAAACCATTATTGAATTAATGCACGAGAACTCGACTTGGACTACTCGTGTCATTCCACAAGAAATTAAAGTTTTAACCACACACAAATTTACCACACATAATAATGTGCAGGTATTTTGCCACACATAATTATAAAATGTGTGGTTGAATGAATTTAACATTTTTATTTATCTTTTAACATTTAATATGTGGGTTAATTCCATGCTACAACAAGTGTAGTGCACACTCACCATGAGTGATTGACACGTGTCACTCTTTTTATTTTTTTTTAATTTTAGATGAATAGTGGATGTACATCAATTTTAAAATATTTTTAGGAACTTAATTTTTGGTTGTCTTCCATCCTCTCTCTCTCTTCCGAAGCCTCTTCCATTGCCGTCGTTGAAGACAAGCGCAATGAAATCAACGTCTTCTATACCATATACATTTAGCTCGAGGATGACTGAGAAAACTCCTTCGTCGCCGACGACTTCTTCGTCATACAACAAAATTACTGCTCATGAAATGTCAACTTCTTCGAGGGAAGAAGATGGCGACGTCGTATAGCCAGACTTTTTTTTTTTCCCAGATCTGAATGTGGTAATGGAATCTGGCTTTAAGTTGATTTCTATTTGCTTTTAATTATTTTAAATTTTTGTCTCTTTCAATTTCTCTCTTTGCCTAAATTCTAAGTTATGCTGTCGACTGAGAACGAAGACATGGCCGCGGTGGTTGCTGCGAGTGGAGGGAGAACGGTGGTCAAAGAAAAATATATCTGCAATAATTGAGAAAATTGGAAATAGAGAGAAACAGAGTTAGGGGAGAGAGAGAATGAAAATATTTTTATAAAATTTGCACTTTGGTCCTTTTGTCTCAACCTATTCAATTATATATATATATATATATGTGTGTGTGTGTGTGTGTGTATGTATGTATGTATACACACACACGTTTAAATATTTGTAAGAATTAGTTTATAATTTTTTATCTGTAACTCAATTAGTATAAAGTATCTTTCAGTTGAAAAAAATATAGGTGTATTATATAAGGCCATTTAATTTTAAATTACAAAAAATTAGATTATATGTTTATTTGATATGAAATTATAAAAAAAAATTACATTATATCATTCATTCTATTTTAAATTACAAGAGATTACACCAGATAACTTCATTACATTTCACATTCTATAATGTGATTTCTTAAAATTTCAAATGAAATGAGCTGATATGATGTAATTAATTTCTTATGATTTCAAAGCTAATGAAGTTGTATAATGCAAATACCACACCCCTAACCCTAATGTTAGTGGTGTATATGCTCCTTGATGTAAACATTGGGGATATTTTTGTACCTTCCACTTTTGAAATGGAATGAATTTATATAATGTAATTTCATATTATTTGAAATATTTTACTTCATAATGTAATTTCATATTATTTCTTATGTGTGTGTGTTATTCTGTTGATCTTAAAATAAATAAAATTTTATTTTATATAGGGTTAATTACTATAAAATATACAAACTTTGACAAGATTTGCAATTTAGATACAAACTTTAAAAATTTATAATTAAAACACGAATTTATATTTTTTTGCAAAATTTTAAAAATCAATTCAATTTGATTGAAAACCACAAAGCAACAAAAATTGTTCACCTTTCGATTTAGATAATATTGCATTGGCTTTAATAAGTGAAAATGAATATATATCGTAGATTCTCATTTTTCCATTAGCTGGAAAAAATTGTGTTTGTCTATTTTGTAAAAAAGAAATGTAAATTTATGTTTTAATTGCAAATTAATTGCAAATTTTTAAAGTTTATGTCTAAATTGTAAATCTTGTCAAAGTTTGTGTATTTTATAGTAATTAACCCTTGTATTTATTGCGTGAATTTGAATTCCGAAAAGAAATACTCCCTCCGTCCCGTTTGCAAGGTGCACTTTCTATTAAAATAGAGAGATTAAATAATAAAAAGGTGGACCTTGCTATTGGGACGGAGGGAGCAGTATTTACTTTTCATATTTGAAAAATTCGAAAGGAAAACTTAAAATCATTTTTTTGAGGATTTAGTTTTAGTTTACAATAAATTAAATTAGAAAAATCACGATACTATTCTAGTGCAGGCTCCTAAGCCATTGTTCTCCTCGAGTTTCATATTTACGTTATACTATATATTTTATATTTAATAAAAATATTAACAAAAAAAAATACATATTTAGATTTTCTTATTTTCAACATATTAATATCGAGATTCTTAATATCGGGATGTGGATCGTGATCCTGATCAAAAGACTTTCGGGATATTATCCCGAATTCCCGATATGGATAAAATTCGGGATACTATCGGAAATCTTTTCTCGGGATTTGCGCTGTGTGCAGCTTGAGTTTATAAATATCAAAAAAAGAGATCTTGTACACTACTAGCGTCCATTAAAAAAATAGATAGCCTCTATAGGAAAAAAAATTCATTCATGGCTAGGGGTGGCACGGTAAGGTATACCTTACTTTTTTCACCATACCTTACCTTACCTGACTAGTACGATATGGAGAAAATCCATACCGTTACCTTACCTTAAGGTTCGGTATACCTTCCAACGGTATACCTTAAGTTCGGTATGAAACAAATGGCATACCTTTGCCGTACCTTTAGTTCGGTATACCTTACCGACATCGGTATACCTTACTAATATCGGTATACCTTACCGACATCGGTATACCTTATCATACTATCCTAAGATATATCATATATCTCATATTATTTACTCAAAATATATGAAATACTCCTAATACGATCAAAATTCAATAAAATAAAAATAAATATCTTCATGTCGCGATAATTAAAGTCCAATAAAATAAAATAGATATAATAATTCAAATTTAACACTCCAATGCACCAATTAAATAAAAACAAGTGATATCCCAACAAATACAAGAAATAAAAATAAACCGAGTCTAGAATGTTTTCCAAAAAGTGTTAATATTGTAAATTTACTAGATATTTATAAATGTATAACATATTTACTAGTATTATATATTAATCATGTTTTTATAATTAATATGAATTGTATAAAAATATTATAAACTTACTAAATATTACAAATTTGAAATCTTTTACTTAGAAATCGTAAAAATTATTTACTAAGTATATACTAACTAAGAACACACTTAGCATTACAATGCATTAAGTATAACATAACATTAATTATAAGTGTTAATATTGTAAATTTACTAGATATTTATAAATGTATAACATATTTACTAGTATTATATATCAATCATGTTTTTATAATTAATATAAATTGTATAAAATATTATAAACTTACTAAATATTACAAATTTGAAATCTTTTACTTAGAAATTGTAAGAATTATTAACTGTGTATATATTGACTAAGAACACACTTATCATTACTATGCATTAAGTATAACATAAGATTAATTATTAGTGATAATATTGTAAATTTACTAGATATTTATAAATTTACTAGTATTAATATTTACTAGTATTATATATCAATCATGTTTTTATGATTAATATAAACTGTATAAAAATATTATAAACTTACTAAATATTACAAATTTGAAATCTTTTACTTATTAATTGTAAGAATTATTTACTAAGTATTAATTAAGAACACATTAAATTATCATTACTATGCATTAAGTCTAACATAAGATTAATTATAAGGGTTAGATATTTACATATATATCATATTTACTAAGTATTATATATAAAGTATCTATAATTCACATATACATATATTTATAAAATATCACAAATATAGCGGTATATACCGTTAGTTAGGCATATACTGTTGTAAAGGTATATACCGTTGGTGCGGTATATATCGGTATAACGGTATATACCATTACAACGGTATGCCGAACTAAAGGTATATGTAGAACTAACGGTATATACCGCACCGACGGTATATACCTCACCTACGGTATATATCGGTGCAACAGTATATGCCGAATTAACGGTATATACCTTAAAAATTCGGTATACCGTCGGTATCGGTATACGCCGGTATACCTCGGTTTTTAAAATTATATACCGTTACCTTACCGAAAAGTCTTGGTACGGTATCATACCTTACCGAAAATATCGGTATACCTTAAAGTCCGGTATTCCGGTATTTTTTTCGGTACGGTAAGTACGGTATAACGGTATGACGGTATTTTTCCCCAGCCCTATTCATGGCTTTACCAGCGCCTATCTCACAAGATTTAATTTTCTACACTGCACCTTGGACTCGTGAAATCGACCGTGCGTGTCTCGATCAATTGCTCTACTATTACTACGTCAGGAAAAGATGGGTTTCCAGTGAAGATCAACAGAATCTCAACTGTCTTTCTCGTATTAAAGAGTTGATCCGGACCCGTTTTGGAGTAGATATACCGATGTCAGAGTTTGTCAGCCGCGTTGATCATTGGCGTCATAGGTACCAAATGTTCTCTTGGTTAATCAAGTATGTAGGGGAAGAGCGTCTTGATTTGTACACCAGACTCATCGATGCGGATGTTGCACAGTGGACTGAATTTTCACAGGTGATTTGTCGAATTTATTTTTTTATGAGCATTATTCGCCAAACTAAATATTATTTTGTTTTAGTTCATGACACATTTTAAATTATTCAGCTCCGGAACGAAGTACTGGTTTACATGAATCAAGCGGAGGATGAATGTGAGTATCTGAAAAGACTCTTTGATGTCGGTGATCAAGAAGTCTTGGACAATGATGCCGGTGAGGACGATATCGGGCCACCCGCGGTTGATTCTGATGAAGATGATGAGTAGAGTAGTTAGGGTTTAATTAGGGTTTAACTAGGGTTTTTTTTATTATATTTTCCATGTTTTAGGATTTTTAATCAATTATCTATGTAATGTTTTAAATTATTTTATTATGTTCGTAATTTTATGGACTCCATTATAATTAATGAAATGATCTTAAATTTTATGGTTTCAATTTAAGTAATCATTTGGTCCGTGTGTTAGGGTTTACACATTTACTATTACTATTGAACTACTGAACGACATGACTCATGAATCAATGGAAACAAACATCATGAATCAATGGAAACAAACAAAAGAGTACTATTGAATGACATTTTTGTCCATTTATCTTTAAGTTCACATGTACATGTAATGTTTTAAATTATTTTATTATGTTTGTAATTTTATGGACTCAATTATATTTATGAAATGATCTTAAATTTTATGATTTCAATTTTAATTCATTAAATGATCTTCAATTATAGATCCCCATGAATTCGTAATTTTTGTCTCCTTACCTTAAAAAAGTAGAATAACGTGATTGATAAAAATAGTAGAAAAAACAACCATGAGTCATTAAATAATAGTATGGAAAATTGCAATATAATGATCGAGATTACATCCGAATTTGATTGATATCACGATCGGAATACTATCGGGATGTGATTGTGATATTTCGGACTAACTTATCGGGATTCGGTCCGTGTGATAGGGTTTACACATTTACTATTACTACTGACCGACATGACTAATGAATCAATGAAAACAAACGAAAGAGTACTATTGAATGACATTTTTGTCCATTTATCTTTAAGTTCACATGTACATTATTTAATTGAGGTAGGTGGGATGTAAGACCTCTCAAGTCACTGAAAGTGAACTTCAATTTATATTTATAAACAGTGTCGCCCAATTACCCATTGTTCTTTCACACAGTAACACACACATACATTTCAAACAATGAAAACAATCAGAAATATATAGAAATTGGATTGATTTATGCATGCTAGACTAAAGCATTGTGACGATATAGAGGTATGTTTGAAAAATTTTCTCGATCAAAATTCCATTATTTATTTATTTTATCGGAATAATAGCACAAGAAAATATAGTTTTAATTTGATTTTTTTTCCTTCACGATATCATCGGAATTCTATTTGGGATTCTATCTTGTTTGATGGAAATCATATCGCGATTCGATTGTGATATGATCGGGATAAGTCCCGGTTCATTATCGGGATACGATCGTGATGCATTGTTATGTTATCAGGATAAGATCGTGATGTCGTCGGGATTCTAATTTTCTGAAATTTGTGTTATGCTATTTCATCGCTTTTGTTAATATTTTATTTTTATTTTTACGTACAGATGGATTGACAAAGTATAATTATAAGATATGGTTGGCAATGGATTAATTTGGAATATGTAGGTGGTGATGAGCACCTTGCACACATTCCGGCTCAATCAATATCGTTGGCTTCATTAATCCAGAGTATCAATTATATCATGTCCGCGAATTCTTTGGGTGTAGACTATCTCTTATATTATTTATCACGTACTCGCACTGGTAGAATGTTGAAGTCTTTTCTAAGCACTGATCAAGATCTTGAAGGGTTGTGTGTTAGAGAAGGAGAGCCAACGGTGTACGTTGTTCACACACGGAATGCTGTCGGGACATTTTGTCAGCAAGAACCATATGTACCGTCATTTAATTACTCCGGCACTTTCTCTGTTGTCCCCCCTGAGACACAACAATCGATGTTCGATACTTCAGTCGCAGATATTAAGCGGTTCATTTCATCAGACTGGTTTAGAAATCCGTATTATTGTGGTAGTGGAAGTTTACCCACTGATGGCATAAATAATGATCCAACAGGTTCATATTGGTACACGAGTGAGGGTCAAGATAATGATGCTGATACGGATGCTGAAGACGGAGATGGAGATGGGTCTGGGGATGGGCATGGGCATGGGGATGGGTATGGGGATGGGGATGGAGATAGAGATGGAGATGGAGATGGAGATGAAGATGAAGATGAAGATTATGTGGAGAACGATGATGAAGAAGAGGATGCTGATGAGGATGAGGAGTCTGAGGAGGAAGATGAAAATAGCGGTTTCAATAATACCTTTACACATTCTACGTTTGCAGAGTTTGTTTCATGGATACATAGAGAGGGTGGTGTGAACAAACTTTTATCCATGCTACGGTCTGACAATCCTATGCCAATATCTGAAGAAGATACAATCCCGACTTCAGACATGAATAATTGGTTAATACCAATGATTCCTCTTGATGTATCTGATTCTCCTGTGGTTACTGAGTTGGAGAGGATACGAGACAGAAAAATCTTTCTGGAGCTACGTTTTGGGATAAAGATGCTTTGTCTATTGCTGTCGGACTATGGAATATTGAGCACCGTGCTGAATACAAGGTGTCTCATTCAGATACAGATCGTTTGGTCATCATATGTAAGCACGATGATTATTGTCCTTTTGAGGTGCGCGCATCTAACAGAGGTGAGTTTTGGATTGTGCATAAGTTCGTAGCCCAACATTTATGTCTTCTCGACTTGGGTCGTGTCGCACCCAGAAACGTCCATGCAAAGGTGATGAGTTTTCATATCAAAAGGGATTTATTTTAGGGTCACACATATCATATACCAGATGAGCCATGTATGCGCGATATCGCGTGACACCACCCTCCTTGTTTCCCCAAGTTATAGTAGGCGTACCACTTATGAGACGGTCCATATACATACATGCAAAAGGGCCACAACTAAAATTATCTTTCTGGATGAACTGCTCCGATAGATCTGCAAAATCCAACTTGAGGTATCGTCCATTGCCCTTACGATGCTGCCATCCAAACTCGTTTCTCTCCCAATATCTACAAAGAGTAAGAAGCCGATCAAACAATTGAATCAGTGGAGACAATTGGGTCTTTCTGAATTCACGAAGTGAGTTATCTAAGTTGTATACCAAATAGTCGTATAGCACAATCCGCCACTTCCTCAAACTAATTTGCACCGTGACCCAATGCCAATTGATTAGGCATATGGTGATGATCTAATTTAAATAAAAAAGTTGTTAAAAAAAGTTGACATATATTTTTTTTATTAACAAATTTGTTAAATAAATAATTCATATCTTACATGTGTTGCATTCCACCAAGCTCTTGATTGATCATGCTCGTCCCCTATGATCTCCGACATTAATCCTACTGGAGGTGCCCAATTTACAACATCGTATTTCCTGGTCTGTGGGTCAAAAATTCTATCACATTCTGCATTCAAGGCAGTCTGTGACATGCAACCAAAATAAACATAAACAAAGTCTATTATCTGATATGACATTATTATTAAAGTAATGTATTACAAATTTGATAATAATTGACTTACAAAAAAATTCGGTGATACTATTCGTGTATTGTTGGCGGTGACATGAGGTAGTATGTGCTGGCCCCTCAACAATTTATTTTGCATCACTGACGTGTAGATTTCAATCACCTAAAAAATTAATTAATTAATTTGGAACATGTTGTATCGGGATACTATCGAGATACAATCAGAATCCTCATCGTGATTGTGATTGGATCGGGGTCCCGATCATTCCTCCCGATCGTAACTCCAATGGTTAAGATTGATGATTAAATGTAAATTATTGTTTTGTAAGACTATATTAATGCCATCGTGATATTGTTATGCTTTATGCTTTTGCAATTGCGATCGTTATGCCCATCGTGAGGAATGTCAGGATTTCAAATCGGGATTCAATAACGATCAGGATATAGATCGTGAATATATCGGGATAAAATAATCCCATCGGGATTTGTTGTCTCTCGGAAAGAAGATCGGGATTGTTGTGAATCACGATCGGGATGACGATCGTGATTATATCGGGTTTTGAATTCCCAAATCGGGATTTGCATCGTGAATATTGGTTTGGATTGTGGTCGCTCGGAATTTCCAACATAAAAAAATTAAAACAAAAATTAACAGCATAATGAAATTAATACAAAGAGTAACAACATAAAAAAATTCAAATGTTTGAATTGAGTACAAAATAAATAAATGATGTTAAATTATGCCTTTTCATAACATAAGTCAAATACTTAACTGTTATCTGATGTCGATATGCCTTAACATTGGCTGCATTATTGCCCCATTCAATAGAAGGTGTGCCAGTGATAAGTCGATCAACATACATACATGCATAGGGCCCACAACTATTGTTGTCCTTTTGCTTAAATTGATCATGAGAGACGGCAAATGTCAGTCTGAAATTAGCATGCAAGGGTGCTCGAACATTATAAATATTTCACTCTCAATACTTACCCGCGATAAGTAATCGGGGCAACAGCTTAAGCAATGGTCTGAATTGAATATTCCTTAACTCAATATCTTTCTTGCTTAGCTTGTGTAACATTGAGTCGTATACCTCAAAACGCCTGCTGGTTGGACGGACAAATACCGTCACCCAATGTGCATTGATATCGCAAATAAATATGAGCTACATTGAACAAAAAATACACGATTGATTAGAATATTTTAAAATACTTAATTTTTCATTTTAAAATCAAATTCTTACATTTCTGGCATCCCACCAGGGTCGAGCCCCATCTCGATCTCTTCCTACCACCGTAGCAAGTAAACCAAATGGAGGTTCCCATCAGTAATAATCATGTTGTGCACGGTGGCGCCTAGGAGAATCTGGCATATCAAACATCTCTGAATGCCATTCTCTCTCGAGAGAAATCTATTCAATACAATATAAATAAAGAGTTAGAGTTGATTACACTAAACGTGGGAATAATATTTCAATAAAAAATTAAAAGTTAACAAATTGCAATAGACTTACAAAGAATCCACTATCCATAATGCGTGTGTTCTCTGCAGTGACTCCATGGAGTAATGAATCTCCTTGTTCCAATTGGTTTCTCATAGAATCCAAAAACATATCAACCCCCTGTATTTAAAGCTTTTAAGTAATAAAAAATAAAAAAGCTTGTAAATAATCAATATTTAATTACCTGGGCAGTCATATCATACTTCATGGATTCAATGCGCTCGAAAAACTGTTGTGCTAGCGGAAAGTCACTCTTGCGATGGAAGACATGGGAATCTTTGGGACCCTTACGCCAATTCTTATAATCAGTGAGAGTTGATTCCTTCGATCGAGATTTTACACGTGCAGAACTCTCCGCGACTTGCTTCCCTTTCGAACTGCGGGTGAACCTGAGTACAGGTTGACTATCTTTTTCCTCTTCATCAACCACTCCAGGGCTAAAATATACACCTTGTGCAAATTTAGATCATGATCACGATCATAACATTATCGGGATTCCGATCGTGATCATGATCATAACATTATCGGGATTCAGCATTAGAATAAGGTGCATATTGAACTTATCAAAATAATGTGAATAAAAACATAGTTAATTAAATATTTACGTAAAATACCTGCTCAGGTTCTGTAGACTGCTCATGCACGATGCCTAAATGCTTGAAAACTGCCCATCGACTACCTTCAATCTCTACAGACTTTCGAGGTGCATCTCTCTGTCGAGACTCTCGACTATCCTCTTCCTGTAGAGACCTTCTAGGGGGGTCTCTCTCTCTATGAGAGCTGTGATGACTGCCTTCTACATGCACAGACCTCCGAGCGGGCTGAGAGCATTCCTCCTGATCAGGAATAGGCGATGGACGTTGATGGGATCTAGATCGCTGTGAATGTGATCGAATCGAACCACACCAGAGGGATTTAATGTACTCCTTCAACTCAGACAACAACGCATTCTTCACAGCAGGGACCACCTCCTATTTGATCGAGACAAATATATCGGGAAGCAAGGCATCTTTGATCCTGGCCACTAGATCTCGGTCACGATCACGCCTGCTCTGAGTGTGATCACTTCTACCACTCGAAGAGGATAATCGAATCTCTCGAATGCGCTTTCCCTTATTCCGCCTCATCTCTCTTGCATCTACATGCTCGTGCTCTTCAGGCTCAGACTGATGCTCAGGCTCAGGCTCACGAGCTTGTTTCTTCTTCTTTTGAGCTTCAAAGTGACGTGTAGGTACATCACCCATCAGTGATTTCTTCAGATTAAATGGGGTAGAAAAAGTAACACCAATGGGGTTAGGGCCTTGAACGCTAATCCAATAATCACTTTCATCTTCACCATCCTCCCACTCTAACATTTTTTAACACTCGTGCTGCAATTCATTTAAATTTGTGTGAGGCCCAAAATAAATTTTTTAAAGAATAAAATAAGGTTTAGTTATTTACCTCATCATCTAGAAATGCATAGAAATCATCGATCTTTGTTATGATCATGAACCACCGCGCCAGTCGAGGTGCATTCGGAGTAACCTTCGTAGCAAGGTTTCTCGTTAGATCCGGTATGGCTTCGAATGCCCAAATCTGTAGTAAAGATAACAATGCAGTTAAGTCTAGCGAGAAATTTAGAACATGAGTCAATGTCAATATTAACAAAATGAGAGTTATACCTGTATAGCCCACACGGGGCCGTAAAAATGATAACTCGCTTTGCACTGCCTCCTCGTAGTCGGCAGGATTGAAACGTAGTACCTTAGTTCTGAGTAGGTGTAGGACCCCCAAGGAAATCTGTTCCACTCCTCCAGATCATCCACTAACACCCATGCAGATGACTCCACAAATCTGTGATCGTCATATCCAAGTGCAAAGTAATAAAGGGCTAATAAATTAGCCACCTTTAGATAATCATCATGATCGGCATTAGGCACAACTCCAGACTTGAACATCCTCAATAAATCCTTTATCCTTGTCTTGTTGCCACCACAAAATCGTAAAAATACCCCAACGCAACTCACATCTTGCTCAGTATTTAGCTCAAAATCGGAAGAACCGAACCGTAATCCCGTTACTAGAGCATACTCGGGATATGAAAAATGAATATTCCTTCCTCCAATATTAAACAATATCTCATGGTTTGGAGCATCTCGTAAACTGATCTCACGAGCCATTAATGCATGGAGTGTTTTTCTAGAAGACCGTTTATCCATCCATCTCAAAAATTGCCCAAAACACCCCGCCTCAAACCTATTTAGTAGCTCGACTTGACCGATTGCTAACAACCGCATTCTGATATCCTGTATATTTTTCACCTTGTATTAAAGGCTAATCGTTGGTAGCACAGTCTATAGCTCTTCCCTAATCCAATCATAACCACACTGCACAAAAAAGAAGAATAAAGAATTTCAGAAAATTTTGAAATTTTATATAAAATTTATAATTTCGATTAGGACACGATCGTGATTATACAAATTACCCTATCGAGATATAGATTAAGATAATATCGGGATTAATCACTATCGGGATATAAAAAGTAATCTATTTTCTACTAATTAGTATGAACAGCGAGTAATCAAAAAATAAAACACAATCAAGAAATGCATCCCCTATTTGTATTAATCGAGTTTCTATCAAATTAGAAGAGTAATTCACTATGGTCCACATTCGAATACAATTAACCAAAATTTCAAAATAACAAAAGAATTAATCTAGACTCCGATCGGGATTCTATCGCTATTACGATCGGGATTCTATCGACATACTGTCGGGATTTCATCGCTATTCTGATCAGGATTAGATCGGCATACTGTCGGGATTCCTCCTATCGGGATACTATCGGCATTTGCATACAATTAGCCTATTTTTTACATGAAATTAGCCAAAATTCAAAATAACAATAAAAACTATTCTAGGGATTTACATGAAACAAATTACTGTAGGCATTTATATGAAATAAATCATCCACAAAAATAGGGTTTCTAAAAATTAGGGTTAACGACCACCAACAACCCATCGCAAGTTATTTTCTAGAATAATTAAACAATAGAAATAAAAAAAAATGTAAAAATCAGATGGATTTCTAACCTCTTCACCACTGACGGATGCCATTGTTGGGATGTTGAGCGTTGTTGTTGGTTCTTCACGTGCTGTGGAGCTTTAGATCGGAATCCCGACGACCCGACGATGTACGATCATTATTAGGACGATAATTTCGCAAGTTGGAAACGTAAGATCGTTCTTTCTTCACTTTTGCGGTAATTTTTTGGTTTTGATAGCAATGAAAATTTTTGGTTTTGATAGCAATGAAAATTTACGGTGAGAGAGTAAATATTGTGCAAAAAAAAACGTTATGCAATTTGAAAAAAATGGTCAAACACGCAGAACGTGGTCTTGGAAGTTGAAAAAGGAACTGCAGTCTTTTAAAATTCTCACGCTAATGTCTCCCAAATAAATCGCTGACATATATTGAAACAGTATAAATCCCGATTTCTGAATCACGATCGAATCACGATCGGTGTTTTAGAAAACCCGATCGGGATTTTTGAAAATCATGATCTAATCACGATCTATCGTAATTACGATTCTAGGACCCAATATTCATATCACGATCCATATGCGATCACAATTATGGTTTGCTTCTAGGAAACCCGATACCATTATCCCGATGGAAAACCCGATAGGCATTTTACAATATCACGATCTAATTTATTGCACGTGTTTAGTGGTTGTTGGGATATTACTTTTGAAATTAAATGCTTCTAACTCCCGACGAACCCTACAAAAAGCCTTCAAACCCTGCAAAAAGCCTTCCAAAATTCTTACACATATGGGGTCCATGTACTTCTACATTGGAAATGAAAAAGTAAGGTTAAATAAGTAAAACCGGTATTGACAAGGTGGGTAAAAGAGGTTTTTGGACAATAACTTTGGGTATTTTAATTTTCCACTTTAATTTTTATTTGCCATTCTCAATTTTTGAAGTCAATTTTCTTATTTTTCTCTTGTAGTGCCGTCGAAATTTCTTCCTCAGATCACCGATTCTATTGGAAAAAGTAAATGTGTTGTACTTTAATTGTGTTGCAAACTTGCAATTTTTTTAAAGCAATTGTCCTTATGTTTTTTTTAATCTATTCTAATATAAAATTGTGGCTCAAAGTTTATTAAGCCGTTGCACTGATTGCAACAAGAAAGATGGAAAATAAAAATTGTCAAAAGCGTATATTTCATGTACAATGTAGGAGAAGCTTAATTTTTTTCAGTTTAATCCAAATGAAAGACAGGTAAGCTATATATGCAGGCTCTTCTTTAGATTTGTTCGAAATCTAAGTAGAAATTACATTCAAGTATTATATTTTCTAGTTGTTAGGCTGAAAGGTTCTATTATCTTGCTGAATATTCTATATAGTAGTTCATTTTGTTGCTTTGACATCACAATATCGAAATTGAATGCCAGATGAGCTAAACTTTGATAAAGACTTTGACATGAACTTGGCTTACATGTAGATGATTTTGGAACATAGTAGTATTATTGTATGCTTTTTTTTAATACTATATGATTATGTCACGTGATAACATTTTGAAATATATTCAAGAGAAGGAGATGGAATGTGATTCATTGAAAGCTAGGACTTCGGATTGTTTCTTGATCTTTCCATCATTGACGAGAGAAAAAGGAAAATGGTAATTTAATGTCACCAAGTTGCTTAGATTTTCTTCGCAAATGATATTTTATCTATTGGTGCATAATTAATTACTCCCTACACATGCAGAAAATTGATGCAGAAAGGAAAAATAATCAATTGGGGTGCCAAGGAAATTCTTTTGCATGTACAACAATGACATTACAAAAGTTCAACTTGGATCAAGAAATTCAACCTCTTAGCTATCGAAGGATGCCATGGATTTTATTCGAGTGATCAATAGAGTTAGAAAGCATATTTAGAAATGTAAGAAAGAAACGAGGATGATGTTATGGTCTTATTATAATTTAATGTATTGTATGTATTATCTTAAATTTTTCGTTCCCTTACTATTCAACATTACATAATATTTGACTTGAACAAAGTATGATATAAATTTTCATTGCCCACATATTTATATATTTATATTTACATTTCATATTGTGATTTAAAGATAAAAAAATATTATTACCTACACATAATATATATTTTAACCATATTTATTGCAAATAATATTCACATTTTTTCTAATATTAAATTATTGAAAAGATGATTACCCACACATAAGTTATGATCTATACCCACACATAAAAATCATCACATGTCAATATTACATGTCATCTATCATATGCCACATCAGATGACATGTCACCGTCATTATAAAAACTACAATATGTTTAGACACACATAATTCACACTTTCAGTGACATGTATATGTGTGGGTAAATGTTCATGGATTTGTCGACACATTTATATGTGTGGCTAAAACTCTTTTCCTGCGGAAATATAACCACATTTGTTGGCATTTATATTATGTGTGGTTAAAGAGTTATAACCACACATAAGCATATTTTTAGCCACATTTATATGTGTGGGTAAAATCTCGATTTCTTGTAGTTGCACTCGTGTATTCATTATGAGGAGGAGGTTGTTCGAAATCATCATCCATGATTGTTCGGCAATGAGGGTGTTTGAACCTTGGCAGAGACGACGGTTGAATCTTGTAATATTCATCTCCGGCAACAGTAGTGACAGAAAACGGCAACAACAGCAAGACGACAACTACAACAAAAAAAGACGGCAACAAAAACTGGCACTTGTGACTTCTGAAACTTTGACGTAGAACGACGGCGAAAGATAGATTATTTTTTTAGGATGCGAAAGATAGATTCTGAAATCATCGTCCATAATTTTTTTTGTTAATTATATATTAGGGTGTTTTTATTTTAGGAAATAATTAATGTTAAAAATATTTATATTATTACTAAGGGTATTGATGTATATTCTCATCTTGAAATGCTAGAAACATTATATTTTTAAAAAGTGGATATTTACATTATTTACTAAGTAATAATAACTATTTTCTCATATTAACACATTTCTCGAGCATTTCTTTCCCCCTTCTTTTTTTTTGAAGGTAAAAAGTGTCAATAGGAAAAATACTCACTAGAAGTTTTAATTTTTTTTATCTACAAAATTTTAAATTTACTTAATTCACCCACTCTTACTAAAATATCATTCAATTAATAATTTTATATTATTTTTTCTTTTTATTAATTTGAAATAAAACATCTCGCATCTATCTCCCCCTTTCTAGTTGCTCCATCTAGTTGAACTCCAGCCACCACCGCCACCTCCCCTGCATTAGATCCACACTCTGCCGTCCATCTTTTATTGCTTTATTCATGTATTTCACTGGTAGGGTTAGCTATTAGTTAACTTGTATAAATGTCTCTCTCTCTTTGTAGCACAATACATATATATGCAAGTTATATTCTCTATAGAGAATAAAGCTACCCGAAGAGTTTCTCTTTTTTTCTTCTTCTCAAGAAATTGGTGTTGCCCGAAAAAAGGATACGTTGCTGGAAAAACGGCGTTTCATCCATGCGTGCAGGAACCTATCGCGTGCAGCCCCGGTAACTCGTCGGATGCATAAGCTCAGCGCTAGGGATTGTTAATTTGACCTGAAATCGATGGATTGATCAAAATAGACCAAAAAAATACAGGGTTGGGGTTAAAAATTTTCAGCCAAAAAAAAATTTAACCAAATTGGCCGGACTAGTTGGGCTGGCCCGATTGGTCCTCGAGTTGTCCTATTGCAGAGGCTATTTTCGAAACAAGACCATATCTAAAAACAGACCCCGCATAAACAAAGGATCTAAGAGTATCTCCAATGATACTTCTTCATTTCTAGGTATTTTTTTGCCACGTCATCGCCACTTCAAAAGTAAAATACCTCATAAAATACATACATTGTTGGTTTTTTTTTCAAATTATGCCTCACATGATCTAATCGGATATTCATTAATTTTAACATGTATAAATTATATAAACATGTTGAATGATCGTGCAAGAATATCAAATTTATTGCAGTGGAAAAATACAATTCGAAAAAATACAATTCGATTAACCGACTTACATGATGTAGTAATGTTGCACACAAGATTAAAGATCTAATCTCATTATTGTAGGAGAACCGGTCCAACTAGGTCTTTCCTCACAGTGTTCGAACACCTCAAAGACAACAATAACACTCATTGATCTTCTACAGTATTCTCGTACCTTATTTAGATGCAGGGTGAGCTGTAAACTACTAAACTATGTGGATAACCTAGGGAATCAAATGAGCAAGAGAGTGACTGATTACTTGTGTAAGAATTTCATCCACCCCCTCTCTAATTAATAGAGAGGGGGACGAAAATATTGTCCTCCAACCCTAATGGGTTTGGGCCTCTTCACTTGTTTCATTCCCCCAGTCCACTTAGGTGTTAATTGGGCTACAGTAGGAATCTAGAAGAATATTAAATTGACCTACTAATTTATTTTATTTTTAATATCTAATACATGGATATAAATAAATAAATTAAGTGTTATTTTTATTCCACTAAAGAAATAACACTGACCTACCAATTTAATACATATTTGTTTATATGTTTTCTTCTTTAGTTCAGTCATTCCCCATGTTTAAGATATAATGTCCATTAATTAATTATATAAGTTCTGACAACTATAATTAATTAACATCTCCATTCTTAGAGCAGTATCACACAAGCTTCATCATGTACGAAATAAATTTCACCTGCAGGGTTTCACATGAACTTTGTGCTTACTTAAGGGACATCATCAACCTGGCGCACTAGGACATGGTGACCACATATAATGCACGACCCATCATATATGTATATGTTACTGCCCAAAATATCGAGGTTATTGATCCTATCAAGAATCTCAATCATTGATAAATCAAAGCAGTAGACACAACATATATATGTCCGCTAGCATATATGGGTTAAGAATCCGAACTCTGTGGATCTTTATTCCCTCCCTTTATTGTCAGAGCAGAGAATAGTATCCTATCGTGATCCTCCTCAATACACATGTCGGTGTATCAGAATAATCAGTTAGTCAAGATAAACTAATTATCAGATTATTCTAAAAATACAATAGTTGGTTCAAGACTATCTAAACCGTGAGCCTTTTAATACTTTGCAATGAATCCAATGATATGATCTTTATTGTGTGTTCACCCACACCATATCATCTACAATGCAAGTATATGGAAACATGGATATAAATATAACAATAAATAAATGCACAAACAGTGACTGCAATTAATATTCAATCTATATCGTCAAAATATTATAGAATGTATACAAAGACAAACTTTTCAGTTTACAAACCTGACAATACATATATATAGATACATAAATATATATGTAAAAATCTAAATAAAATAATATAATATTTGGTTGACGACACAAGATGCAGGTGTGGGACCGTACTTTCATCCCAAATCCAATTTCATCAATTGGCGTGAAACTCACCCCCCCACCAGATGGACATTGCCCCACTTCCTATTTCCCCCGACTTGCCTTCCAACTATATTCCTAGGAAGGCAACTTTCTCCCCAAACTTCTCCATCATGCTTTTCCCAATTGCAAAGAAAATTCATCCACGGCCAACTCAACATATTCCTGGCCATTGGAGATGCCCTAATAAGGGTTGAGCATCTCGACCTCTAAAAAACAATCCGAACTCGAGTTCGAGCTAGCAGCCGCTAAGGTAGGTTAGAAGTTTAAACCCTAGCTAGAATAGTAGGGATGACCAAGTCAAAACTCTACTAAGGATAGATAGGATCCAGAGAAAGAAGTGGGAACGGTTAGCTACACATGTTAAATATGAGTGTGAACCCCCGCAAAAGGGAGAGAAAACATTCAACCTCACTTCTGATCTCACCTTTTCTCTCTTCACTGCTTCATTCCGAATTATATTATCTTGCTTAGACTCTAACTTAAGCGTCGGAGCCCGAATCCAAATGATTTTAATTGTAGAATTTTGGTTCTACACCCGTCGGGCTGGACCTGGCAGCTTCCATTATTTTGGTCATAACTTTCTCTAGAAAAATCCGATTCACGAACGTTCAAAGATATTAGAAAATTAACTCAAATATCTTTCCATCCATATATTATGCATTCACATATCCCATATATGCTAAGAGTTATGAATTTTTAAAATTATAATCAATATTAAATGAGTCACATTAATTCAATGATGTAATTTTTCGTTAAATGTTATATTTTCATTTCTGATATACATTATTGAATTTAATAATGTTATAATGACTATAAGTGATTAGTATGATGTATAAATATATATTAGAATATTTAATAATTTGTTATTGGAGTTTGATGATACATATTGTTTATTTGTTTTTGCTTCTTAAATGTCAAAACTCTTCACTATAGTTTATTTCTATTATTTAATTTATTTATTTTTATTGAGAAAATTATCTTTCATATAATTATATCTCTATTTTTAAATATCATTGAAATTGTAAAGTATTAAAATTATATTATTAATCACATTTTCAATTATTTGATTGTATATACATTCTAATGTTATCATTTGTTTAATAGATGAGAAAAAATACAGAGATATATGTAATTATGTAGTTGAATTGAAGCATCAAATGCCGTTAAAGTAGAAAAAATAATGTAATTCCAACATTTAGATCAATGATTGAGCATAGTTATTGTGATATAATTTGTAATTATTATTTTTGAAAGAATAAACTAAGGTTGAATATTATTTTCATGAAATGTACTTTTGGTTTTTATTTATTACTCAAATGATCTTAGTATGTGATGTTAATTATATTATCTTTTACCTTATTATTTTTTTCTCATGATTTTAATTATTTAATTATATAATATTATAATTTTGTTATTTCTTTTAATAAATGATTAAGACTTTTAAAATGAAACCAAACATGAAGTTGAAGGAGCTTCAAATATTATTATTGAAGTAGAAGAAGATTGTACAATATTTAAAATTAGATCGAAGATTGATCTATATTTAGATTTATGATGTAGTTTGAAATTATTATTTTTGGAAGAACAAATTATGGTTGAAAATTATTGTTGCGTGTCATTTCATATACTATTGATTTCATTTTATCTATTTTTTTCATGTGTTTATTTATTTTAAGAATAAGAGATGGTGATCATTTTTTAGAATATCAAGATATAATTTATACATGTGAAAAAATTATGTTAACATGCTGGCCCGACAAGTTAGCCCGAAAACCAAAGGGGTTAAGGTCAATAATTTTCAGCCTGAATAAAATTTAATCAGATAGGCCCGAAACCGAATATGTTTAGTCCAAAATCGAACGAGTTGGCCCAATACATCCATACTCAGCGTGCAGCCCCGTTGCATGCGCAACCCGCAAGCCCTCGACGCACATGTCTCTACGTGCAACTTTGACTCGCAGCCGACATGTCGCCGTCAACCCCTCCCATGTCCTCTCTCTCTCCTTCCCATCCCTGTCGCCAAAAATGGCTCTCCCCTTGCCCTTTTTGTCTACACTTGGTTGCTCATGGAACCCGATCGCCATCGTTGAACTCTAACGAGAAGATGGTACCGAGAAGCAGGGCCATTTTAAATATTTAGTGGCATCTGTACTAATTTTATTGTCTTCCATCACCCTTTCTCTCTCATCTCTATTTTGTTGTCCCGAATGGTTCGAAAATTATAGTTCGAACACAATGATAGTGTTAGAAAATGTGTTTTTGAATTTATGGACATCGATTCGAAAATCAAATTCTCGAACCAAGTTGGATATGATTTTGATATTGTTCGGAAATAATTTTTTGAATAATTCAAATACGTTCGAAAATTATTTTATGAACAACCTAGGGAACATTCAAAATTTCCAGTTTGAACCGAGATTTGATTTGAATTTTTCAAACTAGTTTTAAATTTTGAATCTCCATCCTTCCAGTGGTGAGCATATTTCGAGGGGAGAGAGAGGAGGTTGATGACGTCACGGTGAATAACGAACATTTCTGGGATGGTTGCAGCCTTGTAGGTGGTCTCGACGGTGAGCATGTAGACGAGATGCGGTTAGGTTGCAGATGGATGGAAGGAGGGTGACAACCGGACTGGGAGGAACAGAGAATGCGGTTTTTTTGCCTTTCATTTCCTTTTTATTTTGTTTTATTTAATTTTTGAATTTTTATATTTTATATATTTTTATTGAGTAAATCATTAGTTTTTTGGGTGAAGGATATCAATGTAAATGTATGTGGTGCATTGAGTAAAATATATAGTGCATTGAGTAAGTGAAGTGTAAAAGAGTAAAATTTGTAGTGCAAATAATAATTCCATAGTTTCAAATTTTATCTACTAAAGTAGGCAAAATAAATAATTTTAAAAGTTAGTGGGTAAAATATTTTTTTTTTGAAAATTTAAGTCGATAAAAAATAAAATTACCTAAAAAAATTCATCAATTCACCTCAACACATACATAATCAAATATGCGAGATGTCATCGAAAGTCTAGAATTCAAACTTTACTAACATCGTTATGTGCAAGTCTTTCATATTTGGTAGTAACAATTGCAGTTTGATCGTGAAAATAATATGAGATTCATATCTCAATCTTGTGCATCAATGTCAAATTTACTATTTTAATAATACTTTTTATAAACATAAAAAATATTATAATATATTCAGTCATAGTTAATATTTATAAATATAAATAAAAATTTTATATAATTCTAATAATATACTCCCTCCGTCCCAGAATTATAGCCTTTTTTATAATTCACACAGATTAAGAAATCATATTTAATGTTGTATATAATTCCCATTCTACCCCTAATTATGATAATAACCCTTTCCACTAGTTATTTAATGTGTTAATGAATTGTTTGACTCTTAATTTTGTATATATACATTCCATCATTTAATTTACATTAGTGAATGTTAAGATTAAAGGGAGACTTTACTCATTTCACACAATTCCATGTTGACCATATTATTAATTCTAATTTAATAGGGTAAATTGAATAAGGTTATATGTGTCAAATAACATTGTATTTTAGTCTAAATATAGTAAGGGACTATAATTTTGGGACATCTAAAAAAGGAATAAGGAACTATAATTTTGGGACGGAGGGAGTATTATGAAGTGAGATTTGAAAAGTGGACTAACTTATCTTTTACAAGGATTTTATATCCCCCTTACCCTGTAATAATGTTACACTATAAATTCATTGAGCCTATTATTAATTGTATAAATAATTTAATTAACTATAACTTCGATTAATCAAAACTAATATAATTAAAATTATGAGATGACATGTGGGTACTATAGAAATTAGAAAGGTTTATTGCAACTTCAGATGAAAAGAAAGGTATTACAAGCAATTGAATAATATTTTTTGATCTTATTCCATATAAAATGATTATTGCAAGTTATTCTTAAATTCGTACATTCATAAACCCTAGTTCATATCCCCAAATTCAAACGCTGGTTTGGCCCAACAACACAAAAACCCGGAATCCGCTTCGAATTTTGAGTAACTGGAGCTCCGAGAAAATCCCTTGTATACCTGTTTCTGAATTCCGAACTCTGAGAAGCTCCACCGAACTTCAATGGCGGGTAATGCTAGCAGGCAAATTCAAATCGTTTTTTATTTGTGTGTGGATGTTTCGAATTAATTTTTCGTAGCTGTAGCTGGTATTTTGTTACATAGTTTACGTTTACGTTGCAATTTGAAGCTCAATCGCACCTCTATAATTTTTGTATTTAATTTTTTTTGCCCTTTTCTCCGTAAAAGGAGGCCAGTCGGAGAGAGAAGATAAAGTTTCGTTGGAACTGACGGAGGAAATCCTTCAGAGCATGGAAGTTGGAATGGCCTTCCGCGACTACGTATGCGTTTCTTGTTACACTCTTCCTATTATTTTTATTTTTTTAATACCTTGAGAAAAATGTCAACTTTTTTTTTTTTTGGCTCGTTTTTGTTAATTGCCGGCACAGCCGCTGCATGTGGGTATGCTGGTGTCTCTACCTAGTAGGCGATAGCTGAATTTGATCCCATAACCTTTTAGTCTTGACTTCGCCTCTCCACTGAGTAGGCCAACCGTGTTGTGTTCAAAAGACTTTTGATTGATTATTTTTTGGTTTATATGTTATGACGTTGTATATGATTTCTTGCAAACCTAAGAAATATTGATCCTAATGGAACTTTGGATAAGTTGTAAGGTTTAAGCATCTTAAGGCTATCTTCTTTTTTATTTTTAAGTAATTTTAGACTGAGTAAAAATTGTTCCTGGATGATACACTGATGAAGGTTTTGTTGATGTGTTACTTTTATTATGCAGAATGGTAGAATCAGTTCGATGGATTTCCATAAGACATCAAGTTATTTGGTAACTGCTAGTGATGATGAATCCATTCGTCTGTACGATGTTTCTAGTGCAACGTATGCATCTTCTCCTCATTTGCAGTTCAAGTTTTCATGTTGAATTTAGGTTTATTTATGTTATGCAAGATATTGCCTTTCTTTGATATAAAGAAAGCTGTCTAGAAAGTTAATTGCCCTTTCTCAGTTTATGAGCATATAAAGAGAAACTGAAAAAAGGAAGAGATCTACACTGCGTCGTGACTGTGATCTTCAAGTATTAAATTGTTGCAAGTAGTAAACTGCGATCTTCTCTAGTATCAAATTTGTAGATGTCTATGCACTGGTATTAGGGGATCAACTTTATATAGTTTGTTTCTCACTTAGAAAAAACTGCTTGAAAAAGCCAGGCATTACCTGCACAATTTAGGTAAATTTGGCTCTTTGTTTTGCAATAAGCTATATGTCTGTCTAGATGTGCATACGAGCCACATCTATCTAGAAGTGTAGACTGAAGAAGGCCACACATCGCTAGTTTATGTCATCAACTCCTTTTTGTTGGATCCAGCGAATCTTGCAATTGTGGATTCTATGCAGGTGATGATAAATGCAGAAATCCCTTAAGTGATATAGTGAAGAAGCTACTCTTCTGATCAGTAAGCCAAAGAGAACTAGTCAATGCAAAAATTAGTGCTGTTAATCAGGGCTTGATAATTTATATGTGACTAGGATTTCTAGAAGGATTAGCAACTCTGGACATCCACACACTCATTCTCATCTTCATGTCACTGGCATAAATATCAGATTATTGCCTTCTTAATCTTCCCCACAGTGGCATCTTCTATGGGAAGGCATGCATGTATTTTGAATGAAGTTGGAATCTTTTTTTGAACTGCGATTTAGCTCCACTTTATTATCTTGAGTATGCTATTTTGGCTATGGTGTCTATCACAAAGAAACACCTAGTTAAAACTTGTCATCATGAAGCAAAGGATTGTCCTCTCTCCCTCTCACATATTCATCATCTATTCCATATAGTATGATTGGTATCATGATGTCATGTTGACATCTGAAAGCTCTATTTTAGTTTACGTAACCTAAAGTTGGTAGAAGTAAGTTAGTTTCTGAAATATTTTTCTATTAGTTTATAGCTAACCATCTTTCATCATCTGTGAACTGACAATCCATTTAAATTTAGGTTATGCAAATTTTGTGCCCTTTTTCAGATCTCTAATGGTCATTGACTCACATGTAAGCATTATAGCAATTAGGCCTTTTTTATTCTTCTTGTATTGGGAGACGTCAGCTTCGGATACACTACTAACTACAACTAATAACATATGCTAGCCATATGCTTAAAAGTGTATCTGCTCGATTTCTGATAGATGCTGCTTATTGCATCCAGATGTTTGAAGACAATCAACAGTAAAAAGTATGGGGTTGATCTGGTTAGCTTTACCTCTCATCCTACTACTGTCATTTACTCGTCAAAGAACGGTTGGGATGGTATGCATATCAGAATACTTTACCTACCAATTTTTCGATATATACATGCAAGCACTAACTAATTTTCTTCTATTTCAACAGAATCACTGCGGCTTCTTTCGTTGCATGATAACAAATACTTGAGGTACTTCAAGGGTCATCATGACAGGCACGTAATCTGAACCCTGAAGTGGTTTTCCTCTTCTGGAATTCGAGCTTTTTATTTTTACTTTTTAATACTGACACTTGACATATCATATTGGATTTGCAGGGTTGTTTCCCTAAGCCTCTGCTCCAGAAGTGATTGTTTTATTTCTGGATCTCTGGATAGAACTGTGTTGCTTTGGGACCAAAGAGCTGAGAAATGTCAGGTGCAGACCGTGAAGTGCATTCTTAATTTGTTGAATTATTTTCTTATTACTCTATGCTGAAAGTGTTTCTCTGAAAGTAGGGTCTTCTACGTGTTCAAGGGAGACCAGCTGCCGCTTATGACGATCAAGGACTTGTTTTTGCTGTTGCTTTTGGGGGATACATAAGAATGTTTGATATTAGGAAATATGAAAGGGTCAGACTATATCATATGAATGTACCATCATATAATGTCAACTGGTTACAATTTTTTTCAGGTTCTGATTAGTTAACTGTTTATAGGGCCCATTTGACATATTTTCTCTTGGGGGAGATGTTTCAGAAGCCAATGTTGTGAAGTTCAGTAATGACGGAAGACATATGCTTCTGACAACGTCAAATGGGCATGTTCACGTGCTTGATTCCTTCCGTGGCACCCTTGTGAGTTGTCTCATGTTTTGTTAACAAGCTCACATGTAATGCAGTAGTTTCACTGGATGAGAGTGGGCTCTAATATATGATTGTCTTTCGCTCTAGTTGTCAACACACAATGTCAAGCCAGTTTCAAGCAATTCTACTCTGGAGGCTTCTTTCAGTCATGAGGGAATGTTTGTCATATCAGGTTTGGGTATCTTACTTTTTTTGCAGAAGACACTGACCATAACTTCTGTTCTGTGGTATTATCAATACGTTAACCTTTTGGCCTATGTAACATATTTTTATCATATCTTACTTTAGAAGACAGCTCCCAGATGGTGTTCGATAATAAAACATTTGTCGTCTGATACAAACAAAGTTTTCTGTCAAATCCAGTAGAGCTGACTCGATATATTTGTGAATCTATACAGTATATTCCTTCCAATTGAACTTAGCTGCCATACTATACTTAATTTCCCATTTTTATTCCTTGTGATCCTTGTAAATGTGAGCTGATGAAGCATTTTTGTGTTGCATTTGGTACATCCAGGCTAGTAAAAGAGGCACTGACATTTTTTTTTCTCTTAAACTACATGGAAGGTTCTGGAGATGGTAGTGTTTATGTTTGGAATGTTCGGAGTGGAAAAGAGGTATCTTAAATTGCTTTTACTCTTTTGAAGTTTGTTTAATTTAATCTCATTATCGATTCTTGTCCCTTCACTATTTTGTTGAGGGTTATCAAACATTTATTACATGTCATGGTAATATTTTCTTTTAACAAACTCTGACGTAGAAAGTCATTCTTATCAAACAAAAATTCATATCCTGCCCAAATAAACCAGGAGAATGTTTAACTCAATCGAATATGTTGCTGCAACAATGTATGATTACGTCTGTGCACATGAACGCTGACAGCTTCAGCTCAGAGTATTGCCAATGCCTGCTTTCTAAAATAATGAAATTCTGTCTAAATTGTCTGATCCCTTAATGTTTCTCTCCATATTGTAAAACTACAATTATTGCTGGAAAGCTAAAGCTTTGAACAATCTTATATGGGATGTTCGCATTCATAAATGCATGCTTGCTTGTCATTGTCTCTATGAGTGTCTGTTTGATTCTAATACACTGTCTATTTAGATGCTGCTTGTGTTATCAAATTTATTCATCTTTGTTGTTTCTAATGTTTCAGGTTGCCAGTTGGATGAGCACTGAAGCAGAACCGCCTGTAATCAAATGGGCTCCAGGAAGCTTAATGTTCGTTACTGGTTCTTCTGAACTATCCTTTTGGATACCGGACTTATCTAAATTAGCAGCTTATGTTGGAAGGAAGTAGGTATTTCAAAGGTACCTTCTCCGCGCTTTGCCTGCATATACACGGTGCATTGTACTCTTACTGTGTTATTTATCTGCCTTGGTGATCCCATAGAATGGCCTGAAATTTTGTGTTCACCGAGCTTTTACTTGCTTAAGCTGCTGGAACAATCAGTCGGAGATGAAGAGATGGGGATTATGAACCCTCCACGTGAGAAACGAAACAGTTTGACATGCTTTAGATATTATTCCATCTCGTGTGCTGCTTCTTGAAGTCTAGCACGCGAGTGACAATCGGCAGAGTTGAAAAATTTGTCGCAGCAGTAAGTTATCTTGGAGAGCCTAGATCGGTATGCTGTGTTATTATTTTACAGCAAATCTTTTTCCTTGGTAGATTTTTGTTTGTATAGCTCTATAAAGTGTACAATATTGTGCTTCAATGTCTGTTAGCAATAGAACCTTGGATGTTGCAGCACTTATTAGCTTTTTGATCAATGGTTAACATCTCATTTGGTTGATGACATCAAAAGAAAAAAAAAACACCCTGAAGTTTGATTCAGGTCTGTATGCTACTAATAAACATTCTACATCCTTTGATATCTTTCATTTTCTCATTTAAAACAAAATAAAATTTGGGGAAGGTCATACTCATGGACTGTACATAATTACATACACACCACAAATTTTGAGAAATTGTGTTAAGGGAAACTCAACTCAAAATACATTATATTGTAAATATTCGAGAGAGGAGAGAGAATATGGCAATGGCAGTGGCAGTGATTGGGTTATTTTTGCTAGTAAGGGACATTACGTAACCAAAGACATAAAAAGGTTGGGAAGATCTGAAAGTTGGATGTATGTACAGAAGTAAATCTTGATGGATGAGTAAGCCCCATTTCACATGCAACACATAACCATTTATGGGGTTCCCCCTCAATTTGGGATTATGGCTCATCAAACGCCATAAAGCATGCTCAATTGTCAAACCAACTTCAGGAAAGGCCATCCACAACATATCTTTCTGATTGTGACCTCCTTCTATTAATCATAATCCCGCCCCCGCCCCACAACTTGTTTACATTTAAATATAATCAATCATCAATGATCCATTTACATGTACACCATAATGTATGTATGTCCTATTGACAATCTTATTTTTATGAATTCAAATAGAAATGAGATTAAAATTAATTTGTACCAAAAGAAACAAGAATTAAGTTGCTTTCGCTTATTTTGAGTGAATGATCAATTTGTCTTGCATCATTGGGCCCACTTGTCAGTTACAGGGCCCTGTCTGTTATCTGTAGCAAATACTATGAATTAACTCCTCGATTTTTCTTTCCCAAACCTATATAGTTAGGTGGCGGTTTTGCTTAACCTTTTGTTACTGGATAACTAAACGATTTAGTCATTTTGCCCATTATAAAAAAATTGAAAAAATGGACCTAAGTGAAAAAATGATTATACTAACAAATTCAAAAATTAATTTTGTTTAGTTTTCTTTTTTCATTTAAAAATAGAAACTCATGTTTCTTCGTTAAATTTGTTTTAATTCGAGCTAATCATTAGACACGATTCTTGTACCCGATACTCTCGAGTAGAGATGTCAAAACGGGCCGGCGGGGCGGGGCGGGGCGGGGAAGCCCGCCAGAGGGGCGGGCCCGAAAAGACAGGGTCCTACCCGCCCCCGCTTAAGCCCGCGGGCTTTTCAGTTTTTTTTTTTTTTTTTTTTAATGCAATTTGAGTTTTAAACTTCAATAATGAGAAATATATTATTAACCTTGAATTGCTATAGGTATGTTTGATGAATTTTGCTAATTGAACATGTAGCTTAATGCCCAAAATATATATTAGAACTAAATAGAGCTCCGATCGGACGCCGGAGAATTTCGACGACAAATGCGATCGAGAACAAAGATGAGAGCACATATGGTAGTTTTAGCTACCACTACTCAGATTATATTCCTAATTATGTGTTTTATTCCAACAATATTATATCAATTTTCCTTATTTCTCACGTTTAATTAATTAGTACATGAAATGTTGTTTTCAACTCGTAATCTAGTATGTAGCAATTTTAGTCTTTTTTTTTTCTTTCAATTTAAATTACTCTTATTTTTTTAACTATCTACTTTTTTTTATGAGATTGAAATAATCAACTAAACAAGCATAGAAATTTTAATCAAGTTACAATTTACAAACATTTGGGGAATGAGGATATTATCTTATAATTCATATTAATCATAAATACCATTTAACTAAAAAAAATAATATATATGTATGTATCGGCGGGCTTGGCGGGTTACCCGCCCCGCCGCGGGCTTTACCCGACGGGCCCGCCAAAAAAATGGGTTTCAAAGTTAAAGTCCTACCCGCCTAAAACGATGGCGGGTACGGGCTAGCCCGGCGGGCTTTGCCCGTTTTGACAACTCTAGTCTCGAGTTTCAGGTAATTCAATTTTAAAAAAACACTTAGGGATTTTTATTTATTTTCATTAATTTTATTTTTTAAAATAATAGATAATTGGCCAATTTTCCTGTGTGTTAGGTCAATGCGCTGATAAAAAAAAATTTAGATGGTCAACGCGTGTTGACCGATGTTCAGAGCCGGCCAGACCTCTGGCCAATGAGGCTGCTCAGGCTCCCCGAAAAAATTTAAGCCCTGAATATATATTTTATTGTATATATATATTATATGAAAGTATTTTCAATAGCGAATTTGCAGCCTAGTGGTATGTCAGTTGATGCACTTACGTCATTTTTGAAATAAACTACCAATACTAATCGCTTCTAAATTCATGATATATCATGAATAAAATTATAACGTCATAATAAATTAAAATCCTAATCCTAATTCAATTAACGGTCACGACTAGGTTCCGTTATTCAATTTATTCAATATTTATATTTATTGATTTTTTAACTTCTTTGATTGTTGATATTTTGTTTTCGTTTTGGTTGGTATTATTATTATTATTATTATTATTAATTGGTTAATGTAATATGTGTTTTGGCTTTTTAGTTAATGGTATAACTAGGGATGTCAACTTTACCCGTAGGGTAAAATTACCTGCAGGTAAATGGGTTATAGGGGCGGGTAGTACCCGTAGATTCGGATAACGGGTAGGGTACTACCCGTACCCGTTAAATTTTGTTAAGGTAAGGGTAGGGTATGGGATTAAGATTTTACCCGATTACCCTATCCGATTACCCTAACATATTAAATATATATATATATATACTTTTTTAATTAATCTTCTAGTTTTGTTGTTATGGTGCATCACAAGAATTTGATTTTTTTGTATTGGTTATATTTTGACAAAAGAACTCATCTATTAATTTTTTTCGTATTTTTGAGAATTTTTTTATTGTGGTATATTATTAAATAAATCTAAACGAGTAACCTGTTTTACCCGCGGGTATCCGATTACCCGTAGGGTAATACCCGTACCCTACCCACTATAAAAAATAGGGTAATAGGGTAGGGTATGAGTAGGACATTTTATGTTAGGATAGGGTATGGGGAAGGCATACCCGTACCGTACCCTACCCTACCCATTGACATCCCTAGGTATAACAAGTTAGTTGATAGAGCAAAATCTATTTGAGAAATTAAATAATTAGAAATAGATGATGAACCATTTAAATATTTTTGCTGAAACAACTGGATTATAAAACTTTAATAAATAATTTTGCAACTAAAAAAAAGAAAGATTAAATGAATTTTTATAAAAAAACGAGTATTATTTATACAGAATATATACATTTGTTGTTTGTAAATTTCTCGAAGACCTCGCCTTATTCCCCCTAACTTCTTAATACGACCCTCTAGACGTTGATCCGGTCATTATGTATTTACGTTGATAAAAAATCATCAAAACAAGTGATAACTTTTAGGGATACAGGTATTTGATACTGATTCTGACTGTTTTTTTTTTTCTGACCGATACTTTTTAAGGTTAAATGTAATATTTTGAGTGATATTTTTTAGTGTTACGTATTGACGGAGCTCTTGGCATTGCTTTGTTTTTCTCTCCTTTCCTATCAGTGAGTTCCGACCCTTTTGTTCAAAATTTCTTCGTTCGTACCGAACCGCTGATTTTAACCCTTTTTTGGTCAACGCACATTGACTGTCTGCGTGCACCAGATGCACATAAGACTATTATTTAAAATAGATAACCCAATTTCACTTCCCTATTCTTTATTCACACAATTCACCCATACAATCAAGAAAAAAGACATTTATCTCTTGCGATTAATTAGACTGATTGATCGATCGAGTCTTAAAACTCCAAATATTATTTTGGGAATTACAATTTACATGACATATCATGGGATCTATACTTATAAAACAAGAAACACCTAACTAGTCTTTGTAGATGGTGAAAAATCAAATATTATATATAATATTTTTATTGATTTTTATATATTTATTTAGTTTTGGAATCATATCAAATTCAAAATTAAAAAAAATATTTAAATAATAAAAATATTATTATATAATAAACATAAAGAGCCTTTGGAAACAAGTAAATATCTTTCAAAAGATATATATCAATTTCCAACAACCAATGAGATAGTGCCACATCAGCCCTAGATCTCTCTCCCTACAACTATAAATAGGGGCCTCCATATCGGTTGAAAATCACTCCGGAAGTCAAAATTAAAGAGCTCAAGAAGTTGGAGAAAATATTCTCTACGAAGTTCTCTCCAACGTTCAAGTTGTTCTTCGCCGAAGTCATCTCAAATCCGGCGTCTGATCCAGAATCAAGGTTCTGAAACCTTCCAGACGACGTTATACAATCCCAATATCCAAGGTGTTCTAGCAAGATTCAAGTTGTTCTTCGTCAGAATCACCTCAAATCCACCGTTCAATCTAGAATCAAGGTCATCGGCCCCCGGTTAACGTGATCAAATTCAAATACCAAGTCAAAGAAGATCGAGGGTCCAAATCTTCCCCAAAAACTTCGAAGACCAAATCCAAATACTAAGTCAAAGAAGATCGATGATACAAATCTTCCCTGAAAACTTTGAAGACAAAGTTCAAACAACAAGTCCGAGAAAATCAAAGAGACAAATTTACTCTGAAGATTTCAAAGACCGTTTGAAAATCAAGTTTTGAAGAGAAGAATCAGAAGAAAAATAGAGATTGGATACATAAATTTATATTTTTGATCCGAAATCATTTTATTGTACACTGTTTTGTGTTTTACCAAATTATACAAAAATTTGTGTTATAAATTTTGGCACGCCCAGTGGGACCATCTCTACCTCTCATCTCTTCTCTTCATCAAAATCCCTCAATCATCAAGATGTCTACAACTTTGGAAGAGGAAGAAACAAATGATGTGGGCAAACCTTTTGAGGAATCTCTAAGTAAAGAAGAAGAAGAAGAAGAAGAAGAAGAAGAAGAAGAAGAAGAAGCGGCTATAAATCTCGTCATGGGCCCATTCAAGTCCTCCAATACATATCTCAATCCATGAAAATAAAGTACAAACACTCCTTGATAAGAGCTTAAACTATCTTCAAAAGCTCTTTGATAAGAGCCTAAACTATCTAAAGTCTTCAAAATGCCAAAGCTCCTTGATAAGAGCCTAAACTATCTAAAGTCTTCAAAATGCAAACGCTCCTCGATAAGAGCCTAAACTATCTTCAAAACTCCTTGATAAGAGTCAAAACTATCTAAGATTTTTAAAATGCAACGCTCATCGATAAGAGGCTAAACTATGTTCCAAAACTCCTTGATAAGAGCTAAAACTATCTAAACTCTTCAAGAAATATGAAGACTCATTGACACGAGTATAAAAGGTCTACAAATTCAAATCCAAGACTCCTTGATACGAGTATAAAATATCTACAAAGTCAAATTCAAATCCAAAACTCACTGACAGGAGTATAAAATGTCTACAAATTCAAATTCAAGACTCCTTGACACGAATATAAAAGGTCTACAAAGTCCAAATTCGAGTTGAAGGCTCCTCGAAATAAGCATAAACTATTCAAGTTCAAGAAAACTCTCTGATATAAACATAAACTATCCAAGTCAAAAATATTGAAGGCTCCTTGATATGATCATAAACTATCTAAATTCAAATTCAAATTCAAGGCTCCTCGATATGAGTATAAACTATCTAATAAATTCAAATTGAACAACTATTGAATATGAGTATAAACTATTCACAAGTTGAAATTCAAGAACTCCTTGATACGAGTATAAATTACCTAATAAATTCAAGTTCAAGACTCCTTGATACGAATTTAAACTATCTAATTAGTTTTCGAGACTCATTCATTTCAAACGGCAAATCGTCCATGAACAAGTCTCGAAGGGACATTTGTAGATGGTGAAAAATCAAATATTATATATAATATTTTTATTGATTTTTATATATTTATTTAGTTTTGGAATCATATCAAATCCAAAATTAAAAAAATATTTAAATAATAAAAATATTATTATATAATAAACATAAAGAGTCTTTGGCAACAAGTAAATATCTTTCAAAAGATATATATCAATTTACAACAGTCAATGAGATAGTACCACATCAGCCATAGATCTCTCTCCCTACAACTATAAATAGGGGTCTCCATATCAATTGACAATCACTCTGGAAGTCAGAATTGAAGAGCTTAAGAAGTTGGAGAAAATATTATCTACGAAGTTCTCTCCAACGTTCAAGTCGTTCTTCGCCGGAGTCATCTCAAATCCAGCGTCCGATCCGGAATCAAGGTTCTGAAACCCTCTAGACTACGTTATAAAATCTCAATATCCAAGGTGTTCTGGCAAGATTCAAGTCGTTCTTTGTCAGAATCACTTCAAATACAACGTTTAATCCGAAATCAAGGTCGTCGGCCCCCGATTAACGTTATCAAATCCAAATACCAAGTCAAAGAAGATCGATGGTCCTAATCTTCCCCAAAAACTTCGAAGACTAAATCCAAATACCAAGTCAAAGAAGATCGAGGATACAAATCTTCCCCCTAAACATCGAAGACAAAGTTCAAATAACAAGTCCGAGAAAATCAAAGAGACAAATTTACTCTGAAGATTTCAAAGACCATTTGAAAATCAAGTTTTGAAGAGAAGAATAAGAGGAAAAATAGTGATTGGATCCATAAATATATATTTTTGATCCGAAATCATTTTATTGTACACTGTTTTGTGTTTTACCAAATTAAATACAAAAATTTGTGTTACACTCTGATAGTTAGGTTTGTTAATTACCAATATTTTTAGCGCAAACATAAATTTTTGAGAAAAAATTTAGAATGAATCCAAGCATTATAAACCAAAAACAAATCTTAAAATATAAGATACTTATATAATGACTCATCACTTTATTTATTTATTTTCTTTTGAAAAATAAGAACGGTGAATCTTAAATTCGAAATATCTCTTTTTTATATATAAGTCTCTACCACTTGATCGTCTATGGAGAGACTAACAAAAACTCGTCGCCTAAAGGAGTGATTAGTGAAGAAAGAAGTCCAAAATTTTCAGTTGTAATAAATATCATATGGATCACCGTGACATATAAATAACTAAAAACTAAAAAAATTAACAGTAAATAAAATAAAAACCTGCAGATTACATAGTGAATGGATAAAGAGAAATTAAACTCTCTCCGCATGAGTATCATTCGTACAAGACAAAAATCGTGTCACATTAGTATAATTCACATCATAGAGCATCTCCAATGTGTGGAATATGTTGAGGTGGCACCCAACATATTCAACACCTCAAGGAATTTTGCATTGTGGAAGGAGAGGGGAAGCTTCCTCAAATAAGATGGGAAAACTGCAGTAATATCTAGGAATTTAAGTGAAAGTGGACCCCATGTTGTTGCTTCTCCACATAATCTTTTCTTTAATTTTTTTTTTCAATTTCTTTTAGGTGTACGTGGGTCCTAAGTTTGAGAAAGTATTATTGTGGAGGAATATGTTTAGAGAAAGTATTTCTTTACCTTTTGAGGTGGCCCATATGTGGCAATAAAATACCTCAAAGTGAGGAAGCATCATTGGAGATGCCACCTCAACATATTTCACCTCAACATATTCCACACCATTGAAAAAGCATCTCCAATGATGCTTCCTCACTTTGATGTATTTTATTGCCACATATGCGCCACCTCAAAAGGTAAAGAAATACTTTTTCTAAACGTATTCCTCCACAGTAATACTTTCTCAAACTTAGAGCCCACCTACACCTAAAAGAAATTGAAAAAAAAAAATTAAAGAAGAGATTGTGTAAAGAAACAACAAAATGGGATCCACCTTCACTTAAATTCCTAGATATTACTGCAGCTTCCCCATCTTATTTGAGGAAGCTTCCTCCCTCATTTCACAATGCATAATTTCTTGAGGGGTGGAATATGTTGAGTGTCATCTCAATATATTTCACCCTATTGGAGATGCTCAGTATAATTTCTCTTTATTGAATCGTTATCTGACGTGACACGATGTGTGTGATCTTGCGTGTAGTATGAAGGGATCGTTATCTGACGTGACACGATGTGTGTGATCTTGCATGTGGTATGAAGGGGAAGGTTGGAATTTTGCGTGGATAAAATTGAAGGGGAAAATTGGGAAAAGGCCTGTGAGTGACTGACTGCAAAAGAAGCACACAAAGAATTTGTGGCATTTTCGATGCAAATAAAAGACTACACAAACTTCAATATATACATGCAAAAATTAATATGTATTCCTCAAAAATAACGGCTCAATATATCCCCTTCTTCTTCAATCTTTCATTTCATCTTATCACTTACAACTTTTCCAGTCTAATTTTCAACACCATCATCATTACGGCATCAGAACATTATTTCTCTTTTATATTTAAATTTTATTATTGAGACTATAATTATTATGATATGTATGTCACCAATTTCAAGGGAAATAAAATACAATTATTCTTTATTGGGTTGTCTAATCAAAAGTGTTTTTCATAAAAAAAAATATAATTGATAGAGAGGTTATATCCTAGAATCGAGCTATTACCCCAACCACTAACATATTTTAATATTTTTTATTATCTATCAAATATAATTTTATTAATTTTTAAATAATGTGTTAGTGATTGGGGTAGTAGGATATAATTTCCTTTGATAGAGTATTATCTCATGAAATAAAGTGACTGAATTTGTGATTGATAGATTAAAATTTTAAAATTTATGATTTTTTTTAATATTAAGTACAATGTAGATGATGATCTGTACACTTTGCTCGTATATAAGAATAGAAGTTATTCAAAACGCCGTGTAATGATTATAAATTTCTTCTGATCACAAAAATATATACTATATATTACTATTCGGGATATAATGTATAGAAAGAGAGTTGAGAAAAATAAATAGACTTCCGACAAAAATTATATAGTGATACAACATGTGCTAATGCCTTATGCCTGTAAGAACGCTATAATATTATTAATATGTCAAGTTTTTGATACATAGCATCGGGCTAGAATCTAAATTTAAGATGATGTGCAAAATTCCTAGATGATGCGACATTTCATGTTGCTAAACTAGACATGCATTGCAAAAAATAAATCATTTTCATAATGATTATGACCACGTTTCATTAGAGACAATTGTGTACTCGGAAAAAAATAGATTATTTGGAGGACCTTAACCTTAGAATACATAAAATTATACTAATATATAAAGTTTGTGTGTATATACATACATGATATATAAACTATAAATTATATGTGAGAAATATAAATTCAATTAGCTAAACTATATATATTATGTAACGGAGTACAAGACCTATATAATAGCACGTCTGTATGAAATTACGCATGCAATCTAAAATAATTTGTAGGTGTCATTCTTAGGCACTTGTTTGTTTTCACAATTTATGTCCTACAAAATATTCGATGATTTGTTTCTGATATGGTGCACTGATTTTGTTGTGCGAATAAAAGAACAAATTGTAATTGTTCCTTCTCAAGTTCCAAGATCTGTCCCAAAACAATTTTTATATGGCAGTTTCCTCGTGGAAGAGATCATGCGCGGAATGTTTTGGAAAGTAATGATTGATTGTTTGACTGTCTTATGGAGTAGATGTTGTGTTGATTTGAACTCTCACCAACAAGGAAATCATCTACATCAACATGAAAAGAATCACAAACCCTAAATTAACTACCAAGTAGACGAAGATTGGAGATCAAGCCACTTTGAATGGTTGCACTATATGAATGCCGATTTCTTTCATAATCAATGTATTGTTTTTGAGTCGTTGGTTTGTGAGTATTGTAATAGTTAGAAGTTGTTTTGTTCAACATGATAGTCTAGTATTTAGTGTTTTTGAGAGATAAACAATTGAGGGTTGTTTGATCTATTTTGTTCCGTGATCTCGGAAAAAATTGCAAGTGAAGTCGTGGGTAGCTAGGGAAGGCTAGTATTCACGGCTATTTAGTTCATGATCTCGAGAAAGATTGCAAGTGAAGTTGTGGGTAGCTAGGGAAAGCTAGTATTCACGGCTATTTAGTTCATGAGCTCGGGAAAGATTCCAAGTGAAGTTGTGGGTAGTTAATTAGGAAAGGTTAGTATTCACGGTTGTGAGATGATCTCACAATTTTTGTTCATCAAAGAGTTTATATTGTAAGAAAGAGTGATATAAGTAGGGATTCCTACATATATAAGTATTCTGAATAGTCTTCATAAATGAGTATGGAAAAAATCATCAATTTGGGCAAAATTCCCCAGCAGTAGATTGTTTAACCGAACTAAGTTACCAATCTCAAGTACTTTTATTATTTTTATACTTTTCCATTCTTATTTCTGTCAAAAACACATTAAGCATGCACTAGATTAAATGATTTCACAATTAACACTACATTCATGATCAGACAACCCTAGGGTGGTGTGGAGCTCACGAAAATTCAGGAGTCACTACGCTACGCCTTAGTACTCTTCATTATTATTTTTTTAATTTATGAATTTATTGTCAAAGTTTTATATAGTTCGTCACGCGCCGGTCTTTTTTTTTGGTGATTTTTCAGTTTTTTTTCTGATTTTTTTTTTTCAATTTTCTTTGATTTCTTTTTTTGGAATCCGACGATTCACACAATGCATTCGCCCCACGATTTTTCAGTTTTTTTTTTCTGATTTTTTTTTCAATTTTCTTTGATTTCTTTTTTTGGAATTCGACGATTCACACAATGCATTCGCCCGACGCTAGCGCGTAGGTTCGTGCATTGTGCTCGACGATTAATCTAATCTTTTCAAAACGAATTTAAACAGCAATTGAAAAATAAAAATGTAATTTTGAAATAAATATATACCCTAATTGAATTAGTGAACCCTAAAATAAAAGTGAATTAATTTAGTTTTTTTGAAATTCGCCAACTTGCACAATGCACTCGCCCGACGCTAACGCGTGGGCTCGTGCATTGTGCTCGACGATTAATTTTTCCAACTTAAATATAACCATAATTGAGATTAATGAAACTTATAAAAAAACCTAAAAAACACAAAATAAACCCCTAAAAAAACTAAAAAATCCCCCTAAAAAACCACGAACCCTAAAAAAAACCCCTAAAAAACATGAACCATTTAAAAAATCATGAACCCTAAAAACACCCTAAACCACTAAGCTCTAAACATTAATTCGAATTGTGAGTAGCATGAACACCAATTAAAAAAAAAAACATTAATTCAAATGGAAAAAATCACAATTTGAACTAAATAAACTAGTATAAAATAACTAGCGGACCCCTTACTTGTTAATGATACAGATGATACTTTTTGAATTTTTGAAGATACTTTTTAGTGAAACAGTTGATACTGATTTTACCATTTTTTTCTATTTTTTTTTTGCTGATTGACCCGACCCGTCTTAAATATCACTATTTAAGACCGTGCGCTATATGGAAGTTTTGCCTATCTTTTATGATGCATGACATCTTATGTTAAATTAATATTGGAATTATGACGGCCTTTTCAAAGATTTTGATTTTTTACACAATCTTTTAATTTTTACAATAAAGCCAAAAAATAAAAGGTTTTCAGTTTTTCACGAAACATTTTAAGTTTTTCACTAATGTCAAAACATTTTCGAAGTTTTTGAATTTTTTTTTGACATAACGTTTTAATTTTTCTATATTTTCAAAAATTTACCCTTTTTTTTTTTGCAGCAAAGTTATTTGATGAAAACTTTTACAAATGTGGGTATTATAGATTCGTACACAGGGGCAGAGGGAGAGGGGGTGTCAGGTGGGCATTGAGCCCCCAGAAATTTTGAAGAATTACTAGAGGTATTATCGTCATTTCATAATAACTACATAATAAAAATTAGAAAAGTATACTATTTATTAGGTCATTTCGATAGCAAATACTTAACCCGTCAGTCATCAACCCACTTTCAATTTCCTCTTTTTCCATTGAGTTTTTGGTAATATATTTTTATGCTAATTTATTATTAATTATAACTTGGTTGTGTTGATATTTATTTATTTATTTTTTTGTCTAATATGTGAATTTTAGTTTAGGGTCATGGAATTATTATGGTGAGCTCATCAAAAAATAAAGATTTAAGTTATTTCTTTATATCATGAATTATTGTTTTAATTTATTTCTTAATTATCATTTTATTTTTATTATATGAATTATTAGAACATTATTATTAAATATTAATTAAACGTTCCTATTTTTTTGTTAGTTGTTAGCTCAAACTACATATAAATAGAACTCATTTCGTTTTTAAAATTGAATCTTATTTGTTTACTTTGTCAAAATTAAATTTCAATTTACATAAGACTCACTTTACACTTAAATTTGATGCTATTTTGTGAAATTGTAGATTTTTTTTTTCATTTTCTTTGGATTCAGCCTTGAATATTGTATTTCTTCTTCATTTGTCTTTAAATTTATGATTGATTACAACTCTTATTAAGAAAATAAATATTTATTTTTATTAATTTTTTTATCTTTAATACTAAAATATAATATAATTGTGTTAACATATAACAACTTTATCAAAATTGTAATTAATTTATATTTTAATCTTAAAAATAATATATAATATTTTTTATATTAATGTTAGTTGGACCCCTAACCAAAAATCCTGGCTCGGCGCGGCATTGTTCGTACATAACACGTAATACAGTGCTATTAAACAATTTTGCCATTTGATGCAATAGAGGTGGGTAGAATAACAATCCTGTACAATTTCCAAATTGAGAGAATCGTGATTTTTTTTATATTGTTTGTTGGCTTTGAGATGAATCTAAACCACATTCGAATTGTCGTTTATCGGTTTAAAGTTTGTTATGTACACATTATACGCACATGTGTACACAATTTAATTAGGCCACAATAAATTAAATTATAAGTTTTCATCAGATGAATTAATTGCCAAAAAAGAAGTAATTTTTTGGCATTATTGTAAATTTAAAAAGTTATGCGGAAAACCAAGAAACTTGAATTTTTTATTTTTTGACATTATTGAAAAAATTAAAACCTTGGGTAAGAACCAAAAACCTAAAAAAAGTGTTGACATTTCTGAAAACATTAAAACATTGTGCGGAAAAAATGTAGCGATATATAGTAGAGGCTATATATTCACCCTAAATTATTTCAATGAATTAACCAAAAAAAAAAATCTATAAAATAATACTTTGGAAAAAATTATAATTTTACAGTTCTTAATTATTTTAAATAAAAAATTATAGGGAATAATTGGTCTAAATTATTTGGACATTTTACGCTAGCTTACATACAAACCACTTATCTCTCAACGACATATTGAAGATGACATAATACCTATTTCTAAAGTTAGCCAAAGACAAAGCTACATATGATTTCAAGTAGGGGGGAGGGGGGGTAATTTTTTTTAATATTAAAGTCTAAAGAGGACTTAATTAAATGAATATAATCTAAAATATTTAGAACGAACTTATAAAATAACAAAAATTGGGAACTAAATCAAAATCCCTTAAAATTACAGGATAATTGCAAAAGGTATACATATATTTAGGCAATGTTTGGTATACTGGTATGGATATACCCACATTAATAAAATCTGGATTGCTTTGAAAGATAATTGTGTATTAGCTATTTTAATTGTGTGTTTGGTTATTAAGATAAATATACTAAGATTGTTTCACACATCTGTTTGGTACATTGTTTTATTTGGTAGACTAACTTCTGAAATGAGTAAATTAGTTTAGGCAATGTTTAGTAGCCTAGATAAAGGCATATATATTAAGATTGCTACGCCAGAAACTGTAACCGAGGGGGGGCGTCGGATACATTATCCAGCCGAATCAGTAAATTACACCCCGAGCCTCGCGTTAGGACATGGCCTCGCGTGAACGAGCAATGGCTACCAAACACACGGTTCTTGCTGGATACCTTTACTAATATGCCTTTATTCAGGCTACCAAACATTGCCTTAGTGTACAAAATTTTGATCGGTAGTTTACAATTATAACTTTTTTTTATTATTTTTATAAATTTCATGCCAAAAAAGTTAAATTGCGGCAAATTGATCGATACACATTAGAGTAGAGTATGTAGAATGGCAGTCATGTTTCAACGTAAAGAGAGAAATATATATTCAAATTAATTTTAACGAATCAAGCTTGCATAAACTTCTAAAGGCAAATATTATAAATTGATATAGATATATAAATATATATGGAGCTAGCTAGTAATATTTTATATATATATATATATATATGTGTGTGCGTGATTTCTTTTTTTCGATCCCCTCAAAATTTGAAAATGTTCCCATTTGTGTTGAGCTTAAATAATATTCCAATTTTGGATGAATATGGATTAGCTAACTGTCGTCATTGACCATATATCTCTCCACATTAATAAACAACTGCAACTACTTTTCTAAATTCTTGTGGGGATTGCTTGTAACAACATTAAATACTCCCAAATATACTACTCTTTCATATCTAAAATTTAATGCTAATAAAAATTATATAAGAAAGGTTCATTTTTTCATTTCCATTCATCTGCAGCAGGACAGAATCCCACACCAAATTCTGATCACACATACATATATATACATTCCCTATATTTAATTATTTCAATTGATCCGAAATTCATCACTACAACAAAAATGCATGGTCATTAGAGATGATATTAATAGAGACGACAAAGACCGTCACTTATAATATGCATAAGTAATTACACATCGTCTCTAATTACCACATGTCATCTCTAATAATATTTTTGTGACGACATAATTGTCACTTAAAAGTATTTTTTTACGACATCATGTCGTCTCAAATAAATAGAACCTAAAAATTCGTCTCAAATAAATTAAGCACCAAATTAAGTGACAACAATGTCGTCACAAAAATGTCATGTGGTAATTAGAAATGAAATGTTTTTACTTAAGTCGATTAATATAAGTAACAACATTTGTCGTCTCTAAAAACTATTTTTGTTGCGGTGCATCAAATCGATCAATAAATATTTCAATAATCCAACATGAATACCATTGAAATTAGATATATCATTTATATGTACAGATGTAATCACGCGTAAAATGAAAAATATACATCAACAGATAATTATATTACATGATGAAATCATTAGTTTGGAGCAGTACGTATAAATTGTGGGTATATATTAGTTATCTTACCAAAAACAGAAGGTGAAAATAAAATTCTTGGATTTTAAGGAAAATTGAAAAAAAAAAAACATGTGCTGTATATAAATGGGAAACATAAATTCCTACAACATATATTCGATACGAATAATAAGCTGACAAATAACAAAGTCGTAGGGAATAATATATAAAGCTAATTTCGTTAAGAGAATTAAGCTAATTAATTACACAGGATATTAATCCCATAATTATAGCTAGCTAGATTCATTAAGAAAGCCCTAATTTAGAAAGGGTCAGGATAACGATATGGATTAATTACTAATTAACTTTACAATTATTGCATGTAGCCCAGATATATAAATATTAATTAATTAAATCCGGCAGCGTAGGAGTTGAGGGTGAGCTCCAATGAAGCCCTAGAGCCGGCGGCGATGGATTCATCGGCGCGGTGGTGCCACCCAGTGTGCTGCTTAACCTCGCCGTGCATGGGGAAGAGAGGGAGGGTTTCGATCTCCGGCGGTGGCGCTTCCTCCTCCCTGTCTAGGGTTTGAGCAGTAGCATTGTTGATGTATCTTTTCCTTTCAAGAAAAGGGTAGGGTGAAGAGTAGGGATCAACCCCAATCCATGCAAAATTCTGACCCCCCACATTTGCACTTGGTGTTATGGAGCAATCCTGCTAAAAAAAAGTGAATATAATCATCTTCAATCATCAACAGTACCAACTCAAGTATTACTATTAATTAATTATAACAAATTAAGGGTTCTCTCTCTCTCCCTCTCTCTCTCTCTTGAATATCATCAACGAATTCTTGGTTACTAAAATTAATGAAACAAGAAAAGTTAAGGGCAGGCTTCTCTTGCTCTAGCTATTTCTCATCTCTCAAATTCTTGATGAATGAAACTGAACCAATAAAATGAACTTAGAAGGGCTTCTCTCTCTCTCTCTCTCTCTCTCTCTTGAAGAGCTAGATAGCTAGCAAATTAAAACAAAAAAGGCTGAAAATTTGATCTTCTGTACCAATCACAGAATCAAATAGACAGACTAGTGTTTGGGATACTCATAATTGAGGAAAGTAATGTTAGTGTTGTTTGATGTCTGAAAGTGTCCTACACGCAGAGAGGAAACTAATTAAAGCAGCAAACAAACAAACAAACAAACAAACAAAAAATCAGACAATTAATAATGAAGAATAATATCTGTACTACTAACCCGAAAGCTTTCCTCCATGGTCACAGATCCATACCCATAGGTTCCAACATTCACCAAACCAGCTGTAGAAGAAGCTGATGAAGATCCAAGATTCCCTGCAACATTTCAAAATTAATTAAAAGATACAGCTTTAACCAACAAATTAAATCATAATAATAAACAAAAGAAAGCAATTAAATAAATTATATATACCTGCAGATGGATACATGTTAGAGAACTTGCTGTAAATGTGATGATCATGAGCAGCGGCGGAGGCGGAGGCGGAAGGTCTGTGCATGGGGATTTCGGCGGTGAAGCGCTTTTTCTGGCGCTCGCGGGCCTTGTGATTTTGAAACCAGTAGAAAACGTTCTTGCCCTCAATCTTACCGTACTGCCTTAGCTTAGCGGAAATACGCTGAATCTGCTCGGCGGTGGGAGACCTGACGCCATTGTTGTAGTAAAGATCCTTCAAGATTCTGATCTGGTCGGTTGTCGGCGTCCACCTCGTACTGCTCTGTCTGCACATAAAGCTCGAGTTTTTCCCACTACCACCTTGATCTTCATTCGTTCCTTGCTGCTGCTGCTGCTGCTGCTCCATCATGAGAGTCGATTATTTAATTTTAATTTATTAACTAATCAATGAGACGAATTCAAGCAGGCTATAGCTAGGAGAGATCGATCGATCGATCGAGTAATTAAACAAGGGGGCGAGTGATATATGATATGATTATAGGCAGCTAGGGTTGGGGAATTATAAAGAGGAGAGAGAAGGCCAGGGAAGAATTGAATTGAAGAAGAAACATGGCATGGCAGGAGGGCACATGGAGGAGGATGAGAGAGAGAGAGAGAGAGAGAAGAGAGAGAGAAAAGAGGATATCAGAGAGATATCTGGGAGAGAAGGACTGAAGTTGACAGAGCATGGCTAACAAAAAGGAAGGGACAAAAGAGGGACTAGAAAGGAGCAATTCAGACACAATTGCTTGGATCAAAAGCCATCCATCATCAATATTAATTATTAATTTTCTTCTCATATATATATACACACACACACACACACACACTTTTTTAATTAGACTACTATACTTCACTCCCATTTATTTAGAAATTATAATGTATAATCCAGTTCAATTATATATTGAGTTAGTGTAAGTTATAATTAATAGAATGAAATGAATGAATGAATGTTTGAATTGAAGGAGATATATACATATACATATATATATATATAGATCGTCCTTTGTTACTTACCAGATCGACCTTCTTGAGAGATCGATATTATTCTATTGTACTTTGATAAAGAGACTACTAATACTACTACCCCGGCCCCATAAATGGTGTTTTATTTTTACCTGCAAAAATAAAATAAAATGAATATTTCTTTCAGAATAGAAAAAGTTGTGACAGAGAAATTAATTAGGGTGTGATTGAGACATGGATAAAAACTGGCAACTCTAGCTAGTTAGCTATAGCTACCAACCTAGCTAGGCTCATTTGAGTTCAAATGATTTATGTGTGCAACAAATTAAGTAGCTATGGTTTAACAGACATCATATATCATAGTATATTAAACCTCGTTATATTTGTAAGTAGCACTAATTATGTATCACTCAAAACTGCACAGAATTAATCTACCCTTTCTGTTGGAACTTGAAAAGACATAATTAATTAAACAAGTTTACATATAATAATTAATTAATGACACTTTTTTAGTTTGGGGTTCTAAAACCCACAATTTTCAGAGCTGCTCATAATTAGTCTCTCAAATCTCTCTTTCAATTTTTCTTCATCATACAAAAATGTATTTTTAAATGTTTGTGGAAAACACTAATATTAAATGTAAACTTTAATTTGGTTAACTACACATGAGATGAGATTTCATGTTGCACTCTATGTGTTACACTCCGTATTACATTTTTAAATTACGAGTTTTTATTGTATTTTTTCTTCAAATTTTTATGTTGTGATTCAATTTAATTTTTTACGATTGTTTTTAGGGTTTACCCCACTCAATCAGGATTTATAATCCTTTTTGGGAAATTTACACTTTGCATTTTGGATACTTTTTAAAAAATGACCCACTTTATTACTATTAGCAAAACAGTACCCACTTTTTTTAAAATTTTGCAAATCTGATCTCGATCAAATTTCCAGCCTAGAATATCTATGTGGCACGCCAAAATTCTTGCGTGACTTTTTTGCTCCAGTAAAAAATATTATCTGGATATTCTATGTCAATTATGAACTAAAAATAAAATAAATTTGTTGGGCATGCCACAGATATTTTAGGCTGGAAATTTGATCGATGTCAGATTTGTAAAATTTTTGAAAAAGTGGGTATTGTTATGCTAATAGTAATAAAGTGGGTCATTTTTTAAAAAGTGTTCAAAATGTAGGTATCAAAGTGTAAATTTCCCTTATTTTTTAGTATTTAAATTTCAGTTTTCAATTAATATTTCATTATTATGGTTGATTATTTCAAAATTAAATTTTATATTTTTTAATTCAATTTTTTATTGATAAATATTGACTATGATTATTTATGTTATAATTAATTTTATTTTATAATAAATATTATTAAAATTATAAATTTGACAGTGAAACATGGAGTAAAACACAAAGAAGTGCAACAATTAGAAATAACTAAAGTAAGGAATCATCTATGTTTTTCTCTAAGATCGCAATATTAAAAGATTTTTTATTTTATTTTTTGACTAAGATTATGCGATTTTCATCTATATATTAATGTTAATTGGCATGCCGCTTGCATTAAAAATTTCAAGATAATAAATATTGCCGTAGAACATTTTTTTAGAATAACGACCAAATATTTCATTAATCCATCAATGTCCTTGATAAATTGAGATTTTGCACTATTTTTCGTGCATTTTCACTTTGTGTTTTGCACGGTTCATGCGTGTTTTCATCTCAGTTTAATCAGTTTTCACTTAATCTTGGAATCTAAATTAGTTTGTTATTTCGTACAGATTTGTTCCCATTTTTAGAGTACTTTGGAGAAAAGAAGTTGTCATAAAGCCCTGAGGTCGTGTGTTGAAGAAATTGAGCCGAAAATGAGACGAAAACGAGCCGGAAATGAGTTGCAAGCCACGAGCACGGTCGTGGGTGGAGTCGTGGGTCGGCAAGAGGCCGACAGTCCGTGAGTTCGCGACAGAGGATGGGAACCAAAGAGGAAAACTCGCGAGCGAGGTCGCGGGTAATACCAGAGCCTGCGGGATATTCTGCCACGTCACGCCACATGGAGCTGTGAACCCAGCCACGGGTGAGTCAACCGCGAGCAAGGTCGCGGGTCTGTTGGGCTTGTCCGTTATTTAATAGATTTTGAGTTTTATCTCAGTAGGTCTTTAAAGGTTATTGTTGTATACAAAAATTGATACATTTTACACATCCTAAATTTACCCACAGAGAGAAGACAGCAGAGAGAAAGCGACAAGAATAACGAGACCAAGGCATTCAATAATTTCAATATTAGAGGCAAATGTAATCTTCCGAGTTTTATCTTCTTTAGTTTTTGTCAGACTATAAATAATTTGTGAATTATTTTATTTGTTTATTTGAGTATGAACTACTAAACCTTAGTATTTTAGGGTTGTTTTTGATTCAGTTATGAAATCCATTTAATTAATTTCTATTGTTGTGCCTATAATTTTATTATGCTTTAATTGTTCTTGTGCTTACTTTTGCATTATTTAACTGGCCATTAAATAGTGATTTTAATGTGTTATTTCATAAATCGAAAGGGGAGTTTTAGCACAACAATAAATCTGATGACATTTTGGAGTTCCATGTTAGATAACTAATAGAAACATTGTTATTTGATTTGTAATCAACATCCTAGGCACTTCGAGAGGAGGTTTAAGATGCTTTTGTGGTTGCTCTAGCATAATTGAAATCTCAACATAGGTGCATTAATGGTTTTAGTTAAATTGATGGATTAATTGATGATTAGACAATCCTAGAATATGCATGTCCTTCATAGTTACTTTGCTATGTGAATTTAATCTATGGTTAATTAATTTAGTTCTTTAATTTAATTTATTTAGTTAATTCAAACGTTACATTGTATTGGGTGGTCTAGATAACGTAGGTAAAATAATTTGGATAATTAATAACTTAGATTAGTGGATTCGACCTTGTTCACCGCTATATTAGAAGTCTCGTTGTACACTTGCAGTTTAGGTAAAATAAAATACCGAACAGCCTTCATCCAAAAAGGAAAAATATTGCTCCAAATATGCATGGACTCACACCCTGGTCCAAATTGAGCTAACGCATGAGCCACGCCATTTGCTTCACGGTACATATGATTAAAGCTTAAAATAACATTTGAATTAATCAACTGAGCCAAATGAGGCAATTATATTTCCAGATAATTCTCGCCATCATAATCTTTATTAAGGAACTGCATAGCTAGCAAAGAGTTTAAGTACACGACAATAGAGACAAGCCCCTCCTACAAGCACAATCCCACTCCATAGAGAATAACATTGAGTTCGGCATCAAGAACTGAACTCAACTTCAGAATGGCACCCACTCCAAACACCCCACCTTCTATTTTTAGAACCGCGTCAACGTCCATGCGATAGAACAATATTGTTATATCATAAGTCATAACATAACATGCATATATAAGATGGCCTGGTATGGTTTTGAGCATTATTATTTAAGGGGAAAAAATAAAATGAAGTAATCAAAATGGAAAAAGAAAGTGCTTTTTTGTTTCATAAAAATAGCTTTTTACTCACTTTCTGTATTTTTCTATTAAAAAAAATCCCCCCTTACATTCTAACCAAGCAAGTCTAATATTTGGGTTGATTTTGACTCACCCATTGTTCTAAATCTGATTAAAGATTGAAATCATTTTTAATTCCAGTCTAGTCAAAAAAAGAAAAATCTAGTTAAATTTGTTCTAATATTTATTAGATTGAGCTGATATTTTTATTTGTCTTTCTTAATTAGAGGCGCCAATTAAATAAATGACTTTCTTTTGTTCTGTGTACCTTATGGAGATAAATGGATAAAACCTAAATAATAATAAAATAAAAATAAAAAGTGCAGGAGGAAAATGAATCTTAATTTGAGGGGTGAGAATGGGAAAAAGGAAAACGTGGAGGACCAGAAGCAAAGTGATGACATATTGTTGTTATGATTTTCTGCAAAAACGAAGCACGCGCCCCCAGTAATTAATGTTACTACAATCAACAATGCCTATACACCCCCCATTATTTGTGCTCAAACTCTCTCTCTCTCTCTCTCTCTCTCTCATTAGAGTAAGTTTTTGATAACTCACAGTTCTTGTTTCAAATAGACACCCGAAAATGCTTCAAGATTAATAGGCTCGTGTATGAGTGATTTTGTTATTCCAATCAATTCTCTCTCTCTCTCTCTCTCAATGTTTTAGTACAAATGTAACTCTATGTTTCGAGTTTGTTTTTTTTTTTTTTTTAAAAAAAAGAGAACGAAAAATCGAAATATCATATTAAATCAAGAATCCGGCACGATTTCCAATTAGATTTTCCAGTAGTTATCAATGGATATTTTGATTGGACATGCATGAGGGTAAATTATGTTGGACAAATTGTGTTTTGATATCTATACTTTGTATTTTTTTTAAAAATAATTCAAATAAAAATTATTAATAAAACAATACTCATTTTCAAAAGTTTCTATAAATCTAATTCCTACCAATTTTTTGGTCCCAAAAATCCCATTTATGGCACGTCGGATGCTTGCATCAAATTTTTGTTCCAATATAACAAATCATGTGTAATTTTTCATATTCTACTACAATTAGTTAGAGTTTAAAAAATTAAAACAATCTACGCCCTAAGTGTGGATTTTTTTTTTGTAAACCTTAATTAATTAACCTTCATATTTCACGTACTTATTTCAATGGAAACATTCAACGTGTCATGTGGAATTTTCGGGATTGGAATATTGATGGGGAGTTAGATATTTTTTCATTTGAAAAAATGAATATTATTTTTTAATAGTTTTCATTTCGATTATTTTTCTAAAAAAGCGCAATTTGCCCAATTAATGTTTTATGCGTACTATATATGTTTTGTAGGAGAACCATATATACATTTGCTATTATGAAAATTAATATTATGTACCTCATTTAAACCTCACAACAAGAGAGGCACACATGTTGTAATAACCCAAAAGTAAGGAAAATAGAAACTAGTCATTAAATAAAATCGCAGTATTTTCTTGAAGATGCAGATTGCTATACTAAGTTAAAAATTATTCAGAGTCCTTCCTTCAATTCATCCTGCTACACTTTTATTTCACTTTTCTTCCTCATAAAATCTCTCTCTCTCTCTCTCTCTCTCTCTCTCTCTATAGGGGTTTGGTTCAACTTTTGAGATTGCTCCCCTATTTTCTTTGATTTTGACACTAGAATCATCATAAATCCCCCCCTACCTACACTACTTCAATTTTCCAAAATCTCTTAATTTTCTTAAGGGTAATAATCATCTTCTTCTTTTCCATATCTCAAAAGATCTCCTTCTCTCTCTCTCTCTCTCTCTCTCTCTCTCTCTCTCTCACACACACACACACACACACAAATCTTCTTGGTTACTTTTCTGCAATTTAATTCCAAGAAAGTGACTACCAAACCATATAGAGAAAACCCTAGCTGCTTCTCCCCCGCCCCATCCCCCCCATTACTTGACTGCATGAAAATGAACATGTCAATTACTGATTGCATATAGCATTTCTCAAAAGTATTAATTTAATGGTCGTAGTTGAAAGTTGAAACTGCTATCCAATTGCAAATAATAGTACTACAAGAATGCAACTTTTAGCTCCTTTTTCCTCCTCTTATTTTTATTTTAATTTAAATTTAAAAGTGAGATCGAACATGACATGTATATATACATCACCACATAATATTATCATCCGGTGACCATCCATGTATCAAGATAGTTACACCTGCAGCAACATGCATATATAAATTTCAAAGAAGCTAGAATTTCAATAAATTAAATTGGTGTTTGTAAAGCAAGTGAGGTAATTAAAGTGGTTTGGGGATTTTATTTGAAATATGAAAATGAAATCATAGTTGTTGCTTTCATCTACTTCATGTTTTTGCCACTTTCTTGATCACCAGTTCTGAAGTGGTCCCACATTAATACATGCATGTATGTATGTATGTGTATAGACATGCATGCATGACATACATATGATGTATTGCGTGTATTTGTGTGTGTGTGTGTGTGTGGTTATGAATATATAAGGGCCCCTCCCTCCCATCAGAAATATCAAATATGGGTAAGAAATGATAATAGTGGTTCTCGAGCTTGAAAATTCATTCAAAGTTGCCACTCTTATAAATTTTCTTGTTGAATATTCTTGACTTGAATGAGTTTCGACTGCATCACAAAACATTTAATTCTCTCTGATCAATTACTTCAATGCTACATTTTCCAAATATGTTCATTTGTTTGCAAAATCAACTCACGTGTCCAAGCGTGATGATCAGGCTTTTTCATTTTGTTATTTTCTTATTTTTTACAACAATACGACGCAATGATAAACAAAAAAGGCATTTTAATTTCTTTTCTAAGCTATGACATTGACAGGCCCCAATTTACAACATTCAATAAGAATAGCCCATGCAAATTAAATTAAAACATGGAATTAAATAAATAAAACGATATATTCAAATCCAACCATACACGAACGCTTCGATTTTCACCTCAATAGTATTATCATCCAACATGAAAACCCAGAAAATGAAATAAACGTTACAAAGAAATCTCAATAAAATAACACAGCCATGAAGAAAACTGACTGAAATGCAATATACAAGTTGATCCATCCTCAAATACAAGCAAATTTAAAAAGAAAAACAATAGCTTTGAAAATAATCTCGAGCAATAAATTTCCTCTTAAATGGCAGGACTTACATGTAGCCTTTTTTTCTTATATTCCAGCGAGCTTGGCATGAGCACCGAGATAACGCTGATAACTTTGATTTCAGCTATTCATTTGAGCCTGCGATATTAATATCATTCCAACATGAACACAGTCATCGTGTTCTCCAAGTAGGAAGCACACGAACCACAACACAGCATACCACAATTCCATAAACTCCCAAACCCACACCCGATCTTTCCACCCGAAACCAACTTGGAGTTTTTTTAAAGTACGGACAAGAATCAGAGAACAGTTGCTATACCTATATGCAAGCACACATGTTGTAATAACCCATCCAAGACTCTTTTAGAGATAATTTTGACGATACCTGATCGCTGGCAATTGAGAATCGCCAGATAGGTTCAGCAAATATTGTTCAACCACCACCACTCCATAGTAAAACTGACAGGAATCCAACTATCCCACTGGTAACATCACGTCTCTTACTCATCAACTATCCAAATTAGACTGGAACCTTCTTCTATTTGGAGGACCTTGTCTTGTTCGACCTGAATAACGGGTATATGAATTTTCTGAAACCAATCCTCTCCCTCTGTCTGCCCTCTCCTCTCTTTCAACTACTGTCCTATCCTCTCTTCCCACAACCGTCCTATCCTCTCTTCCAACTGCTGGCTTTCTTGAAAAACGTCTGGATCTTGAAGCATTATACTTACTCGATCTGTCCTCTTCATCCAGCAATGGTTCAAGCCCATGCAAATCAGGTTCAGGAGTGTATCCAGCTGGCCTTTTAGACTCATCCATTCTCCTAAAGGTAATTGATATCCTAGAAGTAAATCATGTAAGCATCATAAATTGCTAGACGATGATAAAAAGATGAAAGAATCAATCTTCTTTCCAATAATACCTTTTGGAAGGGACAGCTGGAACGCAGTGTTTAGCCACATCAGCTCCATTTCCATTTAATACCAGAACGGATCTGTTTCAAGATTACAAACGGTTGATGATTTAAATAAACTGAAATGTCCCAATAAAAAAATGTTAGCAATCACATACTTACCCAAGTGGCAGGGGAATTGCATAAGGACCTTCAAATTCACCAGGTCCCACTATTTTCAAGTTTGATCCAAAAAGTATCTCACATTCACTAAGAAATGAGACTGTGCAAAATGGCCTCACAAACTCATGATTATCAATATGAGGCGGTATGCAGTCCCCTTCTTCGTATATATTCACGATACAGCTATCAGGCACACAAGAAGGCGGCAAAACATGCCACCTGACAAGCCTTTTGATCATGACTTTAAATAGATGAGGCAATGGATCGACAATTTCTGCCTTGAGGATACCTGGTGGATTGCCATTTTTATCCTGTCACCCAAAAGTCATTAAAACTGAAGCAGTTAGATCTCAACTTCTGAAACATGGTGTGAGCCACTTAAAATTATGAAGGTTTTGAAGCAACATTCCAGGGCACTTACTGTTGCATAATTGTAACAGCAACCAAATTGAAGAGTTACACGCCCCTTCCCCCTCATCCACTTCTGAGGTGCAGTGTAAGTGCGGCCTACAATTAAATTATAAAGAAAGAATCATCATCAGTACACTGAACTAAGGTAAATAAAAATTACTCTTAAATGTAGCAAAAGGAAGATACTGTATCAATTTGAACATGTAATGGAGCATAGAACTCAACTGTAACCACAATATCAAAAACTTGTTTGGTTGTTTGTTTTTTGGAAGAGAGGGTTGGAGTGTAGAATCCACACTATGGTTTAAGTTTTCAGGTTCAAAGTTCAATTTTATGCATAAAAGATCAAAAGAAGAATGTAATTCGCCAGACACGAGAAAGACGCTATGAGATGTCCTAAATATTTACAAACCATCCAAGTCCATTTATCTCCAATAAAACAGTTTTGATGTTGAAAACTCGAAAATAATCTGATATTTGTCATCTGACCAATGATGATAATATTCTATTCCGCCATGATATAGGTAACATTTTTTAATTCTTCAGGTACTCATGTATGGAAATCTATTAACCATATCCTCTTCAACACTGCAGACTAATGCCCTAGGAAGATCTCAGATACAGTTAATGACAAGGGTCTAAATGAAAAAACCATATTTTAGGAAGACTAATTCTTTGTTTCTCTCCCCACACTCTAGAACTAAATAGGATTCACTACATAGTATTCGAGGACTCCGGTCATTAGTGCTTCTAATAGGTTATTGATATTTGATATGTCAACATATACGAAATCATTTGATCTGTTGAGGGTACCCTTATTATTGATCTTTTATCTAATAAAATGAACTGTCCACCTAGCTGGTCAAGATGAAAAGTGCACACTCATTTTTGGACAATGGCAGCATATCTAGAAAAGCACATTCTCCTTACTGATAATCTAGGAAACCTCTCCAGAAAGCTCAAACTCCATAAGAAGTTTGAGTTAAAATGATGAACTTATTCACTTTGACTATAGGGACCTAAATCCAGGCAATCAGTTAATCTGCATCTAATGAGATGCGAATTGGAAACTATTAATTCATCTCTTGACGGGAGCTGATGTTAAATATTATGCTGGATTACATAGTCATGCATACTGTGTTAACTCCTAGAATCATGCTGGGTACATCCGTACATATCCTTAAAACATCTCTTATTAAAGCAACATATCATCCCCTTCTCATGAAACAGCATGATTTTATAGCCTTATTAGTATAAATTCACAATTTCTAAATCAATAATAAAAGAGATAACTTTTCATGCACAAAGAAGAACGTTCACTGTCGAAGATTTTACGTAAAATAAGATAATATGAGAAATTAGAAACATATGCCCACACACAGAGGGAAGGAAATGTTAAGCAAATAAATCAACAAAATTATATCACCAAAGAAAATTGAAATAGAGATAAACCAATCTCAGGAAAGTGCTCACAAATTGAATAAATTGAAACATTTGGCAATTCTCCCAAGTAACAGTATAATCTAGGTAACTTAAATACAGATTGCCATTATATAAATATGCCTATCACTCTTTAAAAGTCAGATTTTACTACAACCAATAGCAATAAACAGCCACATTAACCAATTTATTTCAACAAACCAAATTAGGTATTCTGATGTTATCATAGGACAAGGTAAAACAAATAATAACGCTGAACTAAAAATCTAATGTCTGTGTGACAAAGGCTCACCTTTCAATTGGCCATTCTTTCCCATCTCTCGGAGCTGTTCCACATACTCAACAATCCTCTTTTGTTCTGCTGCACTGAAGACACCTTTATGTAACTCCAGCCCATCCACTATGTTCACAAGTTTCCCATGAATTCTTTCTAAACATATGAAGTCCTTTTTCCTTTGAACGCCATTAAACCTAATGTATTCTCTCTGATCTCTCGACAATGCCACCTTTGGCTTAGCTTCAATAATAGATGTTCCCTCTGCAGAAGAATCATTTGCATCGACAGTCCCATTACTCCCATCATTCTCTTCTTCTGGAAGCTCATCCTCCAGAGTCATATCTGCCCAAGACTTTTTCAACCTCGGGCTTGCAACTTGCACAGAGGAGTTCAATGTTTCAGTGGTTGATGATCCTTCTGCAGCATGTTCTGATAATTGATCAGCCTCATCCTTCCAACTACCCAATGAATGTGTATCAGCATCATCATAGTTATCTGCATCTGCACTGTCTTTTGTACTCCCAGTGGAATGGGCACTACAATTACCTGGATCTTCTTTACATTGATTCACATCGACCACATTTGGAGTAGAAACAGCAGCATCCCGTTCTATGTTCACAAGTTACACAATCAAATTAAGTTATTAACAGAAACCTAAAAAACTAAAATAAAAGCAGACAACTTACTAAAAACTATCTAATTTGTTTGAATTTCCGCATAAAAACTCTAATAAGTTGAACTTGAGTCGAAAGAAAAAAAGCACAATCGAAATTAGATTAACCAACAAAACTGAACAATTTTTAGCAACTGAAGACTTCAAATTCCAAGGAGAAATTGTCAACAAACTAAGATAACACTAATACCCAGCTAATCTCACCGTCAAAAGGAATTCCCAATTTGAATAGCTTACTGAAAAAGCTAACAGCTTGATAACAAAATTCAATTTCTTTAGCAAAAATTGACGCACAATCATGAAAGAACAGCCCACACACACACACACACACACATAAAGAATTACAATAGAAAAGAAACATAATCCAGTCACACAAATTCACATGCACATATACTGATGGTATGGAGGAAATTGAGTTTACAACCACACACCTGTGAGTAGAGATCGGATGCCATCGGAGAGCGTTCTCGTGCAAGATTTGCAGAGGCCGCGAGTTAAGAACGGCATCCAATTGGACAAGAATTCAGCAGCGATCCGGACTTCGTTAGCGTCGAAATTCAGAAGGAAGGAGTCCATATTTTGAGCTTTCGCGTCGTCAGTCATGGCGGAGAAGTCGGTGCAGAGAGAAAGATGGAGAGAAGCGTTAGGTCTCTTAGCCGAGTCTTCAGATAGAAGTATATTACATGTACAGCCGTCAGCCGTACAGGTATAAATATATATATTGTATGTATTTGTTGCAGAGAAGAATTACACAACAAATCCAATTCCAATTCCAAGGCAACGCCAACAATTAGGGCTTTGGACAAAATATTACCTTTTAAGTGAATAAATATTTATTTATAAAAATTTAAATAATTAAATAATGTGGAATCTACAAAAGATACAAAGGGGGAAAATTCTAACATAAGATAAAATAATGAAATAATGTGGAATCTACAAAAGATACCTCCTATTCACAACCCAATTTGGGCTATTTTCTATATTTATCGTCCGATCGTATAAAATAATTTCAGTTTCAGTTTATCACAATATGTAATTAAGTGTCACTATATGTTAATTAAAGTGTCATGATAGTTTTTTTTGGCTGGCCGAAATTTTTATTTTTTGACAAAAAAAGCTATAAATATCCGAAAATTTGTGAGCCTGAAACACATGTCACTTGCAGAGATATGAATGCACTACGGGTGTTCTATATTAGAATTTACCCCTAAAGGGATGTAGCATGTATGGAGTAGGGTTTTTGAGAAAAAAAATTATCGAAAGTAAATATTTATTTCTATAAAATTTCGAATAATGAAACATGTTATTCCAACATAAATATATAGAGAGCGACTATTTGCACCATTAATTTTACTATTTGCACCACAAAAGAAAAAAGAAAATAATTTTGAAATTACTTAAATACCCTTTAATAAAAAAATAAGTTTGAACACATCCATGGGCGTTCGAAAATAATGAAGATGTTCGAACTTCAATTTTCAAACCAACTCCATATTTTTCGAAGTATAGAAATCGTTTGAATTAATATTCTCGAACGAGTTGAACTTGTTCGAAATTATTTTTCCGAACATGTTTTTTTATTTTTTTAAAAGTGTGTTCGAAAATCGAAGTTCGAATACAGTGAGGATGTTTGAACTTCAATTTTCAAACCAACTCCATATTTTTCAAAGTATAGGTGTCGTTCGAATTAATATTCACGAACAAATTGAACGTGTTCAAAATTGTGTTTCCGAACATGATTTTTTCAAGTAAAATAAAAGTTTTTGGAGTGAAAGGTTTTAATGTAAATATTTGTGGTGTAAAAAGTAAAATATATTGTGCATTGAGTAAGCGAAGTGCAAAGAGTAAAATGAGTAGTTCAAATAAAAATTCATAAATACATAATACTTTTCTATATTCGTTGCTTGAATCTTCTATTTTCTCGCATTTTTAATAAATTAATAATTTGTCAAATTTGAAAAAGCTTAATCTGTGCACTTATATGTTTATGGTTACTGCATATATGTGTTTTTTATAGTGACATGAATATAAACAAGAACAAATAAATAAAAGAAGTAAAAGCACGCACGAGATTGATAATCCAGTTCGGTTAACCAACCTACTCTGGGGAACTTCGCCCAAACTTGAAGATTCATCCACTACTCCTTCGTGAAGACTATTCAGGATCTTATATAGGATTCCTTCCTTATGCCGCCATTTCTTAGAATACGAACTCTTTGATGAACGAAAGCTGTGAGATCCCCTCACAACCGTGATACTAGATTTCCTCTAGTTATCCACGGCTTCAACTTATAATCTCTCCCGAGATTACGTATAAAAACGGATAAAAAATCTCTCACGCGTTTCACTCAAAAACACTCAATGCTATACTAGCACGTTGAACAGTTTAAGAAACAACTTATAGCTATTACAATAATCACAAACCAACGACTCTCAAACACTAACTTTAGAGAATCAAACCGATCTTCAATGGAATTGGTCTTCTTATATTTTCATTCTTCTTGTTGACTTGATCTCCAATCTTCATCAACTAGGAAGGTGAATTAGAGTTTGTGATTCTTTCCATGTTAGTGTAGATGTATTCCATGTTGTTGAGGGTCTAAATCAGCTCTGCATCTACTCCACAAGGCAGCTAAAATAATCGCTTCTTGCTTCCTAAACTGATCACAACCGGATCTTCATCCGCAAGGAAACTGCTATATATAAACTGTCGGACGCTCCTGGAACATCAGAGGGAACAGTTCACCAACTGTTCTTTACTTTGAATCAGCATATTACTTCAGAAACATATCCACGAACACTTCGTCGAACATAAATCGACAAAACAAACTTAGTGTTACTAAATGGCACTAACAGAATTGCATATGCTTTTATCGATTTATCTGCTTTTTCCTCTTTATCCCGTGATTTTTTTTTATTAAAGAAATAGAAGCGATAACTTGTTTATTTAATTACTTTGATCAGACCATTGTTATTATCGTTAAAATCACAAATATATTTTTACTATACGACTCTCAAATTTTTTTTTATCACCACTCATATTGTACATCGCACGTCACATAAATCATTCATGGCATCATTAATCTGATCACACAATTTATGAGCACATATATTTAAAAAATCATTTTCAGTCACATACTATTATAAAAAAAAATGCATTTTAATGAGTACAATAATACATTTCGATGCATTCTTGTCGTAATCTATTGGTTATTGTCTGCAATTCCATGCTAGTGACATCTTCCATTGGAAAAGTGATTGATTTTTCAAGCAAGTAGAAGAAAGAATGAATGAAAAGATAGCAAGGAAGGGTAAAACAATCTAAAAATTAAATGAGAGAGAAATTGTAGCAGCAAGTCTGCAAAAAGGAAGAAACGGAGAGACGAGAAAATCTGTACTTTTTCGAAAAAAAGGTTGAAAAATCTATATTCTTAATTTTGTAAAAATAAATTAAAATTGCGACTGTAAACTACTTGTTACGTCTTCAATGGCTAGAAAACACAATTTTTGTCATAAAATAGTGATTAATTTGTCCAACTAAAGTTCTTATTACATATAATTTCAAGATTGCACTTGTAGTCAATAAATCAATAATTGAGATTAAACTGGCAATAAAAAGTTATATTGTTATTTTCAACGACTTAAATACAGTAATAACATTTTAGATTTCCAACTACCCTCCCCCTCCATCAACACACACACACACCCAAAAATCTTGATATCTCCAACAAAATCCCCTAACGTAATTTAAGTTGAAAAAGAAAAATAACCCTCTAGGATAATTTAGAATATAATTGTTTGGTAACCCCTCAAAGAGTAATACTAATAAAACAATACGTTTCCAACATATATTCGTAAAAACAAAAATAGAGGCTTAAAATTAAAATATTTAATCAGATCAGATCCAAAACTTCCACACACTTGTTTTCGGGGTAAGCCTTTCTCAACAGCCGCAGGCAACCAAGATTGAATCTACAATAAACTTACAAGTTACAACCAAACACATTTTGCAATGCAACATATCTGTAAGTCTTATTCCCTTGATGGGAAATCACAAGGAAATGAAGCACGCCAAGCTTTCGGCGTTTCAGCTCTAAGCAACACTCACAGGTTGAGCCGGCACCTCTCTCATGGTTTTGCACCTGCAACGCAAAGACAGAAACTGAGTTGAGCTAAACGAAAAAGGGACATCGTGAATGAAGGCAAATCAATCATTAAGTCTCTGACTCTGAGGTTAGTCTCCCTTTCCCACATTCCGGAAAATAAGCAGATTTTAGTGAAACCAATGAATGGTTTCAGGAAATCCAGTTCTACTCCAAGATTTCCCCTCGGTATTGTTCAGGAAAACATGGAAAGCATGACAAAACAAAAAGGCAATCAACGTCATCCGGAATTACTCACCTATTACATTGTTCTCGAGAGGCATAATTGTGATTATTGCAATTTGAACACATCCAATCCCCATCACGCCATTGCTTTGCTCTGCAGAGTACAACAATGTGGGTGGACTTCAGATTAAAAAAAATCACATAAAAAACAGAATGAGGTCGAACTTCCTGATTCTGAAGACAATAGATTCTCTATGAATTCTCAACAGTATGTCACGAAGACACCTAGGTTTGGATGTCTTACTTTTTCTGTTTTAGATAGAAAATAAAAAACTTGTGAACATTATAAACTCAATTTACCTTCAGTATTTCAAAACTATTGCTGCAGTATATCTAATCTAATCTCAAGAACACACATTAAAAAAACTAAAAGAAAACAAAGGGCCACTGGGGGGGGGGGGGGGTGAGAATCACTCGCATAAAGTGCACATAAAACTGTGATATTAATGGTCGCTGCATCAAGAAAGAAGTCCAGGTTTACCCTTTCCCGATGAGTGTAGGTGTTGGTGGCAAGCGTGATAGCTGAAGGTTGACTTGCCAATTTGGGGGAACTGGCGTGTTTCCACCGGGATTGGGAGAGTATAGACTGTTCAACTGACTGCCACCAGGGTTTTGGAATGATTCAAGCCCTGAACTCGGTTGATGGATCACATATGCCTGTCAGTTATCAGATAAGGGTTGAAGTGAAACTGTCAAAACAATATAAATAGAGAAATGTCTGTTGTATATGTTAAAGCTCCTGCTAAAAAATGCTCCTTACATGTCCAGCATTCAGTCTCTTGTTGTCCAAGTTATGAACAAATTCTTCAGAGGCCAGGCGTTTTGTTCCAAGAGCTTCAATAGAAGAACAAACAAACACAATATCGATGGCTTGTTCAGATAGTAAAAATCTGGAGAGTTAGGCACAACACAACCACAATTTGAAAAGTGGCACACACCAACGGGACTTTAAACAGATATAACTAACAGTCTAATACACACACCTGTTACAGGGCTCACTAGAGACGGAGGCGCTGATAGTGTTGCAGGGGAATTGCACTTTTTGCACTGCAGATATACAATCCAGATGAACAATAAAAACAAATTTTAATTAAAGAAGGATAGAACTCTAGCACTCAAATTGAATTGATGTGATCACATTTCTGATACAAATTGGGATTTCATAAAGCAAACTTAAAGAAGGCAAAACTAAATAATAAATACTACTCAAACTTATGCCAGACAAGCACCGAAGAATAGCCAATTAAATTGGAAAACACAGTTTTTAATTCCATAAGACTCCCCCTGAATGAAAGCTTTTCAATCAGATCACCCAGATTTTTCAAGTTTTTGCAAGTTCGACCCAAGGATTTTTCAGTTGTTTCTCTTCCTGTTATAACTATTCCAAAAACCGAATTGAAGATGCCCAGAACCTGAATCAGATTAACAACTCAAAAAATATAATTGCTGGGTGATCATCAACAGCCTTAAGAATAAACTTTTTAATCATTTCCCATAGTTAATTCATGTTTACAGTACCCTCTAATTTCTCCACTGCATAATACTACAGCAAACAGCATGCAATTACAATATTGAAAGCAAAGCTCTTCTCTCAACCTTAGCAACAACAGCCAAGTATTATTATTATTATCAATTTATCATTATTGTTTTCCATATTTGATTTCAAATCCACAACTATGAGAAAAATTCTCAGCCTGGGTGCTAACTATAACTGAGCATACCTGCAAACGCGAAGAATAATTGTGGAAGCCACAAGTGCACATCCAATCACCAGTACGCCATCCATTACCATTAGGAACTAGTGGAAGTTGATTTGTTTGGCTAGAATATGAAAGTCCAGATATGGTGCCACCTCCCAAGGGCCAATTAGATACTGACTGAAGTCCATAAGGATCACTAGGCTGGTTTCCATATTGATTAGTCCCTCCAACGGACCAACCAGAGCTCAAAGAGATTGATGGTTGGAGAGATCCAACATTCACCATTTGTTCCATTCCTCCTCGAGCCCTGGCAAAATAAGTTGGATGAGTTGGCACAGAAGCTCCGTGGATTGCAACCGCCGGCATTGCTGCTAGCTCCTTAGGTTGCCCACACTTTTTGCACTTTTCTCTTGATGCATAATTGTTGTTAGTGCAACCTATTGATCCATTGCACACACACGCAACCCAGAATGCAGCCAGGAAGTAGATACAAGCGAAGAATACGCACGCCAACCCGCCATCCAATACCAAAATACACATACAGAAAACACAAAACAACTCAACCTAAATGAAATCAATTTTCTTAATTATTGCAAAAGGCATACTAAATTGTACAGCACTTGGTTAATAAATTTATGAGATTTCAGACAACACAAATATGAAATATTGCCTAGTTATAGCACGTCAGTCAAAGATCAGTGTTTGCCGTATGGGGATGAAAGAACCAAAGAGAGAAGGGGTGGGGGAATGAAATTGAAACATGAGCTAGTCTATACTGGATGAAGGTGTAGAATATTAAGTTCATGATAATAGAGCACCATTTCATACCAATACATTATAACAACAAACACTGCTATTATCAACTGCCAACTTTGAGAAGGATGTAGAAACTTAATACGAGCATATTAATTCGTTCAGTGATGTGGACAAAGCCGGCACATATAGATGTTTAAGAAAACCAAACATAATAGAGCCCCAGGGTTTAAGATTTTATTTTGCCCTCATACCTTAATTCAACAAGCTTAAGATCAACTCAGTCTTTAACCCCAATAAAAAACGATTCTTTGAACATCAATTAACCGGATTATTGGCATGATTATAAATTCAATTCTGAGAAAAATAAAAACAGTAACACTATCAATCATGAATCAGATTTCAGCCAGCACATCAAATAAATTCACAACCATCACTGACTACATTCAAGGATGAGCAGAGCAGCAACAATTCGTGGTATGGCGCTAGGCGCAACTTATTCCTCACGTAATTCAATTCTACCAATCATGTTTAATTACAAACAAAAACCAGAATCTAAAAGGAATTTCCATATAATGATTTCCTATTGAACTAACACCAACACCATGAACTAGCAAAAAAATACGGCATTGCAAAAACATACCGGTGCAGATCCAATCACCAATCCGAGGAAGCCACTTGGAATCGGCGGGGGTTTTGGTGTCGACGAGAAGCCGCGGCTGCTTGCAACGATTGCAGAAGGATCGGAAGGCATAGTTCCTATTGTGGCATCCACTGCACTCCCAGTCGCCTTCTTTACCGCCGCCGCCAGCTCCGCTGCTTGCCATATCTTTGTTTCTATACGTTTCAAAATTCCGTACACCAATTCACGTTTACAGATGATTGTAGCTGCGGCCAATACCTTGCTTTAGTTTTGGGAAATGGATCTTCAGGCATTACTTTACCCGGGGTTTTGCACTTTGCCCCCTTAACAATTTGCCACTTATCAATTTGCACCCCTACAACTACAATGTAATAAATATCTTATCTTGCCGCACCAAAATACTAATTTATCAATCCTTATTTTATTAATTTACATCATTATTGAATGAATTATTAAATAAATTTAATTTAATGTATAAATTATTTAATTCTAAGAATTTAATGATCATTTAAAATACCTTTATTATTACAAACACATTATATATTATATTATATTTTAAAAAATTTATATAATTAATAGTTATTACTTTTAAATAATTACCATCGTAAAAAGTACTAAATTATTGCATTTGTGCATTATTAAGCACATTGATATTTAAATTATAAGATAAAATAAATTCTTTTCGTGATTTTTTTTTTTATTTAGTATGATATTTGACGTAAAGAGCTGGAATTGAGAAAAAATTGGAGCAAAATATGTGCCAAATAAGTGTTATGCATTGTTGCCCTTACAAATTACAACGACCTCCTTTCAAAAAGTGCTTAAATCTAATGTGTTGGTCTATTTATTGGAACAATACAATTTTTTGTTTTTTTTTTGTGTTTAGTAATTAAATTATAGAATAGATATTAAATTTATATTTTAACAATAAATATTAACTCTACCTCAAAATTCTTAGTTTTATTTATCACTTACAAAATCTAAGAAAAAACTTGTATGTATATTGATATATTATTTTTTGGAAAATATGAATTTTAAATAATTTATTGTCGATGTTTAAGAAACAACTTTATCAGATAATTTGGTCAAAAAATACTTATATATGCCCACCAATTTAGATTATGAGCATCCTTAATTAATTCCTCACACACTAACATGACTTGTTACGCATAAAACCATGGTCTGACTTTTGTGGGATATGTCTGCAATGACGTATGCTTTTACATAATTATTTATTTTCTTCCTTGTCCTTGTTATTCATTTCATTTTAATAGATGAAATAAAATCATTAGTAAAGTCTGATTTAAAGTCAATGCCTAATATGAAATTTTTTAAAATTTTTTGACATTTTCAAATAAGTAATTAAATTGAGAAGTCGATGGAAAAATATAAAGTTATATCTAGCTTGTTGTGTGTTGGCGCTGATTCCCAATTCTCAAATATATAGAAATATAAATGAGCAAAAGTCTAAATAGGAAAAAAAAAATATATATATATATATATAATATGTTTTAGTTACGTGGGTCCGATTGTAACACCATCAATTGTTGCACATATGTACATTCAGTGACGGACCCAGAAATTTTATTCAGAGTGTTCATTTAATAACACTATATATATATATATATGTAAATATAAATTAAATAAATTAAATAAATTAATAACAATATAAATATATACATAAAATATTTGGTTAGGTAATGCACTGTTTATTATGCAATTAACTGCAACTAACACAGATCACTGCAATATAGGTAATAAATCATATATCGTATCCACAGGGACTGCAATTGCGATTAACACTAAGTACTAAGCTAACATGTTTCTATTATTCAGGCTACCCATTTTCTAGTTGAATTAATTATAGAAAAATAATTAAAATTAAACTCCTTAATTCAATTATCAGACCAAATGCAAATCGAATGAAATTAAAAACGTAATCTATCAAATAAATAAAATAATTAATCCTAGGAAATGCATACACATGAATTCATTATATATTAATCTAATTCCATCAACTTCCAATTTAATCCAATTATCGGTGGTGGATCAGAATTCTAATTATCTATCTCCGGCAGGTCTCAAGGTAAAAGTAAATTAACAATTTATCTATTACTTTCGTCTCTAGATTGATTGTTAACTCCCGACAGATTTAAAACCTCCTACAGATCACAAGTGCATGTATCAAATCATTCAATTTAATCCCACTAATTAACTATCTCCGCCATAACTCAAATTAATTAGCTAGCATACAATGACTATGACCTTAATCATGCATGAAAAATCTAAACTTCAAAGTTTGAACACGATAATCAGAAGGACAATTGATGAAGAATTAAATCAATATATAATTCCATACATGCTACAAACCCTATAATTAATTATACGAACTACTCACGCATAATTAAATCTAAAAAAAAAGAATAAAGAAACATAATTAAATAACAAAGGTTAGAAAAACTGTAGGAAATTCAATGCATAAAACTTCAATCTTGAATCCTCATGTCTTGCCGCTATGAAATCTAAAATAAAATTGAAAATAATGAATAGAAGCTCTCTAATTTCGTTCCTAACGACCCCATATATACTAAGTACTAAAAACATGTCCCAAAAGGCAAGTTCACAGGCAAAAAATAGACAAAAGATAGATTTCAAAACTCGACGATCGGTAAAGAAGAACCCGACGACCGGAGGATAAATCCGCCAACCGACGGATTGCTCGGCGGATTTCTCTGGACGAACTCGCCTGGCTGTTGTGAAGAAACCGCCGATCGGCGGGTATATCCGAAGATCGGCGAGTTGGTCACCGATTTCTGGCGCACTCCACTGTTTTCCTCCGTTCTCGCTCGTTTCTTGTCCGATTGACCCGATTCAAGTTGGAGACTGACCATAACTCGATCCTCTATCTTTCTAGCTTATCTTCCAACTGAATTGTATCTCAAAAGTATCCCATTTTTTTAGCTTAAACTTCAACAAAAAGAGCAAAACATAAAATTGCACAAGAAAATGCGAAAATGTGATCAAACACTTACTTATGCGTGCATTAACCATTAAATACCATTCAAATAAACACCTAAATGCCTACAAAAGCCATGTTTATCATTAGGACTTAAATTTTAGGATAAAAGTATATAAATATCCATTTAATAATACTACAGTCTAAAAATAAAAAGATATATATATATATATATAATTATAAATTAGAAACAAAGATAAATTAATAACAATATAAATATATACATAAAATATTTTGATTAGGACTAAAACTTTAGGATAAAAATATATAAATATTTTATACAAGCATTGCTAACAGTGAAAATGAAACAAACAAATTGAAATAATTATGAAATTAAAAGAAAAAAAAACACGGAAAAAGTAAAGGTTTTAAAAAAAGGTTAAAATTGTTTTAAAAAGGGCTCGTCGAACCCCTAACTTCAATGAGGAAACATAAAAACCTACCACTGAGCTAAACTTCCAGATTTACTTTTTTTATCAATTGTTTTTATATAAACACATCATGCATCCATATATAATTACTATATAAACATTAAAAAATTCAAAATTTTAGGGGGGTGGTGCCCCACTTGGGTCCAACGTGGTCCGTCCCTACGTACATCCATGTCATATTTCTTCTTATTTTATTTGAGTTGAGAAAAATGAGAGCGGTCGTTTCCCGTTTATACAAGCACTTGATCACTTAGATGTCTTCGAAGGGACTATATCTCGTACATAAAATACGATATGAAACAAGCACGGAAAGGTTAGGAAAATGAGTTAAGAATGAGTATATGTTTAGTTGTAACCTTGCTATCAGCGACAGACAAAACAAAGTAACGAGAATATATATCAACTACGATTCCTTCTTCCTTATTTCTATCGAGAAAAGTGATGAACTCGAACTCTCAACTCACACTCAAACTGAAACAAGACAAGCTCAAAAAGCTTCATATCACCACAAACGACAAGCCGTTTCACCCATACCATAAACTTAACCCTTGTCTCCATATAATATCGCCGCTGATCCCACCTAATATATCGATCGATACGATACGAACGACGGCGTTTCAAGGGCAGCATGGAAGCTGAAAAGCACAAGCTGAGAGGGTGGAAATGGTGGCTAACTGTCTTGGTCATCTCCATGCTTGTTGTGGCTGCTTCTTACATCACTCTGAGGAAGGAGTTTCCCTCGTTAAACATCTTTCATCGTTCCCAGAGACGGCCCGAGATCGTCGGGAAGTATGCCGATGCTCTGAGTATCGCCCTCGTGTTTTTCGATGTTCAGAAATGTAAGGAGAATTGTGAGCTGACAGTAGTATATATTTATATACGATGTAATGATGTTAGAAGTTGTGTGTGATCAATGTGTGTGTTTATGCTGGCAGCTGGCAATTTGGAGAAGAATAGGATTAGCTGGAGAGGGAATTCAGGTTTAAGTGATGGGAAGGAAGAGAATTTGGATCTGAGCAAAGGACTGTACGACGCCGGAGATAATGTCAAGTTCGGACTACCCATGGCGTTCACTACGACAGTGCTGTCATGGGCGATTCTTGAGTACGGGGAGCAAATGAGGCGGGTGAAGGAGGTGGAAAATGCGAAGAGCTCGTTGAAATGGATCACAGACTACCTCATCAATGCACATCCATCTCCTAATGTGCTCTATGTTCAGGTATGTATGAATCTTAAAATCTTGCAAGATTTGTTTGTTAATTTGATTCATGTTCTGGTCACTGTGGAAGGTGGGAGACCCCGATTTGGACCACAAATGCTGGGAAAGGCCGGAAGATATGACAGAAACCAGGCCTTTGATACAAGTGAATGCATCGTATCCTGGATCGGATGTTGCTGCAGAAACTGCAGCAGCTATGGCGTCGGCATCGTTGGTGTTCAAGTCGAGCGATGCTGCATATTCGAGGCTGCTTCTCGAGCATGCTCGGCAACTGTTTACATTTGCAGATTCTTACAGAGGTCGTTACAGTGACAGTATCCCACAGGTGCAGAGCTACTACAACTCGAGTGGCTATGGCGATGAACTCTTGTGGGCAGCAGCGTGGCTCTATCATGCCACCCGAGATGCGTCATATCTTAGCTACGCGACCGTGGAAGGAAATAACTTTGCTAATTGGGGGGCAGAAACATGGTTTGGTTGGGATAACAAACTTGCCGGAACTCAGGTATGCTAACTATCTTTATTTTCACAAAAAAAAAAAGATATGTCGGCCCATCTGACGATATTCATCAGGTCCTGCTATCTAGAGTAAGCTTTTTTGGGTCAAAAGATATAGGAGGTGAAGAAAGTATAGCTCTGCAGCTTTACAGAAAAACTGCAGAGGTTGTCATCTGTGGGCTTCTGCCAAATTCTTCATCACCATATCAGAGAACAGAAGGTTCTCTCTCTCTCTCTCTCTCTCTCTCTCTCTCTCTCTCTCTCTCTCTCTCTCTCTCTCTCTCTCTCTCTCTCTCTCTCCCTGCAATCACACTGAAAAACAACAAGGAAATGTTCATATTCAAACTCAATCTAGTATGATTTTGATGCAGGTGGCCTAATATGGGTGAGTCAGTGGGATACTCTACAATACTCTGTAGGCTCTGCATTCCTGGCGCTTGTTTATAGCGACTATATGCACACCACTCGAACAAGAAACATATACTGTGATGGAAAGCTATATGAGCCAACAGACATTCGCAACTTCGCCACTATGCAGGTATTCCAACATAAGCTATAAATTTACATTTATTTAAAGCTAAAAAAGAAGTCGTAAATAAACCAAAAACAAAGCATTTTACCAGAAGTGATCCTCCATTTCTGCTCTTCATATCACAAACACGTTTCAGGCAGATTACGTGTTAGGAAGCAATCGGATGAAGATGAGCTACCTCGTGGGCTATGGAAGCAACTATCCTCAGTATGTACATCACAGGGGTGCTTCAATCCCAATGGATGCCAAAACAGGCTGCACTGATGGATTCAAATGGCTGAATTCGACAAACCCCAATCCAAATATAGCAGTTGGAGCACTTGTCGGAGGACCGTTCCTGAATGATACATATTTTGACTCCAGGAACAACACTATACAAGCTGAGGCAACCACTTACAATAGTGCAGTCTTGGTTGGTCTCCTATCGGGGCTCACCACCACTTCTCCCGTAGCTCATTCCTTCTTATAGATCCTGGTCTAGCTGAATCAGCCATTTTTTCAGCACCATACAGTATAGAAATGCTAGCTAACACTACAATATATATACATGAACATATAATTACTAGTCCAAGAATGTCTTCTGCAAATAGCAAGATGAAAATAGATAGAACTACAGTGAGATTTCCTTACAAATAGGTAAGATGAAACAAATTGTATAGTGGGGTTTCCTTCTTTTAGTAAGAGGTAAAACTCAGCTCCAAGCACTGTTTAATCTCAAGATAGTACAAACATATAATGTGAAGAAAACATATAAATTTTTTTTTCTTCTGTGGAAGTTAACAATTAACTAACACAAGGAACAAATGCAACTTCAACTTAATTAGACAACAGGATAATCACAAACTGCACCCAGTAGAAGGGAAAAGGGTCTCCAACAGTAGAAGCTTTATATCCAATCAACTGCACACTTCTCAAATAATGAAATACAACAAGATAGGAAGTACAAGTTCCGTCCTATGGCAATTCGGAAATGAAAAGTGAATGTCAAATTCAAGAAATATACTTCCGCCGGTATGCAGGTAAGGGCTGCACCAAATGAATGGAGATGCAGAACAAAGGCAGCTCTATCAAATGAGTTAAGGACGTCAAATTAAATATTGGAAGCGTTCAGTGCCATAACTTTGCATTGCTCGTTCATGGCCACAAGTTGGGCCTCTTTCTTGTCAAGAAGAGCACTGAGTCTCACATTCTCATCCATGAGTTTCTGGACCTCAACTTCCTTCTGCATCTTCTCGCTCTCCAATTGTGTAGTTTTTGCAACAAGCCTAGTTGTATCCAACAGAACCAAACAGTAAATTTTCCAGAGAGGAATATAGCTTTATGTGCCTAATATACCTCTGAAGAAAACATAAAAGTGGCAAGTTAATGAAGAAGCAGATACATCTCTTCTTCATTCAAAATGGGCATCATACAAGGTCCAACAGCACATACAATTATCAAAGCATTTCCTGTTTTTGATGAAAAGTAATTAAAGTTTAGCATTTCAAGTTAGCTTGTGTTCACATTAATATTTTACATTACATTACTTCATTACAACCTTATCCTTATAATCCTACATGTAATAACTCAACATGGTGCGCGTCACTGTATATTCTCAAGAGCCAATACTATTTGTGTTCTCCTAATCTCTTTTGTATTCATTTTTAAAACAAAGTTAACACATATGACATGAACTAATATTAGTACTGAGAGTTAAAATAAATCATTATCAATTTATCAGTACTAAGGCAACACAATGGAGCTGATCTTATGTATAAGCAAAATCATTACAAATGCACGCAATGGAGTTCAATGCAGTTGGTGATCGAACAAATGTAACAGTGCATAATTCAGTAAAAGTGCCAATAGGTTGTGGTGTTCCTATTTTGAGTAAAACAGTTCATGTCTAAGCAAGAATTTGGACGGGAGCCTTATTTCATTATTAACTTTCAGAAAGTTCACATAAAAGGAAGGGTTTTCAACCACATTTCATGTTCAAAATTCAAATCCACAGCTTTTCATAAGTTTATCTTTAAGCCACCATCAAAGGAAAACAAGCAATGATTCCCCCACCAACTAAAACAAATGGAAATTTAAATTCTAAAAACAAGAGATTCTTTCAACTAAAAAGAGTTGTAAGTAGTCAACAATGGTCTACAAGTTACAGTGTAGAATGGTCTATCAAGAATAACAATGTTAGGGCAGATGATGTCACATTTGGATACAGAAGGTTCACTATAATAGAAGAGTTGACAACATAAAAATTAGTGAAATTCAATAATTCATATAACTGCAATCAATTGAAATGAACATGGTTTTGGTGAAATTGTGGCTTTAACTGGAAATAATTTTAAAGTTATCTTGGCTGCAAAGTGCTCCACCATTGTCCCATTTTTTGTTAAACTTTCAGCGGCAGATAGTAGTATCAAAATATATATTTGTGCTTCTGCTAAAGAGGAATGGACTCAATATATATATATATATATAACTTTAAATTTTGCGGAAAGTGGAGCTAAAAAAATTCAAGAAGTTGAATATCAATCATACATAATCACCATGAGCAACTAAATAGAAGCACTCACAACAAGGAAGAAAGTAAACAAGTCACAATTCCAAGCGAAATGACAAAAGTTAGAACACACTGACCGTTCAAAGTGCTTTTCAATTGTCTGAAATTGCTTCTCTGATGATAGAAGTGTTTCCCTTACACTAATCAGAGTACTAACATAAGATTTCAGGGATTCAAAGTCTTGCTTAACACGACAAAGCTCCTGCTCATTCTCGGCAGCTCTTTGCCTTTGTCTAGAAGTTTCTTCAACCAAATCTTCTACCCTCTGTCTCATCTCATTCAAAATAGTATTTGTACCCATTGCAAACTGCTCCATCTCCTCTAGTTTTAATGACATGTTCTCAATTTGAACTGCCTTCTTTTTAATTTCTTCATGTCCTACTGTTACCTTTTCCTTCTCAGTAGCCGTTTCAGATTCTGCCATGATAGCTCTCTTCACGAGAGTTTCCATTACATCTGTAACCATTTGTACACTTTTAAGTAATTCACTAATATAAACTCCATCTTGTTCATCAAGAGTACCTTCCTGACTGCTAAGTGCTGTCCATGTTTCCTCATCCGCACTGTCAAAAGAAGAAATATCTACATTCCTTGACCATCCAGACAACGGCACACCATTTTTATCAACAAGGCCCACGCCATCCAATTGCTTGATACCACAAGAGGTATGAGCCAAATGGGGAACTGCCATGATTCTGGCTTTGGATTTCAAGTATGTCAACAATGTAGCAGATGTTTTGACTCTATGCCAGAGAACTTTCAGCTCCATCCTAGCATCTGCCTCGGACCCTTGCAGACAAGCCCTTACCTCTGTAAGCTTCTCTTGCAAGGCATCCACTTGAGACTGGCTTCTCTCCATCCCCTGCTTCCAATTGGTCTGTGCATGGGCCAACTGTGATTTCAAATCTGGCACACCAATATCTTCCTCTGTTGCCATTACCTGGCAGATAATTTCTAATAATTAAGGAATCTTAAAAGCTGATAATAGTGAATCAGCAATCACAAGAATAAGCCACGGAGTGATATGAAATAATTCATGCAACAAATATGCACAACAACCTTCATCAGCGAGAAATGTTTTGAGAATAATTCTTTTGTGGTTTGCTACAAAATAGATAGGGTTTTCATAAAAAAAAATAACCAGACTCTTTGATCTTAAGAATGCTGATTTTAATTCCATTATATCCCCTCTAGACATTCTCTTTTACCTAATACTTTAAGAGTCGAAAATAGACATAACTCAAAAGGATAAAGTAGGTTGTAAGAGTGGAAAATAGACATTATGTGGGCAGCCTATGCCAGACTTTATTGCTTCTTCAAGTGATAGAAGCTGATATGTGAGATAATGCTTTAGAAAATAAAATCAACAGATCTTTCCCACAAGGCTACAACAACATGCAACACAATAGCCACACCAAAAGCAAATACTTGAATAAAATGTCTGTCTTCCAAGCGAAAGAACAGATATAAAGAAGCCTGACTCAAAATGCAAACCTGTACATATTTTTTACTTCAAGATCAGAATGAATCCAATAAATAGGAAATTATACAAGAATCCATGATTCTTGCTGCTCAAAAGAGTACAGACGCCCACCGTGTTATCAGAGTTTAACCTACGACACCAATACAATGTTTCTGAGCGTGGAAACAAGTGCACAAACCCCAAAATCTGCTCTCTATTTCAAAGTCATGCTAATGATGAGACATAAGAAAATATATGCCCAATTTCATGATTCACCCTGCCCAAAGTAGAGTTATCCATCATGCTATGACAGTTCTCAGGATAACATCAAGACACTGTGCTCTCAGCATGGACCCCAGAGTACACAAAAAATGGAGAACCTCAAGGAAGCAATTGATATTGATATGTGGTTAACAATACTTTGACAAAAAAATTCACAACGCCATGCATATATAAGTAAAAGTTAGACAAGTTTAATAGTCTGTGATGCTTAATCCTAGATAAATGCAAGCATGAACAAATACACTGTTTTTCTTCTCAATAATAAAAGAAGAAGTGTCCATGTTTTGTAATACATGAATCAATGCAAAAGGGAGACTTGCAGCAGTGCTGTTACTTTCAGCAAAGATAAAGGGGGAAAAAAAATGCACATGCCAGGCTTACTCCTAGATATCTGTATCGTTAAACAGGACTAAATACTTTCCGGCCAACATATTGATGCAATCAGGACAAAAGAAATATTAGACAATCACCCACATAAAAGTTATCAAGCTCTGGTTTTTAGTTAGCTAGAGAGGTTGGTTTTAAAAATTCACCCCAAGCATTTAGCTAACATGAATCTGAAAAAGACTTTAAAAGATCACGAAGTACATGAAAACAACCCCAAAGCATAACGGGGGGGGGGGGGGGGGAGATCAAATTATCCTGGGCTTGCCTAAAACCCAAATGAAATGATCAGTTTTTCAAATCAAAGATTATCAACAGAAACTCCAAAATTTCATAATCTCGTATGTACACCTCATTGTCCTGTATCTCATTTCTTAAACGTGACAAAAACCATAAACCCACCAACAAAATTTCTTCAGCCAAAAAAAGAAAAGAAAAGTTACATCTATTTATTAAGATCCACCAAAATCATCATTTCAGCACATTCGACAAAAGCCCACGATAATTCCCAATCAATTCAAAACAAAAATTACGAAACTTCAGCACATGTTTCACACCAGAGTTCCCAAACAAAAATGATTCGAAGATCATCGACTCAAAATTTGCAGAAGAAAATCGAAGCTACAAAAGTAGAAATTACGTCAGTTGCGTTGTCAATATCTGGAAAATCTGGTAGCTTCCAACGGTATAAAAAGACGACGAAGAACGTCTAACAGGGATTGTCAGAAGCCAGGTTAAAATAAAAATAAAAATAAAAAGAGTAAAAAAGGGGAGGAAAAAAAAAAAGAAAACGAACAGAGAAAACAGAGGAAAAATGAGAGAGAGAGAGAGAGAGAGAGGACCAACGGTGGTGCTGCAATTTTTGTTTTGCTATCCGCCCGTTCACCTTTTGCGAAATTACACTTAGCTCCTCGGCTCCTTCTATGGCTGCCTTCAAATTGAATCAAACAAACAATTTTTTTATTTTATTTTTTATTTTTTATTTTATTTTTAAAAGGTCACTGGAATTAAATTTACTAAGAAACAATCAATATTTTGAAGTCATCCCTATTTCTGGCAAAATGGAAGGGTCAATGCTTTCATCTACAGATGCCCAAACGGAACAAACCGCCTGTTAGTCAGTTTTCGGCGGTTTAGAAATTGTCGGGACGATTACGGTTTCCACCAATGCGGTTCTGGTTTAACCTTCTAAAATTTCATAAATCGTCGGTTAAAAATTGGTGGTTTGAAGGTTTAATTATCGGTTTATATAATTTTTTTTTCAACAGTCGAGATCATGATCCGTGTGATCTCGAACTACGGCTGGAAACGAGTCTCATCGGATCGTTGGTGTGCTTTTTTTTTTTTTCAAAATTTCAAATTCCCCCGGTTTTCACCTATAAATTAACCTCATCTCCTCCATTATTTTCACTTACACCAAAAATCTTAATCTTTAGCTCTCAAATATCTAATTCTCTATCAATATCTTACTCTATAATACTCTCATTCTTATTCTTAGTCTTAGTCTTACCATCCATAAACCATCAATCCATCATGTCTAGTCGAGGTAGCCGAGTCGATAAAGGTAAAGACAAAGTTGTTGCTGATAGTTCTGAAGGTCCACGTCGTCACCGTCGTACTCATTCTTGAATACATATTGAAGAAACTCCAGATCCTGATACGAAGTCTTCTTGGTAACAACAACAAGAAGACTATATAAATGGAGCCGCTGGCAATTTTTACGATGATCCAATATCTACTCAAATCCAACATGATGAAGAAGTAGCAAGATAGATTCGATTTGAAAAACAACAACAAGAAGATCAAGAATATCATGCTTATAGCAACACTGATGGAATTCCATCCAGTGAACCTCAGACTGAGGGGGAGGTCCCCAATGAATAAAAAAATATGGCTCTTAAATCTCATCTATTCATTGCACATTACAGAAAGATTCAAAGGATGGATGAATTAAGAGTTTTTGATTTGTATAGCAACTATTGTACGAAGCAATACAAGTTTCGTACCGGATGAGACTATGGGGCGTACTGATCGCACATCATCAAGCATCATCAAGTGGAATTTGGGCTTGCTCAGGCTCAAATGCAACTTAATTTTCAACTGGTAAGCAATATTAACGTGAAAAGTCAAGGTGGAGGTATGTAATACTATTCTCAACTTTTTAAGTTTGTTATTCTTGTTGCTAGAGAAAATACGTGTTATTTTATTTGTGAAGAATCATTGGCACTTCAATTTGTTGATAGTATAAATTTTGAACGTCGTATGAAAGCTGTTTATAATTCTGCTGATCAAAGAATACCTAGAATGACTATGACTGAGACTATTGAAAAATTGCATATCAGATACAAGACCAAATTAAAAAATGTTATTAGCAAGATATCATTTAAGGTTGTTATTTGTTTTGATATTTGGTCCGATCAACATAAGCGTCGTTATTATATGGCTATTACTATGCATTGGATTGATTATTCATGGTGTTTAAATAAACGCTTAATTACGTTTCGGAGATTTAATTGCCAACATACTGCTCATAATATTACTTTATGTATCGTAAAGATTTTAAATCAATTTAGAATGCTAGATAAAAAAAAAATCAATTGGTTTTGATAATGCAAGTGCTAATATGGTTAGCATAAGAGAACTAATTCATGCATGTAATCCAACTCTGCAAGGTAAATATTTTCATACTGGATGTATTGCACATATTTTAAACTTATGTGTTCAAGATGGACTTAAAATTTTAAATAATTCAATTCAACATATTCGAGATATTGTTGATTATATTCATGGTAGGGTTCGATTGAGACGTAGGTGGGAAAGATTCTGTAAGGAGCATTGTACAAGTTGAATTGACTAAATCAGATTCAACTTGTACAATGCTCCTTACAGTAAGAGCTTATGAAGATAACCATATTAGTCTAAATGATAACATAATGAATAATCCGACTAAATAGGTGATTGAAGAGCTTATGAAGATGGAGAATCGAGTTAGGAGCATTATACAAGTTGAATCGACTAAATCGGATGAGAAACGAGTAAGAACGAACCGTTTTAGTGAAGTCCGTACGTGCAAGGTCGGCCTACCAGTCGACCCAAAAAGGCTGTTTTGTACATGGTCGGGTCGACCCAACCACTCGACTCGGACAGATCCAGTTTGGGACTTTCGAGGTTTTTCTCAACTTTAGGCTTGTTTTAACCCCAGGATTCCCTCCAACACTATAAGACTACCCCCATCAACAATCTACCACGACCCAATCTATCACTAAAATAATAATTTCTCTCTCCCCCACCTACACAATCAACTCAACAATCTAAATCCACAATATTTCAATTTTATCAACAATCATCTACAATCCATAATAATTTGTTTTATTTGATTTTTTATTAATATCTATTATCTATAATTATTTTTATTATATTTTTCAAAGTTAATAAATTATTTTATATTTTAAATAATTAATTACAATAATAATAATAATATATTGATAATTTTGGGAATTTGGATAATTTTGGATATTTGAAAAATAATTTAAATCATTTAGATCCTTAGTTTCAAATGAGAGAAAATAAGTGGGTGATGATTTTTTAGTATGATTCAAAATATGTCAAAAATAGACCCATTTTATAGACAATGAAAAAATATGAATTATGATATAATTTTTATATTTTTTAACACATTATTATTCATAATAATAACAATATAAATTTTATCCAATAAAAATATATTTGGCCAATCAAAAAATGCCATGTGGCAAGAGACAGTGGATTGTTGGGTGTTTGGTCAATCGATTGCTCCATAAAATTTAATTTAACATTTTTTTTCCTTTTTCTTTTTTATTGTTTAGTTGATGATCGATCGTATCAATCATCACTGTGAGTGGTCTAAGTACTCTCTCTACTCAATAGAAAAGGCGTCCAACTCGGCCCAGTTTAGTATCAAAGGTGTGAAGAGGTGAATATAATTATGAGACACAACAAACAAGGTTTTGGAGAAGCGGAGATCTGGCTACAGCAAGATTGAAGACTCTGAGTTCTTAAGGGGGCATTTGGTATCCATATACGTATATCAGGTATAGGTATCAAAATAGCCCATACCCATACCATGTGTTTGGTATATTAGTATATGGATATCAAATTGATATCTTTGATACATATCTCATATACCAATATTTACACCGGTATAACTCATATTTCATCCGAAAAAATGCTCGTTTCTCTTTTTCTCCTCTCCCCCCAAATTCCAGCAGCCCTCCCAACACCGCCTCTGCTCATAGCTTCTACTTCTGTTCATCACCACCAAGGCTTACCGGCAGTGACTACTCTTCGCCCGATACCACGACGCTAACCAACCCCCGACGACAACTCCAGACCCGACTCATCTACAACTCGACCTAGGTGACTCACTACTCCTTTCTCTGTTCTATTTCTATTTTAACATAGTTCTATATTATCAGCAAATTATCATATGAACCATGGGTTTAAAAGTGAGTTAGAATTTCTCAAAATAAAATCTAGCTGATCATTGGTTTATGTAGACGTGTGTTGGTGATTGAAATCATAAAAATTAGTGTTGTGGTTCTGAAAGAGCATACATGTATGGTTGTGGTGCTTGTATTTTGGTGATATGAACAAACTGTAGGAAAAATTGAGACATAGGATGAAAGTTTTATCTTAAAAGTTAACTTTATTTCTTATGTACGTACATCGTAAATTAGGCAAAAGTTTTGGTTACTTGGTAGCTGGGTTAATGGTAGTTAGAGTCTTGCTTGTAAGAGAGCTTATGTCTTAAAGAGACAACATAAGGATCCAGTTCATCTACAAAGTTGCTTAATTGTTGAACATTATTTATATAAATAATTTGGCATTTTTTTGTCTGGTCCATCAATAATAAGAATTGTAACTATAAGAATATTGAGGAAGGGCTTAGTTTGCTTAAGAATATTGATGAATAAATGTGAAATGACAAAGGGTTAAGGAGCACAGGCTTCTGTTCTGATGCATTAAACGTTTTCAAGCTCTTTCATTTGACTTTTACAAAAGAGATGTTTGTCCATTGTATTGATATTTTTTATGGAGTTGGTATCTTGGGAGTTGATGATTGTTCAATATAGTGAGGTCAAATTGAGGGTCTAGAAGGGGATTGATTTGTAGTGATTGCTATTATCAGAAAAAAGAGGTGGTTTTAAATTGTTGGATGTATGATAGGATATGAAATGGAAATGTAATTATAAGCCTCAGGGTGTAGCAAGAGACTAGAAAATAGAGGGTTAGTAAGATATAAAGTGTTGAATTGCTGGTGAGTTTTGGTGGATTTTAGGTAATGTATGTATAGACAAAGCTTTATGCAGTCCAAAGAAGGTTAGATTAGATTACGAGTTTTGCTTGCTTATGTTTCTGGAGCCATGAGATATGGCAGACTTGACTTCTTAGGAAGATTTAAGAATTAAGATCTTTCTCCAATAATAATGAGTATGCTAATCTAGATATGTAACATTATGTTATCATATTTGACAATTATGCTGGTTATTTAGTTGCCTTTGGACATGACAGAAAAGTATTGACAATCCTTTCTCCCATTTAATGGATTTGTCTGGTTAAGACCGTGATTTTTTGAACAACTAAAGCCTCCTCTAACCTAGAATGGAGTGCTTCTGAGTTCTGTCCTCCTCGCATTTTTGTTTAAGCAAAATTTTCTAGTGTAATATTGCTTATTGATTTCACATCCTATCATGCTAAGGTCTGTTTATATGTAGAGCTCAGAATACTTTGTTTAAATACTACAATTGTGATTGAGAAATCTGCTCTGCATATTTTGCATTAACTTTATTTTATTTTTTATACTATTTTTTGAATTGCAGAAACGGTATGAGGATATTTCTGTTCTTGGTCAGAGACTGACTGAAGAGTGAAGCGACAACAACCATGGCCAATTTGCCTCTGGCTTCTTTTTCTTCTTCGTAGACTGGAAGATTCATTTTGATGTTTAATCATTGTTAACTTTTTTCTCATTGTAGTCATGGGCTTGCAGTTTCTTTAAAATGTAAGAACATGCATTTTCAGTTGTAGCCTTTTTTGCTTTGCAGTCTGATAAGTTTGCTCTTATGAGTTGTCCTAGTCATTTTACGCATCAAGTTTAACTCAAAGTGAAATATTTCACTAAACATTAACCAATGCTATATTACCGGGGATTCATATATGTTCTCTTAAGTTGAAGTGAAATTTCAGTTGCTGCTTTGTCCAATTGTTTTCTAGATTGAACCCTCTGAGCTTGCCAGATGCGGTTTATTTATGGGTTAATTGCATATAAAATCACAACCATTCACCATTTTTATTTTTTTGTTTTATACATGATTTTTAATTCTTAGCAATATGGCGCGCGGTCGTTTCGCGCTCAAAAATATATTTGTAAACTCCTGTGCCCACAGCGAGCGTAACTAGCCAATGAGTACGGGTCGATCCCACAGAGAGTTGTTGCAATTCTATCTTCAAGTAACCAATCACAAAGGGGGTTTTGGTGTTGTCACTAAACTGAATTTAAATCTGCAAAAGGAACTAAAGAAAATATCAAATAACAAAAGGTTCTGGCATTTGAACTAGAATTTGATTTAAACATAAAACAACTCGATCATGGGCCCACCGATTTTCATACATGATAGATCATCTAGTTATGGTGACTGGATTCCTCTCTGCGTCTCCTCATTCATCCTTTCATTTTAGGTTTAAAAGTGATTCCTCTTCGATTAAACCCCTAACCAGTTACACACCTCCCGATTCCTCTAAGAGATGTAAGCAAACAAGCAGCAGTGTGCCCTAGATGGACCCAGATCTGTTGTGTTCAATTGATTCCTCTTGTGCCCACAACACCCCATTAATTCCCTTATTACTATATGAACCGACACACAGTCACAATTCGCCAATTCAATTAATAGTGGTGTGCCCTCTTTACCTAACGAGTGATCAACCACATTGGGTATTTCAGACACACACCCACGTGGAACAAGGCTCAAGAATTAACGGAAACTTATCGTGCATTATTATGCCCATTTTGGCTTCACGAGTCCATATTTATGCTCAAACTAATTCCATCATTCAAATGCCAGAATTAAAGATCTAGCCGAGAAGGCTAGACATAATTGAAATTGCAGAAATTAACGTCATAAAATAAACAAGCACTTACTGAATTAGTTAAGTAAAAACTCAACTCCAACGTTGAGAAGCATAAACATAACCTAAGTCCCGAAGGTTTAAGACCTTTCGGATTGTTTTTTTTTACTGCCTAAGCAGCGTACTGAAAATGAAATGCAGAAATATAAAATGTAGAAATGTTCGGACTGTCTAAAGATGTTTTTCCCAGTGTTTAAACTTGCTTAAATAGTTACATTTTCCGAGTGGAGTTTCCCCCCACAGGCGGGGGTCTTCTGCTGCAATTCCGGAACGGCGTGCCCTCTCTGATCAGTTTGGATAAGCTTCAGCTTTATCAAATCCCTATTTTTTAGGAATTGCACTTATCTCTTTGTTGCAGCACCTTCTAGGAGTCCAGCTTAGTCCCAACTCTCCTTCGGATATGTAGCTATCTTCCACCATCTCTCCTCCAACTGATTTCTGGGTTTCACGGGAATGCCCATTCTGACCTGTGGTTGAGTCTGAGCGAGTACTGTGGGCACGGCATCATCTATCAGCTCCATCCGAATCTGATATGCCCACTTCATCGACCGAATGTGGGATGGATACTGAAGACGTCCCATGTGCCTCTGAGGAACATATGTGTGAGATAATCGTGAATAACTGGGCATAAAATGCCCCTTCCGCCAGACTCGACTCTTGGAATGCCCTCTGACCGCAACCTGGTTCTTTTCGACTCAAAACACACTAAAAGGGACATTTATAGAGGATAAAATGCCCATAAAAATATGAAATAAATGGACTTATCACACCCACACACTTTAAGCATGATTGTCCTCAAGCATGCGGTGCAACGCATCCAGAAAAACAAAAGAAAATAAAAGAGAAAAGAAACAGACTCAAGACACAAGCATGCAAACTGTTACTCAGTGTGGGCACATCAGAAATAATCCAACAAAAAATGCAAAGTTTCAGCATACATAAAATAGGTCAAAAATGAGTTTTAACTTAGTGTTCCTCATAGACTCTCTTCACTCAGTGTATACTCTCAATTCGGCTGTAATTCTGTACAAATTCGTCCCATAAGTTTGCCAAAGTTCTGCTGTTCATTCTCCAGAAACTATGATGCATTAGTATCAATAGGGCTTTTTAGGCTACAGTGGGCATTTTAAGTGGAAGGGGTTTTTATTGATTGTACAAACCCCTCCCCAGCTCCTTTCTATTCACTACCCTACTGTGCCCTGTTCAGGCACTGAATTTTCTTTATTTTGGGCATTCTGATTACTTAAGACTCGGGGGGGTTTTATTCAGACTCTTTTTTTTATATATAATTCTTCCCCCTCTCTTTTTTATATATATAAATGCTTTTCCAGAAACAACTCTGTCTTCCCCAATTTTTTCTTTTCAGGTTTTATAATGCCCTTGGCTAAGTATAAACCATCCCAAAACAAAATCGACTAGGGCATTTTATAGGCTCAAAGGGGCTGCAAGGGCTGTGGCATTGGTGGGAGTTATTTTATTTCAGTGGTTCAGCAAAACATGGCCTATTTCATCTACATATGCATCAATAATTCCTAGAGTTAAATGCAGAACAGAGGCAAATTCTAGAACATCATAAGCACAGAATTATTCACACTCATGAATGAAAGAAAACTGTAAAATGAAGCATACATCACATAGGCTCAAGTCTCACAGGGCATGCTAAACTCGTTCGTCATCTTTATCTTAAATGGGCATGCTGATTTTTCTGTAAAGCAATTAAAGTTGGATCATCACGTGAAATGCCCACACAGACTCACAGAATAGCATGCTTTGACTCAACTACCCACCTACACACTTTGCAACTTGCAAAGTGTGGAAACAGACTCAAACAACTTAAACAACAAAGAAAGCAGAAAAAAAAAAAAAACAAAACAAAACCTAAACTACAAGAACAGAAAGAACCAGGTTAGTCGGTTGCAGGCGTTGGGTGAGAGAACCCAACATGTTTGAAATAAGTTTCAGGGCTGCTTCGATTCGGGTCAGTTTTTCATTGGTTTGGAACTGGGCATTCTCGATTAACTCAAGCCTTCTCATGATCACTGCGACTGGGTGCTCCCTCTGCGGTGTCTTCACTGTTGGTGGTTTTCTCGATGTACCTGCCATTGCTAAAAACATACTCGAAGGGTCTGCCCCCGGCACAAAGAAAACAGGTTTTCCATCCTCATCGTCAACCACATCTTGCATCCTCCTCAAGCAGTTAAGATCAAAATATTCACGAGGAAGGGGAATTAAATCAGTAGCATGCAAATTAAGGAGCCTATATCTAACAACAATCTGGGTGATCAATTGGGCACAAGAAATACGATGCCTAGGGTGTGTTTTAATCTCCCTAAAGTGTGCAATAGCCACATAGCTAAAATTAATTTTGATTTTATGCACTATGCACCACAAAATAAATAGCTCTTGATTAGTGATTGAATTAGAGCTATCCTTACGGCCGAAGAAGTTATAGGCCAACACCCTATGGCAAAATCTTAAAGCATCATTATTTAAACAATACCCCTTTGTGGATCCGCTTTGAAAAACGGATCCATCCCCAATATCAACCCATTTCGCATCGACTCCTTCTGCAGAGTCGGGCACTACAGTCACAGTATCGACATACTCCTCATCCTGGAGGTCCAAATATGTTACGATGTCCAACAATATGTTCAAGTCATCAGCCGACAGAGAATAACTCCTACCCATCAATTTAAAATATAAGACCCTAGTGGATGTAGCAGGCTTGTTCACAGCTTTAATTTTCAAATTTTGGACAAAATCTCGAGACAAAGACGCAAAAATCACACACTTCATATCTAGAAAACATTCCCAACCGATTGCAGAAAACAAGTCCTTTACCTCCTGCTCTATACCAAGAGCTGCGAGCATCTCATGGTGGACTCCCTTCGAATTGATGATGCCCTTGACTGGTGGCGGGCCACTGCTGGGCTTACTTGGTGTGGGGCTCCCCACTCCTCTGCCTCTTTTAGGCACAGGGGCTGAAGTGCCCTCTTCAGCCTTCCTCTTGCGTGAAGAGGCCTCTCCGGCCAGCTTGGCTCCTGCTTTCACACTCATAGATTTCCCCACCCTTCACCTGGATGAGGAGTCATCCAAGGGCTTTTCAGTGCCTGCCCGAGTTTGGAAGGGCGCACTGGTCTCTTGCTGCTCCTGCTCTTCTTCGGTATCCCCTTGCTGGGATACTACTGGCTGCTAGGTTGGCTTTGGAATGGGCTCGCCAACCTTCCTTTTTTCTTTTGCTTTCTCCAGTGCCCGCTTCTTGATGTCAGCAGGTGGAGAAAATTTCGATTTTGATCCCACAGGATATGGGGTATTCCGTTTGTGGTCCCGACGGTTTCACTTTTGGGTCCTTTTTCAAAAAAATTACCCAAAACTAGTCCCATAGGTTTATCAGTATCGATTTTAGTCCCACAAATTAGACAGCTGATTTAACGATGGATGGAAATATCACGCACGACTCACGTGCGTGTCATTTTAGAGGGAAAATTAGACCCAATTTGACCTAAATCCCTAATTCAACAAAAAATAGACATTTTCACAGCCCGTAAAGAAATCCCCAAATTCATTCCACAGCAAATTCGCAAGAAATTCCAAATTTCCACAGCAATATCGGGACGTGATGATACGAAGGAAGGTTTTTTTGAAAATGCCACACCCAAACTACCGTAAGTTTCGAATCATTTCTCAAATATTTTTTCCAATTTATCCAGTAAGTTTCGTTCGATTTCTGAAAGTCTAATTGTTGCTCAAATTGTTTTTGTTAGTTTGGTCTCGATTTTGGTATACTCTGAGGCTAAAGCATGGAGGAATGGCAATTTTTGATGCGGGTAAGCTTGAGTATTTAGAAGGCACAATGAGTGTATTTGATTTTATAGACAGTCGTAAGTGGTGCTTGAAGTATTTAGAACAATTATGTGAACAATTAGGGTATATGGGTAGTAAGAAATTTTATGGGATTGTTGAAAATGGCATCTTGAAGGCTATTGATTGTGAGGCTGACACTTGGTTGTTGATAAGGGAGGCTGAGAAAAGCAGAGAGTTTACCATATATCTGGAGGGTGAAAGAATTTCTACAACTTCTGTTGGGGAAATGGTTGAAGGAGAGGTGGAGTATTTGGATGATGAACAGGAGGTTGATGTTGAGCAGGAAGTTGAGCTTTAGAATAGGCTTAAAAAGAGATATAGGTTAACATATCTGCAGAGTGTTGAAAATCCTGTTTCTGATGCAGAGGGTCTACATGATGATGCTAGGAAAGGAAGATCCCTGATGGAAGAGGATGTAGGTGATGGGAAGGGAAGGAGCCTGAGTAATGCAGATGGTTTAGTTGTTGGGAAGGGAAAGGGCCTGAGTAATGCAGATAGTTTAGTTGCTGGGAAGGGAAAGGTCTTGAGTACCATAATGGAAGATGATGCAGAGGGTTTAGAAGTTGATACAGAGGGTCTAAATGCTGGGAATAAGGGAGAGGACTTGAGTACCATAATGGAAGATGATGCAGAGGGTATGGAAGATGATGCAGAGGGTTTAGAAGTTGATGCAGAGGATCTAGATGCTGGGAATAAGGGAAAGGACTTAAGTACCATAATGGAAGATGGTGCAGAGGGTATGGAAGATGATGCATAGGGTTTAGAAGATGATGCAGAGGGTCTAGATGCTGGGAATAAGAGAAAGGCTATAATAGAAGATGACTTAGGAGCAAAAGGGAAAGGAAAGGCACTGATGGAAGACTGTTTAGAGACTGCTAGTGAAAGTGATGATGAGGATTTCACAGGTGATGAGGACAGCTGTGATGATCTGCTGGATGACATTATCTACAATGAGAATGTAGATAATGATGTAGAGTGGATAGGTCCTAAAGAAGCTGATATAGATGCTGCTCAGTCAGAGAGTACTAATGACTCAGATTATGGGAATGAGATGAGTGAGCTTGAGAGTCTACCATCTGAGAATGAAGAGGGGTCCAGTAATGTGGGGGCTGAAATAGTACCAAGACCACAGAATGCTACATTTTACCTGGGGCAATTGTTCAGTACCAAGCTAGAGTTCAAGGAGGCTGTCAATAGCCACTCAGTTGAGATAGGAAGAACAACCAAGTTTATTAAAATGATAGCAGAAGGATCTATGCAATGTGCAAAAAGGCTGATGAAGGGTGTGCATGACATATAAATGCACTTAAGGTAAAAGATGAAGAATCATTTCAGATTAGAGAGCTAAGTTTGGTACACTCCTGTGCAAGACAATTTCATGGTTCTAATGCTAAGTCAGGTTGGTTGGCAAAGAGGTTTGAAAGGTCTTTCAGATGTGACCCAAAGAAGAGTATAAAGAGCTTTAGGAAACATGCAATATCTGAGCTTGGAGTGTATGTGTCACATCAACAAGCCATTAGAGCAAGGCAGAAGGTACTGAAACTGATTGAAGGGTCTAACATTGACCAATACTCTAGGCTGTGGGACTATGCAGAATGTTTGAGAGCAAGGAATCCAGGTTCCACTGTGATTCTACAGTGTGATGTCACATGTACTACCAACAAATTTAAGAGGTTCTATGTGTGTCTTGGTGCTGTAAAAAATGGCTTTAGAGCAGGATGTAGGCCATGGATTGGTATAGATGGTTGCCACTTAAGTGGGCTTAATTCAGGTGTGCTACTGACAGCAGTGTGCATGGATCCTAATAATGATCCATACTCTCTAGCATATGTAGTAGTTTCAGTGGAGAACAAGGAATCCTGGGAGTGGTTCTTGCTGCTTTTGAAGGAGGACCTACTGACAGAGAGAGAAGATGTATATACATTTATGTCAGACAAGCAAAAAGGTCTTATTGGAGCTTTTGAGAAGGTGCTGCCATATGTGGAGAACAGATTCTGTGTTAGGCATTTACATGGGAACATGAAGAGGGCCGGATTCAAGGAGAAGAATTTCAAAACACTACTATGGAAAGCAGCCAATGCAACTACTATTCCTGCATTTAACAATGCAATGCTTGAGATAGAGAAGCTGGATCAGAAGTGCCTGGAGTGGCTACAAGCTAAGCCACCATCAAAATGGTCAAAGTCACACCTTTTCACTTTTGGAAAGTGTGACACTTTTGGAAAGCAATTTAATGCCTGCTTAGTGGATGCTAGGGACAAACCAATTCTAACTATGCTAGAATGGATCAGAGAGTATATGATGTCTAGGCTCCAGAGATATAGAGAGAAGAGTGAGCTTAAGTGGGAAGACAAGAAGATTTGTGGTAAGATTAGGGGGATTGTCAGTAAGAATATGGAAGAATCTGGTGACTGTATCCCCATAAAATGTAGTGAAAAGACATAAGAGGTCTCAAGCTATGATGGCTCAAGATATGCTATGCACTTAGATCATTATACTTGTGATTTTAGGAGGTGGGAGTTGTCTGGAATGATTTGTGCAGAAGAGGGAGATCCGGAGGATTTTGTTGCTGCTTGTTATTCTGTTGAAACATATGATGCAGTTTATAGCCATGCTATAAACCCAATGAATGGTGAAGAACTGTGGCAGAAAACATGCTATATACCACCTTTGCCACCTACAATGCTGAAAAGGAAAAAGGGTAGACCTGGAAAGGCAAGGAAACTTGGGCAGAGTGAGACTCCAAAGAAGAAGTAGAGAAAGGGGGATGCAAGTGAGGTGCAGAAAATGAGAAAACAGAGCTTTAAGGTCACCTGTCACACATGTGGGGGAAAAGGTTACAACAGCCTTGGATGTGCAGTAAGAAAGGTTAACTTTTCATATTATGTTGAATTTATGGTTTCACAATGTTATGCAGAACACTAACTATAATTTGTTCTATATATATATGTTCATTAGGCTGCTGCAAAAACTGAACAACCCACTCCAGAAGCTGATGTGCAGGACATGACACAACCTGACTACCCCTTGACACAAGAAGATGAAGAAGATGCAGACTTGGATGCTTTTATAGATCAGTATACACACAAAAGCACCAGACCAACTACTGTGCAAGGGAGAAAGGAGCTTGTGAGTTGTTTTTGTTAATTTACTTGACTTACTATCTATATTTAATTACCATCTAAATTTGAGTTACATCTGAATTTTAGGCTAAAAAAAGAGCTGTACTTGCTGGAAGTTCCCAACCAAGGCAGAGTGGTGTGCATCAAGAGGCTTATACGATATCACAAGCTGTCAATGCTCTACAACCAAATACAATGGGTGTTCAGATCAGGGCTCCTGCTCCAATGAGATTCCATCCAAATGAGGTCATTGGTGGACCTTCTACTGCTGCAAAGAGGGGCTTAGAAGGCATGAAGGTGTTTACTTAAGGAGGTCAAAAGTATGTCACTTTATCTAACTTAAGAGATTCAACAAAGAAAGCAAGCTCTGCTAAACAAGCTTAATGTAATCCTCTTGGTTTCTGCTAAGATGTAGATAAATGCTACTGTTTTTTTGTGTTTTATGTTCCATAGTAGTTTAGCACTAACTGTTGGGCTATTTTTGCCATATTTTTGAATCATGATGGTTTTTGAATCATGATATGTATGCAGTAGCAGTCAGTGAAACTGTTATCTTTTGGTGGCCTTAAATGATTAAGTGGAAGGTTTCTATAATTTTTTTAGTTTGCTAAATTATGTTCAGTATGCAAATATGTGAAATTCTTCTACAATATGTTCAGTTTGCATTCATTACATTACATCTGAAATTCTGCATTCTAAAAATATGCATTCATTACATTCTAAAAATCTGTATTCATTACATCTGAACTTATGCATACAATATAGGGAGGAAAAGGTTGTATACATTACATCATTTGAATAATTAGAGCATAAAACTGAAATTAGTGCATACATTACATCATTTGAATAATTTAATTACCAAGGAAAACAGGAGCACTAGTAATATCATTTTCCCTAGCTTATTTATTTCTGCAACATTTTCAGACATTTTCTTCAACTCTTTAGCCATTTTCTTCAATTGTTCTCTGTCAAGAGAGTTTTCCTCAGCTCCAGTTCCATCTTCATCAGCCCAAAGAAAGAAACCACACCCCTCATTTTGAGAATCTGGACATGTATGAAATGTCCTACCTTTGCTTGTCGGCTTCTTTGAAACATATGTACGTGCAACTTTTCCACAATGACACACCAAGTAAGCTTTGCCCAAATTTTTGTTTGACGATGTGGCAGACATAGCTTTTTTTCGTATTTTTTCTTGTGCTTTGGTAGCTTGGTAATTGTGTTGTGTGGGATATTTACCTTGTTTGGTGAGTTGGTATATATAGTGTCAATGATGGTGTGAATTTTCCCTCTAAAAAGATGTGAAAATTCCCTCCAAAATCATAGCAATAACAGGTGAAATTTACCTCCAAAAACATTGATGATATTCTGGAAATTTTAATGTTTGGGACCAAAATTGATATTAAAATGGGACCAAAATTGATACAAATTTTAACAGAAACCGTGACGGTGTGACTGAAAATGATACTTCGTATCCTATGGGACCAAAAGTGAAACCGTCGGGACCACAAACGGAATACCCCATGTCCTGTGAGACCAAAATTGAAATTTTCTCTCAGCAGGTGCCTCATCCTCTTCTTGCTGTTCAAAAAGCGGTATCTTCTCCGGTTGTTGCTCAGCCTCAATATCTTCTATTTCATCCAGGTACTTGTCCAAATCAGTATCTTTGTATCCTTCCTCTTCACCTTCTTCTCTTCTTTCAACTTCCTCTCCTTCTTCATCATCTTCTTCGTCCTCGATCTCCACCGATGGCATAGGGGTCAGAGCCTTAACTGGCTGTTTAGCTTTCTTCTTTTCAGCCCCTTTTTTAGACTTTGGCTCAGGCTCTTCAGTAGCCTCTTCCTCCTGCATGCCCTCTGCAGTCGCCTCATCATCTTGCTGCTCCGTTTGAGTCGGGGTTGTGGAGCTTTCTTCCATCGCCTCAACCTCAGGTACAGGCTCCTGTTCCGGCGGGTTCTCCTTGGAACGTTTGCTCGAAGTGGCCATCTCAGACGCATCTTTCTCCTTGGGCTTGGTAGAGGATTTCTTTGTGACCTTGGCTGGAGCGGGCTATTTAGAAACAGTAGGAGTCTCAAATTCCAAGCGTGCCTTTAGTCTAGCCTTGGGTGCAACCTTTTTCTCTCTTGTCTTTGCCATTGTTGAGTTTGAAGGTTTTCAGAGATTAGGGTTACAGGAGAAAACGCGAGAGAGAGAGTTCTGATTTTTGAAATAGGAGAGTGAAAGTGATAGTGGAGATTTTGTGGGGTAAGACTTTTATATAAAAGAAATCACTATTCATGATTTGACTTGAGACTTTTCAGATTCCATAGAAGTCTCCCGGATCAGTATGCCCCATGCTAATGGATAAGCCTTATCCCCTTAAAAATCGGAACAAACTTTATCTCTCCAGAGTACCTCACTTCAGAATCCCTATTTCCAAAGGATTTATTTTATCTTCATCTTTCTCTCTCATTAGCTAAACCTGCAAGCACCATACTTATCCACAACAAGCATAAAATTGCTCCATAAACTAGTTTAATCAACTGGAAAACTTATTTAAAATAAATAAGATTGAATTAAAACAAATAAAAAAACCTGGGCTGCCTCCCAATAGCGCCCCAGTTATTGTCGTGGGCACGACATGACCCCAGATCAGGTGTAAGTGGGCTCGGTGAGCCAGATCACTGTGACATTTTCATCAGAGTGCCCAAGGTAAGCTTTCACACGGTGAGCATTCACTTTGAAGCGCCCTCTAGTATCGGGATTTATTAGCTCAATTGCCCCATTAGGGCATTCTGCATACACTTCAAATGGACCAACCCACTTGGTCCTCAGTCCTCTTCCCATGAGCTTGAACCTTGAGTGGTACAAAAGTACTTTCTGTCATGGGATGAATCTCTTCCTTCGAATTACTTGATCGTGGAGCCTTTTCATTTTTTTCTTGTACAGCACCGAATTATCATAGGCCTCAATTCTCATTTCTTCCAGCTCTTGAATTTGAAATTTCCTGAAATGCCCAGTGGCGTCAGGATCCATATTCAGCTTTTGAAGTGCCCATCGTGCCTTGTGTTCTAACTCGACTGACAGATGACAACACTTTTCGAACAACATCCTGTATGAGGACATCCCAATTGGAGTCTTGTATGTAGTTCGGTATGCCCACAGGGCATCTTCCAGATGAACACTCCAATCCTTTCGGTTCGGAGCCACAACCTTTCCAAGGATGGCTTTAATTTCTCGATTTGAGATTTCAGCTTGGCCATTTCCTTGGGGATGGTAAGGTGTGGTGACCCTATGGTGAACCCCATACTTCTTCAATAATCTTTCCAGCGTTTGGTTGCAAAAATGGGTCCCTTGATCACTGATGATGGACCTGGGCACACCAAACCGACTAAAAATGTGGGATTTCAGAAATGTGGCTACCACCCTTGCATCATTGGTAGGAGTGGCCTTTGCTTCTACCCATTTGGACACGTAATCAACTGCCAAGATAATGTATTGGTCCCCCCTTGAATTTGAAAAGGGTCCCATAAAATCCATTCCCCAAATATCGAAAATCTCCACTGGCATGATTGGCGTCATGGGCATTTCGTTTCTTCTTGTAATGTTCCCTACCCTCTGGTACTGGTCACACCTTCTGCAGACGTTGTGGGCATCCTTGAATATTGTGGGCCAAAAGAACCCACAATCCAAAATTCTTCCCGCTGTTCGGTTTGGTCCGAAATGCCCTCCGCAAGCATAAATGTGACAATGCTTTAGAATTTCATCTATCTCCTCATCAGGGACACATCTTCTGATGATTTGATCAGCACATCTTCTCCATAGAATAGGGCAATCCCATGCATAGAACTTGCTCTCATACCTCAGTTTATTTTTCTGGTACCTTGAGTACCCAATAGGCATTTCTCCAGACTCAAGGTAGTTCACTATATCCGCATACTAGGGTACTAGTGTGCCCTTTGCTGAATATAAATGCTCATCAGAAAAATGATTGACAATGGGCATTTCGTCGCCTTTCTCATTCAGCACCCGGCTCAGATGGTCAGCCACCAAGTTTTGTGCCCCACTCTTATCTTTTATTTCGACATCAAACTCTTGTAAAAGCAGGATCCACCTAATTAGTCTTGGTTTCGTCTCCTTCTTGGCCATCAAGTGCCTCAGGGCACCATGATTTGTATAGACAATGCTCTTTTCTCCCAGGAGATAAGATCGAAACTTCTCAAATGCAAACACTACTGCCAATAGCTCCTTTTCAGTAGTGGTGTAATTACACTGTGCCCCATTTAGAGTCTTGGAGGCATAGTAAATTACATGGCTTTCTTTTCCTCTCTTCTGACCCAGTACCGCGCCCACAACGTAGCCACTGATGTCACACATAATCTCAAAGGGCATTCCCCAATCTGGTGGTTGAATGACTGGTGCCGTGACCAGTTGCTTCTTCTAGAAAATTGAATGCCTTCTTACACTCTTCATCAAAATCGAACGGCACATCTTGCTGCAATAAGTGAGTAATAGGCTGGGCAATCTTTGTAAAATCTTTTATAAATCTCCTGTAAAATCCAGCGTGCCCCAGGAATCCTCTCACTTGCTTCACAGAAGTGGGGTATGGAAATTTCTCGATTATGTCCACTTTTGCTTTATCAACCTCAATGCCCCTCTCAGAAATCACATGTCCCAGTACAATGCCCTCTCTGACCATGAAATGACATTTTTCATAGTTCAACACTAGGCATTTGTCCACACAACGCTGCAACACCTTCTCCAAATTGTCCAAGCATCGATCAAAACAGCTCACATACACTGTGAAGTCATCCATGAATACTTCAATGCAGTTCTTGAGCAAATCAGAGAATATGCTCATCATACATCGCTGAAATGTGTCAGGAGCATTGCAGAGGCCAAAGGGCATTCTGCGATAGGCAAATGTGCCGAATGGGCATGTGAATGTTATTTTCTCCTGGTCCTCTTAACTTACTGCAATCTGCATGTATCCTGAGTATCCATCCAAGAAACAAAAGAATTTGTTTCCTGCGAGTCTTTCCAACATCTGATCAATGAACGAAAGTGGGAAATGATCCTTTCGTGTGACCGTGTTCAGCTTTCGGTAATCAATGCAAACTCTCCAGCCAGTTTGTAGTCGTGTAGGCACAAGCTCTCATTTCTCATTTTGTACAACTTGACTGCCTGACTTCTTGGGCACCACATGGCTTCAAAAATGTTGAATATCACCTTCTCCCCATTAAACTCACACGTCAGTGTGCCCTTGTCCACATCAATCTTGGTTCGAGCTGTCTTCATGAAAGGTCTTTCCAGCAACAAAACTGAAGATTTTGAAGTCGATGTGTCCATATCAAGCACATAAAAATCTGCTGGGAAAATAAGCTCGTCCACCTTGACCAATACATCTTCAATGAGGCCTTCTGGATAAACATTAGATCGTTCAGCTAACTGAATGACCACACGGGTCTCCTTCAGAGGTCCAATCTTCAATTCTTTGAACACCGACAGGGGCATTACATTGATTGATGCCCCCAAATCCAGCATGACCTTTTTTACTTTTCTGTCTCCAATAATGCAAGGGATCATGAACATCTCTGGATCGTCACATTTCTTGGGTAATTTTTTCTGTATCACAGCTGATACATTCTCCCCAACTAGGAACCTTACATCATCATTGAATCGCACCTTTCTTGTATAAACCTCCTTTAAAAACCGGGCATACTGCGGTACTTGCTTGATTGCTTCGATCAGTGGGATGTTGATCTCCACCTTGCTGAATACTTTTAGCATTTCTCTGGTTTCTTCTTCTTTTCTATTTTGTGCCAATCTCTCTGGAAAGGGAGGTTTCCGTCTCTCTGAAATGGGCACCTTGGCAGGCTGCTTCTCTTTCGGAATGGGCACAGTATTAGTCTGCTTAGCGTCTTGTGTCTTGTCTTCTGTGAGAATTTTTTCCACTTCTTCCTCCAAGGGCACATCATCCTTCTCTTCTCTTGGCCTGACCATCTCCGGAAGCTCCTTTCCACTCCTCAATGCTACTGCATTCATTTGTTCTCTTGGATTCTCGACCTGGGAAGGTAACTTCCCATTTTTCTCCTCCATCTTGTGCATCGCTTGAGCCAACTGATTGATTTGCTTGCTCATATGCGAGAGTCCAGCTCGCGTCTCTTGCTTAAACTTCTCATTCTCCTCAGCCATATCAAACACAAGATCTTCTAGCATTTGCTTCATTTTCTCCTCTGGTGGTGGCAATGGGCGTGCAGGATGCCCATCCTCTGGCCTTCTCCATCTAAAATTTTCATGGTCTCTTCAGCCAGGATTATAAGTCTGGGAATGGGGATAATATCTTCTGGAATGCCCATTCTGGCCCCTATAGCATTCACTTCTTCCATTTCATCTGGTAGAGTAGGGCATTCATCAGTGAAATGAGATATGCTTTTGCATACCCCATAAAGTATGGGCTTCCTCGCCATGCTTGCGCTGGACAAGATTTTTTCGATCTTGTCGCACAATCTATCAATCCTGCTGTCTTGGTTCGGTGCCCTTTCTGATTCACTTACAATCCGAATGCCCTCTCCACTAAAGTCTCGGTTGTCTTCAGCCATTTTTGTGAGAATTCTGAATGCTTCAACAGGCTGTTTGTTCAAAATGGATCCTCCACATGAGGCATTCATGATCGTCCTCTCATGTGGTCTCAATCCTCCGACAAAATACTAAATTAAATCGTGTTCAGTAATCTGGTGCTATGGGCATTTCACCAGCATCCCTGGAATCTTCCCCAATAGTCATAGAAACTTTCATTAGTTCCCATCTTCAGGCTCCCTATCCTTCTTCTCATTTCTTGAACTCTGGATGCTGGGAAATATTTTTCCAAAAACTTCTGTTGAAGTTGTCTCCATGTGGTCACAGCGCCAGTGGGTAGTGTGTACAGCCAGTCCTGTGCCCCATCTTGAAGAGTGAAAGGGAACGAGAACAACCGCACATACTCTTCTCGTCCATGGTCGGATGGTTGAGTTTGGCAAACCATCTGAAAATCTTGCAAGTGCCTTTGTGGATCCTCTCCAGGCATTCCATGGAACTTCGGCAAGATCTGGATAAAATTTGTATGAATATCCCAGTTCTGAGTCACAGCTGGGAGTGTAATGCCCATTGGGTGCAGATTCATGTTGGTCGGAAAAACCAACTATCTTAAAGCCCTATTATCATCCGTATTGCCATTCGCGGCATTTCCATTTGCAGCAATGTTGATGTTGTAGCCATTCTCAAACTGTCCTTCCTCCTCGTGCCCTTCGGCTCCTTGATCTTCTTGATCTTCTGGTGGTGGTGTGGGCTCACAAGGTCTATTTGCTGCTTGGCGTGCCCTCTTCACTGCTGCCCTGTTTTTCCTCGAAGTCTTCTCTATCTCCGGGTCGTACAATAGAGTCTCCTCTGAAGAGCCCCTAGGCATCAACTTCCAGGCTCACCAATTGTGGAAGATAAAATCACTAGAAATCAGCTCCCCGACAACGACGCCAATTTTGACGCGCGGTCGTTTCGCGCTCAAAAATATATTTGTAAACTCCTGTGCCCACAGCGAGCGTAGCTAGCCAATGAGTACGGGTCGATCCCACAGAGAGCTGTTGCGATTCTATCTTCAAGTAACCAATCACAAAGGGGGTTTTGGTGTTGTCACTAAACTGAATTTAAATCTGCAAAAGGAACTAAAGAAAATATCAAATAACAAAAGGTTCTGGCATTTGAACTAGAATTTGATTTAAACATAAAATAACTCGATCATGGGCACACCGATTTTCATATATGATAAATCATCTAGTTAGGGTAACCGGATTCCTCTCTGTGTCTCCTCATCTATCCTTTCATTTTAGGTTTAAAAGTGATTCTTCTTCGATTAAACCCCTAACCAGTTACCCACCTCCCGATTCCTCTAAGAGATGTAAGCAAACAAGCAGCAGTGTGCCCTAGACGGACCCAGATCTGTTGTGTTCAACTGATTCTTCTTGTGCCCACAACACCCCATTAATTCACTTATGTAACGCCCCGGTCCCGGGAGAAGGGCAGGGGACCGGTGCGCTACTTGGGGGAAGGGGGAAGAGGTTGTTTGAACAGAAGCAATCAAAGAAATAGGGTTAGTGCCCTAAAAATTTGGGCAGCATAACCTCTATAAATGGATCAATCCACGCTTTTAAAGCGTATGAAATGACTCAAACCAGATACCATGACTCTTAGGATGAACCCAAGAAAGAATAATGAAGACAAACTTCAATGTAAATAATAACAGTTCAAAGGTTAACTGTTAATAGGTTAGGAATGAAAAAGGCCAGACTGATGTCTGTCCAAATACTTGAAGTAAAGAGATGCCAGGCTCCCGCTTATCGTGAAAGCAATATAAAGCCAGGCTTTTGCCTTGACATGGAAAACAATGTAAAGCCAGGCTTGCGCCTATCTGAATAAGGAAAGTAAATAAATGCCAGGCTTTCGCCTGTCAGGAACAGAAAGTAAACGGGATTCGGAGAACCGAACACTCCGTAACAGTAAAGAAAATGGGATTCGGAGAACCGAACACTCCATAACAGTAAAGAAAACGGGATTTGGAGAACCGAACACTCCGTAGCAATAATCAGAGTAAGCGGAAAGAACGTAGCGCATTTATTCAGACTCAAAAGGAAGCATGTTCTCAGTTAGACTCCATAGCGGAAAAGGAAACATATACATCAAATGATAGCCCTTCAGCCTTAGCACAGCCGTCCACCATCCCGCAGCTCATCCTGAAAAATATTTGAAAAGATTTTGGGCGTGAGTACTAATGCACTCAATGGGTACTTTTGAGAAAAACCTTCATAATCATTTTATTAAACAGAATATCCAATCATATTTTAAGCATATCATGGAAAGCTTTTAAAGTAGAAAATTTTTGAATTCCATGTATACTAAATCATTTTAGTTCCATCATTGCGCGCCACTCTCCCCTAGAACGCTTACGGTGAGTCGGTTCGTGTACACAACCCGGCTGCTTAAGGTTGGACACTGCCCTGTTTGCTCGGGGCTCGATATCGTGAACCATTGTAGTTTCGTCACCAAAAACAGTAGTAAGACTTACATGAGTCAGGAGAGCACATCAAATACAGTCATGAGTTGGATATTCAATCACGTTCATTTTATAAATATCAGGGCTTAATAACCCGAAATATATATTTTTATATAATAAAAACCCACCTGGTAATCTGATCTGGATAGCTAGATCTAGATTCTGATTCTGGTCTCAACTAGAAGTCTCCTTCTTCTGTGCCTACAAGATTATCCGGCAACTTAGTTTCGATGAAAGACTACCATTAGCTCAAAATCTAACATTTCTTAGCCATGAAGTAAATATTATAAAATCTACTATTTTAATACACAGCACCCGGGTCATCAAAATATTTTGACTCTTAAGGGAACTTTACTCAGGGCATTTTTATAAAGAAAAACCCTTTTGGAAGTTTTAACATACGGGGTGGTCAAACCCGTATCCTAAAATTAAGTCGGTACAAATAAATTCATACCGCAAGATCCGCCCATTGGAAAAATATGAAACTTTAAATAAAAATACTATATTTTGACACGGAACAACTTTTGAGCTTAAAAACACGATAGGGGTATCCATGACGGATAGATCTGAAAAAGACTACAATTTAATATTCGGATATCCAAAATATACCCGAAATTAAAAAGTGACAACATGGAAAATGTATATAAATATACATAGAACATGAAACCCTAAAGACACTTTTTGATCCGGCGACCCGAAAGAGTCACCGATTTGAGAGGGTGATTGTGACTTTTGGCGGTGGTCACGACGATTTTCCATCGTGATCGTCCGTCGTGTCATCATTTCAATCACGTATTCGTGATCTACGCGTTGACACCTTCAAAATGACTATTTCGGAAATGAAATAGGAAACTAGAGTCGTACCTTCTCTAGAAGCTGCTCGGCATTTCGATTTTGAAAATGAATGAAAAATGAAACCTTAACCTCCTATTTATAGAAGAAAAATAAATAGGATAATAACGAATAAAAGAAAGAGGATAATGATGGAATAGGATAATGATGGAAAAAGAATAAGATAATTACGAATAGGATAATATTTCGAAAAAGAAATTGGATAATGACGGATGTGCCTTAGTTATCCAAATCTATTACCTTTCACCCGAAAATTGTGCCAAGAGTTCATTTGAACTCGAAATTGGAAAATTGAAAGTTTGGCACGATACTTGAAAATTTTTCTATCAGCTCGAGAAAAATATCAGAACATATTTTTAAAGCAATTTTTGACCAAATTAAATTTTAATAGATGTCCCTGGCTGCGATTTTCCTTTATTTGAATCCGTTAAGGACCCAACTTATTTCTTAGATTACCCTCAGGCAACATAAGTCGAGTAAAACCTTCTAAAATATTTCAGGGTATTACAACTTATTACTATATGAACCGACACACAGTCACGATTCGTCAATTCAATTAATAGTGGTGAGCCCTCTTTACCTAACGAGTGATCAACCACATTGGGCATTTCAGACATACACTCACGTGGAATAAGGCTCAAGAATTAATGGAAACTTATATATGGGTTGAGTTTGATTGCTGGCATCGGCCTCCCAAAAATTTTCGTTTCATGTCTACAAGTTCAAGAGTGAAATGGAGAGATGAAACAAAAGAGAGGGAAATGAGAACATTACACTAAAAGTCAAATGGGAAAGTGAAATAGAGGAACCACACATTAATGCTACTTGCCAATTGTATGTGTGTATATATATATATATATATATATATATATATTAAAAATAAAGAAACTAAAAAAAACTCCACCCCCAAATAGTACACACGTGAATGAGAATTGGTAAAAGTAAACAAAGGCCCACCCAAATTAAACTTTTCACCCAAATAAAATACATGTATCACCTTTTCCAACTCATTCAACTCACCCAAATAAAATTTACAGAAGGACCGCACACACAAGTGATGCAGACACCATTGGCCATTGCTGATCAAGTAAGTTTTATTTTCTTTCTTTCTTACAATTTTACAATATTCATATGAGATTAATAATTAATATTTATGTTGTTTTGCCTAATATTAACTTATGATTGAATACTTGAATTAGATATTTGAAACAATAATATAAATTAAGGATTTGAAATTTTCAACTTAGGGTTGAACTAAAATTTTAAAATTGAAATTTGAAATTAGGGATTCGAAGTTTGAATTATATTATTAACTTAGATTTAATTAGAATTTTAAAATATACATCATATGGATTAGGGATTTGAGGATTTGATTTAGAGATTTTAACATCACAATCTAATATTCTAGTTTGTTATCTTTGTTGATGCTTAATTTATATTATTTGTGAATTGTGATTAAATTTATCAATTTATGTTGATTTTTCTAATGTAGAATATAGAGAAATTTTTTAAGAAAATTCAAAAGAGTGTCTCTTCCTCTTCCAATGTACCTAATGTTAATGAATCGGTGTGGAAATGACCTTAGACAAAAGTAGAACTAAACTCAAATGATATTGTTAGTGATCCGAGGCTTTGAAAACTAATTGAGGAGTTCGATATTTCTATTCGAGATTAAGTACGAAGAGAGTACTTGACTAGAGGACCTTGTCAGCCAGAAACTCATACGTTTCCTATAAGTGGTCCTGCAGGCCATGAGAGATCATTTCAAGATCATTTCAAGATTTTTGGTACAAAGAACATACATGGCTAGAGTATAACATATCAAAAGATGCAACCTTTTGTTTTTGGTGTTATCTTTTCAAAGAATCAAACAAAGGAGGTCGGTATGCAGATGATGCTTTTATAAAAACTGGATATAAGAATTGGAAAAATGCAAAAAAAAAGTTTGATACTCATGTCGGAGCTCCGAATAGTTGTCATAACTTTACTAGAATCATGTTTGAGTCCTTTCAAGATCAAAGGCATAGTGTGCCAAATATTTTTCCATCAAATGTTTGCGAGATGGATGCTGTTTATCGCATTCATTTGACATCAGTGTTGGATGTAGCTCGTTTTCTTTTACAGCAAAGAATGGCTTTTCGTGGACATGATGAGTCATTTGATTCTTTAAACAAGGGAAATTTTCTTGAAATGATTGACTGATATTGTCAGCGATGTCCTGATGTTTTCAAAGTTATGGGTCAAAATGCTCCTGGAAATAATCAATTGACTGCCTCTTCAATTCAAAGACAATCAACACGTGCTTGTGCTTCAGAGATTACTCTTGCCATAGTAAATGATATTGGGGATATTTTTTTACTCTTTTAGTTGATGAGGCTCGAGATGTTTCATTGAAATAGCAGATAGTAGTTGTTTTAAGATACGTGAATAAAGAAGGGTGCGTGGTTGAACGTTTTTTTGCCATTGCACATGTTCCTGACACTAGTTCATTGTCCTTGAAAAAAGGCTATTGATGCTTTATTTGCACTATATAGTTTATCACTATCAAAATTGAGAGGTCAAGGATATGATGGGGCTTCAAACATGTGAGGTGAGTTCAATGGGTTGAAATCATTAATCTTCACTACCAAAAAAGACCCTCATACATAACACTTCATACATAATGAATATTTTAAATATCCATTATGTATGAGCGTCTTTTTTGTATAGATAACGCATATTTCAAAAATCTGTTACAAGAGAAGTGTTATCTCCGATCATATATAACGTTTTCGAGTCTTACGTTATCTGTGAGTGTTATATATTGTTCACATTTATAATGCTCATTTGGTACCATTATGCGTTGTGTTATGTATAAACACATTATATAATGGTAATATTTACCGTTATGTATATGTATAAAAATAAAAATTAATTTAATTAAACTACGCTTAATTTAATAAAATGAAAAGATTTGGACCCTTCCATCCCGCTCAAGTATTTCTTTTCCTTGAAAAAATTCTTAACTTGGCGCCCAATCCCTTCTACATTCTCAATCTTTTCTCTCCCAAAAATTCAAAAATCGATTGGAAATCCATCAGAACCCATCTAGGGTTTCTCAATTCATCCTTGGTGGCGCTGGTATATGGGCTCACTCCAGCAATGGGTTTCGAGCTCCAATGGCGCGAGAGTCTTCTCTTCACAGAAAATCAACTTCTCGTTCATGGCGGCGGTAAAGGTTGAAGACATTTCAGTCATGGTGACCTAGATTCGTGTAGTCGGTGCTCCTCCGGAGGTTTAATTCTTCAGTTGAACTTTCGATTCACTGTCAAAGTGTGAAGAACCACGCAAATCGCAAAAAGGTGAGTTTCGGTGGCGACTAGGGTTCCGGCATCGCTTTGGCACTTAGAGAGCTAGCCTGACTCCACTCTAGAAGAACCTCTAAATTCATCTCTCTCGGTAGAACTCCAACAGCGCTGCCATTTAGAAACTCCCTCATTCATCTGATTTTTGTAATTTTTTTGCCAACTTTGTTATTCTTTCGCGCACACCTCAACTACCCGCTCGACTATAGAGGCTATTGAACCTTACAATTTGTTGATATTTGGCAGGAGGAGAATCTGTACAGTGATGTTGTTCATTATATACAGGACCACAATTTTTCAATATCAACAAACAGAGGTATGTTAAGAGAGAATCTGTTCAAGAAGTTTCGTTGTTCTCATACTGTACTATATTGGATTTCAAAGAGATTTTGAATATGTGACCTCTCTGTCACTACCATGATAACTAATTTTCTTTTGAATTCCTTGTCCATGACAATTACTGCCACTTATTTTCCTTCATTTGCATCAGATGGGGTAAAAACTTGATCCTTTCTATGCATTGAAGGTATTCATTCTTGTAAACAATCTTGTTAGCGCATTACTTTCTACACAATATGGCCATTTATAAGGTATTTCTATTCACTTAATAAGGTAAAATTGATGGTTTGGTCTAGGACTCAGGTGTGGATACCATGGATAGTTTACCTCGTGGTATCATTGAAGCAAGGTCAGACCTGGAGTTAAAGCCCCTATGGACAAGCAGTACCGCGTCAAAGGTGATCTTTAACATTTATTGTAGAGTAGATAAGCCATTTTTTATCTTCATCAGAGTTATCTCATTATTAGTGATCTTTAGTTCAGGTTAATACATTGTTATGGAATGTCCCTTATAACTACTGCCTTTAGATGAATTATGATTACTATACTTAGAAAAAACTCACTCCAATTCCTATGCATTCCTCTGAATTTCAGGTCCGTGCTCGGCGTTTTATTAATTTGCTAGCGATGCCTGTTGGAATTAAGCAAAAGAAAAGTGTTGATACTATTGTTCGAAAGGTATAACTGGCTATTGATGATTTGATGTTAATAATTGGAGCATTTAATGGTCTATCTTAATTAGTACTAGCATTCATTAATTAATTCTATCGGATTCAGTTTCTTTCAGAAAATTTCACAATTATTTTATTTCATTATGATGCCAACTTGGATGGATGGTGGGACCTGTGTTGGAGCAATGAAGCCATACATATAGTTGCTCTCAACCAAACAAAATGGTAAGCCTTCAGACGATTCATTCTCTCACCTGCAGTCTGCCAAATTCATAATTTTCATGGCAACAACCTATGTGAATATCCAGATGTCTATCTTACGATGGTAAGCCTTCAGATGATCCATTCTCTCAATGCAGCTGCACCATCTTCGCCTTTTGTTTCTGGTGTAGGCAATGGTCTGTAAAAATGTGTAATGGTAGGTAATTTTCATTTATTAAAGTCATATATATATACAGTTGGGAAGGATCTAGGTTGAAAAAGGAGTCCACAAAGTCTAAAATAAGGAAAATTGCTCAAAACTGGACGATGGGACACATGGGCCATTCGAACGAAGCCACGGTCGCATGCTCTGTGAAAAATGGACAAAATTGCATAGTAGAGTCTGCTTAACTTTTAAGATTATGAGAGATCTTGTGATCTTGTGATTTTCAGCATTTTGGACTCTGATTTTTTGACCAAAATGTGATCATTTTTTCACTTTTGTTTTTGTATAGTTTTTGTGGGACATGGTTCAAGATTGGCTTGCAGATCATGGTACAGAATCAATAACTGGAAAGGGACTAAGCATAATTGGGATCACAACATATCAACCATTTGATGATTTATAGGAGCTAAAAACAGTGAGTACTTACTTGCTGTTCTTGATTTCTTGTTCATTTATATTTGTTTTTCTATTAAATCAAAGTTTGAGATGGTCTTACTTATAGGACTTTGAAAGACTATCTAACTTAATGAACCTTGTAGAATATTGTAGCTGATTGCAATTTTATTATTGTAGTATCATAGCCAATTATATGAAAATGATACCTGTACTTGCATGCCCATCTTGCTAATGGGAGAATGATCTCCATTTATTCTTCTTGTCCATATACAGATTCATCTGATATTTTTTGTACAGAGACGAGGTTGTATTCCCATTTATCATAAATTTTCTAGAGCATAATGCATGAAAATTTAGTTCTCTCTATGGACATGCTCAAAGACACTGCCTTCTATGTTATATATACTGATTTCTGCTGGAGTTGAGAATATTTTTTATCTGATTCACGTATTATAATGACATTTCTGCAACAATACTTTGCCTTTGATTAATCAAGATTGTATGTGATTCTTCTTACAGTATAAATTGCAGATCCTGCCTGTCAATACTGCTTTCATTAATACGCACTATATGTAGATCAGTCTGCAGTTGCTATCAGCTCTAGGATATTTCAGTTCATCTTGGGACCAAGTAACGAAGTTGATACTGTAATCTTGTTTAAGAAATAGATTAGTCTATGTATGTATAAATTCAAAAGAAGAGTCATGTAGAATTGCTTTTCTCACACATGGTTGGGAAAAAAGTGTATCATAGTGATCATTTGCAAATTATTTACTTAGTTTTTTTGGTTTATTCAGAAACATGCTTCCTTTAAAACTTCATAAGATTTATGCTAATTATTCGAACTCAAGGCAAAATGGCAGGGTTCATGTCTCAAGCCGCAGGCAGACCACTATTTTCTAACCTAGCACAAATAGTACTTACAGCTGGTGCAGCCCCTGCAATTGAGATTCTCATCTTCTCCCTTGCTGATCCAGGAAATGCATTTCTTTTGCCATCACCATACTGTCCAGAGTAGGTGTTGCTTCATTTTCTGAGGTATTCTTTTATATAAGAAGGACAATAAAGTGAGCTAAATATGCAGCCTTGAACTTGATTGGACTTATGAATGGATTTCCTCAGACGTGCATTTCTTTCAGCTTGAATATATATAGAAATTTTGGAACCCCCTTCATAATGAATTAAATATAACAACTTAAACTTCTTTCTTTACTTTACTCTGGTTTAATTTTATAAGTGTGCCAGCCTATGCTCATTATGTTCTCTACTAGATTGGGGACTTATTTGCCTAAACTTACCTATCTGGAATGTTTGACATGATCACTGTGGTGTCTTTGCTTTATGCTGCAATGATTTCATCGCTGACCGCATTTCCAACTTTCTTCATTTACTTACCATATTCTTTAATCATGCATGTAGTTTCTATGACCAGAATGGAACTATGAACTTCTATCCATCTTCCACTTGTATCTGCTTGTTGGCAATGTTGGAGAACTCGATATATCCAATAATTTCTTGAGGAATATATTTTATGTCATCTTAGTTGAGATTGGGTTGTTGTTGAGTATTGTGTTGATTAATTGTTATCACTTACTTCTCTAACCGTGACAGGTTTATAGTTGAACAGTTGAGTGGAATGGGCGCCTCTCAATCATCAAAAAAGTTGTTCTAATCAAAATGGCTAGCTAGCTAGTTCCAATATATATGTTAACTTTGTTTTGACATTAGTACGATATAAACATGTGTAGAATGTTGATTATATTCGGATGAATGTATGAATATTTTTTGAATTAGAAATACGTTGATTTATGAGAATTTCAATTATTTTTATTATTTTGGAATTATTTTAATTGCTGAAAATCTATTAGACCGTTATGTAGAAGACCTAAAGATAACGAAAACTAAAAATATTTAATAACGGTAAAAATCTGTTATGTATCAAAACATACATAATGTAAAAAAGTGTTATCTAACCTACAAACAACGTTATGTATTAATTCATGTGGTATCTTTCATAACGGAGAAAAATGAATTTTCATAACGGTACAAACCGTTATATATAACAGTAATAGATCACGCAATGAAGAGTGTTATGTATGAAAAAATCCGTTATGTAAAAGTTCATAGATAACGGAGGAAGTTAATTTTTTATAACGAAAGAAAACGTTATGTATGAGAGTTATAGATAACGTAATATCCGATGTCATGTTTGTTGCTATAACTGTTATGTATAATAACATAGATAACGAATATTATTCCGTTATGTATGAGCGCAATCATACATAACACCAGTATACGTAACACTCATATAATAACATAGATAACGGATTTTATCCATTATGTATGAGCGTGTTTTTTGGTAGTGCTTGGAAGAAAATCCATATGCTGCGTGTGTTCATTGTTTCTCTCACCAACTCCAGTTAACTATTGTTGTGGTTGCTAAGGGAAATTATATTATGAAAGACTTTTTCACCTATATTTCCTTGATTGTGAATACGACTGGGGCATCTTGTAAAAGGAGAGAACAACTTAGACAGTGTGAGCATGAAAGAATAATGGATGAACTCAATGTTGGGGAAAGAGTTAATGGAAGAGGTCAAAATCAGGAAATCAATTTGGCAAGACCTGGAGATATTCGTTGGGGTTCACATTACGTGACATTGGTTCGTTTATGCACTTTATGGCCTTCGGTTGAGAAAGTATTGCAAAATGTACGTGATGATACCCATTGTTCTGAAAGTAGAAGTACTGCATGGGGTTTGATTGAGAAAATGGATAACTATCATGAGTTTGTTTTTGTGTTGCATTTGATGAAGCATTTACTAGGAATCACACACGAGTTATCTCTTGCCTTACAACAAAAGGATCAAAATATTGTTCAAGCCATGTCATTGATTCACACCGTGAAACAACAGTTACAAAGCTTTAGAGAAGATGGATGAGATAGAATTTTAGAACAAACGGATCAATTTTGTGAATTGCATAATATTCATTTGATTGATATTGATGACAATATATCACGATGCGGTCATAAAAGGCATGGAGTATAGGTCATCACTAATTTGCATTATTATCGTGTGGATATTTTTTATGAGGTATTATTCCTAAATATTTTACTTTATTTTATTTGTTGGAAATGTATATTTCTAATTAATTGTCATTATAGTTGGAATGTTAGGTTGTTGATTTAATCATCCAAGAGATGAATACTCATTTTTCAGAAGGTAGCATCGAATGACTTCATTGCATATCTTGTCTTGATCCGAGAGATTCTTTTTCACGGTTTGATGTTGATCAACTCGTGCGTCTTGCTCATTTTTATCATGAAGATTTCTCAACAGTTGATTGTTTATGTCTTTCGCAACAACTTAGTAATTTCATTGTTAATGTGAGACAAGATCCTCAATTTTCTACAACTAGCAACTTGGGAAATCTTGCTCGGAAAATGGTCAAAACTGGTAAGAATTCGGTTTTTCCATTGGTTTAGCGTATGATCGAGCTATCACTGGTGTTATCTGTTGCTACTACTTCTGTTGAAAGAGTATTTTCTGCTATGAAGATTGTCAAGATTGATTTGCATAATCGGATGGAAGATGAGTGGATGAATGATAGATTAGTTGTGTACATTGAGAGAGGTGTGTTTTTGAGAATTGAAAACGAACAAATCCTGCAGCATTTCTAATCGATGGATACACTTAGATTTCAATTGGCGCCACTTCCTCGACCGAGAACAACTACAGCCTCGCCAAATATCACCTTTTAGATAATTTTAAATGTACCAAATATTTATATGTTTTCTCTCTTTCAAATACATTATTTTTATGTCATAATATGGTGTTAAATATATTTATTTGATTGCGTGAGATTTTTTTTATACGGACAAATACAGTGAGGCCCCCTTAAATTTTTTTTTTCTAGATCTGCCACTGAGTGCATGCTCATTATTTATATGCTATGACATATATTCATGAGAACAGTCTGATAACAATTAAGTGATTTCCCACAATTGATAAATTAAATAAGGTTAATTAGTCACTAAATATATATATCCTAAAAATCATTGTATGAACTCTCCTCTAGAATCCATTATTTTCATTAATTATTTTATTTAAGTTAATTGTCTTTTTTGCTTTTGAAGTGTTTATTTACTTGTTTTCTATTCAATTATTTGAGTATCTAGATATTAACGAGGTGTCTATATTTTAGTACTCACATTATTATTTATCATCACAATCCATGTGGATACGATACTCTTGCTCACTACGTATTACAGTTACACCGTACACTTGCAGTTGTTTTTACTGTTAAAAAAACAGTGGTCAGTGCACATCCTAAAATATTTAACTTAGATGTACCTTATAAGTAGAATTCTACATGTGAAATGCTTGCATCAACATATGAATATCAAGAATTATTAGTTGATTTTCTTGCTACACATGTTGATTAATTTATTTTATTATCTTCATATTGAGATGATTGCTATGAATTGATCGAGCTTTTACAAGTTTTTCAACTTGCAACAAAAGATTTATTCGGTGTTTATTATCCTACTGTGTGCAAATTTATGTATCATTATTGTTTAATTGCTGCTAAATTTAATTCTTACAATCATAAACCAGATTTGCAAGACATGATCAAGCTATGATACAAAAATGGTTGAAATATTTTGATCATATTTCTGTTTTTTTTTGCTAAAATATTAGATTCCACATTTAAACTTGTCGAAACTAATGAAAGGTTAATATATATTACATAAAATCTTCTTTGAGTTTTCCAGGTGTCAGTGGTGTTAATTTACATTTGCCAACAACTGATGAAGTTACATTAGATTTTTTTGAATCTTTACAACCACTTTATAAAGAATATGAGCAAAAATATGAAAATACTATACCTAGTCAAACTCGTCGTCCTTCTGGTAGTAATTTTTCATTAGAATTAAATACTTCACAAGGTAGTGCTTTACAAGAATTTTAATTTTTTTTCCAAATTAGAGGAAGTGCGAAATGTAGTCAAAATGAATTAAAAATATATTTGCAAGACCTTGTTGTTCTAGATATTGAAAATGCAGGTCTACATAATTTCATGTTATCAAGTGGTGGTCCCAGAATCAAAAGTGGTATCATTTGCTTGCAATTATGGCAAAAGAGATTGTTCAGTCTCGACATCAACAATTGCGGTTGAATAAGCTTATAGTGAATCCAGTTATATCATTTGCTTGCAAGACCCCATTGTGCCAGATATTGAAAATGCATGTCCAAATAATTTGATGTTATCAAGTGGTGGTCCTGGAATCAAAAGTGGTATCATTTGCTTGCGATTATCACAAACGATATTTTTCAGTCTCGACATCAACAATTGCTGTTGAACAAGCTTCCAGTGAATCCAGTTATATGTTGGATGATCGGAGATTAAATTTAACGCCGGATTATCTTGAAGCACAAATGACATTGAAGGATGAATCAAAAGCCGACCTAAGAGAGTAAGAGAATCGCTGGGATAATTTGATAGATGGTCTAGTACTGATCATAGTTGGCTCTGAAAGTGAAGCGAAGGAGGAGGGAGCGGGAGCCAAACCGGCAACAAATGGGATGTCGACCTCGACTTCTATACTCGACAAGGAAAAAAGGTAAAATGAACTCTGAGGGCATTGATTCTAAGATAAATGATACGTAGACAACTTCATTTTCAATGCTAGCCCAATTTTCAATTATTTCTTTTCCCCAATCAATCAAATTATAAATTGTAATTTAATGTTAAGTTGTAACTTGTAAGTTTGTAATTTCATAAGTTTGATTTGTGATTTATAATTTTATAATGTCATATTATTTATAAAATAAACTTATATTCTTGTAAGATGTAAATTATAATGTCATCATATAATAATATCAAATAAACTTGTCATTGTCATCATTTTTAGTTTTAAAATTGTAAATTTGTAATTTAGTTAAATTATGCAAATTATAATATGATAATATTTAATAATTCATAAGTTCGAAATAATAAAAAAACATAAATCGGCGGTTAAGCTGCCCAAACCGGCGACAACACAAACAACCGATTATGGACCGAGAATCTCTAACGGATGGTGTGGTTCCGATTTATGCTGTCCGGAACTAACTAACCGCTGATTTATAAATGGAACTGACACAAACCGAAACCGTGAGCATCTCTACTTTCATCATACCTTTTGAGATCATGTTAAAAAATGTTTATTTGAGATCATTCACAAAATAAATAATATTTAAATCAAAATTAAAACAAATAATTAAATATAATTTAATAATGATTATTTTTTTGAGGGAATTTAATGATTATTTTAAAATAATAAAATTGATAAAATACATGGAAGTTGGTCCCGGCCCGACAACCAAACCAAAGCAGTAGGACGAGTCAAATCACAAAACAGCAGCGCCAAAGACACTGAAACTGAAACTATAAACCCTAATTTATGGTCAAAATCCCTAATTGGTCAGAATTAAAACTGCGAAATTCTCTTCGGCAGATGCTTGCCAATGGCTGAAACAGTAGAAAATGATGGTCAGTCGGAACGAAATACCAACGAACCCACTCTAAAGCCGCAGCGGATCAAAATTACCAGAGCTTCTGACGACGGCGACAAAAAGGCAGCTCTCTCTACCCAATTTGATTTTTTCTTTTTTAATTTTACCGTCACAATTTCTTTAGATGTACGCTTATGAAGCATCTTTACTTGCATGCAGTATTTATGTCGTGTATTAGGTTTCATAGAATTTGTGTACCCGTAGTTGTGGTTGCTGAGCTTTACGTTTTGGGTTAAATAAAGCATTCTGTTTCCGTCGTATGAACTGCATATGCAATTATGCATACATCATATGCTACATGGCCACCAAAGAGACATGTATGCACGATATGCACCGATAAATGAACTTCACTTACGGTTTGAATAAATAATTCTTACCCCCTTTCTCTAGCAACGGTTGGTTAGGTAAGGGAATTCGCCATTACGTGTTTTACTCCACAATGCCAAAGATTTGTACAATCACTCAATTTATTAGTTGTTCGGCGGGACTTGGTTGGGATTGAGGTGATGGTGTACAATCGATCTATTAACTAGCTGAATGGGCTCAGAAACTTGATCAAAGCATGAGATACAGAGGGGGACGACAGATAAATCCTTTATATCTAGAAATCAATACTAAACTATGCAACTATGACCATTATCAGACTGAATTTACAAACCCGGGCTCTTTTTTTTCATTTTCACACACACGTATATACACACAAATAGAATTATTAATGTGCCTTTGTGGTTTATAGTTGACCTTCTGTTCAATTTCATTTGAGAATAAACTAACCCTCAAAGTTGTAGGAGTTACAAATTTTATTAGACTAATTTAGTAATAGTCTGTTTGAACTTTGAACTACTCTGTGGTGCAACTTGTAGAGGGTAAGAACAAAGATAAGAATCATGTCTGTTCATAAATTCTCCTGGTTTTTGGTCATATCACGATCAGATTCCAATAAAGGATGTGTTGATAATATTAGTCATTAAGCTGGCAATGCATGAAATTTTACCTTAAAGTTTTATGAATGCCCTACAGATTTTGCAAAAGAGACTCAAAGATGTCGAAGTCTGTGTTCCAATTGTGTATGGAACAATTGCCTTTTGGCTTGGTAGAAAGGCATCTGAGTAAGTTGAATATAAGAATTATATGTTTTTTCTATCGGAAGGTATTTTTGTTGGTGGGCCATTGGAACCCTTTCTGACCAATTAACCTAATTGATGATTTCATCGGATGTCTTTGTTGATTATTAGAACTCAGTCACACAAGTGGTCTGTCTATGTTCGTGGGGCAACAAATGAGGATCTTGGGGCAGTGATCAAGCGTGTTGTATTTCAGTTGCATCCAAGTTTTGAAAACCCTGTTAGAGTTGTTGAATCACCACCTTTCGAGTTATCGGAATGTGGTTGGGGTGAATTTGAAATTGCCATTTCCCTTTTCTTCCACAATGATATTTGTGAAAAGCAGTTGGATTTGTAAGTAACTATTAATTTTGGCTTTGCATGTTCTTCATTATGTACCAATATATTTGATAATGTCTTTCTTTTTTGTCCTTATTTTTAGGTATCACCATCTTAAATTGTATTCTGAAGATGATAGTGGTCCTCAGTCAACTAAAAAACCTGTTGTTAAGGAAACATACAATGAGATAGTCTTTCCGGATCCTTTGGAGAGTTTCTATGCTCGTGTCCAGAAGCATCCTGCTGTGATTGTACCTCGACTTCCAGTCACGTTAAACTTGCCCTCAGGTAATGCCCTACCTATCTATTTTAATTCCATGTTGCTTGTTTATTCTTGGCATAATGGGCGACACTCTTATTTTACTCCTGCCTTTTCTGGTACCTATATAGAAGATCTGAATGAAAAGAAAGGCAATACCAAAGACCACCCGTTGAGTCAATGGTTTATCAATTTCTCTGAGGCAGATGAGCTGTTGAAACTTGCTGCCGCTCGTCAGCAGGTAAGGCATTTATGTTCCCTTAAAATTTTAACTAGACCTTAATTGCATGAGGGCATGCCACAACTTGATGTTAATTCATTTGCCCATCAATCAAACTTGCTGCAGAGTAAATACCCCGTGGAGACCTTTTTTTTCCACTGTCCTGATTCTGTTGGTAACCTTCTTCATATGCGTATGCACTATTATCTGGTGGCAAGATGTCTTAGTTTTTGTTCTGGTGGTACTCGTTTAGGTCATTAGTATCCAATGACAATGCATAACTGCATTTTATGTTTTTATGAGAAACCTACATCTAAGTTCAGTATGTCTAATATATGCTGATTCTGTTGTGAAACTATAAATGGACTGAAAATGCGGTTACCCACTTAAGTGTCATTTATGGTTTTGGGTAGTCTACATTTTTTAAGGCTGTTTTGACTGTAAAGTTTGATGCTAAAATGTTTAATTTAAACTACTATTCAATATTTTCTTAAATGGGTTGGAAGAAGTGAAAGCAGCCATTACCAATATTCAGAATGAATTTTTCATGTGTATAATATCTTCTTTTTCTTTTTTTCTGCTCCTTTTCAATGAGACTGATTAATTTTATGTCTTGTCTTAACCATGAAGATTCTAGTTTCTTTCAAACATCTTTGCTCTCTCTCTCTCTCGATGGGTAAAAAAGTTTATTTTAAAGGAGTAAACTGTACAAGTATTTGTAAAGTATAAGACCTTGGACAAGCCCAAGGGGGGTAACAACTCCATCAAAACTAGTTCGGGTAGCAGCCTATTTCTTGCGCATACCAATTGAAGTATTTTGATTTTGAGAACAGGAACTACACTGAAGAACGAATGTTTTCATGTGCGGGCCCCCGTCAATTCCTTTGAGTTTCATTCTTGTGAACGTACTCCCTAGGCGGGATATTTAACGCGTTAGCTACAGCACTGCACGGGTCGATACGCACAGCGCCTAGTATCCATCGTTTACGGCTAGGACTACTGGGGTATCTAATCCCAATCGCTCCCGTAGCTTTCATCTCTCAGCGTCAGTGTCGGCCCAGCAGAGTGCTTTCGCCGTTGGTGTTCTTTCCGATCTCTACGCATTTCATCGCTCCACCGGAAATTCCCTCTGCACCTACCGTACTCCAGCTTGGTAGTTTCCACCGCCTGTCCAAGGTTGAGCCCTGGGATTTGATGGCGGACTTAAAAAGCCACCTACAGATGCTTTATGCCCAATCAGTCCGGATAACGCTTGTATCCTCTGTCTTACAACTAATACGATGTAACTAGTAGTAAGCAATGAAACTTTCTCGTGAAGAAAAGGAAAATAAATGCTCCCACTATCTAGGATAGGTAGAGCGAAAAAGAAAAACTCCCACTATCTATGATAGGTAGAGCGTACAATACATCACAATAGGGACATCCCCTGACTACAACGACAATCTAACCTTGCGAGGTTTAGCTTGTGCACTTATTTCAACCCGTAGAAAGGTAGCACTAACCAACTAACATACTCGCAGCTGGAGCGAGGAAGTGAGACGGGGCTACACCTCGGCCGCCATTAAAATCTTAATCCAAGGAAAACCCAGTGGGAAAAACCTTGAAATAAGGAAAAAGAGTACCCTAATAGTGAACATTCATCTTAACTGTTTAAATAGATAGTAAAATAGACCACGATCGATGATAGTCACAGTCAGGTATGAATCACACCACAACTTGGACTTTGGTCCACGCTCACTACGTGGATTGGGGATGAATGCCTCAGGTGGAGAAGGGCTGCACTCTTGTTAAGCAGCCAGGTGCTTTAAAATCAAAACTAGTCTTTTTGAAGAGGGATGAAATGATCTAAGATGACTATGAGAACCATTTACTTTTGTTAATTGTCTCATAAGATGAATTTCCATGACATTTTCTTGAGCAGTAAAGCAATTTTTATTATATCTTTTACGATTGATTTATGTATATGCATGGTTTCATTGGCACAAGTGTCGGTGGAAGCATGAACTGACATGTGGTTGCATTTTCAAAATCACCTGATGCTACATGTGCAAGTAGTGTTAGTGTATTTGCTTTTTTTGCTCTCGACATATAAATCATAAAGTCATGTTTTCATTGTATTCTATTGGTTGATTACTTTGTGATTTGAACTTTTGTTTTCTTATACTATATCAAGTATTGAACTCATCTAAAATATGTCCCGTTCTTCCTTTCCCATCTGTCATTTATACTAGACATTATTTTCCCCGTCTTTCAATTGTCAATTTCTAGTCATTTCTTATGAAAGGAAATATTGATTCGTGGGGGCATGACTTAGAGTCCCCCCTGCTTGTGCTCTCCTTAGAGCACAACTCTTGGGGTTATTTGACAAACTGAAGCCTGCTTGCTTTTAGAGTTATCAATTTTTATTTTTATGTAAATTATTTAGTGTCCTAGGGGATTTACTTTTTGCCGCTCAAGACAGTCACAATCAGACATCGATGTCTATATTTTCAGATTTTGGCATATTGTGGACAAACTTTCTGACTTTTTCTACATTGTGGTAGGTCCAAGCTCATATTATCAAGCTAAGAAGGCAACTGAGCGTCATTGATGGGCTGCCGTTACAGTCATGGAAACCAGGTTCTGGTTAGTGATATAGAAGGGGATGAATCACGGTAAAAAAGATCTTGGATATTTGCCAGGGATATGTACATATGTATTAGCTTAGAACAGGGAAACCTTTAATTATTGATAATCCTCCCCGTTGCCCATTTCTTAAGCCTCATGCTCTCCATTTGCATTTGGGGTTTGATGAACATTGTTTCATGTATTATAGGGCAAATTATTGTATTCTAGAAAAGGTGGTGGTGTCATATTTGTCTGTACAACACTGAAAAATATAATGCCTTGCCCATGTTCTGGAAATCTCTTTCAAAGGGAATTTCCGATAGTTGTACACTTTGCATTTAATTCAGATTCCTTTTCTATTAGAGGGTATATTAGGGGAGATGCCTTCGGGTTGGAAAGCACTTAGCAGCCTTGTACCACTTTTGTCTCTATTCGAGATCTTAGAAGCAAGAGTAACATGTTGTCACATGTGAAGTTCAAATATTGGTGTCATTTTCACCAGTTATGACATGCAATTCTGCAATGAGTTATGCATGCACTTAGCTCGTGGTAAATAATATCCTTTTCTGTTCTGTGCTCTTTTTTTTCTGGCATGCCCGCACTGAAGATGAACCTATTGCACCGAACACCCTGTGCATGGACCAGGGACTGTAGACTAGACTAGTTTACACCAGACTTGTGTAGTGAGTCGAACTTTGTATCTTGCTACTTGACTTTGGAATAGTTCGTATAGAGGACATACGTGGCAGAATGGGAGAGATGGAAGATTAATATGGTAGGTTGCTCTCTGGTCTGGTCCCCAGAAAATATCAGAGTTTCTGGTTTGGTTGGGGGCAAGACTATTATGAGCTTCATTTGTTCCTTTCCAATGTTTGATTTATTTGAATTTGGTACTTCACATGGGTAGATCCAAAAGCTTCTTTTACCTTAAATATGTTTTGTTGAATGAGGTGAGAACGGACAGATGTGAACAAAAGGACGAAAGGCTTATGGGGTACATCACGGTAGGTGGTTCGGTCCAACTATTAATGATTGTGATGGTGTTTTTGGTTGCAAACTGATTTGCATCTGACCATGCACCTTCCTCTACAGGTATCGCTTTCATTCTCTTAGCCGGCCTGCTGGAGATGCGCGATTATGGAAACGCCATGGTATTTTTAATCGTTGCTTTCTGTAGAAAAGAAGTGAACTCGATCGATCATGCAACGTATTTGGATGGATCGACCTTTTTGGTCAATTGGTTGGGCTCCATAGTTGTGCTGGGAATGCGGTCGGGGGATGCACTTACATCGTACGAACGTCGAATGATTTCATTCTCTATTAATTACAAATAGTGTTTCGTTTCCTTTTTCCGGATCACTACATGCTATAGATATGTATGTTCACTACGTTATCTACTCATCTTACATCATCATATTACGAGATAAGATATTTCATTTACAAATTACAATAGGGAACGAACGTATGACTCAACTTTGATGACTAGTGGATTTTACTAAATTATGAATTTTTTTTTTTCAAGTAATTTCTTTGAATGGAGTTATGATGGCCCGAAGAGATAAACTCAGATTTCTATACATTTAACGACTTTGGATGTGGAAATTTATTGATTAAAAGGTTCATAATTTGGTAGAGTAATAGGTCATTCATCCTGCACTAATTTGGAATAATAAAAAAATGGGCAATTGTCGTAAAAATCACCGACTTTAATGTTTTAGCACATTTTTTTTTCGTTTTTGCAATAGTGGGATGGAATGTACATCATTGAATTTGGTGATTTTGGGTGTACGTAGCCCGAAGAACAATTATGAAAATATTAAATTATCAAGTATTAATTAATAAAGATTTGGGTTTAATTATTACCTCCATCAGGTGTAATGGAGCATTGAGCTAGTTTGAAAATTTTATGGCATCAACATTGTGAATAAAGTACTGATAAAATTGGGTTGATTGAGGAAGAAATTAATAATTTTTAGCCTTTTTGCAATTCAAGTACAGGCTTTTAATTTTAGTGATGCCAAAAATTGAAGAAATTGTTTTAATCGAAATTAATGGTTGTTTGTAGAATTATATAATATATTAAAATTTTGTCGTATATATTGCTCAAATTTAAAAGATAAAATTGAATTGTAAAAATGGTCAAACTCGTAAATTGCGATTAGCCCATAAAATATATATATATATATACGGAGAGAGAGATGGGATCATGTGAGAACCACACCCCCATGTGAGAACTGAGAACCAATCTCAACCACAGATTGATCTGATTTGAACGGTCAAGATCAGATCTAAATTTAAAAAAAAAAGCGGTGGCATTATTGTAATATTTTAGACTTTTTAATGAAGCAAGGGTATTTTAGTAATTCAGGAATTATGTTATATTTGGAATGAATCTCTTCTCGGTCTGCAGTTCGTTTTCCTTGTATATATCAAATTCCTTGTATATATCAGTCGATTCTCTTTGAAATTTATTCAACCTAATCGGTGTTCACGCGATTTTTTGCTGGAGTTTTTGTTCTTCGCTGTTATTTGACGAACATGTCGGGTAAAAAACTTTATTCTGTAGTTTTGATGCGATTTTTTATCCGTTTGTTTTAGACTTGTTCGACAAGGTTGGGGAAGCTGATTAAGCTGTTATTTTGAGTTTCTCACGATTAACATGCGTTTTTATGCTTCATATTGTGTGTTTTTGGTTTTCTGTATATATGTAGATCTTATTAGCATCACAATATGAATTATTAGCATTGTGAATTTAGTTAACAGATTGAGTATCATAATATGTCTCGTTAATGGAGTATTTTTCACGATGGATGCAGCATTGTGATAAGAAACGAGTATTATGAAAATCATTTTTGTTAACATGTTTTTTAGCACTACGTGAACTATTTTAGCACTTCTTGAATTTATTTTAGCACTTATGTAATCTACTTTAGCACTTATGTGAATTATGTGAAGTTGATAAGCTGTTCTTTGCTGTGAAGTATTTAGCACTGCTATGAACTATATTTAGCACTGTTGTTATCATTGCAAAATCTACTGTAACATTTTTATGCTTCTGTAATAAATCTTATGACAAAAAACCTCTCAGTTCAAATAAAGCATTGTACTTCATAGTTTGATAAAATATCCAGATTCAATTTAAGAAATCATTCAGCAAACTTTATATATGCATATGTTTGTGTGTGTGTGTACTTTAGTACTACTATGAAGTATTTTAGCACTATTGTAAACTAGTTTAGCACTGCTGTGAACTATTTTAGCAGTATTGTAAACTATTGTGAAAACTTTATCGCTGTCTGTCACAATGCTTAGGGCTTAGGGGCTGACCATGCAAGCTGTAGAATAAGTATAGGAACACCTTAGCAACGGTTTTGAGCTGTGTAAGGGTGTGATATAGGGATAAAATGCCCATACTTTGTTAGCTTGTCCACCACCACTAAAATTGCACCATTCTTTCGTAAGGGTGTGATATAGTCACATCATCCTTCAAGTGTGGGCAGTAGAAGAGCCTCTTTAACCTGCCATAAGTCCCATAGATGCCTGAATGCCCTCCATAAGGGGAGTTGTGCATTTCTTGAAGTAGCAGTTGCTTGATATCAAAGTTTCATTCTTGTACTTCATAATTTGATAAAATATCCAGATTCAGTTAAGAAATCATTCAGCAAACTTTATATATGCATATGTTTGTGTGTGTGTACTTTAGCACTACTTTGAAGTATTTTAGCACTATTGTAAACTAGTTTAGCATTTCTATGAACTATTTTAGCACTATTGTAACCTAGTTTAGCATTGCTGTGAAATTATTTTTACATGATCTTAGAATATGTTTTTTATGCATTAATGTGATTTCAGTTTGTGAATTAATAAAATATCCAGATTCAATTTAAGAAACCATTCAGCAAACTTTATATATGCATATGTTTGTGTGTGTGTGTGTGTACTTTAGCACTATTTTGAAGTATTTTAGCACTATTGTAAACTAGTTTAGCATTTATGTGAATTATTTTAGCACTATTGTAACCTAGTTTAGCACTGCTGTGAAATTGTTTCTATATGATCTTAGAATATGTTTTTTATGCATTAATGTGATTTTAGTTTGTGAATTGATAAATGTGCAGATTGTGCTTCTTCCAATTTGGAGATTTCACCTGTTTTTTCTGAATTTTACACATCTGAATGTGAATCATCTTTGAAGCCTGCATTGGGCAAGACCTTCCCTACGTTAGATGATGGTATAACATTTTACAAGGTGTATGCCTCATCTTGTGGATTTGTGTACACCTAGTGAAGTTGAGGTGCATCCACTTGAATTCGTGAAAACTAAAGACAGTGCGAGTCGTAAAAAATCAAAAAAAGAGCCGAGAGTTGAACGTGCAAAGAAACCTCGTAGAACCTGAAAGATGTGTGGGAAGAAAGCCAATCATGATTCTAGGAACTGTGGCAAGAAGAAGTAGATACGTTATATTTTATTTTGTTATTAATGATAGTAATATTCTTTCTTTTAATTGTAAATAGGCATATCTGGTATTTCGTTTTTTGCATTGGTAATAAATGTTTAAATATTTCTAGTAGGTGTGTAACATCAGTGCTAAACAAGGAAACGTAAGTGCTAAAGTATAAATCTTCAGTGCTAAAATTAAAACTTTCAGTGCTAAAGTAGAATGCGAAATCTAGAGTTGAAATACTTGTGCTAAAAAAGAAATGACAAGTGCTAAAAAATCATATGCAAGTGCTAAAACTGCTGAACTATTCCATTTAGTGGTTGCTCCCCCTCTAACTTTAGGGGGAGCATTACATTTATATTAACACTGCTAGAATGTCCAAAAATGCTATATATATATATATGTATGGAAGAAAAATGAGTCTAAAATGACAAATTATGATTACTATGTATTATTCAAATTGATCAAACTTTCAGTTATATTTTAATAAGTAGAGTAAAATGGTAGTCTGTCGTTAAATGGCAATGCTAAAAAAAGAACTGTAATTGCTAAAACACAAAATACCAGCTATTATGAGGTTATATGTCTAATTTTAATGATAAAATACATAGACTGCTGAAAACTCAAAACTGCTTTACTAGTGCTAAAGTATAAAACATCGGTGCTAAAATAAAAACTTTTAGTGCTAAAGTAGAATTCAAAATCTAGAATACACTTCTGATTTCTAACACTCTTCCCTATGTTACGTCGTCCTCTGGGAAAATCATATATTACAGAGACATCAGAAGCTTCAATCCTTATCCTCCTCCCGTGTTGCAATTGTATTTCTCTCGACACTGGGTCGAAGTTTTCCAGAAGCCAGTAGTTCATCCTCTTTGGCAAACGGATGATATCAATGTGTAGGATGCTGCCAAATCCAAGTTTTTTAATAGCATCACGTTGTGCTGTATTAAGCATACTAACGGCTTCTGATAGATGTTCTGGGCTTGTTGTGACTTCTAAGTAGGGATATTTCTGAAATATATCTCTTCTTTTATTATCTTCATTTGTTGGGGCAATTTTAGCGCGTTTTCTCCCTTGTTGGTCCTCTGCAGGTCTTTTTACACCTATAAATTTTTTATATAATGTTATTAAGTAGAAGAAAATAACAATGCTAAAAAACATAATTTAATGTTGAAGATAAAGGGATATGAACAATAGTGTAAAACATAAGTCTAAAATGAGAGATAACTGTGCTAAAATTTGTAAAATGACAGTGCTTCAAAATAAGTGGGAGTAGGGTCTGTGAGAAATGATATTTTTTGAATGCTAATGCTAAAACAGAAGTCATGCTAAGATAAAGGGAGATGAACAATAGTGTGAAACATAAGTCTAAAATGACAGTTTGTTGATGGATTTTTTGAAATGTTGATGGCATTTTTTTTCATGCTAATGCTAAAAACAAGTGGCATGCTAAAATAAGTCTCAAGAGTGCTAAAATAAGCCATGAGGGTGCTAAAATAAGCTATGAGGGTGCTAAAATAAAAAATCACAAGTTAAAAAATAGGAGATGACAATTTTTGAACATGTAACACTGTTTATTCATTGGTTTATTGAAATGCCGAAGGTTATATGTCTACTGGAAACTGAAAAATGCTTTACTAGTGCTAAAAAGGAAAATTCAAGTTCTAAAACCTCAATTACCAGTGCCAATAATAACAAATTTAAAATAGAATAAAGTGAGTTAATTAGAAAGATAAATGTGTAGTGTTATTTAAAACAGAATAAAGTGAGTTAATTAGAATTAATAACTATCAAATTAGAATAAAGTGTTATATTCAAATAAAGAATGCTGCCGAATCCAAGCTGTCTCACTGCTTCCCGTTGTGCTGTATTCATTCTCCTCACAGCGTCTGAGAGAGTTGATGGCGATGTTGTTGCTTCTAAGAATGGACAGTTTTAGCTCGTTTACTTTTGCTACTTTGAGCATCTGTAGTCCTTTTAGCACCTATAATTTTTTTTATATAATACTGTTAAAGAAAAATAACAATGCTAAAAAACATAATGGGAATGCTAAAATAGGATATGACAGTGCTAAAACACTAAACTATAGTGCTAAAAGCAAGAAAATGTGCAGGTAAATCACAGATGGACAAAAGTGTTAGGTTTACAAAAAAGAAACAAAAATTTGAAACTGCTAATTCAGTAAAAATGCTAAAAAACATAATCTGAATGCTAAAATACGAGAGGACAGTGCTAAAACACCAAACTAGTTTGCTAAAAACAAAGAAACAAAAAGTGAAACTCATAAATCAATAACAATGATAAAAAAAAATGTAATGCTAAAAAAGAGTCATGTTAGTGCTAAAATATGAGGCAACAGTGCTAAAATAGGGAATTAGAATGCTAAAACCCTAAATTCAAAAATATACACGTAAATCACATATACATTTCCAACATTATTAGCTTTAACATGTTTATACAAGTTTTCCGTCGTCAATAGAACAAAAATGAAACCAATAAATTATCATGCAATAAAAAGAACAGATTTTTGTAAAGATTATGTTTTGTATGTCTCCGGCGAAGTACTATTATGCTAAAAAAATACGAAAGAAATTACTAAATCATCATTATATATTGCGAAATGAATTTTTATAGCAAACAATAATATCCAACAGAATTTGAAAAAATAAAACTGAATGTTGTATTACCTTGAGAGTTCATGATTTTTGATCCGAAATTTAATCTTCAGACGACTTGAACGGTTGAATTCGACGATTTTGCGGGTTTTTTAGATTTCTTTGTCTGGATTCGCGTGAGGAAGCTCGAGCAGTTATGGTGGGAAGAGAGCCTTTGTCTGCAAACGTTTTCAAAATGCATATAGTTTCAAATTTCCGATTTTACCCTCTCTAAGTTTCAGGGGCAGTGAACTTCGAAAATATTACAATAATGCCACCGTTTTTTTTTTTTAATTTGGAACAGATCTTGGCCGTCCAAATCAGAGCAATCTGTAGCTGAGATTGGTTCTCGGCTCTCACCTAGGGTGTGGTTCCTTCTGGAACCCAACCCTATATATATATATATATATATATATATATATATTGATAAAAGATTAATTATTTTTGGTTATGCATTGAATCGGATGAAACATCTAGATAGGGACAAGAGTGTTGGTAAACAATTAATGATAAATTATCCATTTGCTATGATACATGATTGAAATGTTTAATTTATAGCTAGGAACTTAAAATGTGCTTGAACAATATTTGGATTTTCTATTATAAATAACGAAACAATATAGTAATATGCACCCAACATAATTTAACAATGCTATATATGTGTGTGTGTGTGTTAATCCATTTTTTTTAGTTTATATGTGTATTAATTCATAATAGTGTAATGAGAGATAAGACCTAATTATCCTCTAAAAAGAAGAGGCGTTACCTAATTACCTAATTTAGTAGCTTCTCATTCATAATGATTGTGACCTACATAGCGATATAACATGACTAACATATAAAAAGATTAAGGAAGCTAGTGATAATATTTCAAAATCTGCAAATTTGATTAAAATGGTTAAATGTTGAAAAATCACAGCATTATTCCACACTACTATTTAAAACGTTAGGATTACAACACCAATACACTCTTTTCGTAAAACATCATTATCGAAAAATTGAAGATGTTTTAATTGCTACAAATTAAATCATGATGTTGTAATTGCAATATATATTTTAGAAGCTGTGATGAAACTAATTACAAATCAAGGTAAAAAATGATAAATTCTCCAACAATTAATCCTTATAACTTCTTAAAAAAAGGCATGCAATATACTCCCTCCATTTCATATCATTCGATGTTTTAGATTTTTAACATTGTTTCAAATTATTTGATGTTTACCATTTTTGACACATTTTCTATCAATTTTACCCCTTATCAAAACACCATAAAGTCTCATACATCTAACTTACCGCTAATAGATAAAATTTCTTCCATATAACCTACATCTTACTAGAGAGAGAGAGAGAGTACTTAATTATCATATTTTTTACATCTTAATTTTTGTGAAAAAGTTTAAAATATCAAATAGGTAGGTGTAAGTAAAACTAATTTCCATTATTAACCCCCCCCCCCCCCCGCTCTTACACTCCAAAAAAAAAGTGATGTGCAAATATTTGGAATCTTGTAGATTCATGATTAAGTTTATGGCTATAGTCATAGAATCCTTTTTGCCTTACAAAAATAAAATAATTAGCTAGATCTCCTAAAAGACAAAAATATTGACAAGTTTAGATGTATGTTGATTCATTGAATATATATAATTCTTGAGAAGCATCTCATTCTTTCTCACGTAATCCTTTGGGAGAAGTGAATGATGGATATATACGCTATCCTCTTTTTAACTAATCAACCAAGGACAATTTGGGACAATGTGTACCTCTATTTTGCATGACTTTGATTCTAAATTTGCCTCCAATTCATTAATTAGCTAGCTTTATTTCATTTTAGATCCTACATATATAACTACATATATATAACATGAAATGATAATATCACTAATATATAGCCTATCTGTCCTCTCCTCTCTACCTAATTGAGCTTGAATTTGAGATATATCTATACTTTTTGCTGTTGTTAAAAGCAATTAAAATTAAATGGTTATCTTTGATAGAGCTCGAATTAAAATTTTAATTTGTCTCCTTCATATATAGTGTATTCTCTTCTTTGAGGGCCTTTTTCACAATCTTATAAAATGGGTAAATATCAGATTATGACTCAATTTTTGAGTGTTTGTTTCAAAACATTGTTTCATCGTTTAAATAATTATAATTAGATGCGCATGCATCTTTCAATATTTTAATAAATATATCCCAAGGTACGTATTTTCGGCATCTAATTAAAATGATACGTGGCACGCCGAAGTCTAACATAATTACATGTCTAAATAATATGAAAATTACGTATCGATTTTTTTTAAAACACCACATCATAGCATGCAATGTCGTTTTGAGGTGTGTGACATGGGCTCGACTCATAATATAACGTCAAATTAATAGCATGCATATATGGAACCCTATTTGGATAGGTAAAATATATGAGTTCGCACATAATTAAATACTGGATATTATTAAAGCACCAAAAGAAAAGAAAGAGATATTACAATCCAACACCCATCCGAGGCATTAAGAACTACTATGCGTAAATAAAAAACAAACTAACAAACAAACAAAACAGTATAATAATAATAATAATAATAATAATAATAATAATAATAATAATAATAATAATAATAATAATTAGACGAAAATCTAAAGTGCCCTCCGCCAAAAAAATCAGAAATTAAATGACCAAAGAAATTATCTCTGGAAAAGAATGTTGCCACCAACACATCGGAGAAAGAGAGCTAGCCAATCCATCCGCCACTTGATTGCTTTCTATGTAAATGTGTGAGATTCTAAATTGTACCTATCTTGTAAGAAACTCATAAAAATCCTCAACAATCGCGTCTTCACACCCTCCACGTACGGGATGAGACTGATACACGTCAATTGATAAAATAACATGACATAACACGGGAAAAATTCTTATCTAGACAATTTAATTCTAAAATTTGGGTAGTTGGGCAAGTTTTAACACCATATGAGTTATTTGGGCAATTTGTACTACATTTAAACCCTTTGACCACAAAAGTTGAATATTCCCCCACTTTTTCAGTGAAGTGCCTTACACACTTGTACTTTCCATAACGATAGGTTAGTTGAAGAACTAAACATTAGTTTATTAACGATAGTTCATAGATATATAACAATAGTTGAACGATATGCCTAGATCTTCCATAACAATAGTTTATTAAGCTATAACGATTGTTCATAAATAAATGGAAATAATTGATTTATCGTTATTTGAATTATCTTTTATTTTCGTTATTCCTATTGTTATGATATAATCGTTATGCCTTATATTATTAAATTAATCATTATCACACAAAGTATATAACGATAACTTTAGTTTTATTTAAGAAAAATTCATTATTATATATTAATTTCGTTATAGCCTATTCAAAAAATAATAAAAATTATTATTGCTTTCATTATGGCCTAATAATAATAATAATAATAATAATAATAATAATAATAATAATAATATCACCGTTCATAACGATAACTTAACGAATTTTTTTAAAAAAAGTAATGTTATGCTATCGTATTATCTTTCATCATTAACTTTCGTTAAGATGTAGTCCATTAACTTTCATTATTAACTTTTTTGGGAAATGCAACTAGTCTGGACTAGTTTTAGCAAAAAAAAAAAACTTTCGTTATTAACTTACTTTCGTTATTAACTTTTTTGGGAAATGCAACTAGTCTGGACTAGTTTTAGCCAAAAAAAAAACATTTCGTTATTAACTTAACTTTCGTTATTATCTTTCGTTATTAAATTTCATTATACAAGATGTATAACGTTTGTTTTTAGAAAAATTTCGTTATGCATAATTAAATGCATAATGTTACTTTTTAAAAAAAAAATCGTTATGGCAATCGTTATTGATTATCAGTTTTTGTTAATACATAACGGTAGTTTTTAAAAAATTATCGTTACGTCAATCGTTATTTATTCTCAGTTTTCGTTATGTGAAATTTCAGTAGGGATCGATTATTTTTTTATTTTTATATGTTAGGTGTAGGTGCATTTATTGTTTAGTTATTAAAAAAATGTAAATGGTACACTTACCCAATGATTGGGGTGTGAGGACAAGTGTGTCATAAGGGTATTTAAGACATTTACACTCCAAATTGCCCAAATAACTCCTAAAGCCTTATATCCTGTTTTTTTTCCCAATTACTATTTTGTTTTGGCTCTTTTTATACATTTACACACACATATATATGGAGTATTATAATTAGAAATCAAAATTGATTGAATGTGAACATATATAGTAAAGGGGTAAGGTGGGAAATTAGAAAGTAAGCATGGAATGGCCCGATTGTCCTAAAGAAGGCAAAAATGTAGGGCACAATAAAAATGGTTGATGACATCTCAACATGACCGCCTCTAAACAAGAAAAAGAAAAACATCCATGCAACAATTAGTTCTTTGCCCCCACAGTCCACATGATTTTGTTTCTTCCAAAAATTGTCATGCATTGTTGTATATATAAATATCTGTAGTTAGTCCCCTTCATTTTGTGATCTCTAATTATAAGAATAATATAGATTATTATTTAGTGAGAATATAATATAATATGACGTCGTCAAAGAAGAACAATGCAGCAGCCCTGAAGCTAATGATGAGCAAGTGGTCGAGTTTTGGGAGGAAGAACGAGGACGAGGGCGAGGACGAGGTGGTTCGGAAAGGGCATTTTGCGGTGTACGTGGGCGAAAACCAGAGCAGATACGTCGTCCCTATTACCTTTCTGGGGCATCCCGTGTTTCAAAGATTGTTGCAAAAAGCTGAAGAGGAGTTTGGATTCCACTATCATATGGGATTAACCCTTCCTTGCGATGAACAACATTTCTGCTCTTTGCTTGCCATCATTAATAATAATACATGATCATCATCATCATCATCATCATCATCATCATCATTTCTATCTATATTTGATTTACTTCATTAATTTTCACAACATCGATCTACTACTTCCACTTCCTAGCTAGCTTCATGAGTTAATTACTTAATTAGTTACGTTGTCAATTAATTGTGATAGCATTATATATATAATGACTTTTAACATCGATCTATCTAGCTAGCTCCCTCCACTTTGTGATGATAGGCTCCATTTGTACATGATCGATAAGACTATATATCAAGCAATGTTCAGTTCCTACGTACGATTAATTTGGAAGATTAATTGAGTATAACTACTTGTTTTTGGGATATTGCGTTTAGTACTTCAATTCCATGTATATTTTGGAGCTTTGCTTCATTGCAAAAGTAATTACTTTTCACAATTACGTGTAATTATATTCCAAATTAACCTATATGGCAGAGTCGACAGGTTAAATATTGCTTTTACTAAAATTGGGTATGCATAAATTCAATTAAATTAATCTAGCCATATGTATATGTGTATGTATATTGTCGAACATTACGGTTATTAATAATTCACTGCTAGAAAAAGGACATAGACAACGGCACTTAGACAACGATTTTTTAAAAAACCGTTGTCTTTTAATAATAGACAACAGTTTTTTGAAAAACCGTTGTGTATGTCCGTGCGTCTGTTTCTTGAGACAACGGGTGAAAAAAAAACCCATTATCAAAGCATTGTTTGATTTCTTAAGACAACAGTCAAACTAAAACCCTTGTTGATGAGCGTTTTTTATTTTCTTAACACAACGGTTGATAAAGAGCCCTTGACTATGACCGCATTTTTAATTTATTTTCCATTAAAAATATTATCCAAAAATGTAAAAAAAAATCTTAAAAAGATTCGAACCGGTCCAATTAAATATATTGGATGTGTATCTAGCATCTCTACTATCCAACTTTTTTTTATCTTTATTACAGATATATTATTTTATATAAATCCAATTCAACACGTGCTAAAATGATGGTATTAGAAATTATTTTTCTCACAATGTGCTAATTAACTTAATTGGTTGATGTATACTTGGTATATATCCCTCTAAATTTTCCTTTACTTTTAATATTCAAGAATTACGTATTTTACCTCCAATATCAAGTACAATTCTTTGGCACTTGATTTCTATTTTTGTACTTTATTTTTATCTCTTCCTTTACTATATATATCCCGATAATATCATCTTTATGAAAGAGTTTCTTTTACTGTTTATTATTATTATTATTATTATTATTATTATTATTATTATTATTATTATTATTATTATTATTATTATTATTATTATTATTATTATTATAGAAATATTTTATTATCTTCTTATTTAGAAGTTAATTGATGTCAATATTGATAGAATTAATGGGGCATGGAGGGGGATAATGTGACACATCTAAATTTGATCATATATTCATATGTTCATAATAATAAATATAATAACACTAAATAAGTAAATTAACAAGTTAATTAAATTGAAAAAATAATTACTCGCCATAATATTTAATTAATTGTAGATCTATCATTCATATATTGTTAAACACACCATAACATGTTCAATCAAATTGCATACATACATAGGGAATTGAACGTAAAACATAACTATAACTATATATATATAGTATATATACTATATAGGAGTAGGTTCAATCCATACATGAGAACTTAAGAATCAATCAAATAATCAAATTGATTCATCTTGACGACATGGAGGATAAAAAGGAAGTGGCATAATTATAAATATGAGAATTTTTTTTGAAAAAAGATATTTTCAGTTATTTTGTAAAAGAGAAGCATTTGTAGCACTAGATGTACCATCAGACGCATTGATCTGATCAACTCGAAAAAAAATAATCTTTCAAAATCAGTATCAATCATAACATTAAAAAACATCAATAAAAAACTCAAAAGTATCACATGTATCCTTAAAAAGTATTGGCCAGAAAAAAAAACCCGTCAAAATCAATATCAACCGTAACACTAAAAAGTATCACTCAAAATTCAACAAGTATCATCTGTATTAAAAAAGTATCACCATTTTTCTTTTTTACAGGTTGACCCGTGTTTGACCCGATCAACACGTTGACCGTCTGATATAAGCTTATATACAACTAGTGCATGCAAGTTTTGCCTTTTTAAAATAGTGATATTATCATGTTTATAAAAATTCTTGAAAATTTTAAATAATCATAACTCGTGTGTTTTAAATCCAATTGACTCGAATACTATATCAAATTAAAGATTTTTCCAAACTCTTTCATTTAAGATGCATATTGCATATGTTTGTTCAAACAAAAAATTCATAAAAAAATATAAAAACTTATTTTTAGGCATATATAAGTCGTAACAGTCAGACATTGCTAACATGGTACCACGTCATTGTTAATATCGTGTATTTATGTTGCTAATATGAAACATGTTAATTTATATACGATACCCGACTTTGAATATACAACTGCTATCATATGAAAATAAGTAAAATATGAACTATATATAGTGGAAAGTTAGTTTAGTTTTTTTTAACAAAAAAAGAATTTCCAAAAAATATTAACCGTTGAAAAAGTTATCACCGTTTGACTGAAGGATGTTATTTTATCATGAAAACTTTAAAAAAATTAACAACACTTAAAAATCATATTAGCAAATTGTTATTCACATATTAGCATATTATTGTTTACATATTAGCAAATCATTGTTCAAATATTAGCAATATATATTAGTAACATATTAGCATGGCCGGCCCATAGGGATGGCCAGGTGGGCCACCGCCCATGGGCCCCATCGCCCCCAATTTTTATTTTTATTTTAATATTATATTTAAAAATATAGTTTTTAAAATATTTAATACAAAGTCTAATAAAAAATATATGTATCATCAGTTTATTTATTTTTCAAGACGTTACTATCCAAGTCTAATAATTTTCATTTTTTGAATATCATCAATAAATATAGACCAATAACAATAAAATAGTTTGCATCATATTTAAAATATTAAAGTCTATTTATATGCTGTCTTTTTATCTCATATTTTATAGGATGAGTGAAAATTAGATTAAGTTTTTTTTTTTCAAAAATTAGATATTGGGAAAAAATGATTTTGATGAACTTATTGATAATTTTGCTTCTCAAAAAGCTTCAGGATCTAAATAATTGTGATAATTATTCAATACTTGTATCTTTTATTGTATTTTTGTAAGGATTGATTACACTTTTTCAAAATTTAGGATGAAAATAACACTGAATTTTTTTCAAAATGCTCGTAATATACATACATATATAAGGGCCCCCTTTTTTATTTTATCATGGGCCCCCGAAATTTTAGGGTCAGGGGGCCTGCATATTAGCAATATGATGCATGTATAATTAATGTTACAACATGAAAAAATATAATCTTTGCAATTTTAGTCATGATGTTCTGTTTTATGTTTCTAAGTTTGTTCTTGTCAGATTCGGGAACAGTTAAAAGAAAAACAGTAAATCAACATAGGGATTGATAAATAAGTTCGGTTAAACAACCCACTCTAGGAGGACTTCACTCAAATTTGAAGAATAGTCCACTACTCCCTCATGAAGTGTATTGAGAAAACTTACACATATGGGAATCCCTCTTTATACCGCCCTTTCTTCTTCACGAACTCTTTGATGAATTAAATTGTGAGATCCCCTCACAACCGTGAACACTAGACTCCCTCTAGCTACCCACATCTTTTCTTATGATCTCTCCCGAGATCACGTACAATTTCGCACCCAATTTTCTCAAGTGTTTGGTGACAAAACACAAAACACTAACTATGCTAGAATATCACGTTAAACAGTTTAAGGAATAACTCTAGCTAATATCTATGCTCTCACAAAAGTTCACAAAAAAATACATCCATAAAACATATGAGCTACATCTTGAATCACACATTTTCATCTTGCACGTAGAGGTCCTCTTATAGGTCTTGAAAATCTGAAAAGAAAATCTTAGAGAAGCTTTCCTTGTATTTTTTTATAAAAACCTTAGAAAACCTTAAATAAAAATTAATAACCTAAACATTAATTAAAATGAAATAGAAGGAAAAAATTAAACAAAGTAAAAAAAAGGAAAAAAATTAACACATAAATATTGAACACATAAATTTGGTAAAAGAATAGTAAATATGAAGGTAGATTTTATAAATTCTAACTAATCTCACATAAATTAAATGGAGCAAACAACACATGCAAATATTGAATTTAATTTAATATTGAGCACTAAACGGAGTAAATACAAATATTGAACTCAAATTAATAATTGAGCGCACAAAAACTATAAATATAGAGTAATAAGCCTCAATAATAATTATGGGATAAGTACTATTTAAATCTCACAACTGAATTTAAATAGAACAATGAGAGATAGTTAGGTAACTTTAGATTAAAATGTACACATTTTAGAATATTGATCTTAATTTTGAATATTTTGTTCTTGAGCAAATATAAAAATCGAAAATGACCATAATTTGAACCAACATCTAATTATTTATATTAATTTCTAAAACACATAAAGATGGCTTCATTTAAATTACAGTAAATATGATAAAATAAGTATAAGAACATATCTAGTTGTATTTATAGAATGAGCTAATTTTAAAAATATGAAATTTAGGCTATACATATTTCGAATCAAAACAATATGCTAATCAAACAATATTACATCAAATTTCTCTGTTGTCGAGTACAATTACACATTAAAAATAATAATCTATTTAGGAAAACAAATCACAACTAAAATAAAATCAAGGATCCCATGTGTGTTGACAGCACAATCTTGAATCCAAGTAGGATAGTTTGATGTCACGTTACCTGATTAGTACAACTATCAAGAGCAAATTTAGCAAGACTACGCCGTACAACATTTGGACTTCAATATGCTTCACAAAACTCAAAGAATATAATATTCAACATTTTTTAAGATGTTGTGGGTTCAATCAAATAGAGGTTCAACACGAACCCATTGACATCCGCACTCATTTGTTTGATGGAGTTGAAAATTTGGAAATCTGCAGAACAAATAAATGAACGATTTTAGTGAAAAACAACCCAAGAACATAAATTGGTTAATAAAAATTGAAGCACAACAGATAAATAAATAAATATAAACAAACAATAAAAGTACACTCAAACATGCTCATAAAAATTGAAGTACAAAAAAAAAACATAATGAAATATTTGGATTCTTAAGAATGAGTATATGATGCAACTATATATATAATCGGGTGTGGAGTTGAAGAGCCTTTCTAGTGTAAAATTTGAAGATTAATTTATTATCCAAGTACTCCCAATACTATCATAAATTTTGAGATGCGATCAAATAGTACACGAAAAAAACGTCAACCGCTCCTATTCTGTAGTCAATGCAATAGATTGAACAACAAAACGCTTCAGGTTTTCTTAAGAAGATTTAAGAAAACAAATCTTGAAATAAAAACCAAAAATTAATAAAAAAATAAATATTTGAGAACAGCATAATTATTGTAATTTCTCTGCGATTAAGGATGATTAAAAAAGGAAAGTCTAAAAAATCACAGTTAACGATCATTAAAATAAAAAAAATGAAAATTTGTAAAAGGAGAATATGAAATGTGTTGATGAGGATTTGAACCGTCATAGAAAAAAAAGAAAGGAAAATTTGAAGAATCATATTCAACGATTATTAAAAAAAAAAAAGGAAAATCTCATGAAAAAAGAAAAGAAAATCTGAAGAAGCACAATTAACAATTATTAAAACAAAACATATAAAAAGGAAAATCTGTAAAAGGGTATGTTAAATGTTTTGATGAGGATTTGAACCCTCACACCTGCTGAGAAAGGTTCAAAGTACAGCATTGCTACCACTGCAATACAGGTACATGTTCGAAATTTTTTGACAGGGAATTATATTTGTAAGCATTTTTTTGCTAACATTTTTTATTTACAATTTTACCCCTGCGATTTTGCTTTAATATATGTATAGATATATAATTAAGTAAGTAATCATAGAAACATAAAACGAATGATAAGGGTAAGGATCAGATCGATCAGAATCCAACCCAGGTTGCTTTACAATCGATATAAGATTCGACGGTTGAATTTAAACCATGCCATTGTCTATTTGCACATTTCCTATCGCACACTCAGTTATTTTTTTCATTTTTTTAGTTTTAATTTTTTGTGCTTTAGTTTAATTTTACACTTATTATTTAGTTTTCATTTTACCAAGATAATGTGTCATGTCTTATTATCGTTACTATTGTTGCACAGACTGAGCACTAATTTTTCCGTTGAAAATAAAGTGCTTCTTTTAATAGGTTGTTTACGGTTTAATTTCCAAAGTTTGAATGTTTTAATAAAAATAATCCAATGTTTTAAGAATTGCAATTTAGTACTCAATTAATATTTGGGTATCTTAACATAAATAATTCAACGTTTTTGAAAAAAAATACTCTTCGGGTCGATTTTGGAGTAAACCAGACAAACTATATAATAGTCAACAAAATGACATTGCCATTTTTGTTAAAACCCCGTACAAACGTTGGAAATTATATTGTAATCTTAAAAAGTTGGGTCATTTTTATTAAAATGTCTAAATGGTAGGAATAAAATCGCATTTATTAAAACATTAAATTAATTTTATTTAGGAATTAAAACGTAATTAAGCATTATATATAAAAATGGTAATTCTCCCCACTCATGTGCAATTTTATATTTTCTGAAATTATAAGATAGAGATTCCCAATTCAATAAGAATATATGGATTGATCGATTCATCACCATGTCGACTATATGTTTTCAATAATCGTAGTCCTCTAGAGCGTTAGCCCTAATTAATTATATTTGAACAAACATTCCATTGACCTCCTTGTATGATCCTCGAGCAAGCCAGCCCCACTATTATTTTTCTTTGTTCGTACATTTAATAAATTTAATACTGGTAATTAAATTGACTACAATACCACACACCATAATTATTATTATTATCCCTATTGGAAAATGATATGGACACTTTAAAATATCTTAATTATTATTTAAGAAGAATAATTCAAATTGAAGTGCCAATTTGAGGGTCTTTTCATTTATCTCTGCACTCATTTCACAATAAATACAATATAATTGTATTAGCGAAGAAAAATACTGAAATGTCCCTAAGATATTTTATATTTTATTTTTATTTTGAAAAAGAGGAAATAGTAAGGGGGTGTATTGGATCCAGATTGTGTTAGATTTTTTTGAACTTTAAAAAGCCATGAATTTAGAAAATCTATTGACTCCACATGGAGTCTCTCTGGATTTGTAAATGGATTTGTGACGATTTCACCGGATTTGATATCCTTCTTCCCAGTGCTCGCTGAAACATAGCCAGCGATCGATACGTACCCCAACGACTGCTGGTGTCCAGCCGTAGCATTAACTATAACCCAGCGACTGCTGCCTATTATGCGGAATTCTCATTTCTCACTGTCCAGCTGCCGCCCCCGCTGCATCTCCAGCGGTCACTGTCACCCAGCGCTGGGGTGTTCGATACTAAACGCCTCAGCGGCCGCTGGGTCACACCTGACGATGAGGTTTACGAATCCATTAAAATCTCATGGGCAAATGTTAGATTTGATCCTTTATATTTTTTAGGTGATTTTGAGGTGAAATCCAATAGAATCACTAACATTTTAAAATCTATGGGGTTTTGAATACATCTGAATTTTTTAAGACATTTTAAAATCTGTGTTGAATACCTCTGAATTTTTTAAGATTTTTAAAAGTCTGAATTGAATACACCTAAATTTTGAAAGTCCAAAAAAATCCTACAGACTTTCTATCCAATACACCCATTAAATCTCAAATCCAAAACATCTACATTTTAAATCGTCGTCTACAATCTACGTCGCTTGGATAACCTCGAGGGACCTTTGGGAGAGATTTATATGTTATAAAATATAAATTGCCATTTTCTAAGACGGGCAAAGACCAAACTGCCCTTTATGTCACATTATGAAAATTACTATTTTTTTTTAATAAACATACATTTTAAAATATTGTGTTGATTAATCATTAATAAATGTGATCGAGGTCACTATCACATCACTCATGCACCTAGAGATGGACTAACCTGCAATATTCCAATAAATTTCACTAACAATTAATGTACATTTATTATTTGAAAATGGAATAACATTAGATCTCTAAACCTCCTGTATGTATATTTTAGAGTAAATTATACTTTCATCCTTACATTTTGGGTAACTTTTCAAAAATGATTCAATTTTTTAATATTAATAAAATAGTACCATTTTTTAAAAAAAAAAATTATAAATTTAATATTTAATCAATTTTATGGCCAGAAAATCAGATGTAATTAATTTTATTTTGATATTCCTATTTCCCCAACCACGTAGAAAAATCCCGCCAATTAAGCAATATTAAAATATAATCAATTACGTACGATTTTCGGATCGTAAAATTGATTAAATGTTAGATTTATAATTTTTTTTTGAAAAATTGAATATTGTTTTGTAAATTTTAAAAAAGTGAATCATTTTTTTAAAATTACTCAACTTGTAAGTATCAAAGTATAATTTATCCTATATAAAGATCACACCAGTTGGGGTGTTTTTTTTTTAAACTAGCTATTTAGATTCAAATTCAACAGACTTAGTGACAGTACGTTTTGCTCTTAATTCTTTTTACTAGTATTTCTCATGTGCGATGCACAAATAATTATTATTATTTAGATCTATTATATTATGATTATTTTTTAATTTTATATATTCTGTTTAATTTTTAAAAATTAATAAAATGATATGCACATATGTTAATTAATAATTAGACAAGAAGATCAATTTTTTATAGTTGCGACAAACAAAAAGAAAATTAAATTTTAGGAACTAAATGAAAATCCATGTTAGAAAGATTGAATTGAAATATCTCCAACGTCACGATTTTATAAATAATAATGCATAGTTGTCCATGATTATAGAACATTTGGTTTCTTTGAATATATCACATGTATAAAAATATAATTATTTAATTATTTTAAATGATGAAATTGAAATAGAAAAAATAATTTATTATTATTATTATTATTATTATTATTATTATTATTATTATTATTATACAAATTAAAGCTATTTTTAGGCGACAAATGTAGAGTACTATAAATCATCCATCTATACATGAAAAAATAAAATAAAAAATGTTACAAATCTCGAATTTCAAAGTAAAAAAAAAAAAATAAGATTGAAAAATTTTCTCAACATATAACAGTTTAAATCTAAACCATCGTAAAATGCAAAATAAAATAAAATAAATAATAATAATAATAATAATAATAATAATAATAATAATAATAATAATAATAAGAAAAATTTACAACATTAAATGTCACCACTGTTGTCAATTAATTCAAAACTGTTAACAACGGTTTATATCAAAGCCATTATCTATTATACGATTTTGCCTTAATAGATATAGATGAGAAGGATACCCTGCAACTAATACTTAAAATTAAATGTGCATATTGAATAAATAGTAAACCATGTTCTTGTGCAGTATTCGCTAACCAAAAAATAGGATAATTTTAAATTTTGCTTATATATATGTAGATAGCGAAAAATCAAATATTATATATAATATTTTTATTGATTTTTATATATTTATTTAGTTTTGGAATCATATTAAATCCAAAATTAAATAAAATATTTAAATAATAAAGATATTTTTATATGATAAACATTAAGAGTCTTTGGCAACAAGTAAATATCTTTCAAAAGATATGTATCAATTTCCAACAGCCAATGAGGTAGTGCCACATCAGCTCTAAATATCTCTCCCTACAACTATAAATAGGGGCCTCCATATCAGTTGAAAAACACACCAGAAGACATTTGAAGAGTTCAAGAATTTGAGAAGAAATTCCATAAGTGAAATTCTCTCAAATATTTAAGGCGTTCTTCACCAAATTCATTCCGAAATTGGCGTTTGATTCGGAAACAAGGTGTCGGCCCTCTGAATTAACGTTATCAAGACTAAAGACCAAGTTAAAGAAGATCGAGGATACGAATCTTCCCCGAAAACTTCAAAGGCCAAGTTCAAACAACAAGTCCGGGAAAATTAAAGGGATAAATTTACTCTGAAGATTTCAAAGACCGTTTGAAGATCAAATTTTGAAGAGAAGAATCAGAGGATAAATAGAGATTGGATCCATATAAATATATCTGAAAATCATTTAAATTGTACACTATTTTATGTTTTACCAAATTAAATACAAAATTTTGTGTTACAAATTTTGGCACGTCCGGTGGGACCATCTCTACCTCTCATCTCTCCTCTTCATCAATTTTCCTCAAGCATCAAGATGTTTACAATTCTGGAAGAGCAAATTGCGAACTTGACGAAGCTTGCCGAAGGACTTGCTAAGCAGATACAAGAAATTATTGATTTTGGTGGCGAGCAAGCGAATGAAGATACTGAAGTTGAGATATCTACAAAGCTACATGCCAATAAAAGTGGAAAATCTACATTCAAAGAAATTGAAATATCATCTGATGGCTCAATACAAGTTGATCAACTCAAAGATTTCATACTGGAAACAATCAAAGACAAGTCTGGAGAGAGCAGAAAATCACTCTGGACTTACAACAAGCCATATACTCCAAGAATTGACAACTTGAAAATGACAGATGGCTACCAACCGCCAAAATTTCAACAATTTAATGGCAAAGAAAATCCAAGACAATACATGACTAACTTTGTAGAGACTTACAATGATGCTGGGACATACGAAGATCACTTAGTGAAGCAATTCGTTTGCTCTTTAAAAGACAACGCATTTGATTGGTATACCGATTTGGAGCCAAATTCAATTGATAGTTGGAGGCAACTGGAGAAAGAATTCCTTAACCGCTTCTACAGTACTCGAAGGACGGTTAGCTTGGTTGAACTCACAAATACATATCAACAAAAAGAAGAGTATGTCATCGACTACATCAACCGTTGGAGAAACTTTAGCCTAAATTGCAAAGATCAGTTGTCAGAAACTTCAGCAATTGAGATTTTTATCCAAGGCATGAATTGGGGTCTTCAATATATCTTGAAAGGTATTCAACCAAAGACATTCGAGGAATTGGCCACTAGAGCTTACGACATGGAGTTAAGCATGACCGCAAATGAAGTTCAAGAACTGTCAATGCAAAAACATCACAACTTTGAAGAATAGTCAGAAATAAATGATAGGGGCAAACCTTTTGAGGAATCTTCAAGTGAAGAAGAAGAAGAAGAAGAAGAAGACGACGATGATGATGATGATGATGAAACGGCTACAAATCTCACCATGGGCCTATTCAAGTCTTTCAATACATGTCACAATCTATGAAAAGAAAAGAGGCAATGCTCCTTGATAAGAGCCTAAACTATCTTCCAAAACTCCTTGATAAGAGCCTAAACTATCTTCGAAAGCTCCTTGATAAGAGCTTAAACTATCTAAAGTCTTCGAGAAATATTCCAATGCTCTTTGATAAGTGCCTAAACTATTTTTCAAAACTCCTAGATAAGAGCTAAAACTATCTAAACCTTTCAAGAAATACCGAGACTCCTTGACATGAGTATAAAATTTCTACAAAGTCAAATTTAAATCCAAGACTCTTTGACACAAGTATAAAATGTTTACAAATTTAAATTCAAATTTAAATTCAAGACTCATTGACACGAGTATAAAATTAAAGGTCTACAAATTCAAGTACTCATGTACACGAGTATAAAATGTCTACAAAGTCCAAATTCAAGTTGAAGGCTCCTCGATATGAGCATAAACTATCCAAGTTCAAGAAAGCTCTCTGATAAGAGTACAAACTATCCAAGTAAAAAATATGGAAGGCTCCCTGATACGAGCATAACTATCTAAATTCAAATTCAAATTGAAGGAACCTTGATATGAGTATAAACTATCTAATAAATTCAAATTGAAAAACTCTTGAATATGAGTATAAACTATTCACAAGTTTAATTTCAAGAACTCCTTGATAAAAGTATAAACTATCTAATAAATTCAAATTCAAAACTCCATGATACGAGTTTAAACTATCTAATTAGTTTTCGAGACTCATTCATTTCAAATGACAAGTCGTCCATGAGCAGGTCTCGAGGGGACATTTGTAGATAGCTAAAAATCAAATATTATATATAATATTTTTATTAATTTTTATATATTTATTTAGTTTTGGAATCATATCAAATCCAAAATTAAATAAAATATTTAAATAATAAAGATATTTTTATATGATAAACATTAAGAGTCTTTGGCAACAAGTAAATATCTTTCAAAAGATATGTATCAATTTCCAACAGCCAATGAGGTAGTGCCACATCAGCTCTAAATCTCTCTTCCTACAACTATAAATAGGGGCCTCCATATCAGTTGAAAAACACACCAGAAAACATTTGAAGAGTTCAAGAATTTGAGAAGAAATTCCATAAGTGAAATTCTCTCAAATATTCAAGGCGTTCTTCACCAAATTCATCCTGAAGACGGCGTTTGATCCATAAGCAAGGCAGCCAAAGGCGTTCTTCATCAAATTCATTTCGAAATTGGCATTTGATCCGGAAACAAGGTGTCGGCCCTCCGAATTAATGTTATCAAGACTAAATACCAAGTTGAAGAAGATCGAAGATACAAATCTTCCCCAAAAACTTCAAAGGCCAAGTTCAAACAACAAATTCGGGAAAATTAAAGAGATAAATTTACTCTAAAGATCTCAAAGACCGTTTGAAGATCAAGTTTTGAAGAGAAGAATTAGAGGATAAATAGAGATTAGATCCACATAAATATATCTGAAAATCAATTAAATTGTACACTATTTTGTGTTTTACCAAATTAAATATAAAATTTTGTGTCACAATATATTTGGGGCTTTATTAGCAATACAAGTTCATAGTAATTTTCTTTCTTAAAATATGATTATATCTTCTCTAAGCTCTCTACTTGCTTTTTATGGTCCTAAAAATGTCAAAATGGTACCAAGATTTAGTACTACAAGCAAGGGACCCAAATAAGAATAGAAATTTATTTTTTCTTTCCCTAAAAAAATTATTTTATATTCTTTAAAATATGATGATGGGATCATTAATAGACAACTTAGGTGGCTTGTCGAAATTAATCATAAAAAATGGCAGTTCAAAAGGCTCTTTAAATGGTCCTATTTGCTATGACAACCACTGCCATTCACTGATCGCCCATGGCTCCACACATTTCCCTCTCCATTTAATGTCATGGAATTTAGTCTCTTTAAATTATTATATCTTATCTAATATCCATGTTACCTGATTCTACTTGCATATCTTCATCTTTAAGATCATCTAAATATATGGGTGAGTTATGCAAATTAGAGTAAGGTTCCACACATACATACATACATACATACATACATACATATATATATAATATAATGAGTTGGTCTTGCGTACACTAATTGTATATAAGTACTCATATATCAGAATAGAAAAAATATCACTTCTAATACTAATAAAAAGTATCACATTTATTTTATAGAAAAGTACTGAAGAAAATAAAAAAAATAAAAAAGTGGTGACATTTGTGTAATTATCACAATATTTTTTTTATTTGAAAAATGTATCACTATCACTTATAATATTACTTAATTTTTTGTCCAAATAGCGATTCGTTCGAATTGAAAAATTCGAACATTTTGGAGTGGATCGAACTCCATTTTCTGAAAAACACTTATGAAAAAACGGAGTTCAAGACGTTCGAATTTAAGTTTTCAAACATATTAGAGTGGTTTAAACTCCAATTTTCGAATATAATACCGTTCGGAAAATATTTTTTGAACAAATGAGGTTGTTCAAAAAATCAACTTTGAACCCTTTTGCACCCTGAATTTTCTAAGTTCTGTTCCAAAATAATAGCTCGAACATGTCTTAGATGTTCAAAAAACATAGTTCGAGCCAAACGTGAAACCTCACCATACTAATACATTCCGAACTCAATTATTTTCAACCAAAAAACACATACTAGAATTTAATACTTTCAATAACCGATACTAGCATCTTAAACTACTATGAAACATGAATTAAACAATGATCCAAAAGAATTTATTCTCTTATGCTCAATTTTGAACCCTTCAATTTTTCCTCTCACGGGTCGACAGTTTCTCAATTTTTCAAAATATTTTTTTTATTTTTTTAAGTAAAATATAACATTGTGGAATGAAGAGTATTAATATTAATACGTGTGGTGTATTGAGTAAAGTTTGTAGTGCATTAAGTAAGCGAATTACCAAGAATAAAAAATACACAATGTAAATAGCAATTGTCTTTGTATATATGGGAAGAAATGAAGAATAGTAAATGGAAAAGTCGCCTATTTCATTTTTGAAGGAGTACGAGGTAATTTAACCTCGTCGAATTATTCATTTTGATTATCTACTAGTTTTACACCCACGTCGTTGCACGGTATAATTTAAGGTGATGACATTTGATTTATAATTGGTATTCCATCTCATATCTCATTCTATATTTAAAGAGATGTCGATCTACAAATTTAAAAAAAAAATTAATAAATACATAAACGTTAGATCTTGAATATTGTTGTAGCGCCCCGGTCCCGAAAGACCATGGAAATAGACGCCACGGGGGTTGGAATTAAGAAGCGGGAAAGAAAGGGGAATAATTTGATTAACCAAATCTTAAAAGAAGACTCACAATAACCAAACATGCTTTTTAATACATATATTTATTCAAAACACCAAGATCAGGGTTATTAACGTTTAACAAAACAGTAGCATAAGTGCGGAAGCTTAATTCCCAATAGAATATTAACAAAAAGTGATAATGGGAAATAAGTAAATAATAACAGCCCATATCTCAGCCTTGTCACCTCCACGCTCCAGCCCACTCATCTGAAAATATTTGAAAAGATTTGGGCTGAGTACTAATGCACTTAGTGGGCAAGTTTTCACAATTCAAGTTATGCAAATCATTTTGTTAAAGTAATCTATCTGTGTTCATGCAGGTAATGAAGCTTAGGAGGTTTAAAAGTTGAAAGCAACCTGAGTTCACCAAAATATTTTATCGTGAAGCGCTTAAGAGTATAACCCATCGCTGTCCGCAACCCGAACTACATCACCAGCGCGTAAAGTTGAGTATGGCCATAGAATACCCAATGAGTATAACCAATAAGTGTAACCAATGAGTGTATCTAAAGAGTGTAACCAATAAGTGTTTCATTTTAGTCTCACCGACAAGGAGTAGGGCAGGACAAATAATGCATGCGTACTGTAGCTACTCACATTGACACAACGTTGGTATATGAGACTCCGACAACATACAGTAGCACGTAAAATATTTAACACAGATAGTCACATATGCAATTTTGATAAAGCAGAGCTTAATAACTCGAAAGATATAATTTGTAAAGATAGTATAGTAGCCCACCTTACACATACAGAAGTCTTAACAAGGATTCAACACTCGAATACGGTACTGGAGACGGAGCAACGGTCCAGAGTTCCTTCCCGAGTTCCTCTAGGGCTAAGCTGCTCTAACCATCTCAAGATTCAACCCTTCACCTTCCTTGTAAGTCAAGCAAGTCCTTCAAGGATCAATCTTGATTTAGGATCAATAACTACTTCCGGAAATAATCTAATATTCTCTTTAATTTAGTTGGAGCCTTATTAATTTTACTTCAACTAGGAATGCGCATTACTCGGGTTTTAAATCCAACACGAATCGATAATAGGTTCTTACGATACTCTTCAATTAACTTGAAACAAAATCAACTTAAATTGGAACAACTTAAAACAGGGCAGCAACTTCAAAAAATCATAGGAAATTCAATTAAAATCAGATTGAGACACGGTCAGCGGCCACGCGTCTGTCACAACGAGACCTACAATCGGTCAGAAGGAGTCGGAGACAAATTCCGATCATCCTGACTTGAAATCGGCTGGAAAGGTACTGTTTACTGTTCCCAGAACAGATTTTTCGTCAAAAAGTTTAAGGCTCAAACGAACTCGACACTCAACGGATTTTCGCTCAAAAATACAATCTTTGATACTAGAGGAAACAAAGATTTCAATGCAGCAAACAGATTTAGATTTTATAATGTATAATGACTGTAAATGAGCATGGACTATGGCATCTTCAACATAGATGAAATCTGCCAGAAAAGAGTGTGATTTTCGGGAAACTTACAGCTGGAATTCGAAGAATGAAATGATGTCTGATCTTAGATTAGACATAAGGGATTGAAAGACTGCAAGGAAGAGTTGTCATATACAAAAAATCAAGTCCATGCAATGGAGGGAATGACGGAAAATAGCCTCCAAAGTTGCACTCGCAAAATAACAATTTCTGCGGCAAATTTGACATGTCGATTTGCGACGTATCTTTGATAGACCAAATGATATCATATCGACAAACCGAGACCTATTCTGGAAACCTTGAAGAGTTAAGTTTATAATAATGTAGATCTCATAGAAATATAATGGCTGAATCTATGGGAAAAAGATGTCATAAATGGGTTTGGTGAGTTACAAAAATTAAACCACCAAGAAAATAGTCGAGCTTCGTTTAGGAGCTTTAGAGATCCGAATTGAGAAATTCTTAAGCCTAAAATCAACTACATAATTAGAGGAAAAACATACTAAAATTTCAGAATTTATGGATGACAGTTAAAGGACGAAAATTGTAAAATACAACTGCTACACTAATGATAAAACTTACAGCTAGAAACTCCAATTTTTCATGTCTTCGTTTCTGACTTTCTAGATACCAAATCGAGCGATTCCAGTGGCTAACATCAACTACATGAAGAGAGGAACAACATATCAAAATTTCAGCTATGATGGTGGAGATTTGAGGGTTGAAATATACAAAATACAATCATTGCTGCAGCTTGGCAGAAAACAGCGACCACTGCAATGTTTGCCTTCATTCTTGACCATATGAGAATCAAATTGAATTATTTCTTCGGCTAACATCATCTACATCAAAGTGGGAATCTCTCTGTAAAATTTCATAATTTTTGGCTAAGGTTTGAGGGTCGAAAATAGAAGAGAAAGAAAGTTTGTTGCTGTGAGGGGAAGAGAGAAACTAGTGAAGAAGAGAATGTGGGAGAAAGTTGGGCTCTTGCTCATCCCCTCTATTTGATTCAACCAATAACTATTTTAGACATGTGTATGACATGCATCCAACTAGTTGGAATAGATGGTTACACTTGGAGTATACTTGTCATGCATGGTGACACATGTAGCAATGCATGGTGACACTTGAAACAAGATAAGGTTGACACTTGGAGCAATGCAATGTTAAATGGTGGCAATCAATTTGTGATGTATTTTAATATATGGTATTGGGTTGAAATAAAGAATGAATATCATTTAATTGGAAGGTCAAACGAACTCCGTTTTTAATGAAATTGGTGATCACACGATTATGAAAAGATTCGTGACCCCTTGTCAAAAGACGAAACCAATTTCGGAGTTAAACATAAAGTGGTAGAATTTTATTTTCAGGATAAAAATACGGTCTTTCAATAATTGGGACACACATGATTTAATAAATGTCCAAATGACGAATGAAAAAACTCATAGAAATATCTCTTCACGAGAAACAAGATATGTGATCGAGAAAGATTTAGAGGACAATATGATTTTAAGAATAGAATTGAGCCAACTTTGGGAGTCATTTTCTCTATATTTGGGATTTTCTAAAATCATTTCAAAGAATCATATAATCAACACATGATTCTTATACAGTTGAAGTAATTAATAAATTTATTTTGGGACGGGGTGTTACAATTGTTGACTATTAATTTGATGATAAATAAATTCTATATTCGTTAAAAAATTGGAGTTGATGGTATCAATGACATTATTAGAATACATTGATACTTTGTGTCTTGAATTATGACCGGTATGAACCTTCTCTTCCAAATGTAGAACGTGATATCCCGATTATCATAGTTTTTTGTAAAAAAAAAATACAAATGATTTACGGGAGTAATTAATAACTTATTGTGGGTACTTTCATGCCTACCTTAAATTTTATACTAACATTGCTCAATATATAATAAAGAAAAGTCATTTTATTATCTACCACCTCAACTCCTCCTATCTGTCTCACCACAAAAAAAATCATACATTTAGCCTTCAGAATTTCATATCTCCATCAGTTAAATTTTGTAGAATCATCTCTACTTAGTATCTAAAAATATGTACTTGGACGATTCTCGAACTTTCTTGAGAATATGATTTGAGAATAATTTAGTTGGTAGGTTTTGAGATTTGTTATGATCTTCATAAATCCTTTAAATTTTTAACTTTCCTAAACACAGTTATCAGTTATTAAAAAAAATGGTTGAGACCAATTATTGATAAAAAAAACTTCGTCAAGGAGTTCGTAATTAACAAATAATTATTGATTAAAGACCTTGTAATTACTTAATTTTTTCAAATAATCTATCTATCTATCTATCTATCTATTAAAGCAAAATTACAGGGACAAAATTATTGTAAAAATAAATTATCTAAAACTGAGTTTAAGAATAGATGAAAGCCGAAAATTTAATAGTTGACATCAATTTTCCAAATTCCTGAAAGATTTTAGCTAATTGAATTTTCTTCCTTACACATTACACACACAAACACACACACACACACACACACACACACACATATATATATATATATATCTATATAATACTATATAATAACAACACCGCATCCGCAAATAGAAAATTAGTGTTTTTCTGCCCATTTGTATCTTCCGAAAATGGAAAAATAATATCGTATATTACTTAATTATTTATTTTCTGTTTAAAAGATTGAATATTATTATATTCCAAATATATGATTATATATTCTCATAAATAATAGATTGCATGCAACTATTTATGAGAACTACAATTAGTGGAATATATGTCTACATAATTATATATATATCTAATGTATATACATCAAAAGACCACAATTACATTAACAAACTTTTTATTCAATTCTTACTATATACGTAATTAGTTATGGCAGTCTATATAAATAATTAACATAATTACATAAATTTGTGAGCATGATTTTTATAATAGTTTTAATTGATTGAATTTCCAGCAAGTTTCAAAATATGCATGTTGGAGTATTTTTTTTATTTTTAAAAGTACCATTTTCTATTTAAATATGAATTGTAACACCCTAAATTCTATAATTTAAAATGTTACTCATTCTGTTCTTTAAAGCGGAAAATAATTCTAATAGTAATAGTTCAAGTAATTAATTTATTTAATTTTTTTTAAATAATCTTGCTAGAAATTCTAAGAAGAAAATAGAACCATATATTTTCAGAAATATATGTACTTAGATCAAAATACCTGCATTTCATAAACACCAAGTTCATTTCAAAAAGGAACTCACAAGTTCTAAAATATAAAATTCACACTCCTAATATTAATAAAATCATATTAGCAAACTACTAGTTTAGGTTAGTTCAAAAACACTAACAACACACATAATATCAAGTTCGAAATAGTAGATTCTAAACAACAAGCCCAAGAATTCAGGTCGAGCAATCTAAACATCTTGAGCATGCCCATCATATTTCCTTTACGCGGCTCCAAGCTTACTGACCTGAAAACATTTAAAAATGTGGGGTGAACACTCTTAAAATGTACTCAGTGGTGGGGGATCATGAGCATTTCTTTCTATTTGTCCAACTAAAATAAATCGTAGGAATAATGGATTTAGGTTACTCTTCTTCTGATTCTAAAATACATCTTGAACTATGCATAGGACATATTCTGGTGCGCACAAAACGCTTATGTGCATATAAAACGCTATTTTGATCTGATGCGTATAAAACGCTATCCACATTCCATCCACGACAATTCAAGTTGGATTAAAAACATTTCTGACTCAAAGAGTATATAACATATACTTTTATTTTGAAGATAATAATTTTATCCACCTGATAATAGAGAGCACGTAAAATCAAGTAGAGAATCACACAGACGAGGGTCCTAATTGCGCCACACCTAGTATTAAAATAATATCAATTAAATCATTTGTCTCAAAATATAATCTTTTAAAATATGAAATTTATAAATTTTAGGACTAATAATGGATAAATGTGATACTGAATTATTTTTAATATTTCAAAAATATTTACAGAACTAAACTAAATCTACAAAAATATTTTGGAGTATAATCCAAGTTATAGAAGCAAAACTTTTATTTACTATATAGTGTTCATGGGCCATTAACAACCTAAACCAAAAATAAAACACAAAAAGCCCAACCCAAGGCCCAATACCCCTAACCCCTATTTTTCTCCCATTTTTACACGTTGCCATCTGGATTCCAACAAAGTTTAGAGTCAAATACCCCAAATTGAAATTCCAAATTTACAAATTCAACTTTCTCTCTCTATTCACTCTTTATCTCTGGCTCTCTCACTAAAACCAAGTAGAGATCCCAAATCTTCTCCCTCTTCTTCTACAAGACACCGGCGAGCTCATCATCCCTTCGCCGGAAACATTAAACACCTGCTGCTACAACCACAGCCCCGACAACTCGCAAGCCCAGCCAACATCTTCTATCTCTATCTTCTCTTTATTTTCTTAATTTTCTATATTTTTATTTATTCCTCTAAAATTCTATAATTACAGTTTCTAAGTGCAAAACTGCGTGTGTGTTTGTGATGTTGATGAATTGAAGCATGATTCAGAATTTGGGGATGTATAGAGACGTATATTCATGGCTTTAGATTAATTGATATTGAGAGTATATGTTGTGGTTGATAGTGTATAACTTAACAAACATAGAAGATTGGATTGAAAATAAATTTACCAAGAGGATTTAAATTGGCAGCAACACTTGTGATTTGAAGATTTAGGTGGTCGGTTCTTTCGAAAACAGTTGGGGGATTTGTTCTGAAACATGAATTGAATTCAGTTGAAGAGCATGATGTATCTGATCGGGGAATATATCTGTTTTGAGTTAGAACACAGAGATATCCTGGGGATTTGATTAACAATGAGATGACAAGTGTGATTCTATTTTGCTGAAGGAGCATCTACGTGTGTAGCTATGGGTGATTAAAGAAAAACTCATCCCTATCAAAATCATATATATATATATATATATTATTAATCTCATATTTATCATTAATTAAAATAAATTCTTTTATTTTAATAAAAAGATATAAGAAATAACTTTTGAGAATATTTAACAAAATCATAAAATAATTTCAAGACTCAAATTTAAGTTCTAAAATTTCTCCCATAATCTAGGGGCGCAACGTTGGACTCCCTCAAATCTATCTAATTTTACCAAGCATTATCAAATAAATTAAAACTTAGTTTTAAAGTAATTAAATAATTTAAATAACGTAAAAGTAGGTTACCACATGAATGGAATTATCATTGTACTCTTTGCAATGTTTAAGAGTTTTTTATTTATTTTTTGCATTAATATGTAGTTGTTGTTGATATTATTATATTTTATTTTCTATTTTGTAGGTTAAAATTTTCAGTTTGGTATCACAAATCAAAACTTTAAGAGGAATGTAATATTTTTAATTTTGCTGCTTCAATTATTTTTTTACATAATTTTTGCATCTTTTGTATTATAAAGAAATTTTTATTTTTTTATATAGTTATGTTGTTATAATGCTCAGTTTGATTTTGTTGTATTATAAAAAAAAATGATTTTTTTGTGTTTTTTTTTAATCCTAGAGTTTGAAAAATAGTGAGTAGTCAAATTTTGCAAATGGTAATTATCCCACATTAAATTTTAAAGATGATTATTCCGCAGGAACATGCTATAAATTATAATGGTCAACAACAAATTCTCACATTTCACACTTTTCTTGATTTTTTAGTTGAGACTGGAGAACAAATATACAATGTTTGAATTACTTAGTTTAATATTTAAATGTATATTTAAATATTTAAATTAATATTTTGAATTACATATACTTTTAAAAAAAAATTGAATTAAATATGCAAATCAATATCGGATTACACACAAATCAATTGATAAATTATCTATACTATTAATTTATAAAACATTTAAATTTTTAAGTTAAATATATTTAAATTATCAATTAAAAATTATTAATTGATAATATCAATTTAATGTTAAATATTTTAAATAGTTAAGACTTTCAATTTTTTAAACAAAATTTATCCTATATCGAAGAACTAACAAATATTGTTGTGAATGAACAAATTATAAATTGTGAGGCTCAACAATAATCTTTCCACCTTTCTCGCCCTTTCAATTGAGATCAAGTACAAAATTTTGATATTTAATTTTCTCAGTTTAATATTAAATATTAAATATATTTTAAATTTACATAATTTAAATATTTTAAAAAAATAGTTGAATAAATTATAATGTTCCAATAAAATATTTTAAATGTATTAATTTAAAATATTTTTAATTTTAAAATTTGATGTGTATCTTGATTTTTTAAATACATTTCATTAACTTAATTACATTTTTTTAAATTAATAATTTAATATATTTAAAATATTTTATTTGGAATTTTTAATAATATTAATTCAAAATTTTAATTTTTGAATATTTAAATTCTATAGATTCAAATATCACAATTGATCTTAATCGAAATACCGAAAAAGGTGGAAAAACCAGTATTGAGCTTCACAATTTATAGTTTGTCAAAAATACACAAATAATTTATAGTTCAGTCGATATAATTCACTTATATTTATTATTATACACAAATATTTTTTTAATAATATTCATTGTACATCGCACAGGTGGTATGCTAGTATATATTTATATATATTAACATCATTATTATTTAAGAGTTTGTAGATAATATTTGTTTATTTTATCTTTATAGTAATTGTATTAATTTTATATACATTCTATTAATTAAAAAACTAATATCATATTTATTAATAATTGGTATCTATTTATTTTAATAATTAGAAAATAAACACATATGCCATATAATAATAATAATAATAATAATAATTATTATTATTATTATTATTATTATTATTATTATTATTATTATTATATTGTGGTATGAAATCTATTTATTTAAATTTATGTGTGGCTGCATAAAATATATTTAACATGTTAAATATATAATACAAAAAAATTATTCAATTCTGCCTATGGAAAAATGCAAAATAATAAACTCAATTTAAAAGCATAAAAAACATTTTAAATGTGTTTATAATATATTCGAAAAATTATAAATAAAATTGTGAAATATGTAAACTATCATTTGTTAAATTTATAATTTTTTCTTCTTGTATATTAATATTATTACAATCAATATTTCAACTATCATCATATTTTAAACTTAAAACTTGTTAACCGATTTCCATACATATGCTAGTGAGATAAGAAAATGGATCACATGATTTTTCCTTTCAATTTTATAGCAGTTTTTGTTGGAAAATAGGATTTAATTAAGTGAGTTTGACTCATTTTATCTGATTTTTTGTGACCGGGATATTTAATTTTAGGGGAATTAAATATCGTACGATTGTTCTATGTCGTGAGTAGATAATCGTAGTATTTTTATTTGCTCAAATCCGATTTTCGGTGAGTGAGAAATAAATGGTTGAAGTTGGTCAGACGATTGGGCATTTATGGTGTGTGGGATAATGTGTTTAAGACACATTAAATAATCCCACATTGATTTCTTAACCAAGTTAAGAAGTATATTTAAGTGTATTAACACTTAAGTGAAGTAATTAAGTGCACAAGGATGTGGGCCATAAGCCCACACGCGCACACACGCGCGCGCCCGCCCGTGCCCGTCCCGTCCTCGGACTTGGATCTTGGACTTTGGGACGTACATGGGCTTCCGGGGCTTAGCCGTACCAGTTTTACGATACAGAAATGGTCGGGTCACGGAGCAGGTCGGTGGATCGACTATCCGGGTCTATAACGGCTGTGTATCAAATGGTTTCAAAATCAATGAGTGTGATAAATGTGTATATATAAAGAGCAGTTCTAATGGCTATGTCATAGTCTGTCTTTATGTAGATGACATGTTAATCATGGGCAGTAGCCAACAAGTGATTGTTGAAACAAAACAAATGTTGAAACGCAATTTCGACATGAAAGATATGGGCTTAGCCGATGTGATTCTAGGAATCAAGATAGTACGGACAAGTGGTGGAATTGTCTTAACACAATCTCATTACGTAGAGAAAGTGCTTAAGAAATTCAACATTTTTGATAGTCCGCCGGCTAAGACCCCGTTGGAACTCAATGTACACTTGAGCAAAAACCGGGGAGAACCGGTAGCTCAAGAAGAGTATGCAAGGGTCATTGGGAGTTTGATGTACATCACTAACTGCACTAGACCTGATCTTGCATGTTCTGTGAACAAGTTGAGTCGGTACACGAGCAACCCAAGCAAAGAGCATTGGAAAGCTCTAGTACGAGTTCTAAGATACTTGAAGTATACTTTGAACTTCGGGCTGCATTATACAAGGTTTCCTCCTGTACTTGAAGGGTACAGTGATGCGAATTGGATATCAGACACAAAAGACTCATTTTCGACTAGTGGATTTGTTTTCACTATCGGAGGTGGAGCAGTGTCGTGGAAATCCACGAAACAGACTTGTATAGCCCGTTCTACCATGGAATCTAAGTTTATCGCTTTGGATAAAGCGTGTGAAGAAGCAGAATGGCTTCGCAACTTTCCAGAAGACATTCCATGTTGGAAAAAACCAGTGTCGTCAGTGATGATTCACTGTAATAGTCAAGCGGCTATCGGAAGGGCACACAATGCTATGTACAATGGTAAGTCTCGACACATACGTCGGAGGCATAATATTGTGAGGCATATGATCTCAAGTGGAATTATCTCAGTTGACTATGTGAAGTCAATAGATAATCTAGCGGATCCGCTAACCAAAGGGTTGAACCGAGATCAAATGGTTAAGTTGCTAGAGGGAATGGGTTTAAAATCCACACTCTAAGAATGCTTGTAGTGGTAACTGATTAGGTTGTTATTTCGTATATATTTTGAGTCATTTTTGGTGTATTTTTGCGTAGTTACTCACTCCTTGGTCAAGTTTTGTGGAAGAATTGTGTCTTGTGGTTGATTTCAGGTGGTTGACATGGAAGTGGAAATAATGGCATTGTTTTGAAAGGTTTTGGACACAATTGGGGTGAAGAAAGCTGAAGAGTCTGGAAAGCAGTTGGTATGGGCATACCGACTGGTGGACTGGGTGAATATTTGGACTGGAAATAGTGGATATCCACCAGCTGTGGGCCATGGACGATTATTGGGCTATTTTTATTACTGTTGGACTTTATTTTTATTATTTTCCTAGTTGGATTAGGATTAGATTTCTTTTATTAATTAATTAGTTAAGGATTTGGATAAAAGACTTCTAGATAGAGTAGGACTCTAATATATCAGTATCCATTGCAGTACAAGAATTTTAATCGCCAGATACAGAAAAAAGGACGCCAGAAACGAATTCTTTTTCTGCAGTACACGATCTTATTCAATTTTTCATTCTTCTTTTCATATTTCTTCTTTTTAATTAATTTCTGAATTGCAAATCCGAATATGAATTCAAGCTAAGCGCGTTCTATTCCGGTGAAGATTAACGAATCCCTGGTATAATTATTCTGTGAGATCTAAATGTTCTTTTTGCTTTAATTAATTGCATGTATCTGTGATTCTCTGCATTTAAAGTTGTTAATTGTTTCGATTCTGCTAGGTAGTTGCAAATATTTAGTAGATTGGAATTAATTAGTAGCCAATTAAACTGGTCATCCGTAATTGTGGTTTAAGTTTAATTAGTGGTACAACGATTCTTCAGAATCGAGGGAAGAGCAGTCTTAATTCGATAGTCCTGTGTCAGAGTCTGTTGGTTTTGAATCGGGTTTCTCTAGTGCATAAAGCTGTCGGCTCATTAAATCTATAGAGTGTCTCTTACGGTTGTCAGTCGATTAGGGAAATAATTAGTGAAGTGTCTTCCTAATTATCGAGAAACTAAGGAGAAATTAGGCTGCGTCAGTAAGTGTCTTCGGTAGCTATAACTGGTTTGCATGCATTAATTGGAAATATTATTGAGTCAATGATCGGAATAATTAAGCTAGGGTGGAGTTAATTGGAAGCTGGAATACCTTTTAAATCTGTTAAGAAAACTACATTTGTTTAATTATTTTTACATTTGGTTTTTACATTATAATCAAGATATTCGTCTAGAAAGTTGGTTACTACAAACTGAAGGTTCGAATAGTTCTCACCGGTCCTTTGGGAGATGATCTTGCTTGCTACTATTCTGGGTAGTTTGGGCATACCGACTGCGTGTCGGATTATTTTTGGTGAAAAACGACGCACCAGTAACCCAACCATGATGACTGGAGATCCCAAAAACATGGTTCAATGGGAAAACTAAGCTACAAACGTTCGGTTTGGTAGCACTTGGAAACTTTTAAGTGAACATTTCCCTGTGAGCAAACCAAGTGCACATCTGTCAATGTGGTGAGGATAAGTCCTATGACTTTTAATGATTCCTAATGAGGTTGAGTATGGCAGGATACTCGGAAGAGGAGATCACCTATATAAGTGAGAAGTGGGGGCCGCTTCTAAGAGATACTTATGAATTCAAAGAGGTTGTCCATGGCCTGAAAAGGACACAAACGTGAGAACAGATAATGTTTGAGACATAGCTGTTTCAATACTATTGTCTCGGTATACACTAAGGATGTATAGTTCAAGGCATCATGTCCACTAAACAGCCGGTATACTCGATAGTGTTGGAATATGGAAGGTTCAAAGTCACAAGCTACCTATCCTGTTGCAGTTGTGTTTCTGGAGAACTGGGCTGCTTGTCTGCATACATGCATGCACTATTTCCACTCATGTGGGGGATTGTTGGAAAATAGGATTTAATAAAGTGAGTTTGACTCATTTTATCCGATTTTTCGTGATCGGGATATTTAATTTTAGGGGAATTAAATACCGTATGATTGTTCTATGTCGTGAGTAGATAATCGTAGTATTTTTATTTGCTCAAATCCGATTTTCGGTGAGTGAGAAATAAATGGTTGAAGTTGGTCACACGATTGGGCATTTATAGTGTGTGGGATAATGTGTTTAAGACACATTAAATAATCCCACATTGATTTCTTAACCAAGTTAAGAAGTGTATTTAAGTGTATTAACACTTAAGTGAAGTAATTAAGTGCACAAGGATGTGGGCCATGAGCCCACACGCGCGCACACGCGTGCGCCCGCCCGTGCCCGTGCTCGTCTCGTCCTCGTCCTCGTCCTTGTCTCGTCTGCAGCTGACTGGACACGTGTTGGGATCCGAGCCGACATGGGACACCTGTCGGGATCTGCAGAAGGTAACTCCTGGAGGGCTTAATGGCAGAGTTGTAACTCCAGGGGGTTACAACACCTGGTTGGAATGCCCTCAAACCATGCTATCCCCTGCAGTGGAGATGTGCCTATAAATAGGACATCCTGCATGGATCAAAAGGCTACATTCTGCACAATCATTCATATTGCTTGCATAGTTTCCTTCGAGTCTACAGCTTCCAGTTCTCGACATTACCTAGTTCGCCGGAGCCTTGCCGGACTTGTGGTGCTACTGCCGGAAGGACGAAGTCGTTTCATCTTTGAGAGACAACCGCCAAACCGTGAGCACTAGCCGGGGCGTACTTGTCTTGCGGAGAGATGACTCCTCGACTCGACTTGCCGGAATCTGCACATCGGTTCCAGTCTACATTTACTTTGTTAATTCAGTTAAATATTGTAATTGTTATTCTTCTACTCTTCTACCTTTCTGTACTTCAGTTGTAATTCCAGTGAGGTGTGACGATTTAACAACAGTTTTTTTAGAGGATATAACATATTTTCTTGAATGCATTTTAAATAAATTTAAATTACAAATCAAAGTATGTGCGAAAATTTTATTCGAAATTTAGAAATTGTAATTTGCTTTCAAATAGTAATACACACATATTTTCATTTAATACTTTTTTTCTTCAGAATTTTTTGTACGATAGAACAAATGAGAATGATTTTTGATAATAAAATCTAACTTTTAAGAGAACTACAAATTTTGTTGTTTTAAAAAAACTGATGAAAGAAAAACTATTGAAAAAATCGCATAATATTTGTAGAAAATGTGACTTGCTTATTTTTTAAAAAATGATTAATTTTCGTATTTGTATTCTTGAATGCATTTTAAATAAATTTAAATTACAAATCAAAGTATGTGCGAAAATTTTATTCGAAATTTAGAAATTGTAATTTGCTTTCAAATAGTAATACACACATATTTTCATTTAATACTTTTTTTCTTCAGAATTTTTTGTACGATAGAACAAATGAGAATGATTTTTGATAATAAAATCTAACTTTTAAGAGAACTACAAATTTTGTTGTTTTAAAAAAACTGATGAAAGAAAAACTATTGAAAAAATCGCATAATATTTGTAGAAAATGTGACTTGCTTATTTTTTAAAAAATGATTAATTTTCGTATTTGTATTTTTAAATGCGTATTTCCTATGCAATATTTTGGAATTTTATAAATTTATGGAATTAATTATTCATAGACACAACCCAATAAATTTAAAAAAAAAACACAAGAACCCAACAAAATTGCTAGGGTTTGGTATGTATTCTTAAAATTGCCGAAACCTCATTTCCGTTGCTCAACTTCGCCTCGCATGGCTGGCTCTGAACACCGATTAAACTGATATTGTTTTTCGTTTAACCCCGATTCAAATCTATTCTCAGCTCTTAATATGTACTCTCACAGATTTAAATTCATAGAAACCTACCCTTAGTAAAACTCTTTCTTGATTTCCCATTTTGCTTTAGGTATAGGAAACGCCACAGATTGGAACCCTTTCTCAGTCTAAGATTAGATTACGGTAGATGATTTTACAAAATATATGCTAAACTTCATAGGCAATTGAAAGGGTGCTTGAAAATGTAATATTTATTTATATTCCAACTATTTTTTAGATACTAAAACAATTAGAGCTGGTTTTAAAAAAACAAAACAATTACCACCACTCTTCCACCTTTCTACTACTCTTCATTGCTCTCTTCTTCTCCGGCATCTTTGCTACTACTCAATCCTCCCTTTGCCATTTTCGTCCATTTCAGTTCATGGCATAAATTTATGAAGTACTGTAAAATAACACTCCATTAAATAATTTTAATAGTATAATATTTCATATAATAATAATTTCTTTGATTAAAGTATTGAACTGTGCTGTTACACACATCTAGGATTTGAACTATTTATTGGATAATGAAAGATAATACTTATGTGCTATGTATTATTTTATGTAGCACCCTGAACCAAAAGGGTCAAGGTGTTAAGAAACACACGCGAAAGAATAAAATACCAAAGAAATCTTTTTCCATCTAGAGCAATTAATTTAGGATTTGCTATGTCAAAAGAATTAAGCTTACATTTACTAGTCAAACACCAAGAAATAATATATTTGACTAGTTAAGAACCAATAGAAATAAACCTTAAGAAATCTGACTAGTCAACCGCATCAAAATAATGATAATCAATTCATGAAGACATAACCATCAATAAAACACTATTTAGACTATATAGATAAGTCAAAATGACGATGCATTAATCAGTCTAATATCAAAGAATCAAACTATTTGATTGGTAGAGACCAATAAAAAAAATAGACATATAGAATAAGACTAGTCAATATTATCAAAATAAAGATAATCAATTCACAAAAACTCTAATTGGACAAACACTCATAAACGTATATATAACATCAGTCAAAAATCACTAAAAGCATAGAAGACAATAATAATTCGATTGATAATCACAAAAATAAAATAGTTGAATCATATTAAGCTTATAATAGTTTGACCATAAATAATAAATTCAAAGTCGATCAACTATAACAAAAGGTCTCCATTGGTCCATGTCAGCCGCTGGCCGTCATCATGTACCTAAAAATATTTTGAAAAATAGATGGGCTGAGTGCCAGAAAACATTCAGTGAGAGTTTTCAATTTCTAAAATATATTTGATAATTCAATAAATATTTTTCCTACTAAACATATTTACTTTAATGACCATAAAAAGTTTCTACTCATTAACATATGGAAGATCAACTCAATATGATTCTCTATCATATAAATATGAATTTCACCGAAGTGACATATTTGTACCGTAGTACCATACTACACCGAAGTGCCATAATTGGAACCATAGAGTTTAGTATCTACCAATGAGCCATAAAAAGAATAATTTGAAACGTGCTTTAAAATAAACATATCTTATCATAAACATAACACGTTTTTGAAATATAAGTCAAGTGTTGGATAGAAATCACTAAGCCATAAAAAGTATTTTGATGCATGCTTTAACATAAACATATATTTTCATATTTAACATGTCATAATACATACGCTCAATAATTGTAGTGGAGACCAATTCTATAAACATACCAGAATTCCTCATATGAGTCGTGTCAATCCACATTGAGCAACATAAGCATAATATATTTTCATGATTGGACGAAAAACCTGTAAACATTTTTGGAAAAATTTCAGTAAGTGAACTCACCTTATATCTATAATAGCTGAAACTTTTATCATAATCTACTCATCCTAAGCTTGTCGTCTTGGGTTAGGGTCTTAATCATAGCTAAATGAAGATGTAGCTTTAATCACCATCTGCTCGTCCTAATCTTGTCACCTCGGGTAAGGACCTATACATGAAGACCACATCTTAATGACATACTAGGGTCCTAATCGTATACCATAATGTAAGAAACAGTCAAGAAATCTAATCCCTAAAATAATAAAATAAGATGACAACGTTTGTCAATCAAACAATAATTCTAGCTTACAAGTTATATCGAAGTCTTGATTGCATTAAAATATATTTTAAACAATAGGATTAAAATTATAATACATAATATAAGGTTTATAAGATCATAGATAGTCCGATTATATTAATTTATCACATCAATGACTTAATTTTTGAATTAGATCAAAATTAAGCAAAAATAGAAGAAAACAAAAATAAATAAAATTGTGGCTAAGAGGGCTTGAAACAAAATTAAATAAATTTGTTATGCAAAAATAACAATCTTTAACCACTAAACTGAGTGAACTTAGACAAGTAAATTACTAACTAATTTTACCAAATATAAAAAAATGATATTCTAAAAAAATGGATAAAAATATACATTAAAGAGACTAGAACCTCTAAGATTGTGGACTGGAACTCGACCACTAGAGCAAACAATTATATCAAAAATTATATCATGCTTTTTATTTAAAAAAGGCCATTAGGTCAGAATACAAAAATAGATTAAATGATAAAAATCTTTCAAGGGTCCCTGCCCATCTGTTGCAACCTTGAATAACAATCCCCTAGACTGAGTAAAATAGTTTTGCACATAATTAGGTTCCTGTTAAACTGTTCTAAAAATTAAAATTGGTTTAAAGCTTTAACGGAGGGTCTCGATCCCTACTCCATCATAAAAAATATCTGGTCTCAAATCATTGGGCCAACACAATGAACTGCAATGGCATCATTATTTTAATAGTTTAAATTATAATTTTCTTGGAAAAATTAAAATAAAATAAATCATTAAGATGCAAGCATGAGTTTCGAAACTGGGTTTTATCATCAATAAATCTGGGTATGAGCCATTTCTCAAATTATAACTTATTCCTCACCTAGGTTTAGAAAAATAAAGTATGGACCAAACACATATAGCTCACGCACGCAACACATCAAAATCCCAACCATTCATCAACTCTTTTTACCTATCCTACTCCAAGCATGTCCTAGCACACAACAACATATATACAAAAATCAAGACAACAATTAAAATAAATAGCTAAAACAGCCCATAAAATCCTATTAGGAGTATAAATTGAAATAAATTTTTGAAGACAGAGATGGATGAAGTTTTAAAAGACAATGATTCATCCCATTTTTATATCCGAAAGTAGAGAGCTAAACTTCAAGATCTCAACATAATAATAGGAGACAACAAAAGAGGGGAAGAGTGGAAGTTTCAAAAATAAAATTAGCATGAAAAGGCGGGAGGCGTCGGCGATGGCGGCTACAAGAGGAGGAGAACGAGAGAGAGATGAGGGGCTGAGGGGCTCCTCTTACTTTTGAGAATGAATAGTTCCTCTCTAAAAATGGAAATGAGAGTATTTATACCCATGAACATATTAATCCTTATTTTAAAAAATAATAATAATAATAATTTAAAAATAAATTATACCTAGATCAATTGGACTTCTATTTACCTAAATAAATTCATATGAGTTCGTCACAACGAGCACTATCATCTAATGCGTTCATTCATCTCATTACGATAATAATTGGGCTGTAAATAAATATATTCATAAATGGCTCAAAATGGACTCAAAGGTCCAATACTTGCCTATTTTTAAAATAAAAGAGCGCGCTGTAACAATTAGGCCATGAAATAAAAATTTGGGCTCATATTTGGTTTTGGAGCGTTACATTTTACATGTTAGATATTCTATCTAGAACGTCTATATGTATGTCTAATGAGCTGCATTTATTTTAAAATGGTTGGTACTTTGTATGGGAAGAATAGTTGATCGAGTTCATTTCTTCATTGCTCAAATACTAAAAACAGAATTGTTATAATATTATAGAATAAAAAAATAACATGATCTGCAATGTGTTTTTTGTTATTGTTTGGACGTTAGAGGCTCATAAATACTGATACATACTTCTTGATCTGTGAATGTGTACCGACAGAGCTTGTGGTCTTTTGACTGTTTGTTGTCCAATGTGATGAACGTAATATGCATTTTCATATAAGATCTGGAAATTAGTTTCCAAAAGCTTGTAACATGGCTTGCAATTTCTTGAAAAATATTATGTGATCTTACAAAATGATTACCTTGACTACACTGCTTGCATGACTATACCATCATAGGAATGAAATGCATTTGTGACTCTTTTTACTTTTGTCTTTCTATTTCAATCGCAACAAACATTTGTCTGAGTTTGGAAAACTCTGCACAACGAACTGAAAAAATTTAGTTTGGTCATTTGAAAATTTGTAATAGCATTTGAAAAGAAATCTATAGGAAAATTAATTGGCACATTGGAAGTGGGAGGCTGTCAGGTATCAGGTGTTGAAGCAAATTAAGAAGACATAATTAAATAGACATTTTTTTTATTAGTTATTAATCGTGGCCAAGTTTAGACCGTAATTTTGCAATAGCTAGTTGTGCCATTTAGGCGGACTGATAATTTGGAACAGTAATAATTTGAAACAGAGGCTATATATAAGAATATGAGATAGAAGGGTCAAAGTATTGTTCACGCAATGCATAGAATATGCAGATTTGACCGTCAAATTGGGCAGGAAAATTATTGAGACTACATCATTATAATATATAGTAGGAAAAAGGTGCAAATAAAGTTTCCAACCAAGTGCAAATACACCCTTGAACTTTATTTTGGGGCAATTAAACCCAAATTGACCCAAAAATGTTGCATTTAAACCCTCCTCACGGAACTTCTAACTCTGTCTAAAATCTTATTTTTTATTTATTTTAATTGTTATTGTCGGTTCCATTTCCATTTAACAGTACAGATGAGAGAGGATGTGCAAAGCTAGTTTTGCATCAACGGCTCAATATGACCACTCATCAGCAAAGCTTCCAATATCTTTAACAATCAAAATCTGATCGATGATCTCTCACCTACTCTTCACCAAATAATTCAAGCTCTCCCTCCTCTCCCCTCTCCTCTCGTTTTGCTTACTCAATTCCAATTTTTGCAAAAGATAGTGTAGTTATTTGCCAAAAGGTAAGATAGTTTTAAGCTGGTGGCGAGCATTCTGCACATCTTCAAAGATCACGAGCGCGGCTCAGCGATTTTCAAAGACAAATTGACCCTAGTCCAAGTCCCTCCCTAGCTCAGGTCCAGATTTGGTGGTTTTTTTTCCGAACCATCGACTCCGCATCTCCTCTCTCAAGACTCAAGATTCAGACACAAATTACTGTAATTATTTTCTTTGATTTTAGGGTTAATTTCGAGGGGTTTTCGTGGGAGAATCTGTTAAAAGTTGAGAGTGAATGAAAGAGAGAGTTCCAACGTTGGTAGGACTAGACACAATGAGAAAGGGTACCGCAATAATGATTGAAAAAAAAAACTAAACATATGAGATCCGTTGAGTTAGATAGTCAGTTATGAGAGAGGGTTAAATACACCATTTTTTAGTTGATTTGGGTTTAATTTCCCCAAAATAAAGTTCAAGTGTGTATGTGCACCTGGGTGAAAATTCTCCCTATATAGTATAGATCATTAACAATTTTCCCTGTTCGAGAGAATGAAGGTGATTGCCTTAGTTTTCGTCGTCACTTTCATTTTGTTGGCTGTGAACTTAGCTCTCAGCATCAGATTTCCGGATCGGATCTCCAATATTCCGATTGAAGTATCCGATCACCCCCTTAAAACTGCAGTTTTCACTCTCGGCAGCTTTTGAAGGTCGGAGGCGGCATTTGGATGCTTAAACGGCGTCGTTCGCACCACCGCCGGTTATGCTGGCGGATCTAGACCTAATCCCGAGTATCGAAGCTTTGGTGATCACGCGGAGTGCGTGCAGGTTACCGTTCTCTCATTTTTCACCTTTTTTCTTCTGTGATTTTAGCAGAATTTAGTTTTGTGTGTCTGATTGATTACTAGGAATAAATTTTCAAGGTTAGCTTGTGTTTTCGATGTTAAGTTCGCTATTAGTTTATGATTAATGTGATCCATGAAGCGGAAGAATGAGATAGGGATTGTTTTAACTTGATATTAGTAGGTGATTCAGGGTTTAATTGTGAAAAATAATGGACTATGTGTATTAGGTATTTGGAGGAAAAATAGGGGATGATGTATTTAAGTTCTGCAACTGTGGATTTATCCATTACTTATTATTTTCCCCGCATTTCATGTATGCTGTATGTTTTAATGTGGAATTAGTAGTTGTAACTATGCTAGTTCTTTGATATGATGATTTACGAACTATGTAATGAGTTGCTCCTTTGAATCAGCTCTGATTTGTAGCTTGTAGCTACTCGCTATCAATTAACATTGATTTTTGCTTTTGGTTACTACTGGTCCTGATTTAGGTTGTTAAAGACTCAAGAGTGCTCGTTCATTCAAATTAAGAGCCTAGCTACTATCAAGATCTTTAATGAATGTTGGATATGATAAAATTGATAGATGCATCCCAAGTACAATTTTGATGTACTAATGAGATGGAGATGGATAAATCATATCTGACTTCCTTTGGTGGGATACATATTTCTCAGTCCAGTCAAATCTGAAATAATTAGAGGTCGGGGGTTAAAACCATTTAAATTCAGAAAAGTAAACATTTGACAAAGTTGGAATCCGCCCTTATCTAACAAAGTAAAAGTATGTCTAAATTTAAGTTGCCTACTGCCAAACCTCCACCACAGAGCCTTATGGCCTCTTATAGTCTGAAACCTTTGCCATTTTATCAGTTATTTGTATCTCATATGTCACATAACTACCAAAATTAAAAATTGGACATACAGAGTAGAGGTTTGAGTTAGCCTAGTCCTTTAACTTGCTAATATCCACAACTTGGAGTGAATTTATTTGATGATGATGAAGTTGCTAGAATTTTTACTAAATATTAGGCACTCATTGGCTATAGCAAATGGAAGTGCAATTATTTTTATAAACATGCAATTGATTACACCGGAGTTAGATAAAGGTAAGTGAAACACCCTCGGGGCCATAAGATGTTGCACATGTTTTTTTAGGGGGTGTATTGGATGTGGATTTCATTGGACTTTTCAATGTCTATGGATTTTATAAATCCATAGACTCCACATGGAGTCTCCCAACTCCACGCAGAGTCTGGCGGATTTCATGTATGAATTTTGGACCGATTTTGAACGATTTGAATGGATTTCAAATCCATCTCTCCAGCGCTCGTTGAAACACAACGATCAGTGTACCAGGAAAAAAATTGAACCCGGCGGCCGCTGGAATCAAGCGGCCTTGATCTCAGCGGTCGCTGGAGTGCCATCATCGGCAAGGCCAGCGGCCGCTGGGGTCGGGTGACGGCTGGGGTGCCCGATTTTAATTCCTCACCGGCCGCTGGGACACAGCGCTTGTCGGGTTTTCCAAATCCATCGAAATCTCATGTCCAGAGGTTGGATTTCATCCTTTATAATTTTCACGTCAAATCCAGCTGAAATCCAATGAAGTCAATGACTTTTTAAAGTCCGTGGATTTTTGAATACCTCAGGATTTTAAAGGACTTTTAAAAGTTTGAATTGAATACACCAGGATTTTAAAGGACTTTTAAAAGTCTGGATTGAACACACCAGGATTTCAAAGAACTTTTAAAAGTCTGGATTGAATACACCCGGATTTTAAAAGTCCAATGAAATCTAACGAAATCCACATCCAATACACCCTCCTTAATTTAATAATTGCTACTTTTCTTGCACTGTGGATGCTGATAAAGCGGTCCCATCAATTCTGTGTAGGTAGAATATGATCCCAAAATTATAAGTTTCAGAGAACTACTTGATGTCTTCTGGAGTAGTCATGATTCTAGGCAAGTGTTCGGGCAAGGTCCTGATGTTGGAAATCAATACAGGTACTTGTTTTCACTTCCAGCACTTTTCTTGTCCAACCGTACCCCAGAAAAAGAAGTCCTCTGACATGTTGAGTCATATCACCTGAGCAGGTCTATAATATTTACAAATGGCACTGAAGAATCTAGTTTTGCTGCTCTCAGTAAAGAAAGGGAGCAAACACGGTCAAAGAACGGTGTTATCACCACTCAAATCCAACCGTTAGGAATATTTTATCCTGCAGAGCCCGACCATCAGGTTTGTGATTTTTAAGTTGGGGCTTACACACAGGTGACCTAAGTAATTTTGTGATGTAGGAATTTTAGAGCAGGCTGTGTTTGAAATATAAAATAGATGTAGGGAGAGGAAACACTCAATTTATTTTCCTATCACACCGGAGACAAACACACCCAATCTGCAAACATAGAGCCTGATCGGAAGTGGAAGCCGTCGACGGAGCGCGCCGACCACCACAAGCGCGAGCAGAGCAGCAGTAAAAAGACTAAAATGTCCTCGTCGGAGAAGGTTAGGGCTTCATACATTCTCATCAAGCACCAGGGCTCCCGCCGCAAGTCCTCCTGGAAGGACCCCGCCGGCTGTCTCATCTCCGCCACCACCCGCGACGATGCCGTTTCTCAGCTCCAGGACCTCCGCCGCGACATCCTCACTGGACACGCCTCCTTCAAGGACCTCGCCACCCAGCACTCTCACTGCAGCTCCGCCAAGCGCGGCGGAGATCTCGGTCCATTCCGATTTCTTTCATTCTCTGTTTTAATTTGCCTATTACTTTATTACTACGTAGGATTTTACGATTAGATGGATTAGTATAGCTGCAAATCGTCCAAAATAAATATTAGTTGGAATTTATATTAAAAGATGCATGTGGTTTTACCAGATTATCTTAACGTTATTGATGCCTACTTGAAGAGTTGACATACTAAATTAAGCTAAAAAAATGACAAAAACATAAAAGATTAAAGCTAATTGTATTCATTCCTTAGGTTTGGTGTTTGAACAAGGGTGTAACTTTGCACGTTGAATCCATAATAAATGCATCACTCGCATAACATGGTGAATATGTGGATATGTATACTATATGCCGATATCTACAGACTACAATTATTCTCAGTTGAAACTTGAACGATATGGAGCCCATCATGTTGGTTGAGTATCTAATGCTAATGATTTGTGTAGAACGAGTATATGAGGTTGTCTTATTATTGTTATTCACATTTTACTTCATTGAATATACAATATAGCAGTAATTATACGAGGTTGTCCTATTATTACTACTCTTCATTACATCTACAACAACAGTAATGATAGCCAGCGACGCATTCTATATTTTATACGTGATGGAAGCTGCATCACCTCTACAACATTACATTTTTCTCAAGTGTGCGTCTTATGTAGGGTTTGAAATGCTGGGTATGTTTATCAGAAACATTGTGTGGAGCAGAATACTATAGTTGGCCATAATTTGAACTGAATAAAAACTTCTGTTAGTGACATAGTTGGTCTCAGCTGTCTCTGCCAATATATGGTTGCAAATAGTGCAAGGAATGTAACACTAAGAGATTGGACTTGTTCAGTGTTCAAATGAGGTCTACTACTTGTTTTTAATGTATACATTGGTATAACACATTGATCTCTATTGTGTACCTTGATTGGCTATAAAACTGATTTTGGTAATTGCAAGACAGTTTTGTGTTACTATCATTTCAGTCCTTCTTAATTGGATAGATCCTTCAGAGTAACACGTGAATAGCAGCCATATCATTGTTTCCATCACACTATATTGATTTGTTGGTTTTTCTGCTTCCCAAGTTGGACACTATTATTCCTTTTTTGGATGAATTAATGATATTTTCTAATTGTATGACTGGCCTGTTGAAACACTTCTATTTTGTTATATAGAATCTTGATATCATTAACTCACAATAGTCCATTATAGCATTAAACCCGGTACTTATTTGATCTCTCTAATTCCCAGGACGTTTGCCTAAAACACTTCCATGTATTATTACCAGATCTATATCTTCACTGAAAAGTTCCTAGTTTATGATTGTCTGCTTGCCATGTCTTTGTTCCGAATTCTTCACCCTTGCGTTTCCCAACTCTCTTCTTTGATATTGCTACTTTGGCACATGCATATCTTCTAAGGGTGCTTGCAATGGTGCAAAAAAATCCAACTTTAAAATATAGAGCCAACTTTAATACCATTGCAACTTGATGACAAGGATTTTTTTTCAAACTTGGCTTGGAAATGTCCAAGTCAACTTTGATTGCTCGAAGAGCGTGTGGGTGGTAGGCAGACGCAGAGCCCCATTAGCGCATGCAGCACTGCACAGGGCTTGGGGCGCATGCGACCGCTCCAGCAGCTTTGTTAGCCACCATTGCTTTTCTTTCTTTTTTTTCCCTTTTTTTGTGAACGGTTGTATGTGTATACCATACACACACACACACACACACACACACACTCTTTGTCTTCTCTCATCTCTCCCTCTCTCACTCTATCTATATATTTATATACATAATATATATATATATATATAATTTAGGTTATTTTCAAAATTTTATTGAATTACAATTATTATGAAATTAAATTGGTTTTTAAGAGTATAAGTTAAATTATGTACGTATATAAATGACATATAATAATGGGACACAACATAAAGTGGTTTTTTTTGTTGCCTTTTGGTTTTATGGCTGTGGTGATATGTTCATAGGAGTTGATGGGTTTGAACTTTTGATGCGGCGTTGATGTTTTAGGGCATTTCTCTAAGCTCTCAATCTCTACACTGGAACTTTGCCACATTAGTTAAGCACAAGCACTGTTCCATTCATATTCTTTTTATTTTTCCATTTGCTTTTTTTTCTACAAATCTAAGTTTTTACCAAGTTGAGAGGATTCTATTAGTGGAGAAGAATGCTATTGTTGATAGATATTTTGAATTGGAAATATCTAGCTTCTTGCCTAGTAGCCGAGTAGGCGAATATTTTGTCATGCAAAAATATGATTGATTCAGATAAACATGAAAATGTGACTACTTTGAAGTTGGCAACTTAGTCATGTAAAGTTGCAAGTGCCATAAAATATTATCATTAGCATTTCACTGTGTAATATTATTGTGAGCATTTTGGTGTGATGAATGTTAGTAACACACGGTAATTTGTTGCAATGTTGGAGGAATGCAGGTTCATTTGGAAAGGGTCAGATGCAGAAGCCATTCGAGGAAGCGACATTTGCTCTAAAGGTGGAAGAGTTGAGCGACATTGTGGATACTGACAGTGGAGTTCATATCATCATGAGAATAGCCTAATTATTTGCCTATACGAAATTGTGGTTTATTTAAGCAGATGTTTGAGCTTCTCATTTTGGTTGGGAACACACATACTATTTTTGTGATGCTTACAGTCAAGCATATAGTTTGTTTGTGCGATGCCTTATTTCCTCTTCTTTTTCTTTGTTGTTCTGCAATTTATTACTCTCTAGTTTCGATGTTGGAGTCGGTTGTCTATGTTATATTTGGTGTTTGATTTTAGTGTCGCCTCATCTGATGAGATACAGATCCAGCATGGCAATAAAGAAAAAGATGATCCGGAGCTGCAGTTTAAAGGTCCTATGACGCGTTTGCGAGCTAAGAAGTTGCAAGCTTATCTACAAGCTTCAATAAGGCGCAAATTCGAATTGCATGAAGATGAAGTCAAGGGCAGCTCGAGTATAGTCAACATGCTATCATTTGATGATGAAGAAGGAAGCATGAAGACGTGAGAAGAAGAACGAAGTCATTTGGACGTGTGCATGAAAAGTTATACGCGTTTGCATAGGAAATCGGGAGATGCTGTTTTTCATGCAAAGGTGACAAGAACATGGGCCACAATTAATCTAATTAAATTGCAGCCCATGTCATGTGATTGAAGGTCCAAAAGTGGCGAGATTTATGAAGGCCCAAGTTGTTGGGATTTATCTTTATCTAGATAGATTTTTCATACTTTATTTTTGGTATCTTTTGATTCTTACTTTAAAACAGATTTTGGATAAGGTAACAATCCTAGTTAGATTAGCATTGATATTTTCGGCCATATCCTAGTCTAGATACCTTAGGATTTCCAGCCATAGCTATTAGTATAAATAGGACTACTATGTTACATTCAAAAGTTAGACAATTGCATGAATTCAAGAAGTTATTTCTCTTTTGTCTACTGATCATCTGTTGATCGAAATTATCACCAAACAATTCTATTGATTTAGCAAACCAATAGTCTTATTTAAGTTCTTCAGGGTATAATTAAGTACTTGGGAGAATTGCTATCCGGAGAAGTTAGACGAGTTCGTTCGGGTTGATTCAACACGGGTTCATCGCTTTGACCTATCCTTCTACCACACCGCCGCTGCCAACACCACCTTCACCGCCGACTTCCACCGCCACCACCACCGTAATTCCAGCCATCATCAACGTGTCCAAGTGTCCTCATCGTTGTTCGAGTCATTGTTCGAGTTTCTAGTAAGTTTTATCGTTTAATTCGTGTCGGGTTGAGTCCTCCTTTAGCTGACGTAGTTCGAGTCCTTCAAAAGTCTTCCGCCTGCGTTTTTTGTGTCTTGGATACATTGTCCGGGTCACATCATTATCTGCATCATATAGTTATTATTTTCTGTTGATACATTCTAGCTTGCCCTCGTTTGGTTTTTCTTATTTATTTTAATCTAGTATGTGCGATGCACGGAATTATTTTATTTCTTACTCAATATTTATTTATGTATGTATGCAAAGTTACACTATAAATAAATCACATTATTTATTTCTAAATATAAAAATAACATATAATTATTAGATTATATAAAAATATAAAAAATTCCATGTTCCAAATCTAGAACTTATTAATGAGGGTCGGAAGCGAATGTTAGTTTAGATAGATAAATCAATTATAAGCAAACCTCCAGATTATACACTCACTGTTTAGTATTAAGTATATAAAAATCATCAAATATTTTTTTTTAAAAAGAGAGAAATCTTGCAACATGTAATAATTTTTAAAAAATATCAGAAAAAGTTAAATTAAATGAATAATAACGTAGCAAATATAATTGAAGAATTATAATAGTTAAAATAATATTCACCAAATTAATGAGCATAACCTGATTTCTTGTAGCAATTTGGTCATCTGAGTTAGCTCAAGATAACCAAAAATTGCGGGTTTCATTAAGGAGAAAAAAATTACAACAAAATTTACTTTGAATTCAACTTCGAATCATAATCTCATCATAATTTCAATGAGATTAATCCATTTTGTATTCAATTTATTTGGTTTTCATTCATCCACTACTTAAATCAATTTTCATGTATTCAATATTTAAATTCCAAAACTTTAAATTCAGAAATATTTCACAACTTTTAAGTATTTATTGTACAGTAATAGCTCATTTATAGAACTAATAATGAAGCCAAAAAATTATCGTATTTTAATTTCAGAATTTTTCATAATTTCCAACATTTGAACCATCCATTGAGCCATGTATTAAAACATTTAAATGTCAAGAATCACTAGAATGAACCTTCGTGCGATGCACGAATAAAATATTTACAGTTATTATTATTTTATTAGAAATTGTAAATATGAAATCAATATTATAAAAAATATTTAAACTAAAATCTACTCCATCATATTCAAAATATAAGTCTTTTTGCCTCTTTTAACTATTTGCAAAATTTAAGTCTTTCTAGAAAATCATGTCAATTTTACCCTCCCAATTAATGAGCATATAAATTAATGTAAATTCAATTAATTTGGTTTATGAATCTACTCACTCTCGAGACTAATCGTTCCTTATTCTTTAATTCTTTAAATATCTAGAATTGATATTAAATGTAAATTATAATTAATGAAGGTTAAATTGAGTAAAAAAATCATTTATTAAAACATGTGCAATAACTCTAAACGTCTTATATTTAGAATAGGAGGGAGTATATAATAACTTTCAAAGATTTGCGAATCTCAAAGATATGCGAGCTTTGGTAGTCTCGGCCCTTCACGAAGACCCAAATAGTGAAAATCATGTGTAAAAATGAGACATCTCGAATTAAAATCTACCAGTTCCCTATTACCCCAATTCGAAAATTAAAAAAAAATAATTAGTTTTATTGTATGTTTAGTTTTTCACTATAATTTTATAAAAAATATAAGATATTGTCATGCTGATTTTTAATTTTTTAGTTTTTATTTAAATATCTTAAATTTATATTTTTCTTCATCATAATGAATGGGTTAATGTGGTAATTATTTTTAGATTAAAAGAAAATATTTTCAATTCATCAATTTCAAGGTTCATCTTATTATATATGGAATTTGTTCTTTTTGCATTGATACATAATTCAATTTGCAATTTGTGAAATTATTATTTATTAAAGGGAAAAATAATTTGGTGTTTGATTAAATGAAAAAAAAATATAATTACATCAAAATTATATAGAAAGATGACCCAAAAAAATATAAATTTAAATTTTTTGAAGAAATCTAAACTAACTAATAATGTGATGAGAGTAAATAAATATTCAAGAAATAATACGAAAAAGAAAAAGGAAAGATTAATTAGACCAAATAAAAATGATTTAAAAGATGAAACGTTGCTTCAAAAAAATATGTTTGCTCTGTCAAAAATTGGGAAATGTTAGTGAACATCAGTCCTATATGGGAGAAATATGTTATTCTATTCGGATTGAAGCGGCTCTTTTTGAGGAAGTAAGGTATTGTGATGAAGCCATGCAAGGCATTGAAGGCCTTGAACCCGAGCTGCAATTCAAAGGTCCAATGACGCGACTTCGAGCGAAGAAATTACAAGGTTATTTCCAAGTGTTGATTCGCAAGAAGTTCGAGGAATTAGAAGATGCAAAGTGCAGCCATACTTTAGTTAATTTATTAACTAATGAAGATCAAGATCATACCATGGAGAATATAACTTGAAGAGAATATAACTTGAAGAGTTGAAGAAGAGAGCAAGAAGAAGTGCACGTATGTATGGAGCTGTTTTCGCCCTTGATTTAATTTAATTAAGGGGTTGATTTTTATCTAGACTATAGTATTTATTTAATTAATTTAGACTATAGTTTAGATCAGTTTTTAATTAATTTTTAAGTGTAATTTTCGTTCCTTTTAGTATAGGTTTGACTAGAATTGTATTTAAGGCAATTTCCAACCTTGAATAGAATTCTAGTTTAGGTATTTTTATAATATAGTTAGAGATCCTTTTTGGATCAGTTTTTTAGGCCTTTTTATTCATTATTTTCGTGCTTAATGAGCCCTATAAATAGGGGAACCATGTTACTTTGATATTTTAGACATTATTGATTAAAATTGTTTTTGCACTCAATTTGTGTCTCAACCGTTCAAAGCTTTTGATTGTTTTCTGTCGAAAATACTCATTCTTGAAGCCTAGCAAACTTTGAGTCTTACATCAAGGGAACGTTCTAATTCACACGAGGAATTAGGGTGAACTCGCTACCGAAGAGTAACTTTGAGATTCGTTTTCGTCGTACAAGATACGCCGGGGATTAATTGGGTTGCAAATCACAACACCTCCATCGTCCAGCCACCATCTTCGACTTCCTACACCTTCCATCAACGTCCGTGACACTCCTAAGCCATCAAGACCTGATCGTGTGCCGATCAACAAGGGATCGGTTCCGTTCGCGCCCAATTCGTCGTGTTCGTCCTCAATACCGTAAGTACTTCATAGCCTTAACATACCCTATCTACTCTAGCCTTTCTTCACCATATTTTCAGCCCATAATAGCCTTTTTCCAGCCATAATAATTGTCCAAAACAGCCCCCTTATCTTTGGATTTGTGTGTCCTTTTTGTGTCATAGTTTAAGTGTCGTAATTAGGTCTAGTTCGTCTTTAATATTGTTTTGAGTTGTTATTTCATTTAATTCAGATTATTTCGAGTTATTTGAGTCTTCGAGTAGGGTTGAATCCTTCCTTAGTTGGCGTGTTCGATTCTATAAGTCTTCCTCGCGTTTTCGTATCCTGTACAAATTGTCCGGGTTACACCATATTGCTGGGCTCGTCATCTTGCAAATAAGATAGCACATGTTATGGTGCATCTTGCCATCCACAACTCTGTTTTTTTACTCTTGCACCGGTGATTTGTCGAGTAGTTTTGTGGTAGACATTCCTATATGTGAATGATCTGATTTATATTAATTTACGGTGGTTTATTGCTAAAAAAAGATAATATTGTAGTTATAAGTTTGTTGTTCACTATTGCTTCCCTTAAGTATTGAAAATTGAGAGACTCACATTTAATTAATCACAACATGAAATTATTTCCATCAAACTGGGCGGTCATAATTGCTTTGTTTGAGAATTTTTTTTTAGTATTGCATTGATTTACGATTTAGTGTTATGTTTGTTTGTTAATAATAAAATAAAATTTGTGTTTTAAATCTGGTGGAAATAATGTGGTTAATAGAAATCGATCACATTTTTTTAATGAATCGGTGAAATTCTATTGGTCTTAAATTTTGAATATAAAATATATGCAAATTAAGACCGAAAGTAATGGGGGTATTTTGGTTGTTACTATGAAAAAATGGCATTTCTCCGAATGTAAAAAAATGACAGTAATTATGAAAAATACAAATAAGTAAGGCCTGAGAACTTTTCATTAAATGTAATTATGATATCAAAATTGTGTTGGATTATCATGTTTACTGAATTTACTAAATTTCTCCTACATATGGGAGGGGAATATTGCATAACTCTATTATTATACATATAGATATAGATTATATTGAGGGAAAAAAATATTATAAGATTTGGAATAATTATTATATGCAAAACATTATGCAATCTATATATATATTCAATCAAATAATTGTATAATAATGAAATTAGTATAATCATTGTGGAATCATATAATTGAGTATCATTATCTGTATTTGTATGTGTATTAGTACAATAATTAGATTAGTATAATCATTTATTTATGTACATATATTATATGTGTATATGGAAAGTATAAAAAATAAATGAAATTAAATGCGATGATGCATAATTCTATATATTACTATAATGTCCATATAACATTAAATAAATGACTATAATGCCTTTTTGTAAATGGGCGGGAAAAAAAATTGTGTTATAATATATATATATATATATATAGGGTATGGTTCACATGAGAACCAATCCCCATGTGAGAACTAGGAACTAATCTCAACCACAGAATGTTTTAATCTTATTTAAACTTTGAACATCCATAACTTGCTCATTTTTCATTAGATTAACGCAAATTATATATCAAATTAAAGCTCTTTTCGTGCTCTTTCATTTAAGATCCATTGTTCATATGTTTATTCGAGAATATATTTTTTCGTCCATAATAGCGTGATGTTAAACTCATAATAGCATGACAAAATATTCATGATAACATAGAAGTATACACATAATAGCATGAAAAAATATTCATAACAGCATGAAAAAATATTCATAAAACACATAAATTTTACTCATAATAGCAGTAGTAGTATTCGTTAATAGTAAGACATTATATGTTCATACTAACATGTATATATGTTCATACTAGCATGCATATATATATTCATATTAGCATGTATATATGTTCATAATAGCATGATAGTACTCTCATTTTAGCATACGAAATTTATAAGAATAGACAACGGTTAAGTGTTGTCTATATGATTTCCGAAAATTATGCTCAAATATTACAAGTTTGCCACTCCGCCTTTGACCAAAAGTTGACCAAATCTTAGCCATCTAAATCAAAACAATGGATGGATGAGATGAGTTCCTAGTTCCCACATGGGGTATAGGTTCTCATTTGATCCATCCTCTATATATATATATATATGTATATATAGATAGATATATAGATTAGAAGGTAAAAGGCCAAAGATCTAAGGGGCGTTTGGTATCCATATACCAGTATATCATATATCAAATATGAGTAAGGGTATCAGATATCATGTATGGGTATCAGATTGATATCTGATATATGTGTTTGGAATGAACTTTTCTGACATGAGATATCAAATCCTAATTTTTAAAAAATAAAGTTAATTTTTAACTGAAATGTAATAATAATAATAATAATAATAATTTTCTAGCATACCAAATTATACTAAAGTATTTTGCAAGTGTGATTGATCATTACATTTCAACCTATCAACATTAGATCATCTTAATATACAAAAAAATTCATCTAAAAAATTAGGGATGAATAAATGTTTGATAGATAAACTATGATACAAAGTCAAATCTTAGTTAGCCAGCAGACAAGCAGGAAAAAAATGAAAAATCAATTAAGATGTAGAAAAAAGGCAAGGAATTCCAAAAATTATGACTGCCCAGATCTCCAAATGAAAATAATATGAAAAACTCAAACATGTGTTTCCCAGTTAATTAGGATGAAACAAACATTCTTAACCGTGAGATGGATGCACAACTTGATTAACAAATTGTACCCTTTGCACAAAGTTAAAATCTAACATCTTCAACGATCCATCCTAATTACATATCCTAAACAACTACTACAAAGTTCGATCTTAGTTATCAAACAGAGAAAGCAGAAAAAGGAACAAAACCAATTAATATGATTTCCAGTAAATTTTATCTTACAGTAGCAAACACCCACTGCTCACAACCTTAATTCCCACAAAATTATGATCGCCCAGATCTCGAAACAAAACTAAAAAGTTAACGCAATCATTTCTTTACAGTAGGAATGAAAATAAAAATAAAAAGCCTACTCCAAAGTTGAAGCAGTAAATTCAGCTTATTTATGAAATATCAGCATAAAAAGATGACGGCCCAGATGCTTAAAAAATGCAAAATATGAGTTCACTCGAAACTAAAAATTCAATCTTCGCAAGTATAAATCCAAACTAAGATTTGACTTTGTATTACTTGATTAGGATTTATTTTTTCCTATGAATTTTTTTTTCTTGTTTCTGAATAAGGAATTCAGAAATTTTCACCTTGAAATTGAAGCGGATGAACTACTGAAACAAGATTTTTGAAGAAGCATAAAGAATTTGGACTATGGAATTTGGGGAGGAGGAGAAAAGGATAAACGAAGGTTTTTCCGGATGATATATGAATTATACCGGTGTAAATATTGGTATATGAGATATGTTAAAAGTGAGGAACTGAGGATATGAGTATATCAAAGATATCAATTTGATACTCATATACTAATATACCAAACACATGGTATGGATATGACCCATTTTGATACTCATACCTGATATATGTATATGGATATCAAACGCCCCTAAATGTCAATAAAAAAATAGAAGATAAATGATATTAAATGTCTAAGTGTTGGTCAAATTTGAAAAGTTATCATTTGTTAAAAATATAAATGCTTTTAAAGATCCTTATATAAGATAAAAGAATAAGAATAAAACTAAAAAATAAAAGAATTAAACCAACCAAAACAACTGTTTCTCGGCAAAATCCAACTCGCCCCCGAGAATAAAACTAACAAAAAAAGGAAAAAAAATTAATAAAAATGAAGTATGAATAAAAAAAATTGAATAGTTGATTAAGTGAAGCAGGTTTCAAACCTTTAAGAAGTCGAGCAGAGTGAAGAGGCAGCCCCAGAACCACTGACGACAAAGCCACAGACGTTTACTTAAACTTTTTTCGACAGAAATATTATTTAATCAATATTTACTAATATTTTTTATTTATAATTTTACCCCTGCAATTTTACCTTAATATATGTATAGATTCAGGAAAAGGTCCAAAAATACAATCCAACTACTTCTAAAATTTCATCTAGTTGAAAATTTATTTTGGTCCAAATGCATCCTGAACTTTTTAAATGGGTGCAAACACACCTCTAGATTCTTGCATTGGAATTATAATATTCTTGTTTGTGGGAAATTTGTAGACACATGAATTGAAGGTTCCATTAAAAAGGAATGAGTAAAATATTAAGTTATATCATACATACACAACAATATTTGAACCCTTTCAATGTCTGTGGGAAATTTGTAGACACATGAATTGAAGGTTCCATTAAAAAGGAATGAGTAAAATATTAAGTTATATCATACATACACAACAATATTTGAACCCTTTCAATGTCTGTGGGAAATTTGTAGACACATGAATTGAAGGTTCCATTAAAAAGGAATGAGTAAAATATTAAGTTATATCATACATACACAACAATGTTTACACCCTTTTAAAGAGTTTAGTGGCGCATTTGCACTTTTTAAAAAAGTTCATGGTGCGTTTAGATGAAAATAGATGAGATTTTTTAGATAGTTGAGGCATGGTTATGGACATTTTTTCTTGTAAATATTTTTCCCATAAAAAAAAAGAATATTTTTTCACTAAATTCAAAGTGTCATAAAAACAAAGGTTAATAAATTGTAATCTGCATACATTTTTTTCCAATTATTTTGAGCAGCTGAAAAGCTAACATGACACGTATTCATACTATCTACATGTGTAACTAAACATGGACGTTTCAAATTTTTTTAATTATATTTTCATTTAATATAAATATAATTTCCTTTGTGATCTATAATAATGCAATGGATGTTTGTAGCAAAACACTTTTCAAGCAAAAAAATTAAAAATAAAATTAAAGTTTACTTTTTTTCAGCTACACAAAAAATCCGGTTGCATTTAAACTCGTTAACATTTTCCTGGGTGCATATGTACCCAATATCTTTTGTGTAGTTTTTTTTAAGGTACATGACTTCATTTTTTTTTCACTAGAAAAACATTTTGTTATCTATTTTTTACCGTTAAATTTCGAACTCATTCCTTTTTCTCCCAAAATAGTGTGGAAATCTCTTTAAACTCCTCAAAATCCTTGAAAAATATTCTCCACGCTAGAGCCATAAGGACCCGGGGTGGTCAATCTCCAAACAAAAGAAATGTATTACAGGCAATCATTCACTAACGAACTTGTGATAAGCAAATTTTAGTTATTTGTAATTCTCTTTTTGTGTCAAAAAATAAAAGTTTTGGCCAAAAAATTTGACTAGCCGAAAAAATCTATTGTGATATTTTAATTACTTATGATAATTTGAAATCGAAATTATTTTATGAACCCCTGATAAAGATTGAAAAAAAAAATGGATGTAAAGTCCATAACGAGAAGGCGAGAAGGGAGAATTTCCCCCCAATAAGCGTGCGCCTACGAAGAGCAGCTGAATGTTGTCAGTGGCATATGCTCCTTTGCTCCTATTATATAAATTTACATTTCTAGTTCCTATGTATTATGAGAATTTGTAAGAGCATCCACTATGGTGCTACCCATAGTAATGTCACATGTGTGCCACATCATCAATCACTCTTTTTTTTAATTATTTAATATTTTCTCCACTATGGTGCTACCTCACTTTTAATTCTTCATAGATCCCACTATTTAATTCAACAACCAAAAATACAAAAGGGGAGGAGAGAGAAAGCACCAAAAATGCAAAAGGGGAGGAGAGATAAAATTTTTGGGCCCACTATTTAATTCAAGAATCAGGTACTTGCAGAAGGGACTCATTCCTTATTTTGCTACCTTGACTTGTGTTCCACTATGGTGGAACCTGGTGCTTATTTTGCCACATAGATATAAACACCCCCCATAGTGGATGCTCTAAGTGTGGGCAAGAAAAAATGCCGCCTCATTTTTATCCAATCGAATTTGATACAAATTAAAATATTTTAATTACCGTATCGAAATTAAAATATGCTCAAAGGCAGCAATTTTCTCAGACATTAATTCTTAAAAAATAAATAAAATGCAACCTTTTCACGTTAGACTAATAATCACTATTAACATAGTATAAAATAGGCCATTACGGTATAACGACATAGTACGTATAATGTAAATTTAGTTTAGTAAACGATACTAAAATATGAAATATATATATATATATATATATATATATATATATCTTACTAAAGATAACAGTTTACTAATTTATTGTTTTCATTAGTGGGCTGACTCACCAAGCCCGTAACCCATGGTGCAATTAACACGTTCCAGCCAACTATTCATATCTAAGAATTCTCAATCATTGATTTGATTGCATGAAATGTTTGATTCAAAATAGTGTTATCGAATGGAATCATCTATCTATAATTCCCAATTTCCGCTATTCAATAACTAGATATACCTCCAATTCATAACTCATTACCATATTTCAAACTACTTTTCAAAGCAGTCTATTTTGACTCGACAAAGATAAACGAGATGACACCAAATGAAAATGACCACGTACAAAAATCTTGCTAAAAAAAATTGTAGTATCAAGTATTAGAAAGTTTTTTCCTTTCAAAACTGTAGACTGTAGTTTACTTAGCAATAAAAAAATAAAATAACTGCAGTTTATGAATTTGAACTTTGAAGGCCTTCATTTTTTAAAGGCCGTATGTGTGCTATTCGGCTATTGCCATTTCATCGCCATGTTTCCAAATTGTTCGCTGAGCTTCATCCTCTTGGCCACCGGAGAGGTTACTGGCGCCGCCACGGCCCACCAGCGTGGCTCCACCGTCTCGACGTATCATCATGCTGGTTCGGATAATTGTAACCATTGGGATACCCTGTTGAATTACTGAAATGCATGCGAGGCCTCTCATATGATGAATTCATTTGGTTTCTGTTTATATTATGTCCTTGTGAGTAATTACCAGATTGCCAAATTCTGTCCTCCCCCCTTTCATGAATTTCTCCATGATGCATGATTAGGGACTGACGGCCAGGTATACTCATGGGGTGGAAGGAGGGATGAAAATTACCTGTACCATTGTAATGGAACTCCGGTGGGTTGGGGAAGGCATGCAGATTTGTCACGGGAGCCGGAGCAGTCAGAGCATGCAACGAAGGACTTGGTCCGATGAATGCCCTTCTCCATCCTTGATCAGGTGATACATACCTTTCAATCACTCCATTTAACCGTTCCATGTTTGTTGGTATTGAGGGAGAAGCAATGGGAGGAGCCATTGGCTTTACCCGAGCCACCACATCACGTGCTCCGTAATCATGAATCATTCTTTTCGCTGCTTCCATGTTTGGCTTTGAGGGGTAAGGATTAAGAGAGTTCACAGGCTTCACACCAGTAGAATCAGGACCTCCATATTTTTTAGTTTGTCTGTTTATCATTTCCTCATTGGCTCTCAAAGTTGAAGACACTAGAGCGCTCACCTTCTGTTCTCCAACAGTTTGATCTGTGCGCGGATGTGCAGGGCCTCTAGGTTCACTGGTCACCTTTTTAGTTGGCCTATCAGAGTTCAATCCTAGTGAAGGACTTGGTCTTTTCTCTGCCTTTGATGTGCGTGGTCCACTTCCAGCAAGCATACCTCCTAGTTTGCTTGCAGATTTCTTGATTTCTGTAACAGCTTTAGAGCAAGGCGGAGAAGGAGATTGATTCTCTGCCTTCTGTGTGTGAGGTTCACTTCCAGCAGGCATATCTCCTATTTTACTGGCAGATTTCTTGATTTCTGTAACAGCATTAGAGCAAGGCAGAGAAGGAGATTGATTCTCTGCCATTTGGGTGTGCGGTCCACTTCCAGCAGGCATAACTCCTAGTTTACTTGCAGATTTCTTGATTTCTGTAACAGCTTTAGAGCTAGGCAGAGAAGGAGACTGATTCTCTGCCTTCTGTGTGTGCGGTCCACTTCCTGCAGGCATACCTCCTAGTTCACTTGCAGATTTCTCGATTTCTGTAACAGCATCAGAGCAAGGCAGAGAAGGAGATTGATTCTCTGCCTTCTGTGGGTGCATTCCACTTCCAGCAGGCATACCTCCTATTTTACTTACAGATTTCTCAATTTCTGTAACAGCGTTGGAGCAAGGCAGAGAAGGAGATTGATTCTCTGCCTTCTGTGGGTGCGGTCCACTTCCAGCAGGCATACCTACTAGTTTACTTGCAGATTTCTTGATTTCTGTAACAGCTTTAGAGCAAGGTAGAGAAGGTGATTGATTTTCTGCCTTCTGTGCGCGCAGTCCACTTCCAGCAGGAATACCTCCTAGTTTACTTGCAGATTTCTTGATTTCTGTTTCACCTTTCGAGCAAGGAAGAAAAGGAGATTGATTCTCTGCCTTGGGCGTCAGCGGTCCACTTCCAGCACGCACAACTCCTAGTTTAGTAGCACATTTCTTGATTTCTGTTCCAGCTTTGGAGCAAGGCAGAAAAGGAGATTGATTGTCTGCCTTCTCTGTGAGCGGTCCACTTCCTGCATGCATAGCTCCTAGTTTAGTTGCACATTTCTTGATTTCTGCTTCAACTTTAGAGCAAGGCAGCAAAGGAGATGGATTCTCCGCCTTTGGTGTGTGCAGTCCACTTCCAGCACCTCCTAGTTTTGGACATTTGTTGATTTCTGTTTCAGCTTTAGAGCAAGGCAGAAAAGGAGATTGATTCACTGCTTGTGGTGTGGGTGTGGAGTCGGACAGGACTGCTTTGCTCACTGGTTCACTACATCCATTAGCTAGTTTATCAACCACTGACGCAGGTGTTAAACTAGGTGAAGGCAAGCATGTGTTGGGTTTGGGTGCAGGAGCTTCATCTTCAGGCTTGGATGTTAACCCATTTCCACTCATCAGTTTCTTTATCATTTCTGGGTCGGTGAGAAATTTGATCAGCAGTTCAGTGTCAATCCGTTCTCTACTTTGCATTACTGCAGCAACAGTAGCAGCCGCCGCCGCCGCAGCAGCAGCAGCAATTGCCAGATTACCACATTCTAGACTATGGAGCCTATCGGGAAGAGATTTACCATGGACGGATTGGTCTTGAGAAGTGTTCACTGTCGCTGATGTATCAGATGCCATTTGAGCTTCAATTTCTTCAATAGGAATGATTGGGATGATTGGAGTCTGACTATCATCATGACAATCATCAGAATAAACTTCTTCACTAGTGCGTCGTGCATCCTGACTCTCTTCGCCAGCAGCAACTTGCCATTCCCTATTCAGAGCCAACTGTTGAAAGAAAACATTAGAGCTGGCCAGGTGAAACCAAACCAAATTTAAGATTACAACAGACTAATCTAGTATTTCACCTCCATCAACTTACTTTGGGAGGGCATTTCCATTTGATCTGACGAATTCTAGGGGTCTTCCTTTCTAATTGCTTTGTGTTTAGTGCAACATACCAAGCAAGGTGATTCTTCGAGCGCGCAGCAACAGGACGTGATGACTTTGGTTTAGCACCAACTCTTGCAGGGTGGTGCTCTGGTAACAAAGTCTTTGCCTGGTCCATTGAGAATAAAATAGCTCTGAGTAATTGTTTTCAATAAATTCACAAAAGATATCATGACATTATTTAACCATTGCAATCAAACTACATGTGAATCCTTTCTTAGTACATCCAGAAACAGCAGTCCCATTTTTACAAGACAAAACTCAAATAGAAGTGCATTAAGAATGAAGAGCTTTCTCCATGTAACAAATGGCAATTGCTAACATGTCCAACAGCCAAGAGCAAGCCCATCTTCTGTGCAAGAAGGGGTGATTAATAACTGAGATTTTATTCATTCTCAATGGCAAAGCTAGAAGGCATACACAGGTAACACAGCAATCCGCTTTGCTGGAATGGAATAAACATTTGACTGTTCCTAGATCTTTCAGTTTGCAGACAATCAATAGAAACAACTGTATTGCTTAATCAAGACTCCCAAAGAAAAAGAGAAACAAGTTTGTAGCTATGAAAGTTCATAGTCAAATATCTTCCTAAAAGTTCGCATTTTCTAAACCTGAAGATGACTGAATAAAGAAATAAAGCACCATGTTTTATTCCCACCAATATTGAGAACTGAGCAGAATTCCCAAGTAAGTGCACAGCTACCCCTGCGCTCTTTATTAAGCAAGAATCATTACTCTCCAATGGCAAAAGGTCAAATAAAAGAAAGAAAGAAAGAAAGAAAGAAAGAAAGAAAAGGACAAACCAACCAAACAACTATAGGAATCTAAATATGAATTATTATTTGCAAGTAGCATATGAACAATGAAGACGGGGTTTGGGAGATTGACAGCCCAAATGAGAAAAAATATTTGAAGGTAGAGGATTCTGAACCAACCATCCGCCAACAAGTAAACACGCGATGTGGCATTCATCACCAAAATATGCACAAACAAACTCATCAGATAGCAAAAATGTATGTGTCTATTCACAATGGCCCTAGCATCAAATAAGGAAAGTGATGTACAATAGTTAGAGTAGTTCTGACACGTGGAGAGAAATAGAGAAAATAACTGCATATCTACTTAACCGAGCAAAATAATTTCAGGGGACATGCAAAAATGTTGCAACTCATATATACAGTAACAAAAATTGTAATTGGTAATAGCCGGTTACATGTAATTTCATAATCGTACAAGGTAAGAGTATCAAATGTTGACCCACTAATGCATACAATTGCTAATAACAATTGATCCACAAATTAATGGTGAAAAATCCATATCCCCATGTTTTACAAGATTAGCTAATAAAATATAGAAGTGTTAGATAAATGAATATGCAAGATATTCCATCCTTAAAAGTGAAGACCAAAACCACATTCAATCATCAAATGCAAGTATTATTCATGCGCTATAAATACAATTAAACACATCAGATATAAATACGCATGGTACTCCTTTAGTGAAGACCAAAACCACATTCAATCATCAAATGCAGGTATTATTCACGCGCTATAAATACGATTAAACACATCAGATATAAATATGCATGGTATTCCTTGAGTGTGATCCACGCGCTTAAGTTGAGACTAGGATACCCTTTGCTTTTGTTCCATAGAAGAGGACAATTATATCACTCCATTTAGTATGTTAAAAACCTATTCCATCTTCATTAATATGCAAGATACCATTCCCTAAAAGAAGCCAAAAGCTTTATAAAATTACAAGTGTAATTGACGCGCTTAAGGTGAGACTAGGATACCAAGCAAATCCAAGTCAGTACACCAACCTGGATATACATTATGATCACATCCAGATTTTATGCATTCACATAATCTTTTATAATAAATGAACATTATCACCCACCATCTAGTATGTTTAAAAACCCATACCAAAAACCATTGCCAACCCAGATTAACATTTAATTAAGCATGCTTTCCTTTTTTCTTCTTCTCTCAGCCTTCCTTCTTTCTCGACCTCCGCCTCGACCTTCTGGGATCAACACCCTAGTCTCACAAATTGAAACCCCATTCGATCATCAAATGCAACTACTACCCACACACCACAAATATGATATAAAAAACATCATATATATATATATATATATATATATATATATATTATGTGTGTGTGTGTGGCGCGTGCTCCTTCCCAAAACTGAAGTCTTTCCATCAATTGTGATCCACGCGCACAAGTTGTGACTAGGATACCCTTTGCTTTTGTTGCATAGAAGAGGACAATTATATCACTCCATTTAGTATGTTAGAAAACCTATTCCATATCCATTAATATGCAAGATACCCTATCCTAAAACTGAATCCAAAAGCATCATCAATTACAAGTGTGATGTGATACTAACATACCTTGCATTCCTTTCATATAAAAGGACTATTATATCACACCATATAGAATTATTTAAAACCCTATTTCATCTCATGAAAATTAATTAATACCTATAGGCGAAAACCAAGTCAGGACACCAACCTGAATGTATATTATGATCCCATCCAGATTTCATGCATTAACTGATTCACGTAATCTTTTATTATCAACGAACATTATCACCGACATCTAGTATGTTTAAACCCCCGTACCAAAGACCATCACCAACCAGATTAACATTTAACTAAGCATGCTTTCCCTTTTTTTCTTCTTCTTTCTGCCTTCCTTCTTTCCCAACCTCCACCTCAACCCTCTGGGACCAGCATCCTAGTCTCACAAACCACATTGACACCAAATCTGAACCCGCCATACACTAGCTAACCTCTCAAAATCATAACATGGGGTTCAGTTTCAGAAAATTCCATTTCCTTCTCAAACCACCTCTTCCCAATTCTCCAAGTCCGGTCAATGAGCCACCCATGCCAAATAGTGACAGAGTCTCGGAGCATCTCAATTCCATTTGATAGACATGGCCAGCTCAAAAATACAAACCCCCCCCCCCCCCCACCTTCCTCCATCTTTTAAAATTTCTATAATATTATCATGAAACAAACATTTCTACTTTCATACATCAACCCAACAACCCAGAGATTTGTGCAACATTTACTATGGTTTATCAACGAATCGAACGCCAAAAGAATATAGAAACGCATCTGTATGTTTTTTAATTCTCAATTTACTTTATAAAACAAGTTTTTCCACATGCCGCTCGGTTATTTGATTCAATCAGAAAAAAACCATGCACCTTCATTAATATCCTCTCAATTCTCACACACAAAACTTAAGCAAGCATTCATCCATAACGAGAGAAGAAAGAAAATAGATTGAAATGAAAAAAAAAAAAAAAAACGTGAAAACTAAGTGAATTAACAATAAAAAACGAAACCAACGTCAAAGCTCAAGCTTAGAGGATGATGAAAAAATTAAAACTGAAATTCGAGTTTAGCAGAGAAAATGCAAATGCAGCTATACTTGACGGTTGTCGGCCACCTGCGCCGTTGAAACCCTACTAGCTTTCATTGAATTCTTCATTTCCGAATCATACAGCACCACTCCATAGACAGCTTTCCCGGTTCCGCATTAAAAAAATGAATTTCGCCAATTATAGCAAGTATTTGAAATATTTCGAAAACGCCGCTCCAGGTAAATTTAAGAAAAAAAGGGAAATAAAATTGAAACCTAGAATCTCAGATTGCTGTAATCTCAAAACCCTACTCTGATTATGGAGCGCGGGTGGTGCGTTTGTGTGTGTGTGTGTGTGTGTGTAGGCGCCTGAGAACACTGTCAGCAACCACAACTCAGCAATTGAGTTTTTGCGGCATTTTTCTGGAATTTTTATTTTTTTTGAATGGATTATTTTTTACACCCCTGATTTTGTGGTTATAGCCATAACTTCCACGTTGTTGCGATTTGGTTTTCACTTTAGCCCTTCCATTCCATCACCCCAACTTTTCTAGTATTTTTTTTAAACACGTTTGATATCTCTACAATTTGACATTAAAAAATTACGGCTTATGCATAAATTTAGTAATTAGGGGTTACCAATCTGGATTTGATGGACTTTATCTTGGACATGAAAAACCAAATTCTATTTTAAAAGATATATATGATAAATTTTAAATACAATCCTCAATTTATTCTCTATAGCTCTCAATAATTAAAAAAATAAAAATATAATCTATTATTATTATTATTATTATTATTATTATTATTATTATTATTATTATAGCCCTTGTTCATTTTAAATTAAATTTTCTAAAAGAAAAAGAAGAAGATAATAACAGTAATCTTTGCATCAATGTCTTTCAATATCTGCATCAATCTTTTTGTGTTTTCATTCAATTTTTTGTGGGTTTCTTTATGATTTTTGGCATGTTCTATGCCGCGTAAATCTTATATTTTCTCCGTTTTTTTTTACTCACACACCCGACCTGTGGTATTTAGGAGATTCGATTCTCCACCTTTTATGTCTCAATATTGCTCCAATCCCCTTAGGTCCTCCACTATTTCGCGCATCTTACAACAAATATATTTTAATCCATTATCATTGTGGTGATAAAATCTTACATCTATTAAATTATAATTTTACTGGGATGATTGTTGCCCGCTAATTTTTTTTTTTGTTAAACGCATTATTGCACCAGATTTTTATTGAGTTTTATCGATAATGGATTCATGATAACAATTTCCTTTTTCTTTCCCCTTTTCTTGTTTGTTAGATATTAAAGATGAACTAAAAAAAAAAGGATAAAGAAAAAAAAAAGAAAATGAAAAAGATATTGAAGATGAAAAAGGAAAAAAGATATTGAAGAAGAATTGGGGGCTATATTATGTTATAATTTGACGTTTTTCTTTGCAATATTTTTTAAGGTGAAGAGAAATGGGGGGCTAAGGGATAGAAAAAGCATTCAAGTCATATTTTTACATTTTTAAAATATCAGAGGCTATAAAGAGTAAATTGGGAGAAATATTAATTAATGACAAAAATAGATAAATTATTTTTTGTTCTAAAAACATCAAAGGAGAAATGTCATACTTATTTTTATATAAACAAATGTTTCTATTTGCTTTTTTATGTTAATGAATAATTACTAATACGAATGGGATAACAGATGTGTCTGGTTGAATTTTATATTGATAAATAATTAAAAAAATGGGTTTTTTTTTTCATATAATTGGGCTTAGTTGGTTTTTATATAACCATTGTTAATAATGAAAAGTAAGGCAGTTTGGGGTTTTGTAAGATTAAATAGCAATTAAGTGTAGATCATTTGAAGAAAAAAATAAAAATCTTAAATAATTAATTTAAAGGAAGTTCAATAAAATAGGAATTAAATAATAAATAAAATAGGATTGATTGAATAGTTGACTTTTATAAATATGTGGTCATGCCACATCAGCGGTGGACATGTTAACTCGTGCCCATAGTGGGTAGGAGATCGGTTCTTTATACTACACACATATTGGGATAAGGTTCAAATTAATCTCTTAATTATATCTATATCCATATATATAGAGAGATAAATTGGGATAAGGTCTAAATTTAATCTCTTAATTATATCTCCAGGAACACTTTAATTCCAGAATAAAATTTTAAACCAAATTGATCCCAAAACTTTCTAAAGGTATCAAATTGATCTCACAATTTTTTTAAAAATCTCAATTGATCCTTCCGTTAGTTAAAACACACGTTTTTCTCATACACTTAAATCTTTTAACACACGAACACGTACTTTTTTACGCATATATGGATTAATTAAACATATTTATTTCACAAATTTATATATATAAAAAGGGACATCTCCACAACTCTCTTTCTTCCCGAGCACAACATCTTAACTCTTAAAGATCAGAAATAGTACAGGTATGCATGAAGCTTGGGTTCATTTGGAAGCAAAAAATAAGACATTGTTTGCTCAAAGCCTCATAAGTTGATTAATGTAAAGAGTATCACATGCTAAATTCAAGAAAAGATTCTTCGTTTCACAACAGTTCTTCATATATACGAGAGGGCCATTCCCCGTGACATCAAATTAAGAATCTCAACAACTCATTGCTAGGGCACTTTGACAATATACATGTAGGATTTTATTCATATGAGCAATTGTGCTTAGTGCGGAAATGTGTGCACTATGCTCATTTACTATAATTTTATTATTTATTCTGTTGTATTTTAGTGTTGATTGTTTATTTTTATTGTCTTTCTTGTTATATTTTTGTGCTAATTGCATTTAATACTAACTAGCATTAAAATACACTAAAATAAATAATAAAATTATAATAAATAATAAATAAGTATAGTGCACAATTTGCATACAAAACATGCAGTGTTCATTACAACCCAACGACCCGTGTATATATATATATATATATATATATATAATGGAGTGGTTCCAGAGAGAACCAACTCTGGTAGGAACCAATCCAAACCCTTCAATTTTAAGATTGGATGGTCTATATTTGGTCAAAAAAGATGGTGACATTATTGTAAATAAAAGGAATATAAGAAAAATGTGGTGACATCTTCATAATTTTGTCAATATCAAAGTAAAAAAAAAACGGATTTCCTGGGCGCTTGTTAACAGAGACAGATGCATATGCTAACAAAGACATTGACGATGCTATTATAAGCATTGATAAGGCTAGGATTAATATTGATGATGCTAATATTATGAGACCATTGTTACATTCATTACAAAAAAAAATCTAACTTTGAATGCAAAATTATTTTTATTAGTAAATAATTAAATGACAAACTTTATATGGTTGGAAAGCTAGTCAACTCTAGTTTTCAACAAAAAAATATTAATTGTGGTCGAAGTTATATGGGTTTGATTGAAGGTTTCCAGTTATATGTGAATATATTGCAGATTTGGCTTCAATGCATATTACAATATCATGAGCATTATGAAATATATTCATTTAGCATTATGTATTATCATGAGTTTTGAAAATGTTTTATTGTCGCTGTTATATTATCAATATAAAAACACTAATTATCTTTATAAAACATTATAAGTCATGCTAACATAACTGAGTGACACTATTAACTAATCAATTAACAGTGCTAACATAGTTAAAAAAACAATGCTAACATAGTTAGTATTACATAATGCTATTGTTATGTGTATTACATAATACTATTGTTAGTATATATGACAATGCTAATATTAACATATTCAATGATAACTTAGTTTATGTTTTTTTTTTATCATTGTCTCTGTCTAAACTCACATAAAATGATAGAATGAGAGCAGTTGTGGCTGAACCTAACGTTTGTGCTACCACCAAGGTTGTGCCGCAAAATCTACTCTCGTTTCCCGTAAAAGAAATCAATCTCCTATAGAATTTCAACAAGGATTTGCAAAACCTAAATCATCGGTGTTTCCCTTCATTCAGACTGCCAATAATATAATATGTCAACTGAATGTCGCTGCTAACCAATCAATTAACAATGCTAACATATATAATTGTTTAGGCTAATATTTATCATGCTAACATAATTATATGGTATTGCTAACTTATTAATTAACAATGCTAAAATCACATAACTACTCTCTACATGCATGTGCATCTACTTTATATATAAAAATTATATATGATAACACTTCATTATAGATCATACTAAAGAATGCAATGACATTGTTAATATATTAATTAACGGTGCTAACATTGTTGTTTATGCTAATGGTTCATATTTTTCTAGAAATTTACTACATAAATTGTTTTTTACCGTACTAACATAACCAGATGATATTGCTAATGTATCAATTAACAGTGCTAACATCACATAACGGTTCTATGTATGCATATGTATCTACTTAAAAAAAATACAATAACACTCCATTATAAATCATACTAAATAAAACAATAACATCATTAATATATAAATCAACAATGCTAACATTATTGTTTATGCTAATGGTTTGTGAGCACATTGTATAATGGATTCCCATAATGTTCATAATCTCCCACCAAGAAGAACTTGTAGGGCACTGGATATGGCAGTAAATTTATAGCAGCAATGAGCACGTCAATGTAGTAACTACGAATCTCACTCATATTTTCATCATTCAAAACAAACACCTCATAATTCACCCTATTTGAAATCATAACTCATAATTTTCTTCCATGCATGAGTGGGAAACATACACCCCTAGGGGCTTAACCGTCGGTTTACCCGGCCAAACCGCTGGGGAGTCGATGAAATAGACAACCCAACTTATTCAGAATTTCAAAAATTAGATTCATCACAGATTTATCAGCATCAAAAGCAATCATCCATATTAAACTTGTCATTGTTAGCGTAAGCTTTTGTACCCCATTAGCACATATTTTAAGGCTCATTAGCAACAACATGATATGTTAGCATCACATTCTCATACGAAAGTATAAAATTATTGTTTATCTATAGAAAATATAAAAAGTAATGTTAAATCACGTTCTATCGCCGACCAAATCCTTGTTCAAGGATTCTTGCTTATTTCGCAGGTGTTCGCGTCTTTGTTTTCTAAGAAACCACTAAAGTAACCAAGATTGAGAAAGAAATTCAAACTTCCCCAATTTAACCCATCAGAGTCTTACAACCCCTCGTTCTGCTGCCGACCAAATGCTTGTTGAATGGTTCTCGTTTCTATCGTCGGTGTTCGCTTCATTGTTTTCTAAGAAATTACTAAAGTGACCAAGGTTTAGAAAGAAAACCAAATTTCCCCAATTTTGAACCCAGAGCAGTATTTTTTGCGGGAAACCTAATTCTTTACAAACAAATTCACCCATAAAAAATGAAGAAGAATTATGATGTGGACATATTATATTGTGGTGGCATCAACATCAATAATATTTTCAATGAAAGAAATAGAGAATGAGAATGATATAGAAAGAAAAGATAATTGAAGAGAAGAGAGAAAACATAATAAGATCGATACGACGAGGAAGAAATATTAAACATTATATATATATATATATATATATATATATATATATATATTAACATCATTATTTCTTAAGGGTTTGTAGATAATATCGATTTATTTTATACTTTATAATAATTGTATTAATTTTACATACATTCTATTAATTGAAGAAATTATATCATATTTATTAATAATTTTTATCTATTTATTTTAACAATTATAAAATAAACACATGCCATGTAACAATAAATTATGATTATTATTATTATTATTATTATTATTATTATTATTATTATTATTATTATTATTATTATATTGTGGTATGAAATCTATTTATTTTGTAATATCCCAAACTTTTTAGTATTTAAAATAATAGTTTATATGATTATCTTAAGGGTAAGCTAGGAAAGAAAATGGACCCTTGTAATTTTTTTTAAGATAAAGTGTGCCGTTAAGAGGGTTAGAGATACCCCGAGACCTTCTTATAATTTTTATTCAGAACCTACATACTTGTTCGAATATAATCATATCAGGACCTAATGATAATCCTATATTTGAATCATATCTAAATAAATCATAATTTATTTAAAATAAATATTATTATTATAAATAGTAATATTATAAATATATTGTTTACAAGCTAATTAAATTTATAAAAAAAAAATTATATATGTGAAGAGTGGTCGTAGGTGAATTTGTAATATCGAATTCTAACTTACTTAATAGCACTCAACAGAATTAGTTGGACGTGATGAAAACTAAAATTTTGCCCTTAGTACTAGAAATATTTGAATTTTAAAAAGTTTATTTTCAAGCTTTAGAACGTTTTAGGGATCTTGTTTATTTAGGTAAGAATTAATTATATTTATTTATTTATTTTAATTTTGAGGAGTCTTTGTATATAAAAAAAATTATTAAAAATAAATTACTATGATAACTATGATGGTTTCCTCTTTTCCATTAATTGTACACGTTGGTATTCATGTCAACTCAGCAAATTCTGGAAAACACTTGTCCAGCTCTTCTTCTCTTTGTTAATCAACCAAATACCACAAAAGTTTATTTCTTTCCCGACAGATTAACATAAAAATAAAACAGAACCATAATTTCAAACTCTTCGACTGTAAATCAAATTTCACAGCAAATCTATCAGTTTTAGTTGGATTCCACTGCTTAATACCTTAAACCATAAGTGTTATAGCAAACTCACTCCTCTTGGTAAGTTTATTTTTAATTTAATTCCATGTATTTGCTATGTAAATTATACGCCCATTAACCTCAGTAAATCTCCCCAATTTCAATTAACCAAAACAAAACATGAATTCATGTCTTTGTACACCACCAAAATATACATCACCAAATATGTGAAGTGAGAATTCACGTTTCCTACTACAAAATCAACAAATCCCTAAATTGTATAAAACTTTTCACCAAAATATATTTTCAAAACAAAAATTCCACCATCCTCTGCAAGTAATAGCCAATTCATAATATTTCTCTATTCCTTTTCATCAATTGTGTTTTACACATCAAAACCTAGAAATAGCTAATAACCTTACTGAAAATAGAGAAGTTTCATCAAGGTTGAACTGTCGTTGGTAGTCGAAGCAGGGGATGGCAACGTCGACTGGGCTTGGGTCTCGGTGACGTTTGTCTGAGTCGGGGTTGAGGTTGTGCTTACTGACCGGCATTGATCTGAGATGGCATTTTTTGTAACGACCAATTTTTCAAAATTATCATTTATAAATATAGTATTTTTAGTTTCGTCGTTACGATGAATTCAAATTAAATAATTTATATTTTAGTCGTCCCGCCTGCAGAGAAAATTAAAAGATAATATCAATAGTTCATAATATGAATAAAAGTATTAAAAATATACCATAATTTTTAATTACAAATTCTATAAATAATCCAAAATTCAGAAAAATATAATAATAATAATAATAATAATAATAATAATAATAATAATAATAATAATAAATAAAACAGTTACTTCTAATTTAATTTCCCCCTCAACATCACGTTCGAGCAACTGTAAATGGGCAGTGGTTTTATTTCCTCATTTACTCATCAAGAAATCACCTTTTATTCAATCATTGGACAATTCTCTCTTCACAAACATGTCAAACACAATATTTTTGTTCATTTATTAAAGCAAGAAAATTCTCCTGCTAGTTCGACTAAGGTAAATTATTTAAATTCTAAATTCTATTCAAATAGCTAATTGTATTATTCAAATTTTAACAATCAATCTGTTTCTTTCTCATCACCTTTGCAGAGATACTTCGTAGAATCAGAAAAAGAGTTTCAATTCAAGTTTAAAATTTAAAAATTCAGGTATTCACTCAACGAAAATCTTCATATAAATTCTTAATCTCATACTCCCCAAAATATTTAATCATATTCTTGTTCTTCTAAACTGAAAACTTTGTTTTCAAAACCTAAATTTTAAGGAAAGCAAATTCTTTCTTTCGACGTCCAATTTTGCAGTTTTATTTTAAAAATAAAATAGGAATCGTTTTCTCTGCATTTTTGTGTGTAGTGATGGGCGTTAAGTATTTTGAAAGAGTATAGAATAATGGATCATGAAATGGTGAAGGATTTGGATTTAGATATTTAAAGGGGTTAAGGGCCAAATAGGCCCTTGTACTTATTTGGGGGGAACAAATAGCCCCTCGAACTATTTTTTGTCTCGATTGAGCCCCTGTACTTTTATTGAGGGCTCAATCAAGCCCCTCCGTTAGCCCCCTCGCAAATGGCCGTTAAACTTGATTCAAAATGACGTCGTTTTATACAAAACGACGTCATTTTGTTTTTGCCAAAAAAAAAAATTAAACCCGTCCGCTTTAATAAACCCGACCCGTCTGCCTGCGCTAATCAAATATTAAACCCTCTTTAATCAACCCAACCGTCTCTCCCAAATTCTTCAAAGTATCAAGCTGAAATAATTTAGGGATTTAGGGTTCTTCGTTAAATTGAATCAATCTCTCGAAAATTTTGCAGATTTTTGAGCGATCTTTCTCAATCACGTTCATTAGGGTTTAGGAAATTTAGGGCAGCCACGTCACCCAGCTCTCTGCTCCACGTAGGACTGGAGGAAGCAACGTGGCCGTCCACATCGGAGTCTCTCTGGCCACGTCGGATCTGCGCGTAATTCACACGGCGGTAAGAATCCAGTTCCAAACCTCTGATTATTGCAAAAATCTCTATTTTTACATGCTCTGCCTCTGATTTGTGTTCTTTTTTTTTATCTGTAGACTTTGGTATGATGGATTGTGAAATAATTAAGTTGATATATCACAAGGGTGGTAGATGGGTTTTTACTGATTCATTAGAATATGTTGGAGGCACGGAAGTAATAGAAAAGGGGGATATGGACTTTCTATCATTCACACATATGATTAAGAAATACAAAGAACAATTTCGAATGTCAGAAGTTAATAAGTTGTGTTACTTAAAGCCTGGAAAAAAGTTAGTTGATGGTGTGTCAGTTCTTGAGAATGATGATGGTATTAATGACATTATTGCTAGTGTCTTAGATTGCAAAGATGATTGTAGTGTTCATATTTTCCCATTTGATGATATTGTTGTGAGGCAGCCAATTATAGACACACAATGTTCTGCAAATGTTGAGTATGTTCCAGATGTGAGTATGTTGGCAGATGAGGTTATCTTTGACTTAATGGGTAAGGGTATTAGTGAGGGTTTAGTGGCTGAGAAGAGTGTCAATGAAGGGTTAGATGCTGGCTTGGGTAAAGAGATGATGGATAACAAGGGTAAAGGGTTGTGCATTGAAGAAGAGTGTGAGCCAGAGTCAGCCTCTGGAAGTGAGTTTGATGTAGAGAGTGGAAGTGAGTCTGATACTACTGAAGGGTGCAGTGGGGATGAAAGTGAAGTTGAGATGATAATAATTAGTCAAAGTTCGAGGCAGGTTAGGTATGATTGTGATGTTGGAAATCCTCACTTTTTGTTGGGCATGACATTTGCTAATGCTCAAGAAGCTAGGTCTGCTATAGCTAAGTATAGTGTAGCAAAGTGTACTCCACTAAAACTGAATCCTAATGAAAAGCACAGAATTAGAGCAAAGTGTAAGAGTGTATGGTGTCCCTTTGTTTTGTTTATGTCAAAATCTGGTAAGGATTCAGGTCTTGTGGTTAAGACTTTTCACTCTGAGCATAGCTGTTTAAAAGACTCAAAAAACAAGTTAGCATCAGCCAGATTTCTTGCTAATGAGTTTAAGCCTTTAATCAATAACCAGCCTACTATTACCATTAAGGAGTTGATGAAAACTGCAGAGCAAAAAATGCATTTGTATGTATCTAAATCTACTTGTAAGAGGGCTAAGAAAATTGTGAAAGAAGAGTTGGATGGCATTTATATCAATGAATTTGGATATATTGGTGCTTACCTAGAGATGTTGAAAGTGACAAATTCAAACACAACTACTCAGTTGGATTTATGTGAAGAATCTTTGCATGTTGGAAGAATTGTATTCAAAAGGTTGTATATATGCTTTGAGGCTTTGAAGAGGGGTTGGAAGGCTGGATGTAGGCCTATAATAGGCATAGATGGCTGCCATTTGAAAGGGATTGTGAAGGGTCAAGTATTGGTTGCTGTTGGGAAAGATGCAGCAGATCAAATATTTCCTATTTCTTGGGCAGTAACAGATAAAGAAAACACTGATAATTGGATGTGGTTTCTGGAATTGCTTGTGAAAGATCTGGAGATCAATGATAGAGGGAAGTCTATTACTGTGATGTCAGATATGCAGAAGGTACATCTCCTTTCATTATAGTTTTTTTTTATGACAACAGCTTATTGTATTAATTTTCTTCTATGTATGTAGGGATTAGTAAATATTGTTGGGGATGTGATGCCATTAGCTGAGCACAGGTATTGTGCTAGGCATGTACATGCCAATTGGAGCAAAAAATGGCATAGTGAAGAGCTGAAGAAGAAGTTCTGGAGTTGTGCTTGGAGCACATTCAAGGAAGAATTTGATGATAATCTGAAGCTGTTGGGAGCTATTAGCAAGCAAGCTGCACAAGACTTTGTGGCTTATAATCCACAGGTATTCTGTAGAGCTTTCTTTAACTCAAGGTGTAAGACTGATGCTGTTGATAACAATTTCTATGAGTCCTTCAATGCAAGCATTAGAAATGCTAGGTTTAAGCCTATTGTCTCTATGTTAGAGGAGATTAGAGAGTGTGCTATGGCTAGATTAGCATCACACAAGGAGTATGTGCACAAATGGGCAAGCAATTGGAGTCCCTCACGTATGGATGTGTATCAAGAGAATCTGGAGAGAGCTTTTGGGCGTAAAGTGTTGTTTAATGGTGATGATGGGTATGAAGTAGGAGATGGTGATGATAGGCATGTTGTGAGGGTAGAGGCTGGCTTGTGCACATGTAGGAAATGGGATTTGACTGGGATCCCCTGTAGTCATGCAATAGTTGCCATTAATCATGCAAAGAAGGATCCTAAGTCATTTATCTCATTCTGGTACACCAAGGCAGCATACATGGCAACATATGAGATACTAATGGAGCCTATGCCCAACCGCAAGTTCATGAAGATTGATAGATTTGAGCCATGTGAACCCCCTCTTATTGTTAGGCAGCCTGGTAGACCCAGAGTGAAGAGAATCAGAAGCTCAAAAGAGTCAAGAAAAGGGCATGCTTCTGGATCATTAAGCAGGAAGGGTGTGGTTATGACATGTTCCATATGTCATCTACAAGGCCACAATTCTGTAACATGTCCACAAAAAGCAAAAGCTAAGGTAAAAATTTTCTCAATAATCTTATTTCATAGGTTATTTGCTTATTAAGTCTGTCATTTGCTAAGGTTTCTTATTATATGAACAAGATCAAACTGGAAAAATGAATGTAGAGAAAGGTAAACAGAAGGTTGGGAGAAGTGCATCCAGTCATCCAAAATGTAAAAGGAAAAACAGAAGCATGGTTGGCATGGGATTATATACTGATGACAACACTGGAAACTCAACTTTCAATGTGAGCCTTTGACTGTTTTTTGTTATATTTTAAAGATGCACTTTCCTTGCACAAATTACAGTTTGTGAACCTATTTGCAGCCTGGAATGAGCTCTGAGACAGTGATTACTCAGAGAGATCCTATTGCAAGCCAACCCTTATGCTGTGATCCAGATCCAACAACAAGATATCCAATCCCTAATGAGAGATAGCTACGCCGAGAACGACAAACCTCTGCTAGTGGTAAGAGCAATGCTACTAGAAGAATTGCATTTGCAGCTACTGGAAATCAATCTGTGTTGGCTACTAATCTACCATTCAAACCACCCGGGCCAACTTGGAAAGGCAAGCCTTGCACAACAAGGAGTGCACTGGAGAAGAAACAAAAGGAAATGAGGAATTCTAAAAAATAGTGAATGTTGGTTGTGAGCAATGACTCATTTTTTGTGAATGTTGGGGTAGTGATTTTTGTTAGCAACTTGGAAAGATTTTTTGTAAATGTTAGGGTAGTGACTGAGCTATGACTCACTTTTTTTGTGAATGTTGGTTGTGAGCTATGACTCATATTTTGCTAATGTTGTTTGTGAGCTATGACTCACTTTTTGTTAATGTTGTTGGGGAGCTATGAAGATCATTATTTATGTTATTTAAAGTTGTTCAAAGTTGTCCATTTAAACAGTTGTAATAACTATCATAAAATCAATCATTCATATTAAGATCAATTTACATAATTTCTTCCAATATATTGATCTCATTACAAGCTAAAAGTTCATACACTACAAATGATCAGTTAACTAAAACATCTTCTGAAAACAAAGAGAATACATCAAATACATTATATCAAAACAGATTTCACTTGAAATTTACATATATTAGCAAGAACCAAGATACAACCAAAGCAAGGTACAATATTTTTAGCTTATTCTTCATCATCTACACTTCAGCGTGAGTTTTCATTTGCAGCTCACTAAAATTGGCAGAAAGAAGTTCCATCTCCTCAAAACTTCCATATTTAATACATTTTTGATGCAATTGCTTATTCTCCTTCAATAGTTGTCTCTTCTCCATCTTCAATGTGTTTATCACCTCCTTTGTCCTATCACTCATGGGCTCAACATCAAACCACCTAAAATGATCACAGCCTCGTTTTGAAAGTCTCTCATTTGGTGGCTGCAATTAACAAATTTTAATAAATATTTTAAAATGATCATAGCCTCAGTTTTGAAAGTCTCACACACATAAAGATTTTCAATTCATACTTACACTATAGTTTCGGCAACTATAAAATCTTCTTCCGAGTTTTGCATCTGTCCACGACGTCCTAATCACTTCTGGGATGCCACAATCGCATAACTTGCTACCCTCACTCAAATTCGAACTTTGGCTCCTTATATATGAAGTTGAGCTCGATGATGATTGAGCCTCCATGATTACGAGCGAAGATTGAAGATTAATTGGCGTTTCAGTGATTGGAAGACTAATATTTTTGAAGAGAATTGGGGGATTTAGGGTTCTACAAGTGATGAACGATCTTTAGGGAAGAAGATTGGGTTGATTAAATTTGATCTTCATTACTGCAGGCAGGCGGGTCGGATTTATTAAAGTGGGCGGGTTTAATATTTTTTTTTGGGCAAAAACAAAACGACGTCGTTTTATATAAAACGACGTCGTTTTGAATCAAGTTTAACGGCCGTTTGCGAAGGGGCTAACGGAGGGGCTTGATTGAGCCCTCAATAAAAGTATAGGGGCTTAATTGAGATAAAAAATAGTTCGAAGGGATATTTGTTCCTCCCAAATAAGTACAGGGGCCTATTTGGCCCTTAACCCTATTTAAAGTTATGTTTTTCTCTCTTCTTAATTGCGTCGGTATTAATAAAGATTTAAAAGAACTGAATTTTCTTTAGGAGCTTTCTTTTTGATATTAGCATTTGAGAAAGAAGCTGGTTTAGTGCTATAGGATTTCTCAAGCCTTTCTATCTCTCGTGTCCTATCTCACCTCCCAAAATATATAACTGAATGTTTGAGTAAATGGATGTGGCAGACAAGAAGTGAACATTGAAACTATCAAAAGATTAATATAAAATTATCTTGAATTTTTAATTTATAATGAATGGTGTTTGAATCTTACATTTGTCAATTTTGTTAGCTAATTGTTGTGTACTTTAAATCACGTTTATAATAATACCAATTCAATATATAAATGAATTACTAAAACTAGTTAATTTTTAGACTAACTAATAATATTAAAAATATTTAATGTACCACGCATACAAATTGGAATAAATACAGAAAACATTAATTCAACTATTTAAATTTATAATTTTTAAACTTACTAAATTACTGTAAATATTATCTCTGCTAGGTGAAGGCGTGTTAGTTCCTACCAGTCTTTAACATTTTGCATTGGAAAATCGAGTAAAAAGTCTTCAAAGTAAAGGTGGGGAATTTTATACGCACGTGGTTATTTATTATCCATTATATATTGATCTTGTGATTTATTGTTCGACTGAGTGTTTATGTGAAAGTTAAAGTTAAAGTATGCCAGGGACCGTTCATAGGTCCGGGACCGTAAAAGTTGTCCTTGGGTCGCCCACCGTGCATGTGTATATGCATATACTTGTTCAGAGACCGTTTATAGGTCTGAGGCCGTGATAAGTTGCCTTTGGGCTGACTCCCCACTGTTCAAACAATTATTATTATGTGGCATGACATGAATGTCTGAATATGAATTACTCATTTAATATGTTTTGGATAATGCGTATTCTTCACTGAGTGTATTTGTTATACTCATCCCATTATTATAACATTTCAGATTGAGGAGTTCGGTGATGGCGGTGAGGAGATAGATGATAATTAAGTTTTATTTAAATATATAAGCTACTAAACTTTAGTTGATATTTCAGTTGGACTATTTGATTCTAATTTTAAATATGCTTAGATGTTTAAACTTATTAAAAACGCTTCCGCACTATGTTATATGAATTATATATTATGTAAGTTTCTTAAATAGAAGTTTATTAATGTATTATTATGATTTTCTAGTGTTAGTTTTATTCCATATTTGAGAAAATGTTTTAAATTCTCTTTCATGCATTATTTTATATGTTAGTTTTTATAAAATAAATAGCATTCTAGGTTTATAAAATTAGGGTGTTACAGAGTCTTGTAGTCGAGTCGCCGGAGAACTTGCGTCGGGTTTAGATGACTTCAGGACTGCGGTCGTCGATTGGTGTTCAGTTGTGTCGAGCTGTTCCATGGCGGAAGTTGTCGGTCTAGGACGCAGCAAGTGCGGCTGCAGGTCAGGGTCTTCGCGTCGTCGACGGGCAGTCGTGAGCTCATCGGTGTTGGGGTAAAAGAGAAATAGGGAGTAGAAGAATTGGGGATTTTGGGAGTGAAATTTGGGGATTTTCGATTTGATTTTTGTCCTTCTTATCATGATTTTGCAAAGAAGATTGAAAGAAAGTGGGATTTAGGGATTTAGGCAAGCAATTTCACTTTGGTGATTTATCTGATTGTTCTCCATTTCCAGTCGAGAGAGAGAGAGAGAGAGAGATGAGAGAAAAGAGGGATGAAGTTGAATTAGGAATTGTGTTTTCTAATCAGTTGTGTCGTGATTTCCTTGAAAGAAGAAGGAGGGATTTAATTGCAATTAAGTAAATTTCATAATGGCTCATCCTCATTAATTTGCTGAAATTAGAAAAAAAAAAAAACCCCTAGAAGATATAAAAATTTCATAATCACTCATAATTGTTTAAAAATACATTTGGATCCTATAAATTTTTCAGAAATTAATATCTAGCCCAAAACTTCATAAATTGATTAAATTAGCCCATAAGTTTCCTAATTTCCAGATTTATTAAAATTAAAATTGGCCCAAACTATTTAAAAATCAATTTAGCCATAAAATTTTATCTGAATTTTCTATTTGACCCATGATTCATAAATTAAATTTTTAGGACATAAATCTTGGATTTTTAGATATATTAGAATTATAATTGGCCTAAATGATTTATTTAAAATTATTTTCATCATAGGTGCGGTCCAATTAGGACCCTTGTCCACTTTGTGATTCTCTACTCAATTATACGCACTCGTTATTATCAGGTGGGCTATATTTTTCTCAAATTGTGTTCAGCTAATAAGCTCAACTGTTTATCAACTGTGAAGCATGAATATCTGTATCAAAATATTTTAGCTCACTGTTCGCGTTCGTCAGTATCCTACAAAAACATTGAGTGCTTAACTAGACTCGAGTTCGGATCCTTAAAGCTTTGGGACCGTATACACTATCCTTTATTAGACAGCTGGGCTGGAGGACGTGTATATAAGTTAAGACACTGTAGGAAGGGACAGTTGAGATAGAGCGTGCAAGTAAGGTTAAAAGAAGCTTTGTATACATGGAATGTTTCTGAGATTTGAAACCTTTCCATTGTTATACTTGTGTGGATACGATATTCATATTTATAAAATGATTGTGAACTGTTTATCAAAATTTCCCACTGGGTACGCTAGTACTCAGCCCAAATCTTTTCTAAAACATTTTCAGGTTGAGAGGCAGGCTGGAAGATGATGGAGCTGAGGCAAGGGCTGGCTTGTTGTTATATGCTTGCTCTTTTTGTGTTGTTCAGAAATCTTAGATACTCTAAATCAATTAAGTACTTGCAAACAATTTACTTGAGTTGAATAAAGATGTTCCGCGCTTGTTCCGTTCACTCTGATATAGCTTGTCTCCAATTGTTTGAAGCATGTTACAATTTCAGCATTTTGCTATAATGTTCCTTTATAATTGTTGGCGGGATAAGTTCCCTTTGATGATTGGTATTTTATTTAGGTTCTTTCTAAACGCCTTAGTGCGTGGTTCTATTACAGTTACAGAGGTTATGCTGTCCAAATTTCTGGAAAATATAACCTATTCTTGTCCCAAAGCTATTTCATTTAATTATCTTTATGCAACAACCCCTTCCCCCAGTAACGCACCGGTCCATTATCACTATTCTTCCGGGACTGGGGCGTTACATATTTAAATTTACGTGTTGCTGTATAAAATATATTTAATATGTTAAATATATAAAATAAAGAAACTATTCAATTTTGTCTGTGAAAAATAACAAATTCAATTTAAAAGCATAAAAATTATTTTAAACGTGTTTATAATATATATATTTGAAAATTTCTAAATAAATTTTTATATATGAAACTACCATTTGATGAAGTTATAATTATTTCTTCTTATACACTAATACTATTACAACTAAAATTTCAACTATCATCAAAATTTAAACTTAAAATGTATAAACCAATTTTCGTACATCATTCAAGAGATATACTAGTTACAATGTAATATTCGATCTTTCTACATTTTAACAAATCTATCCCGGATCCAAATTTGGGCACCTAAAATGCAATGTGAACGACATGAAATTCTACCCTACTGGTTGGGGTACTACCCCAACTGTCACGCCCCAAATTTTCATAAAAATAAATAATAACAATAATAAAGAGACACCACTTTATTTAATAATAATAAAAATAATTATTCAGAGGTTTTAAGCGGAAATAATAAAATATAAATATTTTATTTTTCTGACAACCATCATCTCATCATGCACGCACATCGTCCGGTATCAACCTGAAATAAATGATAGTTTTTGGGTGGGTACTATTGACTCAGTGGTGACAGCATTTATCCAAATTATACAATTATAACAAATTAAACTATATGTAGCCCCTGACTAAATTCGGGACATATGCAGCCCGTCAGCTAATAATATTTGTAACTCGTAGGTTAATAATTGTGAATCTCATAAAAGCATAATAAGGATAAATAATATGTGCGTCACATCGAATTCTCCACCTTAACTTAAACTTGACTTTTGGAAAAATAACAAGGGTTAGTTAATCTACGCGTCGCCTAATAATATAAATAATTGATAATTAATAGTAAACAATAAATAAGCTCAAAAGGGAAAAAAAGTCTACTGCTATAAAATATAAATGTTTAGAAGGAAGATTGGTTTTATTTTTGGTGTACTTTGAATGAAATATATAGCCCTCTTTTATAGTGATGGATATGAAAATGATAAGTCTCATTTTTAATATCCTGCATTCATTTTTGGGCTAAAGGGATTGGGTTAATGAATAATTGAAGTTGGCTGATCGCTCAAGTTAAAATAAATAATTGGGCTGGAAAAATAATTGTTGGGCTACATCAATGTAATATTGAGTTTATCTATTTGGGAAAATTAATAAATCGAACAAATAAAATAATATTTATAAAATAATAATAATAATAATAATAATGATAATAATAATAATAAATAAAAAATGATATAAGCGCGACTTATAGGGCGTAACCCGAAATAATATAACATGCACGGGTTAGAAAATAGCATTTTTAATTAAAAAAAATTCGGGTCACTACACCAACCACTAACACACTATTTAAAAATTAATAAAATTGTATTTGATGGATAATTAAAAAATTTATGAAAATATATTATTGATTAGGATACTACTCCAATGGGTCAGATATAATTTTCCTGCGGACTACTATAGTGACGTGTAATTTCAATATTGAATATAAAAATTGATGTAGAAATCTTGTCATCCACAACGGATCAAAACCACGCCATTTTGTGTAGAAATTTAAAATGAAAAAAAAAAAAAACATTTTCTAGGAGGCTCTTGTCACTGAAATGGTCGTTCTTTCATCCAATCTCCACCGCCAGACCCATCACACATTGCCACTGCCGACGACTACCATCACCCAATGACGCCACCACCATGAAAAGCAAATTGAAGCACTCCAAGAAAATTCAATTTAGAATTAAGTAACAATAGATTCATCTTTTATCACCATTAAAAGAAAATTGAAGCACGCTACAAAAAATCAATTCAAAATCCACCAACAAGTCCTCTTCATCAGAACACCCCTAAAGCAAATTTTTGAATATGAAGCGTTTGCTGTGGACAGTTGTAGTTTTAATGATTTTTGTAAAGATCTGTAATAAATCTGTTATTTCAAGAACTTTTCTTGTATTTTGGGTGATAAAAATGTAATCTTGATAATAAAGAAATGGGGGAAGGTATCGAGAGAAAGGAGAGGAAATTGAGAAATATAGAGAGAAAAAAGCTATTTCATTACTTGCCTAATTCAGAACATGAAACCCTATTTATAGTTCCACGTTTACAACCCTAAAACATTACTAACTGGGCCAAACAAGAAATAAGAAAATAAAGATATTGGGCCTAGCTAATGGCCACTTAAAGGAATTTAAATAACTACTGATCCAACTCCTCAAGGGTTGACCCGTCCACTCCATCGGTATAACCCGACCCGGCGCCTCCGCCCTTTCTTGACCCTTCATTCGAAATGACGAACCCTAATTCAAGATTGCATTTTTCTTCTCCTCCTTGAGCCCCAGCTCCTATCTTCTGCAATTCCCCTTGAGCATCATCCTTGTTCATGACATTATCGTCCGCTATTTGAGATCCTTGTCCACAAGGATCGGGCTTGCTCTCCAATTTGGCTATCCACCCAGAATTTTCCCATGATTTCAACCCTCTCCAGAACGATCCCAAAGTACCAATTATTGCTGCACCTCAGCGCCACCTCGGTGGACCATCCGTCTAGCCGAAAATCCACACGGGACAACGGTAAAGATCTCATCTTCATCATGGGCAGGGAGCTCTGTAGAGGGAATCACCGATGGACTCACCACCTTCTTCAACAAGGATACGTGGAAGATCGGGTGAATCTTGGCCTCATCAGGTAACTTCAGGCGATGGGCCACCTTGCCCACACGTTCTAGGATATGGTAGGGCCCATAATATCTGGATGCAAACTTTACATTCCGGCGGAGGGCTACAGAATTCTGCTGGAATGGTTGGAGCTTTAGGTAGACCAAATCTCCCACCTCGAACTCCTTCTCAGTTCTTTTTAGGTTTGCATATATTTTCATGCGATTTTGGGCTGACTGGAGATTAGCCCTCAGCTCTGTTATGAGCTGCTTGCGTTCTTCTAGGATATCCTTCACTTCAGTAGGGGTAGTGGGGAAGTAGGGTGATAGGGAATATAAGGGTGGAGTGTACCCATATAAAGTTTGGAAAAGAGTAGCCTTCAGGCTTGAGTGGTAGTTAGTGTTATACCAAAACTCAGCCAAAGGTAGCCACTTAGACCACTGTTTGGGGTGCGAATGCACCATGCTCCTTAAATAGGTCTCTAGAAACTGATTTACCCTCTCAGTTTGCCCATCAGACTAAGGGTGGTATGCAGAAGTCATGTCTAGGGATGTGCCCATAAGCTTGAATGGTTCTCTCCAAAATAAGCTTGTAAAGATTTTATCCATGTCAGTTACTATGCTCAGGGGTTGTCCATGTAGCTTATAGATGGTGTCCAGGAACACCTTAGCAATAGATTGAGCAGTGTAAGGGTGGGCTATAGAGATGAAGTGCCCATATTTAGTAAGCCTGTCTACTACCACCAATATGACACTCTTCTTGTAGGAAGTGGGTAGCCCTTCAATGGAATCCATAGAAATGTGAGTCCATGCTTGAGTTGGGATTGGTAGAGGCTGTAGCAAGCCAGGGTACAGTCCACTTGATGGTTTACTAATGCTGCAAGTACTGCAGCTGTTAACCCACTGAATAACCTCTTTCTTCATGTAGGGCCAGTAGAATGGCCTCTTCAACCTGACATAGGTGCCATAGATCCTTGAATGTCCCCCATAGGAGGGGTTGTGCATCTCATGCAACAGCTTTTGCTTGATATCTGAACCACTGCCAACCACAATCCTTCCCTTGTATCTGAGTATGTCTCTCATTGAGTCATAGTCTGGGAAAGTGCTGCAGTCCAATGCCTTAGAGCTGAGAATTTTAGAAATCCATTCATCTCCTTGATAGCTTTCCACCACTTGTTGTGTCCAAACTGGAACTGCAGTGGTAATGGTGTAGTATTCTCCTGGTGGATTAGGTCTCCTGGACAGGGCATCAGCTGCCTTGTTTTGGATTCTTTTTTTGTATTAGAATTTCATAATTCAGGCCTAGGAGTTTGGTAATCCATTTCTGCTGCATTGGGGTCATTATTTTCTGATCTAGTAGGTGTCTGAGAGCCTGCTGATTAGTCTTAATAATGAATTTATCCCCCTGTAAATAGTGTCTCCATCTTTGCACTGCCATCAGCACTACTAGGAACTCCCTCTCATAGATAGATAGTGCTTAATTTTTTGCACACAGGGCCTTGCTCATAAAGGAGAGAGGTCTGCTCCTTTGCATGAGAACTGCACCAATACCCTTTCCACTAGCATTTGTCTCCAGAATAAAGGGTAAGGTAAAATCTGGTAGGGCCAATACAGGAGTAGATACCATTGTTACCTTAAGGGCTTCAAAAGCTCTGGTAGCTTCTTCATTCCAGTGAAATGCTCCCTTTTTTAAGATGGAAGTGAGGGGCTTATTTAAGATTCCATACCCTTTGACAAACTTTCTATAGTAGCCAGTAAGCCCTGGGAATCCCCTCAATTGCTTTAGAATAGTTGGGATTAGCCATTTGACCATGTCTTCCACCTTGGAGGGATCTGTTAACACCCCTTCTGAGGAGATGATATGGCCAAGGTATTCTATCTTTTCTTGGCCAAAATGGCACTTACTCCTCTTAGCATAAAGCTGGTGTTCTCTCAGCAGTTTTAGGACATCCTTTAGGTGTTTGGTGTGTTCCTCCCAGGTAGAGTCATAGACTAAGATGTCATCAAAGAATACCAAAACTAACCTTCTCAAATAGGGCTTGAATATTTGGTTCATTAGAGACTGAAATGTGGCAGGAGCATTGCACAATCCAAAGGGCATTACTAGGAACTCATAATGCCCATTGTGTGTACTAAAAGCTGTAAGATACATGTGCTCTGGCTTCATTAGAATTTGAAAGTAACCTAATCTCAAATCAATCTTTGAGAAATACCTAGCCCCTTGTAATTCATCCAGTAGTTCATCTACTATGGGGATTGGGTAGTCATGCTTCACAGTTAGGCTATTGAGGTATCTATAGTCTACACACATCCTCTATGTACCATCTTTCTTTTTCACTAGCAAAACTGGAGAAGCAAATGGACTTCTGTTGTTTTGTATCATCCCAGTAGTTAACAGTTCTGCAACAATTTTCTCTATCTCATCTTTCTGATCATGGGATACCCTATAATGGTACCTATGTTTTGGAAGACTCCCTGTCTTGAGTTGTATTTGGCGTTCAACTCCCCTGCTGGGGGTAGCCCCTTTGGTTCTATAAAAAATGTCTGAGTATTCCTTCAGTAGTGTGTCCAGCTCTTGGTTTTGATCATGAGTTGTGGTCTTCAGCTTCACCATATAGACTTCCTCAACTGGGCAGGGGTACTGGTGATAGATCATCTGATAGAGAGAGTGTTCAGTTATCATATGGCATTCACCTCTAGTGGTTATAGCTTGCAACTTGACCCTCTTCCCCCATCCAATTCACTGTGAAAGTAATATTATCATAATCCAACTCAATTGGGGTGCAAGCTTTAAGCCAATCTCCCCCTAGTATTAAGTCACAACCTTCAGTAGCAAGAATTCTGGGTGAATAGGAGAACTGGTGCCCTTGGATACTCCATTTAAACCCATTCACCCTAGTAGCACTCACCATCTTGTTACCATTGGCTACCTTAACCATGATAGGTTTAGCTGCATCCAGTTTGCAACCAAGGCTTTGAGCTGTAGACTCCCTGATAAAACTGAGTGTACTGCCTGAATTAATGAGTATGTGCAGCTTGTGTTCCCCAACCTGGCCAAAAACCCTCATGGTAGTATAGTCTTCCTCACCTGATATTATATTAACTGCCATCTGAACCTCTTCCATCCCCACAGTTGGGTATGGTGCCTCCTCTGGATCACCCTCAGTGGTCATGGACTGCACATATACCATTTCCTCTTCCTCAGTCATAATCATGTATGATATTCTATTTTTGCACATGTGGCCTGCAGTAAAAGCCTTATTGCAATTATAGCACAAACCCTTCTCCCTCCTTGCTGCCATTTCAGCTGCTGTAAGCAATTTAAAGGGTGGTTTAGTTGGAGCAGACTGATTTCTTGAATTATTTGCAGAGCTGAAACCTTCCCTTCTACTTGATGAGGCATGCATTGGTTTAAAACTCCCCTTAAACTTCTTAGTCATGGCCTCCAGATTGTTTATCTGTTGCTGCCCTAATTCAATAGCATGATTAAGTGTGCTGGGTTTGAACATATGGATTAGAGGTTGAATCTCATCCCTAAGCCCACTAATGAAGCTTGCTATAAAGTATTCTTCAGTAAATTGGCCCTTATTCAACAACAAAATACAGGCCCTTAACTCCTCGAATCTCTCCACATATTAAGCATAGGAACCCACATGTTTCAGTTTGTTGAACTCAGCAATGACCTTAGCATCTTTAATCTCTTCAAACCTAGCAGATACAACCTCTAGGAACTAATCACAGTCAAGATCAGTAGCTTTAATAGTTAAACTTTGATACCACTGTGAGGCTCTTCCATCAAAATGCATAGTGGACATGGTGACCTTTTGATCATTAGGGAGATTAGGCACCATCCTGAAATAGCTCTGGCATTTTAATATCCATGCCCTGGGTTGATCTCCATCAAACCTGGGAAAATCCAATTTAGGGAGATGTGGGGCAGAATGTCTACCTGTGTCAACCCACTCTCTACTGGGCACAACATATTATGGTCTTGATTCAATTGGTTGACTGTTTCCACTGTGCCCTCCAGAGTTAGGACTCCCCAATATAGAATTTCCTGTGGATAAATTTTTTCCATTGTCAATGTTTGACAGCTGTAACTTGATTGATCCCAGTGTATTAGCAAGGTTGTCAAACTTGCCATTAACCCCTTGCACAAAGCTTTTCATTTCTTCATTTGCTTTGGTAATCTGTTCCTGCATCTACACCTCAGCAGCTTCTTTTTTCAAGGCTTTTGCCTTTAATACTTGATCCATTTATTTTTGTTGTTCCTGCAACTCGCGTAGCCTGGTACCATCGGCCATCTTGGGATCGAGGCTCTGAGATACCAAATGTTGTGGACAGTTGTAGTTTTAATGATTTTTGTAAAGATCTGTAATAAATCTGTAATTTCAATAACTTTTCTTGTATTTTGGGTGATAAAAATGTAATCTTGATAATAAAGAAATGGGGAGAGGTATCGAGAGAAAGGAGAGGGAAATAGAGAAATATAGAGAGAAAAATGATATTTCATTACTTGCCTAATTCAGAACATGAAACCCTATTTATAGTTCCAGGTTTACAACCCTAAAACATTACTAACTGAGCCAAACAAGAAATAAGAAAATAAAGATATTGGGCCTAGCTAATGGCCACTTAAATGAATTTAAATAACTACTGATCCAACTCCTCAAGGGTTGACCCGTCCACTCTATCGGTATAACCCGACCCGGCGCCCCCCCTTTCTTGACCCTTCATTCGAAATGACGAACCCTAATTCAAGATTGCATTTTTCTTCTCCTTCTTGAGCCCCAGCTCCTATCTTCTGAAATTCCCCTTGAGCATCATCCTTGTTCATGACAGCGTTGCAGATATAATGAACAGTGCAAAATCAACGAAGAAGAATGCAACAACATATTTTGATATTTATTGTAAAGTAATGAGAAATTCTTGCTTTTTGAAGGCCCCAAAAATGGGTATGGTGTTGGAGATTGTAATAGAGAGAGATACGATTTGAGTTTCACAAAGTCTCTTATCAGATTTTGGAAACAAAAATCAGACCATCAGACGAGGACGGGTCTGCGGGTCAACTCTGACCCCCCCCAAAAAGTTCGCCAGAAATAGTATCAATCTTAACACTGAAAAGTATCATTCCAAAGTACAAAAAGTATCACCCGTAACCATAAAAAGTATTGGGCCTTCCGAAGTACAAAAAGTATCACCTGTAACCATAAAAAAGTATTGGACCTGTAACTTATCGTATACGAGTTTCTTTAATTCAAATTATGATTTATTTCATCTCAATTAATGTTTAGAGCTTAGGGGTTTGGGGTTTAGGGTTTAGTGTTTTTTTAAGTTTTTTTTTTTAGAATTTTTTGGGGGTGTTTTTTAGGATTTAGTATTTTTTGGGTGTTTTTAGGGGGTATATTTTGTGTTTTTTAGGGTTTTTTGGGGGGTGTTTTTAGGGATTTATTTTGTGTTTTTTTGTGTGTTTTTAGGGTTTTATTTTGTGTTTTTTGGGGGTGTTTATAGGGATTTATTTTGTGTTTTTAAGGGGGGGTGTTTTTAGGGGTTTATTTTGTATTTTTTAGGGTTTATTATTTTTATTTTACGAAATAAATTAAATCAATTTATTTGAATTTTAGGATTCACTAACTTTATTTTAGGATATAAATTGTTGGTAAGAAAACAAAAGAACAGAATAGAAAATCGAAAAAATAAAAATGAAAAATCCGCACAGAAAAAAATACAAAAAAATGACGGCCCTGTCTGACACTAATTTTAATGTACGCAATGTGTACAAGAGACCAGCCCTTTGAGTTTTATTTCTTGGTGTTCTAGATTTTCTTTATTTACTTTGTTGGAGGCTTTTATCATCGAGAGAGCGAGAGGGACATGATGTTGTCATCACTGGGGATGGTGGTTATCGACGATTATTGGGTGTGATGGAGTGAAATTAGAATTTGGTTTTTATTTTTATTTTTTTAATTTATGACACAAAATAGGGTTGGTGTGGATTAAAACATTTCCACCTCATTTTTTATATTTGGGGTTGAAATTATTCATGATATATTTGTTAAAATTTTGAAAGGTGGGGCATTAAATAGTAATTAATTAAAGATCGGAATATTTTTGTGAAAATATTTTGAAATTGAGTATCAAACATTCAATATGTAATTTACCCATTAAAATATAAGTCGACCTCTGTGTACACAATTATATTGTTGCAAATGCTAACCAAAATAAAATTATTCATGATAGATCGATTAATATTGTAATGTATAAAATAAATTATATAAAATTAATGGTTTTAATTAAGTTCTAACCTAACCGTGATAATTGAGAGAAAAACACTTTTACAACTTCTAAAAATCTCATTATGGGTAGTTACCGCCTATTGGTGACAATTTGATCTCCTCAGTATGGTCACAAAATGAGATTGAAGTCACATGATTCTTTCTCTATTTGAGATTGAAAGGCACCGAAACGGCACTCAAGTCTCCTTCAATTTTGCTATTATTATGAATTTACTAGAGAACGGAATTTTGATGGATCGAAAAACTTAATTTCGGAGAAATATAGTATTGATAGAAATTAGAACCACCACTTCAAATGTTGTGTACAATAAATATTTTCAAAATTTATAAAATTCTAAGTTTTTTAGTTCACTTATTCACTACTTATATAACCTTTTTAATAAAAATATTCTTAATTATTTAAATTAAATTCAATCATTACCGTGCATTGAACGATTATAAAACTAGTAAATTCATAATAATTAAATAATTATAAAATAATTCGAATATTCAATTTAATTCAATTTCTTCTGACCACAACCCAATCACATGAACTTCATTCAAGTGATTTAATTCTTGTTTCCTACCCACCCCACCAGGCTAAGAAAGAATTTATTTAAAAGAAGCCCAATATTTCTTACTTAGGATTTGACAGATATGCCCCTATGAAATTTTTATCCACGAATATGTTTCCAGATCGATGGAATAACTAAGTGCTCATTTCACTTATTAACTATTAAGTTGAATAATAAAGTTAATTAATTAAATTCAATAATGTATCCTACATACTACCTTCGTTTCATAATGTTTGTTGTTTTATTTTTTTTATCTGGAATTAAGAATTAATTTTGTAGACAAATATACCCATCCCTTATATATGCCATAAAATCTAATTCATCTATATTTTCCTAAAAAATAACAATATTTTCTCTCTCCATATATTTTTCTCTCTTCATATATTATAGGTAAGTTAGAATCAAAAAATCTTGTAGGATTTGAAAGGATTAAAATTGGGAGAGAGGATGTCAAATTATATAAAACAACAAACATTTTGAAACTAAAAAAAAAAACCTTAAACAACAAACATTATGAAACGGAGGTAGTAATAAATATTTATTACTACTCCACGCCTACGCCATTTGACTTAGGTTCATAGATAAATAATACAAATTTACTAAATTTTGCATCGGAAAAAGAAGAGGAACTATATATATATATGTGTGTGTGTTTAGTTCAAGGCGTGTAATTTAGTTAGTATTTCTTCCTTTTATGAAGTTGAAGGACATGAATACGAATCTCAATCCTATTTATATGTTGTTATACAAATTTAATTTTAAAGGTATAAGAAAATATTTAATTATTAATTTTCTTAGAAGTACTTTGTTATATTCATTTTTACCTTATGAATATTACATTCTTGTTAATTGTTATATATGGAATGAATCGAATGTAAAGAGACACTTATGGGTGGGGGAAAAAAAGAAGAAGAGGGGTGCGTTTAGGCATTGCTTTTTTAAAAAAAAAATTCAAAAAAAAAATGAAATAAATGAAACACTTTTAATTTGAAAGAATATTTAATTAAATTAATAATTACTTGTTTTTAAATTTATACTATACATTAAAATAAAATAGTGCATAATTTTTTGAGAAAAAGTTTCTCGCTTAAAAATGTCAAATCATAAAATAAAATAAAATAAAATAAAATAAAAATATTTACACTTTTCAATTGATTGAGATATTAATTTGAGTAAAACATAAAATATTATTTGTATGCGGTTTAATTGAAAAGTTTAAATAGCTCGCACATGATCATTCTACAATTCCTATTATCAGATTTCAGAGACTACACCATATCCTACTATATTTAAAAGTAGGATAGTTTAGGGTTTTAATTTCCCACTAAAACTGTCCTACTTACCATAATTATAAAATTAATATTGAAGTTTTGTTTTTAGCCAATATATAGTACCATAAAAAAATGATTCATAATTAATTCGTTATAAACCGTCATCAATTATTGAATTAATTCATTAATCATATATTTTCCAAATTTAAATATGTTAGTCAATATATGTGATACCCCGACCCTTTTTGCTAAATTATAAATTATAATTTTAGTAAATGATTTCGAATTAATATTGCTAAATATTAATCATGTGAGTATGTTTGTATGTTATGCCGTTATTTTTATTGCAGGTTGTCTCACTCGAGCCGGTACGTCATAGCACAGTGATGTTATACTGAGTATATAACACAATTTAAATTTTAATACTAAAGTGTCGAGTTATGCGATAATGAATGTTATTGCATTGAATTTTGTTTGCCAAAACCTTGAACACCCTAACGCTGAGTTGATCGGGGGTCTCGCTGACCGGTCAGCGAGTCGGGGGTTCAGGGGGCGAAGCGCCCCGATGGGGGCTAGGGGGCAACGCCCCCTGCTTTTTCGGTATGTATTAAAAGTGCTTTGAAAATTTAAAGGAAAATGGAGTGGTTTAAAATAAGGGGGATGATTTTTGGCATGTCGCGCGCTCGCGGGGAGGTGCGCGCCCGCGGGGCCGTGCGCGGTCGCGAGAGACTGCGCGCCCGCGGGGCCGGCGAGGGACGCGCGCCCGCGGGGGCTGCGCGCTCGCGGGGAGCGTGGGCCGAGAGAGGGGTTCCGCGGTCGCGCGGGTCCGTGGATTTTCTACCTATAAATACAACACTTATTCATTTCCTCCTCATTTTCTTTCCATATGGGCGATTTTCCTCCCCCTTCTCTCTACAAATCTTTCATCTTTTGAAGTAGATTCTTCCATCATCATCTATCAACAAAGGTAACATCTACACCTCTCCTTGTTGGGGATTAAACACCCATTTCTTGTTGTTTTGGAAACTAGGGTTTGTTACCCAAATTTGAGGATTCTCGATTTTGTTGATTTTCTTGCTTGATATCTTGAACATATGGTTTATTTATCTCCTTGAAGCTATATGTGAAGTTATATCAAATTCTTATGGTTCTTTGATGCTAGGGTTTAGAGTTTTTGCCCTAATTTCCCCTTATTTTGTTAATATGGTATGGAGGTGTTATGATTGTTGTTTGGAGTTGAATTTCAAGTATGTTAGAGCCCTAGGGTGAAGGTGTTTGTATTTGAAATGTTGGGTCTAAAGGATTTAAAATTAGTTATGATCATGTGGTTTAAATGTGTGCCTGTAACGTGTTCGATCAAATGCTTCAAAGAGTTTTAATGCGTATTTTGAGTCCAAAATCGTAGTATGAGCTTGTATATCCATGATTGTGTATATGGATATGTTTGAAGACCTTAAAGTACAGTATAGCATGAGTTTACTCAAAGTTATGGTTTATTTGTATAACTCGACATCTAAATTGAAAAGAGAATAAAAGGTGCTAGGTGACGTGTTGGAGCTCGAGGAGGACAACTTGTGCACGGCCAAGAAGTATTTCAAAGGTTGAGGAATTGTGAAAGCGTCTCATAAGGTGGGGTAACTCTAAACTGTGAACACGTGTAATGTTATAGTTATTGTTGTGCTTTGATTGTATAAATATGAAGGGTCTTCGGACCGGTGAATGAAAGAGATCCTTCGGGGTTGACAAAGAGACCCTTCGGGGCAGAGATCCTTGTGATCGAATATAGACCTGTTAATGTCCTTCCTGGGGGGTAGTATGTCTGCGGGCATCCCTACAGGGCCAAAGATGTTCATTAACGGGGGCATCATGATGTTTAGACCCTACGGGGTTGAGACTAGTCTCCACAATGAAAAGAAAAGTCCATATGTAATATTTTCACTTGTGCAATTAGCTATAACTGTTTTCAGTGTTCCCCACTGAGTATGTTGTTAAATACTCACCCCATTCATTCAATGAATTTCAGGTTGAGGAGTTGAGGCCGGAGTAGGAGCGTTGTGAACACAAGAGAACCCCACAAGCTTGTGCTTATCTTTTGCATGCTCTTCTTTTGATAACACTCACATTATTATTGTTATTAGTACATTGATCACTCTTTTTGCCTTATGATCGATGATTATTGGGGATGGGAATAGCCCGATCTTTTGTAGGCCATGATGTATATAACTTGATATTATGAGAACAACTTAAAGGCGGGTCGTTTGACCTTGGAGCCTTCTATGTGCGAATTGTGTCGGTGAACCCATATGTTATGTTTGTTAATTTAGGGTGCTAGACGGGCGGGTTGCGTAAACCTATGAGCCCGATAGGTTAGGTGATTGCATGCTTAATAGGACAAAAATTTATATTGAAAATTATGATGCCTTACCTCATCATGCTTTGTATATTATCATATTTTGACCTAAGCTTCCGCTCATATTAAAATAAGCACACAAAATATGTATGTAAATTGTATGTTAAGTGACGTGGCCAAACGGAGTAGTTTGGGGCGTTACAATATATTACCAGATTCATATATATATATATATATATATACATATGCTATATCTCATTTCAATCCCAATCTAATACAAAACAAAATAATATTATACATAGAAGATCAATCCACAAAAAAATGTCGACTCTAATTTATACAAGTATAAATTTGTATAACATAGCATATCTTACATTTGATATCTATATTATATATACATAATAGAATATACATATATACATCTCAATCTCAATCTAATTAATATAAACCAAAATAATTGTTATAAACATAGATGACGAATCTATAAATTTGTGCATTGATTGCATTATAACGTACATATCATATATATGGAGCTACTCATTCCGGAAATTTGTGTGTAATAATTAGATGATAGATATGATGATAACGTCATAACGTATATGTACCATATATATTTCTTCACTGGGTTTATATATAGATTTCATAAGCAAATTATTATATATACACCATTATAATTTTTTTTTATTTTATGTTATAGTGTATAATTCCAGATCTTCGGCAATTCTTGTCACTGCAGATTTTGTCGATGATAAAAATTGTTCATCGGAGCGGTGGGTTCGGTTTCAACCCAACAATTAACCACAAAGTGTACAGGCAACTGACCAGTGAAGAAAAATCTTAATTCTCAATATTTGTTGATAACGATGGTAAAAAATATATATCTCGCATGTGGTAAAGATCGAGAAGAAATAATGAAGACATGAGATGAAATAAATATTTTATGCATGATTATATTTGGATGAATTTATGTATTAAGTTACTGATCATTTTCGTTCAATGATTATATTTGGATGAATTTATATATTAATTAATGGTATTAGGTTTTCATTTAATTATTTGGATGAATTTATGTATTTGGATGAAGGAGATATTTTACGCAAATTTAGATTTCATTTTATTGATTTTCGTTTAATTAATGTTGATGTTGTGATTTTGTTTTTAAACCATAATTTTTATTTTTATTTGGTAAAAAAACCACAAATGTTGGGATTTGGTTTTAATATTTTTAACACGTGATTTACTTAATGCATTAATTTTTTTATTGCTTTTGTCATTCATTCTACATCTGAACATCAAGCAATCTTAAATCATGTTATATATTGATTTTCACTCATTCATTCTTTTTTTGTTATTTTGTTTTAAGGTTGATTTTTTTTTTTGGGCATTGCACTAAATGTGTTTTTTAATAAGTAAGAGATTATTTAAGCTTTAAGGCATGCCTATAAATGCATTAGTATGTTTATGATGAATCTTCGTTTGTATGTTACTATGGGTGCTTTAATTTTTATATGTTAATCTCTTTCGATTACAAACACATGACACAATGACATATCTATGACTTTATATAAATCTTATAAGTGATTGATAATTGTGAAGAATTAGATCTTCGCAGTGATCAACTCATCTAATATCCACAAAAATGCATTCACCTTATGTTGATAGATCAGTGGTGATCAACTTAATTGATGACACTATGTCGGATGATTAAGACTTAAGAGTATGTCGGTTTCTTATTAAATATATATTTAATAGTTATTTTTTTTATTTTAAAATTATTAAATATAAATATATAAAAAATGCAAATAAATATATTGATTTTTGAAAATTTAAATGTATACAAGTATGCAATTTTAAAGATATGGAACGTAAATCTTAAACAAATCTTTAATATTTGATATTATTATTTTAATATTAAATATTAAATATATTTTAAATTTATAGATTTGAATTGAATTAAATATATTAAAAAATTGATATGATTTTTTTTAAAAATATTGATCTAAATTTTCTACATTTTAATTGATTAAATATATTTTTAAAAATCAAGATCCACATAAAAATTTTAAATTAAATATTATTAAGTTTTGAATGAAATGTATTAATTGATTTTTATCATTTTAATGTTAGATCATTTTAAAATTTTGAAGTGGTCTTATTTAAGTTTTCAATTTTAAACATATTTTAATAGTATGTATTTAAGGCATACTTAAATATTTTAATTTTCAACCACAATTTATCTCACATCGAATAATTAAGAAATAATATTCTATATGAACAAACTATAAATTGTGAAACCCAATAATGGTTGTGCATTTTTCTCGGTCTTTCAGTTGAGATCAAGTGTAATATTTGATATTCGATTTTATCAATTTAATACTAAAGACATTTTAAATTTTTTGAAATTAAATATTTTAAAATTAAAGACAATGTACTTGAATTTTTTAATTAAAAAATATATTTTTTTTACCACTTTTCATTCTTTTTTTTTTTTTTTTTTTGTAGATTTGGGAAGTTCTAAATTTGCATATCAACCATCAGGACCATGACGTATTATTTCTCTACAAGTAAGTTCATAAAGTTACATGTAATAACATATAACAAGACGGAGCCTGTGCGTTTTTTTATAATTTATTATTACATATTGTTATTTACTTATTAATTTTTCATTTATATTCTAAATCCCATATCGGTTGTATAATGAAAATTAAGATATAGGCTGTTGCATAAAAGTTCAAATTAAATTTTCAACTTTTTCTACATTCCACATCGGTTGTAGATTAGAAATTGGGATGTGGGTTTGTATAAAATAATGGATATACTTAAATTGAAACCTCAAATTAGTTCCACAACTTTTTTCTAATTTTCTTAATCCCACATTGATTGTAGATTGAAGAATTCAGTGTAGGTTGTGTATAAAAGGGTATGAAACCTCAAATTTTATATTTGGTCATATTTTGAACCACAAAATTTGAAAAACTTAATCGGTGCCTAATTGGCCGATTAATCGCTGTCGAGACCCCCTGGATAGTGAGGACTCAGCCTCCCCAATCTTACACCCAACTTGGGTGTTTTCGGCATGGCTTTTACACCCGATTTCGGTGTTTCCGGCACGGCTAGAGACTGCCTTAACGCCTAACTAGGAGGTTGCTTAGCCCAATTTCTCCAACATTTAAAAATACATAAGTAGTTTATAATTCAGTCGATATAATTCATATATTTATATACTCAATTCATAATTGAATATAATTTTATTATTGTTCATAAATACTTTTTAATAACATTCACTGTGCATCGCACATGTGGTATACTAGTGATTCAAAAAATAAGATAGTCTTGTATATCATCACGCAACGTGTGAGTTTTAAACTAGTTATATTTAACAGAAAAGGTGAAAAACACCTCTAATGTTTGCTACGGGGAGCAAATGCTCTTTTAACGTTTTTTAGAGCAAATATCACCATAATGTTTATCAATCGGTACAAATCCACATTCATTCCCCCAAAATTCAATTTTTTTTTTGGGTGGAAAAATACCCTTTGATTACATTTTTATTATAAAAAAAATCATCCCTAAAAAATTACCATTTATTAATTAAAGCTCTTCTCGATGTTGAATTAATCGGGAAAAAATAATTTTGTATGTAATAATGTATTAATAGAATAAACCATTCAATTCAAAAAAGTTTATTTATGTGAAATTAATTTCATTATCTCAAATACAATTTTTCATCTTAATTACTTATTTAATTTTTAAATTTAAAAGCCAATTAGTGTGCTCATAGTCACCGCCAAAAAATAATGGGCAATTTAGAAATGTTAATCACGAGAAGAATTGGCGTCTATTCGCTGATATGTAAACATTTTTTAGCTTAATCATTCATTAAAATTTAAAAACAGGGTATCAATGACAACAAGTAGTTCTCTAAAATATTTATAAAATAAAATAAAAAATCAAAATAGACAGGTTATTTATTTTCATCAAAGTAATTCCCAAGTAATTTTTTAGGGATGAAAAATGAAAAATATGTTAATAAAATTATAATTTTGCCCGAAAAAAATCATTTTTTATGGAGGAAAGTGCGAATTTGCACCTACTAATAAACGTTAGGGAAGTATTTGCTTTAAAAAATGTTAAGAAAAACTTCGTTTCTCAGGACAAACATTAGTATTGTTTTTGTAGGTTTTTGGTATATTTAATAATGATGTATATTAATACTGATAATGCGGTGGTCTATATAGGAAGATCTTAATTAATTAGTAAAAGAAAAGGAAGCATAGTAGTAGTAGTTAGTATAGAGTCGAAAAATCGCCCTTCAATAAATTCCAGTCTCCACTTCTCCACTTTCCATCACCTCCTTTCTAGTCTCTACCTCCTCCCCCAAATTTCCTCCAATGGCAACCGCCACCGCCACCGCCACCGGCTCCAGATCTGAATCGGAATCCTCCAATGGCGGCCTAAACCCCCGCAAAGTCGCCCTGATCACCGGCATCACCGGCCAAGACGGCTCCTACCTGACGGAATTCCTCCTCCAGAAGGGGTACGAAGTTCACGGCCTAATCCGGCGCTCGTCAAACTTCAACACGCAGCGCATCAACCACATCTACATCGACCCTCACAACGCCCACAAAGCGCTCATGAAGCTCCACTATGCCGACCTCACCGACGCCTCCTCCCTCCGCCGCTGGCTCGACACCATCCTCCCCGACGAGGTCTACAACCTCGCCGCCCAGTCCCACGTCGCCGTCTCCTTCGAGATCCCCGACTACACCGCCGACGTTGTCGCCACCGGCGCCCTCCGCCTCCTCGAGGCCGTCCGCTCCCACATCTCTTCCTCCGGCCGCTCCCACATCCGCTACTACCAGGCCGGGTCGTCGGAGATGTTCGGATCCACTCCGCCGCCGCAGTCGGAGACCACCCCCTTCCACCCCCGCTCCCCCTACGCCGCCTCCAAGTGCGCCGCCCACTGGTACACCGTCAATTACCGCGAGGCCTACGGCATCTTCGCCTGCAACGGGATCCTCTTCAACCACGAATCCCCCCGCCGCGGGGAGAATTTCGTGACGCGCAAGATCACGCGGGCCGTGGGCCGGATCAAGATCGGGCTGCAGAGCAAGCTGTTCCTGGGCAATCTGCAGGCGTCGAGGGATTGGGGATTCGCCGGCGACTACGTGGAGGCAATGTGGCTGATGCTGCAGCAGGATAAGGCCGACGACTACGTGGTGGCGACTGAGGAGTCCCACACGGTGGAGGAGTTCCTGGCTGTGGCATTCGGGTACGTGGGGCTGAACTGGAAGGATCACGTGGTGATCGACAAGCGGTACTTCCGGCCGACGGAGGTGGATAACCTGAAAGGGGACGCCGGCAAGGCAAAGAAGGTGCTGGGGTGGAAGCCCAAGGTGGGGTTCGAGCAGCTGGTGAGGATGATGGTGGATGAAGACATTGAGTTGGCCAAGAGAGAGAAAGTGCTTGTTGATGCAGGCTTCATGGATGCCCAGCAGCAGCCTTGAAAGAATTTTCATGAATATAGAGGAACTAGTACAGATTACAGAATGCGTTGGTGTTTCTTCATATATTGTGGTTTTAAGACATACACTTTTGTTTAGTATAGTTGCTATTTTCTTTCATTATGGTTTTGATGGGATCTTCCCAATCCTAAGCAGATTTTTTTTCTGTTAGGTTTTTAGTTGCTACTGATAACTGATAATTTCTTTCGATCGGATCCAGCTTCAGGCATTTAAAAAACTTATCATTGTAATGCATCAGATTCAATTCGGTTCATTGTCAAGAATTCATCAGCACTAGGCTTTGATCTGATTATTTCATCTACATGTCACATGACAATCGAACCACTTCTCAGAGATCGCTTTTATGTTTTCAATGCATCAAATTTTTATTTATTTTTATAAATTAAGACAACTAACACATACAGTGAATATTTAACTATCCTGTCTGATACTGAAACAACAAATAGGCTATCAAACATTACTTGGAATTTATGGGATTAGAGAGTTACAGTAGCAAGTCATCAACACATAAGAGGGGAAAATAAAGGTGCAACTCCACTAGACCTAATAAAATTGGCACGTAGCGAGAGTTGAGATTTTCTGTGAAAAATGTACAGAAAAATCAACTATGAAAAAAAGAGGGGCAAACAAACTCGACTATTGTTCCTGTTGTGGTGATTGATTTTCCTCCAAATTTTTTAAGGCCGAGATAGTCTTCTCATCAGTGGTGACTGCTGCTAATGGCCTTACAGAAGATTGCAGCGATTCTGGTCCCTCACTAGCAATTCTCTTGCATAATGCATCACAATTGCTAATGACTTCAGTTAATCTTCCTTTTAACCCTCCAAGTTCCACTTGCAATGCATGAACTGCGTAATTCGAAGATTATTACAATCAGAAATTAACAATGAGACAACACTAAATTTCGACATGATCTGTCCTCTTATAATGTATAAGCATTCAGGGTGCTCCTAAACTTTCTGATGGTTGGCAAAAAGTACTATATCAAGATTATCTTCAACTTAATCTACCAACATGATAAACTACATGGATATACAATAGATATAATCTCTAACAGTACCCTCTATCATAGACTGATGTAACTCAAAATTTCCAATAGTTCAGGGATACATCAGGTACCTTCTGATAGATGATTAGATGTGGTTTTTATTGCTGAGACTGAGTAATTGAAACGTTGGAGAAGCTTCATAGCCAAAGCATCTGCAACTTCTATTTTATTTTCGATCTCTTCCTGCATATTAAAGTGGTGGATATAGCATATGCATAAGTTTTTCCCTCCCTCTGTTGAAGAAAGGATTGAAGACAAGGAAACAAGAAACATGAAATGACCTTCTAACACATACTATAAAAACGCTTACATTAAACAGGTGTATAAGATTCTGTCCATGTTTAGATTATTGTTACCTACTTAAATGCACAATGATGAGAAGGCCAACCTGTCTTTTAGTTATCTTTTGTGCCTTTTCCTCCTGCCAATCACGATAAATTGTGAAAAGCTCCAGAAGCACATTAGGATCTAAGGTACCTAGACCAAATATAAGGGAAATCAAATTTTGGGGGTCAGCCAGATAGAAAAATAAAAACAAGAGTATTATACTCAGGTATGAACAAAAGAAATATCTTGGACCACCTGATACTTATTCCATGAAATTACGCCTACAATATTACTTTTCTCATCTGCAAGAAAATTGCACAAGCTTTTGACATTTCCAACAAAGTATTTTTACAAAAAAGTCCATCAACTAATCTCTCATAGCAAAATATACATTGGGGATTTTTTTTATTGCATCTCATTCTTTGACATTTCAAAAGATGCATCTCACCAGATACAACCTCATTTTCATCAACATATAAAACAGAAATGAAAATAGCACTACGAGCTTAATTCCCGTTTCAGTGAAAATATCTGCTAGTTCTTGGATAGTAGAGAGCAGAGATGGGTCTGAGAATCTGCAGTCTGTGGTGGTATTGAGGTTGTGCTTCCAGTATAAAAGAAAGCTATGCTGGAGGATCAAAGATTATTTAAGCACCGTGTGGTAGTGTTGGGGTTTTAGTATAGTGATGAGATGCTGTGATCATGTAGCACAGGGAGCATATCTGTATGTCTTGAGTAATAGCTTTACTCCACGTAAGACTAAATTTGAAAATCTATCCAAAAGCTTCCACAGGAAACTGACTCATGCCAAACTCAGCTAGACTAATCCGATGGAAAGATAAGAGCCAAAACACAACTATTCAATTGGCTAAAGCTAAACCATAAGAGAACAAGACTACAGCATGCTTTGATCATATGTAGTTTATTTGAGTAAAGGTAGGAACCATTAATAGAAAGGAAAACCAAAACAAATTGTACAGGCTATCCAGAACATGAAATATTACTCTGCAAGATGTGAATCATTGTACTCTGTTATTCAATACTAACATCCTTCGAAGCTAGAAAGCTACATTAAGTATTAGTTTCAACAATCTGCACAACATCTTGGATACATTTTCACAACATAGATAAGCGGAACACAATGCCACGACATCCACACCTAAGCCCCATAGGCCATCTCTCCCCCAAAAGCAACTGACTTATCTTGAAAACAATATAAGGCACTGAAATTGGTACATCAATGCAAAGAAAGAAAGAAAAAAAAAGGAGGGACAATTACCAGAAGTAGAAGAAGAAAGTGATTTTCGGACAAGGATATCTGTTAAGGTACTTTCTGCAGGGGTCGATGCCAGTATCGGATTCGTCTGTTCAATGTTCACACATACTAATCAATATATCGACATTCAAAAATAAACCCCAAAAAAAGAGAAGGAAAAAAAAAACAGAGAAAAAGTTTGAAATTAATGAAGTGAAGCGTTACTCGAGAATTACAATTTTGAGAGATTTAAGCCTCTCTAAAATGGGGTCTATGTCTTCCGTGCGCTCTGAAACTGTGGTGATTCCATCCTCCGGAATCTTCTCGCAGACACAAGCATATAGCAGAAAATGACAATAATATCAATAATCAAACAGAAAATTGCAAAATTGGAATGAAAAATTAATCAATTGATGAAGTGAAAATCGAGAAATGATAACTGGAGATGGAGTTAGGGCTAGGGTTTCTCACTTTGGAGCTCGAAAGAGATGATTCTGAAGCGCCCATGGACAAACAGTCAACACCGGAATTAACTAATAATGATGCTCTTTTTTTTAGCTTTTTTTTAGCTTTTTTTTTATCATCCTCCACGTCTCTTCACTATATATATAAAAAAACAGAAAAAGAAATCACATGTCACGATAATACTTAACTATTACAATTTATCTTTTTTTTTTTTTTTAATATATGATTCACAAACTATTATATAAAATTAATTTGATCTAGCTCCGTGTTTGATGTCTCGATTGACACAATGCACAATTATAATTTCACCAGATATATGAGAAACCCCATTTTTCTAAGAAAAAAAAATTAAAGCATGCGTGTATTATTCTTATTTTATTTCGTAATACATTTATGTGTATGCTATTATATTACTATATACAGGTACTAATAAAATGCTGTAAATTTCTTTAATAAATAAATAAAATGACGTAAAAGAAAATTACAAAAAATATGCAGACGAAGCATGTAAATTAGTCCCCACGTTCAAAATGATTATTTTAAGGTCTGTATATGCATTATTTTCCCCCTCAGTTTTTGTTTTTGAGGTAACCCCACTCAAATTAATTATTTTGTTATTCGATTATTATTTTTTGTCACATACTCTGCAGCCATATATTTGACATGAATGATGATAAATCGAACCCGTTTTGAAATTAGAAAAAATAAAATACACTAAAATGCAAACTCCAAATAATTTAAAATTTATTTTCAATTTTGTGGAAAAGTGGGGGGAAAAAAAGAAAAAAAAAGTGCAAACCCTCGTAATAGGATTAATCGAATTTACGTAGACTAGAATAATACAGGCCCGATCACCATGATAGTTCGGAAAACTGGCGCCGACAAATCAGCGGCGGCGAAACCTCCGGCGGCCAAGAAAGCCGCCGCCAAGACGGAGAAGATGCCTCCTTCCGCCAGGGTAAAGGCTGAAGTTTCTCCGGCGGTGACGGCGACTCCGAAGACAGTCGAACCAAAGCGTGCCTCTGCCGGAACGCCAAAAGGAGTTGGCGTCGCCGCGGATTCTAAGCCCGAAGCATCAGGTTTGTGATAACAAATTGTAATAATGCGAATTTGTGACCCCGCTTGTTTTTTCGAATTTCATGTGATAAATCTTAGGCAAATTCTTCTTATATGCTAGTATGAATTTATGAATTTTTTTGGGGATTCGTTGTTCATAAATGGCTTTAATCATCATATTTTCGTTTGGAACAAATGTAAATATAAGTTTCATATTCCATGTCATATCGCAGAGCCAACATGTAAAATTTGCTAAGAAATTAAACTGACAACAGAATGAGAGAGTATCGATATCCACAATGTGATCAAATGATCGTTACAGAGTTGCGGTTGGCATTCTGCCTAACTTGCCTAAGAAAATCTTTTAGATATGCATGCAGCTCATGCAGCATTTAAATAGCTTCATTAAAAAAAAAGTAGCTTATAAGCTGCTTAACTTCGGCTATGAAGCAACTGATCCTATGATATTTTGATATCCATGTTCATCAATCAGACATAGAAACTACCCTTTTAAGGACTGCATTTTTTTGGGAGCATTAAAATCCAAATTAGATCACTCTAAATGGGTTTAACGGTACATGGCAGTCACAACACATAGTAATTTGATGTATATAGCTCATCATTGGATTGAAAATCTGACATAGTTTGCTTGACAAGAATGACAAGAACCTTTATTTGAGGTCACATGGTTTCTGCGTAGGCTTATCCGATCCCATAATTATGAAATTTGTTGTGTCATAAGTTTCTCTGTTAAACTGCATCTGTTTAAAAAGGTATAGGTCTTCACTTACCAAGCATTTGAGTTTTTCAACCAATCTGAAATATTACCAACTACATTGGCTCTTTTTTAGGAGATGGGCATTTTTCTAGATATGCATGCTTCTTTGTTTTTAATTATTAGCTTTTCTGTGTCAGTGAATAGTTAGTGGCATTTTGTTCGAATTTGTTACAGTTAAACAAGTCAGCCAGGTGTCAACGGTAGCAAAACCTGTTTCTAGAACTAAAATAGTAAAAAAGGTGATAAGGAAAGTGATCAGGAAAGTTCCTGCATCAGCTAGAGCTGCCTCTGCTCGTACCATTGCATCAGGGGCAGTTGATTGGGTAAAAAATGAAGAGACTATGAAAGAGAAAACATTACAGGATATAAAGAATACAGAAGCTGGCAACAATAATCCAGCAGCCGATGATAACCCTTTATTTGAAAATGTTGAGCACTCTAGGTTGGAGAATGAAAACAGTCGTAACCATAGAAATTTTATTCAGAAGGAAGAAGATGATGCGGGTGAACCAGAAAAGCACTTTATTGAAAGTGGTGAAAATTTGTCTGAGACTACAGAGCCTATGGTTATAAACAAAAAGCCCGAACCCTGTGCAACTATTGAAAAAGAAGAACTGAAGGAAGAAAAGGAGGAACAGATAAAAATAATTGATAAAGGAGATCTTAAAGGTGAAACCATTGAAGTGGAGGACTCCTGTGATCAGGTGAAACCGGAGAATGCTTTCCTTGATGAACACGATGATGGAAAAATTGAGGGGCTCAGTGATCAAGAGGTCCATGAGGACTTTGGGGGTGAAGATCTTGCTGATGATGACGCACCAGAGAATGAGGCAAAAGTTGAGACTTTGGAAGAGGAACGCTTACAGTTAAATGCTGCTGCAAGGGAACGCAAGCTAAGGAAGGAGAGGGAGATATTTGTTGGTGGGTTAGGCCGAGATGCTGTGGAAGACGATGTTAGAAAGGTATTCGAGTATGCAGGTGAGGTTGCTGAAGTTCGCATGCATGTGGATCCATCAACCAACAAGAACAAGGGTTATGCTTTTGTCCAGTTTGCGACAAAGGAGCAAGCAAGCCATGCTTTGTCTGAAATGAAGAATCCTGTTGTACGAATCGCACCCAAGTACCATGTGTTTGTTTTGCATAAAAATACTGTAAAAATGATGAGCGTATTAATGTTTATGTATCTGTTACAAGTTTTTGTCCATATCTGTATGCAATGCTTTAGTGCAAATCTGATGTTTTCTTTTTATTAGATACAAGGAAAGCGATGTGGGACTGCACCAAGTGAGGATAATGACACATTATTTTTAGGAAATATTTGCAACACATGGACAAAGGAAGCTGTAAGCTGATTCCTATTTCCTTTGGTTCCATTTATGTTCATTACCTCATCTCTTGTTGTCTATGTTTAATCAATTGGCAGATAAAACAAAAAATGAAGGATTATGGTATAGAAGGTGAACAAAATATCACTTTGGTGGCAGATCCCCGACAAGAAGGGTTGAGTCGTGGTTTTGCATTTGTTGAATTTTCATCTCATGCTGAGGCTATGTTGGCTTATAAGAGACTTCAAAAGCCTGATGTTGTGTTTGGGCACTCAGAGAGAACTGCCAAAGTGGCTTTTGCTGAACCTTTACGTGAACCAGATCCTAAAGTAATGGCCCAGGTTAAATCAGTGTTTATTGATGGACTTCCTCCTCATTGGGATGAAGATCGGGTTAGGGAGAACCTCCAAATTTTTGGGGAGATTGCCCGGATAATGTTAGCACGAAACATGCCAACTGCCAAAAGGAAGGATTTTGGATTTGTTGATTTCAGTACACATGAAGCTGCAGTTTCATGCGTTGAAGGTGTAAATGAAAAGGGATTGGGCAATGGTAACTCAAAGGTATATTGCTGTTCTGGATTGATTTAGGGTCTTTGTGTATTAGTGTAGCTACCAGGAAGGTTATTGTGATATTATGTAATATGGATATGTCGCCCTTAGGAATACATCATAATAATGTTCTAAATGAAGTTACTCACAGATGATTAATGTGGTCATTTCATATTATAGATGAATGTTGGGGGAATGACGGAGGAAGTTTAAAATTATGTAACCTCCTTTGTGCTGATTTTACTCTTTGACAATCTCTCTCTCTCTCTCTCTCTCTCTCTCTCTCTCTCTCTCTCTCTTCCTGCGGGACATGACTGAAATCCATGCCTTCTTTTTTCACTTTCTTCACTTCTCCATAGGTTAAAGTACATGCAAGACTTTCAAATCCTCTACCAAAGATGCAGGCTGTAAAGGGTGGAATGTGTGGAGGATTTCGTATTGGTCATGGTTGTACTGGAACTTTTTCTATATTTTCTGATATTGATTCACTTTTTTCTGTGTCATTGAGATCCTTGTGCCCATTTGTTTGCAGGAAGGGGCATTGCACGAGGTGGATGTCCTTTTAACAGATATGGGTAGGGTTTATATCCGCATGGACCTGGATATGGTAGCAGGATGGGCTTTTCAGATGACTTAGATATGCATGAATTTGACGATCGATATCCTCGTTTTCATGGAAGACCAAATTTTGAACGAGGTGTTGTATCCTCCCTTGGCATTGTTCTCTTTCCATTTTCTAAAATGAAAATTTCGAGGACAAGTAGCTATGGCACTGATCTGTAAAAGTAAATGGTGCAACTCATGAGCAGGCAGGAGATGGGGTTTCAGGGGAGCTTATGAAGGCCCACCGCCTGCAAGGCCTTACCCTGGCAGAGTGAGGCTTGGTGCAAATAGTACAGGCTATGGAGACTATGATTCACATAGGCAATATCCATATTCTTTTGAAGAGGGATATGACAGGTCATTCACAGGAAGTCATTTTGATGATCCCTATCCTTATGATGACGTTGACCATCGAATTAAGAGGCCGTATTACATGATGGTAAGCAGATAATTTTCAGTGCTTATTTTCATGGGTGTTTTCATTGGGAAGGAATTGTGTTGAACAGCATGCAGTAAGGCTTGTGTTGAACAGCATGCAGTAATGCTGTAGCTTTACTGTTACTGACTTTCTGTTTAGGACCAGGATCCCGATCTTGCAGAGCCTAGCAGACATCGTCCTCGGTGGGACCAGTCAGATCCTGTTATTCCATTTCATAGAAATAGATATCGAGGTATGGGGATTTTAGTGCCATTCTTCTTCTTTATCAGTTGATGAGTACTTGTTCACTCCTTACCATCTTGGTTTATGTTAGCATCTGAGGATCTTGGAGCTGATGGTGGTTTCTTCCGTCGTAATCATTATGTTTCTGATGTAAGAGTCATTGTTTTATCATTTCTTAATTGGAGGTTACTTGTAGGACACTTACATTCATTTTATAATTGTGTACAGTACGGTGGTAGTTCATATTCTTCATTTTATGGGGATGATCGTACATATGGGCGTGGCTTTTATTATTAGGCTCCAGGATGCCAGGTGCTTCTGAATGTGAATTATATATTCTTTACTTGGGGGGTGCAAGACAACAATTTTCTTGTTACTATGTTTTACCAATTGGATATTTGCAGGTGATTCGGAATTAGTGAAGTTTCAGCTCTCTGAGCAGTGAGCAATGAGAAGACAAGATTATTTTCTCTGGCGGGCCGGAAGAAAATCTGATGGCTTTCTTGCATTCTTCCTGTTATCTGTTTTGGTGTTGCTAATCCTTCTTCCTGTTCGCCCTTATCCTCTGTTCATTTCTTTCCTTGCCTCGCATTTAGCCATTTTTCACTTTTTTGTTTATATATTTAGAATAGTATTAATGACTTTTAGGACATGGCTTGTGAAAGGACCTTAATCTGGATAAGTGTAAGTAGCCTGGATTCTACTACCAAAGTTCTAAGATGGAGCCCATTGTTATGCTAGTTTCGTGGTTAAGCAATGAGCATGTTGAGGATGCTGGCTATACTATTGAGATGAGACAGACTTATTCCACTACTAAATTATCCTTTTGGGTTGAGTGTGTGTATGACTACTTACTTGAATCTTGAGGAGATGAGTTGGACTTTCAATTTCTTAATAGAGTGCAGTCTCAGATAGAAAAAAAGTAATCTTTGATGTATCTTAAGCTATGCTTTTTATGAAGGAAGCAGCATTTTTCAAATGATAGTGTTAATTTTTGGAGATTATTGCAATGGAGTTTGGTTTAGTTAGATATTGTTTGCTCTCAACTCTTACACCCACGCAGAAGTGCAAAACCAGTTGAGGCTTTACCTGTTCCAATATAAAGGATCAGTCAATCAAACTATAGATAGTAAATGGGTTGTTTTGAAAATAGATGAATTGCTGGTCGATCTACATTGTGTTAGAACTTAGAATTGATGATTGATATATTTGAAATGTGAGCTCGGAAAATTTAATGAATAATAATATATATACTTTAAATAAGAGGTGGTTAGATAAATGATTATTAATTTTCTGGTTTATTGGTATAACAAGTTTTTGGTATTATCTCAGCAGAAATTGTAAGGTTTGCGCCATAGTCTCTAGAAATATGGTGTCATTTCTGCTGGGTTGTTGAATTTTATGCAATTAGTCGACTTTTAATGTTATGGTGACAGAGTCATTTCTAAGGAAAAGACATATTGAAGGCTTGACATCACATCTAAAGCACGTCTCTGTTGTTTCATGAATAGATTACTGTAGTCACTCTGGCAATGGCTTGAATAATGCTTCCTGTTAATTAGATAGATTTTACAGCCAGTGCTCTGCTTGTATGGTAATAACAATTATTGTTACTATGTCGTCAAACAGAAGGGTTTCGGTTTTCCGTTTGACTGTGTTGGTGATTAAACCTTTTTGGTTTTAATGCCTAGGCTTATAATGATCTTTATTCTGAACAGGATTTGCCATTTTAAAATATTTTGTTCTGAAGGTTCAGTAGTTTATGCTAGTTTGAAAAGAGGAAGATCTACTGGTACTTCAAAATGCAGAGAATATGTCAGTTGCCGCCTGGAATTGCACTGTGTCATCTGTGTGAGCTAGACTGACTGCGAAACTTGATATAGTATTAGTAAGAGGAAAGATTTCTCTCTCTCTCTCTCTCTCTCTCTCTCTGTAATGTTCAGGTTAAGTTGCTAATTTTCACATATGGTTTTTTGCTCTAAGGCTCAGTTTTTCTGATGCTAAAATATGTCCTCCCCTTAGGTTTCTTTATTTGATTCTGGTATGATTGAGACCCTTTTGTCCGAACTGATATGGGCAAGATCAGAATTATTTTAGGAAACAGTTGTTTTGGATAGGCTTTTGTATTCTAATGTGATATCTTGCCCTAAAGATCCTATAACCAGTTAGTTTCCTTACATTGCTGAACATTTCCTGGTTATGAGTAGGCATGGATGTTGCTCGTGGAGATTGTCAATAACAACAAATATCTAATGGAACAGGTTGGAGGGTGCTCGGGTTTAATGTTATTTAGGAGGGTACACCAAATGTTTCTAAAGCTGCAGACTAGGGAGATTAACTTGGACTTTGTTTATTTGGTTTTTAAGCTCATTGATGGTTAGAAATTCTTTGCCACTTCTCATTGCATCCTGAATTCTATCAATCGTACTCGTGTCTTGTCTGCTATCTGTCAGTGTTTTCCATTCTTTCATTCCTTTCTCTTCTATTGGCTTCTATACCATATTTTTCCACAACTTTGTTTAATTTCCAAGTCAAGGATCATGTATATAAACGTGTTAATTCCATTGACGTGGTGATGAAATGCCATTTTGCTGATCTGGATTCCTCTGTTTTGTGCCTGTCTACCGCAGTTACTGGTATGTTTATTTTTTAGTTTTTGGTAATAAAACTCTTGGGTTGTGATGACCAACTTGCAGGTTTGAACGTTCACAATATTATTGTGCTTTACTTTGTCCTTTCTTACTAGTATGAAATTTGAAGTTCTACCCCACTGTGTTCTTCCATATATAGATAGGGAAAGGGATAAAATAAATAAATGAATAAACAATCTATTTGTTTGACATGGATTGTAATTCCAGTTCTAAATAATAAATATACAATCTACTTGTGCAACTGGCGCCTTCAAATTTGGCTCCAAGTTGTAGGAAAGAAGCATTGTTGATTGTTTATAGATAATTTATCTTAATTAGTGCTTATATGACGATGAAATTTTCCAACATTTTGTCTTATGATATCATAATAATCTAGATGCTTAAAGATTTTATTTAAACAAGAATCCATCAAATATTTTCGATAAAATCAATGAAGCATCATTGAGGAGTATAGCAGCGCGACCCTGATTGACAACAAAATGTGTTAAAATTTAATTTAGAAGCATCATAAACATGAAATGTTTGGATCTCATAACCAGAATACAGATTGTCAGTTAGGCTTGAAATGGTTCGACTTGATCTGATTTTTAAGAATTGTATACACTCCAAATAAGAATCCAATCAAGGCAATTACATTGGATATTAGCAATTAAAAAGAAAATTAAAAAAAAAAAAACTAAGGATGGAGTAGAGTAGAACATAGCATCATCATCATCATCATCATCATCATCATCATCTAACTCCATTACCTCTGCAAATAAGCAATATGTTTTCAGATATAGAAGCTATTTAAGAGTGCTGTAACGGTTCGTCCCATGCTTAGCCCAGTGCTCCTTCAGATCAAGAGGAGAGGAGAAGTCGTACCCCTCTGCAGCGAGTCGATTAAGCAACTTGTTGAACGCGCTCCCACTCATCTTTCTGCCACCAACCCGGGAGTAGCGCTTATTTGCTACCTGGGGCAACGGGTACATTGAAATCGTGGTTGTACAGCAGGCTGATTGCCAGCCCCCATTTCCCCATCTATAGCATGGCTGTGGCGAACCTGTGCACGTGCAAACCGGCACTGGCATGGCAGAGTCATCAAAATTAATTTGGTTTAAACCCAGATTATCCTTCCAGGAGCCTACTTGCTTATCTAGGTACTCATCATCACTTTCTAAACCCTGCTCATTATTCCAGCCGTTATTGTATGCATCAGAATTTACCTCCTCCTTAGGTATTACAGCTTCAGCTGTTCTTTTGCCAGCCCTCGGAGGCTTGGCCAATTTTGTCGCTTTTCCATCTTTATCTTTCGTCTGCCTCCCTCTTCGAGGCTTGACAGTAGTCTCAGCAGTCTCTGCAACACTGATGTCGTTGCCTCGTAAGTTTCCTTTGGGACTATATGCAGCTTCCGACAAACGCATTTGTTGTTGCTGCTGCTGCTGCTGCTGCTGGTACTGAATACGTTTACCTCCACTTGTAAATTCATTTCCGAGTGAATCAGGGATAGTACTATTGTCGTTCATTGAGCAATCTCGATATCGTAAAGAAGCAATTGCTTCATCCCGTTCTTGTATGGCAGCATTTCGTTCAGCCATTGCAGCATCCCTCTGTAACATTGCCATATCCCGCTCTGCAAAAGCCCTTTTCCTCTCCTCCAATGCCATGTTCCTTTCTCGTATGGCAGCATCTCTCTCAGCCGTGATGGCCATAAAGGTCTTAATAGTCAAGTGATTGTGGTCCTTCATTAAGGTACACAGTCAGTAAAAATAGTTGCTTTGCCTCTTGATAAGAATGAGAGTTTAAACATACCATTCACAATATACCAAGCTATTGTAAATGGTTTATCACTCCTAACTACTAACACGGCCGTGTGAAAGTGTGATGCCCGAAAAGAGATGATAATGAGCAGAGACAATATACTTTCATACAATTATGTGTATGTAGAATGCACTGTCTACAAAAATTGAGATATAAAACTAAATTCAGATAGGCACGAGATCATTGTAAACTGAAGTATTCTTACCATCATTAAGAAGAGTATTTAGTCTAGAAATCCATCCCCTAAGTGGCCTTTCCTGAAAAAGTCAAACCACATACTTCAGATATCAAAGCTCATCAAATACAATAAACATTCAGCAATCATTCTCAAGTAATTTTTGCTGTGTTTGCTAACGAAAATGACTTAAGTTCAATTGGAATTATACAACCTCCATGATTTAGTCATCAATAACGTAATCAATTACCTGCTACCTGCTCAATTATCAAGCAGATGAAACCAATTTACAGGTTACAGTCTTCAGATAGAAGACGATTTTGCTAATATCAATTACCAAATGATATGGGCTAACTTCAGGAGAGAAAGGGAGAAGCAAAGCAAAGCAATTCACATACATTGGGCTCCTTTAGATGGTTGATCAAGTAGTGAAAAGATGTTGCTCCTTTATAAATGGAAAGCTCCCATTGAGGGAGAACTTTCAAATTAAGCTGCCTCTACAAGTTTGACTGGCTGTGCCAATTAACAAGATAATGGAAATGGAGGGACAGAAACATTAGCCGGTCACAAAAGGAAAATGCCTGCAAAGAACTCATTTTTTGTAAGCCACAGTGCTCAATTGTGAAGTCTTGGTCAAGAAGGCCATGAAATGAGCTTCTACCTGGTAAACGCTACCGACTTTATTTTATTCTAACAGCCCAATATTCCAGTACAGATTTCAAATACAACCTCACAAACAACTCCTCTGATCCAAAAACAATGTGGCGCCTCTCTCATCTATTCAACTTATATAGCAATATGTACCTCGCTAACAACTATTAAGAATTGTGAGGATCACTAGCATTTCATGGAGGAGAAAGGTAAGGCATATAACAACATGGAGAGAGAGAGAGAGAGAGAGAGAGAGAGAGAGAGAGAGAGTTGGACGAAAGATTCAAGCAGTTCTTGTCTAAAAGAAGACAGTGAACTCAAGATAGAAACACCACCTAATTGTTAATGCAGCTTCTTTCTTACAAGAACGAGTTTTTTTCCCTTAATTTTCTAGCTTCTAGTAAAGCATCCACTTTAACACATCCCCCCCCCCCCCCCAAAAAAAAAAAGCTAGTACAACAACACCCAAAAAATGAAAAAAAAAAAAGTAAAAAAAATTACCAACCAGCACGCAGGTGCAAGAATTTCTAAAAGCGAATTATAATCTTCGATCTTCACAAACGTATCTCCACGTACATTCAACAAGAATTGCTCCGAAATCACAAGCTGTGAAACAAAGATCATAAATCAGAACGGCAAGCTGAGCAAATGCTTAAGATCAGAAAGACGGAAACTGATTTCAAACGCTAGCTCGAAAAATCAGACGCTTAACGACGATCAACGTAGCAGATCGAGAAAATCAAACACCAGTAAATTGCAAAAATAATTAACATAATTTGATCATACCAGAGAGAGAGAGCTTCCGGCGATGAAAGCTTCAAAGACAGCAGCTACCTCTTTCTCTCTCTCTCTCCCTCTCCTTCTTGCCGGAGAGAAGAGAGCTGAGTGTGTGTGTGTCTATCCGCCGAGTTGCAGGCAAGAGAATAAAAATGCCTCTTTTTCTCAACGAGCTTTTCGAATTGGGGAATTCAATTCTGTCAAAGTGGCGTCGTTTCGGGAGTTTGGAGGCTAATACGACGTCGTGCGTTGCGTTTGGCTTCCTCGGGTTCGGGCCGTAGTTGAACCGGATAGCGTTTTCGGACCCCATTGTCCTTGCCGGACCTTTGTCCTTGTGTTGACCGATTACCTGCTTTTCTAGTCAACATATTTAAGGCTAAAACTAAAAACTTAATTTCACATTTGCCCCTTTACTATCTTTTTTATTATGAAATAAATAATATTAAAATACCTAAACTTTGGATGGATTTGTTATAGAAATATTTCAACGTTCAACTATTACCAATTTAATACTAAATTTTTGAAAATTTTAATAAATTTATTTCGTGATCCGATTGATGGTATTTGAAAATACATATGGAAAGTTAAATTGAAGTGAAATTGAACTTATCACTGGATCTAAACGGTCCACGTGTGTTTTAGGTACCGAAAATCAGATTCCGAAATAAATTTTTTAAAATTTTCAAAAGTCGAGTATCTGATTGAAGGTTGAATATATTGGTAAAAGTCTCAAAATTCATGTATTAAAATGTAATTTTCCCAAATATTATTTGAATTCAAAACTTGAAATAATCAGGTCCAGTTATTATACATAATTAAAACGTATCGGATAGTTGCCATCACTCATAATGAGTAAAAACTGATGAATGAATAATTTAAGTGTATTATTTTGGTTGCGTGAGATGATAATTAATGCAATATTAATATAATTGCAAATATTAATTAATCCTTCATTAATTCCGCACACCCTTAAAGTTACTAGGAGACCATTTGTGTAGGTGCTTTATAACTGTATTTTCCCATTTGATAGAATACATTCACGAATCGAATTTCTTTATCGATTCGGCCTTTCGAATTGTTGAAGAGTACTGCAAATTATTATGAATGGGCGTGTGTGCCCAGTATTCATAAATAAATAATTATATATATATATATATATTAATGTTTTTTTTGATGAAAATTCAATCAGTTAAGATCACTACCTAAAAATTTGAGTTTTGAATTAAAGATTCACCGTTCGCCCATTTCCATGGAGCAATCTTCTCACTTTGAGGTAAAATTTCTTAACTTTGCACTTTGATTCTTTGAATCAATATACCATCGTTAATGACTTCAATTTTTTTTGTATTTGCGTGATTATATTTGCTATTCCTCTATATCAATTTATAGATCTTTTTTTCAATGAGCTTTCGTGAATTGCATCCTCAAATTTATGTTTTTATTTTGTGATGTGTGAAATTTAGTGTGATGTGTGAAATTTAGGTTTTCCGTGTTAAAGTGCATGTGTACATAAATGTAATCTAGTAATGAAAAGGGTCGAGCCCACAGGGAAAAAAATAGATTTAAATATGCACATACTATGACATCGATTCATATTTGTTATCTAGACTTCGGAATGGAAATTTGATTGATTTAAAACTAAATAAACAAAAAAACAAAATAAATAAATGCAAAATACAAAGGGTCGAGTAATTGATAGAAAGAATACTCTTAGGATTGATCTACTTAGACTACTTAGCACAAAATCCGATTATTTTGGACGATTGACTCTCGATTCAAGCTTACCAAGACAATCACTAAAACATCCTAAATCTCATCTCGAAGCATTTAGAAAGTGGGGCACACACGGTTAGGATTATTGTCTCCAATTAATGCCTAATGTGTGCTTACCAAGAGCACCAATGATCCAGGTCTTAACAACTATCATAAATCTCTCGATTTTAAAGATAATTACCATTTAAATTCTTATGATCCTATGTTGAAGCTCATCTCTTGAATTATGAATCAACATATATAATCATGCTCATTAAATATTAATTAGCTCTCACCAATCAATAATAAATATCATCCATACATAGCAAAAATTCAAAGTATAAGCAAAAACCATCAAACATCCAAAATAAACATTAATTGTGCTTCATAATCCGAATAGATTCAACATCCCAAGAGTATTTAAAGATTTAGCTATACATCATTAAATGTAAAACTAAATTCCAACTAATAATAAACATGATTTCAACAAAGAAAAAGAAACAAAGAAACCCGTGGGGAATTTGATCTTCAATTTTGGTTTCAAACTTGTTTGTCTTGGTCCTCCTTCAATTACTCTTCTTCTCTCATCTTATCTCAATATTTCTCTTTCTATATGTGGCTACTAATGCGAGGCTCGTCCTAATTTTGAAATTGGTCTTTGTTTATTTAGTGGGGAAGAAATTAGAAATTAAAAATAATAGAAAATTGGGGAGAAAAAGTCAAAAATCCTCAAATTCAGGCTTGGGGTGTGATACGGGCTTAGTCGTACCCCGAGGTCGCGTCAATTAGCGCGAATGCGCCATGGTCGCGCCTCCGGGTCACACCAAAAATGAAGAAAACACAGCCCCTGAATCAGACCGTCACCCGCGCCTAACTCGGGTCGCACCTACGGGCGTTAGCGCGTTGGTCGCGCCTCCTCTACTGCTCCGATACCTTTCCCGCTTTTACTTCATTCTCCCTCGTTTCTTATCCGATTTAGGTGATTCAATTTGTGGCACGCTCGTAATTCAATCCTCTATATTCTCAAAATATTTATTTACTCAAAATGTCTTTTATGAGCTCTCACTTGTCAAACTTGTCTGTATCAGATTTATCATCTTCATGTGCAGGCTCAAATTCCTCCTCTTCTTCTTCTTCTTCTTCTTCTTCTTCTTCTTCCTAAATATTTTTCTCTACTTTCTTGTCATCCTCTTACTCACCGGCATACTCTTCTTCATGCTCAACTTCTCTTTTATTCTTTATGCTCGGCTAACTTGCTAAGATGGTCTTTCTTCTTCTGATTTCTTCATTCTTCTTGACTGTTGTTTCAGCCAAGATTTGTAAAGGTTGTTCTTTCTTCTCAGAAGGCCTGGAGAATTCTTCATTTTGAAGAAATTCATTAAGTAGTTCTTGAACCTTCTTCCTCTCGGCTGCATGTTCAAGAGTTTTCTAGGCATGGAAAGCAATACACTCTTGCAGATATAAGATTATCCTTTGATGCACAAAGATTGTAGGAGTGGAGGGTACTGATTCTTGTTTTGAGTCCTTCTTAGAGCTGATAAACTTCTGAATTTGAGCTCGAAGATGCTCTTTTGTTGAAGAAGGCAGATCAAATGAAACCTTCATACTTAAAATCTTCTTAGGCTTACAACAGAATCCATTCATGTAGCAACATTTCTTTTCTATCTTTTGATGATCCCATAAATCAGTACATGATAGACAATTGGAGCTTTCATGAGCTCATTCTCTGTCAGAGATACAATTTTGTTAAAAATAAATTGCCCAAAATTAAATCCATTTCCTGTTCCCACATGGAACAAGAATCTTCCTTGATTCTGATTCACACCTACAAATTGGACCTTTTTTTTATTCTTGTCTAAAGCATTTTTAAGTAGTGAAGAGAATAGATATCTTGCAAGCTTATGGTAGATTACTTATTTTGAATAATTTTGAGTGTATACACTTAGCCTTAAACACTTGAGTGATGAGTGATCTTCAATCTTCGTGAGGTTCACTTTCTAGAGGCTCGAATTTACGAATTTATCCAGAATAAATTATTGCTTTGATTATCATGCTTGAATGTGGAATTTTAATATTTGTCTTTGAGGATTTCAGTTTTAATTGGTTCATGCTTTGCTTTAAACTCTTATTTTATTTCTCTATTGTTTGAGGACAAACAATGTTCTAAGTTTGGGGGAGTTGTTAACCTCGTGTTTTACATATATTTTGAGGTTCATTTGAATGGTATTTGATGGGCATTGCATGCATGAAGTGATAAGTTTTGCATTATTTTTTATGTTTTGTGCATTGTCACGTGTTTGTTCGTTATGAAGGGATTTAATATCATTTTTTATGTGAACTTCAAATGAACTTTGAAAGAGCCTAGGAAGATAGTAAATCAAGTAAGGAATGTGTTGCAAAAAGAATTGGGTTAATCAAATAAGAAACGAGTGAGAACGAAACAAAACAGTCAGAGGCTGCCGGACTGCCACATGGACCCGCGACCACGGTTGTGAATCCACTCGTGAATCCCACTTTGGGCACTTTTCTGTGAGCTCACTATTGAGGAGGAGGGTTGCCTCTGTATTAACCACGACCTCACTCGTGAATTTTGCACTCATCGTGAATATCTTGCCACATCAGCGCCACGTGGACCCGCAACCCACCTGGTCGAGAGCGAGGTCGCAGATGAGCTATGGGAGTCTGATTTTGGCCTATTTTGGCCCATTTTCTTTCCTTTTTCGACTGAGATACTTCCTACACTATATATATTTTCTCAAGCACGAAAATTAGGCATCACAAACCCCACCATAACATCAAAAACCACAACAACACACACCATATTTCTCCCTTAAAGACAGAGATTGAAGAGTAAGAGAAGCACAAGTTGAAGATCAAGACCAAGATTCATCCTCCAAGTTTATTGTATTTTTGTTCTTTAATTATGTTTTTTCTTGTATTATTTTTGGTTACTTATTTAATTATAAGTGGTTAAACACTTTAGTATTCTAGGGTTTGATAGTAGTTGATTTTGAAGTACAATGGATATTTAATTATATGATTTTGATTCTTCTTTTATTCTTTGTGTTCTTAGTCTTGTTTGCATAAATTGATTAATTGATCACTATAATAGCATGATTTGTTGTGTTAATTCATAAATCGAGAGATGAGTTTTAACACTTGAACACAAGAATACAAAACACATTAATCAATAGCAATCGAGAGATTTGAGGTTAATTGTGAGGATAATAAATCCTTGGAACTTTTAGCATGTTAGTAGTTGAATGGACATATTAACTAATCTAGTATGTAATCTACAGTTTATGCACTCCGAGAGAAGGTTTGAATTAAATGAATGATTATCCTAATAAAAATCGAATCGTGAATAAATTGTATAATTGAATTGACATTGTATGGATAAATCAATGAAATCAAAACTCTAGAATATTTATGTTCCTCTGAATTTAGAACCAAATTCCATTTATTCACCATTTAATTACTTTATTTATTTTCTTGTTTAAGTAGTTAATTAAATCCAAATCTTTTAATGTGTTGCCTAAATAGTGTAAGAAAATTGATGTTGAAATACTCACACATAAATTAATAATTAGTCTCTGTGGAATACGATATTGCTCATCATTGTACACAACTACACTGTGCACTTGGGGGTAGTCAGTATTTTATCGATCAATTATGCACAGATTGTCGGTGTATACTAACAGAATGAATCTTAGTATTTGGTTGTGGGTTAAAATGTTGATTAAAATCTTCATGTTCAAGTGGGATATGTTAATGTTTGCTACATCGATTAATTAATTTTTTTGTTTTTGTAAAAGAGAATGGAATTCGGAAACCATGTTCTGATTTTTTTTTGTCTACTATGTTAGATTTTATAGAAAAAGACTTGGCTTTTTGATGAGGGCATATGTGACTTGTATGGAAGGTGGAGTTAGCATGGTGGTTGGAGAATATATATTGCTGCAACCTAAAGATGAGAATTGTGATACAACTAAGGTAGAAAGAGTAATGTGCTTTATTTCATGTTTGTGCATATAATATGAGAAGTTTCACCTGATTTGGTATTGTAGATGAATGCACCAGTGATGATGATTGCTGGCATGAAAATGTTGTTGCAAACTAGCCCATCTATGTAGCAATTATTGTTGATGATTCGGATATACAATTCTACTTAGAGGTAAACAAGTATATTTTTCATCTAATTGTTTCTCTTGAAATTGCAGTGTTTTTTTTTAAGAGTGATGACTTAGTTTAAAAGTATCACAACGGACTAAATATTCTCACTTGAATGCTTAAATTATGCTATATGGTTATATTTGACTTAACCTATGCTTCCCCTCTGGAATAGAATCTTAGCCAACTCAAAAAGTTATAACAATAATGTTGAATTTTCTTGATCCATAAACATATTTTGCTGCTAAATTTTTACCTAATTTTTATACAACATATTCCAGATGGTTTCTAATTCCAAGAATTTGATGTTACATAACACTTCATTCTCTTTTAAGAGTTGTTGATGCACTATATATTAGGCAAAAATCTGCAACTAACACAGGTCATGCAATATAGTAGATTAATCAAATATCGTATCCACAGGGACTGAACTACTTGACCACACTGAATACTAAGTTAACAGTTCTTTATTATCTAAGTTACATATTTCTTTTTGTTTTAAGTATTCCTAGACACAAATGAAAATTTAAACTTAAAATAAATGAACAAGAGACAACAGAAATCAAGTTAACTATATAAATTAATTTAGAGAAATCTAACAATTAATTAAAAGATTAATCCTAGAAAATGTAGTGCACATCCATTATGCATTAATTCAATCTTAATAATTCTCACTTTTAATTCGATTATTGGTGGAGTATCAGAAATGTCGCTACCTATCTCCGCCAGGTCTCAAGGTAGTTGTGGATTAACAAATTAACTATTACTTCCATCTCTAGATTAATTCGTCAACTCCTTAAAGCATTAGATTAAATCTTCTACAGATTTATTTAGAACGTGTATCAAAATGTTCATTTAATCCCACTGGTTAATTTTCTCCGCCAAGTCTCAAATTAACCAGTTAATATGCAATTGGTTATGGCCAGTAATCAAAGCATACAAATAAAGCACTTGGACATTTGAACATAATAATCAAAAGGGAAAAATAACAGAATCAAATTAATATCATAACTTCAACATGTATGCAAACCCTAGAATTAATACGCATCTAGCCGCTCATCGTAATATTAAAATCTAAAGAAAATAATGTGTGCATTACAAAAGTCATGATGAAAATTAAAGTAAAATCATAAACAACTTATGTCGGATGTTTTAATCTTCATTCTTCGTCTCTGTGTCTTCACGACTCTTTTTTGCTTCAATATAGGGTTTCGTGCTCAAGGAAGCCTTAAATAGTTTGGGCCGAGTTTGGATCAGTGTTGTAGTCGAATAAGAAAAGAGAGAAAAGTCTGCCAAGCACCGCCTCAACACACACGGTCCGTGCGCCAAGGTAGTTTTCCGCACGGTCCGTGCGTGACTTTCTGGACGATTTTCTATAGATGTGCGGTCTGTACGCCAATGTAGTTTTCCGCACGGGCCGTGCGTCTATGCTCTCATGCACGATCCGTGCGGTACTTTGCTCAACGCGTTCGTCCTCGTTCCGTCCCATTTGGCTCCATTCTCACTTCAGACTTTATTTCTCTTCAACTTCTGACTCCTTTTTACTCTCTATTTGCTTTAAAACTCGACAAATTCGTGAGAACAACAATAAAACGAGAATTGAATTGAAACACATTCTACTAGCTCATAAACCATCTAAAATGCACCCAATTCAAGATCGAAGTAGATGAAAAGCCCGAGATTGTCAATTCTACAAGTCCATAATGTCCATGGTGAACAAAGACACGTCTCTGAATTCAGTCACTACAAAATTTGAGAAAGTAATAGATTTCCTTGTTAACGCTTAATTGATAAATTTCTTTGAATTGGTTTTTTAATACATTTATTTTTCTTATTCAATTTGTTTATCTCAACTAATATATGGTTTAGTATATTATTTTTCCATGGATGCTGATTTTTTATGTAGTGTTTGTAACTTTGTTACTTTTTCATAACCCTTTCTAAATTCATCGATATTATTGTCGGATAATTCTATTTGTTTTGTTTTCATTTTACTTTTCTTTTGTAAATCTTGATACAGATGTGTTCAATTACTTCCGGATGTACTAGGAGTTGTTTTGCATATATGACAGAAGAAATTTAAAGGGGTTCAACATGGATCAAGAAATGAAAGCTTTTAGCAAGCAAATAGATACCATGGATTTTGATTCATGTGATAGAGTTGTATTTTCAATTAAATAGATTTAGAATATGTTAGAAATATATAGATATATGAATATTATAGTATTGATATATGTTAATGAGTTGTACGATAATAATCACCTTTTGATTTTCTTTAGTGTCAAAATTATGTAATATGTGACTCTAGCAAAGTATGCCATAAATTTTTATCATCCACATATTTGTATTTTTTTTGTAAATGATATTGAGAATTAAAAATAAAAATTATTACCTACACATAATATATATTATACCCACACTTATCTATTATTAATATTAAATTATAAAAAATAATCATCCACACATAAATTTATCACATGTCAATTACATATCACGTGCCACATCAGATGGCAGGTCAACATTATGGTAATGCTAAAATATATTTAGATACACATAATTTATATTTTTAGTGACATATATATGTATGGGTAATGCGTATCGATTTACCCGTGTGTGTGTGTAGCTAGAGTCATTTACCTGCGAAAATATAACCACACATGTTGACATTTAATTTATGTGTGGGTAAAATATTATACTCACACATAAGTATATTTTAAGTCACATTTACATGTATGAGTAAAATCTTAATTTCTTGTAGTGGAAAGAATTGGCTCCGAAAAAAAAAAGCCTCTAGTAAATCTAAAGTGAAACCCTTCAGCCGAGTCTACTAAATAGTATGTCAAGTTGTTGATTACTCGAATTCTTTATTGGTGGTCAGATTGATTTCTGGCATTTCTAATGATTCATATTTGGAGACCAAGTTGGCTCCCTTTGTTGATGTGTTAAAAATGGGGTTATTATCATCATATATGTAGAAATGCTAATTGTGTAGTTCATATTTCAGCATAATTTGGTGTCGAATGTGATGGGATAGTGTCCTGGAATTGTGTAGGGGACATGTGAGTTTTTTTTCAATCAACACTCCTTCAAACAATGAGAAAATACAAAATTATTGTTTTTTATTTATGTTGGTAAAAAAGAGGAATTGGGGACACAATTAAAAGTATGATTAATTACCATAAGATGATAAGAATGACGAACTCCGCTTGATTTATCAATCACAAGTTCACAACACTTTTTAAGTTCAACAACTTAAGTACTGTTTTTTTTTTTTTTTTGGTAATTTGAACATCACCTAAATTTATCATGGTGGGTTGGCCCATTATCTTTATTTATTCTTTGTGGCCCATTCTGGGCCTAATACCTTAATGAAGCTCACTTTCCTTTTTATTCACCTTAACCCTAAACCTACTGATTACTCTATTTAACCTTTCCCGCCGCTCTCACTCTGATTAAGCTTCACATCTCTGATCTTTGAGAAGGGCTCTGCTATTCCCTTCTGATTACCTTGCCGGAATCCTATCCATCAGGTTCCTGAGTGGCATTAAGTGTGAGAGCTTCGTGTTTAGACCTATCTCTCACCCCCTTATGGTCTGAGTTTTGTTGTTTCCGGAAGAGCTAGTCACCGTCGTGGGAAAATCAGAGCCCCCACGTGTCTTCAAGACACGATTTTCCCACCCCTCAACTTCTAATTCACTTGCTTTACTAATCCTTACTCTTTCTTTATTATTTACTCTCTATTCTTCGATTGGCTGTTCATAATTACTACTCTAATAATCTTCTTTTGCAGAGTATCAAAGATAAAGTGAAGACGAAAAGTGCAGAGATCTGCTGGAGGCTAAAGCGGAGAGAATTAAGTGGTTAAGTTGCTTGAGAAACTGTGAAGAATACAGAAACGGGTTGGGAACCAAGTGGTTAATCCCTGGCTAGGCTAGATACCCAACAGTGGTATCAGAGCCACGGGGACCTAGCCGGGCACCCTCCAACCCGCATCTTCTTCACCCCACTGCCTCTCGGCCGCGCCAACTTGCTCCCGACGAGCAAGGACCTAGGTAGGTCCGATTTCTCCCCTACTTGGGAGAATTAGCTCTGGTAAAGCGGCTGGAACCCTAGCTCCCTAGTTCTTAGGGTTGGGTTATTTGCTATCTGCGCTGAATATTTGTGATTTGTGTTGTTTTTTGAGATTTGTGGTGAATTTGGGATAATCTGCGCTTGAAATATTGTTGTTGTATCCCTGCTCTCTGTTTGGTATCTTGGGATCCTCTTATTTGCTTCCACATTTCTGTTTTGTGAGTTGGTGTTCTAGTGGTTTTCTGAGAATCCCGTGAAACCTGTTGAAATTCAGTGGTTTTGTGCTGAGAACTAGGCTAGCCTCAGCACTTTATCCCCTTTGTTGCTTGTTTCTATGTCCAGAAGGTCATATCTGTTAGTTTTGTATACTGGAAGACTCGTCTTTGTATACTTTTCTGATGATATGATGATATGAAATGAAAGTTATTGCAGTCACTGTTTGCATTTAGATTATGTTCTATAATTGTTTTATGCAATGTTCCATATACTTACATTGTAGATGATATGGTGTGGGGAGTCACACGGTAAGATATTATCATTAGAACCTTGTAATGTATTAAAGAGCTCACGGCTTAGATGGTCCTGAACACACCATCGGTACACCGTAGAATAATCTGATAAGTTAGTTTATCTTGACTAACTGATTATTCTAGTACACTAGTTAGTGTATTGAGGAGGATCACGATAGGATACTATTATCTGTCTCTGACCCAGTTACTGAGAGAATAAAGATCCACAGAGTTCGGGTTCTGAACTCATGTGATATTGGCGAGCATATGTGTGTGTTGTTTATTACTTTGATTTATCAATGGGTGAGATCTTTTCGTAGATCGAATTCGATATCTTGGGTAATAACAATGTATACATGATGTCTCGAGCAGTATGCATGAGCACCGTGTCCTGGTGCGCCAGTTTGATGATGTTCTCTTGAGGAAACACAAGTTCATGTTGAAACCCTGCAGGTGGAATTTATTCCGTACATGAATAAAGCTTGTGTGGTACTACTCAAGGTTTTAGATGTTAATTAATTATAGCTATCAGAGGCTTACATAATTAATTAATGAACATTATATCTTAAAAACGGGGAATGGCTGGACTAAAGGAGAAAGCATATTCGTAAATATGTATTAAATTGGTAGGTCAGTTTTACTTCTTTAGTGGAATAAAAGTAAAACTTAATTTATTTAATTATATCCTAAGTTTATTGGATATTGGATATTAAATAAATTAGTGGGCCAATTTAATATTCTTCTAGATCCCTGTTGTAGCCCAATTGACTAATAGTGGACTGGATATTGAACTTGAGATAGAGGCCCAAGCCCAGTAGGGCTGGAACATGAAATTTCGCCCCTCCCTATATATAAGGGGAGGGGGCACGAAATTTGATGATGAAATTCATAAGAAATCAGCCCCTCTTAGTCTCTCAAAGTTATCCATAGATTTCACAATTCTATCTAGTAGATTTCAGCCCACTCTGAATCTAGATACAGTCCGGGAATACAACAGAAGATCTTGGAGTGGAATACAGTGGTGGTCGAAATTTTGAGTGCTAGGTGGCACCAACTACAGTTCATTCAACAGCAAGATTAGATCTTTAATCTTGTCCACAGACCGTCTATCGATTTGTAAGTAGATTCGTTTCTATGTCTTCCGCTTTATTAGATTCGAATCTGCTTTGCATGCTTTTTGATTAGACTGTGATAAACATGCATGTTACATAAAATTATGATTTGCATGAACACGGATTAATGAACAACCAAATGGTCATGCGGTGGTTTAATTCGAAAAAACCCCAACAATTGGTATCAGAGCGGGTTTTGGCATTGTTCTAGGATTAATCCAAGCATGCAATTCGAACTACATATTAAATTTGATGATAAATTTATGGTGTTTAAATTTTCAGATTTAATTGTTATGTGTTTCGATTTTTATGGTATTCAAAACTTGGAAGAATTTGAGATGTAAAAATCGAGAATTCTAGTTTTGAGGGTACTTGAATTTTCGGTCACTATGAGATTAAATTTGGGATTATATTTGATGTTCTTCAAATTTCCAGATTTAATTGTCATAGGGTTCGAAAATTTAGATGTCAAATTTTCGAATTTGATGTGTTTAAAATTCCCTAATTTTGTGTATTAATTTTCGACACTATGGTATTAAATTTGGATGGATTTTTAATCAACATTAAAATTTCCAGATTTAAATGTAGTGTGGTTCGAAAATTAAGTTGATTAGAATAAGGATAGGAGATTTTTGATGTGTATCAAAAGTTATCTAATTCTAATCTAATTAGGTTTGAAATTAGAATTTTAAATTTGGTAATTTTTGAAGTGGATCAAAATTTTCAGATTTATTATTCTTGAAAATTTCGAAACCTCTAATATATTATTTGGAATTGTTTTTTGATTAATGTCAAAATTTCCAAATGTGAAATATAATGTAATTTTCGATTTTGTTAAAATAATTTGGAGAAGATTTTGATGAAAATCAAATTTCCAGATTTATTTAATGATGGTTTTCGAAAATTATGGATGTTGGTGAAGATTTGATGTTATTTGATGTGTATCTCAATTTACCTAATTTTAATCTAGATAGATTTGAAAATAGAATTTTAAATTTGGAAGAATTTGAAGTGGATCAAATTTTCAGATTTATTATTTGGATTATTTTCGAAAACTCTAGATTAAAAATTGGATAAGGTGATTTTGGATATATACAAATAATTATCAAAATCCAATTGTGATAAGAATTTAATTTTGGATAGGTTTTGGAAGATTTTGGATTGGAATCAAATCTCCAAACTTTATCCTTAAAGATTTAGATTCTTATGGATAATATTTGGATTAGATTTTTGATTTATATCAATATATCCAATTATTATTTAATTAGGGTGGTTAGAAAATATTAAATAAATTTGGTGGATAATTATTAATAATTTCCAGATTTATTTTAAGGATATTTTCGAAATACAAGATTAAAATTGGTGGATAATTATTTTAATTTCCAATTTTTATCTTGTGGATAATATCGAATTAATTAATTTAATTAATTTTAAAATTCGATTATTATTTAATATTCATGCATAGATATCATATGTTATTTTATGTGGATCATATAATAAATGATTGTTGGATTTGTAGACTGTGTTTGTTTGCAGGTTTACCAACTATCATGGCTCCTTTATTTTATGTGATGTATGTTTATGTTGAATGAATGTTAGCCGTATGCCGGTTTGGCTACGTGATTTTAATCCATGAGAAAATCCATGGATTAGGTCTAGGTTTTATTTTACGTTGTTTTAATGTAATAGATATAAAGCTGTTAGGCCGAGGTTTTGAGTTGTAATTTTTATTCTAGCAATATTAGATTTTTCCTTTTGGAATAGATAGTCTGTATTGAATAAAGATTGGAGATCAACTCAAAAGAAGGAAAGTGGTTCAGCACCAAAAAGGAAGGTTCACTGGTTCACGTCCCGAAAACCCTAAATGGAGCTAGGATTTTCGGCGAGGCGCGGTGAAGGGGGCGGCGGTTCCTAGCCTGTTCCGGAGCTGACTTTCCAGTTTTATCTCATCAATCAACATGAGATATAAGCCATGATAGTTGGAATATTACTGTTGCTTCATGCAATGGATGTTTATCATTTTATGTGATGTTTTGCATGTTCGATAATGGGATAAAATGAAACCTCAAACATAAATAACTAAGTGGGAGAGATTCATACCAAAGTATGTAGAAATCTCATACGGTCTCCATTAAAATCTGATTTAATTGAGAAGTGATGGGCATGCGCGTTGACATTGGTATTCCTCCATATCGGATGTGTCATATCACAGATTTCTCTAGAAATTAAATCTCCTAAATGGATAGCTGTAGAACACTATTAGGACTAACTGACTCCTCCATCTGGAGCGGTTAAATTCGAATAGTGCTCTTGGTGCGAAGATAATGGTGTGCACACTTAGATGCAATTTATTGATAAACGTCCACACGATCGTGTCTTATCAGTTAGACGATTACATGACCGTGTTTAATCCGGCTATTAATTTGCTTGTTGTAAGGAAACTCAACTGGAGGCAAATTAAAGGTTTAACCTATTTAAGAATGGATTTTATAAACGTCCACACTATCGTGGCTTATAAAACACGTTTTTAAAGTGTCGGTGGAAAAGTATATAATTTTTATGAGGCTTTCGATTATATACTGTTTATCCTAAACGTGTTATGTGACTGTACTGCATGTTTAATTTCAGTTATTTCATATCATCAATGGCACTCTCCAATCTGTCCTCAATCCTCAAAGAAAACAAACTTGTCGGTGAAAACTACAATGACTGAATTCGTAACCTTAACTTAGTTCTTGTTGCTGAGGGACACAAGTTTGTACTTGAAGAGGTTTGTCCTCAGACGCCAGATGAGGATTCTGACGAAGTCCAAAAGGTTGCATACGATAAGTGGGTTAGGTCTAATGAGATAGCGCGCTGTTACATCTTGACATCTATGTCAAGTGTGTTGCAACATCAGCATGAGCCTATGAAAACCGCTTATGATATCATGTACAATCTTAGGCAGCTATTCGGTCATCAGAACCGCTCGGCACGCCATTTGCAATGAAGAAACTAATGGATGCGAGAATGTCTGACTCCACACCTGTTAGGGATCACGTTCTCATGATGATGGGGTATTTATCTAAGATCGAGACCTTGGGTGGAGAGCTAGATGGCGATTCTCAAATCGACATTGTTCTTCATAGCTTGTCCTCGAAGTTTGAGCAGTTCAGGCTGAATTTTAACATGATTAAAAGGGATGTCAGCCTGACTGAACTGCTCATAGATCTTCAGGCGGCTGAATTGCTCCAAAAGAGCAATCCTGAGGCCCACATAGCTGAAAAAGGAGCGTCTTCTTCTGGTGGAAAAAGGAAGAAAAAAAACGCACCTAAAAAGGCTGCAGATGAGGCACCTAAGGTGAAAAAGCCAAAGGCAAAGATTTCTCCTGAGGAGTTCAAGTCGAAGACTAAGTGCTTCAAGTGCGGCCAACCAGGTCACTGGAAGGCGATGTGTCCTAACAAGAAGAAGAAGAAGAGAGGTACATCTCACACTCTGGTTGTGGAAACATGTTTAGCAACTTTTTTTACCCAGTCATGGGTAGTAGATACTGGAGCTACTGATCATGTTTTCATGTCTTTACAGGGGTTCCTGGTAAAAAGACAGCTGAGTGAGAACGAGATCACCGTCTACATGGGCAATGCTACGAGAGTGGCGGCTATTGCAGTGGGAGACGTTGTTTTACCTTTCAGTAGTGATAGAACTTTGGTTTTGAAAGATTGTCTTTATGTGCCTGGTTTTAGGCGAAACTTGATTTCAGTTTCTAAATTGATTATGGATGGATATTCTGTTTCTTTTGATAATAAAGTAGTTATCTTTAGTGGTAAACATTTTATCTGTTCTGGCACATTGGATGGACACTTATACTTTCTTAAACCAACTGAAAACACTACGCATAGACAACTGTTGAATACATCGATCATAAACCCTAACAAGAGAAAAGAACCTTCGGGATTGAATCAAACCTATCTTTGGCATCTAAGGCTAGGTCATATTAACCTTAAGAGGATACAAAGGCTTGTAAACGATGGACCATTGTCTTCTTTGGTACTGGAATCATTTCCTTTGTGTGAATCCTGTTTGGAAGGTAAAATGACCAAGCGTCCTTTCCAGTCAAAAGGAAATAGATTCGAAGGGCTATTAGATTTGATTCACTCTGACCTATGCGGCCCTATGTCAGTTCAAGCTCGAGGAGGGTTCGAGTATTTCATCACTCTCATTGATGATTACTCTAGATACGGTTATATCTACCTATTACGTCGCAAGTCTGAATGCTTTGAGAAATTTAAAGAGTTTAAGGCGGAAGCGGAGAAACGAATAGGCAGAAGTATCAAGTCACTACGTTCTGATTGTGGTGGCGAGTACCTTTCAAGCAAATTTAGGGATTACATGGCAGAGAGTGGGATTACATCCCAGTTGACTGCGCCTGGAACGCCACAGCAGAATGGCGTGGCGGAAAGAAGGAATCGTACATTGTTAGAGATGGTTAGATCGATGATGAATTATTCTGAGTTGCCTATTTCGTTCTGGGGATATGCCCTGGAAACAGTAGCCTATATTCTTAACTTGGTTCCATCGAAATCAGTTCCTGCTACACCTACAGAACTATGGACTGGACGAAAGCCCAGTTTGAACCATATTCGGATTTGGGGTAGCCCAACACACGTGTTGGACAAGGAAGCTGATAAGCTGGCTCCTCGTACTGATGTAAGACTGTTTGTTGGATATCCTAGAGGAATGAAAGGTGGTTTGTTTTATAGTCCTAAGGATCAGAAGATCATTGTTAGCACCAATGCTTGATTCTTAGAGGAAGACTATGTCATAAACCACAAACCAAGGAGTCACATCATCCTTGAGGAGTTAAGGGGTGGATCGAATCCTACACCGGTTGTACAAGAAGAGGAACCACCAAACACTGCACAACGTGTCACAGAAGTACAGGAACTGCCTCGTCGCAGTGGGAGGGTTGTACGCCAACCTGATAGATTCATTGGTCTGAGAGAGGCTTCAGATTTCCCAGAGGGTCTCAATGAATTGGATCCCAGGACCTATGACGAGGCAATTCGAGATAAAGATGCAGATTCTTGAAAAACTGCAATGGAGTCTGAGATTGGATCTATGGATCACAATCAAGTCTGGGAACTTGTAGAACCACTAGATGGGGTAAAACCCATTGGCTGTAAGTGGGTCTACAAGCGCAATAGAGGATCTGATGGGAAGGTTGAAACCTTCAAAGCTAGATTGGTGGCAAAAGGGTATACTCAGAAAGAAGGGATCGATTATGAGGAAACCTTTTCACCGGTAGCCATGCTTAATTTAATCCGGATTCTCTTGTCTATTGCCGCTCATTTGGATTATGAGATCTGGCAGATGGATGTCAAGACGGCTTTCCTAAACGGAAGTCTTGAGGAAAACATTCACATGAAACAACCAGAGGGATTCATTGCTAAGGGCCAAGAGCACTTGGTGTGTAAGCTTAAGAGATCCATTTATGGACTTAAGCAGACATCGAGGTCTTGGAACATCCGATTTGACGAGGTTATCCAGTCATATGGATTCGTGCAAAGTCTAGATGAGAGCTGTGTGTACAAGAAATGTGACGGAAACGTGGTGGCATTCCTCGTACTTTATGTTGATGACATCTTGCTTATTGAAAACAGTAAGAAGGCGTTGTCAAACATTAGGGTGTGGTTGTCTGAGCAGTTCGATATGAAGGATCTGGGTAAAGCCAGACATGTCCTTGGCATCAAGATCATTTGTGATCACCAGAAAAGGATGTTATGTCTGTCCCAGGCGACTTATATCGATACAGTGCTAGCTAGATTTGGCATGCAAGATTCCAAGAAAGGTTTTATACCTTACAGGCATGGAATTCATCTATCCAAGGAAATGTGTCCCTAAACACAGTCTGAGATAGAGGAAATGAAGAAAGTACCATATGCTTCGGCTGTGGGAAGTTTGATGTATGCTATGCTATGCACTAGGCCTGATATATGCTATGCCATTGGCATGGTAAGCAGATATCAGTCTAACCCTGGAGAAGGTCACTGGACTGCGGTCAAAACATTCTCAAGTACCTTAAACGGACTCGAGACTACATGTTGGTTTTCCGCTCTGATAGTCTAGTACCTTTGGGTTATACGGACTCAGATTTTCAATCCGACAAAGATCAGAGTAAGTCTACCTCGGGCTATGTGTTTACACTAGGAGGTGAAGCCATCGCATGGAGGAGCATTAAACAGAAATGCATTGCGGATTCCACCATGGAAGCTAAGTATGTAGCTACCTCTGAGGCTGCAAAAGAGGCTGTCTGGCTCCGCGGGTTCCTGGTGGGCTTGAGTGTGGTTTCTAATTTGCCTAAGACTATCACGATATACTGTGATAACTCTGGTACAGTGGCAAATTCGAAGGAACCAAGAGCCCACAAGGCAAGTAAACACATAGAGAGAAAATACCATCTTATACGAGAAATCGTTAAGAGAGGAGATGTGGCGGTGGTCAAGATTGCATCTGAGGACAACCTGACTGATCCATTCACAAAGAGCCTGGCGGCTAAGACCTTTGATGGTCACGTGGAGAAAATGGGAGTGAGATGCAGACCCGGTAGCGCAGTTTGAGTTGATAGTTTTAGATTGGAGAGTTTGCCAGTTAGTTATTATGCTTGAAAGACATGCTTCAAGTATAAGTGGGAGATTGTTAGTTTTGTATACTGAAAGACTCGTCTTTGTATACTTTTCTGATGATATGATGATATGAAATGAAAGTTATTGCAGTCACTGTTTGCATTTAGATTATGTTCTATAATTGTTTTATGCAATGTTCCATATACTTACATTGTAGATGATATGGTGTGGGGAGTCACACGGTAAGATATTATCATTAGAACCTTGTAATGTATTAAAGAGCTCACGGCTTAGATGGTCCTGAACACACCATCGGTACACCGTAGAATAATCTGATAAGTTAGTTTATCTTGACTAACTGATTATTCTAGTACATTAGTTAGTGTATTGAGGAGGATCACGATAGGATACTATTATCTGTCTCTGACCCAGTTACTGAGAGAATAAAGATCCACAGAGTTCGGGTTCTGAACTCATGTGATATTGGCGAGCATATGTGTGTGTTGTTTATTACTTTGATTTATCAATGAGTGAGATCTTTTCGTAGATCGAATTCGATATCTTGGGTAATAACAATGTATACATGATGTCTCGAGCAGTATGCATGAGCACCGTGTCCTGGTGCGCCAGTTTGATGATGTTCTCTTGAGGAAACACAAGTTCATGTTGAAACCCTGCAGGTGGAATTTATTCCGTACATGAATAAAGCTTGTGTGGTACTACTTAAGGTTTTAGATGTTAATTAATTATAGCTGTCAGAGGCTTACATAATTAATTAATGAACATTATATCTTAAACACGGGGAATGGCTGGACTAAAGGAGAAAACATATTCGTAAATATGTATTAAATTGGTAGGTCAGTTTTACTTCTTTAGTGGAATAACGGTAAAACTTAATTTATTTAATTATATCCTAAGTTTATTGGATATTGGATATTAAATAAATTAGTGGGCCAATTTAATATTCTTCTAGATCCCTCTTGTAGCCCAATTGACTGATAGTGGACTGGATATTGAACTTGAGATAGAGGCCCAAGCCCAGTAGGGCTGGAACATGAAATTTCACCCCTCCCTATATATAAGGGGAGGGGGGCACGAAATTTGATGATGAAATTCATAAGAAATCAGCCCCTCTTAGTCTCTCAAAGTTATCCATAGATTTTACAATTCTATCTAGTAGATTTCAGCCCACTCTGAATCTAGATACAGTCCGGGAATACAACAGAAGATCTTGGAGTGGAATACAGTGGTGGTCGAAATTTTGAGTGCTAGGTGGCGCCAACTACAGTTCATTCAACAACAAGATTAGATCTTTAATCTTGTCCACAGTCCATCTATCGATTTGTAAGTAGATTCGTTTCTATGTCTTCCGCTTTATTAGATTCGAATCTGCTTTGCATACTTTTTGATTAGACTGTGATAAACATGCATGTTACATAAAATTATGATTTGCATGAACACGGATTAATGAACAACCAAATGGTCCTGCGGTGGTTTAATTCGAAAAAACCCCAACAATATCTCCTGCTCTTTGAGTGTTTTGCTGTGTTTTTTAGGTTGTTATTTGGTGTTTTGCCTTCCTGCCACTTCTGTGATTGCATATAATCATGAATAATATGCATATAGTGCCATTTAATGGCAGAGATGATTTCCAGGATTGAAAAACTAAAATTGAATGCATTTTGGTTAAAGAAAAGGTTAATAAAGCCATTTTGACAAAAATAAATGAAACTGTGGATGATGAGAAATTACATGATATGAATGACAGTGCTAGGGCTACCATCTTGCTAAATTTAAGTAGTATTGTTGTTAGAAAAGTCTCTCATCATAAATGTGCCAAAGATCTATGGGATAACTTTATTTCTCTGTATACTGCTACTTCTGAAGAGTTTGCATGGTCCTTATAGACTCAATTTATGTCCTTTTCAAATGGATGCTTCAAAAGATATTGATGCAAATATGGATGATTTCAATAAATTGCTTCAAGACTTAAAACTGGCTGGTGATGATTCTATTGAGAAATATGCCCCTCAAATTCTGTTAGGATCTATTCTTGAGTCTTTTGCTGAGGTTAGTCTGCTTTAAAATATGGTGGGTCAAAGATCACATATGACATGATTGTAACTGGCTTAAAAGCAAAAGAAAATGAGCTGAAATTGAAATCCAAGCCTTTGCATGGTGAAATTATGTATGTTAACAGGAATAATCATAGAAATCCTCACCACAGCTTTAATAAACCCTTGAATGGTGAAAATACTAGTGTTTTGGCTGCTGAAAGATATAGAAGAGAAAAGTAGTTTGATCAAAGTCAAAATCAGAATTTTGATCAAAAACCTAGGAAAACTTGCTGGAATTGTGGAAAACCTGGCCATTTTTCAAATAGATGCAAACAACCTAAAAGAAATAAAGGTTATGTGAATTATGAGCCTAAACAGCATGCTAATAATGTTTATGAAGATGATGGTATTTATATGGTGCATGGAACTTATGATTTTCAGTTCATCAATCACACTAATGATGTGTCCAAATTTGTGCTAAATAATGAATGGCTTATTGATTCTGGCTGCACCTTTCATGTTACTCCCTTTAAGCATATGTTTCACAATCTGCACTACATGAATTCTGGGCATGTTGCTCTTGCTGATGGCCAAAATTGTGAAATACAAGGAAAAGGTGATATTTGTTTAAAATTTGAAAATGGGAGCATGCTTACCTTAAGTGATGTCAGATATGTGCCTAAATTGAAATTCAGTTTGCTATCTGTGTCAAAAATTGCTAACAAAATGCTTGATGGCTCTGTGAACTACTTGAGATTCAAATTTGAAAAGGACTCCATGCTATATTTCACTGCACCCAGAAAGGGTGATCTATATGTTGTCCAAGCTCAATCTGTTCCTTTACCTGGTGTCACTATGGTCCAAGAGAATAAAACTGCTTTGTGGCATGCTAGACTAGTGCACATGAGCAACAAAGGTCTAGATATTTTGCATAAATCAGGTGCTTTTGGTAAAGATAATGTGTCTAGCTTATTTTTTTGTGAACCATGTGTTATGGGGAAACATCATAGAGCTTCATTTCCCGTTACAATGCCTTATCCTAGGAAGCATGTTAGCACTGAAATACTTGAATATTTGCATGTTGATGTTTGGGGCCTAGCTAAAGAGCCCTCCCATGGTAGAAACCTGTTTTTCTTGTCAATCATTGATGATTTCTCTAGAAAAACTTGGGTGTTTTTTATGAAGAACAAATCTGATGTGTTTATGAAATTTTCTAAGTGGGCTGTTGAAATTCAAAACCAAACTAAAAAGAAAGTTAAATGTATCAGAACTGATAATAGGCTTGAATTTTGTAATCATGCTATGGATAATTGGTGTTCTGATCAAGGAATCATTAGGCATAAAACTATGCCCTACACTCCTCAACAAAATGAAGTGGCAGAAAGAATGAATAGGACTCTCCTAGAGAGAGTTAGAAGTCTTCTTATTGCATCTGGGTTGTCTAAACACTTTTGGGATGAAACACTTATGACTGTAACCTATCTTATCAACAGATCTCCCTCTGTGCCCTTGCATGACAAATTACCTGAATCTGTCTTCTTGAATAAACCCATTTGTTTGTTTAACCTGAGAATCTTTGGGTGTGCTGCTTATGTGCATCAAAAACTGAGTAAACTTGATCATAGAGCCGAGAAATGTGTGTTCTTAGGATACCTTGAAGGTGTGAAGGGTTATAGGCTGTGGGATAGAAGTGTACCTGGCTTTAAAACATGTGTTAGCCATGATGTTATATTTAATGAGCATGATTTCCTTTGTCTACCTGAATCCTCACCTTATGCAACTCCAAGTAAGGTGGAGAAACTGAAAAACCCTGATCTGAATATGTTTGAGTTCATGCCTACTGTTGTTCCAATTGAGGTGGATAATGTGGATAATGTGACTCCTATGCAGCCTGAACTGAAATGGTGCATCGTGATTTACCTGTCATTATCAATGAGCATGAACATGTGTCTGAAAATCATAATATTGATGATTTTGTGTCTGATAATGAGGCTAGTGATGAACCAACTAATAACATGACAGTGTCTGAGTCTGAAACAAGTTCTAGTACTCATAATGAACCATAAACCATTCCTAAACCTGAGAATCTGAATAACTACCAACTTGCTAGAGATATGGTAAGAATGAATATGAGATTTTCTACCAGATATGATGACTATAACTTGTCCGTATATGCTTTCAAATTTTTCAGTAATGTTGATCATTTTGAGCTTTGTACTTACACTGAAGCTGTGAATTCAAATGAATATGGTAAATGGCTTGATGTTATGAACTGTGAAATCAAATCCTTGCATGACAACAATACTTGGATACTTGTTGAAAAACCTGATGATTGTTATGTTGTTGAATGCAAATGGCTATTCAAAATTAAACATGAAATTGATAATGTGAGATATAAAGCCAGATTGGTTGCAAAGGGTTTCACACAAAAAGAAGGCATTGATTATAATGAGATCTTTGCTCCAGTTGTAAAATTCACTACAGTGCGCATTATGCTTGCTCTTGTTGCTCATTTTAACTGGGAACTTAAGCAAATGGATGTCACAACTGCTTTTTTGCATGGTGAACTTGAAAAAAATATTTATATGCATCAGCATGAAGGCTTTGTTGATAAAACCTTTCCAGAATGTGTGTGCTTGCTAAAGAAATCCCTTTATGGCCTTAAGCAATCTCCTAGACAGTGGAACATAAAGTTTGATAAATGCATGCAAAGTATGAACTTTACAAGAAGCAAATTTGATCACTGCTTATATTATATGCAATGTGACACTCCCATGTTCTTATTACTTTATGTTGATGACATGCTTTTGATTAGTCCATGTTTGAAAATTATGAAACATGTGCAACAATGTCTATGTGCCAACTTTGACATGAAGGATCTTGGTGATGCAAGGAAGATCCTTGGCATGAATATTGAAAGAAATAGAGAAAAATCTACACTTTTGTTGCATCAATCTACCTATGTTGATCAAGTTCCGAAAAAGTTTAATATGGAAAATTGTAAACCTGTCAATGTGCCTCTTGCTTCTCACTTTGTGTTGAGTAAAGATCAATCTCCTAGAACTAATTCAGAGATAACTGAAATGCAATATGTTCCATATGCTAATGCTATTGGCTCTGTAATGTATTTAATGATTAGCACAAGGCCTGACATTGCTTATGTTGTTTCTTGTTTGAGTAGATATAAGGCTAATCCCGGTCTACCTCACTGGAAAGCACTTAAATGGCTTCTCAGATACTTAAAATCCACTATGAATAGTGGTCTGACCTTCTCTAAGGCAGCTGATGGAGTTAAATGTGTTGGTTATGTTGACTCAAACTATGCTAAACACTACAAGAAATAGAAATTTTAACCACACATAAATTTGCCACACATAATAATGTGTGGGTGAATGAAGTTGACACTTTTATTTATATTTTGACATTTAATGTGTGTGGCTAAAATATTTTAATCACATTTGCATTTTAGCGGAATGAATTCGAGATTTGCTTTTAAATATTTTACGCCTATGTGGCATTTTTATATAGAAAAAATTGATATTTTTTTTTCAAAAAATAATCAACCACATATGATTATTAGTCATGTAAATGTGTGGGTAAAACACATGCACATTTTTGGTTGGTGGAAATGATTCATGACCTCTTTCAATATTTTATTCCTACGTGGCTTTTTAAAACAAACAATTTTTTGAATTAAAAAAATTTAACTATACATAATTAGTAATTATGTAAATGTGTGGGTAAAAGGAACACACAAATTTTGTTGGCACAATATTTTGTTCGTCAATTCTTTTCAAAGATTTTTATTCCTACATGGCAGTTAAAGACAAATATAATTTTATTAAATAAATAATTAACCACAAATAAGTACTAGATATACATGCGTGGGTGAAAGAGATTACATATAATTTTGGGGCTTTTGTAACCAGCCCCTTATGTTTTCAATTTTTATGATTTTTGGCATGAAATCAAAATAATGTACCGATTTTTTGGTTATGTGTGTAGTTAATTAATTAATTTAATATATCACATTACCTAATTAAAAAAGTATTTATCAATTTATAATACCTTTACGAAAGAATGAAATCATATGAGTCAAAATAAATATTTAATTGCTTTATTTAATACACCACACAACCCAATTAAAAAATTTATTTATGAATTGCTAAAATATCTAGAAAAAAATGAAATCGTATAAGTCCAAACTTATATAATTAGCAATTATGTGTCTAATAATTTTAATTAATTTTCTTCATAAGCATAATAAAGTTTAAAAGGAAATTCATTAAATTTAAAAAAGTCAGAATTAACACATCAATCTATAATGTATTAAATAGAAACCAATACGTTAGGGGAAAAATGAATATTATGAATTGAAATTGAAAGTTTAACAAAAGGCATGCACCACAAATAATTGTCCGCTAAACTAATAATGCTAAAGTCAAAATCTTAATGAGTTGAAAGTAATTTATAAACATAAGACAAAAGGCATCATTAAAAAAATACAAAGATAACAATCAGCACAGATCCTCAGAATCATAATCAAAATTATCAGCAGGAGATTCACTAGCATGAGAAGGTCCGACACCATCGTCCGATGGTATATGTGGTATGGAAGAATGAGGCACAATATCTTTTTCAATCAATATTTGTCTCAACTTCTGAAAATCACCTTCAAGTGCTTCAAAACGAGACTTGTACTCATGAAAGTCATTGAGAATTTGATTATATGTTGGATGAGTCGAGTCATCGCTACACTTGCCTCGTGATTTACTAGGTGACTGTCCCCAACCAACCAAACGATTTGATTGTCGGCCTAGGACCTTCTCCAAAATTTCTTTATCGGTCATTTTTTCTGGCGGGTTATCTCGTCTCAACTGCATCATTTGCTCCTATTAAAGATAAAAAGAAATTCATTTAGAAAAATAATATTATAATTTAAAATAATGGGATAACCACTAACAACTATTTAAACGAAATCCACATTAAGCTAATGAACACTTAATAATATATTGCATACTAATTAGTTTTAAATAGAATCCTCAACAAAAATAGAAAAAACAGTCGAATGGCCAACTTAATTCAAATTATGTTGTAACGGTCACTTTACATTTAGCTATTAACTAATAAAAATAGTGAACTCTTTTAACATTAATATTTACTTACATATTTTGTTTCAAGATCTTGCGACGACCAACCCTTTTCGGGGGGACAATATCGAATTCGCCAAGTCTCTATTTGTCCAGTAGGAGCATCCAATTCAACTCTACGAGCAACATGATGGCGTGCTGTAGTCTTCGAACCATTTCTTGTTTCCCATTTTCATTTATTTCTAGATTCAACATTCTTTTGTGCGCGTTCCTTCAAGGAAAAGACAGATTGCAAATACAATAATTTAATAAAATCAAACATGTTAGATTTATTGTAATTATATTTGTAGCCTTTCCATGCTTTTTGCATTTGTGAATCAATCACTTCTTGTACTTTTTTGTCCTCAACATCAATATCGAAAAGTGTCTGCAAAATTTATAAAGACATTTTAGAATTCCATTTTTATATCAAAATACTTTTCAACGTATTTATAAAACTAAAAAAAATTTACAAGAAGTTTGTGTCGAAGTGGTGCTCTAACTTCTAGTGGTACATATCTCCACTCTTTGTACTGTAAGCTACAATCCTTACGTACAATGTAACCAATTTCATTGTTAAAGGCCTCTGCATTGTCACATGTTGCTAGCATCAATGAAAAATTAAATTGTACAGTCAATCTGCCCTTTGCACTTCTCATTGCCTTGCGAGCACCTTGACCACAAGTAATCCCACGTACATTAGAATGTCTTGTTGACTCCACATTTGCAGGTGTTGATCCAATTGAAGTTGATTAGGTTTGAGTGGCTAAAAATCATTAAATATTAATATTATACAAGTTACATAGGTACCATGTAATTAAAAAATAAATTGGCAATTTACTAACCATTTTCTGGCTCTGTTACTAGTGGGGAGATATCTATACAAAATATCAACAAGATAGACAAAAAATAAATGTAAGCAGCTAAATTCTTATCAAATTTGTGATGATATTAATATTTATCTAGTAAAATATACTAACCCACTTGTGGTTGCACTGATGCAGGTGAGTCTGTGAAAGAAAAAAAATAGATATTTAATTTGTTTAAATACAAAAAAAATGAATTTGTAATATATAATGTGTTTTTTTTATATCTAACCATTATGCAATGCTGTGGAGGAAGCGACAAGCTCCGTGCCACGCCCGCCGCGTCCACTGCGTCCGCCACGTCCGCCTCTTCGATTAGCCATGTAATAACTGTATATTATTCATAAAATATTTATAGCCAACTTCAAAGATTTAACACACCAACAAGTATAACTCTAAAAAAATAATAGTTGAAAAGAGAGATTTTGACATTATGCAGAGATAACAACATATTTTAATCATGAAAAAAGAAGAGGAAAATGAACGATTTTCCAAACACTAAACAGAGAGAGGAGCTGATAGCAAGTAGGAGACATCAAATGACTGCAATTGCACAAATTTTTTGAACTAAAAAAAATTTGAGCTATCTGGCATAAAGTGATTGGGAGAAGGACCAGGAGAGATGGTGAAGTAATTCCTATGTTTGGATGTCAGTGGAAGAGAAACCAAAGGAGGGAGAATTTTGTAAAATCCTTTTCCACACCTCTTCTTAAATTCTAATCTATCCACTATGAGAAGTTGGAGGAAATTCTTGCACTTCAACAAAAATAGCTTGAACGACTTTATTCTACCCTCCAATATGTGAATACTCTTGAAATCCAACTATCTGAGATGAATCTAGCACTAATGGATGTTTAGAGGAGGTTGAGAAGAGATATGCAAATACAATGAGGGTGGTTGAGGGGGCTTCACAAAAGGTGTCTGGGTTGTGTAAAATTGGAAGTTAAGACAGGCAAAAGGGGGTATAAACCTGCTGCACAAAATTTTGGATAAGTTTCTGAATATTTGAGAAGCTGTCAGTTTCAGTTTTAACCATTGCAGAAAAGAAAACACCCAAGCAAAATGCTCCCTAAGACTACAAATATATTTGTGATCTTATATCCTCAAATTATATACACCCTCCACATGTAATTAGGAAATACAACATAAAATAGGTACAATTTGTATATTGAAAAGAGTGAAGTGTAACTTGATGAAAAAATTTAACAAAATAAAGAATCACCAATGACTTAACTAAGATTAAAGATATGGTTTACATCAGAGCATTTACAACTTATAGCTAAATTTAACACATTCATATTCTATTAAGATTTTGCCATAACTTCACAACAATATTATAAAGGGTTGATAAACAAAACAATGATAGATGCCTTTGTTGCCAGAATATGAGATAATTTTGATAATCCAAAATAAAAAGGTTTCATTTAAAAGAAAAAAATAACAACTATGGAAGGACTATGAACTATCATCATCCTAATTTTTTTCTTAAATAAATATTAAGGGGGAAAACGTAGATTACCTGGTGTGGTCTCAGTCGAACAAATTCCAGGTTGCAAGAATTCCAAACACCTTTTATGAATGTGCCTATATTTTGAACTAATAAAAAAGAGGATTGATGTTATATATGAAGCTATATATTACTATTATAGAATTCATATTTGATAATTAGTGTGAAGGATCTGCGAGCTAGAACTTACGAGAGTCGACAGAAGAACCCAGAAAAGAAAAGAGAACTGCGATGAAGAAGAAAGAGATTGTGGGATGACTAAGAAAATAGAATTCGTATATATAGACATAATATAAAAAAATAGAAAAATTTTAACTGATTGAGAATAAATCAATTCATCTTTAATGTTTAGATTTTAAAAAAATTAAAAGAGTTTGAAAATTCAAATAATATCTCAATAGATTTTTGCATATATATATATATATATATATATATATGTATATCGAAAGATAAAAGATATAATGCAAGACTATCTCTCACCTTTATCCATATAAGATATGCTACGGTACTCTTTCTTCCTTATCATAATTTTTGAATTTTTTCTTCTGCCGTTGAAGACTATTTCTTCCTTATCATAATTTTAATTTTTTTTTGGCCATTGAAGACTCTTTCTTCCATATCTGTTTTTTTAGCACTGCATCTCTCTTCCGCAGTTGAAACTCTTCCCTTTGAACTATTTATACACATCAACTCACAACTAAAACTCTTCATCCTTTTGTTTGAACTATTGCGCTTAAATTCTTCCCGTTGAACTATTAATTTATACACATCACAACTGAAAATACTAAAACTCTTTCCCTTGATTGTTCGGTTCTTGTTTCAAATTGAAAAGAGATCAGAGATTAAGCTATATCAAATCAAGAAGAAGAAAAGTAGTCTAATTGAGGGTAGGACGGCTAGATTGTTCTTTTGGACCTTGCTCGGACATCTTAGTGAGTTTTCTCAAGCTTAATTCCACCACTGTCTTTAGCTAGCTTGATTATCTCATTCATGATGACCAATTTACTATTCTCTTAAAATTGTTTGAGATGGCTTGATAGTACGTACCAATTTACCGTTCTCTCAAAATTAAGAGCTTACTTAATTGTGGAGTAAGATAATTGGTCGTTTATGTACCTTACTTTGAAGATGTTTTTTTTTTATTTTTTCATCTGATAATATATATCCTCTGTTATTCTCAGTTTTGGATGTTACTTTATTGTTGGTTCTGCTTTTTCATGTCCTGTTTTAGCCATTTGTGCTGGAGTTTATAAACTTTACTTTCTTCGTATGTATTGCTCCTTAAATAATATTTTTGTTCTGATTTTATATGATATATAAAATTATCAGGCTTGGAGTTTTAGGATGTTCAATGTCATGCAGTTTAAATCATTGTTTTATTTGACAAAATTTAGCTAAATCGTATTCCCTAATTTCTTTAAAGAAACATAAAAAAGAAACTAGTTGTAACACTAATTTTCCATCGGTACTATTCTACTTAAAATCCATAAAGAAAATTCTAAGCATATTGCGAAAATAATAACTATCATGTTAAACCTTTTATCTCAATTGTTACGAACACCCACATTAAAAAAATTCATACTTTTAATTTTATGAATACATTTTAATATATGTATATGTGTGTGTGTGTGTTTTGTGTGTGTGTGGGGGGCCTATTTAGTATTGAAAAATAAAAATAAAATTAAAAGCCTTTCCAATCTTTCATCAAAACAGAACATTACGTTATTAATTTAAACAACTTCCAAGTGTAAATAAAACTTTGCATTAATTAAGAAGATAAGACAAGGTTGACCTTCTAAAGCAAACATAAATAAAACTTACTCTTGGGATTTTCATACTTAATAATAAATAAAAATAAGAATTGTCTTCCTGGAATTAAATAAATACATATGCATGTTCAAGAATAGATAATATTACCTGTAAAATGATTATGTAAAAAATTGATCGTCATAGTGCTCTACCGTTGTCTATTGTAAAAAAATGTTGTCTATAATATATAAATTATTGCCTAAAATATAATTATTACATTGTCGGATATACAACACTTGATATCAAAATTGTTGTCTATCTCACAACTTTATAATAATAACAATAATAATAATAATAATAATAATAATAATTATTATTATTATTATTATTATTATTATTATTATTATTATTGTTGTTGTTGTTGTTGTTGTTGTTTTTTGTTGTTGTTGTCATTATTGTTATTATTTATTTAACATTAACGCTAATTTTTTATTATTTATTTTTATTGATAGATACATAGATATACCATGTATCATCAATGGGTAAAGAACATAAATCGAGTATCTTCTGAGTATGTATATGGGATCAAGGAGTTTATAGATGTTGCACGACAATGTTTGAATTCGAATGGATTAACATTATGCCCTTGCAATAAATGTCTTAATACAAGGTTGCGAAGCATAGAAGACATTCAAGCTCATTTGATTACTACGGGAATTGATAGTACATATACACGATGGATTTACCATGGTGAGGAAGAAATAAGTGAAGATTGTGGTGAGAATTTTGTTAATGATCAGGATGTTGATGGTTTAGGAGCAGGATTGCATGATGCTATGGACAATAACTTTTTTGATATTGGCCCTACTGATGATTTAAATGAACACCAACAACCTACGGCTGAGAATGCTCGTTACGAGAAATTATATAAAGCAGTAAATAATCCTTTGTATGGACGATGTGGGGACTCTGCATTGACTTTTGTAGTGAAGCTAATGAATATCAAAGTGATGAAGAAGTGGAGTGATAAATCGTTTGAGATGTTATTGAAGTTATTGCATGAAGTACTACCCAAAGGTAATAACTGCCCAGACAGCTATTATAACACTAGAAAATTACTTTGCGAAGTCGGTTTAGGTTATGAGACAATTGATGTTTGTAGATATGATTGTGCTATTTTTTATGGAGAACACAAAAATGATATAAAGTGTCCAGTTTGTAAAAGCAATCGCTACATTCATCAAAAGATTCTGTATAAGAGATTACGATACTTTCCAATCACACCTCGTCTAAAGAGGCTTTATTCTTCAAGACACACAGCTAGAGATATGCGTTGGCATAAAGAAGTTCGTAAAGAAGAGCCTGGAGTGTTACGCCATCCTACTGACGGAAAGGCATGGAAATATTTTGATGAGTTATATCCTGATTTTGCTAATGATTCAAGGAATGTACGAATGGGTTTAGCCTCAGATGGATTTAACCCCTTTAGCAATATAACAACCTCACATAGTATGTAGCCAGTTATTTTGATGCCCTATAACATATGTCGCCTTGGTGTACATTGCATAAGAGCAACTATTTCTTGACATTATTAATTCCTGGGCCAAAGTCCCCAGGTAAAGACTTTGATGTCTTTTTGAGGCCACTCGTGGATGAACTTAAAGTTTTATGGTTAAGCAGGGTTCAAACATATGATGAATATTCAAAATCACAGTTCAATCTTCGCGCAATAGTTTTATGGACAATAAGTGACTTTCCAGCTTATGCATACTTATCTGGGTGGAGCACTATGGGAAAATTAGCATGTCCAATATGTCTTGAGGACACTCGTTCTAGATGAATTCGTGGAAAACAATGTTACACTGGACATCGATGTTTTTTAAATGAGATGCACTCGTGGAGAAAAAACACAGAGTATGATGGAAAACAAGAAAAAAGAGGGCCACCTCGTCAATTTTCTGGAGATGATATTTTGTTACAATTGGAAGAGTTACCTACACGTACTCCTGGCAAATCACCTAATAATGAAGACAAAAAGTGTAAACGCGGAGTAGATGAGTTGAATTGGTCAAAAAGAAGTATTTTGTTTGAACTCTCATATTGGTCAAAGTTATTGATGCGTCACAATCTTGATGTCATGCATATAGAAAAAATGTTTGTGACAATATTCTTGGGACATTATTAAATGATCCCACAAAGTCCAAGGACACTGCAAAAGCACGTTTAGACTTGCAAGATCTCAACATTCGTAAGGAATTATGGCTTAGAGAGAGGAACGGGAAAGTTGAAAAATCACATGCAAATTACACATTGAGTAAAGTCGACTGTAAGAAGTTTTGTGATTTTATAAAGTCAATTCGCTTACCAGATGGCTATGCTTCCAACATCAGTCAGTGTGTGACAGATTCTAACACACTCGGGGGAATGAAAACTCATGATTGTCATGTATTGCTCCAAAAGATACTACCGACAGCCATTCTTTCATTCTTAGATAAGAAAATACGCGCATCACTAATTGAGGTTTCTCAATTCTTTCAAAAATTATGTGCAAAGACTTTATATGTCAGCGAGCTTGAGGACATGAGAAAGGAGATTGTTATCTTATTGTGTAAACTTGAAAAAATATTTCCATTGGCATTCTTTACGGTTATGGTTCACTCATGCGTGCATTTACCGGAACAAGCTTTGTTAGGATGACCTGTTAGTCAAAGATGGATGTTTGGTATTGAACATCGTATGGGTACATATAAGGGATATGTTCGTAATTTTGCACGCCCTGATGGTTCTATTTCAGAAGCATATATTGTTGATGAGGCTATTACATTTTTGTCTCGTTATTTACATAATACCGAGACAAGATTCACTCGTCTAGAACGTAATTGGGATGTACCTATTACAACATACTCAATGGAGTTATTCAATAATAAGATTCGCACATTGGGAGCACCTACATTTGGACTATTAGGGGATTATCACAATGTGGTGCAGTGGTATCTTCTCAATAATTGTGGAGATGAAGTTAATATTTATATCAAGTGAGTTAACCATATTTTCATATTTATAAAATTTATTTATAATTTCATTGATCTCACTTATTTTTTCTTGCAGCGAGCATAAAGAAGTTTTGCGCTCTAGAAATATAAGAGAAGAAGATTATGATGCAATTCAAAAAAGTGAATTTCCTATTTGGTTCAAGGAAAAGGTAAATATATATTTACAATGTTATAATAATAATAATAATAATAATAATAATCTCTAGTTTTTTTTATTATTTACAGATGGCTATTCTTAAAGTCAATAATGATCCAAGGGCAACTGATGATTTATATGCACTTTCACAATTTTTGAATGATCGTTGCATGAGTTGGTCTAGTTGTGTTGTTAATGGTGTAAGATTTCGTTGCAAGGAACGTGATGATAAGTTTAAGACACAATGTAGTGGAGTTTGTACGTGGGGTGGCGATGAGAATGATGATATCATGTACTATGGCGTTGTACTTGAAATTTTAGAGCTAGATTTTATCTTCCAAAGAAAGGTATTCTTGTTTCGCTGCAAATGGTACAATACCGATCCGAAGAAGAAAAGAATGTTAGGTGATAAAAACTTAACATCGATTGATATTACATCTGAATGGTATGCAAATGAACCATTTATTTTGGTCACACAAGCTCAAAAAGTGTTTTATTTGAATGATATGTCTCGAGGAAAGATTTGGATGATTGTACAAAAAGTAAATCATCGTAATATTTTTGATATAGTTGAACGTGATGATGAAGAGACTGTAACTAATGATGTTTTTCAAGAGGACGATTCAAATGAGTTGCCACCTTTTAATCCAATAGAAGAGGTGGTGGACACATCTTTATTAGTTAGGGAAGATATTGATCCAGTAACTGTACCTCGTGAGGTGGTGATTAAATTGCGTACTGAAAAGTCGAATCTTAATGATAATGAGATGGAGGATATTGAGGATTACGATGATGATGGAAGACCTTTTGTTAATAATGAATTGTGTAAGTTATCCTATATTATAATTCTTTAAATTCAAGTTCATGAATTGTGTTCTAATTATTAAAACCTTTTATAATAGAGAGTTGTTACATGACTACAGAAGATGCGGACATGGTGCAAATGTTGTTGCCCTCTCCACCGTATTACATTCCGGTTAGACCTAAAATTATATGTAAATTATTTGTTCGTTTTAATTTTTTGTATTAAGAAAATTAATTCTCTTAAATTCTTTCTTTTTATTTTTATAATTTATTCGCATCAATGCAATTACAAGTTAAATTTAATAGCGGTGTATTTTAAAGAAAAAAATATCTCATTTCATTCTTATAAATATAATTAAATAAAAATTAAAATTATTAGTATAATAAAGAATTTCATATTAAATATAGGGTATTTTTCTATGTTGGTGGATAATGAAATAAATTATTTGTCCCCTCACCCAATTAAAAGGTTAAATTCTTTTAATATGCTCTCATTATAAATTTTTATTTTTTATTTCTCACTTTTTTTTTAATAAAAACCTCCAATTTCCTTTCAAATACTAATATACTATATATGCATGTAAAAGGATTAATATTTTTATTCTTTTATTGGCAAATAGTCAATATTAAATACTATAATATTCAATAAAAATACGTTATAAAGAATAAAGGAGCAAAAATACCAAATACAACACAAAAATAATTTTGGTGTAGTCCAACCCGGGAAACTGAAAATTGAAAAGTGAAAAATTTAAAAGTCCGCGGAAATTTAAATGTAAATTAAATTACTGCACTGCTACGTGATATACATCCCCGATATCTCCTCAAACCACCCACCGCTCATAAAGTAAATCTGACCTTAGTTCACCATATTCACTACCATCAAATTTGGGTTCTAGAATTACGCAACTCTCCACAGCCAAATCGGTCTTCCTCTATCATCGCTAATATAAAATTTCTCTAATTTCTCTCAAACTTTTGTGATTCAGAAATCAGACTTCTTTTATTTTCAAAATTTTCGATCTGATGCTATTGTTATTTTGCTGAATAGATATTGAGAAGATGTCGCTCTTTCTAGTTGCAGATATATGGCGAAGAATTTAGAGCTATACCAGCGAAAGCAATTGGGGCAAATTCAGTTTCTTTTGGAGTCGAATCTGCTCCTGTGAAGCCACATGAGTCGCGATCTGCTACTGGCTCTGTAAGACCTCCACACAAGCCCTCGGTCATCGAGTCGATCTTGTCCGCTCGGAAGGACGCAACCCCGGTTAGCCTTCCGAATTCTACCCCTGATACCACAAGATCACTGCCCAGCCACCGCTGGATCAATTGAACAAAATGGAGAAAATTCGATTAAGGAGTAGAGAGAGAAGGGGAAAAAGAAAGAATAAAATGGAAGTTTCTCTAGAGTTTTGTTTTCTTTTCTGAATTAAAATTGCACAATTTCGCTTATTTGGTGCTAAATTTTGCATATGGTCGAGTCTGCATATATTTTGAATTTTGAATATCTATTTCGTGTCCATTCTTATTTAACTTTTCTGTTTTTATATATGCTCTCAAAGTGAGATCACAGAATGCATGTAATCTCTATATTTGGAAGTGCAAGTATTAACTACAGTTTATGCATGATACATGTTTGATAAAATGCTATTTTAATAGATTGTAACACTGATGAATTGTAGAACTTGGTTGATAGCAACAAACCCACCAAATTATGGTTGACCTTGTGAGCTTTCGTGTGTTGAGGCACTAGCTGTAGCTTTGATCATATGGTGCTAAACTTGAGCCTTTATGTATCAATGGTTTCTTCTTCTCTATACTTTTTGGCTTCTTTAATTGCCTAGAAATATTTCTAGTTAATTTTCTTCACTATTGTTTAAATTTCTGGTTGTATTAGTTTTAACTTTCCAGAAACATTTGGATTATGCGGTGGCAATAAGGTTTTAGGAAAATTTAATTATTGCGATTGTCATCATAGTTTATTAGTATCTAGTCAGTGACTTTTCAGTTCAGTGGACATCACCTTGGCATACTAGTATTCTTGTTTGTGCTTGGCATATAACATCAATCAATCAACTCATCTATTTTGATTTTCTTGCAGGCTTTCTATTTTGCCTCTATTGTAGATAGAATTTTCTTTTCCTAGTGATACACCAGCTCCCCAAGATTTTAGCAGCAACAGTGAGTCAGTGACGACTCAAAATATCCCAACTCACAACAATTCAGGTGATTTTTCTTTGAATGATATGAAAATGTGCTTGAATGAATTTCTAAGTATTGAAGACAAAGGTAAAACAACTTGTGACTTTTCAGCTGGAAACAATAACAAATGTGATGTGGTGATGGAAGATGAATGCGTCCAGATATAATCTTTCTAAGTCCACATCATGTGTTGAAGGAATGTTGATTGGGGAAGATGGATGGGAGGATGATAGAACTTTTGAAGCAAATGGCTGCGAGAAGTTTGTTCACAAATATTATTCACCTCCTGAATCTCTAGCTGTAAGTTTTTATTCTCACCTATTTGCAACTCTGATCAGTTTTTGTAACTTCTCAAAGATATATCATGTGAAATTGGATCTCTTTTCTATCAAGTAACATCATATGCTGAATTTTGTCAGGCTATTTATTGTAGTCTACTAATAGGTCTTGAATTATGCCTTAGTGGAATTACAGTGCTTGTTCGTTCGGTCATATAATCTTAGAAAGTAGGCATTCATCTTATTTCTCTGAGAGTTTATTTTCTACTGAGTAACTGGAATCTTTTCTTTAATTTCCAACATCTGGCAGAAATGAGATATCTCTTGAAAGCAATTCTGGACATGGATATCTGACTTCTTCTTTGATCTCATGTGCTCACATTAATACATGAGGTTCTACTTTCACATAAAGGATCCTTTTTTCTTTTCCTTTTTAATCCAAATTATGGCATGATGATTTTTTGTGGACAGTTATGCAGGCAAGTATATGTCTTGCCTTTCTTTTCTAAGTTTTTTGTTTTGTTTTGTTTTTGTGAATTTTTCATTTCTAAGTTTTTTTTTCAATGTTCTTGCTTACCTTATTTACTCCAGTGGTAGTGGAAAAAGCATTGGATTTCTCCTGGCATATCGCATCACACCAATCCTTGTTGGATATTTTTTAGATTTTCTTGAGGAACTTTTCTAGTTCGATTCAAGTCGTGGTGACTATGTTGTAATGTTTTTCTGAATAGTGTTTGTTCTTTCACAATGCAGGGTACAAGTTATCAAGACTTGCACATCTGCCACCTATTATTGGTTTGTGTAAGTTACAACATTAAGCCTTCTGATCTCTTTTTCTATTATTATAAGTTTGGGGCCCGAGTTGATAATTTGTAGCATCAATTTCAATACCTCAATGTATTTATCCTTGGATTGTTACAATAAAGTTATTTGTAATTCGTGTTTAGACAACTTGTTTACAGATACCTACAGATTGTATAGCTGTCAATCAAAAATAAGGTCTTTGGGTTAAAAGCTTCAGCTTTGATGGAATCAATGACAAATTGGATTATAGACTCCTGTTTCGGAAAGTCATACTGCAAGAGCGGAAAAGAAGCAAATACTCATTCACCAGCATAAAAAGGAGCAATTGCTAGGAGAAGATAGGTGAAAAGTCTGTATCATTATTGAAAGTTAAATATAGATGCACAGAAATTGTGTCGATAGGTTGTGAACCTATACCAAAAGAGTTAGAAGACCTATGTCTACCAAAAGAGTCAGTGGATGGACAGAAGAAGCCTGATGATAAGGATATGATCTATGTGCCATGGAGCAAAGCTACTGAACTAGAAATCAATTCCTGAAACACATGCTATATTTGAAATAATGATACTTGGTACTTTGGTTTTATTGAACAAAATTAGTAAAATATATATCTATTTATGATTTTGATATATTGTCTTCAATTTATAATTGTATTAATTTTTCAACATATTGACCCTGATATGGTATGTAATGATTCATATATATATATATATATATATATATATATATATTCGTATATTTTTAGCAATTGTAATTTAAAAATAAAAAATAATAATATTCACAAATAAGGTATATTTTAAATGTACAAAAAAATTATTATTTTAATATTATTAATTACAAAAAAGAATGCCCACACATAAGTTGCAATTTATACCCACACATAAAAAAATGTCAAATGCCACGTGTCATTACATGTCATGTGCCACGTGGGATGATGTGGCGCCACATCATCAACGTAGTCGTGGCGCCACATCATCAATGTAGTCAGCAAACATGTTTAGGCACATATAATTTATACTTTTAATGACATATATATGTGTAGGTAAAACTCATTGATTTATCCACACATATATATATATATATGTGTGTGTGTGGGTAAAAATCTTTTCCTACGAAAATATAACCACACATGTTGACATTTATATTATGTGTGGCTAAAACGTTTTACTTACACATAAGTGTATTTTTAGCCACATTTGCATGTGTGGTTAAAAGGTTAATTTTTTGTAGTGTAATGATAGAGATCAAAGAAAGTCAACTACTTCTTATGTGTTTACTCTATGTGGTGCATGCGTTAGCTGGAAGTCTCAATTGTAGAGTATTGTTGCCTTATCAACTATTGAATCTGAATATATTGCTGCTACTGAGGCTGTAAAGGAAGCCATTTGGCTTAATGGTGTGCTATTGTTGTGATCCCGGATAATTTTGACATTTTTTTATATTTTTGAAGGTATTTTAGGTAGTAGAAATGGGAGAAGTTGAGAAGAATTTTAGAGAGAGAATGAAAAAGAAGAAATGGGAGAATTTTGAGTAATTTTCTTCCTGCCCTTTTCCCATGAAATTACAAGGTATTTATACCTTACATCAAAAAATAAATATAAACCCTAACATATAAATGGGCCTCACTAATGAGTTATTGGGCCACTTTTGGGAATAGAAAACAACTTAATTAAATAAAGGCCCAAACCACTGGCTTGACCCGATTCAGATCTATCTACTTTGGCAAACTAACAATTAATTTCCCCAAATTGAGTGCTGAGCGGTTCACCTAAAAAAAACCAGTCTTTCACCATTCTTGTCCGCCAACATTCTTTATCTTCTCATCTATCTCCTCTCAACCCCCAACTGCTTCCCAAACTTCTCAACCCTTATCATATTGATAAATGTCAGGTTCACAACATTACCCCCCCTTTTACAGATTCTCGTCTTCGAGAATCAGTTGTGGAGAATTTCTTTTCTCAAGCTCTTCATCCTCTTGAGAAATAAGATCTGATTTTTCACCCTCAGCCATAGCTCTGTTCTTTATAGTAACATCATCAATGAGAAGGACAAGTTCGTTAATGCTTTGTTTGAAAAAATGAGCAGATTCAAGGATAGGGTCTGCAGCATTTGGAGTGACAATTTCTTATAAAGTGTAGGGAGAAAAGGGAATACAACCAACAGAGATTGTGCATTTGTCCTCACTGAGCTGGAGAGCCGAAGTAGTAGGTGGAGTTAGTGGGATGAGTCTGTCTTCCTCTGTTGAGCTCTGCACATGAATCCACCACTTTGTTGAAGACATAGATTCTTCAATGCATTGCAGAGCTACAAAAACCTCTTTCATTCTTCATAAGAAACTTGCACTTCTTACCATGCTATCAAGTTCCCTTAAAACAATTATGGGAATAACCAAAGAAATCCTTAGAAGACTTCGCAATAGCTGCAGCTCTTTCCGTGACTTCTTGTTTAACAGACAATAAGTGTTTATAATTACAATAGTCCACCTCTTTTCAGTCTCCTTGCTAGTATTCCTAGGTGACTGATTAATCCCATCAGACTCGGAATAATTGATGGATCTGCTTCCTCTTTTAGGACGTTCATGAACTGAAGGTGTTGATGCAACTTGATCATCACTGGTGAAAATCACAAGCAGTGGAAGGAAAGACACACCATTTTCTGCCTTCAAAACATATGGCTATTTCCTTAAGCTGCCATGGCTTTTGAAAGCAGAACATGATGTTTTACATTCATGTAGAACATTATGTTTCTGATAATCTAAAGTAGGGATGATGACTTCCTCTTGATAGATGCTGCGACAGGCTACCTTCAATGGAGTTGGTTTATGCAAGTTTGAATGTCTAACTAGTTGAGAACTCTCAATATCCTTGATAGACCTATGCAGATTGCCATTTGGAGTCTGTTTCTCTTTATCTAAAAAGAAAACTTCCTCACCCTCATACACACTGGAGATAGAGATGTCCGAGATTAATCCACTCTTCAAAGCTTCGTCAAATGTGTTACTGTAACACCCCAGATTTTTAATTAAGTTTTAGAGGATTCTTAATGGTAATTAAGAAGTTAAGGAATAAAATTAATTAAGGTTAATTGAGGTCAGATGTCAGTCACGACTTTACGGGTCAGTTTTCGTGAAAATCATCTTTTCAGAAAATTTGATCTTAATTCTTTTATGGCCATTCGTGGTCTCGTTAGAAAGGTTTTAACTCAAGTAGTATGCCAGTGTTTTCGGATTTTAATTCTGAAGTCAATAGAGTTCCCGGTGATGAAAAACGTATTTAAAGGATGAATGGATAGTAACTTTTGCGTGCGTTCGTGTTTTGAGAAATTTACGAAATCCTCCTCGTTGATCCGAGTCTAGTTCTGTCAGGCCCCTCTTATGGGAAATGACCCAAGGATTCCGTTGGCGTTCACGGATTACCATTCTGAGGTCAATCGAACGCTCGGGAGCAAAATCTGTCAGTCTGAGTGAATAGTAAAAAGTAATTTCAAAAAGGGAATCTTTGCTCGTCTTTCTTTAGACGACCCCGTCTTTTTCACGAATCAAGTTGGTTCACTAGTATTCGAGCCAACGAGCCTCCCGGTATTTTTAGATTTCATGTCTGAGGTCATTTGGAACTACCACCATATAGGCAAGTGGAATCCACTATCGGTTTAGAACTAGGAGCTGCACTAGTCAAAAGCCCCTTACAGAGTGGCGCCTAAGGAGTCACCAGAACTCAAGGTTCAACTGCAAGAGTTATTAGACCTAGGTTATATCCAACCTAGTGTGTCACCTTGGAAAGTTTCAATCTTGTTCATGAAGAAGAAGGATGGCACATTGAGAATGAGCATCGACTATAGAAAACTTGATAAGCTGACCATCAAAGAATCGATACCCTTACCTAAGAATAGATGATCTCTTCAATCAAGCTTAAGGAAGCAAGTGTCTTCCCAATGATAGACTTAAAGATTTGGGAATCATCAGCTGAAGATCTGAAAGGAGGATATTCCTAATACTTCTTTTAGGACTCGCTTTGGGTATTACGAGTTTGTGGTAATGCCGTTCAGATTGACCAACGCCCTAGCAGTGTTCATGGATTTAACGAACCGGGATTTACCCGTATCTAGATAAGTTTGCGCTAGTTTTCCTCATCTTTTCGAAGGACAAAGAGGAGCATCAAGAGCACCTAAGGGTGGTGCTGGAGAAGTTAAAGAAGAGAAAGGCTTTACGCTAAGTTTAGTAAGTGTGAGTTTTGGCTTAAAGAATTTATGTTTCTAGGTCATGGTTTCAGTAGAAGGAATCAAAGTAGATCCAGCTAAGCTTGAAGCTGCAAGCAAGTCTCCAAGGAACGTGAATGAGATAGGAAGTTTTCTAGGACTTGCGGGACTCTATCGTAGATTCATCGAAGGATTCTCGTCAATAGCTAAGACTATGATGCGAGTGCTGAGGAAGGACTTCAAGTTTAAGTAGACACCCGAGTGCAAAGGAAGTTTCAAGAAAGAAGATGTTAACCACAAGCCCGATGATTGGCCATTTCGGAAGAAAATGAAGATTTCGTGGTTTATGCTTATGCGTCGAGAAAAGGATCAGGATGCGTACTAAAGAAGAGAGGAAATGTGATCGCTTATGCTTCAAGGCAGCTTAAGAATCACAAGTAGAACTACCTCACGCATGACCTAAAGCTAGCGGCGATTGGTTATGTGCTAAAGATTTGAAGGCACTATCTCTACGGATCCAAGGGTGAGAATCTTCTCAGATTATAAGGGCCTAAAGTATTTCTTCAAGCAAGAGGATCTTAGCATAAGGCAGAGAAGATGGCTAGGACTTGTAAAGAATTACGACCGCATGACTCGCTACCACTCAGGTAAGGCAAATGTGGTAGTTGATGCCCTAAGTAGGAAGAAAAAAGGAGAGTTAGGACTCGCTCAAGTTAAGAAGAAGCTTTAATAGGAATTCAAGAAGTTAAGAATCGAGGTGCTAACACCACCTGCAATCAATTAAGCACAAATCGCCGCGATAGTCGCTCATCCCGACCCAAGATGAAAGATAGTTAAGGTTTGGAAATGAAATGAGTTTCTCGAGAAGACAAGCCTAGAAGCACGATTAGATAGCACGCAAGACTTCGCAGAAGCCGCCGATAAAACGCTCTTATTCAAAAGAAAGCTTTGTGTGCCAAGCAAGAAAGAGCTAAAGGAGGAAATCATGTGCAAAGCACATGACAAGCCACATACAGCACATCCCGGAAGCACCAAGATGTATCAAGATCTCAAAAAGAACTTCTAGCAAAATAACATGAAAAGAAAAGTAGCCGGCTTCGTAGAAAGGTGTTGATCTATCAACAAGTGGAGCCTTGCATCAAAACCTCCTGGTTGCTCCAACCCATAGAAATTCCTGAATGGAAGTAGGATCATAGTAGTATAGGCTTTGTGGTAGGATTACCAAAAGTCTAAGTGGTGGAATACCGCTAGTTGGGTAATCGTGAATCAATTATCGAAAGCAGCACCTCTCATTGCTGTTATCATGGGCTAGATCAATTAGCCCAGATGTATGATAGGAAATTTGTGAATATTGCATGATGTGCCGGTCTCGATTATATCGGATCGTGATACAAGATTTATGTCAAGATTTTGGAGGAGTCTACAAAGGCAATGAGATCAAAGCTCAATTTCAACACAGCATTTCATCCTCAAACGAATTGCCAGTCCGAAAGGACTACCCAGAATCTAGAAGACATGCTTAGAGAAGTGTTCATCGATCACAGAAGTAGCTGGGAGGAGCTACTGTAATTGATAAAAGTTGCGTACAACAACAACTACCAGTTATCAATCGGCATGGCCCTTATGAAGCCCTGTTCAGAAGAAAATATAAATTGCCCTTGTATTGGGACGAAGTTAGAAAGAGAAGTATACTTGGACCTGAAATGGTCCCGGTAGCAGTCCAGAAGATCGAGCTTGTTCATCAGCAAATCAAGGAAATTCAAGACAGACAAAAGGTTTATACAGACGAAAGAAGAACGGAACTGAGATTCGACATTAAAGATAGTATTCTTGTAAATGTCTCCGTCAAGGAGTGGTTCGTTTTGCCAAACGAAACAAGTTAAGGCCCATATTTGTTGGACCTTTCGAAATTTTAGAAAAGGTGAATGAAGTAGCCTACAGGTTGGCCTTACCACCCAACCTGAGTGACGTTCATGACGTCCTTTCATGTCTCAATGTTGAGAAAGTACGTGTTTGATCCAAAGCACGTGATTTGCAAGGAAGAGATAGTCCTGAATGAGGACTTAGCCTATGAAGAGAAACCCCAGGCCTTTGTGAAGATGATCAATCTTGTAAAGATGATCTGAAACCTCCATGGTTCAGAGGAAGCAACATGGGAGCTCGAATCCGAGCTACTCGAAAAGTACCCTGATATCGTTTATCATGGTTAGTAAATTTCGGGACGAAATTTCTTTAAGAAGGGTAGGATGTAACACCCCAGATTTTTAATTAAGGTTTAGAGAATTCTTAATGGTAATTAAGAAGTTAAGGAATAAAATTAATTAAGGTTAATTGAGGTCAGATGTCAGTCACGACTTTAAGGGTCAGTTTTCGTGAAAATCATCTTTTCAGAAAATTTGATCTTAATTCTTTTATGGCCATTCGTGGTCTCGTTAGAAAGGTTTTAACTTAAGTAGTATGCCGGTGTTTTCGGATTTTAATTCTGAAGTCAATTGAGTTCCCGGTGATGAAAAACGTATTTAAAGGATGAATGAATAGTAACTTTTGCGTGCGTTCGTGTTTTGAGAAATGTACGAAATCCTCCTCATTGATCCGAGTCTAGTTCTGTCAGGCCCCTCTTATGGGAAATGACCCAAGGATTCCGTTGGCGTTCACGGATTACCATTCTGAGGTCAATCGAACGCTCGGGAGCAAAATCTGTCAATCTGAGTGAATAGTAAAAAGTAATTCCAAAAAGGGAATCTTTGCTCGTCTTTCTTCAGACGACCCCGTCTTTTTCACAAATCAAGTTGGTTCACTAGTATTCGAGCCAACGAGCCTCCCGATATTTTTAGATTTCGTGTCTGAGGTCATTTGGACCTCGACATCGAATAAAGCAGCTTTTAACCGAACCCGGGGTAACTTTTGCAGTATTCTTGCACTGAAGTGGCTTCCCTTGGAAGCCAAAGCTTTTCCTATAAATAAAGCATCACCCCTTTAGCCTTCATTGCTCATTTGTCATCTATTTTACTTCTAAATCGAGAGGGTGAGAAGCTTTGAAAGCCGAGAAAGTTTTGTCGAAGTAAAAAGCGTTCTTCGTGAGTGTTCTGCAAGACGACGAGCGGAGTGGCATGGAAGGGATGCGGTGAGGGAAGGTGCTAGGGGCGCCGTTGGGTTGTAGCGGGCGGCTCTGCCGCCGTTGCAGCTCGACGAGACGCCGAGCTAGCCACCTTCCTTCGACGCACCTAACCCCGTCCATTTTGTTTCGTCAGTCTCAATCTCTATTTCTTTTTCCGTCTTTAAATTCCGCATTTACTTTCCGTTCTTCGCGTTCTTCATTATTGCTCGTTTACCTTCCGTCTAAGTTATATTTCAGTTTTTATTGAAGTTCCAAGTTAATAGCGTCTACGTTATATTTCTCGCTTTATTCCTATCATTATTATTCTTGAAATTAGCCCCGTTTATTCCGTTTAAATTCCGTTCAAGTTATATTTAGAGATTTCGTCGTTATTCTAAATATTTAAAGCGGATTATCGTGTTTACGTCGTTATAATGCCAAAATTCTTTTTAAAGTGAAAAAGCATGTTATTGCATGTTAAATTCAAGTACGTCGTTTTTATAAAAATCCGGGTTAATTGTTCTTCGTGTTCTTCGTGTTCGTCGAAGAAATCAATGAACACGAAGAACAGTTGAAGAACACGTTGAAGAAACCCAGTAGAAGAGAGAGAAAGAAAAGGAGCCCCGCGGGGGGGTGCGCCGCCACGCCACACCCCCCTCGGCCGCGCCTTGCCCGCCGGGGGCGGGGAGCCCCCCGGGGCAAGGCAGCCCTGCGGCGGCAGGGAGCCCGCCGGGGCAGGTGGCCCCGCGGTGGGGGGGAGCCCGCCGGGGCAGGTGGCCCGCGGCGGGGGAGAGCCCGCCGGCGCCCATGTGCGCCGCGGCGGCCCCCCCTTCTCCGTGTTGTTTTTCCGCCGTTTTTTTTTGGCTATTTTCGTACCCTCTTCCCGAGCTTTTCAAGCTTTTCAAGTCGTGTTATTTCCAAGTTATTTTCAAGTTAAATTTTAGAGAAGCAATCAAGATATTCTCAGTTTATTTCGAGTAATCTACTCAAGTTATTCTTTGTCTAAAAATTGGGAAATCAAGTTGAGATGTTCTTTAAATAAATTCTTTTCAAAATTTATAAAGTCGTAAAGTCGTGCAATCTGTAAATAAGTCTTAGATTTTAGTCTTCAAGTAAAATGTCATAATTTCTCGATTTAGATAGTTAACTTCTTCGAAGAAGGTCGCTAAGTCGATGATTCGACTTTTGTAGGAGAAAGTGAGCCTCGTAGGAATTCGGAGAAGGATCATCAACTCGTTGCTTCATCTTCTGTCAAGTAATCGAGGTGAGTAAATCTATATTCATCTAAAATTTGAGCTAATAAGCTCTAGAAGCATGTTAGGGCAAATGAAATATCCAATAAAGCATTTTTGCTCTGCCTGATCGATCTCTGTACAAGGAAGAAAGGAAAGAAAGATATTATGTTCTAATTAAGCTCTTGAGCATGTTTAGAAATGCTAGAAATATTAAAGTATTGTTATGCTAGCATAAGGTGATTAGAATTGCTTTATTTGCAATCGATGTTTATCCGCGTTCATTTCATCGTATTTGAATGTTATGCTTTGTTAAAGCTCGTATAGTTAAGGATTAAGGATTTGCCTTGTTAGGGTAGCTTTAACCCTTTGTAGGCCGAGATCATGCAGTAATAAGCAGGATATGAGCTCGAAATCATTAAGGGAGTCACTGCTGGGTTTTTCCCACACAAACTCATTCGTATATTTGAGGTAATCCCTCTTCTATCCCATGGCATGCCTAAGGGTACAGTTGACATCAGGCTTGAGCCAAGGTTGGGCCCAAAAGTAAAGAAAAGGTTTTGCGGATATGGAGAGGGCTTTTGCGTTTTGCTCTCCATATACCGTCAGTTCATTGTTGGATATTTCTCAAGTTATTAAAGAAGTTTTCATTAAAAACCCACTGAGTACATTAGTGCTCACGCCCTCTTTTTCAAATGTTTTCAGGTTGAGATGCCGAGGATGATGGTGGCTGTGGATGTGGGTTGGCTGCCAAAATTGTTTTGCTACTATATAAGTTTCTTTGAAATCCCATTATGTGTTCTGCTACTCTGATTAACTCTTTCTAAATTCCGTTCAAAGTTCTATTATGATTATTCGAGATTCTAAGAATATTCCCAGACGATTACATATATATGAGATGCATATTAAGTTTATTTCCGCTTTCCGAGTATGATTTCCTTTCACCTATAAAAGAGCCTATGCTTGTTGGTATCTGATTAGTTAGCCGTTTTATTCCGCTAAAGCATGTGTCATTCTTAATCAAGTAAACCCGAGTATCATCAACTATCTTCAAAGCGTACCTTTATTCTTAAAATTCTTCATTAATCTTCTGAATTTACTCGTTAAATCCCTTAATAACACCCCGTCCCCATTCGTTAATCCCTATCTCGGGACCGGGTTGTTACAGTTACCCAAGGATCCAGCTATGCAAGAATTGAGAGAGGCATCATCATTATCAGGACTAGCAGAGTGATCTTCCAGCATTGATTTAATTACACAATTTTCACTGAGGAGTGATTTAACCTGCAAGCTCATACCAATCATTTTCACAGTTTGCTTTGCACCTACTGGTTTCTATTTTAACACCTTCAGATTTACCTCTCCATGACCAAATGTTTAGAATTAACCTTCTCTCTAAATTCATCGCAAAAGACTCCGTAGTTGCTGCTTAAAGCATTTCTTGAAGGATGGTTGATGGAATAAGAACTTGTGGAGTCCTGTTTTCGAATTCAATTTGACATCGTTGAATGCTCAAAAATTTATTTTCTCTTCTGCATATTGCAAGCCAACTGATGTTCTCCACTTCATCTTCAGGCTGTGGAGACGTTGTTACACTCATTTTTTGCAGAGACAAAGCTAGATCCTTGTCATAAAATGGCCATTCAATATCTCTTATAATTTCACATATACCCCACTCTTTATCATTTCCGTCAAGCAAACTATCCTCATCTTGATCCACATAAAGATCTAACTCAGAGATTAATTCATCATTCACCCCATCTCTAGAAGCAGTTTTATGCACCACACCATTTATGTCAAGCTCAAGTTCTTCCAAGGTGTCACCACTAGCCCTGCTCCCCTTAGCAGCAACATTGTGCTCCATCTTATCCAAAATTTCCCAAGAAACTTGTGATTGGATAATCACTGACTTAATTTTTTCAATTTTTGAGAACACAACTGAGTTTTCCTTTATCTTCATGGTGTTGAGCAGAACTCTGAATCGCTGCAGGATTTTTAGAGTGGGATTAGTTTGCTCTTTCCCAAGAGACCCTCCACTTTCAAATGAAACCAACTGAAATGATGATCTCGGTGGCTCTCGATCTGATTTCCTTTCTTTGTGGATGATCCTTCTGACAAACGGGATTTTCGCCCATATTTCCGAGCATAACATATTCGTTTTAGCGATCTTTTCATTTACTTTGTTGTTCTAATGCGTCTTTTCCGTTTTATTTTTGTAATAAGTGTTTCTAAACACTGTTGTGCAATTTCAGGGTAAAATCGATCAGGTCGGGACTCAAAAGAAGGAAGTCGGCGCGACCCGGGGACAGAAGCGGCGTGAGTGTGCGTCACTGCAGAGGCCTTGAAAGCACGTTGCCAGGTACGACCCGACTCAGTTCGAGGAGGTGCGACCACCTCAGTCGCACCACCCGGCGCGACGCGTGCACAGACCAGGCGCGACCGAGCTTCCAATCAGAGGCCCAAAAACACAGCCAACGGCGCGGCGCGAGCTCAGGTTGGTCCGGTGCGACCATCTCAGTCGCGCCACCCGGCGCGGCCCGACCGGGGAGCGACCAGACCCGTGTCGCGCCCCTCTGTTCCGACGCGATTTTTGCACTTTTTATTTTCCTTTTCATTTTCTTTTAATAAACGAAAATTGTGGATGTATAAATACCTACCTATGTTCAAAATTAGGGCAACATTCAATTCCTAGCCCCCAAATAGAATATAGATTTAGAGAGAGAGCAATCTTGTGTTGGAAGCTTGAAGATTGTGAAGATTTTGGAAGAAAAAGTGAAGTTTGAAGATTGTCTATTTCCTTTTCGGGTTTACTCTTATCCATGATTATGATTTTCTTCTTTGTCTATCTTTATTTTTCTTTATTCTTAAGTATGTCTAGTTAAATTTTGCAATTCTAGGGTGATATGATTTGACATTAAATGATTGGGTAGATGGATGAAAAAGCATGTTAATCTCCTCTCTTTGTATTTTTCATGAATCAATGGTTTGATTATATCTAACTAGGGTTGGCCTCCTTAAGTTGGATTTTATGATTGATTATGTTTTGAGAAAAACTAATTAGCATTGGAAGTTGATTTATGAGACCTATTAGGTATTAAATGAGAATTTATGCCTAGTTGGATTTTTGGCTGATTAATTGTGCTTGAATTTGAGGAAATTGGAGTTTAATCCTAGAGATAAGAGAGTTCCCTTTTGTTCAATTAAATCTTAGAAGCTCGAGAGTGTCTAGGATTATTATTGGAATTAATCTTGAGCGTAGTTAATTTGCTTTCTAATCTTGAAACCCATCGTTTGTGTTGATGATTATTACCCTAGGATCTCTCCCTTTCGATTGTTGCCCCTTTTTAGTGCATTTTTGATTGTTTGAATTTGTTCTAGTTTACTTCAACAACTTGTTAATTTTCACGCCTAGAGTAAAAGAAAAAAAACCAAATTTAACCCATGATTTTGTGATGCTTGAATTGTAGAATGATATGAATATGGTGCTTGCATGCCTTGGATTATCTAAATTCCATGTGGATTCGACCCCGTTTTTCCTTGTGCTACAATCTGCTTGTATACTTGCAAGTTAAATTCGGGTATTAAAACTTTAAGTAAGAAAAATCTACATCAAGTTTTTGGCGCCGTTGCTAGGGAATTTAGTTTGTATTCAAGTCTTTTTATGCAACATCAATATAAGTGTTATTCGCTAGATCAAGTGGTTCTATTTTATTTTATGTAAGTATCAAACTTACTTTTCTTTGTTCACAGGTGGTGTATGCATACTAGGGCACGTGGTGACCCGTTGCTCGAGTTAGATACCGAGATCGAAGCCATGAGTCATCATAACAATGCTCGAAGAAGACGAAGACATAGAATGACGGATAATCCACCACCTCCGCCTCCCATCCAAGATCCGTTGATTCTCCAAATGCAAAGACAGCTTGAGGAGATGAGAGGACAACTTCGGGCCCAAGAGGAAGCTAGGGCTCGAGTTGAAGAAGCCCCGATTCGGAACTTATTTCAACCAATGCTTAATGAAGGGGTTGTCAATGGGCCGGCTATACAAGCCAACAACTTCGAATTGAAGCCAGCATTGATGGCTATGGTGTCCTAAAACCAATTTGATGGGACGGCACTTGAAGATCCACATGAACATGTCCACCAATTTTTGGAGATCGCTCGAACGGTCAAGATTAATGGGGTGCCCGAGGACGTAATCCGCTTGAAGTTATTCTATTTTTCACTGCGGGATAAGGCACGAACATGGTGGTTGAACCAACCACCCGGTTCATTCACATCATGGAATGACTTGCTTTCTAAATTCCTTCAGAAGTTCTTTCCTCCTGGAAAGACATTAAAGTTAAAGGGAGAGATAACTCAGTTCAAGCAAAGGGATGAAGAGTCCTTGTGTGAAGCTTGGGAGCGGTTTAGAGAGATGCTTCGCAAGTGTCGAGCCACGGTTTTGGCACGGATCACTAAGTTTGTATTTTTTATGGCAGTTGTAAGTCCAATGTGAGAAGTATTCTTGATGCGTCGGCTAGAGGATTGTTACTAAATCGAGGACCCGAAGAAGCTGTCACAATCATCGAGAAAATGGCCTCCAATGCCTATCAATGGCGGGGGGGGGCGGGAAAATGTACAAATCTTGAAAAAGGTGGAAACTACAAACAATGATGCCATAGCCCTTTTAGCCGCTTAGATGACTACTATGAATTCGCAGATAGAGGCTATGGCATCACCAAGACCGGAGCCATCCATTATGCCTAACTTGGAGGAAGCAAGCTTCGTTGGTCAAGGGAACTATGGGGGTTATCAAAGGCCTTTTAATCAAGGTTTTAAGCCTCATTTTGGAGGACCACAAGGACAAGGTGGGAACCAATACCATTCAAGACCACCACATCCGAATCTCTCTTACTCCAACCTGAACAATCACCTCCAACCGCCTCCTGGATTTTCGGTCACCAACGGAGTCATAGATGAGGAAAAGAAGCCCAAAATTGACGAGCTCCTTATAGCTTTCATGAACAAGACTGATAAATATATGAGGGATTCTCAAGCACGTTTTGAGAAGATAGAAGGGAACCAAGCCGCTGTTAATACTCAACTAAAGGTGTTAGAAAAACAGATGGGGCAACTTGCCTCGGCTTTAGGAGGTCAACACCATCCGGGACAATTCCCCTCAAACACCACCATCAACCCCAAGGAGAATTGCAAGGCCATAACTCTTCGAAGTGCGACATCTTATAAGGAGCCCGATATGCCCGATCAAGAGAAAGAAACTTTGTGTGAGGATGAGCCAAGAGAAGAACAAAGAGGGGATGATGAAGGTGAGAAAGAAGATGCTCTAAGGGAAGTCAAAGGGGTCCCTAAGGAACAAAGAGAAGTTGAGCCAAGGATAAATGTGCCTTATCCTCAAAGGCTCCGGAAAATTAAGCATGAGGAACAATTTTCCAATTTTTGGACATCTTCAGAAGAGTGCAAATAAACATACCCCTTGTGGAGGATTTACAACAAATGCCTACGTATGCTAAATTTCTTAAGGAGGTTATCACGAAAAAAGGAGGTTGGGCAATTATGAGACTGTTAACCTAACGGAAAATTATAATGCATTGATTCAACAAAAATTGCCCACAAAAATGAAGGACCCTGGAAGTTTTAACATCACAGTGACTATTGGAGATAGCCAAGAGAGGAAGACCCTTTGTGATTTGGGTGCGAGTATAAATCTCATGTCGTTGTCATTCTTTCTGAGGCTAAATGTTGGAGAGATAAAACCTACAACAATTTGTTTGCAAATGGCGGATAGGTCGCTAACCTACCCAAAAGGAGTCGTGGAAGACATTCTTGTCAAGGTGAACGACTTTATATTCCCCATGGATTTTGTTGTCTTGGACATGGAAGAGGACAAAAATGTGCCTCTTATTTTAGGATGGCCGTTTTTAGCCACAGGGAAGGCACTCATAGATGTATCCAAAGGAGAACTCACACTCCGACTTAATGATAAAAGTAGTACATTCTCCATCTATAATGCGATGAAATTCCATGATGAGGGTGAGGAGTCAATGAGGGTGGAGGAATGCAAGGTGATGAAGCTCGTGGAAGCATGTGTGGCAGAGAAGATAATGGAGCACCACACCTCCCAAGACACTTTGGAGACAAGCTTGTTTGCATCTCTTTACTCTTCTTCTTCATTTGAATTACTTGATAATAACCTTGATATATTGGATTGTGTTTGTGCTCTTGACTCTTCACAGGAAATTCCAATGAGAGGGAACCGATTCTTACCTCTGAGAGATGAAAAGGATGAAGCATTAAAGAATGAAGGAGGAGAGAAAAAGGGGAAAAAGGAAGAGTTGAAGCCCCTTCCGGGACACTTGAGGTATGCTTTCTTGGGTGAAAATGAAACTTACCCTGTGATTGTGTCGGCTTATTTGTTAGCATGTGAGCTTGATAAATTGCTTAGAGTCTTGAGGAAGTATAAGTCCACTCTAGGTTGGTTTATTGCTGATTTGAAAGGGATTTGCCCGTCTATGTGTATGTATATGATCTTGCTTGAGGACAAGTATAAACCGCGTGTGCAACCATAACGTAGGCTAAACCCCATTATGCAAGAAGTTGTGAGAAAAGAAGTTTTGAAATGGCTTGATGCGGGCATAATTTATGCTATATCTGATAGCGAGTGGGTTAGCCCCACTCAGGTTATAGCCAAGAAGGGAGGCATGACAGTTATTCAAAATGAGGGTAGTGAATCCATAGTTACTAGAGTTGTCACAGGTTGGAGGGTTTGCATAGATTATTGTGCTCTAAATGCTGCCACTAGGAAGGACCATTTTCCCCTACCATTTATTGATCAAATGTTGGATAGGTTAGCTGGATATGAGTTCTATTGTTTTCTAGATGGCTATTCTGGGTACAATCAAATTTGAATAGCTCCTGAAGACCAACATAAGGCAGCATTCACTTGTACCTATGGAATTTTTACTTTTCGCATGATGTCTTTCGATTTGTATAATGCTCCGGCTACTTTCCAAAGATGTATGATGTCAATCTTTCATGATTTGATTGAAAAGATAATGGAGGTCTTTATGGATGATTTCTCGGTCTTTGGGAATTCTTTTGATAATTGCTTGGACAACTTAATTAACCCGAGTTTTGTAGTGTTGTGAGGAGACTAACCTTGTCTTAAATTGGGAAAAATGCCATTTTATGGTAAGAGACGGAATAGTCCTTGGCCACAAAGTGTCCGCTGCAGGCTTGGATGTGGATCGAGCCAAAATAGTAGCCATTGAGAAGCTTCCACCCCCTACAAATGAAAAGGGAGTCTGAAGTTTCCTTGGCCATGCCGGGTTCTATCAGCGTTTTATTAAGGATTTTTCAAAAATTTCTAAACCTTTGTGTAAATTGCTTGAAAAATCTAATGACTTTGTTTTTTATGGCGAATGTGTGCAGGCGTTTGAGACCCTGAAGAAGGCCCTTATGACGGACCCGGTACTCATTGCCCCGGATTGGAGTGAGCCATTTGAGCTCATGTATGATGCAAACGAGGTAGTCGTGGGGGCCGCACTAGGGCAAAGAAGAGAAAAGTTGTTCCGGGTGATCTACTATAGAAGCAAGACTCTGGACCCGGCTCAAATCAATTACACAACCACGGAAAGGGAGTTTTTGACGATCGTATACACCTTTGATAAGTTCCGGCCCTACCTCATTGCGGCCTGGACTATCGTGCATACAGATCATGCGGCCCTGCGACATTTATTTGCCAAGAAGGATGCCAAACCTAGATTGATATGATGGATTTTGTTGTTGCAAGAGTTTGACGTGGAAATCAAGGACCGGAGAGATTGTGAGAATGCGGTGGCGGACCACCTCTCACGGCTTGAACATACCTCGGATGAGTTAGAAGACAAGAGGCCAATAAATGATGACTTCCCGAATGAGAGGATACTAGCCATAAGAGCTACCACACCGTGGTTTGCGGACTTTGTGACTTACTTGGTAGCAGGGGTCAAGCCCGTGGAGCTTGAGAGTTATAAAAGAAAAAAATTCTTTCATGATGTAAAGTTTTTCATTTGGGATGAACCATACCTCTACAGGCGCTGTGCCGACTTGATTTTGAGGAGATGTGTACCTGAAGACCAATGGAGAGAAATCCTTGAAGCATGCCACACTGGGCCAAGTGGTGGCCATTTTGGCACCAATCGGACCGCTAGGAAGGTCCTCCAAAGTGGATTTTATTGGCGTACATTGTTTAAAGATGTATGAGGGTTTGTAAAGAGTTGTGGACAATGTCAGAAGATGGGTTCAATTTCCAAGAGAGACGAGCTACCCATGAGAAATACAATTAAGGTGGAGCTCTTCGATGTATGGGGTATAGATTTTATGGGTCCGTTTGTAGTCTCTGAAGGAAATATGTACATACTTTTGGCCATTGATTATGTGTCCCGTTGGATAGAAGTGGTGCCCACAAAGACGAATGACTCCAAGGTGGTACTCAAATTCTTGAGGAGGAATATACTCACACGTTTCGGTGCTCCGAGAGCCCTCATCAGTGATGGTGGCTCCCACTTCTGTAATAGATGGGTGTCGATGCTACTTGCTAGGCATGGGGTGAAGCACAAAATTACCACACCATATCATCCCCAAGCCAATGGTCAGGCGGAGTTAGCAAACAGAAAAGTTAAGCAAATTCTGCAAAAGGTGGTTAGGACTAATGGCAAAGACTGGGCCTCATTGTTGGATGAGACACTTTGGGCGTATAGGACCGCCTACAAGACGCCGTTAGGATTGTCACCATATCAACTCGTCTTTGGAAAATCATGTCACTTACCAGTTGAGCTTACTCACAAGGCTTTTTGGGCGACAAAGAAGCTCAATTTTGACCGTATGGCATCGAGGGGAGAACGGATCTTTCAATTGAATGAACTTGACGAGTTTAGGATGGAAGCTTTTGAAAATTCCTCTATTTACAAGCTCCGGGCAAAGTATTACCATGATAAGCTCATAAGGAACAAAGAGTTGGCCCCGGGGGACAAGGTGCTCCTGTTTAATTCAAGACTTAAGCTCTTCCCCAAGAAGTTGAAAACAAAGTGGAGTGGCCCATTCACGATTGAGAGAATTTTCAATGGAGGGGCCATTGAGCTCAAGGGAAGGGATGGATGCCTTTTGTAGTAAATGGGCATCGAGTCAAGAAGTTCTACACACCTGAAGACAAGGTTGAGCCTACCATATGATATCTACAAGATGCTTAATGCTTTGGTAACCTCATCGAGCTAACGACATTAAACTTAGCGCCTATTGGGAGGCAACCCAATCGTTCTTTTATTTTCTTTTTCATTTTTTTATTTGTTAAGTAGTTTTATGTTTGTTATGTGTTTCTTGGTGTTTTTGGTTTTTGTGTTTTTAGTCTTTTAATAGTTTGAGAAGTAAGTGCAAAAGTACAGGGGATAGGGCCAAAATTTCATCAAGTATGGAGCCCCGAGCATAGAGTGGCGCGACCCGGTGCCAGAGTCAGCGCAAGTGAGCTTTTACACAGAGGGTGCAAAACCACATTGCCAGGCGCGACCCGACCCAGAGGCGGACTGGTGCGAGCAACTGAATCGCGCCTATTGGCGCAGCCCGATCGAGCACGGATCGGCGCGAGCAACTGAATCGCGCTCATTGGCGTGGCCTGACCGGCCAATGCAGTCGCGTCCCCTCAGTCACGCCGATTTGTGGGTTTTTAAAACCCTCACCCCTCTTCATTTTTCTTCATTTCTTCTTCTAAAATTCTCTCACCCTCTCGCACCCACAAACGAGCACACTTTATTTCTCCACAATTTGTCACTCTTCCACACACAAGGACACCCCAATCCAAGGTATGAAGTTTCTAATCTCCCCTTTTTCATTTTCTATGGTTCAAATTTTAATTTTCAACATCTTTTGGGAAAATCATGTATTATTCTTGAAAATGTTTGTTATTAGATTAATGATGCTCTTACCCATGAATTCTAGCTGATGTTGTGTTTAATTTGGGTATTTATGGTGAAATTTTAAAAATTCCCAAAACCTAGGGTTCTATGCAATTTGGGTAAAATTGACCTTTTACTTTTCATTATGATTTTGTTGGCAGAATCAAAATTAAACTCACCCATAGACCCTAGGCATGATGAATTTTGTGAAGTTATAGCTATTTGTGTTGATATGTGAATTTTGTGCATTAAGGTTTTGTTAATTTTGGAAAAATGCCATGTCTCTTACAACCATATGCATATATCAATGATGGCTAAGCTCCAATTGGGTCACATTGTTCTTTTTTTTTGGGTGTTGGGCACCCTAATGAGAAGTATGAAGGGGAGTTGTGGAAATCTTGGGGGATTATTATATGCTTTTGTTGAGTTCTATGTGTGCAATGTCATTTACCGTACTGTGTGCTTGAGCATATTGCCCCGTGTACTTAGTTTTGATGAAAATGTGGTTGATAGAGTTGGGTGGACTTGAGTTGATGTATGCTTGATAGTGTGAAAATGTTTAAGGGCTTGAGATGGTATAAGTGGAAGTTTTTAACTTTAATGTTCCTCCTCAAGCTTATGAGTTGTGTCTACGCCCGTTATGTGTTATGTCCTTTAAAATATGTGTTTGAAGGAATTGTACTTTGTTTATTCAAGATATGGCTCGATGAGGTAGATAGGCACGTCGAAGGAGACAAGTGGAGTCCGAGAGTAGTGAGGAGGAAGCTCGGGACTACGATGAGGGTAATGAAGAAGAGAAAGAAGAAAATGAGGATCATGATGACGAAGAGGCAGGGGACTATGAGGATAATGAAGAAGGGGAGGAAGAAGACATTGATCAAGATGAAATAGAGGAGGATGAGGCCTCGTTCCCTCCTTTAAATTGGACCGGGGATCATCCAAGCGAAGTGGGAGTCCATTTGTTGAAGCATGAGCATAGAGTGAAATGGTTGAGATTGTCTAAATATTTTGAGATCAAGGCAACCAGGTTTGCAGATGCGGTGGCTACCCAACAGTTGGGTATCAACGAGGATGTTTGGCGGTTATTTGGACGACTCGGGTGGACAAACGTGTTGGAAGGAGGATGGGTGACCTACCCTGTGTTAGTGAAAGAATTCTTGGCTACACTGAAAGTCAAGTCTACAGATGCAAAGGGGCCCATTTGGTGCAAGACTGGGCAACCAGAACTGACGGTTTACTATGGCTGAGATGAACCGTATTTTTGGCACCCCGCGTGATGGAATCTTTAACTCGCACCCTACTTTCCGCCTTGAGGACTTTTGGAGGCGTATCATGGACCCCGATCCTAGGATGGTCTATTATGACTCGAGCAAGGCTAAGGCCTCCCACATCCAGAATCCGGTCTTCCGCTACATTCAGCGGGTCCTCTCGTCCACAGTTTTAGCCCGTCATAAGAATAGTGGTTTCCGCACTCAGGAAATCCACATACTGTGGTTTATGTTGAAAGCGATCAATGTGGACTTTGCAGCTCATTTTGTCGACCAGTGCAAGAGGCAAGCTGCACCGGGTAGTGGGAAGATATGCATTGGGGGACTGATCACCCCAATTGCTCGAGATTTGGATGTGAACCTCACCAATTATGTTGTTGTGCCCGGGTCCAAGAGGATCAATCTACAATACCTTCGTAACGCCCGGATGATAGGGTTTACTGCTCCCCTTCCATTCCAGTTCCTCTTGAAGAATCGAGTCCAGTTCCCTCTCCCTAATCCCACTCTCACCTCAATTACCACATTTGAGGATCAGTAGAACTGGATGATGAAAACACCAGAGCACCGTGCCCTGATGACCGTGATTGATGCCGGTCCACGTAGGCCCCCTCAAGGGGAAGCATCTATATCTCAGGTGCCCAGGGCAGCAAGGAGGTCTAGAGAGGATGTGCAGAAGGAGAAGTTTAGCAACATGGAGGGGATGATGACAGAAATGATGACCAACTTTGGGAACTTGCGGGTGGATATGACCTCCAGGTTTGGAGACATGCGCACGGAGATGGATATGTGCTTCACAGGGCTGCAGGAGAACTTTGATGCACGCTTCACCAGATTGCATGAGGATTTAGGCACCCATTTCATGAGCATGCATGAGGAGCTGGACACGAGGTTCTCCAACCTCCAATCGCACGTCGATTCCCGCTTCACAGGGATCAGTACCGAAATCCAGGGCCTGCAAGGAAATTTTAATACTTTCCAATCTGGTTTCAATGATTTTGCAGGTTACATAAGGCAGTGGACTGGACAGAGCTCATCTTCACAGCGGCCTCCTTAGCAATTTCAGCAGTACCCTCCATATCCATATCCATATCCGCACTATCCTTCATACCAGCCACAGCAGCCGCCTCAAGACCGAGATCGCTCCGAGAACTAAGTTTGCCTCTCTCAATGGTCCCACAAGTCTTCCACCCAAACTTGACCTACCTTTAGCATGGTGCAAGTTTGGGGGAGGGGATATGCCAGTGGTGACCTGTTGAGCTCAAGCCTCTAGTTTCTCCTAGTTTCTCATGAACAATTTATTTTTATGTTATTTGGTTATGTTATTTGGATACTGTGGTATGTTTATTTAGGAGAATTTGATAGCCCCTCTGATTTGTATGGATATATTTGATCGTTAGGATTTTATTTGGGCTATGTAATAAGTTATGCTCGGATTTGGGTGTGAATCTTGTTTCGATACTTTTTTTTTTATCTTTGAGCATTTATTTGTCCTATTTGCATGAGTAGAGGAAAGCATGATGAGATTGAGCATGACTAGGGATTTGTGTAACCTTGCCTATGATGATGAAAATTTGTGCAAATTTTTTGAAAACTCATGCATGGAAATGAGTGATTGGTGATTAGCATATAGATTAAATTATGAAATTTTGGCCTGTCTTGCATATTACGTGAGATTTGGGCCTTATTATTTTTCTTGTTTGAGAGTTTTCTTCAAACAATGCTAGCATCTCCAGAACTTGCTTTACAAACTCATGCAATTATGTATGTGCTCCAAGAAACATGAAGATGACCTAAGGCGATTTTTGTTCAGATTTTCGAGCCTAGAATTTTCTTTTGCTACTAAACACATCCTTTGTCTGCCCTTTTTGAGCCTTGATGGTCCTTATTTTTGTTGAAAAGCCAAGGATAGTGGGATTGATGAAAATAGTAGGCTTGGAATGACAACAACGGGAGAGCATAAAACGTGAAGTGTTTCGAGAATGATAAATATGATTCTAGCCTTGATAAATTCAAAGTGAGTCATTCTCCCAGAACTAGAAAAGAAAGCAAAAAGTAAAGATAGAAAAAAAAATGAGAGAAGAAAAGAACAAATGATCACTCTAGCTCTTGTTTTGAAAGTAAAGAAAAGTTTATAGGAGAAGTGAACCAAAAGAAGGCTAAGGATTGTCCGTTTTATTGCTATATTTTCCCCTAGAAATTTGTGGTGAGTGGAAGTAAGCTTTGTAGATTGCTTTACTTAGATTTGCATTAGGAATGGGTTTGAGTCAGAGCCACTCTTTCTCATATTTTCCTACCCGTCCAAAGAGCCGAACGCTTCAACCCAAAAGACCTATGTGATTCTTATTTCTAGCACACATATTGTGATAATATTGAGTTATTTTGCAAGCCTATGATTGCATGGTGGTATTGCTTGATGTGGAGTGAAAACATGCCTTTATTGACCCCCGTGAGATTAAATTGTGTGATTGATTCTTCAACTAAAGAGGGGAGCCAAAATTTCATGATTTGATCTTTATGAGCTTTGATCTTGTTTTCCTCGAATGAGTTTTAGCTATTTCTTCTGAGGCATCAAGGCTTGAAAATCCCATATGTTTGTATCTTTCAATTCCGTCTATTTCTATTTCTTATTTGAGGACAAACAAGTGTTTAAGTTTGGGGGAGTTGACAAACAGGATTTTCGCCCGTATTTCCGAGCATACCATATTCGTTTTAGCGATCTTTTCATTTATTTTGTTGTTCTAATGCGTCTTTTCCATTTTATTTTTGTAATAAGTGTTTTTAAACACTGTTGTGCAATTTCAGGGTAAAATCGATCAGGTCGGGACTCAAAGGAAGGAAGTCGGCGTGACCCGGGGACAGAAGCGGCGCGAGTGTGTGTCAATGCAGAGGCCTCGAAAGCACGTTGCCAGGCGCAACCCGACTCAGGCCGAGGAGGTGCGACCACCTCAGGCACGCCACCCGGCGCGACCGAGCTTCCAATCAGAGGCCCAAAAACACGGCCAACGGCGCGGCGCGAGCTCAGGTTGGTTTGGCGTGACCATCTTAGTCACGCCACCCGGCGCGGCCCGACCGGGGAGCGACCAGACCCGTGTCGCGCCCCTCTGTTCCGACACGAGTTTTGTACTTTTTATTTTCTTTTTCATTTTCTTTTAATGGACGAAAATTGTGGATGTATAAATACCTACCTATGTTCAAAATTAGGGCAACATTCAATTCCTAGCCCCCAAATAGAATATAGAGTTAGAGAGAGAGCAATCTTGTGTTGGAAGCTTAAAGATTGTGAAGATTTTGGAAGAAAAAGTGAAGTTTGAAGATTGTCTATTTCCTTTTCGGGTTTACTCTTATCCATGATTATGATTTTCTTCTTTATCTATCTTTGTTTTTCTTTATTCTTAAGCATGTCTAGTTAAATTTTGCAATCCTATGGTGATATGATTTGACATTAAATGATTGGGTGGATGGATGAAAAAGCATGTTAATCTCCTCTCTTTGTATTTTCCATGAATCAATTGTTTGATTGTATCTAACTAGGGTTGGCCTCCTTAAGTTGGATTTTATGATTGATTATGTTTTGAGAAAAACTAATTAGCATTGGAAGTTGATTTATGAGACCTATTAGGTATTAAATGAGAATTTATGTCTAGTTGGATTTTTGGTTGATTAATTGTGCTTGAATTTGAGGAAATTAGAGTTTAATCCTAGAGATATGAGAGTTCTTTTTTGTTCAATTAAATCTTAGAAGCTCGAGAGAGTCTAGGATTATTATTATTGGAATTAATCTTGAGCGTAGTTAATTTTCTTTCTAATCTTGAAACTCATCGTTTGTGTTGATGATTATTACCCTAGGATCTCTCCCTTTCGTTTGCTGCCCCTTTTTAGTGCATTTTTTATTGTTTGAATTTGTTCTAGTTTACTTCAACAACTTGTTAATTTTCACGCCTAGAGTAAAAGAAAAAAAACCAAATTTAACCCATGATTTTGTGATGCTTGACTTGTAGAATTATATGAATATGGTGCTTGCATGCCTTGGATTATCTAAATTCCCTGTGGATTCAACCTCATTTTTCCTTATGCTGCAATCTGTTTGTATACTTGCAAGTTAAATTCGGGTATTAAAACTGTAAGTAGGAAAAATCTCCATCACTTTCCTATAGGAAAAATATAAGAAAGCACGAGAGTCGTGCTCTGATGGACTAACAATGATGACTGATGCTTGTTCATCTGAACTTTTTGGAAGATAGTGTGAAGGGTTTTGATTAGGAAAGTAATATGTGGTTGTGGTGGTGGTTCAGACGACGGGTGAGACAATGATTTCTTGATGAACAAATGATTAATTGGGAGAGTATCATATGGGATCTCGTGAAAATTGTCCAAGCATTTCAGCTTTCCAGCATGGTCCAAGGAGTCACGATCATCATCATTCCAGATCTCATTTTCTCTTTCAGTCATTTCGTCGAACACCTTCTCTGTTTGACGAGTCCAAATCTCGTTGGTAGAAATATCCGTGGAGTCCTTCTCCACAGTCAACATTTTCATGTCTTTGGGAACCAATTGAACCTTTTTTATAAATCCCTCATTTTCATCAACCACTATTGCTCTGTTTCCCCCAATCAAGCGATTAAATAATGCTGATTTACCAACATTTGGCCTTCCAACTATTTCAACCTTTGGAAGAAAACGATCTGGAATCTGCAGAAAAAAAATTGCTAGTTGAATTCATGCTCCTCTTCTACTTTCCTCGAGTTCTCTTTTGATAGGAAACTTCATCCTCAATTTTAAGTTGTCGAGATAAGGAATCGGAGAACCCTTCACGGCCTGTCTAGCCTCGAGCCCAAGTTCTTGAGCGTCGAAATCCTCTGCCTCCTCATCAAACCCTTCGACCTCACTACCAAAATCAAATCTAGGTGGTGGGTCTCCAAGTATCGACTCATCCTCTGCTATTACTTTTGGCTGCTGAAAAATATAGAAGAGAAAAGTAGTTTGATCAAACTCAAAATCAAAGTCAAAATCAGAATTTTGATCAAAAACCTAGGAAAACTTGCTGGAATTGTGGAAAACCTGGCCATTTTTCAAATAGATGCAAACAACCTAAAAGAAATAAAGGTTATGTGAATTATGAGCCTAAACAGCATGCTAATAATGTTTATGAAGATGATGGTATTTATATGGTGCATGGAACTTATGATTTTCAGTTCATCAATCACACTAATGATGTGTCCAAAATTGTGTTAAATAATGAATGGCTTATTGATTCTGGCTGCACCTTTCATGTTACTCCCTTTAAGCATATGTTTCACAATCTGCACTACATGAATTCTGGGCATGTTGCTCTTGCTGATGGCCAAAATTGTGAAATACAAGGAAACGGTGATATTTGTTTAAAATTTGAAAATGGGAGCATGCTTACTTTAAGTGATGTCAGATATGTGCCTAAATTGAAATTCAGTTTGCTATCTGTGTCAAAAATTGCTAACAAAATGCTTGATGGCTCTGTGAACTACTTGAGATTTAAATTTGAAAAGGACTCCATGTTATATTTCACTGCACCCAGAAAGGGTGATCTATATGCTATCCAAGCTCAATCTGTTCCTTTACCTGGTGTCAATATGGTCCAAGAGAATAAAACTGCTTTGTGGCATGCTAGACTAGTGCACATGAGCAACAAAGGTCTAGATATTTTGCATAAATCAGGTGCTTTTGGTAAAGATAATGTGTCTAGCTTATTTTTTTGTGAACCATGTGTTATGGGAAAACATCATAAAACTTCATTTCCTGTTACAATGCCTTATCCTAGGAAGCATGTTAGCACTGAAATACTTGAATATTTGCATGTTGATGTTTGGGGCCCAGCTAAAGAGCCCTCCCATGGTGGAAACCTGTTTTTCTTGTCAATCATTGATGATTTCTCTAGAAAAACTTGGGTATTTTTTATGAAGAACAAATCTGATGTGTTTATGAAATTTTCTAAGTGGGCTGTTGAAATTCAAAACCAAACTAAAAAGAAAATTAAATGCATCAGAACTGATAATAGGCTTGAATTTTGTAATCATGCTATGGATAATTGGTGTTCTGATCAAGGAATCATTAGGCATAAAACTGTGCCCTACACTCCTCAACAAAATGGAGTGGCATAAAGAATGAATAGGACTCTTCTAGAGAGAGTTAGAAGTCTTCTTATTGTATCTGGGTTGTCTAAATACTTTTGGGGTGAAGCACTTATGACTGTAACCTATCTTATCAACAGATCTCCCTTTGTGCCCTTGCATGGCAAATTACCTGAATCTGTCTTCTTGAATAAACCCATTTGTTTGTTTAACCTGAGAATCTTTGGGTGTGTTGCTTATGTGCATAAAAAACTGAGTAAACTTGATCGTAGAGCCAAGAAATGTGTGTTCTTAGGATACCTTGAAGGTGTGAAGGGTTATAGGCTGTGGGATAGAAGTGTACCTGGCTTTAAAACATGTCTTAGTCGTGATGTTATATTTAATGAGCATGATTTCCTTTGTCTACCTGAATCCTCACCTTATGCAACTCCAAGTAAGGTGGAGAAACTGAAAAACCCTGATCTGAATATGTTTGAGTTCATGCCTACTGTTGTTCCAATTGAGGTGGATAATGTAGATAATGTGACTCCTATACAGCCTGAACTGAAATGGTGCATCGTGATTTACCTGTCATTGTTAATGAGCATGAACATGTGTCTGAAAATCATAATGTTGATGATTTTGTGTCTGATAATGAGGCTAGTGATGAACCAACTAATAACATGACAGTGTCTGAGTCTGAAACAAGTTCTAGTACTCATAATGAACCATAAACCATTCCTGAACCTGAGAATCTGAATAACTACCAACTTGCAAGAGATATGGTAAGAATGAATGTGAGATTTCCTACCATATATGATGACTATAACATGTCCCTATATGCTTTCAATGTTTTCAGTAATGTTGATCATTTTGAGCTTTGTACTTACACTGAAGCTGTGAATTCAAATGAATCTGGTAAATGGCTTGATGTTATGAACTGTGAAATCAAATCCTTGCATGACAACAATACTTGGATACTTGTTGAAAAACCTGATGATTGTTATGTTGTTGAATGCAAATGGCTATTCAAAATTAAACATGAAATTGATAATGTGAGATATAAAGCCAGATTGGTTGCAAAGGGTTTCACACAAAAAGAAGGCATTGATTATAATGAGATATTTGCTCTGGTTGTAAAATTCACTACAGTGCGCATTATGCTTGCTCTTATTGCTCATTTTAACTGGGAACTTAAGCAAATGGATGTCACAACTGCTTTTTTGCATGGCGAACTTGAAAATAATATTTATATGCATCAGCATGAAGGTTTTATTGATAAAACATTTCCAGAACGTGTGTGTTTGCTAAAGAAGTCCCTTTATGGCCTTAAGAAATCTCCTAGGCAGTGGAACATAAAGTTTGATAAATGCATGCAAAGTATGAACTTTACAATAAGCAAATTTGATCACTGCTTATATTATATGCAATCTGACACTCCCATGTTCTTATTACTTTATGTTGATGACATGATTTTGATTAGTCCATGTCTGAAAATTATGAAACATGTGCAACAATGTCTCTGTGCCAACTTTGACATGAAGAATCTTGGTGATGCAAGGAAGATCCTTGGCATGAATATTGAAAGAAATAGAGAAAAATCTACACTTTTGCTGCATCAATCTGCCTATGTTGATTGATAAGTCCATTTATTTCGTATTTTTATGGGCATTTTATCCTCTATAAATGTCCTTTTTAGTGTGTTTTGAGTCAAAAAGAATCAGGTTGCGGTCAGAGGGCATTCCAAGAGTCGAGTCTGGCGGAAGGGGCATTTTATGCCCAGTTATTCATGTTTATCTTACACATATGTTCCTCAGAGGCACATGGGACTTCTTCAATATCCATCCCACATTCGGTCGGTGAAGTGGGCACATCAGATACGGATGGAGCTGACAGATGATGTCGTGCCCATAGTACTCGCACAGACTCGACCACAGGTCAGAATGGGCATTCTCGTGAAACCCGGAAATCAGTTGGAGGAGAGATGGTGGAAGATAGCTACATATCCGAAGGAGAGTTGGGACTAAGCTGGACTCCTAGAAGGCGCTGAAACAAAGAGATAAGCGCAATCCCTAAATAATAGGGATTTGATAAAGCTGAAGCTTATCCAAACAGATCAGAGAGGGCACACCGTTCCGGAATTGCAGCAGAAGACCCCCGCATGTGGGGGAAACTCCACTCAGAAATGTAACTATTTAAGCGAGTTTAATCACTGGAAAAGCATCTTTAGACAATCTGAAACATTTCTACATTTTATATTTCTGCACTTCATTTTCAATACGCTGCTGAGGTAGCCAAAAACAATCTGAAAGGTCTTAAACATTCGGGACTTAGGTTATGTTTATGCTTCTCAATGTTGGATTTAAGATTTTGCTTAATTTATTCAGTAAGTTCTTGTTTATTTTATGTCGTTAATTTCTGCAATTTTAATTATGTCTAGCCTTCTCGGCTAGATCTTTAATTCTGGAATTTGAACAATGAAATTGGTTTGAGCATAAATCTGAACTCGTGAAGCCAAAATGGGCATAATAATGCATGATAAGTTTCCGTTAATTCTTGAGCCTTGTTCCACGTGAGTGTGTGTCTGAAGTGCCCAATGTGGCTGATCACTCGTTAGGTAAAGAGGGCACACCACTATTAATTGAATTGACGAATCGTGACTGTGTGTCGGTTCATATAGTAATAAGGGAATTAATGGGGTGTTGTGGGCATAAGAGGAATCAGTTGAACACAACAAATCTGGGTCCGTCTAGGGCACACTGCTGCTTGTTTGCTTACATCTCTTAGAGGAATCGGAAGATGGGTAACTGGTTAGAGGTTTAATAGAAGAGGAATCACTTTTAAACCTAAAATGAAAGGATGGATGAGGAGACGCAGAGAGAAATCCGGTCACCATAACTAGATGATCTATCATGTATGAAAATCGGTGTGCCCATGATCGAGTTGTTTTATGTTTAAACCAAATTCTAATTCAAATGCCAGAACCTTTTGTTATTTGATATTTTCTTTAGTTCCTATTGCAGATTTTAATTCAGTTTAGTGACAACACCAAACCCCCCTTTGTGATTGGTTACTTGAAGATAGAATCACAACAGCTCTCTGTGGGATCGACCCGTACTCATTGGTTAGCTACGCTCGCTGTGGGCACAGAAGTTTACAAATATATTTTTGAGCGTGAAACGACCGCGCGTCATTGATCAAGTTCTGAAAAAGTTTAATATGGAAAATTGTAAACCTGTCAATGTGCCTTTTGCTTCTCACTTTGTGTTGAGTAAAGATCAATCTCCTAGAACTAATTCAGAGATAACTGAAATGCAATATGTTCCATATGCTAATGCTATTGGCTCTGTAATGTATTTAATGATTAGCACAAGGCCTGACATTGCTTATGCTATTTCTTGTTTGAGTAGATATATGGCTAATCCCGGTCTACCTCACTGGGAAGCACTTAAATGGCTTCTCAGATACTTAAAATCCACTATGAATAGTGGTCTGACCTTCTCTAAGGCAGCTAATGGAGTTAAATGTGTTGGTTATGTTGACTCAAACTATGCTAATGATAGAGATCAAAGAAATTCAACTACTTCTTATGTGTTTACTCTATGTGGTGCATGCATTAGCTGGAAGTCTCAATTGCAGAGTATTGTTGCCTTATCAACTACTGAATCTAAATATATTGCTGCTACTGGGGCTGTAAAGGAAGCCATTTGGCTTAATGGTGTGCTATTATTGTGATCTCGGATAATTTTGACATTTTTTTATATTTTTGAAGGTATTTAGGTAGTAGAAATGGGAGAACTTGAGAAGAATTTTAGAGAGAGAATAACACAGAAGAAATGGGAGAATTTTGAGTAATTTTCTTCCTGCCCTTTTCCCATGAAATTACAAGGTATTTATACCTTACATTAAAAAATAAAAATAAACCCTAACATATAAATGGGCCCCACTAATGAGTTATTGGGCCACTTTTGGGAATAGAAAACAACTTAATTAAATAAAGGCCCAAACCACTGGCTTGACCCGATTCAGATCTATCTACTTTTGCAAACTAACAATTAATTTCCCCAAATTGAGTGCTGAGCGGTTCACCTAAAAAAATCCAGTCTTTCACCATTCTTGTCCGCCAACATTCTTTAGCTTTTCCTCTATCTCCTCTCAACCCCCAACTGCTTCCCAAACTTCTCAACCCTTATCATATTGATAAATGCCAGGTTCACAACAGCTATCTGATTAAATTCATTGATGATAAGCCTCTTATTTACTCTGATAGCCAATTTTCTATTCAATTGTGCAAGAACCTTGTGTTTTATGATAGAACTAAGCACATTGATGTGAGATTTCATTTCATCCGTGATATTGTGGAAAAATGTGATGTTTTACTTGATAAAATCCCATCTGAATTCAATCCTGCAGACATGGGCACTAAGTGTCTTCTAGTTGCAAAGCTGGTGGCCTGCAAGAGATCTTTGAACATTGATCTTGGTTGAATTCCTTTATGTGCCTACTTGGGTGGTACTCCAGTCTGTGTGAATAGATACCTTATTTACCTCTGGTGTTTTCTTGTTTCATGTTTGATTGGTTATTTTACCTTGTTGGTGCAGTGCTAGGTTGCAATTCTATCAAGGATAGTCACTAAGTGACTGGAGATAAATTGCTAAAATTGGGTTGGTCTCTAGTGTTGAGACTGAGTTTAATACGCATAGTATTTTTCTCTTCTTCTCTTTTTTTGTCTCTATGATAGATAAGAGTAAAAAGGCTATGATGATAATCCGTTTAATGGTAAGCTCTTCCTTGGCGACATAAAGATCAATGGACCAAAGGTGGATATGTGGTGGGTTGGCCCATTATCTTTATTTATTCTTTGTGGTCCATTCTGAGCCCAATACCTTAATGAAGCCCACTTTCCTTTTTATTCACCTTAACCCTAAACCTAATTCTGATTACTCTATTTAACCTCTCCCGTCGCTCTCACTCTGATTAAGCTTCACATCTCTGATCTTTGAGAAGGGCTCTGCTATTCCCTTCCGATTACCTTGCCGGAATCCTATCCATCTGGTTCCTGAGTGGCATTGAGTGTGAGAGCTTTGTGTTTAGACCCATCTCCCCCCCTTTGTGGTCTGAGTCCTGTTGTTGCAGGAAGAGCTAGTCGCTGTCGTGGGAAAATCTGAGGCCCAGTGTCTTCAAGACACGATTTTCCCACCTCTCAACTTCTGATTCACTTGCTTTACTAATCCCTACTCTTTCTCTATTATTTACTCTCTATTCTTCGATTGGCTGTTCATAATTACTGCTCTAATAATCTTCTTTTGCAGAGTATCAAAGGCAAAGTGAAGAAGAAGAGTGCAGAGATCTACGAGAGGCTAAAGCTGAGAGAATTAAGTGGTCAAGTTGATTGAGCAACTGTGAAAAAGACAGAAACGGGTTGGGAACCAAGTGGTGAATCACTGACTAGGCTAGATACCCAACATTTATGATAAGATAGATAAAAAAAAAAACACTCACTTCAACTGAGTTTGTTCGCTACGTTAAATTCGTTTAATTTGAAAACTCGATCAATGTTGCGGTTGGAGATAATAATAATCACTCCTTATTTGATATTCGTGTTACAATTACAAAAGTGACAAAAAAATTTGTAATTTAAAAGACGATTAACCCTAAAAATATACATTACTAGACAATTCTATAATAGGCTTAAAATCAAAAGTGTGTAAATTGGTTTTCATTTGATGCACAAAAAAACACCCGAAATCACGACCATTTTAACTAAATGTAATCACATTGCAACCACGACTTCCTAAATTTCATTCCTATAAAAATCTCCACATCAAATTCAACAAAAATATGATTAATTTTAGGCCAAACTCGAGCTAGAAAACACACAAATCAAATAAATTCGCACACAAAACATCCAGTATTCTTTCAGGATAAGAATGGCAGCGCATTAATCCAAATCGAACCATAATCAATGATCTGAAACACCCCACGTGGACGTACCAGATTCTCCCACACTAAAATTCTCGATCCTCGTGTTAGCTAACTATCCAATCAGCATTCAGTATCCGACCTTCCATGGATCGCGCTCCGCCTATATAAACCGAAAACTACCCCGACGTCCATCACAGTTAAAACATTTCATAACTCCCAAATCATTCTCTCTCTCTCAATCGAAAGTTAATTACTTTGTTGTTTCGTGATGTCGGCCGTCGAAGAAGTCAAGAATTCCGCGGCGGAGCAGTCTCCTGCTCCGACGAAGCCGGTTAAGGCGAAGAAAGCTAAGGTGGCGCCGAAGGAGAAGAAGATCAAAACCACCAAAACCACCAAAACTGCTTCACATCCACCATACTTTGATGTATAATTTCAAAACTTTTCACTTTGAATTACTATTCCTATCTCATCGTTAATTCTTCACATTTTTTCAATTTCGGCGATGATGTTGGCTACTTTTACGTATAATTAAGAAAATCGTATCCTTAAATATATGTTCGAACTTTTGTAGATGATTAAGGAGGCGTTGTTGGCATTGAAGGAGAAGAGCGGTTCGAGCCCCTACGCAATCGCAAAATACATGGAGGAGAAGCATAAGGCGGTGCTGCCGGCGAATTTCAGGAAAATTTTAGGGCTCCAAATAAAAAACTCTGCTTCTAAGGGGAAACTGATTAAAATCAAGGCTTCCTACAAGCTATCTGAACCCGAAAAGAAGGATAAAGCAGCCGCTGCAAAGCCTGCTGCGAAGAAACCTGCCGTGGCCGCTGCTAAGAAGCCTAGAGCAGCGAAAACTGTTTCTGTGACCGCCGCCGCTGGAACGAAGAGGAAGGCAGATGCTGTGAAGAAGGTGGTTGCCAAAAAGGTTGCAAAGAAGGCGACTCCGGCGAAGGCTAAGCAGCCGAAGAGCATCAAATCGCCGGCGGCGAAGAGGGCGAAGAGGGCCGCTGCTGCTTGATTCTGGCGTAGTGTGTGAAGTTGGGTTTGTGAATATTATCTAGTCTGGGAATCAGGGAATGAATGGCTTTTGTTAGTGTTAATGTATTATGGTATAATATGGTTGTAGATTTTGTGTTTGGTTTTTTTTTTAATATATTTAATTTCTGCTAATGGAATATTGGTGACTTATATGCTATTTCTTGCTTTGTTTCTTTCTCATTTTGTTGGATTACTCTCTCTCTCTCTCTCTCTGAATTGGGAATGGCGGTTTCATTAGTTTTCTGGATAATTCTTCATCCCCACCGGGTTTGAAGGGGGGGGATCACTGATGGCCACATATGACATTGTGGGCGAATTTTATTTTGTTATATGCATGCTTAAATAATTTTTTGAGTCTACTTATTTTGTAAATAATATAACTAATAAAGAGTTATGCGATTGCTGTCATTAATAGTTGGCTTAGCTTACGCTTCTAACGAAACAAAAATAAATAAAATTAGTTTTAAAATCTTAAAATTCTTAACCAATTAAAATAAATTAACTTAAAACCATGGTTAAAAATAATTTAATAAGTAGAAACCTGCGTATTTATATAGATTTTGATGATCGAAAGTATTTTACTAATAATTGCTTCAGTTGGTTTAATTGGATTTTGATTTCCTAATTATTATTATACATGTTAAAACTATAATCGAGAAGGGGGCCCTCAACTCTAGATTTACTTTTTATTCTTCGATTTTAAAATCTAACATATTATTTGAACAGTTACAAGTTTTTATATATCGATCATGTTCAATAGAGAGATGTAAAACACACTTGAATTATTGAAAAGCAGAAAAAATATTCCTTCAAGCTGTCAGATTCATAAGAGTTTGGAGAGAATAGTATTTTGTTTCAATGAAAACACAAATACTATTGCTATCACCTTTTTTTTTAGTTAGGGACGGGAAATTGGAATTGCTATCACTACTTTTTATCATATATGCATGAAGATTCCTATAGTAAGTCAAAAATAAAATAAAAATTGATCGGTAGAATGGTTTCTACTACGAAACGTCACGATTCACGAATCACGAGCTTATTGGTATTGATGATTCTATTTTTCTATCCAAAATAAAATAAAATAAAATAATGTGGAGGTATTATTTTTTGTTGGACAATATAATGTTCCTAAAATTCTAATTTGGGGGACTGATGAAATTAACACTGGAAAGATCTTTCCTCGTAACTAATTTCACCAGAGAAAGATTAATAAATCACGTGACAGGAAACGTGAGCATGTGAACATAGACTTTGTATGTAAATTATGGATTAATCATAATCATTAATATGTTAAGATCAACCACCAATATTAGTTTAAAGAAAATTAAGAAAAATGTTATTATTTTCATTGTAGATGCACTTAAAGTCAAATATATCAAATTGTCATTTTTTTTGCTCTACGAGCATCTTCAATGTAAAAAATACATTAAGAAAAAATAAGTTAAGCATTTTGAAATATAAAAACAGCATAACAATATATTATGTTATTTTTCTCTCCAAATTAAATTACAAGCATCGTAGATGTTAAAAAAACATTACGAAATAACAATTTAAGCATTCTGAAAAGTAAAATTAACATAAATAAAATAATTGTAAAAGAACAATTAAAATAAAATTGATCATAACCATTCATTTAACAAATTTAATGGATATGATTAATCCACAAATTACACATTAGGCTAATGTTCACTAATGAATGATCCCCTCATGTGACACACAATAAAATTAATCTTCGGATTGTAATTGGTCATTCTAGATAAGGTGTTTCTATTTGCGCTACATAAATTATTATTCACGTCATAAAAATAATTAATTATTAATTTACTCAAATATCCTAATTAATTAAAAGTATTTTATTTTTTAAAAATCAATTAAAAAATATTCAATATAAATAGAAAAATAATAATTAAAAAATTCTACTGTAGGCTACCACTTTCTATCTCCTCTCCATTTATTTTTGCAGACCACCACACTAAGACCATATCCAACAGTTTACTTCATTTTACAATACTTCTATCTCTATTATATAACAAAATCTTCACTTAATCCCCAACAGTTTACTCTAAATTGTACTCTAAAACGGAATATTTCATAATATTCTTTTTTATGTATTTATTTTAATTAAGATTTTTCAATAAAAATAACTATTAAGATTTTTGAAACTAAATAATAATGCAACATAGAAATATTTCATAATGATATGGCAACGAAAAAATTTACAAAAATTACATACTAATATTGCAAAGAACAAAAATTACAGACTAATATTGCAATATGGAAAAAAAAAACATAATACTATTGCGAAGAAGAAAACACAAATCACATACTATTTTTTTCTAAAATTCTGCATTATAATATTTTTCCCATAAATGGTCGATTAATGTATTTCGAAGACATCTTTGATTTGTCTAAAACGAGCAAGAAAATCTTGAAATTGAGTATTTTCATTGCCAAGAAATTCGCAATCCGGAGGTAGCACTTCCCTTGTTTCTTCAATTGGAGCGTCAAGATCTCATTCATCATCGATTATCATATTATGCATTAGTATGCATTCTATCATAATATCGTACAAATTATTTTTCTCCCAAAAAGGTGCTGGATTTTCCATAAATGCACGCTCTCCCAAAACGTGCTGGATTTGCCACAATGCAAATCAACTTTGAAGAACTCTAAATGCACGCTCCACGTCCTTTCTAAACACTTCTTGTTTTTTTTTGGCAAAATATGTTTTCTTGAGACCACTTGGTGCATGGATAGTTTCTTGGAACTGCTTGGTGCATGGATAGACTGTAGAAGAAAATATTCCAAATTCTCCTCATGATTCATTGTCTGACTTTGAGATCAATTTAAGCAGTGATGGTGATAGTTCATCCAAGCGACCAAAGGTGTCAAGAAGTCCAAATTAAAGAGGAAACAACAAGAAGATGTCTCTAGTACAACAAATACCTTCAAGGAAGAAAGTGAAAAATTGCATGAACTAATTGCAACTTCAAATGTAAGAAAAGGATCTTTTTCTTGAGATGCAGATGAAAAAATAGAGTTGGAGAAAGAAAAATCAGAAGCTCAGAGGCGTAAACAACGTCTAGATGAATTAAAGAAAGATGACAAAATTTTACTGACCAATCTCGACACCGTTGCTGATCCAGCACGACGTGAATTTATTCGATTGGAGCAACACGGCGTGAATAAATTTCTGGAACACTTTATCAATATTATAAAATAAAGATGGTTTCTTGATGATATTAATTTAACAGAAATGGAAGGGTAACAGAGAGAGAAAGACGAGGGAGGAGAGGAGAAGTGAGGAGGAAGTTTAGGTTAATTTCTGATATCATTTCATAAGGCATAAAGCCATATTTAAACCTTACAAGGTAGGGGACCACTTAATTGAAAATACAGTAACCCTAGCAAAAGATGGACTAAGTCCTTCATGAAAATAAAACTAGAACAAAGCCCAATAACAGCTTGTGGTCCAAATACATATGAATCAGCCCAAAGCCATTAATTGATCTTCCGCGACCCGACCCGTATCTTCCTTAATCGATTTCAATTTGTTTCCAGAATCTATTCTTCCCAATTCCTCTCTTCTTTCCAAAAGCCCCAAAAAACGATTCTTGCAATAACATTCCCAATCTTCACAACCGTTAGTAGCATTAGTGTCGCGAGAAAGCGGAGGCAAGAACTACAAGCCAACTCTACTTTTAACTTGTTTGGAATGAATTTTTTAGATATTGGAGGAAGTGGGAGTAGTCTCTCCGATTATTATTAGAAAATATTATTGTGTTGTTTTATTTATATTTTCAATGTTGTATTAGCATTTTTCAATGCTTTATTTGTATTTTCATTGGTTTTTATGTTTAGTAGTTTTATTATATAATTTTATTAAATGTCATTTTAATTTTAACATTAAAAAAAACCATTATCCTTCTTATTTGATGTCATTTTTATTTGATATACAATTTTTTATTTTAATATTTTTAATAAATAAATAAATTAAAGTATAAGATTAAAAAAAAAAAATCATGAACAGTAATAGAGACGTGTTGTTAGCAGACCTTGAAATGCAACAACATTTGAAAGATCCGTTGGAGTGAAGATTTGTCACTTTTTACTCTATTTTTGAAGTTCAGAGCTTCTTTTGGAGAAGTTCTAACCTAATTCTTCTATTTTCCCCCACCCCTCATTTTCTCTATGCTCGCTCACTTTCAATTGAGCAATTGGTTATGGAAACAGTTGAATCGAATTGGAGTTTCATTTAAAAAAAACAAAGTCCAACGTTGGAAAATAATTTATTGAACCTGATTGGCTTCTCAAAAATATATGAGGATGAAATTCTCTAGTTCACTTTTCACCAATGTTTTTAAAATCAGATCAGATGTCGAACCGATTAAATTACTGGATCTCTGGTTCAATCGGTTGAACCGTTTTGAAAAAACCGGATAAACTGTTATATGATATTTATATGTATATATACACAATAAAACATAGTAAAATTATACAAACTAATATCATGATTAATATATTAAATAAGTTTAAAAAATACACCAAATTTATATCAATGCAAAAAAAATAAAGTGTTTAATTTATCGATAGTTGTTCCATAAGTTAAGTAGTTAAAACTATAATATTTATAAAAATAATATTGAACATCAAATACATAATACTAAAATTTGAGAAAATATATAATTACATGTCAAATAATTAAATATTAATTTTAATTATAAAGAATACTACACAATAACAATTAAAAACATTGTTAATCATTATTTCACAAGCCACTATTTTAGATTTTAGTTCTTCTCTCCATTTATATTAATTCACAAAATATTAAATTAGATATTGTTAAATATTTATTTTAATTACATGCTAAACATTGATTTTTATTAAAATATAGATTTGTTATTTTCAATGTGTGTGTGTATATATATATGTTATTAATATTCAAATATTAACATAAAAATGTGTTAGTCCAGTTGGTTGAGCACTTGTTATAAATGCATCCAATTTTTAGAGATTATGAGTTTGAATCCTTCAAGTCACATATGAGGGAATTAAATTAAATTTTTCCAGAATTAAAAAAAAAAAAAAAAAGAGTGGCCGATTTTGACCGATTCGCTCCGGATTTGATTCCAACCCGTAAATTCATGCAATCGGACCGGACCACTGACCGGTTCGCGGTTAAACCGGCCGGTCCGGTCCGGTTTTTAAAACACTGCTTTTCACGTCCCACTATAAAATTTAATATTTTAAAAATATTTATTACAAAAATAAATTTTATTATAGTATTGCAAATCATAATCAACATTTATTACGAAAAATTAAAATTTTTAAAAATTACATACCCTATGTTTGGAATAATCAACCATATTAATTAATTATATTAATTAAAAAAAGAAATAAATATTAAAAAATAGATATAAATTCTAATTGAGTCGAATGAATCCTAAATAATAATTATAAAATTAAACTAAGCCATGACAAATTGAAATTGAAGAAATTTTTTTTGATGAAAATCGAATAAAAATTAAAATGAAACATTAAATGAAGTAGAAAAAAGTGGATAGAAGATTTCATTTGAAATATACGAGACACCCGAAGTTCCATAGTGCAGACACCCCATAACAAGGACCTTCATCCTCTAAGGCACCATCAAACTTGTCTTGAAAATAGAGACCACTTACATTGAATCCCACTCCAACCAATCTATAGCTCTCCAACTTCTGTTACAACCCCAATTACATATTATCAATTTCACAATATTTAATTTATTTACTCAAATCAAGATAGATAGATAGATATAAATATTATTAAATTTTTCACCTTAAAAAAGTGTTCCAACATTTACAACCAAATAAAAATTCCAAGACATATTGATATAACTGGAAATTAATTAAGAAAATAAAAACAAAGGCATGGCAGAAATATATATATATATATATATATATATAATGAATGAATTAGTCCAAGTCAGGACAATGAAGAGCCTGTTTGATCTTCTGAACAGTTGAGCTTATAAGAGTGTGGACAGTGGCAACCGACTCCATGTTGAGCTGCTTGGAAACTGTGTCACTACACACCAGCATCTGGAAAGCAACGGTGAGGAGGGACCCACTACTTGCTTTTGAATCAGCACGCCCGTCGCCCGAGATCACGTATCCTGAGGGCAGGATGCATATTTTCATTATGTCGTCGCCGTTGATGACGGAGCTGATCGCCGGTAACTCCAGCGGTGCATATATTATGCTTGCTCCCTGCCCCAGGGACTCTATGCAACTCTCTTGAAGCATCAGCATGCTGTTCTCTTTCGGGATAAATGGCTGGATGATGGAGATGCAATTTCCTGAATTTGTCCCAGTTGATATACGAGCAATTGCATTCACTGGATTTCCACCCGCTAAGATATCCCACTGCAATTTCCAATAAAATTATTTTTTAAATAAATAATTGATTATTAATTAATGTGTATATACTAGTACTATATATGAATTTAATTACCTGAGCCCTTTTCTTCTCATCCGTGAAGAAGTCGAAGAGATGGGGGATGGAAAATGGAAGCCAGAGAGAGGTAGCTGAACTGACAATTAAGCCCTCCGGCTGTCCTACTCCGTCGCCTTTCCTCAGCGACACTCGAACTCCGCTGTTGTACAATTCCGACAGATGGGGGAAGTCTAGCCTGTCCGACATGTTCAGCACACGACAGAAATTCTTCACCATTTTCTGCGACAGCTTCATCAGATTCCTCCGACCCTCAGGTGAATGAATCACTGCATGAAAACTCATATTATATATAATTCACATCATTTAATTTTCAAACGCCAATATAATTTTCTTCCAAACAATTCTATATATAACTTTCTCAACCAAATATATCGGAAAATATACAAGTGTTTTGTTGTATACCTCCTTCAAGTTCGTGTGGGGGTGTATTGGTTGGGCCTAGTGAGAATGTGGCTCTCTCGCACATCCTCTGCAGGGTAGCTATCCATCTCTTCGCCCCGTATGCTTGTGAGCCGCATACCAAGTCTCTATAGAGACGGTGTGTCAGAGATTTGTCATCCACTTGAACATGTTCCACCCATGTTACCTATCACGAATTCAATTGAATTGAAGATATATGTCATGTATGTACTGGTGAAATATATGAAATACAAGAATATATATTGACTTATATAATAATAATAATATTCATAATTAATTGGACTCACAAATGATTTTCCATTGGCCCTATCTTGGATCATGCATCCCGAGGGAAGTTTCCAAGAGCGAGAGGGAGCAACATCTTGGAACTGTCTCAAGAAATCGTAGGATACATCTACGATGGCCCATGTGTTTGTGCTAATCCGTCTGCAGTATCGTATGACAAAGAACTCTCGAGGCGCCACCAGAGGCGACAGAATGTGCATTTTCTCGTACATCTGTGTACATGTATATTTATGATGTCATCAAATACACTTTCATAAAATAAAACAAGTGAATTTAAATCTCCTAATTACCAAATGCAAAGAGCCGTTGAAGGAGATTCCATCGTCAAGAACTTGGATGGTTTTCGCCTTTGTAACAACACACGGAAACATATCTCTCCATTGATTCTGCAACATACATATCAATATATCATTCTATTAATATAAAAAAAAGACAGACTATCTAACACAAAATCCAATGAAAAGGACAGTTGATTTCATTGATACCGGATCAAGAAAGGACTCGACTAAACGAGTTGCAGGCATTGAGACCTCCCCAGATTGTTTGGAAGATTCGATCCTGGCGCTGGAAGATTTGAAATGATTGGGTTTCGGAAAAATCTTATCGTAACTGTCGCGATGCAAGGTACATCTGCCGTCGGCAGAGGAAACGATCCACAAGGGATCTTCGACGCGAAGAAGCTCGACGAGTTCATCCATGGCGGAAGTGGCTGTCTCGATAATCATAGCTCTATCCATATCCTGCATTCCACTCAAGCAGTGTTCCGAACTCCGAGGAATCTGTTCGCCGTCGAGAGATCCGAATCCGTCGTTGTTCATTCCTGCTGTGTATGAGAAGTTGTCGGTTCCTTGATTCGCAATCGCAGGTGATTTTCCCATATTGCGGTTGGAAACGAAGTTGGCTGTTCTTTCATGCTGAATATATATACATTTTTTTTTTCAAATTATTACACATTTAGATTTTGTAATAAAAGGTAAATATACATGTATATGCATATATAATGAATATATATATATATGACATACGTACGTACAGCGTACTACGTTTATATAATTACATACGTATCGTTTGCATAATTGATTAAATTTAAATCTAATTGGTGTTGGTATATATATTCGTTAAAATTTAAAAACATGGTAATCTATGAAAAAATTAATAAAGGATCTCGGATCGGATCTACATATATTTAAGTAATTGTGGAAATTAATATATATACATATATGAAATTAAAAAAGAGATCGAGAGATATTACTAGGTAAGCGTGAGTGGCCTGTTGTCTCAATCTGATGTTTTCGTTTCTGAGTTTGAGTAAATCTTGGTCTTGAAGAATTGGGTCACGACAGGAGGGGCAGATTATGTTTTTGAGGGCCTCTCTCATCGCCATATTCTCGCATCGAATTCTTTCGTTTTCAGCCCGGAGGGAGTTGTTATCTGTTCTTTCATTATGAGCCTACACAATTAATTAATTCATGTACTTAGCTTCAATCAATAATAAATAATCAAATATATCCCAGTATTAATTCATTTCAATTCTCAGACATCCAAGAAATTAAGAGATCGATCGATAGTACCTTTTTCTGAGTTCTCTTGTTCTGAAACCAGAACTTTATCTGCTTAGGGTCAAGCCCTAATTCATTGCTCAATTGCACTCTCTGATCCTCATCGGGATGTGGATGTTCCTTAAAAAACCTTCATCCATTAAAAAACACAAAATATGAAAAAATCCCACAAACATTAATCAGAAACTAACTCAACACAAAATAAATCCAAAAATTAATGATCTCATAAATTAAATCAGTAAAACAAACAAGTGCATGTGTCTAATTTCCAAAGCTTCATGAAAAATACATGCACAAATAAATTAAGATATTAAATTAATAAGTAGAATTCGCACGCTTCCAACTGCTGAACTTGCTCGGAAGAGTGACGATGATATTGTCTCTTCCTCAAATCGTCGTTCCCTTCTTCGCCTGATCCACCATTTCCTGCCTCCATTTCTTTCCAACCTGCCATTTCACAGTACAGTAGAACAAAATAAAAATTACACCATATCATTTATTTTTTATTGCTTATATATGTCGTCAAATATATAATTTCAGTCGATTAGAGTACTCACCAAAAATTCTCAACAATTGGAGCTTGTGCGTATTTCTAAAAATAAAATACAAAAATAAAATGTGTGTTTGTAGTGTTAGTTGTGAAAATTAGGGTGGCTATATATATACATATATTAGTTGGATTCATTATACGTGAAAGAATTCACTTACCATGATTTCGAGTCGACCTCTAGATTTATGTGCACAAACTTTAGAATGTTGCAATTAATAATCAGTTTGAATATTATGTCATAAAATTATATTTCTTTCACTAGTACAGTCCACGTGTGTAATAATTTACGTCGTTTTTTATATTAATGAATTGAAATATGAAATATGTAGCTTAAATATAGTAAAGTATTTAGATTAATTAAAAAGGACGCGACAACGGGTAAATAAGTTACCAAACTCGAGATATGTATCCTATCGAATCACGGGATTTAAATTAGCGGCTCAACAAGTACGTCATGTCGGATAAAAAAAACGAATAATGCTAGCCACCAGAATCTAATTTTTTGATGATTAATAAAAATGTATTATTAATAAATTAATTATGTTAATTATTAAATGTTATGTTTTTACTATATTATCCTTCTGTCATGAAATTAGTGATTTGTAATTAATTATTAAAATCACTCCAGAAGCGGATCGGAAGAAAGGGGCGCAACTTCATCTTCTTTCTTTTCTTCACTTCTTTATTTTTTTTCCATCTTCGATTTCTTCTAAATTGAAGCGCATATAGAGTTGCCCTAATTATTATGGAGGGCATCAATGTAAATTTATTGAATAATTAGTGTTTTATTAATTAAATTAATTAATTATTAAAAATAATAAAAGATTCTGGCTAGGCAGAATCTGGCTGAAAATCACTACTAAAAAAAAACACCGTGTTGTTGATCGTGTGACGTATAGTTCATTTAACTTGTACGTACATGTTAGTTATGTTATAATGTCATACTATATTTAAGTTAGATATAATAAAATCAAATGAGAATATATACGAAATACATAATAAGTGAAGTGAAGTAGATACGGATAAGGGCAGAGTAAGAAAAATACTTACAGTTTATTTTTGCCCTTTTTTAGTATTAGCAATATGGATTTTATAGGTTAAGACGATGTAAATAACTTTGGATATTTCCATTTATTGTCACAATCTGTATTCTTTTACCAAAGATCCTTCAGCGACCGTATGTGGATTTGATGACAGATAGTGAAACAAAATCTTTTTTCCATCTAATTCTTAATGTTAAGAAAAATATAATAATTGGTTACATATTTATCCCCAAACAATTATTAGGTTTCTTGATATATATATTTCACATGGAATAGTATAATGCCTAAAAATTTAACAGAGAACTATGCATATATGACAACATGACACACACACACACACATGTACACATGTTATGATGATGAGATATTTACGGTTGCTACTTAGAAATGTGCTTTAAATTCAAAAGTTTAATTTGTTCCTGTATAATAATACATAAACCAATATTCGGGAGAGGCAAAACCGTACATAAACAAAACACATGGTATCATTTGACTCGAGTGGTCATGGTAAAAGTTGCATATATTATATGTTCAAACAAAATGGATTACGAATTTTTAATTAACGGTATAACTAATTAAAAAGTTCAAACATGGAACAATAATCTCTATGTGATTTGTGCATCTTCTATTACAATATCACTAGTATTTATTACTTGTGAGGCACGGAATGAGTAGGGGTGAGCATTCGGTCTAATTGGTCTATTTCGGTCCAAAAATCATAAAACCGAATAGACTGAATTGGGAAATATTTAGGACCGAACCGAACTGAATTAAAAGGAGGACCAAACCGGACCGAACATAATTTGTTCGGTTCAGTCCGGTCTTTTTTTTTTTGAATTGCTTGACTAACTGTGGAAATAATAGCCTAAATAATAAACAAATGTCACAAATCTATAACTAACATCATAAATAAACATTTATAACTAATATAAAGAACTAAACCAACAAATAACAATACAAACAGCCGAAGTATCCAACAAATAATAATTCAAAAAATAATAAATTAATAATAAATAAAAAAGTTCGGTCTATTTGGTCCGTTGTCTGCAGGACCGGACTGAACCGAGGACCGAATTTTAATTAAATAAAAGAACCGAACAAGACCGAAAAATTGAAAGAACCGGACCAAATGGATCGAATTTGTTCGGTTCGGTTTTCAATTTCTTTTTTATTTTTTGCTCACCCCTAGCACGGATATATATTTTAATTAAAAAAAACTAATATTAATACTTCACGCGTTTCAAATTAATTATTGTTTTAAAGTTTTTAGCTTATTTCAAATTATTTATCGTTAAACATATTTTTATGCAACCTCTCTCAATTTTTTTTTTAATTTTTTTAACTCACACACTCGACCTGTGGCATTGAGGAGATTCAAACTCATGATCTTTGGTTTCCAAGCAACCTCACTACACCACTAGGTCATCCCAACTGGAACATGCACTCTCTCTATATCTTAATATACTTTGATATGGGGTAGAGAGAGTGGGTACATTTATCAAAGTTATTACATTTTAATTTTGAGGAAAAATTTTAAAACAATAATTAATTTGAAGCGAGGAGAGTATATTTTAATAATGTCATGTTCTTTGCTTAGAAATCGAGGTATACCATTTCAAAAATTAAAGGAAAAATAAATTAATGTACATAAAAAAAGATTTTGTAATGTATTTAGAAGTAACCGGATTGAAATTCTACCTAATGGGCTATATAGCAATCCATTTCAAGTTTGAAATCAAAATTGAAGCCCATTCAAATTTTCCAAATGGTAAAATGGCAATTTGGATCAAAGTGATTTTGGAAACATTAGGTTGTAATAATATGCTTTAAAAAAAACATTAAAGTGAATCCGTCCCTCAATATCAATGTTAGGTTTGTTTTTGCATATTTTCTCAATTAATTTTATTATTGGAACAATTATCCCGCAAACAGATTTTCCAAATTTATGAATGATTAATTTTCCAAAAAAATAAAATAAAATCGAACGTGTTAGAAAAGGTATCGTCCGTCTTCCGGCATCAGTGAATGCGAAGTCTATAAACGATCTACCATAATAAATTCGTCAAACAATATTTTAATTGCTTGACTTTGATGTAGATTTTTTATTTATTTATTATAGATGTCCCACCGTTCCAAATTGAAGTTCATTTTATGTTGGACAGTTGGAATCCTTATCCAAGGAATGTAAGCTACATTGAAATGGCTCTGATTTCCACTTTTTTTTTTTTTTAAAGATATCTCTATTTGTTTGATAGAAAATATTGTTAATTACACTTTTCTTGCATGAATTTCGACCGAATTAATTCTGAGTTTTTATTCACGGTGAACTATAAATGTTAATTTGTTATGTAATTTTTGGACAAAGCTTAGAATAAAAAAAGCGAATGACCTTTATTAAATGTTGCACTGATAAAGAATCAAACTCAAATAGATGTATTAATTTTTAACAGAGTCGGAGCTAGTATCCCCACCCCACAAACACTACTATCTATACATATATTAAGGTAAAATCGTGTGATAGACAACGGTTTAATCTCTAAATATATTAAGCAAAATCATGTGATAGACAACGGTTCTGGTGTAAACCGTTATCTATATCACAATTTAACAATTATATTTTAGACAACACATTTTGTATAATAGACAACAATTTTGAGTTAATAGACAACAATAGTAACATTTATTGTTGTAAAATTTCTTCTTTTTTTTTTTGCATTTTTCACGATGATTTATTTTACAACCGTTGTCTTTTACAATCTTTTGGAATTGTAGTTTTTTTTTTTACTTGGAAAATTGAGATTTCTAACTTTTTTTATTTTACTTTTTTATGCATAAGTAGAGGATTTGTAGAACTCTACGTGAGTCGCCTAAAAAATCATTTTCATTCATGTTGCAGTATAATAATAATAATAATAATAATAATAATAATAATAATAATAATAATAATAATAAAGTTTGTAATAATTTTTTATTTTTTTATTTCAGTTTCAAAATTTAAAATAATTAAATAATTATATTTTTTTATACCTGTCATACATTAAAATAAATCAAATATTTAGTCGTGGACAATTATACATTTTTATTTATAAAATCGTATCGTTTGAAATATTCCAATTTGATCTTATTTTCATTTTTGTCTAAAATTTAATTTTCTTTTTATTTATCATAACTACACAAAATTGATCTTCTTGTCTAATTAACTAACGGGTTGTCATATCATTTTATTAATTTTTAAAATTTGAAAATAACATGTAGAATTAAAAAATAATCATAGTATTATAAATTTAAAAAATAATAATTATTTGTGCATTGCACAGAGAAAATACTAGTAAAATATAATTATGTTATTGGATATGAGTTTGTATTCGAATTTTGGCCCGTTTTATAAATTTTGACCAGTAAAATAGTTTTACATTTATTTTAGTGTACTTACAATTCTTTAAACATTTTTGGCTTAGTTGCATCTGAATTAAAAAGATTTCACCAATTTTTTATTTTAGAACATTTTTAAAATTTTAGCAATAACACCGAAATTTTACATATTTCAGCAATTAAAAATATTAAATCAAATTTTGGGAAGATTTATTGACTATCGTTCTACAAAAAGGATCACATAATGTAGTCTTAACTAAATATATGAAACACATGATTTAGCCTAGGAATATATTTAAATAAATCTTTTGCAAATTGTTTGATTTGATCAGCCTCAAACTCATTTTCATATTACCAATAATCTCATGTGCAATATTTCACTAGATTAATTTTCAATTATATATATATATATATATAAATGAGTTATATTTTACGTACACTGCACTGCGTTACTTGAAAAGTGAAATTTAAACTCAAATCGAAATATGAGTAAATCTGGAAAGATGATATTTTTTGCGGATAAAAATGAAATGAATTTCTAAAGAAATAAATACAATAATTTAATTTGTAGTTTTAAATTGTAAAAAAGCAAAAACAAACAAAGTTTTCAAGACAACAGGATAAGGCGCTTAAAGCTGAAGCCGCCCAGAAATATGGCTGGCGCACTACCTAAAACGCGTTGTCTCTTTTTCTCTAACAATTATTAACTAACCTAAAAAAAAAAAAAAACTATCCTTTTCTAAACAAACCCATGTTGGGTCCCACAATTAATTAATTTATGAAAATTGAGTTCCCATCACACAATTAACTAATACATGAAAATTAATTGGTCGCTTTTTTTAATGTGGATAATAATATGTAGTCGCTATTGAGATGTGCACCGGGTAAATTTCACTCGTATATAATAGTATGTAAACTACATTTGAAAAATTGAGTATGGTAAACTCACATCTAATGATGTTAGTGAAATTCTAGATGTTTATAGTTTTATTTTTTAACTCAATAAAAAAAACGTAATTACATGCAAGTTTTCAACCCTATTCTAATGCACATTGCACGATTTATTTTATCCATAAAGTAATAAGAATGCAATGAAGGTTCTTGTTAAAACATAATGCAAAAAAGACACAGAACTTAAGTGGTTCACTAAGGATGTGTTATCTATATCCACGAATCAAAAGGAGAGAATATACTATTATATTCAAAACATAGAATCAAACCCTCTTCCTACCACTCCATGTTATGGTTCTCCAATGCATCCCAACAGTTCTCGCTATATTATTCATCTTTTAATTTAATAAGAATGACAACGTAATTAATAAACGGTGGATTGTAGTAAATGATAATAAATTAATTACAAAATGTCATCAATGAGAACACTTTTATTTTCATCTCACTCCACTTTAATGTTTCCAACTAAACACCAAAATTGAAGCAACTCGGCGTGGGGTAGCCTAATTAATTTATAAGGCGATGATTTATATATGCACCATTTTATTAATTGTGAGTAAACAAAAAAGCAAGTTGCCAATTGAAAACATTCTAGTTATTGATTTGACTTTTCTATCGACCGAGCCGGTTATTACAACGAATACTCAACGCCATAAAATTCATATTTAGCCACTTCACAACTTAATCACCCTTGTGAATATAATGGGTTAGCTTCATTTGATATTTATTTAGTGGGATTGTTGGAACGCGTCGACCGATTAACGAGTGATTAAATTTTTCTTTTTCTTCGGGAAAAACAAGTGATTAAAATTGAAAATAAGGTATTTCTCCATTATGAATTTTTATGAATTACACTAATAATATTTTATATTAATTGCCTAAAAAAAGAGACAGGTGGAATCAAGCAAGTTGATTTGGAGCGAATTTGAATCGCATGCATACATAATAAGAAATAAAATTTGTTATTTTCTTTTCCAATCTCAAAAAAAAATGCCACTTACTACGCGTCGGTCGTTTCCAAATTACGGAATATAATATGTGATAGGCGTAGATCCGGAAATCTGCAATTAATTGATTCAATCCGGAGCAGCAGCCAATCTGTGAAATAAAAATAGAAAATACCGTAAGAGCTAAAAACTATCGGGGGGTTGACGATCGTTGGGCCTCCGACGCTAAAGTTAGGAAAATAAGAAGTGTAGAAAGAAATAAAATACGGAATAATTAAATAATTAAGGTGCTTAATGACGATAATCTTTATCCAGAACGTGACTAGAAATCAAGGGAAACATCGTTCGATCCTGGAAGAATGTAGGAAAGAAGGCCGGATGTTGAATCTTCGGAGTGGAATTAACTTAGAAAATCGTGAGCTCAGTATTCTTAGGGTGTGATGTGAAGCTTGTGTGTATTTCAGCGTACCCCTCAAATGAGGAGGGAAGTCTCCTTTTATAGAGAGAGGCAGCGCTAGAGTTCGCATAAATTATGGGAGCGGTTGAGGCATGATCTCATTCGTTTGATCACGTCAACCCTTCCAGGTAATGCGGACGGCTAGTTCAATTTAATTCAAAATACCCGATCTTTGTGAGGTTGCTCGGTTAAACGACAACGTTTAATCCTCATGAACCAGCATAATGGGCTGACGAAAAATAGCCACTACAGTTAGCCCCTCATTGTCAAGGTTCCAGCATGGGAGCTGGACAATAAACCGTAATGCAAATAAAACATGTAAGGACATAAGACACCGAAGCTCTGAACGCAAGCCGCAAGGTGAGATGGTTAAGGCTTTGAAAGCAAACCATAAGACCAAACACAGAAGCCCCGAGTACAGGCCATAAAGCTGAACGACCTAAGTTATAAAATAACTTGAAAGTCGAACGCCTAAGCTTTGAGGGCAAGCTGCAAGGTAGGACGATCGAGGCTTTGAAAGAAAACTGTAAGATCGAACACCAAAGCCCCGAGTATGGGCTATGAGGCTGAACGGCCCAAGTTATAAAATAACTTGGAGGTCGAACGCCTAAGCTTTGAGTGCAAGCTATAAGGTAGGACAACCGAAGTTTTGAAAGCAAACTGTAAGGCCGAACACCATAAATCTAATATTGTTTGCCATAAACAACTATTGTTTGTCAGACCCTTAGGGTCGATTTTCGCCATAGTAGACCCTTAGGGTCGATTTTCATCATAGTAGACCCTTAGGGTCGATTTTTATCATAATAGATCCTAAGGTCGATTGTTATTATTATTTATAAATTTGTAATGGAATAAGTGCGGTAATTAAGAATCCTTATACAACTCAAATTCCTATATGGACTGGGCTTTGAAATAGGGTCTTTCTCCTTGCTTGGAGAGCAAGACTCTATCCTAGCTGCGCCACCTTCCACTTCTATAAGAAGGAGAAATTTCTCTTATTTTGTAGAAGCTCAAAATCATTGCTCATCATTATTTTCTCAGTTTCAAAACTGCGGCGACATCAAGATACGCTGGGCAACATTCGTCCTCAGTAATTGGTAAGTTGCTCGTCTTTTATCCTCTTGATCTTAATTTGAGTGATTTTATTTATTTTTCTTCGATATCGTTGAGTGAGGATGAGTTAGAAACAATGATCGACATCTACAGAGACATGGGGAGACCCCAAACTGAGATTCCAGAAAGAGAAGAGTCGAGTTCAGTCGACCCTAGAATTGAAGTTGATAACAGGTTCGATATTCCCAAAAAATTAAAGACTTTGAAGAAAAATTCAGGGTCTACTGAGTGTAGTGAGATCTGGAACTTGAGAGATGAATCTGAATCTGAAGATGAAAGCTCAGATTCGGAGACAGGTGGTATTGAAGACGCCGAGGGCACACTTTCTGAAGGTAATGACATGGTTGTTGATCAGATGGAAAAATCAGGCGAAGAGATCAATGGCCCTGATGATTCGGGTGACCATGCGGTTAACTCCCAGAGGTTTTTGGGGTTCAAGGCAGAAACAATATCGTCTGCCATCGACCAGAAATCTTTGAAACATATAATACAGGCTTATGGAATTGTCTGTCAACTGAAAGTAAGGGTCCCTAAGTCTTCGGAGAGGGCCTGTTGGCCGCCTAGAGATGCTGTTGCAGTTTATTTTGACATTTTTAAGAGAGGAGTTCAACTACCTTTACATAATTTCTTTCGAAAGATTGCAGCAAGTTATGGAATCTCCCCAACTCAAATTGCCCCTAACGGCTACAGCCATATGATGGGTATGTTGTTGATATGGTATGACCTGAAGTTTGGTGAACCGTCATTGGAGGAGTGGCACTCATTGTATAGAATCGTTAATGTGCCTGACAATCTAGGCTTCTATTATTTCACTAGATAGACTGGCGGGTTTGCGGGATTAGTGAGAGAATGTATTTCATCTTCTGGTGACTGGAAGCCCAATTGGTTTTAGGTGACATGTGGTGAAGATAGCGAAGGATGTCGTTCTCGATTTTTTAGCCAAGCTCGTGCGTTCCTTTTTTTTATCAATTTGGATGACGCCAAGTCTGGTCTTGATTATGGTTATCTCTAAGTAGTAAAAAAAAAATGTCCTTCTTTTGCAAGTGTTTATAAGAAACATAAACCGCATGGTATCTTACTCAAACGGATCCAAAGAGCCCTCGACATCCCTAAAGAGTATCGTTCTTTCAAGACTTTGCGAGACGAAAGAGTAGTTAGTGCCATCAAGATACCTCCAATCAATGCTCGTACCCTCCGATTGAAAGAGATCAAAGATAAGGCTGATGAAGTCAAGGATAAATCAAGTAAGGAAGGTGCTTTGGGGTATGCAGCCCCGTCTAGGGGTCGGCGTCCTTCTGATGTCCCCCCAAGTAAGAAGGCGAGGACATCGACCCTAGCTCCTAACCCTACCCCACACACCACACCTGCTTGAGAGAAACCAGATTCATTGGTAGTTGAGGTGGGGTTCAGTTATCCCTCTCTTGATGATGGGCCAACGGGCCCGATGCTCGATGAATTAGGGAATGAGATAGTTCTTCGAAATTCAGCCACATTCGATCCATCCAGCATTGTTTGGTCGAAAATGCAGAATGAGATGGTGGCGGTCGATATTGGCAATCTACAAGCGGCTGGATTAAAGTCTCAGATTGCTCGTGCACTTAATCATTCTGTTCAGGTATGTATCCGATTTTTCATAAATTTTGTTTTTCACATATAGATCGACGTATTAATTTATTTTAATTCTTGTGAATGTAGGCTACCATGGTACTATCGTGTGCTCGGGCAAATCTTGAAGCCAAGTCATCCTTAATACCCAAGTTTGAGGCTGAGGTAGCTGCTTTGAAGACTGAGGTAGAAAAGTTAGAAGGGGGAAGGCTGAGGCTGAGAAGAAAGCGGCAACGGCATTGGAAGAATCCAAAACATACAAGAGTCGTCTGAGCAAAAGTGAAGATTTCTCATGCTAAGATGTAGAAGGAGTTTGATGATGCCAAGGACCATTATAAATTCGAATTGGCGGTTCGTGATAAGGCCCTTGATGCCGCTAAAAAGGTGAGGGGATCGACCTCCAGAAAATAGCTGATTCTGAAGTCTTTCAATCCATTCGTGATGATATGGAAATGAAGATAGTTGAAGGCTTAGTTGGGATGATCAAGTATAAGAATCCTGATCTTGATTTGTCTTTCCTTTATGGCGACGACGCAATGTAAGCTGATGGAGCTATACAGTGCGTGGCTGATTTTCTATATTTTTATTATCTGTAAATTTGTCGTACATTTAGACTTATCGTTATTTCCGCTAGCTTCAGTGTTGCAGTATATTTGTGGTGATTTTCCACTTTATTTTATCAATGTTGAACTCTTGTTGACATTCTGAATGACATATTTCATACTTGAGCTTCTGTTTTTCTTCAACTTCGATGTTTGGAAATTATGTGTGCCAGTGCATGACATATATTTGAACGAGAGAATCTTAGAAACACATATGTAAAAATATATGTATTGGTTGTTTTACATTTAATCTGATCGGTAGATTACAATTCTAGGATCTAAGGCTAGCATATGCAAATATGCAAGTCATCTAAATCTCCTCCGAACTGACTTACAATAAGTTATGAGTCACTCTGTACTTTGATGTTTGGTATCTTCATATCTTTGGCTAAGGTCAGTCCGGTGATCAGTGCTTCGTATTCTGCTTCATTATTTGTTGTCTTGAATCCACATCGAACCGCTCTTTCAACAATGTCGCCTTTGGGAGAGATCAATACTATACCCAATCCACTCCCCTTGAAATTATTGGAGTTGTCAACTTGAAGGGTCCAGTGATTTGAATTATCACATTCGGTTATTGAGAGTAGTTCTTTTTCGGCAAGCTCATGCTGCTCTGATGAAAAATCTGCAATAAAATCAGCCAAAACCTGTGATTTTATTGCAGTCCAGGGTAGATAGATGATGTCATACTCTCCAAGCTCTACTTCCCACTTTGATAATCTGCCGGATAAGTCTGGCTTGCTTAACACAGTCTTTAGTGGAAAGGTCGTCACCACCGTGATTGGGTGCGCCTGGAAGTACGGCTTCAACTTTTGCGAGGCCATGACTAGTGCGAGGGCTAATTTTTCGAGTTGAGTGTATCTGGTCTCTGCATTGAGTAGCGGTTTGCCGGCATAGTAGACAGGGTATTGTCTTCCCTATTCTTCACGAACTAACACTGCACTTAAAGAGTTAGCAGATACGGATAAATAAACAAAAAATACCTCACCTGAGTTAGGCTTTGAGAGCAAATGCGGACTTGAGAGATAGGATTTAAGTTGGTTGAGAGCCTGGTCGCACTCTGGCGTCCACTCGAAGTCTTTTCCTTTTCAGAGTGTGTTGAAGAATTGATGGCTCTTGTCAGAATATTTTGATATGAAACGACTAAGTGCTGCCAAACGACCCGTGAGCTTTTGTACTTCTTTGATGTTGCGGGGTGCCTTTATATTTTCCACTACCCTGATTTGGTCGAGATTAGCTTCGATTCCTCTTTTTGTGATGAGGTACTCTAAAAATTTTCCCGACGTTACTCCGAAAGAACATTTGGAGGGGTTAAGCTTCATGTTGTATTTTCTTAACACTTCGAATGATTACCTCAGGTGCCCAATGTGATCTTTAGCTTGTAGTGATTTTACAAGCATGTCATCTATGTAGACCTCCATCGTCGAACCTATTAACTTTTCGAACATATGATTAACCAGCCTCTGGTATGTGGCTCCTGCATTTTTTAACCCGAACGGCATGACTTTGTAGCAATAGATGTCTCGACTTGTGACGAACTTTGTTCTTTCTTGATCATCTGGATGTAAGAGAATCTGATTATATCCAGAGAAATCATCCATGAAGCTCATCATCTCATGTTCTGTTATTGCATCGACAAGCGTGTCGATGTGAGGGAGTGGAAATGAATCCTTTGGGCAGGCCTTGTTTAGATCGTTGAAGTCAATACACATTATGTTCTTTCCATTCTTCTTCTTTACTACCACAACATTAGCTAGCCAATCAGGGTACTGCACCTCTCGAACTGAACCGATATCAATTAGCTTCTGAACTTCTTCCTCTATCACTTGATTTCATTCTGCTGCAAATTTTCTTCTTTTTTGTTTGACTGGTGGGTGATCAGGATCGACCTGTAACCTGTGAGTTATGATAGAAGGATCGATACTTGTCATGTCGGTGTGTGACCATGCGAAGCAATCGTGGTGTTCTGACAAAAACGCGATTAACTCTGCTCGCATTTCAGAAGTCAGTCTCGACCCAATTTGAACGATGTGGTCTGGGTAGTCGGGTTGAATCTATATTTCGTCGAGATCTTCCATTTCAGGTTTGACATAGGAGGTCGACCCTGAACTTTCTCCTTGCTCATATTTTGAATTTGAGCTTTCTCCGCATTCATATTTTGAGTTTGACGTCAATGCCTCATCAATTTGGTTTACTTCTTGTACATGCACGTGGTTAGTCTTGAAAGTCGATCTGTAGTAGTCTCTTGATGTAATTTTCTCTCCATGGATCTGTCTAATTCCCCATGGGGTTGGGAAGCGTATGATTTGGTGGTAGGTCGAGGGTACAACTTTTAGTTCGTGAATCCAAGGTCTCTCCAGGATGACGTTGTATGTTAAGGGTGCATCGATAATATGAAACTTGGTGTGTAGGTTAACCCCTTCCGTATACACAGATAGTGTAATTTCACTATGGTGGCTTTGTGCTCGCCGCTGAATCCAATCAAGGTCATCAATTTTTTGACGATGTTAGCCTCAGGGACCTACATTCCTTTCAAAATAGATAAAAAAATGACATTAGTCGAACTCCCACCATCAATGAGAGTTCTCTTGATCATACAGTTAGAAATAAAGACTGAAATAACGAGTGCATCGTGGTGCGGATATGAGAGTTCAAAAGCTTCGCTGTTGGTGAAACTCAAAGTTATGAGTTCCATTTCGGTATCAGGCTTTGGTATCATGGGCGTGTATTTCAGAGATCTATAGTGTCATTTTTCTGATGCCTGGGACACTCCGCTAACCTCGGATCCTCCAGTTATGCAATTAACCACATGCTCAATTGGTGGGGGCTTTGGTGGATCCCTCGGATTCTCATCATTTTTGCTGAAGGTCTGCTTCCCCTTATCAGTCAGCAAATCTTTCAAATGGCCTCGCTTGAGTAGGTCGATGATTTCGCGACGCAATGCGATACAATCATCTCTTCTATGGCTGTGATCTTTGTGGAATTCGCAGTACTTTGTTTTGTCACGTTCATGATCTGGACTCCTCATCTTGGGCGGCCACTTCACTGTACTACCGAGTTCCTTCAAGGCATTGACGGCTTCTGAAGGTGTGATGCACAAATTGTATTCTGGCAAGCGTCGATCATGTGGATCTGAAATATCCTCTCGACCTCGAGGTTTGTAGCGATCATTGCGGGGGTAAGGGTCGGTTCTTCTTCTATCATTTCTGCGGGAGTCTCTTCCTTCATCTCGACCTCTTGGCTTGGGTCGATAATACTGGTCTTCGTCTTCCTCCCACTTAATTTGTGCCCATGCCTTTGCTAAAATATCATCAATTATCTTACACGGGTACTTTGTGAGTTCTTTGTAGAGATCTGAATCCCTCTTTAGCCCCTTTCTGAAGGCTGATATGACGGTGTCAGCATTGCAGCCTGGTATCTCTACCTTCTCTCTATTGAACCTTGCAACATAATTCCTAAGTGTTTCATTTGAATACTGGATAATGGCGTAGAGGTCATCAGAATGTTTCTCAATTTTCCGGCTGTTGACGAACTGTTCTACGAAAAGATCTGTGAGTTGTGCAAATGATCCGATCGAAGCGTTAGGAAGATTTGTGAACCACTGCATTGCGGCTCTTGATAGGCTTGACCCAAAACCTTTGCACATGCAGACTTCTCTGAGGTATTTTGGTATTGCTGCGATGAACATCTTCTGTTTATACTGTGCGATATGGTCATCCGGATCTGAAGTTTCGTTAAATAACTTCATAGATGGTAAGGTGAATTTCAACGGCATCTCTGTTAACCCTATTTCATCCACGAACGGTGAGTCAGTGAAGCTATTTGGTGCAGCCTTGCGGATTGGGAGAGGTACACCAGGAATTCGCGTTATCATTGCCTCGATACCAGTCAGTCGTTGCTCCAATTCACTTGGGTGATCGATCATTCTCTGATCGAATCCCTGGTTGAACCTGCGCTGCTGTTCAACCCTTTCTTGCTCGAGGGTCTGGTGTCGGATCCTTTCCTGCCCAGAAGCATGATACTCAAATCCTGGAGGTGGCCTTAGCGGGCTCTCCTCCATTTGTTGTCTGGTGTCTACCTTCTGTGCTGACGCACTAGTACCTGCAATAAATGGATCAGTAAAAGTAACAAAACGACGACGATCAGAGTATACCGAATTTGGCTCGCCGAACAGATTGGTGGGTTTGATGTAGTTCAGATGGCGCGTATTGTCATTGATGGTCAGATCTTCAAGTTTACTACTGAGTGAAGGGTTCTCTGATCTTAGAAGCGCTAACTCCCCCGTGGTGTTTGCCATTTGATGCTGTATATTCCTCAGAACATCAACCAGCGACAGATCAACATCGGGCGAAGGCGTAGCGGTTCTGCTATCTTGCTGAGGTCCTTTTCCATCTCTGTGACTCTCATTAGGCGTTGTCATTTTGTTTCACGAATAGATCGCTGCCTCACGGTGGGCGCCAAATTGTAGATCCGGAAATCTGCAATTAATTGATTCAGTCTGGAGCAGCGGCCAATCTGTGAAATAAAAATAGAAAATACCGTAAGAGCCAAAGACCATTGGGGGGTTGACGATCGTTGGGCCTCCGACGCTTAAGTCGGGAAAAGAAGAAGTGTAGAAAGAAATAAAATACGGAATAATTAAATAATTAAGGTGCTTAATGACGATAATCTTTATCCAGAACGTGACTAGAAATCAAGGGAAACGTCGTTCGATCCTGGAAGAATGTAGGAAAGAAGGCCGGATGTTGAATCGCCAGAGTGGAATTAACTTAGAAAATCGTGAGCTCAGTATTCTTAAGGTGTGATATGAAGCTTGTGGGTATTTCAGCGTACCCCTCAAATGACAAGGGAAGTCTCCTTTTATAGAGAGAGGCAGCGCTAGGGTTCACGTAAATTATGGGAGCGGTTGAGGCATGATCTCATTCGTTTGATCACGTCAACCCTTCCAGGTAATGCGAACGGCTAGTTCAATTTAATTCAAAATACCCGATCTTTGTGAGGTTGCTCGGTTAAACGATAACGTTTAATCCTCATGGACCAGCATAATGGGCTGACGAAAAATAGTCACTACAATAGGAATTAAAAAAAAACATGTATGATTGCACTAATAAACAAAAATTAAATTAGAACATGATAAAAAAAGTGCACTTGAAAAGCATGTATGAATGCATCATCCATATTTTATCAATTGAAAATAAGGTATTTCTACATTAATTTAAAAAAATAGACAAAGAGGGTAAAGATCGTCTAGTTCCAATTTTGTGTGCCAATCTTGTGCCTATATTAAAATTATATATTGTTAATAATTTTTTTATAAAAATAAAATTAATTACATTATAACTAATAATAATTAATATTTATGGATAAAAAATAAAATTTTAAAAAATTATACACCCTAAATTTGGAATAATCAACCCCAAAAATAAATTATATTATCTAAAAAATGAAAATTAAATATTAAAAAATAATTATAAACTCTAATTGAGTGGAATAAATCCTAAATAATAATGTAAAATTATACTAAATCAAAAGAAATTAAAATTTAAGAAAAAAATAAAAGAAAAAATAATAATTTTAATATTTGATACAAGTTAACACACACAAATTGGAACTTGAGGATCTCAAGTGAGATAAAGAGTTGGAATACAACTTTAGTCCCATAACATTAATGATAGTAGCGTACGCGGTAAATTACTAAATACATACTTAAATTTGTTACCTCAATTTTTTTAGCCCAAGAGAAACAATAAATTAAATAAATTTATTGAAAGATGGAGTGGGTCTCGTTTGTATCTATATTTATGAGTATGACAATGACATATTACCGGTATATTATATATATATATATAGAGGTGGACTTGCGTGCAACAACAGTTATTTCCGCCTATTTCAGGCGGCCACGTGGTCCCACGTGGCACATGATGCTTTTTATTGTAGTTGGAATGATGATAGTATTAATCTCAGGTTGATACCTTTCTTTATCGTACTTGATACCTTTCTGCTTACCACATGGTACTTTTTATTTTAGCGAACTCGTGTTTTGCTTTCCTATGCAAATTCTTGGAATGATGATTATTTTAGATTAATCTCAACACATACAATATAAAAACTGGAAAAAAAAAATCAGAATTTGAACTAAATAAACTTATATAAAATAACTAGCAGACCCCTTACTTTTTAATGATACAGATGGTACTTTTCGAATGTTTTGTGATACTTTTTAATGGGAAGGTTGGTACTCACTTTGGACAGATTTTTTTTTATGGGTTGACCCACGGTGACCGGGTCAAAGCGCGGGTTGACCCGCGTTGACTGGGTCAAAAGCGGGTTTGACTGACCCGTCTCATATAGTGTTATTTGCATCATGATGCATGCAAGTGTTTGTCATATATATATATATATATATATATATATATTTAAAAAATTCGAAAAATAGAAAGAAATAAATTTTCTGTCCAAAAGCAAAATCAATATATGGGCAATTTTTTCATCATATCAGACTTTTACGGATCATATCTCATGTTCCTATTCATATTACATTTTATGTTTCATAATTAAATTTTTTTTAATAGATCAGAAACAAATAAACTATTTTATGTCCCATTTATAGGATATAAGCAATTAATCAACTTAATTATATAAAAGATCTCTTATGCAAAATAAAGATGACTAATGCCAAAAGTACTACAACTCCTATGACTTCAGGGTTGAAGTTAGTCAATTATGGAAGTGATGAGTTGCATACTCCTCAAATTTATCGAAGCACGGTGGGAGCGCTTCAGTACATAACTATCAAGAGACCTGAAATTTCGTTTGCTGTAAATAAGGTGTGCCAATTCATGCAAAATCCCCTTCAGTTGCATTGGAAGACAGTGAAACATTTGCTCAGATATTTAGCAGGGACAGTGAATTATGGTCTTCATCTCACAGCGTGTTCTTCCTTTAATCTTGTTGGATATACCGATGCAGATTGGGCATCAGATCTAGTTGATAGAAAGTCCACATCTGGAATTTGTGTTTTTATTGGTTCCAATTTGGTTTCTTGGCAATCAAAGAAGCAACCTACAATATCAAGATCATCGACAGAAGCCGAATACTGAAGCATTGCTAGTCTGGTCTCTGAAATGAGTTGGCTTCGGGGACACTTATAGAGTTAAAGATTAAATGAGTGAAAGCCCCCATGATATGGTGTGATAATTTGAGTGCAGTTCAATTAGTAGCTAATCCTATTTTACATGCAAGAACAAAACATCTAGAGCTTGATCTATACTTTGTGAGAGAGAGGGTGCAACAACATGAAATTGAAGTGCGACATGTACCAGCCACAGATCAGATTGCAGATGTCTTGACAAAATATATTTCAAGCTCTTTATTCAAAGTATTTAGAGACAAACTTAAGGTGTTTGATTTCGATAGCTTAAGTTTGAGGGGCTGTTAAGTGAAGTATAGTTGCAGTTAATAAATAATCTTCTAACAGTTATGTTTTGAATAATGGATCGGAGTAGTTACTTTGAGCTTATCTAGATACTATGTATTTATAAATATGTCATTTGTAATCTCTAATGTACAGTTCATTTACTATAAGCAAATTTCTATCTTGAAATTATCTTTCCTTTATCAGTTTATATTTAATTTGTCGATAATGCAAGTTTAATTTATTCATTCAGTACTATTATATATATATATATAATATATTCAATTATGTTGTCAGCTTGTCATATATTATTAATTACATATATAGCACGATATCATATTGTAAAAATCAAACAGTTTTTTTAATTGTGATTATATAATCACATTTTAAGCATGTAGAGATTTGTATCATTAATATTTTTGCAATTATTAATTTTACGCTCAAATATAGCGCAATTATTAAATAAGTAATTATATTAAAACATTGTAAATGTTATCATGGCATCTTGGTTGAATTGGGAGAACTGTAGGTATTATTGCAGGTCAATCGATTGGAAAATCGAGAGACTCAATTAATAATTTTTCATATATATATATAGATATAGGGAAAGGATCAAATGAGAACCTTTCCTCCAGGTGAGAACTAGGAACCAATCATAACCCTTGTTTGACTCAATCTGGATGGTCTAAATTAAATCATATTTAAGTGGATGGGCGGTGGCATTCCTGTAATTTTCGGCAACTTTCTGGACGGAGGGGTAATATAGTAATTTAATAATTATTCCATTTTGTTCTGAGGCTAAAATGAGAATCGCATGAGGCTAAAATGAGAATCGCATAATGCTAAAATTATCGAAGTAGGAGGTTAAAATTGATGTGACATTTTTCACTAGGGTTCACCGTTCCCAATTAGGGTTTATTAAATTTCTGATCCCAATTAGTAATTATGAGATTCCAATTAGAGTTCATTGTCCCCAAATAGGGTGTATTGGATTTCATTCCAATGAAATCACCGTTCCATTTTTGTTTATCAACACATGTTAAAATGAGAAATCCATGAGGCTAAAATGTGCGAAGTCGGATGCTAAAATTGAATATGGGCAATTTCTGAGTTCAGTTCCGATTTTACCCTTAATGAGATGCGCGAATTGAAGATTTTCGTGATAATTACAAAAATGCCACGGAAAATCTGGATGGATCTGGGGCATCGATTTTACAGGATGGACGGATGGGATCGGTTCCCGGTTCTCACATAGCGACCGGTTCTCACCAGATCCATCCCTATATATATATATATATATATATATATATATATATATATATATAACAACATGCATGATGGAACAAAAACTACATAAAATGCAAACCAAACTGAAGCACTTAGATCCTACTGTATTTAAAGATTTCATAAATGTTGGCTAAAAATGATTAACAATAAATAATAAATATTTAAAAATACACATTGACGACTATTTCAATATTGGAGTGTAATAAAGTTCCAGTTTATAATAAACGATCCACTTGGTTTAATTTGACTAGCCAGAATTACCCGACAAACGCGGTATTGCGAAATTTCGCATCATCACGTTTCCTCCCATAGTCCCATACCACCCGTCGCAATTTATGCCAAATATCGGTTTCAATAAATTGATAGATACACGTTTGAAGATTCCAATTAATCAGCATTTCTTTTATTTAATTACGACATGAATAATACTATTAATTATTGCCTACCTTAATTTTCATGTCTTTTTTTAGTTGGGTTTTATGTCTTTTAATTTTTATTGAACGGTCAGTGCTATAATAATTTTCAGACCTATGATAATGTACATAATGGGTGGATGAGATTCTCCATTGTATGAATAGGGTAATGTTATTTTGCGAGTGTGGTCGACCATAATAGTTAATTACTATAAGATTTTAATTTTTAGTAAATTGTTAATTAAGATTCTAATTATTTATTGATGTATGTTTAAATTCATACGCTTGTAGTCAATTTTAGAAAGATGTTTCTCTTATTGTTTTGAAAATTTTGAAACGTGCATAAAAATCTCTACAAATATGTTAATGAATAATGCCTTCAAATTAAAAAAAAAATCTCGAATAAAATTTTAAAATTAAACTAATATCTACCAAAACAAACAAGAATTTCATTCAAAAATTATGTGTTAATCGACTAAATTTATTATGTTAATTAAGATAATTATAAATATAAACATATCATATACACAATTGCCTTAAATTGGATGCATTAATTTCCAATTAGTTAAATTTAATTTAATTATAAGAAAATTTTCAAATATTAAATTAAATATGAAAAAAGGGAGAGAAAAAATACACATGGTCGAGATTTTTGAATAAAAAATTAATCAGCTCTTCTCTTTTAAAAAAATCATTGGCATCAATGCAAAATAGGGGTATGCCAAATTGAACCAAAAATAAAAATTGAACTGAACCGGACTACTTGATTTGGTGATTTTTATCTTTCATTTTGGTTCGATTTTGAATATTAAAACCAAAATAAGTTTGGTTTGGTTTCGATTTTAATAAAATATATTTCAATTAAAACCGAACTAACCAGAGTATATAAATTACATTTTTTTTAATTTGTAATTTATATTTTTAATATTACACATAATAAAAAAAATAAAAAAAATAAAATTATATGCTCATTAATGAACTTGGGCAAAATGCAACAATGTTTCAACTTCAAAGTAAAAGATTTGCGAGATTTTTTATGTATTGAACTATTTTTTGTGTATTGAACTATTAATTGTGACGTGTGATAAGTTGACCATGTACGAGATTAAAATAAAGGATAACTTTATTATAATTTATTTAATATATCATTTGTTACTCATTAAGTTCCAATATTATTTTTCTAGATAGCATTAGATGCAATTGTTTAGAAGAAAAAAAAACATTTGGTTAAACCAAAAATCGAACCAAATGAACCAAAAAAATTATGGTTCAGTTAGGTTCGATCATATCAATTACTTTGGTTGGTTTGATTTTCATTTTTTTTCAAAATTTTGGTTTATGATTTTATTAGTATGGTTTGATATTACACTAAACCAACCATTTCCACATCTCTAAATGCAAAGTCGCAGTAACCATTTGCAACTCATAAATTTTTTATACTCTTAGAAAATTCAAAATTATTTTATATAATAAATTAGTTAGTATATTGTATTAATAACTTTGACTATTATGTGATTCAATTTTTTAAAATAAAAAGTATAACAAAATCAAAATAAATTCAACAATATATCTAATTAATAAATTTGATTATTATCTAATTCAAAATATTAAAATAAAAATATATATTAAATATTACATTGTATTAATAAATTTGATTATTATGTGATTCAGAATTTCAAAATAAATAAGAATATTAGATAAAAAAAATATATTTTATTAATAGAGTTAATTATTATGTGATTTAATTTTCAAAAAAAAAATTATTATGTGATTTAAAATTTTTAAATAAAATAAAATATAAGAAAACAAGAATAAATTAAAAATATATTTAAATTTTATAAACTTGTTTATTATATGATTCGTTATTTTAAAGTATAATTAAAAAAATATGAAAAATAAAAATATAAGAAAACTTCCAATTTCAAAATAATAAAGTCAACTTATTTTTAAATGGGTGAGGTTATAAGAGTAAACAAACATTAATATATAATTAAATATTATAGCCGGCCACAAATATGGTCAAATAGCATTACCCGTGTAAATATTATAGATTACATCTTCTATCACGTTACCATATAATATATTAAAAATGAGATTAATTTGGTGTAAACCACCAAATAATTACAGTTTCACTAGACAATAGGGGGAAGATTGTTCTTTCATTATATTTATATATAATGGAAAAAAAATGAGTTATTGTCTTCTTAATTTGATTAAAAAGTTATAAACTAAAAATAAAAATTACCTTGAAAGATTAATAAAACCCCCTTTTTTGTTAAAAAAAAACTAATATTTGAAAATATACCTGTAAACTTACTAAAATATATAAGTAAAAGCAAAAAAAAAAAAAAAAAAAAAAAAGAAAGAAAGAAAGAAAGAACAAACAGTCGATTTAAAAAAAATGAAATTAAACTAGCTAGTATTGCAATTTGCAAGTGTAGCATATATATTATTTACACATATTTAATATTTTTTTGTTAAATTATATGATATTAATTTAAAAAGTATAATAAAATATAGGGCAAAGGGTAAAAAAAAAAATACCCGAACTATATGTTCAATCCCACCTAAACGTACAAATATTTTTTGGCCTGAATACATATCTAAACTATTTGAAAAGTACAACAGGCCCCCTAAACTATTTAAAAAAGAATAAACTGACACTTGATGTTAACACCGTTAGTTTTTTCCACTAATTAAAATGTGTCAAGCTCAATTGTATCGCTTATGAATGTTGATAGAACAAATTAAAACCACGGCCAAATAGCCCACACTATTGAGTTTCAAACCCTTCTTTTAATTTTAAAATCCAACGTTTGAATCGGTGTCGAGATTTAAATTTAATGCATAATGCAAATTAGCCCTCGAAATCAATATTTTTTCATGCAATTATTCTATCATTTAACACTCGATTGACAAATTGAGAGTATAAATAAAAAGCTCATGGCGAGAGCTTTCTAACCATACCACATTACATAATATCGTTGTTCGAATCAATTATAATTAGGTCGAAATTTATGCGCATTTTATTTAACAAAAAAAAAAAACTAACTAACGGTGTTATATGAAAATTATGATTTTGATATATTTTGAATAATTGATGAAGCTGATTATATCTTTTAAATAATTTAAATGTGCATTTAAGCCAATAAATAGTTCATACGTCTAAGCAAGACTTAGCATATAATTTGGGCGTTTATTCGACCCATTGCCCTAAAATATATAAATATAGTAGACGATCTCATACCATGTACACAACACATATATTATTGAAAAAAAATATTAGAGTAAATAGGGAAGGAAAAAATCACCCCTACTAGTTCCTTGTATATAATTACATCATCTTTCCTCATCAATCAACCGCATTTCTTGTTTCTTTCTTGCAATTTCTCATATTCTTGTTTCAGAAGCCAACCGCCATGGTTCTCTCGAAGACCGCCTCCCAGTCCGACGTGTCAGTCCACTCGACGTTCGCCTCGCGATATGTTCGCGACTCTCTCCCCAGGTAACTAAGCTAATGTTCGACTCAGATCTACTTACCTAATATCATCTTCTTCCTTGAATTCTCCTACTTTTCTAAGTGAATCATTGAGATGTATATATTATTCTGTTCGAAATTTAGGTTTAAGATGCCGGAGAACTCCATTCCGAAGGAGGCGGCGTACCAGATCATTAACGACGAGCTGATGCTCGACGGAAATCCGCGGCTGAATCTCGCTTCCTTCGTCACCACCTGGATGGAGCCGGAGTGCGATAAGCTGATTATGGCTTCGATTAACAAAAACTACGTCGATATGGATGAATACCCAGTCACCACTGAATTGCAGGCGAGTTTCATTTTTCAATTTGTTTTTTAAATATATTTTTTTTTGTCGACTAGTAACGACTTAATTTAGCCTTGGATCTACTCATCGATTAATTAGGTAAAAAGGAAAAAAGAAAACAAAAAGAAGCGTTGGATCTGGTCATCTAGATGGCTTTCTATTGGTCATCGATCCACTAAATTTAATATTTTTTTTTCCTAAAGTGTGCTTCTTGATGACTTGCTTAACATACATATCATATATATCTTGATGAAAGAAATGGATACGAAATGATCTTATAAATTACCTTCAGAGTGTTAAAATTAGAATATATTTTTTATTTTTGGAGGAGGATCATGAGTTTGACTTTTTTTTTAAGTGCCTGGGTATTATAAGTTTATAACTAATTGATGTTGGATAAACTTACACGAGATGTTGTTAATGAGCCAAGTTCAAGATAGTTTGAGTTATTAGATACATGCACGGCCCGTCGTTACTTGTGAGTATATACAAAAATATCTTATTTTAAAAATTATTGTTAGAATCTCATCCTATGAGAAATTTTTTGTCCGGTGTGTGCCATTTTCACCCAAATTAATAATTTTAAAATAATGGATTTATTTATTATTTTATTAGGTGTGAGAGCGACACATTAAATGGGCACGACGTATAATTTATATACCATCATCCTACTGACTAAACTTCCTCAGAAAAACCTGCTTAATCAGCAGATGAGGTGACTAAATCAACGAGATCGAGAAATAAAGAAAGATTGTTTGCATATGTGACAGCCAAGGCTAACCAAATTAGTTTATATAGTCTATATAGCCTTTTTCTGGGATAATATTGTCGATAAATAGATAATTATTATTTTAGTTGATTGAACCAATAACGAATTCAATTTCATATAAATTTAGAAACAGGTCGAATGTATGTATACATTATATATATTAGTGCTCAGTATATATCTTAGGAGCGTGGACAACGGACCATGGACGGTAGGTGAGCAGATTTCAAGACACATAATATCACTATTTAATTTAAATTATTCAGTTAGCTGGGTGTCATACATTATACACATAATAAATCTGCATGTGCAAAAATCGGAATATTATACTCCTGACAAAATAAACTTATAATTAAAAAAAAAACTTATAATTAAATATTTTATTATAGGTTATGGTTGTACTTATAAAAGGAAATTGATAAATATTAGTATAATATAACTTTGTGCATCTATTACAGTATACCACGGTAGATGAACAAAGTTATATTATAATAATAATTCTTCTTTTGGGTGTGGGGTAGTGAGAGAAAGTAAAGGACCAACCACTAATCAACGCGTGGATCCTGTCTTGAACTTCTTTTTAATTTATTAATGGGCAATAGTCGAACATTATTGGTCATGTTGACATTATACATCATGAATTTAATGCACTGATAGTATAGTGTATTATGAGTAACGACTTTTAGTGATGAAAAAAAGGACTTTATATTATGTAGGAATATTACTAAATAGATCCTTAGGACCTTAACTATTTTGTATTTTTTTATCTAAAATTTTTATTTAGTTTAGTTAGATTTTCAAACGGTGATGTTTGTTGTGGTTTAATTATTAAAATTTCGTTTTGTTTACTTTGAATCTCAAATTTTTCATTTATGTTATTATTATGTCTAATTCCGAGCGGGTGAGATTATTTGACGATAACTAAACAAATGTGGTCTCAAGAATTTATTTATATGTTATGTATAAGAATATTTTATATATTATGAAAGCAAATTTTTTTTATTATTATTAATATCTGTACCTCAAGAAATAAAAATAAAGTAATCATATATCTGCTACCAAATGATTCTATTTCTGTCTGTATTAAAATAAAGTATTTGCCTAATTATTCCAACAAATACTGAACTTGCTAGATGGTGGTCCAAACTCCAATGGCCCACTTGGGGAGGGATAAACTGTAAATCTTGTATTTTATAATAAGATTTTTTGTGTTTATATTTTTTTAGTTTATAAGTCCGATCAAATACACGATCTTTTATTCGATGGGGCTATGTATTAATCTTCTTAACCTACCCGATCTCCTTCGACTCAAGGATTTTAGACTAGGTAGGCCCTGAGTATTCTCTATAATGTTAACTTTGAATTATACTTAAAATCTCGGATAAAAAGATGTCAAACTACAAGTTAACAACAGATTATTTACACTAGCTATCGTAATTCGTATATATATATATATATAAGCATTCAGTTATGAACATTTTATTTATAAGAAAATAATCACATGCCCATAGGGGGATACGCACATGGAATCATGGAAATTTATTATATTTATTTATACATAGAAAAATACTGTGGCATTTTAATTACTGACTTATCCAAAAATAACTGTGTATACATCAATCCTCACATGTGATGCTTGTGTGTCTTCTTGCAAAGTTGCAATTTTTAATAAGTTGAATATAGATAACCGAGAAAAGACAATCAAGTGCCCCCCATATATTTAGATTTGTCTTTTACTTACTTATTCCTATCTGCCGACACCCAAGTCATCTTTCTATTATGATTAATATTATGAATACTCACGGCCTAGTTCTCCATAATATGAAATTAAAATTAAAAAGGAAAAGAAAAATAATTAAAAATTGAAAGAATTAATATGAAGAAGATAAGAAATAGTAAATTAATTCGTGCAATTAACAGAACCGGTGTGTGAACATGATCGCGCATCTGTTCAAGGCGCCGCTGGCGGACGGTGAGACGGCGATGGGAGTGGGGACGGTGGGGTCATCGGAAGCCATAATGCTGGCGGGTTTGGCATTCAAGAGGAGATGGCAGAACAAGATGAAAGAGGCGGGGAAAGCCCACGACAAACCCAACATCGTCACCGGCGCCAACGTTCAAGTCTGCTGGGAGAAATTTGCTCGCTATTTCGAAGTGGAGCTGAAGGAGGTGAAACTGAGGGACGGATACTACGTGATGGATCCCGACAAGGCCGTGGATCTGGTCGACGAGAACACTATCTGCGTCGCCGCTATCTTGGGGTCCACCCTCAACGGTGAATTCGAGGATGTGAAGCGCCTCAACGACCTCTTGGTCGAGAAGAACAAACAAACGGGATGGGACACACCCATTCATGTGGATGCTGCTAGTGGTGGCTTCATTGCCCCCTTTTTGTACCCGGAATTGGAGTGGGATTTCAGATTGCCTCTAGTCAAGAGTATAAATGTCAGCGGCCACAAATACGGCTTGGTTTATGCGGGTATCGGCTGGGTTATTTGGAGGAACAAACTTGACTTGCCTGATGAGCTCATCTTCCACATTAACTATCTTGGAGCAGATCAACCCACATTCACCCTCAATTTCTCCAAAGGTACGCTACCACTTTATTTATATAAACTAATTACCCTATATATTTCCTCTTCATTTCATAATCACATATATATATATATATCAATGTTTAATTAATTTGCAGGTTCTAGTCAAATAATTGCACAGTACTATCAACTCATTCGCTTGGGTCATGAGGTAATTAATTAATCATATTATATATTCTGACATTTTTTTTATATTCTCATATCGATCCGTGTAATCGTGCTATGCAGGGATACCGTAACATCATGGAGAACTGCCAAGAAAACGCCATGGTACTAAAAGAAGGACTCGAGAAAACCGGCCGGTTCAACATTGTGTCCAAGGACCACGGCGTGCCGCTGGTGGCGTTCAGCCTCAAGGACAACAGCCGCCACAACGAGTTCGAGATCTCCGACGTGCTCCGCCGCTTCGGGTGGATCGTTCCCGCCTACACGATGCCGCCAGACGCGCAGCACGTGACAGTGCTGCGCGTTGTTATCCGAGAGGATTTCTCGCGGACTCTGGCTGAGAGGCTTGTTCTTGACATCCAGAAAGTTCTGCACGAGCTCGACTCGATTCCGGCTAGAGTCACCGAGAAGCTCGCGGCAGAGGAGGAGCACCACCCTGCTGTGATCAAGAAAACTACCCTTGAAGTGCAGAGAGAGATCACCAATGCTTGGAGGAAAATGGTTGCTGACAAGAAAAAGACCCAAGGTGTTTGCTGATCTACCTACTTCATTTTTAATATTCTGCAATTTATCAACGATGACTCCCCCCAAATTATATAAATCGGTACTGATCTGGGCATAATTATGTTGAACCTTATGCATGGTGAAACTTGATCCCAGCTCGATCTCTTTGTGCTGTAATCGACACGTTGACGTTGTGTGTCAATATTTGATTTCATGAGGAGTATGCATGGGTGTATTGTCAATCTCAAATTAGACTCGTTTATTATCGATCGAGTCGAGCTCGAGCTTAATTTATCGAACATTGTGTGTACCGCATCATCCGAATATCATCTCATCTATTTTAATTGGGAACCTTTTTATTTCCCGTATATTTCTCTTCCTTCTCAACGTTATTAATTAAGACAACAAGTGAGATAAGAAAGTGGACTAGAGGAGTTCTCCGATACATTTTTAGTTAAAATAAGCATGATTAATGAATAATTTATTAATTCATTAATTCGATAAGTTGGTGTATAAAACGAATATAATTAATCTTCGTTAATCTAATCAAAATTAATGCTATGAAAATATCATATATAGTACGTATTATCCCGATGTTAAAACACGTACTCATAACTTTTGTTCTCTCCAAGAAATCATAAATAAACAATTTTGTATTTTTTCAGTTGGGAATGGGGGTTGATTAAGGGGGTGTATTGGTTATGGATTTTGATGGATTTCATTGGAGTTTTAAAATCCGGGTGTATTCAATCCAGACTTTTAAAAGTCCAATGAAATTCTGGTGTATTCAATTCAGACTTTTAAAAGTCCAATGAAATCCTGGTGTATTCAATCCAGACTTTTAAAAGTCCTTTAAAATTCTGAGGTATTCAACAATCCATGAACTTTAAAAAGTCATTGACTTCGATGGATTTCGGCTGGATTTCACGTGAAAATTACGAAGGATGAAATCCGACCTCTAGACACGAGATTTCAATGGATTTGGAAAACCCGGCGAGCGCGGTGTCCCAGCGGCCGGTGAGGAGTTGAAATCGGGCACCCCAGCCGTCACCCAACCCCAGCGGCCGCTGGCCTTGCCGATGATGGCACTCCAGCGGCCGCTGGGTGCCAGCGACCGTTAGGATCAAGGCCGCTCGATTCCAGCGGTCGTTGGGTTCAATTTTTCTTGTCGTGTACACCGATCGTTGTGTTCCAACGAGTGCTGGCGAGATGGATTTGAAATCCATTGAAATCGTTCAAAATCGGTCCGAAATCCATACGAAATCCGCCAGACTCTGCGTGGAGTTGGGAGAGTACTCCATGTGGAGTTTATAAAATCAATAGAAATCCATAGACATTTTAAAATCCATCAAAATCCCAATCCAATACACACCCTAATTGATTCATACGTACCGAATCTATCACCCTTATGGCCTGATTACAACTAAGCTACAATTATGGTAAATAATTTTGTATTTGAAGATAACTAAATTGATAATGTTCTACAAATACAAATTTGGAATTAGGCAACCCATTATATAATTGAGAAATTAATTAATAAATTAAGTTTTTTTTAAAGGAAATTAATAAAATAAGTTTATAGTAAGGAAATTGATCAGAAAATCCCCTAATAAATTTGAGATTGTCAAAAAGCGGATGAAATTATTTACTACATTATATGCAACGCTCCATACTATACACTTAAAATTATTAATTTTTATTTTATTTTTGTAACACCCTCAATATTCATTATATTAGACATTTTATAAATTAATAACCCAAGGAGTGAAATTTAGAAAATAAGGCCTGTATATATTTTCGGAACAAGATATTTCATAACCCATCAAAGATACAAATATGGGCTGCTAAATATTTATGTTTATATTCTAAGAATGATTGAATTCTTTAAGGGCTCGTTTACTTCGGTGGATGGGATTGGATGTGATATTCCATGAATTTAAAGTTAAATTTACAAAATATGAAATATATGGTGTGATAAAATATATAAACATATGAATAAAATGAAGGAGATGAAGGATAACTCATAACTCACTCGTTATGAAAGGATATGAATCCTTTAATTAGTCCTTATTTACAAGGAAAAATATGTAAATGTTTGTGTTATACACATTCATTTCAACAAAACTTTGTATAATTTTAGTCTTGCATTAGTGGAATAACCCTATCATCCAAAGTAAACAAGGCCTAATTCTTAAAAGTGAGGATCGTTCCGTGAAATGTTCGTAAGAAATTGTTTAATTCTTAATCCCGGAGTAGATAAACCCTGTTCTGTAGCGACCATTCCGGCAGCCGCATATCAATTCAACCCTAATCCATTCCGGCCAACCTTCCAATTGCACACAATACACACGCCAAAATCTCCTCAAGACCCATTGCAACTCCTCAGTCTGGTTCAAATTTTAGTTACTAATCTTTGGTTTTGATTGACAAGAATGCAATTTTCGGCTCGGAAAACATTTATCTTTAAGATTTTCTCCACAGCTGCGTTCCATGGTCACGCCCGCATAGAATCATCGCGCTCATCTCCTGCATCAACTCGTTGGTTCATTAAAGTGGTATCAACTCTCTGCATTCACCACTCTCAGTCCCTTAATTTTCTTAAAACTGATTATTTCCGGAAAAATTTGAATCCCTTTGTTGCTTGCGGCGTTGTTCATCACATAGACAGTATGTTGAATTGCCCGGATTTAGCTTTTAGATTCTTTTGTTACTCGAGGCTAAATTTGAAGTTGATTCACGTAGAATCCACTTCTGATTTGCTGTTGAGGTCGCTGTGCCAAAAAGGCCTTCATGATTCAGCTAAAGTGATGTACGAATCTATGAAAATTGACGGCTTTTGGCCGAATAGCTCAGTTTTGGATTTATTAGTTTCTTCGTTTGCAAATGCTGGTGAGTTTAGGGCAGCAGAAGAAATTTTGATTGCAGAAGCTGAATTCTGTATTGAGAAAGAGAAAAGAGTTAGTTCTTTTGTGTATAATAATTTTTTGAGCTTTCTAGTGAATAAAAATCGGATCAATGAGGCTGTTGCATTTTTCGAAGGTCATATATTAAGGTTGAGAAGCTTTGACCCTGATATTTGTAGCTTTAACATTGTGATGCGAGGATTGTGCTGCAATTGTAAGGTTGAGAAGGCTTTTAAGCTGTTTGATGTTATGAGGAATTTTGATTGCTATCCGGATCTCGTTACCTACAACACACTTATTAATGGATTATGCAGAATTGGTAAAGTGGACAGAGCAGAGGATTTACTAAGAGAAGTTGAACTGCAATCTGGGTTTTCTCCGAATGTTGTAACTTACACAACACTTATCTCTGGATATTGTAAATTAGGTCAGATGGATGCTGCAGTAAATCTAGTTGATGAAATGATTAATAATAGAGTCAGACCAAATTTGTTTACTTTTAATGTTATTATTGATGGTTTTGGTAAAAAGGGTGAGTTGGCTTCAGCAATGAAGATGCGTGAGAGGATGGTGAGTTGTGCTATTCATCCTGATGTTATAACCTTCACCTCTCTCATTTATGGTTATTGCTGCCTTGGAGAGTTGTCTCAAAGCATGAAACTCTGGGGCGATATGAATGAGAAGAAAGTGCCTCCTAACATATTTACCTTTTCCATTTTAATCAGTGCCCTGTGCAAAGCGAATAGACTAAATGAGGCTCGAGATTTGTTAAATCAGTTGAAGAGGAGGGAAGACATTGTCCCAGAGCCCTTTGTTTACAACCATGTTATTGATGGTTATTGTAAAGCCGGTAATGTAGATGAGGCGAATGTAATTGTTACGGAAATGGGGGCAAAAGGATGCATCCATGACAAAATGACGTACACCATTCTCATTTTGGGCCACTGTATGAAAGGGAGAGTGTTCAAAGGTATAGAACTGTATAAAAAGATGTTGTCAGTGGGTTGTGTACCGGATAATATCACCATGAGGTCTTTGATAGCTTGCCTAAGAAAGGCCGGCATGGCACAAGATGCAAATGAAATAGAGCTAAAGGCAGTAAATAATGTTCAGTCAGGTTTATCTTCATAAGAAAAAACCACTTCAGTTGGGAAAGTGAACGTGACAGCGACTGTTTAGTCAAAAAGGTTATCTTGCTCACTTTCTTTATGTTTGAGTAAGCATTACAGTTGTATGAACCACTTTGTCAACGAACTAGAGGTAATTGCTTTCTTAGCTTTCTGTTTTCGCTATCTTCCTTTGTCTTATGGATCGTTATCATGTAACACTTCATTTTGTCCAAGTCTGTGTTGTTGCTTTGTCATTCTTATTTCTTCACTGTTTAGATAATTAGATCAGAGCAAGTCTAAGAGCCAAACATATTATGCAATCAACTAAACAGAAAATGGAGCAAGTAAAAAAGAAAAATAGTGAAATTGCTTACAGAAATCCTACCCCTGCACTTGCAAGAAAAGGACATGCCATCTGCATTAATGCTTAATTGCATATAAAGCAATTATGCCTAACAATAGGCTTAATTATTTTGTCTCCATCATACACATCATATTTTATAAGGTAGTAGGATGAGGAGAAAGTGTAACAAATTTTACATCATCAAACCATCTCTCAGTTTAGGTTCACCAGTCAATTTTTGTGTAGTGTTAATTTCTTTTATTTATTTATTTGTTCATTTTTGGAAATAACTGGCTGTATCCAAGTTGCTAAAAGTATTAACAAGGGATATAGTTTGCTCAAGAAACAATAATAAGAAAGTGATGATTGATTGTACATTCTTGAGATTTCTTTTCACGACTATGAGATTCATGTTCTCAAGAGTAAATGTATCTTCTTCCGCAGAACTTTAATTGGGGTTACGGATGAGTTGAAAAGTGGTATAGAACTAGGTTTAAAGTATTTAACTTGGTTTGTTTGCCATTGATACTGATTGTAATCTCTGATTATGGTTGCTAAAAACCATTTTGTGCTTTAGGCTAAGCATGAAGTCTGTTGACCAAAATGATTTGATTAACAGGTTCTCTATTTTTTTCAGTATATATATGGTAGTTCTATTTCGTTTTGGTTGCTGTAGTTTTATATTCCTTCCTTTGTGAGAGGTTCTCTTCAGTTTTTGCTCTGTTTTTATGCTGCGTGAAAGCTTTTTCCTCGCTAAAATCATACTCTTTTTAGTCATTGTACTAAAATATATATATTAGTGATCCATGCTTCTGATTTTGTTGTCTTTTATAATCTCAATATTTTGTAGATTTAATATCAAATCTCAGGTAATATTTGGCCATTACAAGGGATGAAGGTGGTTATAACCGGTGCAAGTTTGGTCTGCATTCTTGAAGGCTACTAGTGAGATACTTTATCAATTTATTTCTCTTTCATTGTGCTTTCGGCTTTCCCATCTTGGCCTGCCTCTCTGGATGGCTAAAATCTAGAAATTGACAATGTTCAACCCTTTCTCCTCAATCTCATGTACCAAGTACCAACAAGGATAGTGAAAGAGTTGGCCGGTTCAAAGTTTTGTTTTTGAAGTCATGCTCGAATAATTTGGAAAATTAAATTTTGCAAGCTCTTCAGTTGTTCATTACATTTTCACCTCTGGCTTCAATGTCTAAGATCTGTGCTCTGTTGATGGAGTTTGGATAAATTTTACATAGTAGTCTTTTTCTTTTTCTATTCCACATTTCTAGAATAGTGGAATTAATGCATGTATTCCTTGACAGATGAAAATGGATTGCCAGAAGTAGTTTCACCAACATCTGTTTGTTTCCTTGCTAGATTTATTGTCTTTGATGCAATCCTCGCCGGCACAACGACAAAGATAGCAATTGTTTTTCCCAGGAGTATGAAGTTACACGAACGGAATGGATGGATTGTTCAAATCCTAGCCTCACAACGATGTTAAACCACGAATTACTTCCGCAACCCGCTATCGAATGGAAACACAAACTTAGATTGAATGGTGAAGACGCCACAAACGAGGATGATGAACCCGTTTGATAAGTCATATTGAATCTCACATTGTATAATGAAATTCGGATAAATTCTCCAGAGAGAAAATAATAATTCACGTTATTTCTGAATAATGAATAATAATATGTTCCAAAATAATGTTTACAACCTTTATACATGTTGGACAAAATAATAAAAAGGTTCTATTAAAGTTCTAGACCAAATAGGAAATTAAAATAAGCCCAAAATTTGAAAATACATAAAAAATCAAAAATACAAAAAATATCTGTGACCTCGCCCGCGGACACGTCGCCAGCGGCTCCACGTGTGCTTTACGTGGCACGTTACCTGCGACCTGTGTCATTACCCGCGACCAGGCTCGCGGCTTTTACACAAACGAACCCCCTCGTAGGCACGACTCAACAGTCGATGATTCACGACCCGAGCCGCGACTCCGGCACTCGCGGCTGATGCTCGCGATTTCTTCGGCTGAAATCAACATCCTCCACTTGTGCTCAAGTTCAGCTCCTTCTACTGGTCTCTTCGATGCTTCTCACTCCCGGATCTCTTGGATAAGTCCATTGAGGACTTCCTTAACTTCTTGGCCCTCGATCAAGTCACAGGACCCTCCGACATTCTAGTTGAATTCGGCACGATCTCAACACGATTTGCATCATTCCCCTCCTCTAAACGATAACCAAAGTTTTCGAAAAATGGCTTGACAAATTTTTGAGAAGTGGGAGAGTGTTCAGAGAAGATGCGCGAAAAAGAGGGGCGGCAGCTGATTTTGTGAATTCAAAGCTAGGTTTTAATATTTTTGAATTCTCAACAGTTGCATAACAACGAACATATGCCCATGGGGAATGAAATAGCAACATAATTAATTTCCTAAAACTAAAAAAAACACACAATTAATTTCCTGAGCTTATTAACTGCCAAATGATTTTTTAAATATGTTAGTAACAAGAAATGAGAAAATATAATTTTATATGCTATCATTCAAGTATTTTCACTAATATATATCTTATCTTATCATTTGATACCCTTTCTTCAGGGGCGAACATAGGGGAGATGGTGGAGGCACCCGCCCCTCTCAATTTTTGACAAATATATATAATTTACTATATGAATAAAATATAATTTACATTCAAAAATTAATACATTTCACCTCCCCAAATTAAAATTCATGTGTCTGTCTCTGTTTTCATTTCATTTATTTTTTTAATAATATCTAATCTCTGATGAAATTTCCAATAATTTTTAGCCGACTCTATCAAGTAGTAAAATGGTTTTTATTTTTTTTTATATTTGACGTGAAATATATATCCATGTGTGTTTCCGGCTAGTCTTATCAGCAAGGATTGATTGAAAATTTGATGTAGCATTTGATAAAAAAAATAAAAAATAAACGAAACGATTGGTACTAATTTATAATTAATGAAACGGTGAGACGTATTGGTGAAATCAGTGGATAGGATATATATATATATGAAGTGATATTATTTCTCCAAATAATGGGCCTATTGAGGTCTGGCCCAAATAAACTGGAGTAATTCGGTTGAAGTGGCAGAAGGTAGGGGGAGAGAGAGAGATAGGCAGTCACAATCCCCTCCCTAAATCCGTTATAAAGTCTCAATTGCATGTCAACTGTTTGTGCATCACGCGCTCGTAACCGCGCGTGCCCTTTCTCACCTTTCCTTCGAATTTCATCTGCTCTATTAGATCCAGATCTGAGCCTCTCTCTCATACCAATCTCACTCTCCCTCACTAATATATTACACTCAGTGAGGATTATTAACCCCATTCACTCAGTTCACAAAAAACTATGGCGGGAGGAGGAGGAGGAGGAGGAGGAGGCTGCCACGTCGTCGTTTTGCTGGCGCTGTTCGCGGCAGTTCGTGTGAGATCGGATGCGTCGGACCACAGATACAAGGTTGGAGATCCGGTGCCGCTCTACGCGAACAAGGTCGGACCGTTTCACAACCCTAGGTCAGTACTACATTTTTTTTCTTTTTCTTTTTTCGGTTTGGAAATGTGCTGATTGTGAGTTTTTTGCTGTTGCGAATTGGGTAATTTTTCGGTTTGTGGATTTTTCTGCGGTTTGTTTGATTGAGTTCGGGTATTTTGAGTGTGTGTTGTCTTCTACTTACTGTTTTGCGATGAGCATTGTTGTGGAAGGTTTCGAGATGATTTTGGCTTTTAATTTACGTGGCGGAAACTGGTGGTATGGTGATCGAGTCTATGGATGCCGCCAAAATAAACGACAAGGCTAAATTTTAGATTTGATGTGGCTGCATCTAGTTCATTTACTATGCTAGTTTCAATTTCTGCTACGAGGCAAGGAAATTTGCAGTCTTCTTGAGAGGGTGTTATTTAAGTTTTAATAATTGGGGGAGTGGATAGCTGTTTTCATTTTTTGTTATTGTTGGTTGCTGTTTGGTGATTAACTGCTTTGCTTGAGTGGCTATTCACATTGTTTTTCCTATTTACTTATATCCATTGAATATATGTCTTATGTATATATGCATGTATACATAAATTTATAGTCATACTTATGTTTGCTTTACTTTTGCTTGTTTTCAGTGAAACATACCGCTACTTTGATCTCCCCTTTTGTTCTCCCGGTAAATTTTTATATTCTTGTATCTTCTCCGATCAAGAGTCAACTACTCTTTTGGTCTTATTATCATCTCTTGATTGCAGGTGATGTGAAAGACAAAAAGGAAGCTCTTGGTGAAGTATTAAATGGTGATCGTTTGGTCAGTGCTCCTTACAAGCTTGACTTTTCAGTTGATAAAGAGTCAGAGGCCATCTGCAAGAAGACACTCTCGAAGAAAGATGCTCTTGAATTTCGAAATGCTGTTGCAAAGGATTACTATTTTCAAATGTACTATGATGACTTGCCTATTTGGGGTTTCCTTGGGAAGGTTGACAAGGAAGGCAAAACTGATCCCAGCGAGTACAAATATTACCTATTTAAGCATCTCCATTTTGAAATATTTTATAACAAGGATCGTGTGATTGAGATCAATGCACGCACAGACCCCAATGCTCTTGTGGATGTTACTGATGATAAAGAAGTTGAAGTGGAATTCATGTACTCAGCCAAATGGAAGGAAACTTCTGTAACTTTTGAGAAGAGGATGGAGAAGTACTCTCACTCTTCTTCACTTCCTCGGCACTTAGAGATCCATTGGTTTTCAATTATCAATTCATGTGTGACTGTTCTCCTTCTTACTGGATTTCTTGCTACCATATTGATGCGAGTGCTCAAAAATGATTTTGTCAAGTAAGAACTTCATCATCCTTCAAAATACAATCAAATCATGATACATTAAGATTCCCGCTGATATTGTTTGTTTCTGAAAAAGATATGCCCATGATGAGGAAGCAGTAGATGACCAAGAAGAAACTGGGTGGAAATATATCCATGGTGATGTTTTCAGGTTCCCGAAGTACAAGTCTGTGTTTGCTGCTGCGCTTGGGAGTGGCACACAGCTCTTTACCCTGTAAGTAGGTTTTAGCATTTCCTTTGTGAGTTTTTTGGGGCAATCTTTCCATGGTTGTTAGATTCTGGAAAATTGCTTTATCTTTGAAGAAGATATTAACTGCATACTTTTCCTTCCCAGGGTGACTTTTATATTCTTACTCGCACTTGTTGGTGTATTTTACCCCTACAACCGAGGAGCTCTTTTCACTGCACTGGTGGTCATATATGCTCTTACATCTGGCATTGCAGGCTATACAGCAGCTTCTTTCTATTGTCAGTTGGAAGGAACAAATTGGGTAAGAAACTTGAGATATATAGTCTAGTAATTTCTTCTGCAACTGTTATGGAGGAGCATGTTCCTTTGATGTTCAATGAGACTTATCTCTACTGCTTCTCGTTTAAAGCAAATAGCATGATCTGTCTCTCTCTGTTTGCTTTTCCTTTCTCCATGCATAATGCACTTTATGTGGAGAGTTCATCATGCTTTTTTTTCTTTTTCTTTTTTTTTCTTTTTTTTTTGTGGTGTCTGATGACTATCTGATCAGAGACGGAGGGAACTACTTTTCAGGCCTTCACTTGTAATGTAGCTTTTATGGCTTTAGGAAGACATTGCATTTCTTTGTTACTGCCTCATACATTAGTTGTTTTCCCAAATGAGAAGTTTCTTTCAGACTTTTTCGGAATCTCATTTTTGAATGATGGCCTATGGTAGGTTTGTCAGGTGAACTTGGGCAGTATATTTTTTCTATGATACCCAAATTGATTTTTCATCTTCGCGGTTGAGATTCTTTTTGTACATGCCAAAAGCTGTTTAGATCGGAAAGCTGCTGCCACTTTAACCAGATTCGGATAGTTTGTTCCCAAGTTGAACCATTGTTGTATGAGACAAAAGTGCTAACTTTTTGGGAGTTCTTGTTCTGGGAAGGGTATTAGGGTATTTAGATTTGCCAGAATTAATTTATTTCATAAACATCATTCCAAGGTTACTAGAATAAATTGTCTGTTCTCGTATCTCTCAAAATGGTCGAAGGATCTGATTGTTAAAGTTACGGTTCTCCATGGATGGATTAAAAGAACTACCATGCATCCTATTTTTAGCTAATGTGTTCTTTGGGAGTGCCTTTATCTGCTTTTACATTGATGCTTACTTTCTTTGTTAACAGGTCCGAAATTTATTATTGACTGGGGGTCTATTTTGTGGGCCACTTTTTCTGACCTTTTGCTTCCTTAACACGGTGGCCATTGCTTACCATGCTACCGCAGCTCTTCCATTTGGTACCATTGTGGTTATATTTCTAATATGGGCTCTTGTGACATCACCTCTATTAGTTTTGGGAGGGATTGCAGGAAAGAATAGTAAGGCAGAGTTTCAAGCTCCTGTTCGTACCACAAAATATCCTAGAGAAATTCCACCTCTGCCTTGGTACCGTGGAGCTCTGCCTCAGATGGCTATGGCTGGATTTTTGCCATTCAGTGCCATTTATATTGAACTCTACTACATATTTGCTAGTGTTTGGGGTCACAGGATTTACACCATTTATAGTATTCTATTCATAGTCTTTATTATCCTCCTGATCGTCACTGCATTTATCACTGTGGCCTTGACATATTTTCAACTTGCTGCTGAAGATCATGAATGGTGGTGGAGGTATGTTACAATGCTGCATCCTTAACATTAAAATTTTAACTGAATGCTTGTGCCAAATCTCAAACTCCGTCTTTTTCCTTGTGTGTTCTTCATTAGTAAGGGTTTGGGATATACCCCATGCTTATTGTTCTAGTTCTCTTTACATTGTTTTGTGCATATTCATTATATTAAAGAAATCATCCACCTTTTTTGAATTTTTTTGACTCGTGAAGTTTGTAACTTAAGCGAGAAGTCCAACCATTAACATATGCCTCACTTAATCTTTGTGTTTGTTTGATCTTTATTAGGTCATTCCTTTGTGGAGGTTCCACTGGCTTGTTTATTTATGGCTACTGCCTGTATTACTATTATGCACGGTCAGATATGTCGGGCTTCATGCAGACCTCTTTTTTCTTTGGGTACATGGCTTGTGTTTGCTATGCTTTCTTTCTGATGCTAGGAGCTGTCGGCTTTCGTGCTTCTTTGTTCTTTGTGCGCCACATCTATCGTTCCATAAAGTGCGAGTGAAGATCAGATTAGCTGTATCCTCTTCAAGTTTGAGCAGTACGTTCCCTTCTGTCAAGAAAAGCTTTCCCGATTTAACCTATTTGTAGTCTTTAACATTACTAGTTTAAAGCAGTACTTGAAGGATGTGCCTTTTGTGTTCGCAGAGCAGGTTGAGTGGGGAAAATGACTGTATCATATGATCGACAAAGTTGATGATGACATTCAGGGTTGGCTATGGCAGCATTCCAGAGGAAATCGCGCACCTGTCAAAGCATTTTGCAGTTGCAAACTAGTTTATTGGCCAGCGCTAATAAATGATATATAAAATACTAGTTGTAGGCTCTCTTTTTGTTGTTTTGTACTGTTCATATTTTCAACAAGATTTTGGAAATCACAAGATGTGAAATAGTTGAATTCTTGGCACTTAAATGGCAAATCGCAATCTTCTTATTTTTGTCTTTCACCTCACTTTGAGAAGGTGATAACTGATTGTCATCTAAATATGAAAGATATATCATATTGGAATGGGTTGGGATATTGAAGGGAATGCTAATAATACTTGTTAATGGATTTCATTATGAAAGAATAAAATAAAATTCTAACCTACGGGCATAGGATAAATAGATTAGGATCTCAAACCCAGACGTAGATCTTAACCTGATTGATACAATTGTGTACAAAATGGAAAGTGGATATGGAGATGGGTACCGTCTAATGGATTGTGCCACAATTTTTTATAAAGATAAAATTGATTGCTAAAATCCCAACAAATTTTCACCTTCAAATATAGAACTTACATGTACACTAATTATCCGAATGTCAGATCACAACACTACAAAGAGAAACAGAAGTAGCACATTGCGATTGAGAGAATAGAAACTGTAGCTTCATCTCCCATTTCATTCGTTAAATAATGCCAGTAATCCACTACACACAGTTCAATTATCCATTAATCTCTTCATTCACTGAAACGTCGATGCTACCATGAACAAGTCACTTGTTGGCTTATACAGAGTAATGAAAATCAAAGCAAAGTGATCTCTTTCGCTGGAGAGGTCACGCTTGCAAGATCATCGGAAACACTCATGTTCAAATAATAAATATCGTTACCTCCACGAAGAACCACCTAGTCTGATCACCTCCTCTGTACCACTATGCCTGTTAGGACCCTTGTTCTCAGCCATACCATCCTTTTGATTGCTCAATACACCGTACATATCTTTGAGCTTGGCTAAATTACTGGATGCCGATATCTTTTCCTTACTTTCATGGCTAAATGGAGTGTGACTATTTAGATTATGTTTACTATATTCATGGGTGCTTTGACCCTGACTCTGACTCCGGCTTCTACTCCTGCTTCGGCTCTGGCGAGAACTACCTTCTCTCCTGTAGTGTTCGTCACGGCCTCTCCTATCATAATTCCTTCTATAGGTGTCTCGGGACCTTCTGTCATAATCGTACCTCCTTTCTTTACCTCTTTCAAGCTCTCTTCCCTTCTCGTCTCTGTCTCTATATCTATCCCTGGTTTTCTCTCGATCATTGTTGCTGTCCTTGCCCCTGTCTCTCTCTCTCTCTCTTCCTCTCTCCCTTCCAGAGTAATCCCGATCAGATAAATCACAACTTTGGTTTCCAGCATGGTTGGGGGATTGCCTTGACTCATTATCTCTATCATAAGAATGAGTAACAGTGCGCCGAACTGGAGATGAATCCCTAGTTGATGTGCGATGAGGGGCACGCTGACCGAAAGAGACAGAAAGAGCAGCTTTGACAGAAGGTGGTCTCCTTGCAGTCTCTTCACCTCCACGAGTGGTCTCACCAGTAACTCCACAATGTTTAGAGGGCAGTTTCATATTTTCAAGATTGGCTACAATAGTGCGCACCACCAGGACAGGAATACGAGGGAAAAGTGTGTCAAAGTAGTACTGCATGCAGAAAACAATTTTTGAGAACCTGTCTGAAGTGTAAGACATTGATGGTACAAAATCAACAATCTCAAAAATGTATCATTCAAAATCAACAGACAATGCATAACCTGTCCAAGAAGCAAATCCCTTACGTACACACCCATTGTCGTCATACGGCCATTAGAACCAGGAGAAAATTCCTGGAATTAAGAAATAAGCATAAAATGTAGTGATGTTCAATAGATAAAAGTATTCGGGGAAAAAATAAAATTAATTAATAATGTAATGATGCTAAAAAAAAGGTTTCCTCAGAGCCACTAGACAACTTAATAATTTCTTTAAAAAAATGTTCCCAATTTGAGGAATGCAACGCGACAGCATGAGTACCCCCAAACGAGATATTAAGTCGAAAGAGAACTGGAACACCCAGATAGTAAAACATGAATTATTGTATCATGAAACATAACAAGACCTTTGTCCAATTATTTTTCCATTCCCACAAAACAGTTCACCTGGCCAGAATCATGCCAATGCACCACTGAGGAATTGTAAAATTGTTCCATCCTGGCCATCATGCATCAGAAACACAACAGGAAATTCCCGAGTCATATAGGCAAGAGGTTCATCCACACATAACCCATACAGAACGATCCTAGATTCCTTGCAGTCAGTGAAAGATACCATGATAACTTAAAATGTTAAATATAGAGTAACATCAACATAATATTGGAAACATTAAAAAGTACTGTGAGAGTATTAAGGGGTGATTGCCTTCCAATAAATATGAAAACCATATCCCTGGTCTGATTTTAGATGAGAATGCACTAGAAACAGACTGATAACCTCATGAAGATTAAAAACAAACATCATATTCATTAACGTTTGAATGTTTGGGGATATGTACTGGGAATGTGATATATATTTGGTTAAATTATGAATATGTGTTAAGCATGGCAATTAAAATATTTTGAAAAATGTTGCATCGAAGAACACTGATGTCACTTGTTGACTGATACGCTCAAGATTAGTTATTATAACAAAAACTACGCTGACATGAGAGCTAGTTGACTGCTTGACTCAGTATTACCTTATAGTATCCATTCTTCATGCCCAGCGAGTCTAGTGCTTTATAGCCATTCAAATTACATAATAATTTGAAGAAACCAGACACAACAATTCTGAATAAAAAAATTTAACATAATTCAGTGAACAAGAGGCACATTTGTCATACCTCGTCATCTTTTAGGAATGGCTCGTACCAACTCCATAAAGTCTTTGGATCTGCAGCATACCGTAAATATAGAAATCCTATCTGAAAAAAATACGAGCAAGCATTCATTAATCTATACCAAAAAATAGTGGCAGACTTGAAACAGCAAACATGAAACATATTGTGTGTCCCGTCCAACAGAAAAGATAGATGGAAACCCAAATATCTTACTGCTCTAATATATATAATATATATATATAATATTAATAATAAGAAGTTAAGAACAACAATATACAAACTTTTTTCTTACTGCTCTAATATAAGGAGAATCTGGGTGATTCAGCAAGCCATGCATTTGTTTGACAGTGAGCTTCATCATAAAGAACTTGTAGAGAAGGCAGAATGCAGTTGAAGGCCCACGGCAGTTTCCAGTCATCCATGGCTCCACGTGTGTGACAGTAACATAAATCTCATCAATTACTTCATGATAAGTTTTTAGTTGCAACAGGTCTCGAAAATACTCAGAAGAAAGTATATTCATGCACAATACTTTCTCCAATAATTGATCAAATGGTCTCCCAGATGACTTTATCTCAGACATTATGGATAGTCCAGTCCTAAATTGAAAATGAACCAAACATCTTGTTACTAAATTTCAAATGGAGGGAGTAATGATAAACAAATATTACTATACCTGACAACACACACACACATGCAGAAATTAGAGAAACTGAAGTTGATAAATAACTGACCCATCTGGTTTAGATTCTAGCCAAAAAGATTAACAAAGTTTGCCCCAAAAATATCAGAATAAACCAATAGATACTGTTAGAGGGCGTTTGTTCTGAACTTTAAAAATACAACTTCGGGTTTCCGGTTCCAATACATTGTTTCTTTTGAATTTGAAAACCATTCACCCGAAACAAATCTACAGTGTTGGGCATTTTTTGGCATTTGCAGTAGAAAATGTCTAACATTTTTAAACAGATATTATTTCTTACTCGCACAAATATTTCTTCCAACAGGCAAACAACTTCCAAGACATATATGACATCTACAGTCAATCAAAGTTCACTATGTCAATTCTAAAACAAATACTAATTTTCACTATAATAAAATTCTCCCAAAAACCAATTATTCCCCCCAATCCCAAAACTCCCAATTTCCAAAATTCTCAAAGAAACCCGCTCTTAAATTCTAGAACTTTTCCACCTATTTGGTTCCAACATGTGTTTTTCGAACTTATACAAAACGCTGTAACCTGGGGCCAAAAAAAAGGTTGAACAATCTAACACCACTGGCTGCAATTAAAGAATACACAAAATCTGAAACTCATATGAGAACTCACTAGCCCCAACTTCCATTACAAATGCGCATAATCCACAGAGAGATTAAAAGGGAAAAAAAAAAAAAGAGAAACTTTCAAAGTTGATTTCAATTTGCTTCTCAAATTAATGCATAAAGCAGCAACCGGAACAAGCATATTATTGATAAATAAATGTAAAAGAGAGTGCATATAATTCACACGAAATACGTACAATTGAGGGATGTATGAAATCACAAACAGAAATACTTGCCCAAAATTGTGCTTGCTATTCAAATTGAAATTAACAGCGCTACAAATTATTGGAAGAGAGACGAAAACTCTGGAGTTTTTTTCTCACCTTTAATGAATTGAGGAATCGGGATGGAAAAGGAGAAAGCCCGGAAAGGAACCCTAGGCGGAATATTAATAAGAATTGGATTTGGGGCTCCAAATTCCAAATTAATAGAGTCTCGTTGGTCCGCCAACTGAACCAGATATGGCAAGTGCTGCTTTCTACGAATTTTTTACTTTAAATTCTTAGATACACTAATTGACAATTAATAATAATATAGTACTTTCTACCACATTTATATTGGGATAAAATCATTTAGTTCACTTTTCATGTCTCGCTATAAAATTTAATATTTTAAAAATGTTTATTACAAAATTAAATTTTATTATAGTATTACAAATCATAATCGACATTTATTGCTAAAAAATAATTTTTTTAAAAAAATTATATACACTATTTTTGGAATAACCAACCATATCAATCAATTATACTTATTAAACAAAAAATAAGAAATAAATATAAACCCTGATTGAGTGGAATGAACCATAAATAATAATTCTAAAATTAATCTAAGCCATAATAAATTGAAATTGAAAAAAATATGATGAAAATCAAATAAAAATCAAAATGAGACACGAAATGAGATAGAGAAAAGTGGGATAGAGGATTTCATTTGCATTTATATTGACTTGTTTTTCTTTTATAGATGTCCAAATATATTGACTAAGTTTTATATATACTAGAATGTCTCCCATGCGATGCTCGGTATTATTTTATTTTATAATAATTGAAACGCTAAGGTTCTGTTTGGTTGATACGGAATCTGACTTGGGAAAGTAATCTGATTCCCTATTTTAACATTACTGTGTTTGGTTTATTTTTTATGTAATATGGAAAGGAATCACATTCTTCAAAACAAGGAAAATTGTGCAACTTTCATGTGAATACTTACCCCAAGTAGGTATTCTTTTTTCTTATTTTTGGGAATATGGTGATAAATGATTTAATTGTTCAATTTCTTCATTTATTATTATTTATTTTTTTATAAATTATTATTATGTTTGGATTCATATTTTTTAACTAAAAAAATAAAAAAATGGGTTTTTTTTTAAATTGAAAAAAGTAAGATTTATTATTATCTTTTTTTTATTATTAATACTAAGTTTGAATTAAAAAATTTCAATAAAAAAAGAGTAAAATAAATAAAATAGAAAAAATATAAAATTTTATAAATGAAAAAAAGAAATTCAAAAATGTGATACTTTTTTTTATTAAAAAAATTACGACCAAAATTCGACTATTTTATCAATCATTTTTTTAGCATTTCTATCAAAATTCCAATAATATCATTTTTGAGACAACATCGCGGACTAAACGACGACCATACCATTGTCAATATAGACAATTTTGACTTTCAATTCAATAAAAAAATTATATAGATAATTTTAATTTCCAATTCAATAAAAAAAAATATTTGGATCACCAATACAATATTTACCTTAATTGATTATTTTTTTAGTCGTATCAATTTATTTAAATTGAAATAATATGTTGCATTCAATATCTATAGTACTAATGCAAATTGAAGAATTACAAATTATTTGGTTTGTAATTTAAAATTATAAACATTGGTAGTATGAAATAAGATACAATATATATTTTAGATATTTAATTATCTACTATTGTTTAAATTTAATTCAATAATAAAGAGAGAATCATTACAATAATTTTCTTGTTGTGTTCCAAACATAAAATAAAAATTCTGTTAGTAATCATTTTCCTCAAAATCACATTCACATAAATCATATTCCCAAAAAATTTTACTTTCCTACCAACCAAACAAACCCTAAAAGCAAAATTCGATCATATTTATATATGCATTTGCAATACACACATATATAAACATGTGAAACAAACGTATAACAAAGTTTAAATAGATTAAAAAACTAAACTATATTTTTCATAAATATAAACAATAATTATCATAATTATTTAAAGAAACAAATAACATAATATCATCTTGGCGTAAATAATAAGCACGGTGTAAAAAAATGGCGCCAAATAAATTAATTGAGTACATATGGTCTTATACAATCAAAATTTGCAATGAAAAATATAATCTAATTGCCCAATATACACAAATATCAAAAAAATCCAACATGCAGTGCATAAACTTTCTTTTATACTAATGTGATTTGAATTAATAGTATAAATTTTTATATTTTGATTAATTAGAAGTGAAGATTTATATTATTTAAACAGAAAATTGAAATGCTAAAATTTAAGTAAGTAGGTAAAAATGAAAATCACACAAGAAAATGCTTTGATTGAACATTAAGTTTATTTGGCCACGAAATTTTCCACTCGATCGATCCCACTATAAATTATTGAATTTACATAACACGGTCATAAGATAATTCAAATATAATTAAAACTTTCACATAAATAAATTCTCAAAAGAGAAATCTATAATCAAAATGCTCAACACAATGCGGAATCCTCAATGAACACATCAAGAGTAAGCAATCAAAGCGTAAGTAGAATGTCTAAGAACATCTTATACCAAAATAAAATAAAACTCAAAATCACATAAGCACGACGCTATAGTCATTAGTTGGGATGAAAATCAAACCAAATAGCTCAATACTCGACTCGTGTTCGTTCGTTAAAAGCTCGTTCGAGCTCGTATCTATAAACATATCAAACAAGCTTGAACATAATTTTATGTTTGATAAAATTTAAAGCTCGGCTCGAACTCGAAATTGATAAGTAAAAAATGAGCAAACATGTGTAAAAATATCAAACTACTCGAGCTCAACTCATGTTCAGCTCGATTAAAGCTCGTTTGATCTCGACTCGATAGATAATCAAACAAGCTCAAACATAAAATTTAAAATTCGATATCATTTCAAACAAACTTGAACATATATGTGTTCGGGCTCGGTTTGACTCATTTACACACTTAGTCATTAGGGGGTGTTGAAGTTGAGAGATATACGCTCGTCTTTCCGACGGGCAAACACTTCATTGCTGGAAAAACTCAGTTATCAACATTACCAAAGCTGCAGACTCTTGTCTCACTGCCTCACAAACACTTCATTGCATGAAAAACTCGGTTATCAGCATTGCCAAAATTGCTCGTTCCTACAAATTCCCAAACAAAACTGAATTCACAAATTCATAAAAAAAAATTAAAAAATAATAGCGAAATTGAAACAATGAAAGAAATTGGCGATTGATAATCGGACCTGTGAGAGATAGAGGTCATTTTATGCAATAGCAAAAGACTTTTCATTTTTTCGGCAGCCACAACTGATACGACGAAAATTTTTAAACATAAGAAATTTGAAGAGTTTTTCAACAATAAATCCTTCTGAGGAAATAGTCAGCTGCCAACTGCGCTAGGCTGTTCACTTGAAGAATTTTTAGCGTTAATTATTTTTGTACCATTGTTTTCTGATATTTTTTTAATTATGATTTTATCCCTATAATTTTGCCTTAATATATGTATATATATTTAGCTCATTTACTTATATATATATATACTCATGTTTAATAATTTTATATTAAGTATTAATTCATTATCAAATAAATATAAACATATTAAGAAGTTTACTTCTTTAATTGTCTTTTCTAAACACGGTTAGGGTCTTAATCCTAATGAAAATTTCAATCATCCTATATGAATGAGATGAAAGTATTTTTTTAGGAAACAATTAATAAAATTCAATCACTCTATATGTTTGAAAAGTTGTTTGATCAAAATACACGAAGATGTCAATCGGGCTAAACATCACATTATAATTTAGTCAATTATAAATTAAACACCACATTCAAATTTAGTTAATTGCAACTCCATTTTTTAATTTAAATGCAATTGAATATCCTCAATTTTCCATGTCATCTCGTCTACAAGCCACGCTGGCAACATGTCAACATACATATGTAACAAATGACATTGATTTTGTTATTTTTTCAATATTTTTTTAGAAACAAAAAAAATTATATAAATTGATTTTCCCAACCAAAAAGAGAAGATAAAATAACAAAAACGTCATTTGTTCCACAAATGTGTTGATGGGGCTGATATAATAGTTTATAGACCGGACACATCATATATTTAATTGACCGGAAAAATTAGGACTGTTATATCCCATTTAAATCAAAATGTAATGTTGTAATTGACTGATGTCTAATTTACAAAAGAGTGTAAACATGATAATTTATTTGATAATTAACTCAAAACAATAATATAAAAAACAATTTTTTATTGTACATGCAAATCATATTCCACAATCTCTAAAACAAACATTATCATATATCTGGCTTAAAACTTGCGTTATTAAATTTAAAACCAAACTCCCATTGTGTAAACAGTAACCCAACTTTGTTTTAAAAGTCAAAGGAACAGTATATATATATTTTTTATTATTTATCGTGATAAACAAACGAATAATTGAAGGTTTGATTTTTATTATTTCATTTTAGCTCGCTAACTATTAACTATTAGATTTTTTTTTTATTGTATAGAGTTCTTAAAGTTTTTATTGTGCTTTGTTTATTTCTCAATCCTTTAAAATTCAAAATTGTTGCATTAAGGGGTATATATGCATTTCTTTACAAATTTTCAGCACAATTCACATAAGAAGTTTTTTTGCACATCTACTACATTTGCTTGTTACATTAAAGCTTAGCAAGATTATCGTGTTAAGCATGCATGGTAAACATTATTAAAAATAAAGGCAAACACTTCCATGCAACGGATGTAAATAACATTATTTCAGACGGATCGGGTCAAACCCGCGTTGACCGGGTCAACCCGCAAAAAAGTAGAAAAAAACGGTTAAATGAGTATCAACCGTCTCACTAAAAAGTATCATCAAAAATTCGAAAAGTATCATCTGTATCATTAAAAAGTAAGGGGTCTGTTAGTTATTTTATACTTGTTTATATAGTTCAAATTGTGATTTTTCCCATTCGAATTAATGTTTAGAGCTTAGTAGTTTAGAGTTTTTTTAGGGTTCATGGTTTTTTAAAGGGTTCATGTTTTTTAGGGGTTTTTTTTAGGGTTCATGGTTTTTTAAGGGGGTTTTTTAGTTTTTTTAGGGGGTTTTTTTAGGGTATATTTTGTGTTTTTTAGAGTTTTTTGGGGGGTGTTTTTAGGGGTTTATTTTGTATTTTTTAGGATTTTTGGGGGTGTTTTTAGGGGTTTATTTTATTTTTTAGGATTTTTTTTGGGGGGGGGGGGGGTTAGGGGTTTATTTTGTTTATTAAGGGTTTTTGGGGGTGTTTTTAGAGGTTTATTTTGTGTTTTTTAGGATTTTTGGGGGGTGTTTTTAGGGGTTTATTTTGTTTTTTAAGGTTTTTGGGGGGTGTTTTTAGGGGTTTATTTTGTTTTTTTAGGGTTTTTTGGGGATTTTTTAGGGGTTTATTTTGTGTTTTTTAGGGTTTTTTTTGGTGAAATCGGATAAAAAAAATGAAAAAAAAAAGTCAAAAAAACTATCCAAAAAAAAAAAAGAAAAGAAAAAAAAGATCGGTGCGTGGGCCCCACGCGCCGTCTGAAATAACACTATTTGCGGCAGTGCCGCATCCAAGTCCAACTCAAAAATAAATTACAAAAACTTAAGAATAAAATTATAGGTTCAATATAGATTATAACAAAAAAAAAAATAAAAAAAAAAATCAACAAACTTGTTTTATTCATAATAAAAAAATCCATCACAATTATTATTATTATTATAATTTATATTTTTATAGGAATTCCATTACAATTATTGAAACAATAATGACAACTCAATTGGTCACAAGACGTTACACGCACGTCTTAGAATTAAAAGTCATTATTATTAGCATAATAGAAACGTAACTTACCAAATTCAAAAGCAAAAAAACAAAAAAAAAGGGTGAAAATGTCCAATTTAACCTTAAAAAATATAAAGCATTTATCCTGTTAAAGCGGCAACACCTGACCAAATGGTCTATTTTACTGAGGTACGAGTCATAATCGGGTGTGCCTAAATCTGTTATTACGTCAACTCGCTTGAACACCACGCGCGTATAACGGCGCGTGGCTCTTAGCTATTCCCATTTCCTTCAAGATTCATCCATCCTACTTTACTACTCGAGATCGAGATCTGTGCTCCTTCCCCTCTCTCTCTCTCTAGAATTTCATCCTCCCTTTTTTTTTTAATAATTCTCGGTGTAAGAGAGCCTCACCGAATTGTAAAACCCCCCTTGCAGTCGGTGTCACTCTGAAGGAACAAATGGCGAGGGGAGGAGGGTGGCACGTCGTCGTTTTGCTGTTGCTGTGCGCTACGTTTCCGGCCGCCGTGAGATCCGATGGGTCGGATCACAAGTACAAAGTCGGAGATCCGGTGCCGCTCTACGCGAACAAAGTCGGCCCATTTCACAATCCGAGGTAGATGTCGTAGTCTTCTCTTTTTTTTCAAGTAATGTTGATTTATATTGGGGGTTTTATGCTGTTGTCGATTTTGTTGCTCTCTGGGACGATCCGAGGATTTTACTCGCACTAGATTCAGCTAACTGGTGTGTGAAATTTAGGAATTATATTGAAGATCCTTACGGTTTTTTTTTTTTTTTGGGAAGATTAGAGGTTGGAGGTTTTGACTTTGATCTCACGTAGTGTGTTTATTTCTTTCTTGAGCGAATATTCAGCTTTTTGTTTAACTTCAGTGTGCAAAACTATCTGATCAACTATGGCTATTCTGAGATTAATTGTAATTTTGTTTTGATTTTCCAAATGTTGAGAACAGTGGGAACTTTTGGCCCCACGTACGTTTGTTTTGTGCTGCAGCAAGTCTATTGCCTTCGTTCCTCGATGAACTGTGTTTTTATTCATATTTATTTGATTTGATTTGATTAGAAATTCCAATTTACACGTAGAAAGGTGCTTTTATTTCTCCTTTGACTTTGTATGTGAATGTGAATATGGAGCTTTTAAGGTAAACTCTGTAACTTGAGATGCCATGAAAGATGAAGAATGACAATCGATATCTGAGTGAAGGGAAACACAATGTGTATTATAACAGATGTATAAATACAAGCGAGCATGTTGGTCTTAAATGGAGTGATTTGATCTGTTGTCATGATGCTATATTCCTGAGTGATATTTCTGTGTGGAAATCCATGGCTTTGTTTTGATTAATTGTTTATTTGTAAATCCATCTGAAGGATGAGTTTCTTTAGCTTATTTATTTTCAGAACTGTAGCATTATATGCCATTATTTTTCTCCATCGTGTAATACTCATATTCTTTTGTATGTTCTCATTGACAGTGAAACATACCGGTACTTTGATCTCCCATTCTGCTTTACAGGTATCCCTATTAATCTTATTTATGTTAATTTTTTGTTTTCCTTATTGCTGGTCGTGTTTTCTTGCTCATTACATTTGTGCCAACAGGTGAGGTGAAAGATAAAAGTGAAGCTCTTGGTGAAGTGTTAAATGGAGATCGTTTGGTTAGTGCTCCATACAAGCTTGACTTTTTGATTGACAAAGAATCCGAAGTCATCTGCAAAAAGCAGCTTTCAAAGAAAGATGTTGCTGAGTTTCGAAGAGCAGTTGCAAAGGACTACTATTTTCAAATGTACTATGATGACTTGCCCATTTGGGGTTTTTTGGGAAAGGTTGACAAGGAAGGAAAAGCTGATCCCAGCGAGTACAAATATTATCTATTTAAACATCTCCATTTTGAAATATTTTATAACAAGGATCGCGTGATTGAGATCAATGCACGCACAGACCCTAATGCTCTTGTAGATCTTACCGATGACAAAGAAGTTGATGTGGAGTTCATGTACTCAGCCAAATGGAAGGAATCTCCCATACCTTTTGAGAAGAGGATGGATAAGTACTCACATTCATCTTCACTTCCTCGCCACTTAGAGATCCACTGGTTTTCAATAATCAATTCGTGTGTGACTGTTCTCCTTCTTACTGGATTCCTTGCTACAATCTTGATGCGAGTTCTCAAAAATGATTTTGTCAAGTAAGGTCTTTAAATTCTTCAGCATTTCAGGAAGATGATAAATTCTGTAAGATCACCTCTAATATCTTTCATGTTTTGCTTAAAAAGGTATGCCCATGATGAGGAGGCAGCAGACGACCAAGAAGAAACTGGGTGGAAATACATCCATGGTGATGTTTTCAGGTTCCCGAAGTACAAGTCATTCTTTGCCGCTTGTCTTGGAAGTGGAACACAACTTTTTACCCTGTAAGAATGCCTTTAGATTTTAACTGCAAAAATCTTCAATTTTCTGAAGTTCTTTTTACGATTATGGTATTGTGCATTAAATATCGGAAATAAATTATTTGCATTGAACTTTCTCTTTGTCAGGACCACTTTCATATTCTTACTTGCTCTTGTTGGTGTATTTTATCCCTACAACCGAGGAGCACTTTTTACTGCACTGGTGGTCATATACGCTCTTACATCTGGGATTGCAGGCTATACAGCTGCTTCCTTTTATTGCCAGTTAGAGGGAACAAATTGGGTTAGTAAATTCAGTCCATGCGCCATTACTTTAGTTTCATCTTTATGTTCTTGTAGATAGGTGTTATGTTTTTCACTCCTTTTTCTGTTGATATTCTTAATGTAACTTCACTTGCGGAGAATCTTGCCCATCATGTAATTAACAAAAATATGATAATGCTCTCTGTCTCATGCCTTTTGTCTCCTTTGATATAATATCCACTGAATTTTATCACACTTAAATCATCCATGAATTTACTTTCTTTTAACAGGTCCGGAATTTGTTGTTGACTGGAGGCCTTTTCTGCGGGCCATTGTTTCTCACATTTTGCTTCCTGAACACAGTTGCAATTGCTTATCATGCTACTGCCGCTCTTCCATTTGGTACCATTGTGGTGATTTTTCTGATATGGGCTCTTGTGACATCACCTTTATTAGTGTTGGGAGGGATTGCAGGAAAGAATAGTAAGGCAGAGTTTCAAGCTCCTGTTCGTACCACAAAATATCCTAGAGAGATTCCACCACTGCCTTGGTATCGGGGAACCCTACCTCAGATGGCTATGGCTGGCTTTTTGCCCTTCAGTGCTATCTATATTGAACTTTACTATATATTTGCCAGTGTCTGGGGTCATAGGATTTACACAATTTACAGTATTTTATTCATAGTCTTCATTATCCTCATAATTGTCACGGCATTTATTACTGTGGCGCTGACATATTTTCAACTTGCTGCTGAAGATCATGAATGGTGGTGGAGGTATGTTAGCATTCTGCACTTTACCGTTTCATAAACTTAGTATGTTGCCTAGGATTTATCACTTTACATATTGATTTTTCTTTCTACCAATCAGGTCCTTCCTTTGTGGTGGATCTACTGGCTTGTTTATTTATGGCTACTGCCTGTATTACTATTATGCACGGTCCGATATGTCGGGTTTCATGCAGACCTCATTTTTCTTTGGGTACATGGCCTGCATATGCTATGCTTTCTTCCTAATGCTTGGAGCTGTAGGTTTCCGTGCTGCTTTGTTCTTTGTGCGCCACATATATCGTTCGATTAAGTGTGAATGATATTTCAGTTTATCTGGAAACCATCCCAGTTCTGCAGGTATGTTCCCTTTGTATGGATAGAGCTATCTAATTCTAAATCTGCTGGAGTCTAATTCGAGAAGGCACTTGAAAACCGCTGTTTTTTTTTATCTTGCAGATGAGTATTTTGAATGGGCAAATGGTGGTGTGTCATATCATCCATGAAGTTGCGTGACAATGGGTCAGTGAGTTCGGCTTCATACAGAAATACAATGCCCATTTGGGGTTACTTGTGGAAGCGTTTTATGAGCGTAAAGTAGTTTATTGTGTAGGTTTAATAAACTCATATCAAACACTAGTATAGGACTTTTGCCATTTCCTATAGTTCTAATTTTGTTGAAAATTTTGTATCAGAAGATTTGGAAAAGATGAAATGTTATCATTTATGTTGATTTGATCATTTCATTGCAGATATTAATATTAGCAGTCATTTTAGAGATTGATATTCCACATTTGTTATTCGAGAAGACTTGGGAGCGTATCGTGAATTTTCCTCCATTGTTACGGTAAATAGTTTGAAATTAGGAATTTTCAGACTACAATATATAGATTAATGTTCAAGTAGCAAGAATTTTAGAATTCGTACTCTTATAGCCAAAATTAAGAAGTTGCATTAAAATTACAATAACATTTAAAAAAAAAATCATGTCTTTGTCTTGCAATTGACCCATGGATAAATAACAAAGAACCATATACACAACACTGCACACTGGCAGATTGTGACTTAACTTATTTTAAGAGATTTGCATCGAGTTTATCACCAGATTCTGGCAATTGTAATATGCATACAAGAACCCATCCACGTCAGACTATTAGCTGTATTATATCACCAAGTGATGGAAACTCAAATTTCTATATCTGATTATAGAAAAAAATGCTACAGATATATTATAAAGAAAATGCACAGCTCCAGATATAGTGAGGACTCCGCTCTCGCTGTTAAGGCAGAAACTGTTATTGACCTACAATAATGAAGTAGCTTTAAAACCCAAAGAAAGCTTAAGAAGAACAGCCGTCCGGGATCATCTCGTAATGATATCGAAGGCATGGCAGCGAACGAGCAGCACTAGTCTTCAGAGACCTTGAAAAATGTGTAGGACAGAATCAGGTTGTTGATACCAGCCATCTTTGGATCTGTTTCAAACTCAGGGTCTATGTAGAAGAACACCTGCAGAATTTAGTTATGTATATGTTAACAATGCTGCAGAATATCACTGGCAAAAGGAAAAGAACGCAGCACCACTTACGGGCATGTCAATCTGTTCCCCAGGGAGAAGTCGTTGCTCTTCAAAGCAGAAACACTGTATTTTATTGAAGTAAACTGCAGCCTGAAAAGTTTCATGAGTTGTAACATTAGTTTTCAGAAAAGATGCAAACTAAATTAAGAGTTATGAATGACCCTAAAGCAAGAAGCAGCTATAATCAAGAAGCAAAAAAGAAGCCAAGAGAACCAGTAAAGAAATATGAACCATCTTCCAAACATATTAACTATATACTCATCATTGCCGTCATTTCAGGTGATATCATGAAGGGGGACGAATATAAACATTATTTGGAAAATATAATCTTTAGCTGCTCCCTTCACAGATGACCCTTGTTAAATTTTACCTCACATTTTATATTGTCCAGAGTGACACTTGATTTCACTTACTCGTTTAATCCCTTCATTTGCTTTATTCCAAACCAACAGACAAGCAATTGACTAATATTCTCTAATGTCTCCAGCCCAACCACCCCCTCAATTCCTTTTAGGACTAATGTTATAACTTATCTGCACTATAAACTTTATGCTTTCCTTTTCTCTTCTTTTTCTTGAAAGATCAGTCCATAGTTGGAGCTGTTCAGATTATAGAGTACAGACTCAAACTTCAACATAAGTCTGCTTTCTTTGGGTTAAGACAAACTTTAGATGCAACCGAAAAACTTTAGCTTCAATATTTGTACCTTCATTGGAGTAACATTATAGGTTGATACACCAACTATTGGAGTTGAACTTCTATTTTCAGCAGTGTAAAATGCTAGGGCGCTCTCCCCTGGCTTGACCCTCACCTGTAAGATAATAGCATAGAATTATGATAAATGAGTAAAAACATTAAGATGTCCACAAAATCTGTTTGCAACTTTGCATACAACCTGCTGACGTGCAAACGACCAAAAATTATCCTCATGGGAACATCAAAAACATTAATATTATTAAGCACCTCTCTCTGAGTTGGAACAAACTTCCAGGGCATTCCATCAGCCACATCAGCATTGAACTGCACAACGATCTCTCTGTAACCAAATGCTAGAGGTCATTCAAACAGAATCTACAGATGTTGAAAAATAACTACCTTCGTTGACACCTACAAGTTTACAAGACTACAACTATGTTGTGCAAAAGTTTTCAAAGACTTTATTATGGAAACAAATTAATCATTTCGCTGAAAAAGTATCAAATAGAACTGATCAGTATCTTTATGCTATTAAACCCAAACCTGGATGTGACAGTCCCATCCTGTGCATGACGAGCAATCTTTTCTTCGACACTCTACAAAACACCAAAGACTGCACATGAATCACTCAAACGGGATATATGAACAAAAACTAGATCCACAGATGAAATCCAGCAAGACTTACCTCTCGACGCTGGACAGTACCCCCATAACCGGTAGCTTGACAAAATCTCCTATATAGAGGAACTGCAGCATAACTACACCCTACCATAGCAAAGACCAATCCAGTCAGGTATATAAGCATCTTCCTAGATTTCTTCTCCGTAGCAGCATGAGTAGAATATTGCCGGCCAAAATTGACAGAACATGACTTCTCTGGACTGTAAATTCTCAAAGTGTATCCATATTTCGACACAAGACTCCGGCAATTAAATCCAAATGGTCTCCCATATATATTGGGATTACTTGCTCCAATAAAAGAACTGCTTCTTGAACCCACAGCATGAAGGTGCCTTGTTTGAAAAATATTGATGATAAAATCATCAATCATACAATAAATGCAACAGGTATTTACAAGAACACGGGACATTCAAATAAAACAAACACTCAACTTCCATACCAATAAATCATCATGCTAAATTACACTACCTGGATAAGAAGGGAGACTGGCGAAGAGGAAATTTAGCACAAGCTAATAAACGGGTTCCTCTAGAAAACTGAGATAATGACATGTTGAGCAAGAGCTGACAGTCTGCTACTGTATCAGAACAAATTCGTTCAGAAGCATCTGCAAGAATGCATCCAATTAATTATATGCAATCCCAAACATTGTAAAAAATAAAAGTACAGCAAATCTTACAAAAAAAAAAAAAAGATAGGGTTAAACAGCCTTAGCAAGAAAATAACTCGAAATCAGCATTCCCAAACCAATAAATACAAGAAAGTGAAGCTCTCGGAACAAGATTCAATCTCCTTTCAGTGTTTGACAACTTCAAACCAGTGAAGATATTTCCGCGGTGGAATTTCTCAGTAACAACAGAAACACGAGAGTTACAAGCGATTGGCTAATTCGGTGAGAATCAACTATTCAGATTTAAAAAATAAAATAATAATAAATCCAGAAACCACCAACGTAAAATGAAAAGTAACTAAATATAGGATGAGCGTACATTGTTGTGTGCGTGTGTGTTTTATTTGTTTTCATACTGGGCGTGCCCTAGCTGATCCAATGCCATATTTTCGCCCCCCTTTCAAATTTGAAGCATGAAAATTGAAAAGGCGTTCAAAAAATGGCAATGGAGCAATTCCCCTATGAAGTAAACAAGACAGAAAAGAGAGAGTTTGAAAAATGACAATGCCGAATTCAAATTTGAGGATCGACGAAGATTCTGTAGAGTTCGTTTTCAGCAACAATTTATGCCTTCGCTTTATTAATGGAAAATTGCGCTTACGATTCAAAAATATACATAAACAACAGATACAGATTTAGATATCCATATAGTTAGACCTTACCGCCGGTGTCGGAAAGTCTAATGGAAGCTGGGACGGCGGCGCGTGGTGGCTGCGGTGAAAATGAGAATTAATAACGCAGGAGGAAACAGAAATGAGAAAAAAAAATCTCCTTGCGCGATAGTCGATACCCGTTTCAGTCGGGTCTGGACGTTGGATCGCCCCGATATCCATCTGCATTCAGTTCACCGCAGATGAGGACTTTTTTTTTTACTCACACATCCGATCCGGTGATATTGAGGAGATTTAAGCATGTGACATTTGATCTCCAAACAACCTTACTTCAAGGTCATTCTCACCGGGACAAGTTATGTCTACTGTGAACTGTCGCGACTAGGGTTGTGTAAGGACCGATCGAAAATTGAGTCATTCGATCAGTCTGAATATGCTATTTGATCGGTTCGGTCCCAGTTTTAATGGACCGAATACTTGTTGATCGGTCTAATTCTTGAAAAAAATGAAAACAGACCGACCGAATAAGAATATTATATTATTAATAATTTAATATCGTATAATAGATATATAATCAATTATATCATATAAATTATAAACTATGACAGAAATGTCGTAGATTGAAGAAGGGTGAACCATTGAAACTTGAAATTAATAAATTAATTTTATTAAAATTTAGGAAAAAACAAACAAATAATTCAGTCGGACCGATCGGATCGACAGAAAAATTCGATCGGTCTTCGATCCGGTCCTAAAACCTTATTCAGTTAGAGTGGTGGAATTTGGCAAGAGGTATGGAGGGTGAGGGGAATGTTTTTTAACCTTAATAGGAGTATAATTCATATTTTACCCTCACCCCATCATCAAATTTATTTATTGTCCTCAAGTGGTAGTTCTAGTGCCTTACATGTGAATCATGATAAAAATAAACAATGGATATTTGATGGTGGAGCTACAGATATAATGATGTTTGATCAGAATGATATTACTGACCCATCTGAACCAAATAGAACTTTCATTAAAAATGCTAATGGAGGGTTCCTTTCTTGTTCTTGGAGCAGGATCGGTTGAAATTTCTCCAAAAATTAAACTGTCCAAATGTCTCTATGTTCCCTCCTTATCATGCAAATTGTTATCCATCAGTCAAGTGACGAAGGAGCTTAATTGTGTGGCGCTCATTTATCCAACCTTCTGTCTATTGCAGGACATTCGTTCGAGGGAGATAATTGGGCGTGGTTCTGAAAGGGATGGACTGTACTACGCTGATGAACTTTTTGAAGGAGGAACTGCCGGTTTGGCTCATGGATCCCAAAACCGACAACTCTGGTTGTGGCATCGTCGGATGGGTCACCCATCAGATGATTATCTTAAGCATCTATTTCCTTCTTTATTTTTAAAGCACTATCGTACTTTATGTGATACGTGTCACTTTGCTAAGAGTCATAGAACATCTTTTCCTTCTGTTGATAATAAAAATTTTATGCCATTTTCTCTTATTCACTCTAATGTTCGGGGTCTAGCTCCAGAATCGATGGACACTGATTTTTGATGGTTCGTGTTATTTATTGATGATTGTACCCGTATGACTTGGGTATATTTTTTAAAACAAAAATCGGAGGTTTGCAGTAGATTTATTGATTTTTTCAATCTTGTCAAAAATCAGTTTCAGAGCACTGTTCTGATTTTACGCTCAGATAATGGGGGGAATATGTTAAACATGAACTTCAAACTTTTCTTCAGAAAAATGGGGTTATCCACCAAACCACTTGTCCTTATACACCTTAACATAATGGGGTTGCTGAACGGAAAAATCGTCATATTTTGGAAACCTCACGTGCTTTTTTGATTGAATCACGAGTACCATCATTTTTCTGGTTTGAAGTTGTTGCTTCGACTGTCTATCTTCTTAACAGATTACCCACACAAGCATTAAAATTCATAACACCTCTACAGGTTCTCTCCTCAAAATTTACCTTACCCTCCATTCTCATGTTACAGCCTCGGATATTCGATTGTTCTGTTTTTGTTCACATCCCGAAGGCCCATCGAATCAAACTTGATCCCTATGCTGTGAAGTGTGTTTTTCTTGGATATGGAATCCATCAGAAAGGTTATCGATGATGGATTGTGACTTTCTTGAGACAGAATACTATTATGCCTCTCCGCAATCAAGTGTTAAGAGGGAGAAAAACAATCAACACTCTGATTGGCTATTCAAAGATAACTGAGAATCGAGTTATATTGAAGAAGTACAGTCACCGAGTTCTACTGAGAAGTACAGTCCATCCTAACGAATCCCAATCCATTAACTTCCTTATCGAATATCTCGGAGGTACAAATTTCTAATGCCGAAATGTCTAATGTTGAAACTCTTTCTCTGGTTTCTGTGTCACTTCCTAACACTGCAGGTCAAAGCGAGAATCTTTACTATCTTCTACCAAGGCAGAACAGAGGAATTCCCCCTCAGAGGTACAACCCTGAATACAAGCAGAAGAAATCCAGATATCCTATTGCCAACTTTATCACTTGTGGAAACGGGAAAATTCAACATTTTAGAGATAAGTTGTCCACCGCATGGATCCGCAGAGATGCAGAGGAGGCACATAAATATCCAGAATGAAGGAAGGCTATGAGTATAGAAATGGCGGCTCTCAGTAGGAATGAAACGTGGGACAAAAGCAGACTGCCCCATGAAAGAAACCAGTTGGTTGCAGGTGGATCTTCACAATCAAATACAACCCAGATGGAGAAGTAGAGAGGTCTAAAGCACGACTTGTGGCCAAAGGATACACTCAAGTGTATGGAATTGATTATGCAGAAACATTCTATCCCGTTGCAAAGCTGGATACTATAAGAGTATTGCTTTCAGTAGCAGCAAATTGTGATTGGCCTCTACACCAGTTTGGTATGAAAAATGTGTTTCTTCATGGGGATTTAACTAAAGAAATATATATGGAGATTCCACCAAGCTTTGAAGGAGAGTTTAAAGAAGGAGAAGTATGTCGGTTAAAAAGGTCTCTATATGGGCTAAAACAGTCACCTCGAGCGTGGTTTGGAAGATTTATATCGGCTATGAAGAAATATGGATATACTCAAAGCAACTTAGATCATACACTATTTCTGAAGAAAAAGGATTCTAAAATCATATGTTTGATCATTTATGTTGATGATATGATCATTACAGGAGATGATGGTGAAGAGATTAAACTCCTTCAAAAGAACTTGTTTTCTGAATTCGAAATGAAGAACCTCGGTGGTTTAAAGTATTTTCTCAGGATTAAGTCATGAGATCAAAAGAAGGTATATTCTTATCTCAGGGGAAGTATGTTCTGGATCTCCTTGCTTAAACAGAACTTCTTGATTGTAAGCCAACAGAAACACCGATAGCTTTAAATCATGGACTAAGAGAAGATTCGAGTAATAAACCGGCAGATAAAGAACAATACCAAAGGATTGTTGGTAAGCTAATCTACCTCTCACATACGAGACCAGACATAGCCTATGCAGTTGGGGTCATAAGTCAGTTCATGCATAAACCCTTGGTAGAACACATGGAGGCTGCTATTTCGGTACCTAAAATCCTCTCCTGGAAAAGGTATCTTCTTTCGAAAAAATTAAAAATAAGCATTTGGGAGTCTCCGGATATACTGATGCTGATTGGGCAGGAAACATCACAGACAGACGATCTACAACAGGGTACTTCACCTTTGTAAGAGGGAATCTTGTGACTTGGAGAAGTAAAAAACAAAAGGTGGTAGCACTCTCAAGTGCAGAAGCAGAATTTAGGGGGATTGTGAAAGGGATAACAAAATTGTTGTGGATAAAGAAATTGATGACTAAGATAGGTCTATTAGAGATGGGAGCTTAAAGCCGTCGTGAGCATTTCTCATAATCCTGTCCAATATGATAGAACCAAGCATATAGAGATAGACAAACATTTCATCAAGAAGAAGTTAGATGATGAAAATATCACTCTGCCGTTTGTTAGATCGGAAGATCAGCTTGCAGATATCCTAACAAAAGTTGTCTCCAAGAGAGCCTTTCACAGAGTTCTAATGCTCTTAGGGGTCTATTAACTCTTCGTTCTCATTCGTTTCTCGTCCAATTAACTCATTAATCAATAGCACTCGAGAGGTTTGAGGTTAATTGAGAGAGTAATAGACCCTGAGAGCCATTAGGAGTTGCATGCTAGGCATTGAACGAAAACGTTAATACTAGTTATGTGCTCCACGCTTTAGGCACTTCGAGAGAATGATTAAAGTATAATTGTGGTTGTTCTAGCTAGATTTAAGTCCCTACATAGGTGTATGATAAAACAATTAAACAAATGGATTAGATAAGGATTCTCCAACTGTAGAATTCATCTTTCTCCGTTGTTTCTTCTTTACTCTTTCTTCTTTGTCTTTCAATTTATATTATATGTTTAAGTACTTTAATTAGTTCAAGCACTTTAATTAACTGTCTAGATAGCATTTAGGAGTTAAAGTCTAGTACTTAGTTAGTTAAATATTAAATCTATGTGGATACGATACTCTTGTTCACCGCTACACTATAAACCTCACTGTGCACTTGCAGTTAGGTTAAATAAATACCGAACAACTGTGCAAATGATCAGTCCAGTCCAAGATCGGACCGACAAGAGAGGACCGAATAGACCGAATGTATTTTTTTCGGATCGGGCCAACTGAATAAGGTCTTAGGACCGGACTAGTACACTATTCTATCCAGATCTAGTCGAGACGGGTTGGCTCAACCATATTTTTTAAGTTAATACGTGCAAAAGGGATTTATGGTAAAATCTATTCAATTTTTTAAAGTTTTTCTCTAGGGAGATTCGATACATAAGTTTTTCTTTTCACATCACAAAAATAAATAAATAAATAAATGCAAAAAAGTAATTATTTTTTAGATTACTAAAATGCCCTTTTGTTACTTCAACACACTACAAGTTTTTCTTTCTATACCACAAAAATAAAATAATATAATAAATAAAAATAAAACTGAAAATTTTATTTTAGAACATAAAATTCAGAACAGAGTTTAATCATATATATCTTGCTATACCACACCCTAATTTCTCAAACTTTGAATTCAAGGACATTGTGTTTAAATCAACCATGTAAGATGAAAACGATGAAGAAACTAGTAATGTAAGTGATTTCCTATTGTTTTAACCGAATTTTTTTAGTTTTTTAAGAGTTCCATCAAGTTTGCACATTTAAAATGTCGAACATAATTCGAAAATTACAATTTGAGTGTCATGATTAATGGAAGCAGTTCAGAAATTTGTTTCTGACCTTATACGACTAGGTTCAAAAATAAGTTTCTGAACAGACCATTATCGGCTTGGAAATTTGTTTTCGAATAGTACTCATTGTGTTCAGAAAATTATTTCCGAACCCATCTATCTAAATCACTTCGTTCGAGTATGTTTTTCTATTCTTAAATGAAAATAATGTATCAACATATACATTGTACTCATTATTATGTTATTTATTCAATTTCAGGTCTGTCTAACTCTTGGTCACCCGTTTCCACCTATTACACTTTAGTGGAGAAACAATCGAAATGATTGAGCAATTGGGTGGCAAGACTTTGTTAATTGAACAACTTTGTTGGATTGTAATATACTATTTGTATTTGGTTAATTGAAGAACTTTATTGTATTGTAATAGACTATTCATATTTAGTTGCATTATAATAGACTAATCGATGTTGGTTAACTTGTACTAAGAGCAAGTAAACGGGTTAAAATTATTTTTTAGGTTCAGAAACATATTTTTGAACCAGCCTTTTTAGGTTCGGAATCATATTTTTGAACCATTTTTTGTTTTTGGTTCAGAAATATATTTATGAATCAACCAGAATCATTTAACATTGCAGATATAAAAGCTGTGAAAATATCTCATAAACGAAGAAAATTAACATAACATAATATTCCATAAATCACATAAAAGTGAGCTAATAAAACATAACATAATATCCCATAAAAGTTGTCAAAAGAAACTTTAACAACTTTAACATGAGATAAAACATAACATAATATCAATAATATCCCATAATATCGTTGAGCAGGTCATCTTGGTCATCATTATCATTTACTCCTTTATTGGGATTATGATCTTCAACGTCATTATGATCCGAATTGACATTATCATCTGCTCTCTCATTAAAGTTTTGATTTTCCAATTCTTCATCCGCAACTCTTACTCTTTCATAACATTCGAGAGCATTTTGTCTTTCTCTCCTTGCAGAGACCATGGGTCTCCTTCAATATACTGAATAAGAAAGATTTGTATAAGTATAATCCCAGCTATGAGCAAAAAAATCTCAAGGCAAAAAGCAACTTCAAAAAATTTAAAGTAGTTCGAAAATAATAATTTGAACCGCATGCATCTCGCTCTAAAAGAAGTTTTCGAAGCCTCTTCAACAGGTTCAAATTATTATTTTTGAACACTCCTACTTCTATTCCAAATATTGTTTCCGAATATTCTTAGTAATATTCATAAACATTTTTTTGAATGCTCAATTATACAAACGTGAACTTGTTTCCGAACTAACAACTTGTAATTCGAAAATTACAGGTCGAATGACCTTCACATATACCATCTTTCACATATCAACGCAAAATTAAAATCCACGATTTTAATACGTTTCCAACGACATTCATACCATATTTCACATGCAATTTCAATGCAATATTTCGACTTCGAAACATACTGTAACGACTTAAACCCTAAACTAAGTAATTTGTAAAAAATAAGAAATTTACATAAACAAACCCTAACATGAAGAGCCAACGAAAAATTTACAATTAAGGGACATAGGGTTTGATACTTGATGGATTTTCGGAGTTTCGGAGATTGATGTTCGAAGCTTACTTCAATTGGATCGAATTTTGCACTTCTTCAACCTTTGAAGTTTCGTCATTCTGTCGTGAGAGTTAAGTATAAAATTAGAGATCTCATTTATTTTTTATTTTTTGTTGTTTTGTTTTAAAAAAAAAGTTAAATTCTGATTTTTCAATTTTTTTAAGTTGAGGGGTATAATAATAGTCTTTTAGTGTAGTGTGTAAAGAAAAAATGAAAAAAAGAAGAATAATTTTTGTGATGTGTAAAGTAATTGTGTTGTGAAAAGAAAAAATCATGGTATAAATAGCAACACCCTTTTCTCTATTTTATCTCATATATTCTATTCATATTAATAATATTTTCTTGAAAGAATATTAATATTATTTGTGGATACATAAGATATGAATGACAACAAAGATTGCGAATTTAATATTTTATCGGATTATATGAAACATATTTGGAAGTAAATCTCTTTTATGTTCTTTTATTTTTTTTATTTTTTTTTGTTTTTACATAAAAATTTATACATTTCCTTATAAGGTTTTGGCTAGCAACTTAGCAAGTTACATATTGAACGCAAGACACATGAACAGGATAATTTGAGTAAGGGCGAGGTCTTTTGTGCACTAGGTACACATCAGACGGTCAACGCGTTGATCCGATCAATGCGTTGACTAAAAAATCTGTCAAAATTAGTATCATTCATAATACTGAAAAGTATTATTTCAAAATTCAAAAGGTATTATTTGTATCATTAAAAAATATTGGCCATAAAAAAAACAAAAAAAAAACTGTTAAAATCAGTATAAATTGAAATACTAAAAAGTATCATTCAAAATTAAAAAAAATATCAATTGTATCCCTAAAAAGTATCATATATTTTAATGATTTTTTTGGTCAACGCACGTTGACCCGATCATTGCGTTGACCGTCTGATGTACATCTTATGTATAGAAGTATTTGCATTTGAGTAAAATGCTTCAAACCTCCTGCTTTATCGAAATTTTGCATAACTCTCTTTTTTCACAAATTATGTCAAATTCTTTTGTATTTGAGAAAAATATGCAAAGAATAAAATAAAATGCAAGATTTGAAATTCAATGGGTATTTTGGACAAAAAATTGGAAAAAAAATATAGTTTTGCATATTTTTTTAAAAATATTAAAATACAAAGGTGTTCCACATAATTTTAAAAGGCAAACTCTTCCATTACACTTTGAGACGAAATCAGTCATACCTTTAGACGGGTGTGTCCCGCGTAGGTCGGGTAAGGTTGACCCGTTCCGCTCCAAATATAAAATAACACATTACGTTCGAAAAAGTATCACTTGTGACACTAAAAAGTATCAGTCACCGTCTTAAAAGTATCATTCAGTTACTTTAATTATATGAGTTTTTTTTTATTCATACACCCAATTTGTGGTATTGAGGAGATTCGAATCCGTAACATTTGGTCTCCAAACAACCTCACTCTACCACTAGGCCATCCCCACCGGAACACTTTAATTATATGAGTTTAATACATCCTAAATTCCAAATTATGATTTAATACATCCGAATTAGAGTTTATTATTCTCAATTAGAGTTCACATTTGTTTCGAAAAAATTAATTGTCGATTGCAGTGCACGAGCCCACATGTTAGCGTCAGACGAGTGTACTGTGTGAGTCACAAGATAAAAATAAATAAATTAATTCACTTTGATTTTATGATTCACTAATTTAATTTTAAGGTATATATTTATTTCAAAAAAATAATTTATTTTAATGTTATGATTCACAAATTCCATTTTAATTTACTTTAATTTTATGGGCCACTAATTCATTTTATTTTTTGGGAAAAAAAAAGAATACTGAAATTTGGGAAAAAATAAAAAATTGAAAAAAAAATATTTACAACCCACTCACGAGTCACGACATGCGCCCGAAATATGAACATTTTTTTTTTAATTTCATGAGTTTGGGCCTAGTTCGATGGGCTAGACCTATCAAAATGCCAGAGCAGATCCTCTGTTGTATTTTATGTTGTATTTGGTGTTGCATAACTATTTTTTTTAATATATTCTAATTGGGGATGGATGAAACCTAAATAGAAAATTTAAATTAAAATAAATAATAATTTTTAAAAAAAAATATTGAAGAATTACAACAGGATTTACAATAGGTGATCTCATTTCTCAAAATGGTGTACCCAAGGCTTTGTCGTTTAAAAAACATAAGAATTTTTCGCACAAGATTTTAAAAGTAGTGGAATTTGGTGCATTTTATTCGTATCTCTCTTTGAAATTCAAGTTGAATATCCATGAGCAAAAAAGCTGCATAAATTTTATATTTACAACAAACTTCTATACGAATTAATAATACAAATATCGATCCCACTCAGCATTGATGGAGTTGTTGAGAAACTTTGAATCCCGCTATAAATTTTTTTGACTTGGTCATTATGAAAAAACAATGATCCGCTTTGCCTGGCCTCTTTATCTACATATTAAAATATTTTAAATATCTATTAACTAAAATTGCCATTAGCCTTAGAATACAAGAAACTCGAAAAGGAATATTAATATAATAATAATACAAATCAATTACCGATTTAGAACAACAACCAAGGAAATATAAAGAAAACAGATCATTAAATTTATTTTTAATGAGAACAGGAAGAATAACATCATAAATAATCATGTATTTCAAAAATACAAGCGGAAACCTACACAAATAGATTTGATTGTCAAAATGGTAGAATTTACTACTAGCTAAAGAAACCACAAATATTTATTAATTATTATCATTATTATTATTCAATAATAATGCCATTATTACTATAATTTGGACACCTCATTAAGAAGTGTTTGTGTTAACAAGATTTTATAATAAGATGCAAAAAAATGTTGTTTAAGAATCAGCCGACATGGCAGATCCTCTCTCCACGCGTCCGACGCTTATCTGCCCGTCACCTTCAACTCCAGTTCGACCCCCACCCTCTCTCTCTCTCTCTCTCTCGTTCTCCCTTTTGATCAGTCAATCAATGTGAATCGCCTTACACCACCAATCAACAATCTTGTACCACTCTCCGCCCCACTATTACTATTTACTAGTCAGAACAGAAGAAATTCTCACAGAAATGGCGGACGATAATGATTCCAAACAGCCCAACGGAGCCTTGATCGTCGACCGCGACGACGATTCTAGTGAACAACGGACAAAGGAGGAGGAGCTCACCCTTTTCACCATTCTCAACCGTTTGATCTCTGCGATTTTCTTCCCCGCCCCCAATTCCTCCTCCCCTCTGCTGAAGAGGATAAAAATCTCGCTTTCCGAAAATATTCCGCTGCTTCGCGATGCTTCTACGAACACTGGCATCCGCCTTCTCCAATGGACCCGCCGCGGCAGTCCGCTCCGCGCTCTGTTCGTTGTTTCTGTGAGTCTTTTTTTTATTGTGCTTCTGCTCTTTGCGCTGTGTTTGGATCTGTGTGCATCCGAGGTTATTGAAAAGGGAAATTGAAACTGTTGTCAAAAGTAAAATTTCCTATTTCGGAACAATTATTTTTTGGTTTTATAAATTAATTGTTGATTTGAGATTTTGTTGGTTTTTCTTGCGTTAATGCGGCCGGTAGGTAGATCTAGGTGGAATTTTAGCTGCATGAGAGCTTTGTTGTTTCTGTAAGCGTAGTAATATCTGTTATTTCGTTGGAGGGCCTAAAGGCTGAGAATTTGTGTTATCAAACTGGTATGTATGTGTATATATATATATATATTATATGCATAATATATTCATATACCTCTCCTATTTTTCTCTGTGATGGTGTATTGTTATGGTCATAAATTTAGATGGATTAATGCTGAGGGATTTTACCATTTGAAGCATAAACTTGAGGCCGTGAAGAAACTTGGTATACAGTAATTAAAGTGCGTTTTGATAGATAGAATCAGCTGGAACATACACTGGCAGATATAGTGTGCTTATGCCTCTCTTGGAGGTATTCTAATTCACTTAGGAGAAGAGAAACAAGTATTTGTATGTCCTAGCACATTGGAACTAAAAGGATGTGGCTGGTGTTTTCATCTTCAGAATTGAATAACAATGCCAATGAGCTCAAAGTGAAAGTTTTCTCATAGTTCAGTAGTCCGCTTTGACTACTGAAACGTAAGTTATGAGCTTATGGATGGATGAAGAATTAGTAGTTTCCATCTGCATCATGTGAGGGGAAAGACTAGGAGAACAAGCTGCTGCTTCTCAAGTCTATATCCACTTACATTTTACATATTAATTTAATGAATTTTAAATTTTATATCGCATTTCAGAAAACCTTCTGTCTCGCCCATAGCGTTAAAAGTGAAATCATCAAGCTAACCCCCTGGTCAAGTGATAACAGTAAGGGAATGGTTCCAGAAAATTGTCCGCGTTTGGTATTTTGTTAGCGCTGCCATTGCACACCAACATTTGTGGGATTTTTCGATATGAATGCTAAGAACCAGAAGTATCATCAGTATCTTTGCCATGGCTAATTGAGAGAGCACAAATAGTCAGTATAGAAAGAACCAAAGTAAAAAAGTTGATTCTCCTCTAGTTTACATCATCTAGGGTGGTTGTGATAGGCATTTTAATCTGTTTTACCTTTCCTATATTTAATACAGAACCAGTCTTGTTTAACTGTAAAGCTATATTAGACGCTTATGGTTTCTTCTTCCTTAAAATCTCTCACGATTAATCTCCTAACTTTGAGATTGCTCCAATACTTTCCTTGGGGGAATAAACTAAGCCATTCTGTTTTCTCCTTGTGTTCAATTGTTTTCACAATTATTGTAGATGCATTATTTCCTGGTTTTGGATTGTCAGAACACTTTGTCATTTGTTTTGTATATATGGATAATTGCCTGGAATCTTTGATGCTTCGTTTTTCTGAGTTCTGTCTTCCACAGATTCTGATTTTTGGGATATTGTTGTTGAGAGAATCTTGATGGAAAGTAGGTCTCTATAGATTATTCTCTATAGTTGGCTATTGTGATAACATGTATTTTTTGTTTATGTATTGGTTTTTCTTCTGATGTTCTCTTCTCATAATGCTGATAATTGCCGCAGGTAGGAACAATTGTTTCTCTTACACTGGCAGGATTGCTAGTCTTTATGCTTTTCTTTGTTGCTGCAACCGTCAATGCTATTGTCATTTCTCTTGTTATGTCTTTAGCGGCAGCAGGAGGATTCTTGGCTCTATTCTTTGCCTGTGTTGCAGCCATCTATATCGGGGCATTATCTGTAGCTGTATTTGTCATATCCACAACAACAATTTCTTGTATCATTGCTGTTCTTATTGCCACAGGTAAGGACACTTTGTTTTCTTATGGTTTCTACTTTTCAATTCTGGACTTCGATGCTCTTTGAATTGTGACTGAGACTCTTTTGATACTGTTGCAATCGAAGCACAAGTGTTATACTTGATTAGTCTGCGTTTATTAACTAATTTGATATTTGAGCAAGCAAAAATCAAAATCATAATTATCACCACACAAGTTTAAAAAAGCAGTTTGTGTCATCCCTCTACCATATGATATTTTGAGCTGGTCGGATATACCATTCACATTACTCTAGGTTGTATTATCAGTAGCAAATGTGACTAATGGCAGAAAATTGGATCTTATTTTAGGTTAAAATCGTACTTCCATAAAGTTTCTTAAATTAAGTTGATTCTACTGCCTCTTTAGCATCTGCAAAATGTATGCTTGTCAAGTTCAGCGTTAGCTCTCATGTTTCTGTAACTTCTCTGTGAAATTATGCTTTATTAGTTAACTTTAGGCCATCTGTAGTTACCATATATGCACGCACTAAAATGAGCATTAATCAAGGTCTGCTTTCCTAATGTGTTTCTGGTGAAAGACTCTTGATGTAGTGGACAAGTAGTATGGACTCTTGCTTTTTCTAGCTAAATAATTAAAGAAATGTCAGGGTTGTAATATTAAGCAAAAGTTGTCCAAATCCTCGTAATGAACATGCATCTTCCTCTCGGTGACCTCGAAAGCTACTTGTTGCCCAGAGAGCAGTCACCGAAAGAAGTGGAAGATGGGGATTGGATTGCACTTTCTTAGTTATGTTATGGGGAATTCAGTGGCAAATTTGGCCTTATCGTTGTCCTATATTGTCTCAGTGGGGAATAATATCATTTCACAACTCACAAGTTGTTAAGTAATCATATTCCATAACCTGAAATGGTTAGATAGTTGTCTTCAATTCTTTTAGTGTCTGATACCAGCTGATATACCAATCATCCCACTGTCCAAATGGGACAAGATATTTACATTCCCTCTCTATTAAAGTAGACATGCCAACGATTTTCAATTTTGCTGTGTATCTTGTGTAAACTCACCATTGATGTCGAAATCAGGTTGGATTGGATTCTTTTGGACCTTGTGGATTGCAGCACAGAAAAGCATAGCTCTGGCCAAACATTCCGTGTGCATGACAGGATCAGCAATCTCAGCTTACTCAACTGCTTGGCATGACCGACGTGACCCTATTTCAAAAAAATCGGACTGAAATCGTGGGTTATGATATGCGTGTATATCTGAATGCCGTGTGTTGTTTCCGCCTCTGCGATCTTGGATAAGTACCAATAAGGATGCTGAATTGTGTTGTGTATATTATGCGAGCATCTAATGAACTCAGGTAGGATTGCTGTACTTAGCTTCTTGTTATGTTCTTTTTTCCTTTGCTCTATTACTATTTTCCCTTTGAAGGAAAACATATATCTTGTTAGAGAATTTTTTTAGCATTTTGTACCATATTATGATGCAATTTACGCCCGGATATGATTGTATGTTCTGTACTTGGAGATATTAATGATATTTTATGGATATGAAATAGCTGAGTTTTACTGAAACAGACGAGATCCTCTATTCTTAGTTTTGAGTTATAGTAAAATCTCCTTTTTTAAAAATAAAATAAAATTGTTAGCATAAAATAAGTAAGAACTGGGCTCTTTGATGGAGATTGGAGCACAAGATGCCCGGATTTTTTTTATTTTGATTAATTTCATTTCTCCCCTTTAGTAGCATATCATTATTATTTATTATTATTCTCTTTTGAAAATAAAAACAAAAATTATGCACTATTATTTATTCTTGATAAAAGGGTAGGTTGGGGATAACAAAACGAAAACTATTACACAAATTGTTTTTTCTTTTATTTTATTAATTATAAATGGGCCAAATGTTTTTTTCGACAAAAGTAAATAACTAACGGGAAAAAAAAAATAAGATTTTAAAGTTATGAGTTTTTTCGACAATCTGTACTTATTTTGTACAAGATTCATGCAAAGGATCCAACAAAATCAGTTTTTATTCTAAAACACTGATAACATTCTGGACAAAGCTGCAAAGGGAATAAATTCTCCCACTTTTGAATTAATCCCCCAACAACCCTCCACATTCTCTCTCTCCTCCTTACTCTTAATCACCATTTTGAATTAGGAAAACAGAAAAAAAAATTTAGCCGCACCACGCCTAAAAACCTATTATGTTAATTGTGGCTTTTGAATTTAATCGAGGCTTGAATTATGTTAATCAGGGATGATGATGTTAATAGAGGCATATAGCATGTTAATCGTGACTTTGAATTTAATCGAGGCTTGAATTATGTTAATCGTGAATTATGATATTAATCGAGGCATATAGTATGTTAATCGTGGCTTTTGAATTTAATCGATGCTTGAATTATGTTAATCGTGGATTATGATATTAATCGAGGCATATAGTATGTTAATCGTGGATGCTGATGTTAATCGGGGCATATAGTATGTTAATCGTGGCTTTTGAATTTAATCGAGGCTTGAATTATGTTAATCGTGGATTATGATGTTAATCGAGGCATATAGTTTTATAATTGTGGTTTTTAAATGTAATCGAGGCTTAATGTATATTAACTGTGGCAAATGATTAATCGAGGCTTAATGTATGTTAACTGTGCAATTCATAATCGTAGCAAATGATTAATATGGTCAAGATTATATATGTCCACGATTGACAATGATTAATATGGCCACGATTATATATGGCCACAGTTGGCAATGATTAATATGACCACGATTATAAATTGTACTATTAATTGTAGCATATGACAATTGAAAATATGACCACGATTATATTTATAAATTGTTACTATTATATTTTACAAATATATGATTAAATTTAAAGACCACAATTATGAAGTTATGATTATTTAATAAATGGTACAATTATTTAACATATGGTACGATTATATGCTCATAAGCTACGAATGGTGTATAGGTTGTTTTGATAATTTATAATCAATAATCCATTTGATTACACTATAATGTATAGGTTGTATCGGGATTTCACTTGTGACAATCAATTTAATTATACTATAGTGTATATGTTGTATTATGATTTCACATGTAAGAATCAATTTGATTATACTATAGTGTATAGGTTGTTTCGAGAATTCATAATCGATAATCAAAGTGATCTCGCAATTAAAATCCCGATACAACATATACAATATAGTATAATCAAATTGATTATCGATTATGAATTTCTGAAAATTAATCTTTGATCATACTATAGTATATAGGTTGTTTCGAGAAATCATAATCAAGAATCAATTTGATTATACTATAGTGTATATGTTGTTTCGAGAATTCATAATCGATAATCAATTTGAGTATACTACAATGTATGTGTTGTATTGGGATTTCACTTGCGGGAATCACTTTGATTATACGATAGTATATAAGTTGTTTCGAGAATTCATAATCGATAATCAATTTGATTATACTATAGTTTTTAGGTTGTTTCGGGAATTCATAATCGATAATCAATTTGAGTACACTACAGTATACATTTTGACAACATCAATTCAGGATATGATTTAAATGTATAAAAATTGACAAAAGTAAATAAGGATTGGGAAAAAGTAACACGATTTAAATTTAGGGAGTTTTGTAGGCAATTTGTCCTTCAAAACAATTGGTCCCCACACCTAATCATTGGCCCAGTGTACTTTTGTCTATTTTTTATACATTTCCATACAAAACAACTATATTTATATATGTATATATATATATATATATATATATTTGAAATGCCACAATAAACTGTATACATAGTCACGATTAATTTAAATGAGCCTCGATTAATTATCCACATGTCCACGATTATTTTGAAGAAACCACGATTAATTTTTTTAAACAAAGGCCACAATTAATTTTCAAAAGAAGTCACGATTAATTAAAAAAGTCACGATTAATTTTTTTTAAACAAAGGTCACGATTAATAAAAAAAGCCACGATTAAGTTAAAAAAGCCGCGATTATTTTGAACAAGCCACGATGAATTTTCAAATGAGCCTCGATTAATGCCACGATTACTTTTGATATTGAAAAATGCCACGATTAATTGTTTCAATTTCACGATTAATTCTAATGGGCCTCGATTAAATTGCTATGTGCCACGATTAATTGTCTAGATGGTCACGATTAATTTAAACGAGAGACGATTAATTCTCAATGAGCCTCAATGATCCACGATTAATGTAATGCATTGTCTCCATTAATCGAGGTAATTTTAAATTAATCGAGGTCAATTTAAATTCAATTTTAAATCAATCTAGGTCATTTATAATTAATCGTGGTAATTTTTAAAGTTAATCGAGGCAACTTTAAATTAATCGAAGTTAATTTAAATTCAATTTTAAATCAATCGAGATCATTTACAATTAATCATGATAATTTTTAAAGTTAATCGAGGCAACTTTAAATTAATCGAGGTCAATTTAAATTCAATTTTAAATCAATCGATGTCATTTACAATTAATCGTGGTAATTTATAAAGTTAATCGAGGCCATTTAATAAACTAAATTCCATGATTAGTTTTTCCTCAATTAATAAACTAATGATTAATTTTTCACTTAATAAACTAAATTCAATCGAGGTCATTTAATAAACTAAATTTAATCGATGTCATATTAAATTCACTTATTGTGCCCCGATAAATAAACTAAATTCCACAATTAATTTTTACTCGATTAATAAACTAATGAGCCTCAATTAGCTTAATGTGGCAAAAGCTTCGATTATTAAGAAACTAATAAACTAATTTTACCTCGATTATTAATGTGGCAAACAACTTATACATTATAGTATAATCAAATTGATTCTCACATGTGAAATCACTATACAACCTAACACTATAATATAATCAAATTGATTATCGATTATGAATTCTCGAAACAACTTATATACTATGATATAATTAAAGTGATTCCCGCAAGTGAAATCCTGATACACCACATACATTGTAGTATACTCAAATTGATTATCGATTATAAATTCTCGAAATAACATATACACTATAGTACAATCAAATTGATTCTTGATTATGATTTCTCGAAACAACCTATACACTGTAGTATAATCAAATTAATTCTCACATGTGAAATCACTATACAATCTAAACACTATAGTATAATCAAATTGATTATCGATTATGAATTCTCGAAACATCTTATATACTATGGTATAATCAAAGTGATTCCAGCAAATGAAATCCCGATACAACACATATACTGTAGTATACTAAAATTGATTATCGATTATGAATTCCCGAAACAACCTAAACACTATAGTATAATCAAATTGATTATCGATTATGAATTCTCAAAACAACTTATATACTATGGTACAATCAAAGTGATTCCCGCAAATGAAATCCCGATACAACACACATACTGTAGTATGCTCAAATTGATTATCGATTATGAATTCCCGAAACAACCTAAACACTATAGTATAATCAAATTGATTATCAATTATGAATTCTCGAAACAACTTATATACTATGGTATAATCAAAGTGATTCCTGCAAGTGAAATCCCGATACAACACATGCATTGTAGTATACTCAAATTGATTTTCACATGTGAAATCACTATACAACCTAAACACCATAGTATAATCAAATTGATTATCACAAGTGAAATCCTGATACAACCTAAACACCATAGTATAATCAAATTGATTCTTGATTACAAATTCCCGAAACAACCTATACACTATCTAATGAGCCACGATTAATATAATAAGGCTCGATTAATTTTCAGAAATTCATAATCGATAATCAATTTGATTATCCTATATTGTTAAAAATTTACTTATTATCCAAAAGTTGACTTTAATGCTCTATATATTCTTTATTATATTTCGATTTTGTTCAGTACCAATTGGTCCATAATATTTACTACACAATAACACAAATCTTTTATATAAAACGATGGATTTAGATATTAGGTTATATAATATATATATATATAGACTGACATTTCAGCCCATTGAATTTTTCATCATAATATATATATAGACTGACATTTCTTCTACCTTGATTAATTAATCATTAATCGCACATTAACAACATATCATATTTAATTGTTAATTTATAATTTCATACATAATACCAACTTATGATTATATTTATTAATTAATCATCAATAATAATAATAATAATAATAATTTGTACTATTTTTAGTTATATAACTTATTCAATTTAAAAAAATTAAAATTATACCATTATCGGGTCACAATTTGCCCATGCCATAAACATTGATCTATAATATATATATGTATATTGTATATCTATATTCATATATATATATATATATATATCAATGATTTCATTTAGGAGAAAAATTATAAATTTAATTAATATGAATTAATGCAAATTATATTTAATCATGCAATTACCATTTAATTAGGACCATTTTTATGACTAATTATTATATACTACTCATTTGTAATTGCCAAATGATCGTGAATTCTAGATTACATTAGATTTAATTATGGCAATCATTGGCTAATGGTAATATACTTATTTAATTAGGATGATTAAATTTTATTATAGTAATCACCACAAAATATATATACATATATTAGGTGGATTTTAATATAAGAGAAGACAATAAGAACTAATTTAATTTTAAATTTATCTTAATTTGGTGCACTAATAGTCTAATACTATGATTTAGCATATTCTCACATCAATTCAATAATCCCATCAAATTCGTCAACTATTTATTAATTAATTTTAAGATTTACCTTAATTAAGTATCAATACACTTAATCCCCTCAAATCAAACCCCTAAAATCCGTATTAGTCAATGAATACATTAATGAATTAATTAAAATTTCTCATTATATATAATGTTGGGGGAGTCCATTTTCTATCACTTCCCCCGTCAATTTTTATTTTATTGAGAAATGCATTCATTTATTTTTGTACTTTTAAATATCATAGTTCTATTCTATTTTTTTACTTGCAGATTTGTGAATCTCTAATTGTCATCTTTCTTACTTGCAGATTTGTGAAGTATTCACTCCATTCCGTTATTGTAACACCCCGTATTTTTGGATTATAGTTAAAAGTTTTATGAATTTATTTAGAAGGCTATAAAAAAAATTATTGGAGCTAAAATAAAGTAAAATAGATAAAAGACGCGATTTTAGGTATTATTTAAGATTGAAAAAAAAAATTATAGTTGAATATTTTTGACGCGTGGTCAATAATGATTTTCGTGGAAATAGAACGACTTGAGAATTTCAATGGTACTTTTAAAATTTTAATTAGAGGTCAAATAAATTCCTGATAATATTTTTGGTAAAATAAATAGTACTTTTTTTTATTCAATTTAAAAAGAAATCTTTTCTCATTTTATTATCAAATGATTATAGATTTTGTTTATTTTATTAATTATTATTTTAAAAAGGGTCAATTGAATAATTTAGAAAAAAATGATTAGGATAGAAATTAGAGTTTCTTCCCTCTCCATTAATTGTACACGTACGTAGACGTAATGCATATTCAGCAAAACTAGAAATACAGATGTCCTTTTATTTGTTAATTAAATCCATGAGTGTACATCATTGCATTTTACAATAAAAAAATTGAGATATCTTACCCAATCACTTCACCAAGCTCTTTGACCGGAAGTATGTTTCAAAGCAAATACATCTTTTCTTTGGAAAGAATTTATTTTATTTAAGGATAAATATGAAATAGAAATAAAAATAAAAATATTATCTTTACCTTTATCCTTCAAAAATTTATTCATTTATTTTTTTATATATTCTTAATTTATGATTATCCTATAATATAATTCCCATTGCCATCCTCTGCCTAGAAACTTCTTATCTCTATTTAAATTAAATAAGAAATCTTACCCTGATCTTAGCTCCTCGATTATAACTCAAAGCAAAACCACCAAATTTTTACAAAATTTCAATAGCTCTAGTCTTCAAATTAAAGAGCAGTAACAGCATCGAGCTTCTTTCGGTAAGTTTCCAAATTCAACCTTTTGAGATTATTATAAATTCCACATCCACAAATTTCTCCAAAATTTTATAAGCTTGTTTAACACAAGACTTGAGAATTCACAATCACACACGCAGCAAAACCAACAATATTTTCCAGAATTCAACACAATTATTTTTCAATATTGTCAGACTCATTTTTCCTAATTCTAGGAACTCCACCACAGTCCACAGCTAGTTTCTAATATAAATATGCACAGATGCAGTTCATATTAATGAACAGAGTAATGAGTTCAAAATTTGGAAATCATAAAATTTCATAAAAAAAAATAAATAAATAGAAATACATAAATTAAGAAGGAGAAGAGAAGAGCCTTCCTCTGGTGTATGGCCGGGTCATGCTATGTTTGGGTTGGGTAAGTCGGTTCAGAGAGTCGTCTATCGCCGGAATTGGGTCTGCATTGGGTCTTCGCCGCCGTCAATCTGTGCGTGGTGTCGTTGGGATGGTGGTGCTTGGTTGCCGGTGAGTCACTGTTGTGGCTAAACTAACGTCGGGTCAACGTTGATGTCGGGTCTGGTACGAGTCGAGTCTTGTCTAAGTCGGTTGAGTTCGTCTGGGTCAAGTGGTCTGGCCATTGATGAAGGGCGGCGAAGTTCGCCGGAATCGTGTAGAAGAAGAGGGAGAGAGAGAGAATTTAGGATTTAGGAATTTGCTTTCAAATTTGGGATTTTTATTTTCTGTATACATTTGAGAATCGAGAGAGAGAGAGAGAAAGAGAGAGATGGAGATAGAAGAGAGAGAGAGAATTGACTTGAGGGATTTTGATTCCCAAATGAATAAGCCGTGAGTTTTAGAAAGAATGGATGGGGGTTTAATAGCAATTAAATTGTTTGCATTGTGACCACTATTATTAATTTTCAAAAATTGGAAAAGATCTCAGAAAATTTATGAATTTCATTTGGGCCCAAAAGTGTTTAAAGAATGTTTTGATCCCATAAGCTATTATGAATTCAAAATTTTAGGTAGAAACTTCATAAATTAATTAAATTAGTCCATAAATTTCCTAATTTTCAGATTTTTTTTAAATTAAAATTGGCTTGAATTATTTAAAAATCAATTTTGCCATAAAATTTTATCTAAATTTTCTATTTAACCCACGGTTATAAATTAATTATTTAGGACATAAATCTTGAATTTTTTTTAGATATATTAGAATTATAATTGGCCTAAATTATTTATTTGGAAGTACTTTGATACTAGGTACGACCCAATTAGCACCTTCGTCCACTTTGTGATTCTTTGCTCAATTATACACGCTCGTTATTATCAGGTGGGTTATATTTTTCTTAAATTATGTTCAGCTAATAAGCTCAACTGTTTATAACTGTAAAGCATGAATATCTGTATCAAAATGATTTCTCTCACTGTTCGCGTTCGCCAGTATCCTACGAAAATATTGAGTGCTTAACTAGACTCGAGTTCGGATCCTTAAAGCTTTGGGACCGTATACACTATCCTTTATTAGACAGTTGGGTTGGAGGACGTGTATATAAGTTAAGACACTGTAGGAAGGGACAGTTGAGATAGAGCGTGCAAGTAAGGTTAAAAGAAGCTTTGTATACATGGAATGCTTTTGGGATTTGAAACCTTTCCATTGTTATACTTGTGTGAATACGATATTCATATTTATAAAATATTTGTGAATTGTTTATCAAAATCCGCCCACTGGGTATGCTAGTACTCAGCCCAAATCTTTTCTAAAATATTTTCAGGTTGAGAGGCAGGCTGGAAGATGATGAAGCTGAGGCAAGGGCTGACTTTTGTTATATGTTTGCTCTTTTTGTGTTGTTTAGAGATCCTAGATACTCTAAAACAATGAAATAACTTGAAACAATTTATTTAAGTTGTGCTCCGCGCTTGTTCCGTTCACTCTGATATAGCTTGTCTTCAATTATTTGAAGCATGTTAAAATTTTCAGCATTTTGCTATAATGTTCCTTTATAATTGTTGGCGGGATAAGTTCGATTTGATGATTGTTTATTGATTCAAGTTCCTTCTAAGACGCCTTAGAGCGTGGTTTAATTCCAGTTACAGAGGTTATGCTGCCCAAATGTTTGGGGCACTAACCTCATTCCTTCTGAACACTCTCGTGGGTGGTTCTATTTCAGTTACAAAGATTATGTTGCCCAAATGTTTGGGGCACTAACTCTATTTCTATAATTATCTTTATGCAACAACCCCTTTCCCCTAGTAGCGCACCGGTCCCTTGTCACTATTCTTCCAGGATCGGAGCGTTACAGTTATAGTAGCCATGGTTCAAAAATTAAGAAAAATCGATTGATTTAAAGAGAAGGAGGAATCATGACACATGATGGAGAAAAGAATTATGTTTTTTTTATAGTTGTTGCAATGAGTTAAAAAAGAAGATACATCGACAAATGAAGTACTTCTTGGTAATCGTAAAAAAAGAGCAATGGCCAAAAGGAGAGAAGAAAAAAAATTTGAAGAAGAGTCGGGCCGTACTTTTTCTTTTTATTCTTTTATAAAATAATATTGTTGATTTCACAAATTTATTTTGTTATTGGGATGAAAAAAAAATATAGAATTTTGTGGGCTTTATTTTACTAAATACTTCTTTTTTTCTTTATGATGGACCACAATTTGTTTTTTTAATCATTAGTATTAAATTGTTATTTTATTGTAATGTATAAATATTCCTATTAATGTTGTAAAATATTGGCGAGTTTTCATCAATGGGACTATAGAAAGAAAATAATTGTGATCAAGCAAGATAATACTTAGATTATGTGTATTGGTTATTATTTTTTTTTTTTAATTTATGTTGGGTATTTTAGTTGCATATATATTTACTGCATGATTGAATTGATATTTTATTTTAATTTATAATTATTTGAAATTGTCCTTGATAATTATTTCTTTATAAATCTAAAATAATGCATGGTCTTGAGGATTGTAATTTTTTAATCAAATTAAACCAAAAAATAGATAACTTGCGTCATTAAATATTATTCATCAATTATATACTAAAATGAGATAATTAAGTAGTTTTCTTTAGCATTGCAAAATTATGAAACAAATACAACTTGATATTTCGCATTGTATTCCTAAAGATATTGATTGTAACTATTCAATTTAATTAGTATAATATTAAATCTATTTTAATTTAAAGATTTTAATTCTATAAGTCAATTGAATATATTAAAACTAAAAATATTTTTAAATTTAAAAATTTAAATGTTTTTATGTTTGGAATTTCAATTATATGAAATATATTAAAAACAAATTACTCTCATAAATTTTAATTTCTCAAACTAAAGTTGTTACAAATTCAAGAACCCCACTAATTTTTTTTATTTTAAATGAACAAATTATAAATTTTTAACGAAATAAATTAAAAAGTTTGAATAAATATATTTAAAGTCTTGAAATTAAATATACATAAATTTGTCATTTTAAATATTGTAAATATATTTTAATCAATTAAGTCTTTAATTTTTTAACATTTTAAACTAATTTTATACCACATCAATGAAGCGACCAATTAAGTAGTTTTCTTTAGCATTGCAAAATTATGAAACAAATACAACTTGATATTTCGCATTGTATTCCTAAAGATATTGATTGTAACTATCCAATTTAATTAGTATAATATTAACTCTATTTTAATTTAAAGATTTTAATTCTATAAGTCAATTGAATATATTAAAACTAAAAATATTTTTAAATTAAAAAATGTAAATGTTTTTATGTTTGGAATTTCAATTATATGAAATATATTAAAAACTAATTACTCTCTAAAATTTTAATTTCTCAAACTAAAGTTGTCACAAATTCAAGAACCCCACTAATTTTTTTTTATTTTAAATGAACAAATTATAAATTTTTAACGAAATAAATTAAAAAGTTTGAATAAATATATTTAAAGTCTTGAAATTAAATATACATAAATTTGTCATTTTAAATATCGTAAATATATTTTAATCAATTAAGTCTTTAATTTTTTAACATTTTAAACTAATTTTATACCACATCAATGAAGTGACCAATTAAGTAGTTTTCTTTAGCATTGCAAAATTATGAAACAAATACAACTTGATATTTCACATTGTACATATTCCTAAAGATATTGATTGTAACTATCCAATTTAATTAGTATAATATTAACTCTATTTTAATTTAAAGATTTTAATTCTATAAGTCAATATATTAAAACTAAAAATATTTTTAAATTTAAAAATTTAAATATTTTTATGTTTGGAATTTCAATTATATGAAATATATTAAAAACAAATTACTCTCATAAATTTTAATTTCTCAAACTAAAGTTGTCACAAATTCAAGAACCCCACTAATTTTTTTATTTTATTTTAAATGAACAAATTATAAATTTTTAACGAAATAAATTAAAAAGTTTGAATAAATATATTTAAAGTCTTGAAATTAAATATACATAAATTTGTCATTTTAAATATCGTAAATATATTTTAATCAATTAAGTCTTTAATTTTTTAACATTTTAAACTAATTTTATACCACATCAATGAAGCAACCAATTATTTTTATAGATAAAAAAATATAAATTGTAGGGCTCAATAATGTAATTATAACGCGTTTCTTAGTCTTTCAATTGAGATCAAATATAAGTATGTGATTCTATTCCTTTAACATTAAATTAAAATTTTAAAGAAAATCAATTTGCATTAGGAAGATATGCAACTTGAAGCGTATGACTTAATAGGAAGCATCATCAAACTAAGTCATAATTTTAGAAAAGTCTATTTAAATATTTAGATTTTTTTATCAAATATATTAAAAATTCAAATAAATTTACTTGAACTCCAAAATTTAGATATACATTAAAGATCTAAAATTTAAATATATTAATATTTTTAAATAGTTAAATTGTAGTAGAGTGATTAATTAATTTTTATGTTAGTTTGAGATGTTCTCTACAAATAAAAGAGATGATGAAACATCGTTCCAGCCATGAAAACTCTCCCACAATGATGTCCTATTCATTTCACACAGTCCGGAGGCATGATGGAGATGTATATATTTTAATAATTCTCTTAAATGTGTTTTACATGTGTCTTTTTCTTTTTAATTTTTCTCATTGTACCTAAAATTACAAAGGATTCAAATTATATTGAAATGGATTTCGAGCGAACCAATTATGTCATTTGTTTTATTGGGCATAATGAATGAAAATTTATTAATGAATATGAGTTGTCTGCCAATAAAATAGTGAACAGAATTGAATCACACGTTATATATTTTATATACATTTTATAATTCTTTCTTTTAATTATTTAACTGTAATTTAATTATTTTATTAATTTGTAAAACTTATTTATTATAAAAATTATTTATATATCTCTCACCGTGCATCGCACGGGATGTAATACTAGTTTATTAAATAATCATAACTTCATAATTGTGGTCTTTAAATTTAATCATATATTTGTAAAATATAATAGTAACAATTTATAAATATAATCGTGACCATATTTTCAATTGTCATATGCTACAATTAATAGTACAATTTATAATCGTGGCCATATTAATCATTGCCAACTGTGGCCATATATAATCGTGGCCATATTAATCATTGTCAATTGTGTTTATATATAATCGTGGCCATATTAGTCATTGTCAATCGTGGACATATATAATCTTGACCATATTAATCATTTGCTACGATTATGAATTGCATAGTTAACATACATTAAGCCTCGATTAATCATTTGCCACAGTTAATATACATTAAGCCTCGATTACATTTAAAAACCACAATTATAAAACTATATGCCTCGATTAACATCATAATCCACGATTAACATAATTCAAGCCTCGATTAAATTCAAAAGCCACGATTAACATACTATATGCCCCGATTAACATCAGCATCCACGATTAACATACTATATGCCTCGATTAATATCATAATCCATGATTAACATAATTCAAGCATCGATTAAATTCAAAGGCCACGATTAACATACTATATGCCTCGATTAATATCATAATTCACGATTAACATAATTCAAGCCTCGATTAAATTCAAAAGTCACGATTAACATACTATATGCCTCGATTAACATCATCATCCATGATTAACATAATTCAAGCCTCGATTAAATTCAAAAGCCACGATTAACATATTAGGTTTTTAAGCGTGGTGCGGCTAGATTTTTTTTTCTATTTCCCTAATTCAAAATGGTGATTAAGAGTGAGGAGGAGAGATACAGAGCGTGGAGGGTTGTTGGGGGGACTAATTCAAAAGTGGGAGAATTTATTCCCTTTGCAGCTTTGTCCAGAATGTTATCAGTTTTTATTTTAAAAACTGATTTTGTGGGACCCTTGGCATGAATCTTGTACAAAATAAGTACGAATTGTCGAAAAAACTCATAACTTTTAAATCTTATTTTTTTTACCCGTTACTTATTTACTTTTATCCAAAAAAACATTTGGTCCATTGATGTTTTGGTCCATCTCTATATGGAGATGCACCAAGAGATAGACGTGCATGTACATCCCAATGGGTTCCCTATAAATAAATAAATGTTAAAGTCAATTTCAACTGAAACTACGAGGAATGTGGTAGGAGACCCTTTTGTGCCAGCTGTCGAATAAAGCATTTGTACTATTTTATTGCATTTTAAGTGACAAAAATTAAAATAATAAAATTAAATGAAATCTTGCGGTCGGAATATGATCCCAATATTCCATCGACCAACTTTTATTTTATTTTATTTTTTTAACACGTCTTTATTTGACCTAATTACCTGCCATTTAATTTCCAACCTTGCAAAACTCATTTCTTAATTTCGATTTTTCTCTGAATTCCACTTCTCTTGTAACAAAGATAACATTAGAATTGAATGCCTAAAAAAAGGTAAGAAATTAAAGAATTGATAATCATTAATTATTTCACTTGAAACAAACTAACATATATATGTGTAAATTAAGCAAACGCAAATTATAATTAAGAAAAATAAAATAAAATTGAATGAAATAATTTTGGGATTTCTCTATACACTACATTACTCCATCTATCCAACCATAATTTTCTGATCTCGATAGACAAATTCAAGAAAGAAATAAATTATTATTTTTTTTTAAAAAAAATCTCAACTAATTAATGAAATGCTGCAACGACCCTTTCTCTCGTAGTTCTGGAATGCATCAAAATTCCTCTGCCTTTTCTGGGCAACAATTTGGACCAAAACCCTCCTTTAACAATTCCAATCGATCTACTCTTCTTGAAAACCCTCACGGAATTGGAATCCACGACGGGGGAGGAGCAAGACGAAGCATTCGAAGAAGAGAGAGAGGAAACGTACGAGGAGAGAGATGAAGAAGAAGACGATCGAGATCTCGCAGCTCTCGAACTCGAAGAAGAGCTGTCGGAATTCGACATGAGTTGCGACAGCTTCTCGTTCAGACATATCGAGCAAACTCCAGGAGATTGCATGTGTTTTGGATGCTTCTTGCAGATTGAATTCGCCTTCGATCTACTCGCTCTTGCCCTCCAAGATTCCATCGATCGATCTTTAATTTGTGCGAGTGTGTTTTGTATGTATGTGTGTGTGTGTGTGTATATATATATATATATCTATATATATATATATAGAGAGAGAGAGAGAGAGAGAGAGAGGTGGAATTGTCTGCATGGGGTGAGTTTCCATGACGTTTCATGTGAGGTTCAAGGGTGCTTCACAAAATGGTGTGTGAAGTGTGTGCGATTGAAAAGTCTATTTTTGGGGAAATCGCACGGTTAGATTTGTACCGAATGTGGGCTGTGTGTGTCTAAATTTTTCTTTGCGTGACATATAAATTGATTATTAATAATATTTTATTGCAGCCTTCATACTAGCTAGCTATCTTCTAAATTAATTTCTCGTGCTGGCGGCGTGGAATTCTTGCGCCACTTTTTTTTTTAATATATAGAAAGTTCAATCTGAATTTGAATTGTTAATGTGAATCTTTACTTAGTGTTTTGAGTTTAGCTGATCCACGTCTGAAAATTTAAATTATATATTTATTTATGAGTTCTTTTAATTATTTTAAAGATAAAAAGTTGCACGTGATAGTTGATGGTTAATTTTGGAGTTATTGAAACTTTAAAGGACATGTACGTGTGTGTGTATATATTTATTGAAAGGACATTTTGCATTTATTTTTTCAGCAAATTATTAAGGAAAATATATAGTGAAAAATTCAGCATAATACCCAACAAAATAATATAATATTTTAAAAGAAATTCAGTAAATATTCAACAAAATATCAAGTAAAATGCCCAACAAATATCCAGCAAAATGCCTAACAAATCATTTCAACTTCTTGCCAATATACGGTTTTTGTTTAGCAAAAATTTTAGACAAAATATACGGAAAAAGTGTTGAAAAAATATAAGAAAAAAACAACTGTTATTTTTAGGACTAAAAATGTTGAAAAAAAACACTTGAGACCAAAATTGTCGAGATAATAAATTATGGGACAAAAAAGTAAGATATGAGACCAAAAATATCGAGCTAATAAACTATGAGACTAAAAACGAAAGATATAGGACTGAAAGTGTTTTGATCCTATTCTAGTGAGACTAAAAGTGAAATTATCCTTTAATATATATATATATATATATACATAGAGAGAGAGAGAGAGAGAGAGAGAGAGAGAGATGGGATCATGTGAGAACCACACCCCCTTGTGAGAACTGAGAACCAATTTTAGCCACATATCTCGCCTATTTGGACGGCCAAGATACACTCCAAGATTAAAAAATGCGGTGGCATTACTGTAATTATAGTGACTTTTTAATGAACTGGGGGTATTTTCGTAATTTATGAAATCTATTATAATGAGTTACATCACTTTTTTCTCTCTCTGAAGCTACTTCGACATTGATGATTTCTTCAACTTCATGAGCTACATCTGCAATTCGCCTCAACAAATTTTCTGCTTTTTCGCTCTCTGCATCTGAATACTTCTCCACAAAATCCACTAAGAAATCAACCTTTTTCGCGGAGAGACTCGATCGAGTATTTGTTGAAATAAGTGGAAAGGAGAGGATGAATCTTGATTTTATCCAGTGTATTCAAGATTGAAACTGCAGCTGCATAAGCCGTTGCCGCCATCTCTAACCTCTAATTTTTTTTTATTTTTTTTTAGGTTTTGAGAAAGAAAATCAGCTCTATCCAATTGTTGCATTTTGGCTTGCAATGTGTTCTTGCTGCACAATTCTTGAGTGTTTTTTTTAGCCGTACATATTGCGATGTTAAACCGCGTAGTTGCTCGCCCTTATATCTGTAATTCTTAATAACAAAATTTTATTTTTTATGGCTTTCATCAAGTAAACGAAAATAAAAATGCTGAAAACATAATCGGAATGCTAAAATAAGTCATGACCGTGCTAAAATAGGGAATGACAATGGTAATCGTATTAATGCTATATTGCTATGATTATTGGATTATTATCATTTTTAATTTTAAATTTATTTCTTGCTTTAGTTGTTAGCATTGTAAAAACGATTGAGTATCATAAGAATATCTCGGTAATAGAGTATTTTGCACGATGAATGCAACATTTGCAATAACAAATGAGTATTATAAAAAATATTTTGTTAACATGTACTTTAGCACTACTGTGATCTATTTTAGCACTGTTGTAACCTATTTTAGCACTACTGTGAACTGTTTTAGCACTGCCATGTACTTTAGCACTACTATGATCTATTTTAGCACTGCTGTAACCTATTTTAGCACTACTGTGAACTATTTTAGCACTTAGGTTGATGAAGTTGATTAAGCTGTTATTTTGTATTTTTCACTATCAGTATTTTAGCACTACTGTGAACTATTTTAGCACTGAGAACCTTAATTAATTTGTGATAAATTGGTGTAGATTATAGTGTCATGATAATTTGTGATTAACATTCTTGATCCCACAATTCAGAAGCTCAATTACAGTTCATGCAAGAAGAATGAAGCACTAGTTACGACATCAAGAATGCATGCATGTTCAAGCAAAATATTTTAGGTCCTATAATAACACTATAATATATCTGCACCAATTTATCTCATTAACTACATTGCACACGCTGAATCAAAATCAAACTAGTTTGTAGTTAGGTTCACACAACATGATCGATGACCGTGTTTAGTTAATTTGTTGTCCTAATATAATAATGGCAGTGATCTGATGAGCCGCCGCCATGAATCAAGATATATATCCTCATTGCGACTCAAGAAATGCAGAGAGATTTGATAATTGCATTATGCTAATAGATGAATATAGTCTAGGAGCTCAATTTATATATAGCTATTTTTTCTTGCTACAATATTATATTAATGATTTACTACTTTTGCTAAATGACCTCGACAAAACTAGTGCTAAAATAAGTCATGACAGTGCTAAAATAGGGAATGACAATGCTAAAACCCTAAATTGAAAAATATACGCGTGAATCACATATACAATGCTAAATTCTAAACTACAGTGCTAAAAACGGAAGATCATGAAGCATAAAAAGATGTCGATGATCTTTTTTTATTGTAATGCTAAACAATTGACATGCTAAACAAGGGTTATGTTAGTGTTAAAATAAGTCATGACAGTGCTAAAATAGGGAATGACAATGCTAAAATCAGAAATTGAAAAATATACGCGTGAATCACATATACAATGCTAAACTCTAAACTATAGTGCTAAAAACGGAAGATCATGAAACATAAAAAGATACCGATGATATTCTTTTATTGTAATGCTAAGCAATTGTCATGCTAAACAAGGGTTATGTTAGTGCTAAAATAAGTCATGACAGTGCTAAAATAGGGAATGACAATGCTAAAATCCTAAATTAAAAAATATACGCGTGAATCACATCTACAATGCTAAAGTGCAAGCTGGTAAGCATGCTGTATAGACGAGAGATGCATGTGGCCACAGAAAAACTTCAACACAGAGTAGACATTTGTCATTCATTGAAGGCTATAACAGAAGCTAGCTTTTTACATACGAACAAAAGCATGCTTATGAATGAAATCAGCCTCTATTTACTTTCATAAAATGCATGAATTCTAGTAACGTAAATGTGTCCATATATAATTTCAAGGATTTTAGTTTCTTAAAATAATAAAGATAGGGATGGCATTGCCTCGACTAATTTGTATTTTTCATTTATATACAATTCTGTGATGTGATAAAAAAGGCATGATAGTGCTAAAAAAGTCATGACAGTGCTAAAAAAGGTCATGCCAGTGCTAAAATAGGAAATGACAGTGCTAAAATCTTAAATTGAAAATTATACACGTAAATTTTGAGTATTCATATATTTTCCGATTTCACCCTTACTAAGATTCAGGGACAGCGAAGTTGGTCGTTATTACAATTATGCCACCATATTTTTTTAATTTTGGAACAGATTTTGTTCGTCCAAATAGGCGAGATCTATGGTTGAGATTGGTTCTCGGTTCTCACATGGGGTATGGTTCCTTCTGGAACCCAACCCTATATATATATATATATGTGAGGGTGGATCTGGTGAGCATCCTTCCCTATGTGGGAACTGGGAACTCATCCAAACCACACAAATTTTGATCTCAATTGTCCAGATTTAATATAAAAAGACGGTGACAAACTTGTAAATATGCTGAACTTTAAAAAAAAAAGCGGTGGCATATTTGTAAATACATTGAACTTCAAAAGTGAGGGGTTAATTTCTTTCCGTCAAAATTTAGATGCTGATATCATCATATTTATACAAATATTGTAGAACTTTTAAACAATTACAACTTGCTCGTTTTTAATCGGATTTACGCAAATCATATATTAAATTAAAGCTCTTTTCGTACTCTTTGATTTAAGATCCATATTGCATATGTTTATTTGAAAAAAATAGATGAAAAATACAAAAATTAATTTCCAGGCATATTTTTATACAGAGCAGTCTCAGATTTATATTAGCATGGTGTATATAATATTTTAGCACGACCTATATAGCATTTTAGCATGTCCAACTATAACTCACATAATTGCGTTTATGATGTTTTAGCATGAAATTACTTGCATATTAGCATTATGTATATGACATTTTAGCATAATCCATAATATATATCAGCATTGTGTTCATGACGTTCTAGCACGATACTCATAAATTAACAAGATAATATTAGCATATTTACACAAATATTGTAGAACTTTAACTAATTGTAAGTTGCTCTTAATACCGTATGTGCTGTTCATTCATTTTAGCATAGTTATATGTTTATGATAGGATACGGTTGAAAGCTGTAGTAATTGGAATATTAACTAACACAACTTTAACATGATAATTCCTTGACTTTTAGCATACTATTTGTATTGATTTTAGCATGATACTTCCTTTGATTTTACATGATGTAATAAAACATAATTGAAAAATAATAAACCCTAAGTGAAATGTAATAAACCCTAGCTAATTTGTATGAAGTAAACCTTAATTGATCGGTTAACATGATTTACCATGTTATTATTCTTGATTTTAGCATGATTTACTAAATCCTAATTTGGACTAATAACCCTAATTGTGATGTTAGCACGACTTTAACATAATATTTTCTAGATTTTAGCATAATATCTTTATTGATTTTAGCATGCGTGATATTTCATTTGACTTTAACATAATGCAATAAAAATTAATTAGATTATAATAAACTTTAATTGGAATGTAATCATCCCTAATTAGGATTAATAAAATCCTAATTAAGTTGTAATAAAATATAATTTGGAGAATATGTAGTCATATACAGTGCTAATATAATTTCACAAAAAAAATACTGAAACGAGTGTAACACCATGCTAAAAATGTATAAGATATGATGCTCAGATGAATACAACATCATGCTAAATATAAAAATAAAAAATTAATCCCTACAATTCCAAAAAAAAACTACTCTGATACTGTCATTGTGTATATATATAACATTTTACTTTGACCTATAACTCATATTAGCATTGTGTTTATCACATTTAATGTTAAACTACTCTCATATTAGTATGATGCATATGACATTTCAGAAAGCCTTATGTGCACTTGAATAAAATTAGAAGCGATACTTTTTCAGTATTAAAGTGGTTTTTCATAGAAATTCTAAAACCCTAATCAGAATGAAACAAACCATAATTAGGATGAAATTAATCCTAATTGGTTTGAAATAAACCCTAAAAATGAACATTTAATATTTTTAATCCATATTTTATTTGGAGTGCCAGAGAGGCAGAGACATGCAACACCTTAAATGAACGAAAATGAAAAAAATTTAATTTGATATATATATATATATATGAAAAATATTGTGTTCATAACGTTTTAGCCTGAAACTACTCTCTTATTAACATGGTGTATATGACATTTTAGCATGAGAATAATATGTAAATGTATTCTAGATAATATGTGTTGTTTGTTCATTTTAACATTGTTACATATTCATATTAGCATCACATTATTTTCATTTTAACATGACGAAATTACATGAGAATAAAAAACATAATAATTATTGAATTATCATATGTAATACCTAATAGGGATGTAACTAAACCCTAATTATGGTGGAATAAAACATACTTTGATGAAATAAATACTAATTGAATGGAATAAATCCTAACTGAAATGAAATAAATCCTAAAAATTAATGTTTTGTATTTTTCATCTATATTTTTTCAGATAAGCAGATGTGTTCGAATAATTTATTCGAATATCACCATGATGTTCTAATAAAACATAATTGAGAAAATTATTCGAATATCACCATGACGTTCTAACATTATTCGAATAAATTTATTCGAACATTATTTCATCCAGGAGGTCGAGTTCACACACTTATCAATAGCATAATATCCTAATAAACCCTAATTGGGATAGAATGAACCCTAACTAGAATAAATAAGCCCTAAAAATGATATTTTATATTTTTCATTCATATTTCTTTGGATAAACAAAGGCATGTGAGATCTTAAATGAAATAATATGAAAGATTGTACTTTGATATATTATATGAAGAAAAACATTGCGTTTATGAAGTTTTAACATTAACTACTCTCGTATTAGCATAGTGTATAAGATATTTTAGCATGATGTTATCAGTATTACGTTTAAATGTGGATGAAGTTATGGTTGTTTAATTGAAGACTTTCAGGTTATTGTGAAATTTATCCAACATGTAATTCATACCAACACTGTTTATCACACATATCAGAAATAAATTTGAATGATATTATCAATATCAACATATATAATTCATATGTCATTTTTGTTGGTTTTATAATCTGATAGTTAGTTTATCTTAACTAACTAATTATTCTGATACACTGTCATGTGTATTGAGGAGGATCACGATAGGATATTGTTCTCTGTTCTGACTCTTAAGTGAGAGAATAAAGATCCACAGAGTTCGGACATACATATGTTATGTTGACTGCTTTGATTTATCAATGAGTGAGATTCTTTGATAGAATCAACAACCTCGATATTTTGGGCAGTGACATTTACATATATGATGGGTCATGCATTATATATGGTCGCCGTGTCCTGGTGCGCCAGGTTGATGATGCCCCTTGAGGAAGCACGTAGATCATGGGAAGCCCTGCATGCAGAATATTAATTTATTCTTAACATGATAAGGAAATCGTGCGGTACTACTCAAGGAACAAGATATTAATTAATTATAGCTGTCAGAAGCTTACATAATTAATTAATGGACATTGTATCTTAAACATGGTGAATAACTGAACTAAAGGAGAAAACATATTCACAAATATGTATTAAATTGGTAGGTCAGTATTATTTCTTCAGTGGAATAAAAATAATACTTAATTTATTTATTTATATCCATGTTATGGATATTTAGAAAATAAATAAATTAGTAGGCCAATTTAATATTCTTCTAGATCCCTATTGTAGCCCAATTAACACCTAAGTGGATTGGGCAATAGAACAAGTAGAGAGGCCCAAACCCATTAGGGTTTGGAGAGATTATTTTCGTCCCCCTCTCTATTAATTAGAGGAGGGGGCACGAAATTATCAAGAAAAGAACAACCCCTCTCATGCTCACTTGATTCCCTAGGGTTCCCACATATTTTAGTAGTCTGCAGCCCACCCTGCATCTAAACAAGGTTCGGGAATACAACAGAAGATTAAAGAGTTGAGTATCATACTTAGAGTGGTTCGAACATCTCCTTGGAGGAGAGGGTGTTGATATGTGTTCGTCTCCAACAACGGGATTAGACCTTTAATCCCGTCTGCAACCCTACTACGCGATGTAAGTAGTTTATCGATTCTATCTTTCCGCCTGTGTTAGAACCGTTTTTCTTGCATGCTAATTCAACATTGTTAATAATTAATATCACACATAAAATCATGATATACATATTGTTGAATTAATGAGCATCCAGTTAGATGGGGCACAATTCGAAAAAAAACCCAACAATTTTAGCATGAACTATGAACAATTCCAGCATTATGTATATGTCATTTTAGCATGAAATATAACTAATAACAGAATCATCAACGAAAAAAATGAAATGAATACCTAAATCAGAATTGAATGCAATGTACAAGATAATTAAAAAAAGATAAATACATGAATCAACAACATTATGTCAAGAAGATGAACTAATGTAAAAGTTTAATTGGGATGATTTACACAAAAAATAACATTAAATCCAAAAAGAATAACAGTGTCTACAAACAAATCAAGAAACCCTAAAAATTCAAAATTCGCATATGAACATCAAATTAAAAAAAAAAAATTATCAAGAATTCAAAGTCATGTATGAACCAAAATCGATTTTGATTTTGCGAATAAAAAAAATTCTTAACCTTATATATATATAATTATTTATACGTATAAGATTTTATTATTTTAATAAATTACTAATAATTATCATAATTTTTTACGATTTGTGTTTACTGAATGGTTTTAAAAAAAAAAATAGAGAAAGAGAGACTAGAAAAAGAGGGAGGAGAGAAAGAGAAGAGAGGAGAGAGAGAGATGGGGAGAGAAAAGAAGAGCTGTACAAGAGAATTAAAGGAAGATAGGGGGAGAGAAAAGCTTCAAAACATAATAATATAAATATAATACTAGAATTTATATTAATATTTGATATTATATTTAGGGCTTTAAGAATAGTGCTGAAAAGGTGTTGTTTGGGGCCTTCGGCCCAAATGTTTCTTAAAAATAAAGACGCAATTTCCCTTTGAAAAAAAAAAAACTAAAAAAAGCTTAAAAGTCCAATTTCAAAAAAAAAAAAAAAAACTTCTCCTATTATATTTTACATATTTTTTTTATATCATTTTATTATGTCATTATATATAATTGTGTTGGAAAAAAATACACTCAAAAAATTGTACAACCCCCTAAAAAGAATTTCTAGTTTCGCCACTGGGTACAACCATGCTCTTCCGTCGCGCCTCCATTACTGAGTTAGAAACAACGTCTATTTATTGAGCTAATGACTTTTGTTCTTCATTTAGAACACCTTAAACATGAAAAACAGAGTGTGTGTAGTGTGTGCCTCTAACCGAGTGGGTTTTTAGCTGGTTTGAAAAATTTCTTGATGCGAAATTGGGAATTTGTAGAGGAAAATGGAGTTCGATTCCTGGTCGCGGATTTCTAATTATTCTAGGCGTAGTTGATATCGATCAGGTTGATTTGATTCTGGGAAAAGTAATCACAAATTTTCGGTGGAAAACGTTGTTGTTTTGTTTAGTTTTGAAGGGAAATTTTGTGAAAGTTTTGATTTTGTTGGGGAAATTAAGTTGGGTTGTGTTTTTTCTTCATTGATTTTGAGAAAATCAATTGAATTATGCGAATGAAGAATTTGGGATTTTAATTCTTAAAATTGGTAATTTGTTTTAGTTGTTCGTGGTTTTGGAAATAAATTCGGTACTGAGTTTTCACTTTTGATGTGAATTTTCGAATTTTATCCGTGAATTGAATTAAGATATTCGAATTTGTTGAGCTTTTTTTTTTTCTTTTTTCATTTTCCCCCTTTCATCTGCAGTAACGGAAACGGAGCTGGAAACTTAAATAATAGACGTCGTTTCTAACTTAATAATGGAGGTGGGATGGAAGGGCATGATTGTACCGATTTTAAAACCTCAAGGGGTCGAATGAACCAAGTCAAACCTTAATTACCTAACCAGGACTTGGCCAATACTTAGGTGTTTGTTTGTACCTTTGCCCATGTTTATATTACGAATTAGATTTTAAATCTTGATACCTATTCGTTATTGGATTTTAAAATTATAAGAGGGGTTTGAAACTTCATAGTGTGAGCTATTAGCCGTGGTTTCAATTTGTCCAACTGACATTTATAGTTGATATAATTAAAATTAACATATTTTAATTAATGGAAAAAACTAATTGTGTTAACGTCGAGTGCCAATTTGTTATTTTTGAATAGTTTAGGGGACTGATTGTACTTTTTAAACAATTTAAGTATGTATTTCGTTCAAAAATGATCCGTATATCTAGACGGGATTAAGCATATAGTTCGGATGTTTTTTTGCGCCATTTGCCCTTTACCCTTTATATTATAAACTTTAACCGAAGCAACCTAAATCCTTGGATTTGGTCTGGTCAGTTTCGTCCGTTTTTCATTTTAATAAACACTTCCTATTTCCATAGTTTAGCATTGCACAAGAAATAAAGGAGCATCTCAGAAGTTGAATGAGTCATATACTTTAATTTTCGAATAGTATTATCGAATATTTTATCATTGCATCATACACGAACCTTCAAAACAAGGATCTATGGTTTGTAATTTTAATTTATTTTTGAAGTACAAAAACAAAGATCTTTAGCTGAATGGAAATATCAAATAATGGGGAATGTGGACAGAAGAAATATTTGATAAAATGTCGCTGGAGAGTCATACATCTTATTAAGCCATTTGTTTATCCTCACGTGTACCACTACATTGCCCTTCCAATCTCCTCCACCCAATCCATAATCTTCTCTCTTTCCTCTTCATCACCTTCTCTAATTTTCTCTTACTTCACTCAGTGTCGCCACTCTCTCTCTCTCTCTCTCTCACTGATTCTTAGTTTCTTAGTTCATTACAGGCATGGCTGCTGCTGTTAGCGCTGCAGTCTCTCTACCGTCCACCAAGACTACCTCTCTTTCAGCTAGAACATCCATTGTTTCTCCAGAAACCATCAATTTCAACAAGGTATGATCTTTGCTTTCCTATTCGAACATGAATTCTCATATCTTCGTTTCTAGAGATAGCATTATGATCTTGTGCATTTTGAGCTTACTCCATGCTTTACACTATTTATATGCCAATATATTGTCTTCAAACAGCATAGGAATTTTCCTAATCCAGAGTTGTATATCGATTTACCTCTACTGCTTCTCTAAAATTGCATCTTTATATCTTTGAATCAATAATCTAAAATTGGGTTTGGGGAATACACACACACACACTCTTTATTTTATCAGATTGCATTAGTATGATCTTGTGCATTTTGATCTACTATATGTTTTACAGTTCTTATATGTCAATATATTGCCTTCAAACAGCATAGGAATTTGCTTAATCCAGAATTGCATATCGATTTAGCTGTACAGGTTATCTAGAAATTACATCTTTATATCTGTGTGTGCATCTTTAATTCATCAGATTGCAATAGTATGCTGGAAATTTTTCGGGTTACATTAAATCAAGAAATTGCATTTCACAAACATAAGATCAAGAATTGCATATTGAAATCTTTAAATCAATAACCTACAAATGAATTTTGAGCATCTTATACATATATATGCAGGCCCCCTTGCACTACAGGAATGCAACATCTGCCGGTGCAAAGATTGTGCCAATCAGAGCACAAGTAACCACAGAAGCACCTGCTAAAGCTGAGAAGATTTCCAAGAAACAGGAAGAAGGGGTGATTGTCAACAAGTACAAGCCGAAAGAGCCATATATTGGCAGGTGCCTTCTGAATGTCAAGATCACCGGAGATGATGCCCCCGGTGAAACCTGGCACATGGTTTTCAGCACTGAGGGTATTTCTCCTCCATAAAGATTGATGAACTTCAAATTTGTAGTATGACAGTTTCATTATTATTTATCGAAACTCTTTCTGTGATATGATTGAAATTTGAAATGCTTTTGTGCAATTAGATTGGATTATAAGCTTAAGCTCTGAATTGTGTGTGTTACATAGAACTGATTGGTTAAGTATATATATTGAGCAGGGGAGGTGCCTTATAGAGAAGGCCAATCAATTGGGGTGATCCCAGATGGCGAAGACAAGAATGGGAAGCCTCACAAGCTGAGGTTGTACTCAATTGCCAGTAGTGCCATCGGGGACTTTGGAGACTCCAAGACTGTAAGGCTTCTGCTCAATAAGAATACACGACATAGATGTCTAACATTGGAATTCATTTCATCATTTCAATTATATGCTTCATGCAGGTCTCTTTGTGTGTTAAAAGGCTTGTATACACCAACGACCAAGGGGAAATTGTTAAAGGAGTTTGCTCAAACTTTTTGTGTAAGTAGGAAATCCTGTTAAGAATCAACCAAATTATGAGCTTGTAAGCTAACTTCTTAGGGTCTAGTTTTCCAAATTATGATGGGGATATCTGTTAAATTGTGCTGATTTGCTTATGAGCAATCTCTGACAACTATGGACAGTGCGGTTTTGATTTTGCATTGAACATAACTTGAAATCTGCTCGTTATCAGGTGACTTGAAAGCTGGTGCTGAAGTGAAGATAACTGGGCCTGTGGGAAAAGAAATGCTCATGCCGAAAGACCCCAATGCTACCATCATAATGGTGTGTGATTCACGATCGAGATCATATATATTCGTGTTTACATTTTGATTGTATACATATAAATGCATCGAGTTGATCTGAAATTGATGTTTTTGTCCTTGATATGTAGCTTGGAACTGGAACTGGGATCGCTCCTTTCCGCTCGTTCTTGTGGAAAATGTTCTTCGAGGAGCATGATGACTACAAGGTACGCATGAATCAACTGAAATCTATTATATAACTCGTTCCTTCTACCTTCAAACAATGTCACCCTCCGAAATCTGAACTTGAGTATTAACTAGAGTAAGTTGTATTCTTAAATTTCAGTTCAATGGTTTAGCATGGTTATTCTTGGGTGTCCCAACAAGCAGCTCTTTGCTCTACAAGGAGGTAAGTTGTTCACTCCTAGTTATGCTAAAACTCTAAATCAATTGAGAAAACTGCAAAGCTCGAATCAAGCCTGAGATTCACTTCAAAGTTCAAACATTGAATTTGGTCGAGTCTTTTTCCTGAAGAAGATCAAATTATGCTGTTGAATTAGTTGTATCAATAATGGAATGAGCATGCTATGCTGTACGTGGTCAGGAATTCGAGAAAATGAAGGAAAAAAACCCAGACAACTTCCGGCTGGACTTTGCTGTGAGCAGAGAACAGACCAACGCCAAAGGGGAGAAGATGTACATCCAAACTCGGATGGCTGAATATGCAGAAGAGCTGTGGGAGCTGCTCAAGAAAGACAACACCTTCGTATACATGTGCGGGCTGAAGGGCATGGAGAAGGGCATTGACGACATAATGCTTTCCTTAGCTGCTAGAGATGGTAATAAACTGCGTTCAAAATTCTACAGCCATTAAGTCTACATTGCTGCACCATTATCTTACATGCTATAACCAGCTATATAGATGTATATGCTGCATCGTTGTCTGCCTCATACGAGCTTCTCGTTTTTGCAGGTATTGACTGGGTGGAGTACAAAAGGAAGTTGAAGAAAGGAGAGCAATGGAATGTGGAAGTGTATTAGTTCTTGTTTGCATGATGTTGTGTACAAATTTCAGCCAGCAATATAATTTTTCTCTGTGCTCATGTCATGTAGTAGGCAGAGTAACAATCTTTTTTTTTTTTTTGAATTTGTACTTTATCTTTCTTTCATCTTTTGCACTCCCGCTGTGTCAATATTCGAGAGATGTTTATAGAAAGTAAAGATGAAACAAATTCTTGCTCATTTCTACCATCAATCTGCTTTACTTGTGTTTCTCTTAGATAAGCCTTGATATAATATAATGCACGTGCACACATGTGCATATGCAAAATATAATGTTATATTTCAAGCGATACACTTTTTATATAAAAAAAATGGCTCATACTAAATGAATTATCAAATTTTCTGTTACGGAATTGCTTACTGAGCTTGATTGAGTATGATCGTCTATATTAGTATGGTGAAAGACAACGAGAAAATCAAAATGTATTTCACTAAAAAAAAATTTAAATAAAAATTTGGATGTACATGGGCTAGTGATTGTCGTTATTGCAAGTGGTAGTGGGAGAGCTAAGAGAATAATTAATCGAATTAATCTCGATCGAGAAAAAAAAGGTTGTTTTGGAAGGTAATCTAAAGAAATTATAAGTATTTAGAGATGCATTTGAACTACCGACGTCAAATATAATACTCCCATATTTATGTGGACTCTTATGTAAAATTAAGATACATGATGAATGGATAATATTAATTTTTGACTGAGGATTTTTTTTAATGTGTATATTCATGAATGAGACAAGGGATCTTTAGTTAAGTCTGGTGGTGAATCAAAATATCAGTTTGTGATGATTCTGTGAAAAAAAATATATGTTTGGAATAGGAGAGTCATACATTTCTCAAATTTTTCTTATCCCAATCTCCTCCACCAATCCATAATCTTCTTATTTTTCTTTCCCTCTCTTCTTCACCAATTTCTCTTTCTACCACTATACTTATTGTTGTCACTTAAATTCTCTCTCTCTCTCTCTCTCTCTCTGGTTCTTGATTTCTTAGTTCATAACTAAAATGGCTGCTGCTGTAAGTGCTGCAGTCTCTCTTCCTTCCTCCCAGTCCACTTCTCTTCCAGCTAGAACCTCCATTATTTCTCCAGAAAGGGTCAATTTTAACAAGGTACGATCAATTTGCATTTCAAATATTGTGCAATTTTTTCAGTTTATTCATGCTAACTCATAATTCAGATTAAGATTTTGCATTTTACGTTATGGGATTTCCCTAGTGCATTATCTAGTTACTTCACGTTATAGATACTATTCCGTTTTAATGTGAAGAATCGAATTTTAGAATAAGGGATTTTGGCTCTCGATTCAATTTCTGTCATGATGTTTTTGATAAACAGATCAAAATCTAACAAGCTAAATTTTGGGCCTTAGTTATCGTCAAATGAAATTAATTAACATGATAATAGAGACCAGAGATCGTGAGTATCATTTCAGTATTTAATTTAATATCTTCAACACGCCCCTTTACGTGCAAGCAGCAAGCTGGTTAGTTCATAGTAAAGCTAGCTTCAACAAATATATATGGGGGAGTGTGTTTCGTCTAATGGATTTTGACCCATGAGGCGGGCTGACATAAGTTTTTCAACAAATATATATGGGGGAGTGTGTTTCGTCTAATGGATTTTGACCCATGAGGCAGGCTGACATAAGTTTTTGAGATATGTATGCAGGTATCCTTGTACTACAGGAATGTGTCGTCTGCATCGAGTGCTAGGGTTGCTCCGATCAGAGCTCAGGTGACGACAGAGGCACCTGCCAAGAAGGAGAAAATTTCCAAAAAGCAGGAAGAAGGAGTAATTGTCAACAAGTACAAGCCTAAAGAGCCATACATTGGCAAATGCCTCTTGAACACCAAGATCACCGGAGATGACGCCCCTGGTGAAACCTGGCACATGGTCTTCGGAACCGAGGGTATTTCCATTCCCCGCCTAAAATGATCAATATTTCAATTTCCTTGATCAAAATGGTTACTTAGATGGAACAAGTGATTGTTTGTAATGGATTAAGGCCTATGAGATTTGAATCAGAAATATGAGTAGTGGATGATCAATATTTCAATTTTGTTGATCAAAATGGTTAGGTGGAACAAGTGATTAATGTGTAACGGATTAAGGCCTATTTGAGTAGTGGATGATTGGTGTGATTATGTAGTAGACTAGTAGTTACTAGTGCTCAAAACTGAACTAGTTGAGTATGTTGAGCAGGAGAGGTGCCTTATAGAGAAGGCCAATCAATTGGTATAATCCCAGATGGCTTAGACAAGAACGGGAAGCCTCACAAGCTGAGGTTGTACTCGATTGCAAGCAGCGCCCTTGGTGATCTAGGAGACTCCAAGACTGTAAGCCCCCTCACGAACGAGAACATGTAGCACCGACAATGATGAGTTTTTACCTGTAGTTTTGAGAAACTCAAACTAGCTATTTGGATTCTATGCTTCATACAGGTCTCTTTATGCGTTAAAAGGCTCGTGTACACCAACGATCAAGGGGAAATAGTTAAAGGAGTTTGCTCAAACTTTCTGTGTAAGTAGCTTGCAAGTTTCTTAAAATGAATAATCTTGGTTAACTGCAGATAGTGTGCCTTATGTTGATATGGCAAACCTAACTTGAAATCCTCTCTCTTTAGGTGACTTGAAACCTGGTGCTGATGTGAAAATAACTGGACCTGTAGGGAAAGAGATGCTCATGCCAAAAGACCCTAATGCAAATGTTATTATGGTATGTTATGCTTGATTGACATCATTTTTGTTCTTATAAATATTCTGTTATTCATTATATTTCTTTCACTATATAAAGAATTGAAATTGGTTCTGCATTCTCATAATTGGATCATGATGTAGCTTGCCACCGGAACTGGAATTGCTCCTTTCCGCTCATTTTTGTGGAAAATGTTCTTCGAGAAGTATGACGACTACAAGGTAAACCTGAATCTCCACAGAATTACCTTCGATTAATTATTCCTTTTTATGACTGAAAACCATCATATATAAGGAAAAACCGACAAAAGTCTTGGATCATGATCTTCCTGATATAACAACTTATACTGTCCTCTTAGAAGCTGCAAAATACTTTATATGTAACATTAAATCTTGAGTGTGGAGAGTGATGTGTGTTAGGGCCATCATAAAATCACAAAGGTGGCTTGAAAATGGAATTTAAATACAGATTGTGGATACATCTCTTTCAAGTTAAATGTATAGAAACGTTGATATCTCTTGAGGAGTTCAGAGTTTGGACTACCTTGTATTCTAAATACTAACAATAATGCTTCGAGCTTGTGTTAACGTGTTAATCCAGACATGCTCTTCTTGTATTGCAGTTTAATGGTTTAGCATGGCTATTCCTTGGTGTTCCCACGAGCAGCTCGTTGCTCTACAAAGATGTAAGTGCATTCTCACTGATCATTAGCACATTCACACTTCAAATCCAGAAAAGGAAGTTGATCTTGTCCAATGACAAGAGGCTATAAACATGCAGTTAACTCATTAACGACACTTACCTGAGCATGTTGCAGGAATTCGAGAAAATGAAGAATAAAAGCCCAGACAACTTCCGGGTGGACTATGCTGTGAGCAGAGAACAGACGAACGCCCAAGGGGAGAAGATGTACATCCAAACTCGGATGGCTGAATACGCAGAAGAGCTGTGGGAGCTGCTCAAGAAAGACAACACCTATGTATACATGTGTGGGCTGAAGGGCATGGAAAAGGGCATTGACGATATAATGGTTTCCTTAGCTGCTCGAGATGGTAAACTACCTGCTAAATTCCACTGCCATTGTTGCATCATTCTCTTACATTGTTGTTGCACGATTGTCTTACATTGTTGTTGCACCATGCTGCATTGATCCCTACCTCATTCAAGCTTCTCGTTGTTTTTCCAGGTTTTGACTGGGTAGAGTACAAAAGGCAGTTGAAGAAAGGAGAACAATGGAATGTGGAAGTCTACTAATTCTTCTTGTGTAAATATATCAGTCAGCTTTATCATTTTCTCTGTGCTGATGTAGATAGGTAACATTTTTCTTTTCTTTTTGTTTTTTGTATTTTTCTTTTTTTTTTTCGCATTTCGTTTCTTTCCAATCTTCTTCTCTGATCTATTCTATTACCCCACTGAGGATGTTGAGATTTGAGGAATTATCACAAAAGTTTAATAGTGCAGCAAATTGTCACCCATTTTCACTGTATACGTGAAAGTCATAGGTGGTTTATGCCTTCCTAAGTTACTGAGTTACTAGTATATCTTTTGTACAATATACGGAAATCGGTTTACACATTTTAAAGTTTAAAATAAATCAATATTATCTACAAATCTTTAAAAAATATGATATATATATATATATATATAGGGTTGGGTTCCAGAAGGAACCATACCCTATGTGAGAACCGAGAACCAATCTCAACCGTAGATCTCGCCTATTTGGAAGGCCAAGATCTGTTCAAAAATTAAAAAAACGCAGTGGCATAATTGTAATAACTCCGAACTTCGCTGCCCTTGAAACTCGGCGAGGTAAAATCGGAAATTTCAATGTATATGTGATTCACGCGTATATTTAGCATGACAAGAAACTCTCAAACTAGTTTTTTTTTTGCGAAGAACAAACATACGGATGCTCATTGAGACCGAACAAGGTGTCCACAAAATACGTAATACCGCAATGATTCTCAATAATACCATGAAAAGGCTGGCGAGAGAAAATACCCAAATGAGAGCAGACATTCAAGCAATAAAATTGAATGCATCCGAGTATGAGAAAGATTTCGGAGAAGTTCTGAAGAGAGAGAGGAGATCCATGAGAAAACTTGTTGATGTTGAGAAGCAGACTAGCATTTTCCAGTCTCAGTTTGAAGAAGAGAAGCAGAGAATTGTGCAGCTGGAAATAGAATTGCTTCAAGCTGAGAAAGAACTTGTTGAAGCTGAGGTTCGTCATTCCACTGAATTAGATTAGTACTTATCTCTATGAACACGTGGAATTGTATCCATCTTGATGGTTTAAGGAAAGTTCTGGGTTGAACAAGTAATAATCCCCTGGTCTTCCTTGATCATTTTCTTTTGGAATCCACTGCTAGTAACTCTCTCTGGCAATCCAAGATGTCTAGCTCCTGGATGCCATCCGAACCTTTTCTCATTTAATTCCTTATCTATTTCATGTCACTAGGGACAATCGGGATTAGAGAGATTGCTATTAAATGAATTTTCTGTGTTGATTTCATCGGGTGAAATTGACGATGTACTATCATTTTTCTCATTCGTCTTTACATTTTAGGCCTTGAACAATTCCTTGATGAGGTCAAGCATATTTAACTTCTCCCTTATCAAGTCAGATTCTTCCTCATGTCTGCAATCCTAACTTTAAGTTGGTTGAAGGCTTTGATGCTCTTCACTATCATGTGTGTATATATATATATATATATATATATATATATATATATATATATATATATATATAGGGTTGGGTTCAGGTGAGAAAAGATCTTCGTGTGAGAAATGAGAACAATGCTTATCGTATTGTATTTTATTGCTTAATTGCCAGAATTTTATTGCTTAAATGATTTATTGCTTAATTGCTATAATTTCATTGCACACGTGGGATAAAATAATTGTGCAATAAAATTGTACCTATTAAGCAGTAAATTACAAAGAGAAAAACATTTTCTCATTTCTCACACCAATAAATATTTCTCACCTGAACCAAAACCTATATATATATATATATACATTCAATATTTTATAACTTATATATATAGACAAAGTATATACATTAACCGTAGACAATGTATAACCTAAGTGCTAAAATAGTTCACAGTAGTGTTAAAATAGGTTACAACAATGCTAAAATAGATCACATCAGTGCTAAAGTACATGGTAGTGCTAAAACAGTTCACAGTAGTGCTAAAATAGCTTACAACAGTGCTAAAATAGATCATAGTAGTGCTAAAATACACCCTACTCCAAACAAGTTTTCCTCCTCGATCATTAACCGTTGCATCCACGTCTAGCAATCTATGGCTCAGATTGGTTCTCAGTTCTCACCTAGGGTGTTTATTATTCTTATTCGTAAATACATATAGATTGCATATATAAACATTAGATTATGCATTTTAACTTAATATTATAAAAGTTACTCACTATATCGAGAATATTTACTATTATATATAGATTATAAATGCATGTTACTCATTTTTCTTGATTTTATTATGCATGGTACATTAGTGATGGTACATTAGTGATTAGTTATACATCACGAACTTCATACAATCATACTTTACATGGTATTTTATTTCTCATATATATATATATTTATGTATTGAAATGTAATGCCTAGAAAAAGCGTGTTTCAATCATTTGTTATATACATTATGCTCATCATACATATCGTATCTCATTCGATTAACGGACGAGATCATATATTTCAATTTTATATTTCATTGTGTATTCCAACTACTATATTGAAATTTAACACACACTTAATGATTGAAATATAAGATGAAATTCTTCTCTTGCACAATTTCATCTTCAATCCATTTGATTTCTGTTCAAGTCCAGCAGTGCTAAAATAGTTCACAGTAGTGCTAAACTAGGTTACAACAATGCTAAAATAGTTCACAGTAGTACTAAAGTACTGATAGTGATAACAGCTTAATCAGCTTCGTCAACCTAAGTGCTAAAATAGTTCACAGTAGTGCTAAAATAGGTTACAACAGTGCTAAAATAGATCACAGTAGTGCTAAAGTACATGGCAGTGCTAAAACAGTTCACAATAGTACTAAAATAGGTTATAACAATGCTAAAATAGATCACAGTAGTGCTAAAGTACATGTTAAAAATAAAAACTTTTGTCGGAAAATGAGGTCGTGGTATATATAGATTCGCAAATTAAAACTTTTGAAAATTTGGGTATATATTATCAACAATTTTGAGTTAGATAGAAATGATTGATATCATTTTAAAAATAAAAATCAAACTGGTGTTAATTAAAGTGCATGAGAACATTTACGATTAAACTATTTGGATGTGATTTTAAAAGAAACAAAACATCAAGAAGCATATCCATCTATTTATTTATCCGATTAAACGTGAGAACTTCATCACAGATTCTTTATTCTGTCAAACCTAATAATGAAATCAAAATCTGATCTAAAAAAGAGAAAAAAAAATATATAGCAAAAAATGCAATGTTTGCTTCATTAATAATCATATCTCTTGTCTGCTGAAAATTGCTCGCCTTTGTTTGGTAGAGGTGAAGTTGCGGATTGTCGATGCCGTCGACAACAAGCAGCGGAGGTGGCGCCGTCTCTCATGGCGGGTGAAATGGGAACCACCATTGCCAGAACAAAGAGACGCGAATAGAGTGAGAGAAGATTTGGTGAAATGAAATATGAATTCATAAATTACAAAAATACCCTTGCTTCATTAAAAAGTCAGTAATATTGCAATTATGCCGCCGCGTTTTTTTTTCAATCTGTGACAAATCTTGACTGTCCAAAAACGAGCGATCTGTGGTTGAGATTGATTCTCAGTTCTCACGGGGGGTGTGGTTCTCACATGATCCCATCTATATATATATATATATATATATATATATTAATAAAATGTAATCAGAGAAAATTCAATTGGCTAAAATCTTTCAAGAATTTGAAAGATAGGTGTCAACAATTAAACATATATTATTATTATTATTATTATTATTATTATTATTATTATTATTATTATTATTATTATTATTTCTTGGGTGTTTTTTTTTTCATTTTTTTGTCTGCCATTAAAAGTTCTCATCAATTATAAGTCATTTTGTCACCATAAGCGGATGAAATCATAACTGACACTTTGTGGAAAATTAATAACTTTAATTGTATAGTATGGTGGGTTGCACAAAAGGTATCACAAAATTTAATGCGCATCATAAGATGCATATTAATTAGAATTAAAAAAAAATATTTGAAATTTCAATTTTTCCTTATTTTGTTTTATATGAATTGGCTTTTTTTATTCTTTTTTTCCATTAAAAGTTCACGTCCCTTTCACTCTTTGTTTACATCATGCGTAGTATTAGAATTAAATAAAAATTTAAATTGTTGTCAGTCAAAGCGCCCATTAATTATATAATAAGTCATCTGATTACAATAAAAGTAGTATTAGAAAATAGAAATAAAAGATTGAAAATTCAAATATTTTCGATTATCATTTTGTTATATTTTGGTGATATTTTTTTTTAGAAAATCTAAAAAATTAAATATGTAAATGGTTGTTAACTGTTATCTATTCATGATTTGGTCATATTTTTTATTTAACAAAATGTAAAAAGTTAAAAATATGAATGTCTACACCATAAGTAGTACTTCCTCCGTCCCAATAGCAAGGTCCGCAATGCCTTATTTGGTTGTCCCAATAGCAAAGTCCACTTCCATATATGGAAATAGTTAATGTTAATATCAAAGTGGACCCCATTTACATTATATTAATTTTTATTATAATACTCCTTAAAGAAATGAACTTCACCTACTTTACCTACTACTTTAACAACTAATCTACTTTTCCTTAATCTAATCTACTTTTCCTTAATCTCCGTGCCCAATAGCAAATGGACCTTGCTACTGGGACGGAGGGAGTATTAGACTATTAGAATTAAATAAAAAAAAACTAAAAATTTAAATATTTTTCATGGGCATATTTTGTTATGTTTTTGTGATATTTTATATTTATAAAATCTAAAAAATTAAAGATGTAAATGGTTGTTAATTTCTATTAATGTATGTTTTGGTGATAATTTTTTTTATTTAAAAAATTCTATAAAGTTAAACATATGAATGTTTACATTAGTAGTAAAATTTAAAAATTAAAAAAATATATTTTCTATGGACATTTTTATTAAGTTTTAATGATATTTTTCATTTAGAAAATTTAAACAATTAAAGATGCAAATGATTGTTAAATTGTTATATATGAATGTTTTGGTGATATTTTTTATATATAAACGTCTAAAAAGTAAAAATATTGAATGTCTTTGTGGAGGAATCATACTTGAAAATATGAATGCATGCGTGCGTTGCTTCTTTAGATAATTTATTTTTATGACAATTTTACGCCGAGAGATTACACATATACGTGATTTTATTCAATACGCACCCACTAGTTTTTCATCATTAAAAAAAAAGACAAACACTTTGAGACCATCTATCTTCCATTAGGTTATTGGGTGGGATCATTTATTCCACATTTGATTATTTAATTCATATTACAAAAAAATTAACTATAACATAAGTGACCTAGTTACATTTATCAATAAAATATTGAAATAAAAAAAATCTATAAATCATAATTATAAAATAATCAACCATAATACAAAAGGTATTAATTAAAAATAACAATTTAATATAATCCATAATTGAGTAGATATAACCCTAATTTAAAATTATAAAATTAAACTAAACACACGAAAAATTGAAGAAAAACTCGTAAATGTGATTGTGAATTACGGGTTAAAATATAAATGCGGAACAGTGAATCTGATAAACATGACTTTTGCATGCATTTGAGTGTTTATGTGGATCATATTTGAAGATTAATGCATGTTTAAGTTGAGGTTTTGTGGTTGTTTCGGTTTTTCTCGTGCACATTCATGTTTTGCTGTTTTTTTTGAAGTTTGAGCTAGAAAAGAGGATACTTACAAGATCCAATTCAGTTGGAAGATAAGCTAGAAAGATAGAGGATCGAGTTGGGGTCATTCTACAACTTGAATCGGGTCAATCGGACAAGAAATGAGCGAGAACGGAGCAAAATGGCGGAGCGTATTGGAGGCATGCACGCTGGCATGGACCGTGCTACACACGGCACGGCCCGTGCCATGAAGCAAGTAAGTGTAAGAAGTCTCGATAGCCACGGCACGGTCCGTGCTCCTTGCGGCACGGACCGTGCCCTATGACGAGTTTTGTCCAACGGCACGGATCGTGCCGCTTGTTCCGGAAATTTTGGACTTCTTCCCTTACTCAGACTCTGTATTCCTCAACTAGTTAAGGCTCTACTTTGCACAATTTTTGGGATGCCTTTTCACCTTATATTGAAGTAGAGAAGTGCTGTGAAGAAGAAGGAGATGAAGAACAAAGATTAATCATTCGGCATAAGTTGTTTATGATTTTTGTTATTTAATTTCTACTATGAGTTTTGTAATGAATACACTATCTTCTCTAGATTTCTATTTTGCCATGAACGACTAAACGCATATTAATTCTAGGGTTTGCAAGCATGTTGAATCTATGTGTTTAATTTAATTATGTTATTTTTCCCTTCTGATTATTGTGTTCAAATGTTCGAGTGATGTTATTCTCATGCATAGATTAGTGGCCACAATTAATGCATGCTAGGTAGTTAATTTGAGGCCTGGTGGAGATAATTAACTGGTGGGATTAATTGAGCATCTTGATACACGTTCTACGGAATCTGTAGGGGGTTTAATCTGTTGATCTATCAAGAGTTAGTAAATTATCCTAAAGACCAAAGTTATAGGTAATTTATTAATCTACATCTACCTTGAGACCTGCCGGAGATAGATAGGTATATTTCTGATTCCTCACCAATAATCGTATTAAATTGAAAATTATTAGGATTGAATTAATACATAGACGATACATGTGTAATGCATTTCCTAGGATTAATATTCTGTTAATTTATTGAGTTCGTTGAGTTTGTTTAAGTGACTTAATTTTATCTTGTTTAGTACAATTTATTTCCTTTTATTGCATTTAAATTTGTGTCTATATTTAATAAACCTAAAAATTGGTAGCCTGGATAATAGAGAACTGTTAGCTTAGTACTCAGTGTGGTCATATTTTTAGTCCTTGTGGATACGATACTCGATTCATCGATTATATTGCATTATCATGTGTTAGTTGCAGATTAGTGCATAAAAATTAGTGCATCAACTTTTTGGCGCCGTTTCCGGGGACTGTATTTGATTTTTACACTGATATTATTACTAATAACAATATATTACTTTAGGTAGTTTATGAGAACAAGGTCTACACAGCCACTCCTAGACCATGTTCCTAATTCCTCTAATCGAGCTCATAGACAGAGAAATGAGGAGCGAAGAAGAAAAGAGAGAGAGATGGTAACCAACAACGAGACTGATTTGGAAGCACTGGCTAGACGTCTGCGAGAGATGGAGAAGAGACTTGCTCAATAGGCTGAGCCCGAACCAGAAGCAGCACCTTTAAATCTGTTGTATCAGGCACCAACCGATAGATACTTAAGCGCCGGTTAGGGTGACAGCATCGTCGCAAACAACTTTGAGCTCCGTCCAGCACTAATCAATATGGTGGTTGCAGAGTAGTTCAGTGGACGGGCTACGGAAAATCCAAATGCTCATCTGGATGCATTTTTGAATATCTGTGACACCATCAAGATGAACGGTATTAGTGACGACATCATTCGAATGAGGATGTTTGTCTTCTCACTGAGGGATCGAGCCAAGGAGTGGTTCAAGAGCTTGGACAAAGCATCCATCACTACTTGGGATCAAATGTGCCAAGCATTCCTCGCCAAGTACTTTCCTCCATCAAAGGCACAGAAGATCATTGCAGAGATCACTCATTTCTCTCAGATGGGGGATGAGTCAAATTATGAAGCTTGGGAGTGGTACAGAGACTTGCTGCGGTCTTGTCCACAACATGGATTCATCGCTGACCAACAAATCACGCACTTCTACAGTGGTTTGACCTACAACACGAAGAGACTGGTGAACGCCTCAACTGGAGGATGCCTGCAGCAGAAGCGCTACGGATTATTGAGAAGATGGCGGCAACTAGTTACCAATGGCCGATGGAGAGAAAGATAACACGGCCAGCAACGGCAGTGTCTGACTCCGGAATGGATGCAGGACTGAGATCGAGTTTCTGAAGAAACAAGTTCTTGAGGAGCAGCACTCGCATATGGAAGTTAATGCCGTACAGTAGCAAGGTTCAGAATCCACCGCATTCGAAGGTGCCAATTTTGTCAATTAGAGGAATTACAATGGTGGAAACTACAACAAAGGTCCGCAGGGCTTCTAGAACAACAGCATAACGTACCATCCCAATAATAGGAATCACCCAAAATTTTCCTATGCCAATCCCAACAACGCCTTATAACCTCCGGGTTTTGTTGCCCCTGCTGCAAGTCCCTCGGAGCTGAAGAAGCCATCACTAGGAGACATGGTGACCCAACTGATTGCTAAGCAAAACGGTTTCATCGGGGCCACTGGGATAAAGATTACACTGATTGAAGGGACAGTGCGTGCTCTGTCTAAACAAATGAATATGTTGGAAGTTCAAGTGAGTCAATTAGCCAACCAAGTGGAAACTCAGCACAAACTAGGACAATTCCCAAGCCACACTGAAGTCAACCCGAATGCGCACTGCAATGCTATTCAGGTGGTACATGGCGAGATCAAGAGCAATCCTACAGTGGAACTTGCTAAAGCCAAGTCTTCCTCGGTTCAAAAAGTGGCGCCACATACTACTCTCGTTTCTCCAAATTTTGTTGCTTCCACTACCCCTTCTGGCAAAATATAAGAGGATGAGAAGATTGATCATCTGCTGGATACCTTCAAGAAGGTACACATCAATATCCATCTTCTAGATACTTTGAGATGGTTGCTGGGTGGAGCTCGAAATTTGAAAGAAGCTGTCTCAAGAAAGAAGAAGGTGGAGGATGTGGAGATGGTCTACTTGGTGAAAGAATGCAGTGATTGGCTATAAAAGAAGTTACTGGTGAAGATGACGGATCCGGACATCTTCACCATTCTTGTGAAAATTGGGAGATCATGTTTTGAGAGAGTGTTATGCGATTCTGGAACTAGCATAAATTTGATGCTCTTCAATGTCTATAAGAAGCTGAAATTGGGGGATTTGAATGAGATTGAGATGAAAATCTAGCTCGTCGATAGATTATGTACCAAACCACGATGAATCATTGAGGATGTGCTGGTCAAGGTTGAAAATTTGATGTTTCCTGCTGATTTTGTGGTGTTGGATATGCCTGAAGATCTTAAGATGCCTTTAAGCTTGGGGAGACTGTTTCTTGCCACCTGTGAAGTGGAGCTAGACATGAAGAGAGGCCTGATGACTTTGGGGATTGATCAGAAAAGAGTTATATTTCGAAATCCTCCACCAAAGAAAGCCCCGCAGTGTGATGAGGTGAGTCTGGCCAATACCTTCATGGATGATATGGATGACAAGCCGGACGAACAGCCAGTGATAAAGGCGTCTCAAATACATGTTCCTAAAGTTCCAAAAACACAGCCATTTGAGATGTGCATGGTTTTGCAAGATGATGGGGGATTTTCTGCAGCTCCAGCGCCCAAGAAAATGAGACTAAAATTTCGGGTCTTCCGAAAGAAGAATGTAAAGGGGGCTATGCTAGTTGAAGTTGTGCATGCAAAGCAAGCAGTGCCGGTGGACAACAGTCCTCGAAAGGGATGATCATTTTGTTGGTTGGAGTGCTGCTTTCGACCTCGTTAACTGTTGAGGTATCATCTAGCTAAAGACGTAAAATAAAGCACTGGATGGGAAGTAACCCATCATTTTACTTGCTTTGTTTCTCTTTTATTTTCTTTTATTTAGTGTCGTGTTTTGTGTTATCGTTCTAACATGTAGAAAGGAGTTTTGGAGCCCAAAGCTAATTTGAGATCATCCATGCCGGTTTCAAGATTCTTTTTCTCCATGTTTGTACGTGGTGAGTTCGTTCTAAACACATCTTTTATTTGGTTCCCTCCAAACTTATTCTCTTTGTTGTTGATTAAGTTTGGGGGATGGGGATATATATGATATGTTTGGAACATTTGTTTTTGTTTAGTTGTTTAGGTTCATTTTTTTTCTTTTGAGTCAGTTGTTGTTAGTTGAGTCGTGAGATGCCAATGATATGGAATTGTTTTATTTTTGAAAAAAAAATTGAATGAATATGATTTCGGTGATTTATGTGATTTAATTATAAAATTGATCTCGATATTTGGAGCATTGAATATAACTTGTGAGTTTTGAGCTTTTAACTGTTTATCTTTGCGCAGTTATATTCATTGTTGAGTGTTGTACATGTCTACTATGCAATACTAGGGCTTGCCTTGGATTCTGTTTCAAGATTACAAATGTGTGAGAGTTTAGACATGATTTTAGGCCATTTGTTGATATGCACATTATATCTATACACTAGCCTTAATCATGATCCCTTGTTAACCATCTTGAGCCATAATAACATTTCTGATGCACTATTTATTATGCACTAAACTGCAACTAACACAGGACAATGCAATATAGCAAGCGAATCGAGTATCGTATCCACAGGGACTGAATATTTGATAAATACTGAGTACTAAGCTAAAAACTCTCTATTATCCAGGCTACCAATTATAAGACTTCTAAAACTAGGCACAAATTTAAATAAAATAAGAGAAAATAAACAAACTTCAAAAGACACAAATAAATTAATTAAACAAATAATCAAACTCAATCAATTAATGAAATGTTAATCCTAGGGAATGCAGCACACATGTATCCACTATGATTCAATTTAATCCTAATCTTTCCCAATTTTAATCCGATTAAAGGTGAGGAATCAGAAATATATCTACCTATCTCCGCCAGGTCTCAAGGTAGAAGCAGATTAATAAACAACCTATTACTTTCGTCTCTAGGTTAATTTACTAACTCCCGATAGAATCACAGATTTAAATTCCCCTACAGATTCCTTAGAACGTGTATCAAATTATTCAATTAATCCCACTAATTAATTATCTCCGCCAGGACTCAAATTAACTAGCTAGCATGCATCAATTATGATCAGTAATTAAGCATGAAATCAAAAGCACTTGAATATTTGAACACATTAATCGGAAGGGAAAAATAACAAGATTAAATTAAATATATAGCTTCAATCATGCTTTGCAAACCCTAGAATTAATATGCATTTAGCCTCCCATGGCAAAATAGAAATCTAATAAAATATGCATTACAAAAGTCATGACAAAATTAGATTAAAAACATGAAACACTTATGCCGGATGTTTAAATCTTCAATCTCCGTCTTCCTCTGTCTTCATAGCACTTCTCTGCTTCAATATAGGGTGAAAAGTTCTCTAAAAATCGTCCAAAGTAGAGCCTTATATAGTTGGGGAAATACAGAGTTCAAACAAGGAAAAACACCAATTTTCCGGAAACAGGCGGCACGGGCCGTGCCGTTGGCAGCACGGACCGTGCCGTCGCTATCGAGACTCCGAAATTTGAGTGTTTAATGGCACGGGCCGTGCCGTTGGACAGCACGGTCCGTGCCAGCGTGCATCTTCCGACACGCTCCGCCGTTTTGCTCCGTTCTCCCTCATTTCTCGTCCGATTGACCCGATTCAAGTTGCGTTGCGACCCTCTCTTGATCCTCTATCTTTCTAGCAACTTTCCTCCTTGAATTGGATCTTGAATAAATCTCAAATTCAGCTCAAACTTGCATAAGAAACACCAAAACATCAAATAGCACACGGAAACTCGAAACTAGCATAAAAACTCAACAAATGGATGCATTACTCTACGAATATGAGCCATACAACTACTCAAATGCATGTAAAAGCCATGTTTATCACCGGATGATAGGAGGTGATGGATGGAGAATACATGTATCTGTTTGGATTGTTTAGTTGAAAAATATGTGGAAATAAAAGAGACTCATGTGCTTATTTGATGGTTATTCTCATAAGCTCTCAAAAAGAAAAAAAAATGAAATAGTCAATGAAAAGAGAAAAAGAAGTAATTGAGAATGTTTGCTTCTATTTGACTAGTTTGTTGATGTGAAAAAAGAGCATAAGAGAATAACTAGTGTGCACTAAAAAGTTGAGTGAAGTATGGAGTTGTTTTTATCTTTGGTGTTTGTTGGCGGTACTTTGGTGTGGAGAAAGATGGAATTTTGATGATCCATACTCGATTTGAAGTGAATATAGGGTGTAGTGGGTTGAATTTATTTGTGTCACTTAGCCATATTTCCCTACCTTAACCAATGTCCATACATTACAACCTTAAAAAAAGACCTATTTGATCTTTACTTTAGCACATAAAAACTGGTGAAGGAATTAGACGATTGGCAAGTCTATAGTTCTGTATTTGTATGGTATTGTTCTGATGAGTGAACCATTCTTTATACACTTAAGAGTTGAGTGATACACTTCCTTGTGAGATTCAAGTGTTACATTGTCGAGATTAATTTTTGCAGTTGAGTTGTGTAGATTATTGTGATTTTATTTGTCCTTTATTTTTGTTTTGATTTTGAGGCATCGATGATCGAGTTTGCTATTCTCCTTCATGTTTATATTTTTTTAGTGTTCTCCTCATTGTTCAAGGACGAACAATGGTTCAAGTTTGGGGGGATTAATAAACATGGTTTTTTCATGCATTTGAGTGTTTATGTGGATTATATTTGAAGATTAATGCATGTTTAAGTTGAGATTTTGTGGTCGTTTCGATTTTTCTCGGGCACATTCATGTTTTGCTGTTTTTATTGAAGTTTGAGCTAGAAAATAGGATACTTACAAGATCTAATTAAGTTGGAAGATAAGCTAGAAAGATAGAGGATCGAGTTGGGGTCATTCTGCAATTTGAATCGGATCAATCAGACAAGAAACAAGCGAGAACGGAGCAAAACGGTGGAGTGTAATGGAGGCATGCACGCTAGCACGGACCGTGCTGCACACGACACGGCCCGTGCCATGAAGTAAGTGTAATAAGTCTCGGTAGCCACGGCACGGTTCGTGCTCCTTGCAGCACGGACCGTGCCCCATGACGTCGATCTTGAAGCGTGTTTTGTCCAACGGCACGGACCGTGCGCCTCTCAGCACGGACCTTGCCGCCCGTTTTAGAAATTTTGGACTTCTTTCCTTACTCGGACTTTGTATTCCTCAACTATTTAAGGCTCTACTTTGCACGATTTTTGGGACAACTTTTCACCCTATATTGATGCAGAGAAGTTATGTGAAGAAGAAGAAGGAGGAGGAGGTGAAGAACGAAGATTAATCATTCGGCATACGTTGTTTATGATTTTTGTTATTTAATTTCTACTATGAGTTTTGTAATGAATACACTATCTTCTCTAGATTTCTATTTTGCCATGAGTGGCTAAACGCATATTAATTCTAGGGTTTGCAAGCATATTGAATCTATGTGTTTAATTTAATTCTGTTATTTTTCCCTTCTGATTATTGTGTTCAATTGTTCGAGTGTTGTTATTTTCATGCATAGATTAGTGGCCATAATTGATGCATGCTAGCTAGTTAATTTGAGACCTGGTGGAGGTAATTAACTGGTGGGATTAATTGAGCATTTTGATACACATTCTACGGAATCTGTATGGGGTTTAATCTGTTGATCTATCAGGAGTTAGTAAATTATCCTAGAGACGAAAATGATAGGTAATTTATTAATCTACATCTACCTTGAAACCTGATAGGTAGGTATATTTCTAATTCCTCACCAATAATCGGATTAAATTGGGAATTATTAGGGTTGAATTAATACATAGACGATACATGTGTAATGCATTTCCTAGGATTAATATTCTGTTAATTGATTGAATTTGTTGAGTTTGTTTAAGTGACTTAATTTTGTCTTTTTGAGTGTCATTTATTTTCTCTGATTGCATTTAAATTCGTGTCTAGATTTAGTAAACCTAAAAATTGATAGTCTGGATAATAGAGAACTGTTAATTTAGTACTCAGTATGGTCATATTTTTAATTCCTATAGATACGATACTCGATTTACCAATTATATTACATTATCCTGTATTAATTGCAAATTAGTGCATAAAAATTAATGCTCAGAATCTCATCCGTAGAGTTGCATGCTTTTTATTTTTTGAATATATGCCACTTGACCTACAACGAAAATTTGCACTCCTACTAGAATTGGGGATTAGTTGAAGGGCATATCATACATTTAATATCAACTAGAATCCAATTAATTATCTGACTTGTGTATATTTAATTCGATCTCATAAAATCTAATTTCATACTCTTATTTGCCTTCTCGTCATCCAAAAGAAAAGGGAGTAAATTTGCTTCTAAGAAAGAAATGCTTCTGTATAATAAAATTATTTTCAATTAGTGGTTTTAGAGTTTAATTGGTGACCAAATCAATTTTATTATGAGTTAATACAGTAAAACTTCTATACAGTAATATCGTTGGGATCAAAGAAAAATATTACTATAGAGAGGTTATTCTTATATAGAGTTTGCATATAATTTTTTTTAAATAATTAATATATATATTATACAACACTTGAAAATGTCTCTTCATATTTAAAAACATGAATTTAAAAGGTACATAAGATTCAATCATGTGCTCTAACCGAAAAATACATCATATAGAATACGCAAGATGCGCATGGTGATAATCCAGAGAATGATAGTGTAGAAATTGGACAAGTTGGAAATGTTTTAGATTCAACAAAAAAGTGTCATGTTGACTAATTACTTATAACGTGCAAATTAAAGGGTGTGATATTAACCCAAAAAAATTAAAGCATTGCCACAACTAACTTTAGATAAATATTTCATACAATCTTAAGTTTAATATAACATATGTAGTTAAAATAGTTCTAGACATTTTATACAGATGTTTAAATATATATGAAATTTAATGTCACTTTATTACTATATGGAGGTAAATTTTTTAAGGATGGTCCTAAAAAAATACTAAAATATTAGAATGTAGAGGTTATTCTTATTTATAATTGGTCCCGAGTTGAAACTACAACTTTTTATTATTATAAGGAACTTATTCTTATATAGAGTATTCTTATATACTAATTAGTTGATCAACATTTGTAAAAACTCGTGAGCTCATGATGTTTGAAAAGATTCTGACAAGTTACTTTGTTAAAACTTGCTCAAATACCTTAATTTAATTAAAATCATATCAACCTAATTAATAAATATGATTTATTTTTTAAAGAGAGAGATATGAACTCCATTTCAAAATTAATTACGCATTCACCATCCACATATCCTAATGGTGTTTCTATAAAAAAATAGTATATGTTCAACTTACTAAGACCAAAATAATTAATCAGAAGAATAAAATGGCTAACAACCTAATAATTATAATTCTAATTATAATGTGGGTATCCTACAAAAATATTCTACACTACCAAATATAAGTTGATACCAATTACACCTATGAGTAAGCTAGTCAGCCTAGTGATGATACATGTTGGAATTTAACCAACAATTTCTTAAGTTGAAATATTTCACGTGACTTGTTTTTATAAAAAAAGTAAGCCATGACTAAAGTTGTCAACATAATATGTTTAAGTCCCAAGTTCCAACATTATATAAAGTTATAAACTAGTAGTAGTATTTTATTTTATTTTATTTTATTTTATTTTTTGACAAATTATATAAGATATTGTGTCTTACGTCTTACTACCTTTTAAAATTAAAATCCGGATAAATAGTTCATAAGATCACAGTATCATGTATCTTAACTGCAAGATTATATATTTATTTTTTCTACAAAATATAAATTAATTTCCAAATAATATCCTCAAATTAAATCTATCATCCCAACTCCCAAACAGAATCCAAAAGAATATCTTAGACTAAAACAACACATAAATGAGTTATTATATTAGTAGTGTTTAATTAATAAAGGTGAGAATATGTGTGTGTGTGTGTGTGTGTGTGTGTGTGTGTGTGTGTGTGTGTGTATATATAGAGAGAGAGAGAGAGAGAGAGAAGAATTCCAACAACCAATCGGAAAGCTAAAGCCCTTGACGCGCCGAAACGCAACAATTTTAGGGCTTCTCTTCTGGCTCGCAACCCTTTATAAATATCACACACACACAGGCTGCACGCAAACAACACACTCACTCTCTCTCCGTCGATACATACACAAATTTGTATATATCGGGGGGTTCTAGGGTTTCTTTCGTCGGCGATCTTCTTCATCGATCACCAATGGCGGAGGAGAAGGCTACTCGATCCAAGGGCGTCGTCTCCAAATTCAACGATCAGAAGGGTTACGGCTTTATCCAGCCGGAAGAAGGCAGCGAAGATCTGTTCGTCCATCAAACCGCCATCAAATCGGACGGTTACCGCACCCTGCGCGAGGGCCAGGAGGTCGAGTTCACCATCATCCAAGATGGCGGTAGGACCAAGGCTACTGACGTCACCGCCCCCGGCGGCGGCCCCGTGGACACGACTTCCCGGAGGGGGAATAGCAGCAACAGCCGCGGGGGAGGGTATGGATACGATGATCGGAGGAATGACGGCAATGGGTATGGTTATCGAAGCGGCGGAGGAGGTGGAGGCAGCGGCGGCGGCGCGTGTTTCAACTGTGGGGTGTTTGGGCATATGGCGAGGGATTGTCTTAATGGAGGAGGCGGTGGCGGTGGTGGTGGCGGGGGAAATGGTGGAGGAGGCTGTTACAGCTGTGGAGGGGTTGGACATTTGGCGAGGGAGTGTCCCAGTGGAAATCGTGGCAGCGGAGGCGGAGGCGGAGGCGGTAGTGGAGGCGGGGCTTGTTTTACTTGCGGGGAGCCAGGTCATATGGCGAGGGATTGTGTGCGCGGCGGAGGAGGCGGCGGCGGTTACAGCCGCGGCGGTGGTGGAGGTGGTGGTTTTGGAAGGTTTAGCGGCGGTGGTGGCGGTGGAGGAGGCAAGTGTTTCAACTGTGGGGAGTCTGGACACTTCGCAAGGGAATGCAAAAGCACATCTTGAATGATGTTTTGAATTGACATCTCTTTTTGGTTCTGTTGATGGTTTTGTTTTTGCTTGCGGATGGTTTGCTATGCTGTTATTACGTTTTTTTGCTATGTTTGGCGGGTTTATATACCTATAGAATGTTGCTTATAATGTTCCTCAAATCGCTTTTTTTCATTTTGCTAGAATTGTTTTGTCATGCGATCCACTGATTTGTGAACCCAATATTTTCCCCAGTTGGTTGGCAACTGTATAATATGGTGGTTCGGTTTCTTGGCTTTCTTGGCTTTCTTGGCTTGGGTTTCTTGGCTTTCTTGATCCGTGGTTGATTCATTTTTCTGTTTGGAATGCATTTAATTTCTTATGCAATGCTGAGAAGATAAATTTTGGTCTACTTTTGAACTAGCTTAGGTATTGCTAAGAAGAAAGAATCTTGATCTAAGGGTAATTGTATATGCATATTGTGTTTTGGTTTATATGTTTCTTGTGTGCCCTAAAATCATGTCATGGTCTTTTGACTCTTTGGAGGAAAATAGTTCCTTTGATGCAGGATATATAGTTGAGGATTTATACCAGCATTATGAGTTTCTGCTTAATTTTCGTTGTTGTTTGACGTGTTTGTGGGTGTAGAAACAGAGTAAACATAACTGGGATTTCACTTAATATGGCTAAAGTAGAGTGTCCATGCTCCACAGAAGTTGTGTTTTATATGAATGCTGCTGCTGTTTAATTTTTTTTATTTTTTCTATCTTGGTGTTTCTGTTGGTTCTTGATGATATATTGTTGTGGGAATAGGAGTGGATGTCTAGAGAGTAGAGACAACACTTGCCTATTTAAAAGTGCAGGAGATTGTGATTTTGGCGTTCCATTTCAACTAACGACTTATTTTTGGTGGATGTTGACTTGTTTTTTATTCACTTATATAAAACATTGTTAGTCAATCATTTCATTATATTATAGTGAGGTTCACTGTTTAAATATTTCATCATCCATCATTTCATATTTACAACAAATTCAGTGGGAGAATTATCAAACAAACATAATTTCAATTTCTTACAAAAATCAATACGCTTGCATTGAAAATTGTACTATGTTTTAAGAAAAGGAACATTAGCAGCAAGCATATTTCATTTTTAAAATGCATATTCATGATCAAACATTCTAGGCTTCATCTTGAAGATTTGTATCTTTAGCTATCTTACACATAATTCAACATTTTCCCATTTTTCCTCAATATAGTTTCTTAAATTTTTAATCCAAAATATTTATCATTAGAATGTACTTGGGATAAATTCTTAATTCTCAGCTCATTGTTTTTCTTGTCCTTTCCACTGTCCACGAAATTAAATTTTCTGGTCTCTCTTCTTCATCCTTATCAAGTTTATATCAGTTAAGAAGATAATAAATATTCAGCAGCGCTATCAACAGTGCGATGCATCAAGATTGTCATCAAACGAGCATAATGAAACACAAAAATGTCTTGTGTAGCAGTTTCACCCTGGACTTCCTCTTTATAGCAAGCAAGTGATTGCCTTGAGGTTGAGCATCACCTCCTCCACACCTATCTGCAACATCTTTCTCCTGTCATCATCCTCCTTTTCCCAGGATTTACCATCTAAGCTAAGGCAGCCTTTGCTCGAAACAAGCACCTCGATCCTGCTGGTCACCAGACAAATCTCCATCTTCGGTTTCATCAACCTTCTTATAATGAAGTTCATCAACGATGAATAAGAGACTAACCTGCTTCCTCTGTTTCCAACCATTTCTCAGCAACCAAGATGCTTCAACAAGAACATTCACTACCTCCATCTTCTCATCTTCACATATATACTTCATCTCGAGTAACTGCTCTTTTTCTCAATACTCATAAATACCCTCTTCATCAATCAACAAAATTAATTACATACTTTATATTTGGATTAATTACACTAGATTAAATCCCGTGCAGAAATTTTAATTATGAAAAAATTAAGAAAATCATTATAACATATAATATAATAAATTTGTAACTATTGTGAATTAAAGGATTAAACCCAACCAAAAAATATGGAAAAAAAAATGAAGATTTTAACTTATTTTTTTAATTTCAAATTCAGTTGTGATTACAAATAAAATGCATTGATTTCTACATTATGCAACAATTCACATGTGGGACTTTTGATAAAGTGATTCATAATTAATAATAAAATATTGCTTAATGTAATGAACTTAATAATATAAACTTAGTTTCCAAAATTATAAATAATTTTAGGGAAGGATGGAGTAAATCTCTCACATTGATCCACGTAAGATTTACGGCAGTCCATCATATTTGATCCAATGAAAAATTACTTTTGGTGCTATAAGTATTTGTAAAACATTGCGAACTAGTATGTAATTTTTGAATCTTTTGGACAAAAATGAAAAAGGACAAGCATTAAATAATGGATTGTTATTCACCCCTCAATTTTTTTAGTTTGATTATTATATTTTTTCCACCTAGTTATTGAGGGATATATGCCCTCTTTGTTAGGAAGATGTGTGTTGGCCAGTGGCGGAGCCACATTGGAACAAGGGGGTATACTTGTACCCCCAATTTTTTTTAATTTTTTTTAGTATATATACATAATATATATAATTAATTATCTTTTTTGTTATTGGAGACTATTAACTAAGATCATAAAGATGAAAATTAAAGTAGTGGTTGGGTACTTTAATTGAGATGTGGTGAATAATGTTATCGCAAAAAAAAAGATGGTGAATCATCCATTTAATAACATTAACAATAAAATCATTAATTCGTGACTCTCTATCTTACTCCTCTTTAAATCTTATACATATATAAAAATATAAGAACAAGACATCTACAATTATTTAAGTCTTCAAATATAACTCATAACAATTTCAAAAATACATCAAGATTTTAAATTAAGAAGTGCACAAACAATACTCTCGAGTGATTGATGTTATTTTTTTGAGCAGTGCTATGAGGCCACAATGTGGCCAAGCCACAATTAAGTGAACCGGATTTTATTAAACCGGTTTCAGTTTAAACCGATTTTTTTAAAAAATAAAATTCCAGACTACCTAATATACCCTTTGCCTCCAAAATAATTCTCCCTCCCACCCATAAATGAATTCCTTCTTGTCTTCCCTCCCAATGCTACACAATTTCCCTTCCAAATTTAATCATATTTACCAAAACATTATTAGTACTAATAAATTAATGGTGAAAAATAATATTAATATTATATTGACGGAAAAAAATATATTCAGCTACGAAAAAATATAAAAAAATATTAATAATATATTGAGTTACGAATTCACTATATATTAATAGTATAATAAATCAACCAAAAAATATTAATAATATATGGAGCTACGAAAAAATAAACCGAGTAAGAAAAAAATATTAATAACATAGTGACATAAAAATATCGATGATAAAATATCAATAAAATATTAACGATAAAATATTAATAATATAGTGACGTAAAAAAATATATTGAGCTACGAAAAAATATAAAAAAATATTAATAATATATTGAGTTACGAAATCACATATATTAATAGTATAGTAAATCAACAAAAAAAAATTAATAAAATTAATAATATATGGAGCTACGAAAAAATAAATTGAGTAAGAAAAAAATATTAATAACATAGTGACATAAAAATATCGACGATAAAATATCAATAAAATATTAACGATAAAATATTAATAATATAGTGACGTAAAAAAATATATTGAGCTATGAAAAATATAAAAATATATTAATAATATATTGAGTTACGAAATCACTATATATTAATAGTAAAATAAAAATTAATTTATTTAGTGTATTAATTAAACTCTCGATCCAATTTCCAAATTAAACTCTTGAGATAATCGTTTGAATATTGAGTTCAAATTAAACTCTTGACAATACCGTTAGGCTCCTTTAATTTGGAGCAATCTTCAATAATTGTTACCGTTGCTAATGTAATGAGTATTGATCTATAAGATTACTCTTATCGATAGAAGCTAGCCATAAACCCTAATCTTTAAAAAAAAACTCAAACTCCATGGATATCAACACTAACATTCATGATACTATTATAGATTTGTTTGGAGATAATCCTGCTACAGATGAAAGTCTATCAAATTCACAAAATTCAGAATCTGAATCTGAAGAAGATGGAGAAGCTAGCATGGAGGTTTCCGAAGAACAAGTTTTTGATGAAGAATTTTTAATCGAATGACCTAAAATAAATATGCAATTCCGAAGTAAGGATAATCTCATTGCAGCCTATCAAGCTCACACCAAGCATAAAGGTTTTTCCATTACCATTCAGAGAACAACATGTAAATATATTATGATTTCGTGTCATAGAGGTAGAAATCCTAATGCCTTGAAAGCTTCGCAAAGGATTAACTGTCCTGCTCGAATGAATGCTAATGGCAATTGGAGAATTTCAAGTGTTTCGTCGATCCACAATCATGAACTTGACCCTGCGAACTCGGTTTTTATGGTTGCTCATAGATCTTTGACCGTGAACATGAAGAGGCATCTAGAAAATAATGATATTGCAGGGTTACGAACCTCTAAAAGCATACGAATTTTGCAAGTGTAAGCCGGTGGATCTCAGAATTTAGGAGTGGATAAGTAGAAATTTTGTTGAACAAAGAAAAACGTTGAGACTAGGTGCAGGCGATGCTGAAGCCATTCACAAATTGTTCTTGAGGCTTCAAAAGACCGATCGTAATTTTTTCCATTTGATGGATATTGACGAGAAGGGAAGGCTTAGAAATGTTATGTGGATACATCCTCGTAGCGTGACTGCCTACGAAGAATTTAACGAGGTTGTGAGTTTCGACACAATATATCTCGTCAACAAATACGATATGCCATTCGCAACTGTGGTGGGGATCAATCATCATCACCAATTCATTCTTCTAGATTGTGCTTTGTTGTCGAAGGAAAACAGTGAGTCCTTCAAATGGTTTTGGAGTAATTGGTTGGAAGCTATGGAGAATATTGTGCCTACGGCTATATTGACGGATCAATGTGATGGTATTAAGAATGCTTTGAAAGAGGTAATGCCCGACACCATTCACCGTCTTTGCATTTGGCATATTCTTTCAAAGGTCCCAACAAAATTCAAGGCCGCGGTTGATCCTAAAGAAGCTGGGAGAGAATTTACCGAGTTGATATACGAAAGCATTATTATCCCTGAATTGGAGTTGAGGTGGAATGAATTTATTGAGAAGCACAACCTACATGAAAATAGGTGGCTTTCAAATTTGTGGGATGTAAGGGAAAGTTGGATCCCCGTGTACTTGAACCATATTTTTTGGGCCGGTTGTAAATCTACCCAAAGAAGCGAGTCGATGCATTCTTTCTTCGATAACTACATTCATTCAAGAAGCTCATTGAAACAATTTGTTGAGCAATATGAAATTGCGGTTTGTGATAAGGTGTGGAGTGAAATGCGAGCCGACTATGATTCTAAGACAAGGGTAATAAAGTGTATTTCCATTTTTAAATGGGAAGAACAATTTCAAAAGATCTACACCAACACAATATTTCAGCTTGTTCAAGATGAAATCAAAGGGATGTGAGTTTGTGACATTACGAATGTGGCTATTGTTAGGGAAGATGTTGAAAAATTTGAAGTGGTTGATAGTGGTATGATGAGCAAATATCACAAGCAATTTACATTCACGGTGGAGTATAGACCTAAAGGAGAATATCTAGATTGTGATTGTAAGAAGTTTAATTCGAAGGGGATACTTTGCCGCCATTTATTTAAGGTGTTGGTGAAAAAGAATATTGATTCGGTTAATGAGAGATATCTAATGAGAAGATGGAGGAAGGATGTTTATAGGCGACACTCAAGTATTTGTTTTGCAGGTGGTTATCCTCACATGATGAAGGAATATTCAATGTATCAAGATGTGGAGAAGGTGTTTCAAGAATGCACGGATAAGTCGTATCAAGATGAATCTAAAATGAATTTCATCAAGGAAACCCTTAAAGAATGTAGTGCTAAACTCGATAAGATGAATAGTACTAGTGTTGCCATCGAAGGAGAAGGAGAAGAAGCTCGCCATAGTCCTGTCTTGGATCCGGAGCAAATTAATCGTAAAGGAAGGCCAAAAAAGAACCGGGTCAAATCGATCCATGATATCTAAAGGATAAACAAAAGAGCAAGACGACGGAAAAACCGAAGAAGAAGAAGAAGAAGAAGAAGAAGAAGAAGAAGAAGAAGAAGAAGAAGAAGAAGAAGAAGAAGAAGAAGAAGAAGAAGAGTAGTTGAAATTTGCAATTGTGTTTCAATTCGTTTATATTTAATTGTATTTGTTAATGTGTTTCGGTGATATTTAATTGATGTTTTAATTCAATTCACTTCAATTGAGTTCACTAATTTAATTAATTAATTAAGTATTAATTTGAATATTTTTGAAATATATTGATACACTTTCAATACAGAAAATATTAAGAATATACCGATAATACTAGAGATATATTGGAAATGTATTGATACACTTTCAATACATTTATAGTCAGATTACGTAAATAAATTTTATTGGAACTGAATTAGATTATAGTCAAATTGAACGATTTACTAATTGGAAAAAAAATGCAGATAATATTAAGAATAACACAAAAAAATTCAAATAATATTATGTATACAAATAATATACAAAAAAATACCGAAAAAAATGCTAGAGATAAAAAAAAAATTGTCATAAATGCCAGACCTTATTCAATCAGGCCCAGTTCAAGTATATTTAGGCCCAGAAGCTGTGAAGTGTGTCTATGTTAGTGGGATCAGACCCCATACATTGCCAACTAACCCTGACATAAGATATAATATATAGAAGAGTAACTTTTGATATTTTTCCGATGTGGGATACGTGGTTAATGCTTTCTCAAGAAGTTTCCCAACCAGTTTCTCAAGTATTTTCTATATCAATTAATTATGTTCTAATTTTAATACTTTGGAAATATATTGACCAATTCCAATTAAATTATAGTTAAATTACGTAAATATAGCCATATTACGTCCCAAATTACGTTCCATAATTATAGTCCGAATTTAAGTATTTTTACCAAAAATATTTACACCCCATAATATACAGTGAGGGTTTAAGTATTTTTACCAAAAAACTATGGCTCAAAATAAGAAGTTCACCATATATATACCGAATTAAACTGAACTGAATATACGGTTCATTTTGATTTATATTCCAAAAATATAAAAAATTACAGAAACATAATTTTAATCGATATGATCCAAGCGAGCTCGGAGGACCGCCAACCTTGCCTCCATACACTCTATCTTGACTTTTTCCATCTCGATTGCGTGCTTTAATTGTTGTTTTTTTATCATAGCAAGAGCTTCTCGATGGAATCGATCATTTTCATACTATAAATATTAAATAAAACAACCATTAAATTAGATCAACAAATTAAAATATCACTAATCTACAATGACAAATTTTCTAAAAAAAAAAAAGATAATACCAATTGGTCTAAAATCAATTCATTCAAACATTCATCCGCTTTTGATTTGGCTTGAATGGCTTTGCCAAACCTTTCAAATTCCTTGGCAAACTATTAAAAAAAAACAATCAAAATATAAAAATCGATGATAAAACCATACATGCAAATAAAAAAAACCAACATGCCTTTTCGATTTCATCTTCCGTGATACTTTTAATCCTCTTCGACGATGATGTGCTTCCATCTTCGTTCGATCTTTTTGCAGACTCCATATACAGTTTTTTCGAAGGAGAAGAGAGTGTTGAAGGTGTAGAAAGAAGTAGGAGAGAAAGTAGGAGACATGACTCTTTGATATAATCTCTATTGAATTGTGATAATTTCACTCATTAAATATTGTGTATAAATAACTTGAGAAGTTGGAGTTGCAAGGCTTTGTGTCTTTTCAATTCAATCCAATTCAAATTAATATTTCATTTTCAATTTTTTCAATTTAAAAAAAAATAAATAACTTCGTATTAATATTTTATTTTCAATTTTTTTAAATTTTAAAAGTAATAAGTAAATTCAAACAATATTAAATTAGTTTTTATTAATATTTGTGCGAGTTTTTCTACACTATATCAAACAATAGTAAAAATTAAAAAAAAAACTGAATTTTTTGGTTTAGGGTTTTGTAGCATTAATGAGATTAATGAATTGATGGTTGTGTGTAAAATGGAACAAAGAGTAGTCACCAAACACTTCTCAATAAACCATACTCAATAGTAATATTTTATTTTCAATTTTTGCAATCTTAAAAAAATCCGTATTAATATTTTATTTTTAATTTTTTTTTTACTTTTAAAAGTAATCAGTAAATTCAAACAACAATTAATGAGTTGTGATGATTACATTCATTAAATATTGTGTATACATTACTTGATAAGTTGGAGTTGCAAGGCTTTGTGTCTTTTCAATTCAATCCAATTCAAATTAATATTTCATTTTTAAATTTGTCAATTTTAAAAAGAATAAATAAATCCGTATTAATTTTTTATTTTCAATTTTTTTAATTTTAAAAGTAATAAGTAAATTTAAACAATATTAAATTAGTTTTTATTAATATTTGTGCGAGTTTTTCTACACTATATCAAACAACAGTAAAAAAAAATGAATTTTTTGGTTTAAGGTTTTGTAGCATTAATGAGATTAATGAATTGATGGTTGTGTATAAAATGGAACAAAGAGTAGTCACCAAACACTTCTCAATAAACCCTACTCAATAGTAATATTTTATTTTCATTTTTTGCAATCTTAAAAAAAAATCCGTATTAATATTTTATTTTCAATTTTTTTTTATTTTAAAAGTAATTGGTAAATTCAAACAACAATTAATGAGTTGTGATGATTACATTCATTAAATATTGTGTATACATTACTTGATAAGTTGGAGTTGCAAGGCTTTGTGTCTTTTCAATTCAATCCAATTCAAATTAATATTTCATTTTTAAATTTTTCAATTTTAAAAAGAATAAATAAATCCGTATTAATTTTTTATTTTCAATTTTTTTAATTTTAAAAGTAATAAGTAAATTTAAACAATATTAAATTAGTTTTTATTAATATTTGTGCGAGTTTTTCTACACTATATCAAACAATAGTAAAAAAAATTTGAATTATTTGGTTTAGGGTTCTGTAGCATTAATAAGATTAATGAATTGATGGTTGTGTGTAAAATGGAAAAAAGAGTAGTCACCACACTTCTCAATAAACCCTACTCAATAGTAATTTTTTATTTTCAATTTTTGCAATCTTAAAAAAAAAATCTGTATTAATATTTTATTTTCAATTTTTTTTTAATTTTAAAAGTAATCGGTAAATTCAAACAACAATTAATGAGTTGTGATGATTACATTCATTAAATATTGTGTATACATTACTTGATAAGTTGGAGTTGCAAGGCTTTGTGTCTTTTCAATTCAATCCAATTCAAATTAATATTTTATTTTCAATTTTTTCAATTTTAAAAAGAATAAATAAATCCGAATTAATTTTTTATTTTCAATTTTTTTTATTTTAAAAGTAATAAGTAAATTCAAACAACATTAAATTAGTTTTTATAAATATTTTTGCGAGTTTTTCTACACTATATCAAACAATAGTAAATAAAACAAAAAAAAATGTGAATTTTTTGGTTTAGGATTTTATAACATTAATGAGATTAATGAATGATGGTTGTGTGTAAAATGGAACAAAGAGTAATCACCTCACACTTCTCAATAAACCCTACTCAATAGTAATCATTCATCCTAAACCCTACATTCACTATATAATATTAATTAATTGAACAATTTAAAAATTCAGTTCTTAATTTTTTTTAATTATACGTTAAAATATTTTTCGAATAATATTATGGAATTATCCATGTTGCAACATGCAGAGGTGTTTTGGTTACTAGTATTTTCATGCCTTCAATGAAGAACTCTATTTAATTTTATATAAGTAGCTAGTTGTAATTGTAATTTCATAATCTAAAAAAAAATAAAAAAAATCACCACAATCATGTCTTGATCCAAATCTGATGAGGCCGTGTTTGTTAGTTTCTTACGTCTAAGAATTGGGTTTGTTGATCTTTCTCACTCACCGAGCACTGCATTGACCATGGATTTACCCGCGAGGTTGATGTCTGGTGCTCGGTATCGTCATTTTAGGACCATCGAACTGGTCAATAAATTGGAAGAATTGAAGGAGCTATTTTATTCATTCGAAAAATTCAAAATGCTGTCGGGGATCACCTACGATGAAGATAGCAACTGTGTCACAACCACTGATGCATATTTCAGTCTTTTTAGCGATATTAGCTATGTAGGTAAACAGTACCGAATAATAAGATTATTCTTATTATGACATTAATTTGCATATATTCTCACAACAGGAAGGAGATATGCATAGAGACTTTCAACTGAATGGAATGCTGGAGTATCGAGGAATTCGTGACATTGTTCAGATTGAAGGCGTTATGAAGCTTGATTTTGAGAGTTTAGTCAATAGGTTTGCTTGACGACTTTAAGTTTGTTGTTTTGGTGTGTACTTAACTAAGTTTGTTAGTATTAAGTAATATGTACTTTTTTTAAATAAATTATATATCTATATAAATTATCTTTTATTGTTTTTATTTTTATTGGAGTCTACATAAACACAAATAATTAGAAGAATCCAATAATTTTTTATTACAATTAATACTAATCCATTAATTAATAATTTTTTATTAAAATTAATACTAATCCATTAATCAAACAATAGTTCATTCAAATCTTATTTAACTTTTATTCCGAACAAAATGAAAAAGACTGGAATTAATAATATGGTGCACAATATTAAATTTCTATAATTAGTACGGTTAAGCTGCAAAGGAACCCAAACAGAAAATCTATGGCATCCATAAAATCTGTTAAGCCACAAAGGAAGCTAACCAGTCGAAATTCACACCGCCGAAACCACCGTCGCCATCCATGATCTCACGAAGTTCTTCAATGTAGGGCATTCCATGCAGCCTAAATTCCCTCCACCACGGACTCTCCTATCCTCATAAAATGCCATAAATCAAAATAATTGTTTTAGGGTAGTAAAATTAAAATGTGCAAAATAAATTATACTTACATTCTGTCCCACTCGGTCGAAATACTCGTCGCTCACACTGACTAGGTTTAAGCTTTCATTGTACTGGATTCCTGGCTGCCGTTTGAAACGCTCGAAACTCTATATCTTCTCCTTTAACTCGTTCAATTTCAGCACCATTAGGATCAATCGAACTTTCCGATTAAGTACTCTCGACATCATCATTGAAATATCCTCCAGAGCATCTGCAACCTCGTAGTTGTCAGATACATCCACGGTCCCAACTCGATAGTGCAAAAGATCAATAAAAAATTCCTCGGTGTTTCGTGACCAATTCATTTTATTTTTGTAGGAAGACTTTTTTTTGGAAGATAAAGAGAGAAGTTGAATAGTTGTATTAGATAAAAGAGTGCTTTTATGGTTGGATTAGATTTTCAGTAATTTCAAACTCGTAAATTTGAATAAGAGAACCTCCTACAATGATTCTAAACTAAAAAAAAGAATAATGAAAAAATAAATTTTCATAAAAAAAAATGTTTGGGCCGGATTTATAATTTCTACTGAGGCCCATAGTACGTAGCAGAATCCAAGCCCAGATATTAGAATGTATGCATTGATGTTAGTGGGATCCGACCCCTAACAAGGACAACAGGTGGTGTAAGACTCATTAATATACACCAGCTTTGTTTCTTGCATTTGTTCGATGTGGGATGAATGCAAAACCCAGAATTGCATTAGCATGAGTATCAAGGCAAAACTCCACTTTCCCTTCTTTGACATAAATGCGGTGTGCTTCTCAAAAATTTTACCCGAAAATTTAAAAATAATACAACCTAAATTTGAAATATTTACCCCGCATATTTCAAACTTTTAATCGAAAATCTTAACATTAAAATTTCATTTCCCCTTTCTAAAAAATTTAAACCGAAATTTGAAAATTTTAAAGGGATGAAACCTCAGAATATTTTCATATTCTATTTTCCAAAATTACTACTATAGTAGTCACATTACTACTATAGTAGTCAAATTTTACCAAAAATCAAGCGATTGTATGAAAATTAATCGATTGTACCAAAATTAATTGATTTTACCAAAATTACTCGACTGTACCAAAATTATACCAAATTAATCGATTTTACTAAAATTAAACGATTGTATTAAAATTACAAGAATAATCGATTGCTACTATACTCACAAGAATAGTACTGCTATAGTCCCAAAATTGATATAACATGCCTAATTGGAATTCCAATTACAAAGTTACTACTATATTCACCTAATTACTACTATAGTACCAAAATTAGTATTATAGTCCTAAAAATTCATACTATAGTCACAAAGTTGCTACTATACTCACAAGAATAGTACTACTATAGTCCCAAAATTGATATAACATGCCTAATTGAAATTCCAATTGCAAAGTTACTACTATACTCACAAGAATAGTACTACTATAGTACCAAAATTGATATAACATGTTGTAACATGTTGTAGAGACCTTTTTCCGCTTAAGGCCCAAAACTAAGGCCCGTAAAGAGGTCAAAGGCTTGAGAGCCGAAATCAAGAGGTCGAAACCTTAATCGAGGTCGACGTCTCGAGGTACAGAGGTCCAGAGGCTTCGAGGTCTAGAGGCCTCGAGGTCGACGTCTCGAAATGGGGAGGTCCAGAGGCCTCGAGGTCGATGTCCTGAGGTCCAGAAGCCTCAAGGTCCGGAGGCCTCGACCAAGTTCGAACAAGACTCTTAAAGAAGACCAAGTCAAACATGTCCGTTGAAGATAACTGAGACCCAGTCAAAACCCTAAAAGGGATAGAAAGGATCCCTTGAAAAGAGAAAATTGGTTAAACCTTTATCTATATATACGTCTCTTTAATAATGAGAGAAAAAGGAGAGCATCTATTATACAAACACTACACAATCATTCAATTCTAGGGCTTGATTCCTCTACCTTACTTACTGTTTTATTCATCTATTTTTCCTAGTCTCGATTCTGACTTGAGTGTCGGAGAGCGAACGAACGCCACCCCTCTGGCGTTCTTCGCTATAACGTTCTTTCGTTTTATCTTTGTTTCGTAGATCAATGGAGCCCGGATCCAAACGAAATTAATTGTGGAATTTTTGCATCTACAATTTGGCGCCCACCGTGGGCCTCCGATCGATACTACAAGAGAATGATGACTCATGTCAGTAGCCGAAATAACGTGTTAATAACCACCTCTTCTCTCCGGTGACTGATAACGAAGGTTGAGGGTTGCAGGAGCACTTCCATTATAAGGAATAGCCTCTTTGCTCACGGTGACTCTCAATTCACGGCGACGAGAATTTTTGCAGATCCGAATAGTACCTTCAGAGACCTACGGCGTTGCAATCGTGAAGCCCCTCACGATTTGCAACAGTTGACTCACTACGGTGGCTAGGGTTCAGAGGTTGGGTTATGGTGGCGGCTAGGGTTCAGCTTACTCCTACCACTCCGGCGGCCTCCACCAACGCCGATGATCTCTAAGCTCCGACAACCCCCAGTTGATGCCTCTCTTGGGATGAAGTTACAATCACTCCCTCATGCGACTGAATCAAACGCGCACCTATCTAGGTGTATTTTTCCATTTATGTATGCTTGCCTCATTAAATTGACTGCTATAATTTCTCGGAGTAATTAAGTGCTTATAATGAATAAAGAAACTGGGAAAGCTTATCCGATGATTATCGAAATATGGAAGCGGATGCTATTTATGCTTTTTGCTATATTAAGTCTGAGTTGGTGGTAATTGTCAGTTGCTTGATTAAAATATATCTGGATAAAATGGCTTTCCGACGTTGATCAAAAAAGGCTGGCCGACTGAAGTGAAGTACTATGTAGTCTATTGCATGAATAAAAAAATAATTTCTCCCCGAAAAAGTGGAGTCAACTATAGTTGTTACTCTGCTATTGATTTTCTTGCTGCTAACATGCCTATTTGTTCCACATCATGCTGGTATGGCGTGAAGGTCGTATGCAATCCTTATCTTAATTATTAATCAAATTTGGAGTTCAAAGCATTGCCTTGTGAATAAAAACAAAAACTAGTGCTTATGTGTCCAAGTATTGAATGAAAAGAGCCACTGCTTTGTCTTTTTCTAAGGTCTGCTACATGCTCTCTAATGCCTTTTCCTTTCAATTTGTGATGTTGTAATATATGTATAACTCCAGTTATGTGATATCTGCTCTTGTTTGGTTTTTAATGAATAAATTCATTCCAATATATCAGGGGTTTAAATTTTGCAGCGACTATGCCTCTCAGCATTTGTCATATGACTACCTGCTCTAAACTATCTTAAATGCAATCATTCGTTTTGGGTTGGACAGGCCTCGAACATGTTGAATATTTTGACCATCTGCTCTAAATGCTATTTGCACTCTTAAGCTCCTGCCGTATAGTTGTGGATTAATTTTATTGTTCTTCGTTCATCTCTTGTTCTTCGTTCATCTCTGTTTTTGAGCATTTAAGAACTGAATCTATATCTGCTCTTGATTGAACTCACTGCTCCTTATGAATTCATTATGAATTTTGTTGCTATTCTACTCACTCCAAAACATGTTAATAAGTATGAGTTCTTTCAATGTAGTACATATGCATGTAGTAGTCTGTTAGCTCCTGCAATTGGGCTGCATCTGTGGTAAATATATATATATGTGAAATATCTGCATTATTTCGATGCTAGGCTTCTTTAAAATGCTCTTATGTAAAAAATACTTGGCCTTAAGTGTTTCAAATGTATAAAAGATAGCAGAACCGTTATCGATCTACTGCTAAAATGCATCTAATGTTTTCTGCTAATTTTGAGTGTTTGCATCTGTTTTTAGGCACGAGGAATCTCGAGTTTCAATGTTTCAATATTTCTGCAACCATAATCATATATAAAAAAAAAAGAGGAAAGATTCTGCTAATCCTCCCAAAAATTAAAAGATCCACTACCAAAAGCCAACTAAGGTTTCTGGGATCTCCCATGGCAGCGAAGATGTTCTTACACGAATGGTACTGCAGTCTAAGGATCACAGAACTCCGCCCAGTTCGAGGAATAACCCTCCCACTCACAGAGGCTTTGATTTCGACCACCCACAACACTCCAGCCGGCGGTATCTAGGATTTTTCAGGCGATGTGAATCCAGCAATATTCAAGCCTAATTAGCTGAAGTTGAAATCAACACATGCTCAACCGGCTGCCTCCTGCAATTAAAGCTAAAGCACACTCATTAAGTCCACTGACTTGTTCAAAATGATCTACATATAAGCCCAAGTTGTTAGCATGCTACCTACTCTCCGATGCTCATGTTAGCATGCTCTCCGCTGCCCTAATATCGTTTTCCTTTGAAGAGTGATGTCTCTATCTCTGCGAATGAATAACTAAAATCTACCAAAATGTACAGGTATTATGGTCACTGTTATGTTTGTGGCTGCTCTTTTCTCTTAAAGTCTGCAAAGTGTTAACTTAGTTGAAACTACCCCCTCTCATGAGATTTAACTACATTAAATTTGCAGCACTCTATTGCATGTTGTTGATTTGCACCTAAAAGCATGAAAAATCTGAAAGGGGTTCTTAAAGTTTATATTATATACTTGTTGCATTGTAATTATGGTAAAAAGGGTAGAATCTGCTGAACTTGCTGTTACTGATAATCTGCTCATTTGACTTGATTTATACTTAAATTTCATTGAATTTGAGTTGGTAGATTTTAGAGTTCTGTTCCTCAGCCAGTTTTTCTTGTTTTAGCAAGGAAACATTATTGCAATGCTCTGATTAACGCTCATGTCATTGTCTTGTTTCTGTAATGCAACTTTCCCAATTGGTTTCCCTTGAAATTGGGACTAAAAAGAGAGAGTATTAACTGAAAACATTACTATTGTACTCTATGTCGAGTATTAGTATTCCCTTTATATCCCTACTTACTATCTGCCATGCTTCTATGTTTCCGCTAAAAGGATACTTGTGAAATATAAAAGGAATTCCTTGTATACATGCCAAACTGAATTTCTATGCTTTTAGGCAGGAGAAATCTTGAGTTTCGATATTCTACTATTTCCGCAGCAAAAATTATATATTCTTCGCCTCTCCATCAGTTAGTTGCTCATTCTTTACGCTGGATTTTGTAAACTGCAAATTTATCTTAATGACTACTCGGTTCTACCGTTGTGAATATAAAAGCTTGCAGATTTCATCAAAGCCTTTACATTGGCCGCCGAAGCCTCGGCTTATTTAGCTCGCATATTGAAGTACTATGTTCAAAATAAGGGGCTTGCTCTCAGAGCCTTGAGCTCCCCCGGACTCACCTTCGAGTTTGGAGCTCCCCCGAGGCTTGCTCTCAGAGCCTTGAGCTCCCCCGGACTCGCCTTCGAGTCTGGAGCTCCCCCGAGGCTTGCTCTTATAGCCTTGAGCTCCTCCGGACTCGCCTTCGAGTCTGGAGCTCCCCCAAGGCTTGCTCTCAAAGCCTTAAGCTCCCCAAGACCAGCCTTCAAGTCTGGAGCTTCACAAGGCCTGCTTTCGCGGCCTTAAATTCTTTTTAGGTCTACTTTCAAGACCTTGGCATCATTTCAGGCCTGCTTTCACGGCCTTCATTAGAGGCTTGCTCTTAAAGCCTCGAGCTCCCTCGGGACCTGCCTTCAGGTCTGGAACTCCACTAGGTCTGCTCTCATGACCTCAGAGGCTCCCCCAGGACCTACTTTCAGGTTTGGAGCTCCTCAAGGTAAGTCTTCACGATCTTGATAAAGTCTCTCAAAATTTTACTTCCGAGTACGCCTCCGAAGCTATTATAGAATCAGTATCTAAGCCTAGGGCTGAATCGGAATAACGACCGGCGAACATCGACATTCATTACCCGATCCTTGAAATTCAAGAATCAAGTAATGAGGAGCTAATTGTAGAGGCCTTTTTCCGCTTAAGGCCCAAAATTAAGGCCCGTAAAGAGGTCAAAGGCTTGAGATCCGAAATCAAGAGGTCGAAACCTTAATCGAGGTTGACGTCTCGAGGTACAGAGGTCCAGAGGCTTCGAGGTCTAGAGGCCTCGAGGTCGACGTCTCGAAATGGGGAGGTCCAGAGGCCTCGAGGTCGATGTCCTGAGGTCCAGAAGCCTCAAGGTCCGGAGGCCTCGACCAAGTTCAAACAAGACTCTTAAAGAAGACCAAGTCAAACATATCCGTTGAAGATAACTGAGACCCAGTCAAAACCCTAAAAGGGATAGAAAGGATCCCTTGAAAAGGGAAAATTGGTTAAACCTTTATCTATATATACGTCCCTTTTATAATGAGAGAAAAATGAGAGCATCTATTATAAAAACACTACACAATCATTCAATTCTAGGGCTTGATTCCTCTACCTTACTTACTGTTTTATTCATCTATTTTTCCTAGTCTCGATTCTGACTTGAGCGTCGGAGAGCAAACGAACGCCACCCCTCTGGCGTTCTTCGCTCTAACGTTCTTTCGTTTTATCTTTGTTTCGTAGATCGACGGAGCCCGGATCCAGACGAAATTAATTGTGGAATTTTTGCATCTACACATGCCTAATTGGAATTCCAATTACAAAGTTACTACTCTATTCACCTAATTACTACTATATTACCAAAATTAGTATTATAGTCATAAAAATTCATACTATAGTCACAAAGCTGCTACTATACTTACAAGAATAGTACTACTATAGTCCCAAAATTGATATAACATGCCTAATTGAAATTTCAATTGCAAAGTTACTACTCTATTCACATAATTACTACTATAGTACCAAAATTAGTATTATAGTCCTAAAAATTCATACTATAGTAAAAAAGTTGCTACTATACTCACAAGAATAGTACTATTATAGTCCCAAAATTGATATAACATGACTAATATATTAGAATTCTAATTGTAAAGTTACTACTATACTTACAAGAATAGTACTACTATAGTCCCAAAATTGATATAACATGCCTAATTGGAATTCCAATAGCAAAGTTACTACTCTATTCACCCAATTACTACTATAGTACCAAAATTAGTATTATAGTCCTAAAAATTCATACTATAGTCACAAAGTTGCTACTATACTCACAAGAATAGTACTACTATAGTCCCAAAATTTATATAACATGACTAATTGGAATTCCAATTGCAAAGTTACTACTATACTCACAAGAATAGTACTGCTTTAGTCCCAAAATTGATATAACATGCCTAATTGGAATTCCAATTGCAAAGTTACTACTCTATTCACCTAATTACTACTATAGTACCAAAATTAGTATTATAGTCCTAAAAATTCATACTATAGTCACAAAGTTGCTACTATACTCACAAGAATAGTACTACTATAGTCCCAAAATTGATATAACATGACTAATTGGAATTTCAATTGTAAAGTTACTACTATAATCACAAGATTAGTACTACTATAGTACCAAAATTGATATAACATGATTAATTGGAATTCCAATTACAAAGTGACTACTCTATTCACCTAATTACTACTATAGGCCCAAAATTAGTATTATAGTCCTAAAAATTCGAACGAAATGATATATATAAAATTAGTACTATAGTCATGAAAATTAATGTAACACAACTAATTAGAAATTAAATTACAAGATTTGTACTATAATCAAATTCGAACAATTTGATATGTATTATAATAGTACTATATTCATGAAACAGCAATATTGTATTATACGACTACAATACTTATTTTTTTAAAAATTACTACTATAATCAAAAAATTGTTATAATATTAAATTTATTTTCCAATTATAATATTAATTACATTTATTTCTGAATTATTTCATTAATTATTTTAACATATAGACTATAGTATCATATATGATTATTTTGTTCGAAGCATATTTTGTTCCAAACAATTTGTTCAAATTACATCGTTCTAAATATTTTGTTCAAATATTTTGCTCGTATAGTATAACATAATTTTGAAAGAATAAGGCATGTCTCAATATTAATTGAACTTGCATTTTCAATAAAAACATAATCATTGAAATTGCTAGAATATCAATGCAAAAACTAATCATTATCTTCTTTACCATAAATGAGTTGTGCTTCTCAAAAATACTAGCCGAAATGTGAAAGGTTTATACACCAAAATTTTGATTTTTTTGGTCAGAAATATGCATGCCTATTTTGCATCTTTATATAGGGATGAATCTTCTCCATATTACACTATCACTATTCTAAACTTCAAACAATCCAGATTCAAAGATGAAATATGTGATAAAGCCATCAAACTCAAGCAAAAAATGGAACAAATACTCCCTCCACAAAGTCACCAAAACTACTCCTACCAAAAAGGCCACTCCAAAGAAGGTTACTCCAAAAAAGCCGACGAACACCCCTACCAAGCCGCCGATGACCACTCCTACCAAGACGGCTTCAATGACTCTTCCCATGGCGTCCCCAACTACGACGCCAACAAAAAAAATTTCTCTCCTATTCAACGCATGCAGTTAACGTCTGAATGGAGTGTGCCACCCTCACCAAAGAGTCTTGATATATTATATAAAAATTTGAAGGAAGAGCACAACAACTTGAAAGGAGAGGTCAATCACCTCTTGCATCGCATGGTGGCTTTTTCAAACGATGACATGGTGAGGGACTTGATTCTCGAGGCTGGCCCTCTTACTAAGCTGTATGAGATTTTTCTACAACTCAAGAATCATGCAGAAGAAGACTCTTCCAAGCGTGGAGGCGAAACGAGTACTTTCAACCATGTTCCCATCATCATCAAAGACTCGGAAAGCAACACCAAGAATTGATCTTCTATGATGTTGTTTTCTTCCGTTTTTTTAAAATGTTATGTGTTGTTTTTTCCTTTTTTTTTATGTTGTATCGCCGACAATTGCCGGCGTTTAGGGTTTAAAAAATCCTAAACATTATCAATCTATCTATTATCCTTTTTAATTTGTTGCGTCTTTGTCTATACCCTATGCATACTCTTAAATAGTACATTAAGAATAATTAAATAATTAAAAAATGTTAACAAATTATATTACAATTTAATTATATTACAAAATTTATTCAAACTTATATTACAATTCATTAATTATATTACGAAATTTACACAACATTCTCGAATCTATACTTTCATTTTTTTTTGTTTTGGCTAATACACCAAATTCACGCTAATCTATAACAATTGATGTATATATTCTTTAAAAATTAATTAAAATAAAGCATACACCCAAACTTAAACACAACAAAAATATCTTTGATTTAATAAAATCTTTGATATAAGCAAATATTTGATTTAATCTTTTGATTCAATCGAATTGACGAAAATCTTGGATTTAATTAAATTTTTGATATACGAAAATATTTTTCAAGTGTAGTAGTCGCCTCAACTTATTACTTGAAATATTTCAAGAATCAAAATTGTGATTCTCGTCCTACGAATATACGGAGATAGAAAATTTTACTAAAGTTTTAGAAAAATATAAGTGAATTACATTTACTGTGAATTAGAAAATTTTAGAAAGATATAAGTATTTACACAAAAGGAGTATTTGATTTAAAAGAGTTCGATTAATAGGCTTAATTAGAGTATGAAATTCAATAAAATTGATGAAAATCTTTGATTTAATCAAATCTTTGATATACAAAAATATTTTTCAAGTTTGTTAGCCGCCTCAACTAAAAAAATTGTAGTATTTCAAAAATTAAAAATTGTCATTCTAAAAAATCAAACTTAATTGCCCCTCCCAATCCAATGAAACCAAAAATCCGAAACCCTAAAAAATCAAACTTCAAGGACTAAAAAATTCTTTTGGAATAATGCGATAAACCATCAAGGTGATATTCAAATACATTCAATATCATAACTTAGCGTTACGAATCGAGAACAAACAAATATTACATATGGAGCACACGAACTAATGGAGTACAAAAATTGATATTACATATGGAGCACAAACTTGATCTATACAAGCTATTTCTAACGCCAAGAACTAAAGGAGCACAATCTTCGAATATTCCAGATCTCTAAAGTCAAGAAATCACGTTGAAAAAATCCCAGGTTCTATACCTTCGAATATAACAAAAAAGATTTCTTTGCTCGATCTTATTTTAATGACGATGGTGATGGTGGTGTGGAAATATTTATATTATAGATGGTAAAATGGGAAAAAAATGGAAGAGAGGTGAACGAGAATGAAGATGAAGGGGATGAGAGAGAAATAATTAAGATGACCGAAAATGAAGATGAATAGATTAAGTAATAATCAATTAATTAATTAATTTTAGTCGAGATGATGAGAGAGGAATAATTTTGAATTTCAAACTCAAATTAGCATTCTCTCACTAGATTAGGAGGGAAAGGGTAATAGTGTAAAAGGCAATATAGGCGTAATTAAGTTAATGATTAAAGAATATAAATGATGCAATTACCCTATTTACCCTTTGTGGCCAAATCACATTGTGGCCTGGTAGCTTTATCGTATTTTTTTTCTTCCATTCTTGATTTTTTATATGTATATTATTAATTAAATTTCTTAATTCTTATTTATGTTTAGTGTCGCTTACATATTTATTTATTTATTGCCTAATTAAAATTTCAATTAAATTAGGGATTTGTGTTTAAATGAAAATTTTGAGTTATGTGCATACGATTTGAATTTTACAGGTATGAAAGTGATTTGATTTTGAATTGAAGTTTGGACTTATATATTTAAAATTAAGAATAATAATTTGAATTTAAGTTAATGATTAAAGAATATAAATGATGCAATTACCCTATTTACCCTTTGTGGCCAAATCACATTGTGGCCTGGTAGCTTTATCGTATTTTTTTTCTTCCATTCTTGATTTTTTATATGTATATTATTAATTAAATTTCTTAATTCTTATTTATGTTTAGTGTCGCTTACATATTTATTTATTTATTGCCTAATTAAAATTTCAATTAAATTAGGGATTTGTGTTTAAATGAAAATTTTGAGTTATGTGCATACGATTTGAATTTTACAGGTATGAAAGTGATTTGATTTTGAATTGAAGTTTGGACTTATATATTTAAAATTAAGAATAATAATTTGAATTAAAGATTTTAAATTCTAAAGACTATTTATTTATACATTTTTATATATCGTACCCCCAATTTTAAAATTCTAGATCCGCCACTGGTGTTGGGGTCAACTTATAGAACATAAATTATATCAATTTAGAAAAGAGAAATTATCAATTCATTGTGTGAAAAATTAAAATTATCAATTCATGACTTCTAAGATTATGAATTGTGCTTTTTTCAATGATTTTAATAAAATTTTATTAAATTTAATAGATAATTAATAATTATTTTTTGTTGAAAATCAATATAAAAATAATTTAAAGATAAAAATATATGACTTTTGGAGTTTTGAATTAATAATTTTCTTATTTCCAGTGGCCAAATGACATTAATAAAGTATTATGTATTGTCAGTCGAATTTGAGTTTAAATGATTTATGGGAATGATTAAAGTAGTACTTTATTTTTTTTACGAGGAAGTGAAAGATATAATTTATCTAATGGGTAAAGTAGCGAGGTGTGATCACAATTATCAAAATCTAACGAAGAAAAAGAATTTATGGATGTGTATCTGGATTTTGGGCTTCTAGAGAACGACTTAAGATATATATCGGGGATCGGTTAAAATGAAAACTTATCTTTATGTAGAAATTATGAACTAATATTCATCCAATTATTTAATCTCTATTCTCAAGATTAATTTAAATATATGGTGTAAAAATCTCTAAAATATCAAATCTCATATTTTATAGAATTTCCTTTCTTGATGCAATATATTATGGTTTTTTTCTTTCTACTTAACTAAAAATTTCACCCGTCTTTACAAGCAAATCATTAATTTCATTTTTTAATTTATTCTCTAATCTCTACTAATAATATACTTATTTTTCAATTTTAAAAATAAACAACAAGAATGAGTTTGTATATATATTAGTATCAGTTGCATATTAGCAATTTTTATATATCACATCATTATTATAATATTAGTTACAATATTAGTATGTATTTTTATTTGATCAATCTCTTCCACACACAATTTCATGTTATTAGCAACATTTATATATCATATTAGCATATCATTATAATATTAGCTGCAATATTAATATATGTTTTTATTTGACCAATATTTTTCACACACAATTTCATGTTATTAGCAGTATGTATATATCATATTAGCACATCATTATTATAAATGTGAAATAAATAACCCATTTGATTTTAAAAAACTCATTCAATAATAATGATGATGATGATGATGATGATGATGTAAGAAATAGTTGCTAATTTGATCAAATTTAGTTACTAGCATGTAATTAATTTTTTTCTACTATGAACTAGTCATAAAATCTGAATATGAACTAAACAAATATAATCAAATTTGCAAAGTTAATATGAAGATAAAATATTGCTAATATGAAATAATTCAGATGCTATCAAATCATATAAATTTTGCTATATGAAAACACAAATTAAGTCACAAATTTAAATTATTTTCTTACAAAATTAATTAACCAAATTTGATTCAATTAGCTAATCATCTACATTTTTTTATAGATGTCAAGACGGAATTTTTTTTGTATTATACGAAAGTAAATAATTAAATGTATAATATGAAGATATGTGTGCCATAAAATGTGATATTTAATATTCTATATCCTTAATTTATAAATCTCTTAATTAATTGCATCTTTGACCCTATCAATTTTAGATTAATTTAGACCATGAAAACCAAATAAATGAATGGCTAAAATTGGATCTCAAAACCTATATATAGAGAATTGATCAAATAAGAATTAAGTCCTGGTGTAAGAACAACGAACCGATCTCCACCGTTCATTCATAAAAAATGTGTGGTCTAGATCAAAAGCAACACAAGGTGACTTTTTTTGTAATTTAAGGGTTATTTTAATGAGACTGTGGTAGTTTTATAATTAGGTAAATATTCTCTATCTCTACTCTTCATCGCTTCTTTTTCCCCGCTTCTTTGATTTCAACGTGCAGTAGATCAATTCATGAAGAAAAAGATAAGAATATCACCCAGATGAAATTCAAATTGAAGATCGCCTAGATTGAATTCAAAGTAATATTTGTTCGTCTTCCTTCACTGTTTGTTCTCTCTCGTGTGGGTTTGCTCTATCTTTCTTGATCTTTTGTCACTTTGTATGTTTGTGTTTTCTTCTTCTTCTTCTTCTTCTTCTTCTTCTTCTTCTTCTTCTTCTCTCTCTCTCTATTATTATTAGCGGTTCAGAATTTGTGTTATATAAAGTTTATTAAGTTGATATTTTCAACTTTCATGATTAATAGATGTTTAAAGTTCTTTATATTGTTGTTGGCGTATGTGAGTGTCTAAAACATATTATTAGAGATCCAGAATTTATATTTTTTGTCTATTGATTTTCTGTAAATTGTGTTTTTGCATTACCATACATATGTGTTATTTGTCAGAATTTGTTAGCATTATAGTACGTCTCATTAGCCTTACAAAAGTTCTAATTAGCATTACAAAATAAATGATTAGCATTATCAAAATAGCATGTTAACGTTTTAAAAATAGCTTGTTATCAGAGTATTAACATAATGAACGATTTATTTGCATTACTATAACTAGTTTTAGCAATATTAAAGAAGATATTAACACTAAGATTATTAGTTTTAGCATTGGTATGATAAACTATTGTTTAGCATTATTATGAGTAGTTTTAGCATTATCAAAGAAGATATTAGCATTGCTATGATTAGTTTTACCATTACCGCTATTTTTATATTTCATTTTTTTGTCTTATTTAATCTGCAGATTGTGTTGACACTACTGTAAAGATTTCTATTGGCTTGTTTAAATTTTACATACCTGATTGCAAAAATCTTTGAAGTAACAACCACGGGGAGATGAAAATTTCGGAAGCAAACCTCTACTTCTAATCATGTTCTAAAGACACTCCAATCAATGTTGAAGACCTTTACATGGAAGATGATGATAAATGAAACAATTGTTATATACATCAAATTTCTAACTTTTTGAACAATTGTTGCAATGCTTCTTAATTGGCATTATTATTTTAATAGCATGGTATTGAAATATTAATATATGTCCAATCTATGTTTTTTTGTTAAAAGTGAATGTTTTTTATGCTCTACTTTAGCAGTATATAAATGATACAATATGATAATATTACCATTTAAAAATTCGACTGCTAAAGTTTGCATAAGTCAATGTTAACCATAATTTCATATTTATTGTTACTTTCACCTTATGCATATCATATTTTTCTAATGCTAACAAGAGCAATAATAGCAATGATAATGCTAACACTATTGAATGATAATACTAATGTAACAAAATTCTAACAAAGTTGTTCATGATTGATTTATAATGTTCCTGGTAAGTTTTTCCGCTAATGTTAACATTAGTTATGATAATACTAAAATGAGCAATGGTAAAGCTAACACTAGTGAATGATAATGTTAATACAATAAAATTCTAACAACATTGTTCATAGTTGATTTATAATATTCTTGACAAATTTTTCTGCTAATTTTAACATTAGTTATGATAATGCTAAAATTGGTGAACAATAATATTAATAATACAAAATGTACATCTAAATTAAACAGTGTCAATATCGGTGTTCATGGGCTAGGTCTTACATATTTCTGGAAGTTTCTCGATGCTACCAAAACAAAACAAAACTATTAATTCATCATGAAAGAATACTAAGGAAGTCTTATAAGTTAGCATCATCAATATTAATGTTATCATTATCAATGCTTATAATAGCATCGCCAATGTGTTTGTTAACATATGATTCTATCTCTGTTAGCACGCGCTCATGGAATCTATCTTTTTTAGTTTGACATTGATATTGACAAAATTACAAAAATGTCAGTACATTTTTCTTATGTTCTTTTTATTTGCAGATATGCCACCGTCTTTTTTGACCAAATCTAGATCATTCAATCTTAAAATAAAAGGGTGTGGATTGGTTCTTCCTAAACCCTAAACCACACACACACACACACACACACATATATCAATTCTCATGTATACCACACAAGGTCTAATAAGGCTCATACATCCATCAAACGGGTCAGGATCAACACAAGTTAACCGGCGTTGGCCCGCAAAAAGAATCCTGTCAAAAATTATTATCAATCTTAACACTAAAAAGTATAGCTCAAAATTTAAAAATTATCACTTGTATCCTTAAAAAATAAATGGTCTACTACTTATCTTATACGAGTTTATTTAGTTAAAATTGTGATTTTTTCCACTCTAATTAATGTTTAAAGTTTAGAAGTTTAGGTTTTTTAGAGTTCATGGTTTTTTAGGGTTTTTTTAAGTATTTTTAGAATTTATTAGATTTTTAGGGGTTCGTGTTGTGTTTTTTAGGGTTCATATTTTTTTAGGTTTATTAATCTCAATTAAGGGTTATATTTATTTCAAAAAAAAAATTCACTCACTTTCATTTTAGGGTTCACTAATTCTATGTTAGAATATATATATTTATTTCAAAATTATTTTTTTTTTCAATTACCGTTTATATTTGTTTCGAAAAAATTAAATTAATTATTGAACGCAATGTATGAGCCCACGTGTTAGCATCGGACGAGTGCATTGCGCGAGTCGCCAAATGTAAAAAAAAAATCATTTCACTTTAAGTTTATAGTATATGTTTATATTTATTTTAAAAATTAAATTAATTCATTTTAAGTTTAGAATTCACTAATTGTATTTTATGGTATGCGATTTTGGGGGAAAATAAAACAAAATTGCAAAAAATTCAAATATAATAATAATAATAATAATAATAATAATAATAATAATAATAATAATAATAATAATAATAATAATAATAATAATAATAATAATAATAATTCTGACATATGAGATCTACGCGGCCGACAATGTTAATTTTTTTTTTTACCGCTGTATATATGTATACTACTTGTGTACTATCGGCATATATTCTGACATCAATAATTTAAATTATTGACATATATAATAGGGTTAATTACTATAAAATACACAAACTTTGATAAGATTTGTAAATTAGACACAAACTTTAAAATTTTGTAATTAAAACACAAACTTACATTTTTTTACAAAATAGACAAACTCAATTTTTTCCGACTAACGGAAAAATGAGAATTTGCGACATATAATTCATTTTCACTTATCAAAGCCAACGCAATGCCATTTAAATCGAAATGTGAACAATTTTTGTGGCTTTGTGGTTTTCAATCAAATTCCATTGATTTTAAAATTTTGCTTTGAGTTTGTCTATTTTGCAAAAAAAAATGTAAGTTTGTGTTTTAATTGCAAAATTTTAAAGTTTGTGTCTAATTTGCAAATCTTGTCAAAATTTATGTATTTTATAGCAATTAACCCTATATAATACGATTTCTATATTATGCGAATACTACTTGAATGGATACAGTCAAATTTCTTAACTCGAACATCTTAATTATCAGGAACCAAAAAATTATATAAGACGTATAGGTGTATTATATACAATAATACACCTATAAGACGTATAGGTGTATTTTAACATTTGATATTGTTTCTCAGCTGTTCTTTGTAGTACTAGTATTACATCCCGTACGATGCACGGTGAGAGATTTATAAATAATTTATGATAAATAGTTTGTACAAATAAAATAATTAAATTATAATTAAATAATTAATTGAAACAATTATAAAATATATAAATAATATAATATTAAAAATATTCAAGTTTATTTAGTATTTTATCGGCAGTCAATCCATATCCATGAATAAACTTACAATTTACATTCATTGTTTCTATTCAACTGTTCAACTGTTCTTTGTAGGATGTGAAACATCACCTGCCTTATAGAATTTATGCCAAAAAAAAAGAGCAAACGAAATTAATTTTATTTATTTATTTATTGGAGGGGGAATAGAATGAAGAAATAAATTGATTGAATTGAATGCAGGATGGTGGAGTTGATTCAGTGGACCCCACATCATTCTTCGGGCAAATGCGATTGGGCCTCTGTTCCAGTCCACTCCTCATTAATCTTCCCACTACACTATTTAACAATTCATCTCTCTCTCTCTCTCTCTAGATTCTCTTGCCGCCGCCCTATTGAAAGTTGAAACACACACTTCGAGAGTGGCGGTTTATTCGATCGCTTGTCTCTCCCTCTGCTACGCCTAACGTCGGTTTGTAATTTAAATATATATATATTTCATCACGGTTCAACATGCCTCATCGTTCTTCATTCCTTACAAAACAACTAAACAATGGCGGCTTATCTCGCTCTTCTCTTCTCTCTCATCCTTTCACTCCCCGCTCCCGTGTTCCCAGCCACCTTCACATTCGTAAACCAGTGCGCATACACCGTTTGGCCGGGGATGCTATCCAACGCCGGCACCGCCCAGCTCCCCACCACAGGATTCGCCCTTAACTCCCGCGACTCACTCCCCATCCCCGTCCCGGCCTCCTGGTCCGGCCGCATGTGGGGCCGCACCCTCTGTTCGCAGGACTCCGCCACCGGCAAATTCACCTGCCTCACGGGCGACTGCGGCTCCGGCACACTCGAGTGTGCCGGCAGTGGAGCGGCGCCTCCCGCCACTCTAGCCGAGTTCACGCTGAACGGCGCCGGAGGTCTCGACTTCTACGACGTGAGCCTCGTGGACGGCTACAACCTGCCGATGCTGGTGGCCCCGCAGGGCGGGGGCGGAAACTGCACGATCACGGGGTGCGCGGCGGACCTGAACAGCGGATGCCCGGCGGAGCTGAAGGTGGCGAGCATGGCGTGCAGGAGTGCGTGCGAGGCGTTTAGGGAGGCGAGGTACTGCTGCAGCGGCGAGTACGGGACGCCCGATACTTGCAAGGGCAGTGTGTATTCGGAGATGTTCAAGAGCGCGTGCCCACGCGCTTACAGCTATGCTTATGATGATGGTACCAGCACTTTCACCTGTGCTTCCGCCGATTACGTCGTTACATTCTGTACAGCTCCTTCCACCACCACCACCACCACCAGGTAATTCATTCATTCATTCATCAATATATATATATATATATACATGTATGTTTGATTGTTTTGTAGTAATTAATTAATTAGAATTTAGAAAAGTAATATATATAATGTGCAGTCAGAAATCAAGTGAGCTGGGAAGCAGCAGCGCTCTGTTAGTATCAAATGCGGGTGATTTAAGGAATAAGCAGCCTCTCCATTTCGTGTCTCGCATTCTCCTCATCTTCCTACCACTACTTTAATTCATCGCTCCGACCCGGATATATATCTACATATTCGGGTCCGTCTGTTGTGCTTAAAACCCGACCCGCACTCTCCTGGTTTGCTCACCACAATTTTACAGCCCAAAAGGGAGCTCAATTCCAATGTGGAATACATGTATGTTTGTGGATTGTGATAGCTAATTCTTGAATTTAATCGGATAATTATTTTCTTTAATTGGAGTTGCTCTCTCTTTTCTTTTTTTCAGTTCTCTCAAAAGGCAACGTTAATAGGAGTTGCTCCCTTTGCACATGAGATCTTATAATGCATTTATTTGTTGCATTTTTTGTTACACAATTAATTTTTTTTAAAAAGATTCTTTAATTTCAATTTCTTGTACTTTAATTTAACTTTATGATTTCGTTTTATTAACAGGAAAATAAAATTGTTTAGAATGTAATTTAATTATGAGAAAAATGAATTCTAGCAGTTTCTTTGTCCTGTGTTTGGAAAATAATAACGAAATTGTCAAGATTCTTATTTTAGTATTTGATTCAAATTAAGCAAGTAGGAAATGAATTATCTAAAATATTTCTTACCATTTTCGTATTACCAATAGTTTTTATAATTTTTAAGATATGAACAATATAGTTTATATAATTGGGTTAATTGCCTTAAAAATTATGAATTTGAGTTTAGTTGTAAATTTAACATGAACTTTAAAAATAGTCAATTAAAACACTAACTTTGAATTTGTGTGTTATTCAACATTCCCAAATTTTTATAAAAGAAATTGACCTTCAATCTAACATACAATTGTGACCACTTTCACGTCATTTTTAAAAATTAATGGTCGAGTCATGACGGGGTGGGTCGAAGAGACAAGTAATTGTATGTTGAATTGGAGATCAATTTGTTTTATAAAAATTTGAGGATGTTGAATAACACATAAATTCAAAGTTGGTGTTTTAATTACCTACTTTTAGAATTCATGTTAAATTTGCAATTAAGCTCAAAGTTCATGATTTTTAAATCAATTAACCCTTTATAATTCTACGTACAAAAATAATTATATATATATATATATATATTATCAAAGTAATTTAAAGACAACATTTTATTTAAATTTAAGTCAAATAAATTATATGAATACCAACGTAATAAATAATCAAGATGATTATTTCGTTATTTTAGATTTATATAAAAATTTTATCGTCGATTCTACAACCGAATTGCTCACCTGTTACGAAATCAGAGAAGGCTGTCTGATAATGGATCAAATCCCCCATTTCCATCTGTGTTGCATTTCATGTTTCATAACTATTTTTTTTTATTTTTTTAATATACTCTAATTGGGGAAGATGAACCCTAAATATAAAATTAAAATTAAAATAAATCATAATAAATTAAAAATTAAAAAATACTTTTTTTTAAAAAAAACAATGAAAGAATTGGAACAGAAATTGTAACAGGTGATCTCATTTCATCTGATAATATAATTATATATGATGGCAAAGAAACTGTGTGGGAGAGAGAGAGAGACAAGACTCTAGAGAGTCGGTGCTTATATGTCATGGGTTAATATATTATGTATTCACAAATCGGATCTGGCCTCTCTAATCCACATTTCATATTCTATTTTTGTATTTCATTATTAAATTTCATATTTTAAAAATATTTATTATGAGAAAAAGTTATTATAATTTAATCATTCATAGTTAACACTTATTATTAAAAAGTAAAATTTAAAAAATATATAACCTAATTATGAAATAATCAACCATATTAATCAATTATATTAACTAAAAGATTAAAATTAATTATTAAAATATAAATTCTAATCGGATGTAGTAAATCCTAAAGCATAAATTGAAAATTAAATTAAACTAAAAGAAAATTACATAAAAAAGTAAAAAAAAAAAATTAATAAAAATCAAAACGGAACATTGAGTGAGATCGAAAAAGTGGATGAGAGAATTTCACACAAATTGACAACTTCTTTTTTTTTCAGTTTCGCTTAATTAAGCATCTTAATTGAAATGTGCCGGTGGGGATGGTCTAGTGGTGGAGTGGAGTTGTTTGGAGATCAAAGATCATGAGTTCGAATCTTCTCAATACTACAAGTCAAGTGTGTAGTTAAAAAAATAAAAATAAAAACAAAAACAAAAACATCTTAATAAAAATGGTAGGTCTGTGAGGTAGGGAAACTACATGGTTTGGTGTGTATTTGAAATGTTGCTTTTACTAATATACATTTTACTGTTAGATACATGTGCATTGTTCATTTAAAACCAGCAGTATTGTAATGTGCATGCATGGTAATGGTAGATCCTCTTGTAATTCAAGTGTTTTGACCAAATCAAAACAAAACGATTTACATGAGAAAAATTGTTTAGAAGGATTGAATTAAATCAAAATATGAAGTTTAAAGTATTTCCTCGTGATGATGTCCATAATTTGGTAGCTAACTACCCGTGTTTTGAATTAATCAAAAATTGATAAAATGTTAAATCTGTAAAAAAAATAAAATTAAAAGTTAGTTATTTTTTTATAAAGAACACAAAATCTACGTACTAAAATATATTTTACCTTAAAAACTCACAAGTCCAGGTGTATTCAATCCAGACTTTTAAAAATCCTTTAAAATTCTGAGGTATTCAACAATCCACGGACTTTAAAAAGTCATTGACTTTGTTGGATTTCGGCTGGATTTCACGTGAAAATTAATTAGCATGAAATCCGACCTCCAAACACGAGATTTCGATGGATTTGGAAAACCCAGTGAGCGCTGTGTCCCAACGGCCGGTGAGGAGTTGAAATTGGACACCCCAGCCGTCACCCGACCCCAGCGACCGCTGACCTTGCCGATGATGGCACTCCAGCGGCCGCTGAGATCAAGACCGTTCGATTCCAGCGGCCGCTGTGTTCAATTTTTTTCCGGGTACATCGATCGTTGTATTTCAACGAGCGCTGGCAAGATGGATTTGAAATCCATTGAAATCGTTCAAAATCAATCCGAAATCCATACACGAAATCTGCCAGACTCTGCGTGGAGTTGAGAGACTCCATGTGGAGTCTATGGATTTATAAAATCCATAGAAATCCATGGTTTTTAAAGTCCAACAAAATCCCAATCCAATACACCCCCTTAAAGTACAACACGTATCTGAAAATATTTCAATATACACCATATTTATTAAATGCACTACCATCTTAAAATTTAATTTTTATTTTTTACTTTATACACCAAATTATTTCCCAATTTTACCTTTTAATATTAAAAATTCTTTTATTTATTTTTTTAAATAAAGGAGAGAAGAAGATTACGACTTCTCCCTCAAACTACTCATCTAACGTTCTTCCCCGTCAACAAAGCTTGTCGGCGGCATCCACACACGATGTCAACGACTATTAACATACCCTACTCAACTCAACCTCCATTGGACGTAAACTCATCCCCTTCACAATGCCGACCATGAATCGAACATAATTTTTCGAATATGGGTTTCTAGTTCAATTTTTTTTCCACGAACATTATGAATAGATGGACGTTTGGACGTTTGTGTTTCAAAAACATGTTTGAACCTGACCAGTTTTTAAAAATTATTTTAGAAAATCTATTTTCCTAACTGCGAAACTTAGTGTAGAAACTGGTGAGTTATTTTGCTTATATAATTCATTGTTTACGTTGATTGATTTTGCGATGAGATCTAAAATTTATCTAGATCGAGTTTGAGTTCGGTATCTAATTACTTTGAATTTTATGTTGAATTCACAATTTGTTTGGATTTGTTGTGAGCTTGCTTTTTGCAGAAATGGAGGGAGGGGAGAGAGAATGGGATAAGGAAGAAGATAGCCAGGTGGCCATGACATTTTTTTATTATTTTTTTAATATTTTAATTTAATTTTAAATAATTTTTTTAGAAAGATATTTAAGTAAATTATTATTTTATTTATTTTTGAATTAAATTTAATAGTATTGTATAATGAAAATTTAGTGGTGTATTTAGAAACACCAAAAAATAATTGAATTTCACTTTTTTAAGCCCAAGAAAAAAGAATCGAATCCCATGAATACATTTCAAGTCTTTTTTTTTTTTTTTCTGTTTATTGGTGATGGGAGATTGTGATTTACTCACATATACAAAGAGGAAGAATACGGAATATCAACTAAACTACAAATTTTGGTTTTCGCTCAAAAAATAAAAATATAAAATTAGGCAAGTTTTTTAAAACGTGACAATGTTGCCTATTGAATCTGGCAATGTTGATATTTGAGATTATATTTTTCTTGATATTAATTAAGATTTTTGATATATTAATTCTATACCGCGGTACGTGAGTTATTATTTAGAAGGCAATAATTGTGTTTGTCATATTCTTCCAATGTCTAAATCATTATACCTACCATGGTCCATGGATAGTATCGTTGCCAATATTTATTTCTTGTCCCCTTAAAATTTTAAATTATTAGGGGTGGTGTTCTTATCTTTACGTGACAACACATAGATAAATATTGCAATTTCGTAATTAATCTCTTCGCCCAGTGCTCTAGATTTCCTAAATTTTATATAAAAACAAGCACAAGACCTTCCAAACAAGATAATATGAAAATACATTTACGTCTGTGTAAAAAATTATTTTTAAAACAACATACTATATTTTGCTTGTGGGATAAAAATTACTTAAAATTTTAACAGAGAAATTAAAATTACAACTCATGCATTGCGTGAATGCTAAATTCGCAATCAAATTCGTATCTAGTTCAACACACTAACGAATTATACGGACAAACAAAACTATTAGTGAAGCCATCAATCGTCGGAGAATTAATGATTAAATGGATTCCGACGATCAAATTAGAATTGTAAACAAAGAGTAAGGTCCACGCATTTGCTTCGGGGTAAAGTCGAATCCCCTCATTTATGAGATTTGACCCCTTTTCTTTGATCGCGAGAGACTTAACTAGATTCCAAATCTAGTAGGATTCAACGTTGTGGTGGTCGGACGCTAAGATGGAAGAGACCCGCTAATATGCCCAGTGTACCTTCTCCTGTATGATGAGAAGCTATTCCTCCCGGAACAAAAGGATCAAAACCTTCCACGCCCCACGACGGATTTACAGGATGTACTCTTCCCGTTAGTCCATAAGGATCGGACACCCATCTCTGCCAACCAGTCAATTATGTTCCACTTAATCCCTCTTTGATAGCCGCATATCTTTTCTGGCTAAGGAATGGGAAATATCTTTCTCCCGTTACATGAATCCAATTTTCATTTCATTCAGGAAAAGCCATCGCTAATTTCTTCATGCTCGTTCCAGGTTCGAAGTACAATTCGTACAAATAAGAATCCCCTTCATTATATGATCTCTTCTTCATATAGATAGATATAGGATGGCAATTGATTAGAAGTACATTTTGTGCTAAAGCCCTTCCTATCTGATAGAAAAGGATCTCATTATCCTGAACCGATCTTACTTGGGATTTGAATTTTATTGATTGGTCGAAGGTACACCATGTTTAAGTCAAACCATTTTCGTCCATAACAAATTGCGATATAAATGTTAGTTAAATAAAACACCCTTACAAATATAGCCGTACCGGATTATGAGATTGCATAAAATTAATTATATATGTTTCAAATAGTTGGGAAATTCTATGGTACCCATATGAATAGTATCTATCTGGTCTATTAAGACCTATTGTGACACATGAAAGTATCACATTAGGTTTATTATGATATTGAGGGCACTACCCACATGGGTAGCATAAATTTTCCCAAATAGTATCTTGCTTTTCATTTCAAATTATCAACAAGATTTAAGGTTGCTTGGAGACCAAAAGTCACGAGTTCGAATCACCTCAAGACCACAGGTCGGGTGTGTGAGTAAAGAATGAAAAAAAAATAAGATTTTATTTTTCATTACGATAAAATCAATAGTTACATGTATCTGAATTGTTGAAATAATAATTTAATTAAATAGTATTAGTAAGAATTCAAATGGGCCGTCAGCTAAGTCCGTTACAGTTATTGCGATTTACAATGATGATCACAATTGGAGCGGTACAAGCCTGACAGCTGCATGTACAACTGCAGTAAGCAGAACTAGTCCCTGGACAGTGACATCAAATGAATAAGTTCTAGTGGACTCCCCAGTCGCCAAATTTGCCAACCATGACCCGTCCGTCAATACAGCCTCTTGAACCGAACCCGACCCGCCTCCTGATCCGGATTCTTCATCTGGCTTCGATGGCTTTTTGCTGTAAAACATGACCCACCATGTGTTTATTAATATGGCCCGCTTGATTTATTGTATGAGATAAATAAGATTGATTGAATATAGGAGCATTTCATCGTTCAAATAAAAATAATTATGTGTTTGAATTGTTTATTTGAGATTTTAATGATTTAGTATAAATTGTAAACATTATATTTTGATTGAATGATTATTATTATAATATAGGAGAATACCTAAATTATCTACCAAAAAATTCCTAAAAGGGTTTTAAAATTACTTAGATGATGATAATTGAGTAATTTCGAGTTTCATCAAGAACAGAATGAGAATAATCACCATAATATTAGGGAATGATAAATTACTATTCAAATGATGATAGGATTCTAATACATCATTAACATCGGACTTCAATTAAGGGAACAAAATAAGTGATTTAATAATTTTATCTATCAATCCTAATCTACACTATAACACTAATCAAACATAACCGGACTATTTGTGGATGGTACTACAGTAACTGTGTGGCGTTTGTAAATTTTTTTAGAAATAAATAATGTGACAAAATCTATGCAGTGCTACGAATAGTAATGGTAACTGAATGGCAAGCGATCGAGGGGGAAGAAGGATAGGATAGGATAGGATATGAATGGGCAAGAAAAATGGAAACAATACAAGTTAGGAAAGGTGTGCATAAAAGAGTTGTACGTACCTGGGCTGGGAGGGACAAAAGGTGATGACGTAATCGGCGCCGGTGCAGGTGAACGTGCTGGTGGCGTCGTCGTACGCGTAGCTGTACGACTTCGGGCACGCGCTCTTGAACGCCTGCGAGTACGCCGACGGCTTACACGTCGCCGGAGATCCGTACTCCCCCTTGCAGCAGTACTCCGCCGTGTTGAAAACGTCGCACGCGCTGCGGCACGCGCCGCCGCCCTCGGCCCTGAGCTCGGCGGGGCACCTCTGGTTGAGGTCCTCCACGCATCCCGTCGACGCGCACTGCCCCGACCCGCCTCTGGCGTCGATCATCAGCGGCAGGTTGTAGCCGTCGACGAGGCTGACGTCGTAGAAGTCCATGGAGCCCGATCCCAGCGTGAGCTCCACCAGCGTGGCGGCGGTGGCGCCGGCGCCGTTGCATTCGATTTGGCCCGAGGCGCAGTCGCCGGTGGCGCAGGAGCCGTGACCTGAACCGTCAAAGGAGCAGCCGGTTCTCGCCCAGAACCGGCCGGACCAACCGATCGGGGCTTGGATTGCGCGGGAGCCGCCTTTCCGGAGCTCGAACCCGGTTGTTTCGAGCGTCGGGCTGCCGAGAACCGCCGGCCAGACGGTCTGCGAACACTTGTTTACGAATGTGAATGTTGCAGCTGAAACTCCTGATCAGGAATTAGTAACGCGAATTTCTAACACTTCCAAATCTAAATCCACACAATAAAAAAACGGTGCAGATATATGTAAATAACTAAGTATAAATATACCTTTGGCTTGCAAAGTGTGGAGCAGTAAAATGGTGAAAACAATACCCATGAATGAATGAATTAAGAGAAGAATGGGGCGGCGGAGCGGTGGTGTTGCCGCCGCAGAGGTGACAGTGGAAGATCGAATATAATGTGCAGAGAGAGCAGTGAGAGTTGTGGATTGGAATTAATGTCTTTATATTTAGGAACTTGCTAGCTAGTTTTTCATATCATTTCCGACGTAGCCGTTGTAAATCACTCAATTCAATCATATATTTTATTCACAATAGACGATATTTAATGATGTAAATTCACATCCATTGCTAGATTTTTTTTTTCTAGTGTGGGGCTGAAATAGTGAAATGATGATAACTTAGCAGCTGTATTGCTGTGACATTTGCACCTTTGTATTTTGGCGAAAACAAGTCATAAAAGCCTAACTTGGTTTACGGCGCGCGTTTGGGCCTCTTTCTAAATTCTCTTACATAATGGCACCGTCTGGTTTTTGGGCTATTCACAAATATAAACATAAATATGAAATTACAAAAGGAAAACCTCAAATCTAGCTTGCCAATTCAAATAAAATTAATTGTCGTGGACAGCGCACCAAATCATGACTATACTCTACGAATTGTCAGATAAAAAAATTAAATTAATTCACTTTAATTTCAGAATTCGCCAATTTTATCAACTTTTTAGTAAATATAAGCTAATATAATTTTATGTGATATAGAATGGAGGGATATATTAGTCTAAAAAATTAATTGTTAATTCTAAATTAAAATCATAAAACAATAACTATTTAAATGCGGAGGGATATTTGATTTATGAGCAAATGAAACAATTAATCGCAAAATTTTCGTGATTAATTTATTTATTTAGTGATCTCGCACTAGTGATGGCTATAGAGATATTTCCAACTGTCGCAATATTTTTTTTTTCCGTCACTCTCTAAATTAAAAGCGCATAAGCAATATAAATATGTTTCCATACGTTCTCCCGTTTGAATTGAGCGGGTTATCCTGATTGACTTTCATCTTGGGGTTTTGGACTAGCAATAGCTCGATTTAAAGGTTGGATGACAAAATTCAAATGGACGTTCTCATAAACAAAATTTTGTAGGGCGACATCGTTCCCAAGCTGTGCCATGTTGAATTGAAACAAGTCCATCAATTTCACAATTCTAGTACACTAAAATGCAGTTGTACTATAGTCACGAAAAATTTGGAAATCCGTTAGATCATAGGCAATTTCTTCTCCTTTAAACATGTGACGTACCCAGAGTGTGGACGTGATATAGGCCTACCTATATATGGTCATGTAATTAAAAATCATTACTGAGATACGTGTCAAAATTTCATGATGAGTATGCAAATTAGTTTCACTTGGTATGGAATCATCTAAGGCCCGTTTGGTTCGGGTGATAGAATATATAAGATTGATAGGATAAAGTAGGATTGCACTGTTTGGATAAAAATAATCTTGTATTTGGATTGCTTGATTACAATTTTAATGATTTATGATAGATTGTCAATATTTTGTTTGGATTGAATGATTAGGATTAAAATATTAGAAAATACCTGAATTGTCCTTCATATAATATATTCATTTATAATTATTAAAGTTGTATTTTTTTATTAAAAAATTCTTGAAATCATGAAATTGAAAATAATTTATGCACAAAAATAATTAATGAAAATAGTTTCTTCTTCACAAGTCCTCTTTTAATTACGTATTAGTATTCATATAACGTTTCAAGTTTTGCAATGATATCACAACTTTATCTTTTTGTTGGAATTAAGCCATAATAATGAAAATTAATCTGACGCGGCCTAAATTTTTACGCATGTGCACTTTTAATCCGACGTAGCATAAATGAAATTAGAGTATCTCTCCCGTGCGATGTACACATGTGATATGTATAATTTTATTTGTTAGAAATTACAATTATGAAAAATTTAATAAAAATATTTCAACAAAATAAAATTAATTTATAACTTTCTGAATTATAAAATTTTTTGAATTATTCAAATTTTTTTAATTATAACATACCTTTGTGTTCACTATTAATTTGATGTGGCATAAATTAAATTAGAATATATCCCGTGCGATGCATAAATGTGATATGTATAATTTTATTTGTAATAAATTATAATTATGAAAAAAAAATTAAAAATTATTACAACAAAATAAAAATTATTTCTGATAGGTTATATTAGTAATTTTACAAATACATGGGGAATGATAAATTTAATCACCCCAAAAATAGGGTGATGAACAATCACCCAAATGAGTAATTAGAGTCTGGACCCGTCATCAATCCCGGGCTTCAATCCTTCAAACCAAACAAATGATAAGGGGGCCTCTAAACTACCCTAATCAACCAAACCAAACACGCCAAAGTTTTCCCACGTTCATGATGGGGGTGTCTAAACTCTAAATACACCATAAAATTCAATTTTTACACCACAATTAAAATTAAAACTAGTTCATTACTAAATTACTTAAACACTCTTTCATAATAAAATAAAAATGAAATCCTAAACTGAACTTTAAAGAAATGGAATTAAGAAAAAGTCTGCTTTTTACTATCTGCTATCAAACTGAAAAATAAAATAAAATTGAGAACTCAAACTTAATGACGATCCAAAAATCCAAGAGAAATCGAAATTAGCAACATACGGATCTTAAACAATATTCATACTCAACCCGTTCATCTCATAAATGTCGAACAGTTCCACCCATCCCAAAATGAAAGCAATTTTAAAAAAACAGAAGACCTAAGTTCAAAAACAAGTTTTCGAATCTATTTACCATATTCAAAAATATTTTTTCAAACCAAAAGCCTAGGTTCGAAAAATTCAATTCAATTGGATGTAGATTGGTGATATTTTATCACTATTTGAGTTAGAGAGCTAGCTAGAGATTGGATTGAGCAATCCGGCAACAACGAATTCTTTATCTGAATCTTTAAACTCCACTGTATTAACATTCCTTTTCATCAGTCAAGCTCTGCATTTCTTTTTCTTTTTTTTCTTTTTTTTTTTCTAAAGTGGAGGGAAAAAAATGAAAAAAAATATATATATATATATTATGTGGTGCGTGTATAAAGTAAATATATTATAATAAAATAAAAAATATAATGTGCTGTATTTAATAAATATGATGTATAAAATAAAATTCACACTTCATTCATGATATAACCGGCTATATTTTGTTCTTACAGCAATGCACGAGTCCCAATGATGAAGATAAAATATTCAAGGGTTATATCTACATTATCATTTTTATATTTTTATGAGAAAAATAAAAATTACATTTCACATCAAATGATAAAGATGAAGAAATTAAAGCTCTTTTATTCCAATTACAGTAGATTAAATATATATTTGTCCAATCATACTTCCACAGGATCCGACTTCTTAACCGCAAATCCATTCCCAACCCAAGCAATGTATCCCCCACCCATGTTGCGTACATGCTTGAATTCCTGTTAAAATTAATATAACCGATTATGGTTATGTGTATCCATCAAATATAATAATTACTAATTACAAGCTAAGAAAACTACGAAATAAAACCATAATAAATTAAATATATATAGAAACACAAATTATAAACACACTTTCTTTTTTTTTCCTTCTAAAAAAAGGGATTAATTAGACTTACGGCATCAAGAAGATCACTAGTTGCATACACAGACCTAACCCCACTCTGGCAACCCTGAAATTTCAATATCAGATTAACAAAAATCAGAAAATTAAAATAAAATATTAAAAAAATAAACTTGAATTACCACAACAAGATTGTCTTCTTTGCCACAAACGGCCAGAACCTGCTCCATGAATTTGGGATTTTTCACCCTGCCTGAATGCCCTCAAAAAAAAAATGGATACATATATGTGAATATGAGTAAAAATTCAAGATAAAAGTAAATTGATGATGAATTTGTTTGAAATAAAATAGACCGATTTAATTACTTTTATCATAATCACTACCTTCTGGAGTGCAAAACATGTATGGAATGTTCAAAGCATTAATCTCTGGGTGACCATCCTTGAATTCTTCTTCAGTCCTAATTATCAAAATTTTATAATTAAACTCAAATCTCAAACCATGAATTTAAGATGAAAATACATTTCAAGATTTTATCTGAAAAAAATTGAAATATTTACCTAACATCAAGATAGCGGTGGCCTTGACTGATGAGATCTTTAGCTGCATGGACATCTACGGTGATAATTTCATCCCCACTGACACAAAAACACAAGCAAATGTGAAGAAAAACTCACATTATAAAACTGATTATTCACCTTAACTTATAAGTGTGTGTAATTGTATGCATATGTAGACCTTTTCTTGATGATATCCATGAAAATGGAACAGGTGTGAATATTGAAAATTTGCAGCAGGGACAAAATTAATCAGGTAGTAGAGATGGAGTTTTGGATAGTTTTGATTGTTTTTTATAGAGTTTTCGTGCAGATGCAAAATGGATCTTTATTATTTCAGTTAATATTTGAAGATGGGAATGTGACTCTGCCTTTCACTTAATTAAATTAGTGACATATGAATTAGATGTCACTCACTAATTAATTTCACACACACACACACTATATATATATATATATATATATGAGAGAGAGAGAGAGAATTAATTTTATTATGCGATCAATTGAGTTTATAATTTCAAAATATGTTTACCATTAAGAAGCCATTTTTCGTATCGTTTTTTTTAAGAAGAATTATAGATTCAGAACTTGAAAGATGGATAATCTATTAATTCAGAATCTGAAAGATAAAAATTGTCAATCCAAAATCTCAAAAATCATGGTTTTGTTTAAAATTTTTATATTAATTTTCAATAAAAACTCATTTATTAATTATCTTTTAAATCTAATAAAGAAATTCTTAAAATTAATTAAAAATAAAAAGAAATCAAAATTTGTGATTTTTAGGTCCTATTTTAACAATTTCTATCTTTCAGGTTCTAAATTGAAAATTTTCATCTTTTAGATCATGAATTGATAGATTATCTGAAAGTTCTAAATTGATAATTCTCATTTTTTTAATTAAATATTAAGTTATTATATGTACCTGAAACTTTCATTTGAAGCGTAGGGACAAAATGGTATGATCGAACATAAAACAAAAATTGTAGATAAGAAGATCAGAGGATTTTATGCAGGGAATATTTGAGTAGTGGAACAGCAAAACAAAAACGATGAGATGAAAATTTTAAATTAATTAATTATGGAATAAGTTTATTTATCTTCACTGTCATATATAAAAATTTAAAACTGCGAGTCCTCCCCCTTATTTTTATCCAATAATTGTTGGAAAATTGAATGTAATAAATTGAGCCGTGACTCATTTTATCTGATTTTCGGTAGCCAGGTTATTTAATTTTGGAGGAATTAAGTAGCATACGATTGATCTATATTTATAATAGATAATCGTAGTATTTTTATTTTTTTTAAAATTCGATTTTCGATGAGTGAAAAATTAATTATTGAAATCGGTCACACAATTGAGCATTTATGGTGTGTGGGAAAATGTGCTTAAGGCACATTTAATTATCTCACATTGATTTATTAACCTAGTTAAAAAGTGTATTTAAGTGTTTTAACAATTGAGTGTAATATCTAAAGTGCACAAGGATGTGAGTCATGAGCCCACACGCGCGCGCTCGCTCGTGTCTGGTCTTGTCCCCGGACTTGGACTTTGGATGGACTTAGGGTGTATGTGGGCTTCTGGGGCCTAGCCGTTAAGTTACAGTTTTATGGCTTAGAGACGGACGGATCGTTGAACGAGTCGGCAACGAAATGATGGGTTGGTCATCCGATCCACACCTAACTCTCACCTGGAGCTGGAGGAGTTAGTGGACTGGAGGGTAACTGCTCTTACCTGGCCACCTGGAAGCTGATAACTCCTGAAGGTTACACACCTGGTTTGAATGCCCTCAAACCCTAATATGTTGATCATCACCTAGAGTTGGAGAGTGCATATAATCGACCCGCACCCAACTCCCACTTGGAGCTTGAGGAGTTAATCCTAATATGCTGATCCCCACCTAAAGCTGGAAAGTGCCTATATATACATACAAAAAAATTGTGCATCATTCATCATCATAGTCTTTGTCTTGAGGAGTCCTTGCCGGATTCTACAGATTCCAATTTGTCTAAATTAGTTCCATTCAGTTTCTATATACGTGTTCTATTTCTATTTCTTTCTTGTGTAATTCAGAAGCAGTGTAAAGTGTTAAAAAATAATTTACTAGTATATATTTTATAATGTTAGTTTTATAATAAAAAATAATATGATTGATTATTTGATATATGTAACATGAGTTGCAAGTTAGTAATATGAAGTCTTTGTGTTTGATTGAAATTCTAATAATAAATACGAATATCTCGAAATTAATTATATGTGCTTTGCGTTCCTAATTAATTAGTTCAATTCCTAATTCCTATGGCCATCACCATATTGCAATAAATAATGTGGATTATTTAATTGAGGATTATTTGTGCTACTTCATCACCGTTCTTTTTGGGGTTTTAGATGCATGTCATAATCATCATTATCTTTTTAACCGTACGTGCATGCTTTCTGTTAATAAAAAAACAAACATACATACTTGATTTTGAATCTGTATTTAGTTCATGTCCGGATTCATTCTCGATGCCACGTATGACTGGCGCATAATCCACAAATTTTATTTTTAACCAAATTACACACACACACACACACATACATGCTGTTTATATATATAATAGTACTCGATCTACACGTATTAGGATTTAGAGGGGGGGGGTTCTTTTAATTATGAAGTTATTTAAGTACTCAGTTTATGCATGTCGGGTCTTATTTCTTTTTCAATAGCTTTTTTAATGCAAAGATATATACACACCTAAAAAATAAGTTTGGAGATGAACTTGTAATCGTTCTTATTTTATCTATCGTATCTAATCAAGAAAAAAAAAGGGATATTACTCGATATTCAATTTAAAATTTTATTTCTAAATACTAATTTATGCCTACGAAACTTGAACTTGATTGCGTACATCCTGATAGTACCCATAAAAATGAAATTACAGATTCGCACAATCAATTAGAGCTTTGGATTCAGTTTTTTGAACAGAAGTTATATGTAACTTTTATATTTTTTTAATGAGGATAAATTATCTGCGTTGTTATAATATCAGAAAATTATGTTTCTATGCAATATTCACAAATATTATGAAAATTTTGCGTGAAGAACTCTACTTAAAAAAAATAAAAAGTTTTGATAAAAATCCGAATTCATACATTTTTAATTATAAGCTCACATATTTCACTAACTAAATCACTCAACCACACGGAGAATAATTAAAACTCCAACCATAATTTGTTCACTTATTGTGACATAGCGGTGGAGTGACATACATACATACATATATATATAATTTGAGACCAAAAGTCTTGAGTTTCAAGCACAGTAATATTTATCGAAAATCTCAAGTTTCAATCACACAAATATTTATAGGTGTAAGTTTCAAAAGAATTATATAAAAGATCGAGAAGAGAAAACGAGATCAATCTTAGAAATCATGGATATCACGTGATGTTAATTATGGGGATCGGGGTCTCATCAAAACCAAACTGAAAAACCCAAAGTGGGAAAAAATTATACTTGAATGGGTTTTGAACCTCTAAGATTGTAAAGTATAACTAAACCACTGGATCAAACAAGTAATTTAAGTGTAAATCGATCACACTTGATTTTTCAAATGTGATTTACCTCTTCTGTGTAGACTGCAAACTACTGCACGCAATTGTGATTGCCCAAAACATTCCTTGAAAATTAATTTAATTCTCTTACGTGGTTTGTATTCTATTACACAATAAAATAATTTACTTAGCTAATCCACGCAATAAATAAATAAATAAGAATATTATCTTGATTATTTGTTAGGCCTCCATTTCAATGTGTTAGGGTCTACGTATAGACTCCACCACAACCGATAAATGAGTTGAATAAATTAATAGATGTTACCTCAAAAAGGTCAAAAACAAAAGAGAGAGCGAATTAAAAAATTTATGCCCCCACTGTAATATGGCAAAGTTTTCAGTGCATGTGGTGCATATAAACCTTATGTGAGATGGGTGGGTCAAATTTACGGGTCAACCCGTAAAAAAAAATCCGGCAAATTCAGTATCAACAGCAATATTAAAACGTATCACTCAAAATCCGAAAAGTATCACCTGTATCATTAAAAAGTAAGGCCTCTGCTACTTATTTTGGGAGTGTTTTTAGTGGTTTATTTTGTGTGTTTTAGGGTTTTTTTGGGGTGCTTTTAGGGGATTTATTTTGTGTTTTTAGGGGTGTTTTTAGGGTTTTTAATTTATTGTGTTTTTTAGGATTTGGGGGGGGGGGGGGTTAGGGTTTTATTTTTTATTTTTTAGGGTTTTTGGGGTGTTTTTAGGGTTTTATTTTGTGTTTTTTAGGATAAATTTATTTCATTTTAGGGTATAAATTTATATTTATTTCAAACAAATTATATCAATTCGCTTTAATTTAATTTAATTTAATTTTATGGTATAAATTTTGATGGGAAAACTAAAAAAACAAAGAAAATCGAAAAAAAATTAAAAAAAAACTCCAGAAAAAAAAAAAAAAAACAAAACTGACAGATGCGCGGCCGCCACGCGCCCATCGGATGGCTGCCACATGCGGTTGATGCACCGAAAACTAGCCCCAACAATATTACTTTAATCGATTTACGGGTGAATTTATATATGCTTAGAAGATTCCATAGTTAGCATTTAGCATATACATATTGAGGAAATTGCACTTTTGGTCCCACAGGACATCATATCATTTGGAAATGGTCCCAATACTCTCACTTTTGACCCCAAATGAATTTTTAATTGCAAAAATGGTCCCACCGTCACTTTTTCTGTTAAATTGAGCTGCATTTTTGGTCCCATAGGATGCTGCACTTTTGGTCCCAAATGAATTATTGGTGTGGAGAGAAAAGTTCAACCAATTTGAGGGGCAAAATTAAACCACTTTGGAGAGAAAAACTACCACAAAACTTACTTATATATACCTACTTAATCAACACAATAAGCAAACCAAAGAAACAAGAAAAAAGTTGTGCAAACCAAAAAAAAAAATCCACCAAATGTCTGCTTCATCTTCAATCAAAGAAAGCAACAAATATTCCATAATATGTTTCAAATTGCATCATTTCAGTTTGAAACCAATTACATCATCATTTCAGTTTGTTTCCAAATGCACCATTTTAGTTTACGGTTTCATTTCAGAGCTTTCATAATGAGACAATTCACTGTTTAATTGTCCAAAAAAAAGCAAAAAGTAGCTCTGAAGCAAGACCAAAATATTCCCAAACATTGAAATTAAACATTACTAGTAGGACTAGAACCAGTAACATGAGCACATTCACCTCTTCTAGCATGTGATGCAGCTCTCAAACTAGATAACGTTACAAATCTTTGACCTCCTTCTGTGAACACTTTCATGGATTCTCCATCTTTACCCTTTTTTGCACCAACACCACCCGAAGGAGCTCCAATAAAATGTTGTGGATGGAAACTCATTGGAGGAGGAGCCCTAATTTGAACTCCTATCTGTTTTGGTTGTGTGACTTGGATTGAGTTGGAAATGGAATAAGGTGCTGACATCTCTTGACTCACATACTCTCTTGGATCCTTGCTAGCAAGCTCAGCTCTTTTCCTTGCCTAAAAATAGATAAGTAATATAGTAAACTCATGTACAGTTAACATAAAAAATTAAAATACCACATTAACTTACAAGCATTTTTCTTCCCAGAACAGTTGTTGGTTTGTTGGTGGAACGAGAATGTACATTACTCACCTATAGAACCAAAGAAACATGAATACAAAATTAGTAGTAGCATAGATTAAATATAGAATAAAAGATCCTAAAAATTAGTAGCAACAACAGTAGTAGTAGAGATTAAAAGGAATAAAATGGCTAAAAATTAAAAGTAGCAGTAGCAGTAGAGCTTAAATATTTAGAAAACTGATAGATGGTCATATCTAACACTGCTCCAAAATTCCAATGTGGAAAACTAGAAATTATGCTAGTTCGGCTAAAGAGTTGTAAACAATAGTATGATTGTTGTTGGCCAATCATTTAAGTCTAATCCCCTCAAGTTTAATTCAACCAGAAACTTTATATTTTATATTTAAATATTTATTATATTACTATTGTTGCTGCATTACAAACAAAAAATGTCAGCATAGTCAACACCAAGTTTGTGAGAACTAAGGTTTATCAACTTCTGTCATTGAAACGACAGCACTACACAAAGGGATTCAAACTCAATTCTGGAAGCAACAGATTTAAGATATTAATTTGCATATAATCAACACCAAATAATTCTGAGAAAACCAAAATTCTTGCTAAGAAAAAATTAAGAAAAATCCAAACTGCAAGAAAAGTAGCTAAGCAACTTAGAAAAATAAGATTTACAGCAAAAATAAAAAGGCTGCAACTAAGAAAAATAAGATTTGCATATAACTTACAAATTGCTTGCTAGAGTCCATCATCTCAACATCTTGATCTTCTTGTGTCAAAGTAGGATAGTCTATTTGTGTTATTACATCAACTTCAGGTTGTGTTGTTTCTTCCGCTTCTGGTTGTGTTATTTCCACAATTTCAGGTTGTGTTTCCTGCACAATTTCATGTTGCCTTCTTTCCTCCTCTATTCCAGGTTTTGCTATTTGCGAATTGACATTTTCCTAATGACCATATATATAAAAAATGAAAGATACTTGCATAGTTTAAATATTAAGAATAACTATGTAAAAACTCACATTTTTTCTCAATTGGCATCCAAGCCGGTTGTGTCCCTCTTCTCCACAATAACCATTCTTTGGCTGATTTGCCCTTTTGAAGCCACTCCAAACAATTATTATCTAACTTCTCAAAGTCAAGCATAATACTATTAAAAGCAGCAACAGTAGTTGCATTTGCAGCCCTCCACAACAATTTTTTGAAGATATTACCCCTGAATCCAGCCCTCTTCATATTTCCATGCAAATGCCGAACACAAAATCTATTCTCCACACTAGGAAGTACCTTCTCAAATGCCCCAATCAACCCCTTCTGCTTATCTGACATAAAAGTATAAGCATCTTCTCTTTCATGTATCAAATCTTCCTTTAATAATTGCAAAAACCACTCCCAAGAGTCTTTATTTTCAACCTCAACTACTGCATAGGCCAAAGGATATGGATCATTGTTAGGATCCATGCTCACAACAGTCAACAAAACACCAGAACATAGACCTCTCAAATGGCAGCCATCAACACCTATCCATGGCCTACATCCTGACAAGAAACCATTTTTCACAGCAGCAAGGCACACATATATTCTCTTGAATTTTTTCCCAGTAGGTGTATCATCTAGTTGCAGAATAATAGTAGAGCCTGGATTTTTCTCTCTCAAGGTCTCTGCATAATCCCATAACTTAGAGTATTGTTCAGTGGTGTCTCCTTCGATGAGTTTTAGTGTCTTTTGTCTTGCTCTCCAGGCTTGATAAGGTGATATATATACCCCAAGTTCACTAATTGCAGAATTCCTAAAACCTTTTACACTCTTCTTCGGATCACACCTAAAAGATTTTTCAAATCTTTGTGCCAACCATCTTGAATTTGCATTATCTACATGATACTGTCTTGAACATGTATGTGTCAAATCTATCTCTCTGATCTTAAAAGATACTTCATCTTTCACCTTAAGGGCATTGATATGCCACACACACCCTTCATCTTTCTTCTTGCACCTAGCATATATCCTTCTTGCATCATTCTTAATAAACTTACTTAGTCTTCCTATTTTAACCGAGTAGCTATTGACAGCATCCTTGAACTGATGCTTGGTGCTAAAAATCTGCCCTAGAAGGAATTGAGAATTGTGTGATGTTGATGTTGATGTTCTCTTACTTCATTTGCTGCACTCTTCATTACCATTATCAGAACTTAGACTATCAAAGTCACTCTCATTACTTACATCATCATCCATATCACTTGTATTTGAGCTCTCTCCCATATTATTCGCTTCTTTTGTGCCTACCCACTCAACATCTTGATCAACATTCTCTTTAAAGATAATGTCATCAATGAGTTCCTCACAACTATCTTCTTTATAAATGTAATCACTATCTTCACTTTCAGAGACAATCACATCTTCAATTTCAGGAGCTGCAACATCTTCTGTAATCTACTGTATCACAATCATTTTTCCAATATCAGAAGCAACATCAGGTTGGACATTCTGCTTTGTAACATCCACATCTTGCTCATCAAGAAACACTACCTCCCCTTCAACCTCTTCTCCATTCATACGAGTTATTGATTTTGTAGCCTCTAAATACATTGTAAATTCTTTAGTTTTCTCAGCCCTTAATATTAACATCCAAGTATCGTGCTCATAAATAACCTGCTTCAATTTGTCATTCTCATCATTCTCATAAAACTTCTTAGATCCCAAGTACCCTAATTGTTCACATAAACCCTCTAAGTACTTCCATGTCCACTTACGAGTATCAATAAAATCAAACGCACTCATTGTCCCCTCTAAATACTCAATTTTACCCGAATCATCAATAGCCATGCCCCCATGCTTAAGCTTCATTGTGTACCAATAACCAAACCCACCTAAAATAATACAATAACAACAAATTAAATCTCAACAAACAATTATAGATACAAGTCTTGCAAACCCATTTTATGCAAATAAAATCAAATTAGAATAAAATGAGCAGAATCCAAGTCTGGAGCAAAAATGAGAAGAATTATAATCTGACTTCTTTATTCATTTACTTGAGAACAGACACATGGAAATTCTTTATTTAATTGACAACAAACACAACAGACTCATAATCATACAATATAATATTTAAAAATTTAACAGCAACTATATTATGTAAAATTAATCAAAACAGATTTGACACAAACAGATCAGAGTTTTAGCAAAGAAATGAAAGGTGGAGAATTATGAAACAATGAGTTCAAGAAGCTGATTAAGAAGCTTAATACTTGCCCCTCAAAGAAAAGCAAGATTACATCGAAAAACAATATGAAATTTTCATAAAAATTAATTAAAGGTTGAAATTCTAAAAACTTACGGTAATCCGGGTGTGGTAAAGGTAGAAGATGTTTTCTTCGTATCATCACGCAATTTTTGCTGGAGAGTTCAAGATTTTTTGTGGTTGTTCTTCCTTTTTCGTGGATGAATGTATGCCCTGTTTTTCTTTTTGAAGTAGCGCGCGATGTAGGGTTTTTCTTATGGAATTGGGGATTTTTACAAAATGAATGTTTAATTTCAGAATTGGGCAGTCATGTGCTAATCACGTGCAAGACTCCCGTTAATATTTGACGGGCTGTTAAAATATTGGGACTAAAATTGTAAAATATATTCCTACGGGGTCACTTCTCCGTAATTTTTTCGATTTGGGGTCAAAAGTGAAAGTATTGGGACTATTTCCAAACGATATGATGTCCTGTGGGACCAAAAGTGCAATTTCCTCTATACATATTACTTAGAAAATTAATTTGAAGTTGGTTGGAGATTCCAATCGCCAATGAACTCAAATTAAATTTACTTGAAATAAACAAAATAAACATGAGAAACCGTATAATTGCGCCGAGTTAAATGTAACAGGCATGACTTAATTTCCTATGATTAAGCTAAACTCAACATAATAAACAAAAAATAAATAAATTAGAATAATATAAAAAAATAAAATTCATTGTAATTTATGTAGATTTTTCTACTAAAAGTTTATTAAAAAAAAGGAATTTATAACGCATTTCAATTTCTCCTTTTCGGAACCAAATCGAAACATCAAAAGGAAAAAAAAAAAAAAACTATCATATTTAAAATTTCCATATTTGTAAATAAGATGAAAGTCATATTGTGGGTAGTGCAAAAAAATTTATGAAAATGTGTTAGTATTCAATATAGTATAAAATTATTTTTTAAAAAAGGGTGAAAGTGTTTTAGAATTAAATCTTAGCAAATTATAAAATTATAATCCTTTTTTTTGGAGAAGTTAGCAAATTATAATCTAAATGCGGGATTATAAAGTTAAATTTACAAAACATGAAATATATGGTGTGATAAAATATATAAATATATGAATAAAATGAACGAGATGAAGGATAACTCATAACCCACTTGTTATGAAAGGATATGAATCCTTCAATTAGTCCTTATTCACAAGGAAAAATATGTAAATGTTTGTGTTATACACATTCATTTCAACAAAACTTTGTATAATTTTAACCTTGCATTAGTGGGATATCCCTATCATTCAAAGTAAACAAGACCTAAAACCGTACATTTATACGTGTATTGTGGTGTAATTTTGCAATCATATTTTATGAGTATGTATGCATACTCAATCTTCTCATATAAATTTAAGAGATAAAAATAAATATACTAATGGGCTAGTTTAGAACTCCTGTGTAGTGAAATGGGCCTTAATTTTGGGTTCGATTTTTAGGGTAATTCTATTCACAATCCCCAATTTTCTCTATACAACTCCTATTATAATTAAAATATTAATATTATTTTGATAAGACTTTTTTACCCCCACGGTTAAAACCATAAAACATAATACAAAACAAAATCTCTTATATAATTACAGCCCCCGCCACCACTAAAACCCTAATAAAACCCCTCTCTATATACAATTGATCAATATTCATTTGTTAAAAGAAATAAAAATAAAGATATATAAAGGCACATGAAAGAATGCATCTATCATGCAGACATAAGAAGAGCGAGAGACAAATTATGAAGTCATATTTTTAGACTATTGTTAAATTAATGGAGCGTTCACATTGAATTAATCTTTCACAAATTGATCTGAGAATAAGGTCGAAATAGTTAGAATTTATATTTTTTTTTCCTTTTCACCTTTTTGTATTAAATATTAATATACTTGCTTTTCTTTCTAGTTGAATGTAATTTGGATAATGATCTCCATTTATTTGTTAAACTTTCTTTCTGTTCTCAATATCCCAGGTAGTTGACATTATAGAAGAAATTCAAGAACGACGATGCAATTAAATATATAGAAAAAAGTATTTTTTATTTATTATTTTTTGGGATACGAATACATTTTTTCTTTTGCTATGAATTTAAAGTGTGGGTCATAATAATTTGTTATGAATTTAACAAGAACTTATAATCGATAAAAAAAAAATTTGAATAATATTTATATTTTAATCATATATGGGGTTATAAAGAGAAAAACGTAGGTAATACAATGGGGGTTGTATTTCATTTTATTTATCGTAGAGTTTTTAAGTAGTGAGAGTTATACAATAGGGTTGTATTTCATTTTATTATAGATTTATGTAGTGGGATATTGGGGGGTTGTATTTTATTTTGCTAAGTATTTGAAGGTTTAGGGGTAAAAGTGTCTAAAAAAATAGATATTTGTTGTAATTTGTTGCCACAAACACTGAAATTAGACACAGATTTGTAATGTCAAACTCAATGTTAAAGACAGTTAACACAACTTATCTTAACACAAATATGCTGGAAATAAAATGCACAAGAATACAAGATATAATTTTAAATCATACACAACATGTGTATGATTGCCACAGGGCGAAATTATACTATTAAGAGTACAAAATTTTCAAGCTGTTAATGTTAGACGCGAAGGCTCTTAACATTACAGCAACATTACAAGTTCTAATCTAGACTATCTCTAAAAAGAACTAAAACATATAAATTGACATCCCGTCAATTCATATACAATAACATACAACTTGACATCCCGTCAGTTCATATGCAAACTACAACATACAGATTGACATCCCGTCAATTCATATGCAAACTACAACATACAGATTGACATCCCGTCAATTCATATGCAAACTAGATCATATAAGTTGACATCCCGTCGACTTGTATAACCACTAAAACAAACAAATTGACATCCCGTCAATATGTATACAAACTAGTAAAGGTTTCACAACCTTGCTATCTATCCTAACTTGTACAATCTATTCCGTGAAAGGATTGAACAACAATAAACATTAAGATAGAAGAAGGAACGAAGAACGAAACCTAAACTAAGTTTGTGACCCAAGCTTTCTTCAATCTTCACACAGCGAAAAACGGAATGAGCTTGAATAAGTCTTCAAGTGTCGAACACATTCCTTATATGCTTCTTCACTTGAATCCAACATGGTCCACGATTTCTCTTTCTTGAACATGAGTTGACGATAACCGCTTCACTCCATGACTTCACCGTAGATGGAAGAAACCGCCTCTAAGGCGTGGTTGATAGCTTCCCCACGTTCATGCTCTTTTTCTAAATATCCAGCAAATATAATTTTCTGAAAAAGAAAAAGAATTAAATAGAGAAACCGCTAGACCAAAAAAATAGGAGATAGAGTTTTGACTTTGTCAAACTCTATTTTAAATAATATATCTAATATGTATATATCAATTTATTTGAAATATTAATTTCGTGGATATACACATATATTTTAAGATATATAAAATTATTTTATTTATTAAAATAATAAATAAACTAGGAAAGGATAAGATTAGTTACGACTATGTCATAGACAATGTCACAGGAAGTCTGTCTGACATCGAGTGCAACATTGAATCTCAATGTCATACAGCACTCAACAATATTTATATTTTAATTAGTTTGGAGGTTGTAGAGATTCTGTACATAGCCTATATTTTTTTCATTGTAGCCCCCTATTTAAAAAATAAATATAAATAATAATTATTGTACTATTTTACCCCTATAATTTCTAATATAAAAACTGAATAATAGAATAAAAATCCTTGGTTTCAGAAACAGAATAAAATCCTTATAGTATAGCCCCCCATCAGTAAAAGTTCTTGGCCGTATCGTTTTTTAATAGGCAGGGTGTAGAATTGTTGGGTTTTCTGATTCTCAAGCTTTGGGCTGAAGTAGCGTGAAGGGGGCTTCGATTAGTCTAAAAAAATGTTTTGATTCATTTTTTTTCTTTATGTATAAATTGATACTTTTTTAAATAATCAATGTTATTATTTGAAGAAAGGTGAAATAGAAAACTCAAAGATCTGGATATACCACAGCTGGAATCTCACGAATCATCATTATTAACGCTTGATCAACACAATGCTGTTGAGAGTTTTTTAAAAGAGTTGAAAAAAAAAACCAAAAAATTGTGGTGAAAGTTTGAAGATTAAAATATAAATTAGAATTCATAAAAAATAAAAAGAGAAGATAAAAATCAGTAAAATGAAGAACGCCTATTGGACGATCGGCAGTTTGATGTTGTGTTCTTTGCTGTAAGCTTTTTTTTTTCAAAGATTTTTAGATGATGAGGGGCGGGCAGTGGGGGGCTATATGGGGGAGGATTATTAAGTTTTTAATTTTAAGTGGGGGCTACAAGGATAAAATAGTAAATTAACTAATACTTTTATTTTATTTTCTAAATAGGGGGCTATATTGAGAAAATTGGAGGGTTCGTATAGAATTACCCATTTCTTTTACGGGAGATTCTAAATGAATCATCATTTTTTACACCATTTTTATTTTACAAATCACGCATAATTTTTATTTTTATATTCTTATTTGCACCCCACAATAAATGTCATTTTTATTCTTACTATTTACAAATTAATTTCAACAAATTAAATAATTACAAAATAAAATCTTTAACCTTATAAATCAATTTTTAAAAACAAAGGAGAGAGAGAAACCTGTTATAGAAGTTCCAAAATTGTGTTTCAAACGTACTATGACATCTTCGAAATAAGAGATTTTCCGAAGAAGTAGAAGTAGGTTCGAAAAATGGTTAAAATAATTATGTATGTTATACCATAAATCCCAACAATCGATCAAGTATCAAATTCCAGCCGAAGTGCACCTACTTGCAGGGGAAGTCGTAGGTCAACAGTGAAGAACTAAGGAGGGGAGAAGGGAACTAAGATAATTTAAAAGGGTATATGAGTAATTTAACAAATTAATTAATTTTAATAGTCGTGTGTAAAAAAAATTTGATCACACATTTAAGTACCCCCTTTTTTATACCAAAAAAATAAATAGAAAATCTTTCTTTTTTGTTAAATTATTTGACAAAAAAAAATGATATTATCTTATACTAAGAGAATTTTACTATCTATTTTTAACTACAAACACTCATTATAGTTGTTTTTTCCAGCCCAGCAGAGACAATAATAATGTTATTAGGGCATAAGGTAGATTTTCCCTAAAATGAAATATAAAAATGGAGAATTATCAATTCAAGATTTGAAAGATTGGTAATCTATCGATTCAGGACCTAAAAGATGGAAACTCTCAATCCATGACCCGAAAGATGAAAATTATCAATTTAGGACCTCAAAAATCACGAATTTTGATTTCTATTTATTTTTTAATTAATTTTTACAATTTCTTTATTAGATTTAATAGATAATTAATGAAGGATTTTTTTATTGAAAATTAATATAAAATTAATTAAAAATAAAAGAAAATCAAAATTCGTGTATTTTGAGGTCTTGAATTGAAAATTTTCATTTTTCGGGTCCTAAATTAAAAATCTTCATCTTTCAGATCTTGAATTGATACATTACTAATCTTTTAGGTCCTGAATCGATAATTTTCCTATAAAAACTGATCCCTATTCTCACCCATGCGTCGCTTAACACTTTGATACGTTTTTTTAATGAAAACAAATATAGAACCAGCACATTAAATTAGAAAAACAGCTGACTCAACGTGACTTTACATTAGGCGGTCATTTGGCTGATCAGATCCTCTGTTCCCAAACGAATATATTTTTTTTTAATATGCCCTAATTGAGAAAGATTGCACCCTAAATAAAAATTAAATTAAAATAAATTATAATAAATTAATTTTTCTTATAAAAATATATATTTAAAAAAAATAAAGAGTTGAAATAAGAAATGCAATAGAAATTATCACATTTGATCCCATTTCGTCATTTGCTGCCTAATTTTCCGTCTAGCGACTTTTGGCCATCTCCAACCGTCTGCACTATAATTTGGAATCACTATCATTAAAATACAGTAGATTCTCAATTTCATCTTCTATAATTTGCACTATAATTTTACACAAAAAGAAAATATTCCATAATATTCCTTCTATTTCATTTACCAATACTAACTTTTATTGATAACATATAATGATTTATGAAATTTTACTATGTTTGGGGATTTTCCCGATCTTGGAGGAAGCAGAAGTGACCTTTCAGATTATTAGGAAAATATTTGTATCTTTTTATTTTATTTTATGCATATTTTTATGTTTTTATTTCATGTACTTTTATCTATTTTAATATTTTTATATATTATTAAGAAAATATTTGTACCTTTTAATTTTATTTTATGCATATTTTTATGTTTTTATTCCATTTACTTTTATCTATTTTAGTATTTTTATGTAGTTTTATTGTTGGTCTAATTTTATTTATTTTATTATTGGTCTAATTTTTATCTAATTTAATTTTATGTATCAACATTTATATTTAATTAAATTTATCATATATAACAAAGTTTAATATTAATTACAACATATTATTTAAAATACAATACAAATAACATATATAAAATACAAAACAAAACAATAAATAAAATATAACATAAAAAAAAAATACCGCCAAGGAGAGAGGAAAGGTAAATACACCGTCCCTCTCCGAATCAGATCCTGTTGCAATTCCTATTCCATTTGATGTTGCATGACTAGAATTTTTTTTTATTTTTTTTTAAATATTAATATGCCCTAATTGGGGATGGATGAATCCTAAAAGAAAAATTTTAATTAAATAAAATTATAATAAATTAAAAATTAAAAAAAATATATATTTTTTTAATGAAAATTTAAAACAGAAAATGTAATAGAAAATGCAACGGTGATCTGGTGCAGTCCCTCACCCCTCCCACCTCTCCCTCAAAATGCCGCCTCATTTGCCGAGAAGAATTTTGCAACATTTTAGGAAGGAGACCCCCTTACAAATTTGTCCAACACTATAATTAGTACGCTGAGTTGAAATGTCATTTTTTATTGGGTCAAGCTCGACTATCATATTTGGGTAATCTATATCCGAATCCCAGACACTTTATAAATCTCACATGTCACACCAATTAGTATATTCATAATTTAAAATATCATATATATATATATATATATATTCCGATTATTAATGTTAGCAGCTAATTTTAAAAAAGCTTATATTTTACCAAAGACTTTTATCCCCTTATTAAGAACTAAAAACGTTATGCCTTGACCTTGAGAATTATTTGTTGAAACATCTTGATTATAAAATTTAATATTCTCTCCATTTCTGTATAGGTATCATTCTAACATTTTAATTTTATTTAAAAAAATGTCATTCTACAATTTCGGGACAGAAAATTCACATTTTCACACATTGATCCTCATTTAATGCATTCAAATATTTATATTTAACTCATTTAATGTATTCACACAAGGGTGTATTAGGTAATTTAATTAATTTATTAATTTGTGTGCATTCATCCAAAATGACATTTATATAGAAATGGATGGAGTAAATAATTTTACAGCTGAAAAGGCAAGAAAGATGAAATGAGTTCTTACAAATTCAAAAAGTGTATATTTAGGTCTTGTTTACTTTGATGGATAATGATTGATTAATAAATTATCCTATGTTTACTTTGCATGATATGAAAAACGGTGGATAACCCAAGACCCGTGATAAATGAGCATTGAGTGCTTATTTGTGTGATATGTATCCCTCCTAGAGAAGTGGGATATGATTTATCCATTAATGTATCCATTAAATTATCTATCCTTCAAATTGTATATCCTCAAAGTAAACAAACCCTTAGTATATATACATTTTTGTGCTTGTAGATTTCTTGAAGAGTCAAAACCTTGCCTCGGGCCCCCAAAGTTCTTAATACGGTCTTGGATGAAGGTAACTCGATTCATGTGCAATGGTTTGTGTATAAATCACATTTGAAAAATCAGGCGTGACAAATTTACATTTAGTGCAATAGTTTGCTTGCAGACCACACGAAAGAGATAAATCACATTTGAATCAAGTGTGACAAGCTCACATATAAGAAGAGCTTGCAAACTTCATAGAAACCGTAAACCAACAGTGCTATTATAAGCCAGAGAGAAAGAGGTAAATCACACTCGAAAAACTTTTATTATAAACCATATAAAAAGAGATAAATCACATTTGAAAACTATATCTAACAGTGTTGGTAAAATTCAAACTTGAGATCTTAGATGTCAAACTTATACCACTCTACCATTAATGAATCGCACAAATTCTCACACCGTAAAAAAAAAAAAAAAAAGAAAAGAATAAGGGATATAAAAGTTGATATCAAAAATGTCAAATTCAATATACTTATCTCAATAAAAAAAATGTAAATAATTTTTTTTTCTCCCTAAATATTAAATTTAATATTGCCTTCAAGTACAAAAGCCACCTACCGCCGCCGGCCTGGTCAAGATGTAGATGTAGGGAGATGTAGTCCTATTAATAGCAATAATTTTATTGGGAAATTATAATTCAGCAAATCATTGATGTCCCACGCTACAAGAGTCCAGTATGTTAGTTGAGGTAAAACTCTGCATTTAATCCAACCCCACTGCCAAAACTAATGCATTCAAACCAACAATTTTCTAGATGATATTAGGGTAGTAATTAGTATTCATCATCCATCTACATATATTTCCACTGTATTTTTCTGTAGCATTAATGAAATTCGAAGTGAAGTAATTAGCCAACCTAGATGTGAAAGGGCCCATTGTGCTGGCTTGTTTTATAACACTCCATGCAGGGTATTTTTAATGCTCCAAGCATCATGGTCTCAACTACTGCTAATTAAATCGACATACAAACAAAGCAATTATGATTTCATAAATGGCTTCGTCTAATCACCCAATTCTTGAAAACCCATTTGGAATTTTTCTCCGACCCATTTTGCCTATTAATGAAAGATTCAATTTTTTTTATGCTGAGTGTCTGAAATTCTGTTGAGATTTGGTGTTATGCGATGAAAAGTAGGGAGGGACGATCGTTGTCCTCAACGCCCACATGGGCGGTTGCCACTGTTATATCCCTTTTGGTTGCCATTGGCTTCTTGCTTCATGGAGGTTTGAAGAAGTTTGGGAAGGTGAATATTTATTTTCTCACCCTTTTATATGTGTATATGTGCGCGCGATGACTTTTGAAGTTTATGTTCAAGGTTTTGTTTTTAGCATATAAATATGTGTTTGTGTGGAGCGCGTGTGATGATATTGAAGGTTTCTGTTCAATGTTGTGTTTTGAAAAAAAGGCATGGATTCTTGAATTGGTAATGATTTGTGAGTCGTATTGTTGTTTGTGTGTGTGTAGTGGTTGGATAAGACTAAAAGGAAGCATCTTCTTGCTGCGCTGGACAAAATCAAGGAAGGTAAGAAGAGATGAGCTCTTCTATGGTTTCTTGATTGGGGATTTTGATGTGTTCTTGTCAAATTTTGAATTTTGGTTTTATGAGCTGTTTCTTTGGTGTGAACCAGAGTTGATGGTATTTGGGCTCCTCTCATTGCTGATGGGTCATTGGATTGCTTTTGTGGCCAAGATTTGTGTGAAGCCGTCGGCATTGATGAGCAGCCGGTTCTATCCATGTGCACCTAATAAATTTTCGCAACCTCAAGCTCTTGAAAGCCATGCTGTTGTTTTGAGGGCTGATCATTCTAATTCCTCAATTTCGCGGTTGTTGTTGGAAGACCTAAATCATGATTATTGTCCTGAGGTATTCTTTGCACGATCACTTGGATACCGATAATTTTTATTTATTTATTTTTCATTTTCACTTTTCTTAGTACTCACTTGAACCTGGAATCTTAAACTTTCTTTCCCAGTTATCCATGGGTGTCCAACTGCTTTATGTGCTGTTAATAATTGGGTTTAGTGTATTCGTAGCAGATTTATCTTCCTTTAATTGAAAGAGATGAGTTGAGAGAAGTGTACAACATGGTTTTTCTGTGTTTAAGCTTGTATAGCACGGGGTGATAGTGAGTTTCCTTCACTTATTCAATATGTTTTAGTCATTTCTCTGACTGAATGCATTGTATGCCCTAAAATGAAGTTGATAACTTGTATTAATAGCATTCTGGATTTGAATATTGGCTACATACTCAATTTCTCATCTATTGCTATATCAACAAATTAAAAAGAAGACAAGGTCTACTCTTATTTGAAATTCCTAAATAAATAGTTATTCAGAAGATTCTAAAAAATTTAAGAGAACCCTATTTGTATCCATGATACACCAGAGTAACGTCTGAAATGTAGCCAAAGTCTTAATTTCTATTGATGCTGAGATTAAATATTTCTGATCTCTAATTTCAAGTTTCAGCTAGTTAATGTAGAAATGAATGTTGTTTTTCTGGCTTCAATCTGGAAAGGAAGAGCTCAAAATCTACCTCTTTCTCTCAGGATCGTGAACCATTTGCTTCATACGAGAGCCTTGAGCAGCTTCATCGGTTCTTGTTTGTCTTGGGTGTTACGCATGTCTCATATAGTTTCTTAGCCATCGCACTAGCCATGATTAAGGTCGGTATTTCATCTTCATAGTTACACCTCACAGCACTTGTCATATTGCTTCAGCATGCTCAAATTTTGTTGTCCTGAATTCAGATCTATAGTTGGAGGACATGGGAAAATCATGCCAAAACATTGGCTCTTCGAGGCCTGCTAACTGCGGAAACTTCTGCTGGTGATTTGATGAAATCCTATTATTATTCTGGCAATTTTATTATTCTAACCAATTAAACTGATGAATTATTTCCTTGCAAAATTGATGCAGGTTCTGAAGATGTTGGGACAGATGGTGTGCCGATAAGGCGCCTATCAAGTTTTGTGTCTCATCAGACATCTCATCCATGGAGTCAGAACAGACTTCTTGTTTGGCTGGTATGCAAATATAGTCTCATATCTTCCCTAATTGTCCTTAAATGTCATTGAAAAGATTCAATTATTATTAGTGAACCATTACATAGATTTTGACCTAGTTATTCCAAAAGTCCATTGGGCAACTAGAGAAACCACTTTGTTACACTACCTATTTCATATGCATTGCAACAAAATCCTGGCTCGTCATTTTTCCGTATGCTTTTTTTTGGGTTTGACTTGGCAATTGAGCACTTCATAAACTAGTTTCTGTTCAGCTTTGTTTCAGCCGCCAGTTCTGGAGTTCTATTAGCCAAGCTGACTACATGGCTCTGCGACTGGGCTTCATTACTGTAAGTTGTCTCCTAAGTACTTTGCTTGTTCTGATCCTACTGAAATTGTTTCAGACAATAATCTTTCTGAACTTCGACAGAATTGATTGTTGACCTAGTAAATAATAACATGATCACTTAAATTGTTGCTAAGCTGTTAAGAGTTCTGTTGGCAGAAATGAAATCGAGTGTTTGGTGTGAGAAACAATTATGTTTGCATTAATTGGTGACGCTGACATTAAGCTCAGTACTATGCAGGAGAAAAAAAAAGTTGCCTATTTTGAGTTTCACACTGTCTTTTTGTGGACTATGATGTCAGAAGCCTACTAGTACAAAAGGGAGTTCATAACTTTATGTTTCTTTGTTTTGGCTTACCTTTGCAGACCCATCAATTACCTTTCACGTATGACTTCCATAATTACATGCTTCGGAGTATGGAGGAAGAGTTTCGAGATATTGTTGGCATTAGGTACTAGAGCATTGTTTAGATAATAATATCTCTTATAGAAATCATTATCTTATTTCCAATGCAATAGTGAATGCTTTAGCAGCTATTACTAGTCTGCATGATTCTGTTGTGTTTGTTCACAGGTTTGAGTTAGATTTAGTACACGTATGAAATTACATGTAGGGAAACCGGTGAAGCGTAAGAGTTCACTACATGTAACTCTTGTTATGGATGCTGCCAAATTCCTCTATATTCTTATACATCAAGAACTTCATGCGATGATACATGTTAAGAAAACCGAAATCCTTAAAATTTAGAGGTTGCACTGTTGGTTACAACCCATGTTTCATTGACACTTCAGTTGAAAGTCCATTATGTCCAACAATAATATGACCAACCCTTCATAAACAGAATGGGCCCATGCAAGAACACATTATCATAGAACATAAATTCAAGACCTTTTTCCTCATATGGTTTTCATTATCATTTATCTATGGAACTCTATAGTACATAGTTTAATATATGCATGTCTTGAGTGCCAGTTGGGTTCTCATTCAACATATTATTCCAATTTTTTCTTCCCTTAAAGTGGTTTATGCTTGGAAAATAATTCAAGTTTAGCTTCACATACATTTGCTCGTGTCTAACCAATACTTGACTATAAACTACAAAAATTCTATCTCAATCACCGATTTAGAGAAGCGACTCTCATCTATGTGTGTGTGTGTGTAGACTCCTATGGCAACTACTTGAATGCATTCAATTTGTATCATTTTATGCTTACTTTTCTTTAGATAAATTTAAATATGATGCCCACTTTCCTCTCTTAAAGCTGGGTTTTTTATTTTTTTTCAAAAAGTAAAATTTATTGGCTTGATCTCTGGTGGAGGTGGTGGATTCCTCTCACAGACTCTAGATAAAATAGTTCTTTTCAACCTATATGCCATATCGAGATCCATGTTTATTGCTTTCTATAATAGTCCGCCCTTATCTTACCGTCATTATAACATAATCTATCTCCGATTTTGTTTATTTTCTGTTAGGAATATAAACTACCAACATGTGCGACTCTGTGTGGGTTTTTAATGGTAGATCGGGTAGTAAATTTCATTTCTGAAGGTTTCTGTAAAAATGAATCTGTTTAATTTATCTTATTCATTGAAGGAAGTAAAATTCTGAAGTTTCAACACTGGTTCATTAATTAACTGCAGATACTAAATGAATGTATGCAACACTTCTGTCTTTTGCAGTATCCCACTTTGGTTGTTCGCTATTACCTGCATTGTTCTAGGATTTCATGGTAAGATCCTCTTACGTAAAAGTATCTTTTCCATGAACCCTGTATTTAAAGATTTTACACATGTTACTGTCTCGGTGAATTCAATGTGATTCGAACATTAGAGCTACTTGATGAAATGACAAACGGATAACTTTGCGCGAGTACTTGCTCCAATAGAAGGAATTGATTAATTAAAATTTTCTGATGAATTATGCCTCAGAATCTTTTACATATAGATCATAGTGATAAACCTCCCATCATCTTTTTTGCAGTTTCCGAACATGGGCTTTGATCTTGAGAATGAGTTCAGTTTCTTGAATATCTTTTTATTAATAAATGCCATCATGATCAGTTCCTTTTTATCTTATTCACTCTTCTTTGTTCACGTTCTTTTTTAATCTTTTCTGTGAATTATTGTGGTTGAAGATAATATCATAGCAGTCTATAGATTTATGCGAATGCGTATGTAGGCATTGATTATTTCTCGTAAACCTCACAGCATTGATTTGGGGGACGGCATATTTTATACCTGCCAAATGTATACAGCACCATTTATTTGAATGAGCGGGTGCAATTTCTAGTTAAATCATAATCAATTTTGTTCTTGTGTTACTGTTCTAAGGTGTATTGTTATCTGGCATCAGGAACAAATATATACTTCTGGCTCTCTTTCCTCCCCACCATCGTAAGTGTGTGAACTTCTTTTTTCGTCTTTCCAAATTCTTCCAGATCTATCTATTGCTTACATTTCTTTATCAATATATGAATGGTGCACTTGAGTAGTTGATCCTTCTACTCGGTACAAAACTACATCGCATAGTTGTAAAGCTAGCTGTTGAAATCATGGAGTCAAGTCAATGGACAGAATTTCGGAGATTCAATCTGAGGGATGAGCTCTTCTGGTTTGGCAACCCCAGGCTGCTTCTTCGGTTGATACAATTTGTATCGTTTCAGGTTACCAAATACAGCTTTTCCGTGACTTTGAATAGGATTCAAAAGAACAGAAGCAACCTAGGTAACATTTATTACCTCTGTTGTATTTTTGCAGAATGCATTCGAGATGACAACGTACATATGGTCATTGGTAAGACTGATTTCTCTAGTAGATTACTTTGTTTCTAACATGCAAAGAAATAACGAAATACTTGCATGCACATAACTTTGATATTAGGCATATCATTCTGAATAGCTCTGGGCAGTACATTTGATTATCATACCTGAGACAAACAGTGATATTAAACGCGTCCTGTCTTTGATGTGTTTTATTGTTCGCTCCAGTGGGAAATAAAGGCATCGTCGTGTTACACTGGAAATCACACTTTCCTCGTAATTCGCTTGACATTTGGGTACACTCTCTCTTGCTATTCCACTTAACATCTAATCTTATGAAAGATCCGACTTTTAAACTGAACCTGATTTCCTGCAGGGTTGTTTCCCAGTTCTGGTGCAGCTTCATCACTTTCCCCCTCTATGTGATTGTAGCTCAGGTAAAAATGAGGAGACCCCAAGTTACAGTTTCCATGCTTTTCATAACATCCTTTCCTGTGTTGTGACACGACCTCCCTCGTTGTAGATGGGTTCAAAGTTCAAGAAAACTATAGTATCTGAGAATGTAAGGCAGTCGCTACATGGATGGCGGAGGAAGGTGAGGACTAGGCACGGGGGACAAGGTTTCACTACGTCATCCTTGGAGTCCAAGGTGGATGAGGGAGAAGAAGACGACGTAGGCAATGCCAATGGAAGCAAGGAGGGAAGCTCCACCAAATTCGAACGCAGCTTGGCATCCGAGCAGGATGCTTCTCTGAGGCAAGCTCGAGGGAACGAAGAGCTCCAGGATCTGGTCTGTTCTGCTGCAGAGGGTGGAAAGTATGATGATACTGAAATTGAAACTGGTAACCAAGTAACAGATCATCATATACTTCTGTCTGAAGAACGCCAAAACTAAGTATACAGATTGTGTACGAACACGTTTGCCTTTTCAACAGGCCGGCCATGGCAACGTGATCGTGAACTTCTGTCCAGAGTGTTCCACTGCTCTTTATAAAGATTCTGATGACAATGTGCTGGTATAGAATGTGTTTTAGCAGAAGATAGAGGTTTCTTGGATGAGAATGTATCGTTTTGTAGGTTAACACTGGCAGAAACAAAATCAATGTATCTTTGTTGGCTAAGCTCCTCGTCTTTAATTTTCCACATTATTTTGAACGATAAACTTGTACGTGCTTTGCCAGCAATCGGACACCGAAAATTAAATTCGAGAGCATTTTTGTAAAATGTAGAAAATTTATATATTTTTTAATTAAAATTGAAAAAAAAAGTAATAATTTTGAGATTTGATTTGGTACACGATTGACACACCCAAGTTGGTACTAGAATCAAACCAAATAAATTTAACTAATATTGTAATAACTGAACCGACCAAATTATTTTGGTTGGTTTAATCATTTTTTTCCCTCTATCTTTTGAATTGTTTTGGCCGAAGATGAATTGAAGTACCTAATATTTGCGCTTGCTAACACTTTTGTCTCATTATTTCAAAAATTATATATTAATACTCAATCATTGTATAATTAAATAAATTTAGCACATGAGTAAATTTTCAGCATCCAAATGTGACGTGATTTGTCGAAATCGAGAATATTGGTATACAAAATTTTCAACAACTAAAATATACACCCATCTTGTGGATTTCGATGAACCATGTGAGATTTGAGATTTCGGAAATTTGTGTGCGTACTATATTAAACCTTAAGTTACATATGGATTCTATTTCCACATAAATATTTCCATCATTTGAGAACTAAGCATCTCTCATGATAAAATATTGTTTATTTATATATTTTGTTTTTTATATATCTTTCATCAATCACATGAATTCAAATATGTAGAATTTTGAATATATGTATTCTTCATTCACCTAAATTTAACAGCACGAGTACAAAAATTTCAACTTACTAATAACAAAACACTATTTGTACAAGAAATGAATAATGAATAATATTAATATATTATATCCAGATTCATTTCCAATGAAAATTTAATTTATCAGAATTTATTTACTAATTACTCCCACATCCCGATTATATAGTCTTTTTTCTACTCACACGTAGATTAAAAGTATTTATAAAAATAAGAAATAAAACCTAAGCTTCCAACTTTACCCTTATTTAATGAAAATCAATAAAACTTATATTTTAGCTCAACTTTAATGTATTATTTTTTGAAACAAACAAAATATACAATTAATGATATAAATCAAAACTAACAATATCTAAAAATCTAAAAGATTTTATACTATTGAAACTCAAAAAAGTTTTCTCCAAAAATCACACGGCATCCTACAAAATTTCTATAAAATTCAATTTTAAATTTTTATAAATTTTGGGCCAAAATTTCATTCTTTTCCTTAAAAACATTATGCGTCAAAAACCATACATACATGGAAGACAAAAGATTTTTTTTTTTTTTTTTTATGAATTACAAATGCAATGAATATCAATAGAATTGATCAAAATCAATTTACATGCAATTTAAGTTAGTCAATTTTAATTAATGTTTCTCATTTTTTGAAAAAATATTATTTAAGATTTATAACTTTCAAAAACTTAAATGTTTAATTTTTTAAATTTCCAAAACTTAATAAGGGGATAATTGTACATTCCTATTAAAAATAACACTATTTATAATAATGAAACTATATAATCAGGACACCTCAAAATAAAAATGAGAACTATATAATCGGGAAGGAGGGAGTATTATCTAACATATTTTAGTTGTGGAATTATAATGAAAAGATTGCATGATATTTCTCAAAAAAATAAAATAAAAAATATATTGCTTGATTAAGAAAGCAAATAAAAAACGTATCGCTTGATTCTCAATCCCATTAAAGAATTTATCTAAAATTAAAATATATCTTTTTTTTTATGTGTTCGAGGCATAAGTAGAATAGAAAGTCCTTGGGCCTATTTGTATTTAGTTAAAACAAGAGAGGTAAAATTGGTTAAATGCAGAAGTAATCAAGTGAAAGAAACCCTTCCTCCATTTTAAAAAGTTTTATGGTTTATACTTTATACCCCTCTCCCAAGCAACCCCAAATTCTCCCACAAACACAATAATACTAGTTTCTCCTCATTTTGTGCTGTGTTTCTCTCTCTAGTCTGATTCCAATTTCCTGCAATCATGGTGCTCGAGGTTCGCGCTTCATTTCAATTCATTGCATTTTGGATTTAGGGTTCAATTCTGGGAAATTTATAGTTGCTAATCGCTAACTGTTCGATTTTTGTCATCGATGAATAGGCGACGATGATCTGCATCGATAATTCGGAGTGGATGCGTAACGGCGACTACTCCCCCACTCGGTTCGACGCTCAAAAGGACGCTGTTAGCCTAATTTGTGGAGCTAAAACTCAGGTTTTCTTTTTCTTCCTTTTTTTTGAGTTCTTTTTTTGGGTGGGGGGGGGGGGGGTTTATTTTATCGTTACTTGTTTGTGATGCTGATAAGCGTATCATTTTATGTGGCCCGCGTTTACTGCTCGATTCTCATTGATTTGGAGGACGGTGTTGGTTTAATCGTGGTTAGGGTTTTCTTGATTGGTATAGTTCTGATGTGTGTGTGTGCGCGCTTTTTTTTTTAATTAAAAATTGTAGGCGAATCCAGAGAATACAGTGGGAGTTTTGACAATGGCTGGAAAGGGAGTTCGCGTATTGGTCACTCCGACCAGTGATCTTGGCAAGATCTTGGCCTGCACTCACGGTTAGCTTTTACAATTGTGTCAGATTGTATTAGGGATATTAATCTTATCACTATAAATATCGGATAATCCTGAATTTTGAAACTGAGATTTTGATTAAATTGTGTCAAATTTGAAACATAAATAGCTATTGGTTTCTTATGTATGTGAGACAATGAGAATATAGTGGGTTGTGGTACTATTGAAGGCCTGTGAGTTGTTTTTAGTCAGTTGTAGAAGTGGCATGTCTGTGAATTGTTTTTGCTACGCCAATATATATATTTTTCTGTGATTTCTTAGTTTAACGTTGTGTTTTATTGATTTATGAAGGTGTAGAAGTAGGTGGTGAGATGAACCTGGCAGCTGGGATCCAAGTTGCACAGTTGGCCCTCAAACATCGCCAAAACAAGAAGCAGCAACAAAGGATAATCGTGTTTGTGGGAAGGTACAGATTACTAAGTTATTTGTTTTGAAGTCAATTTCTTTTGTTGCTATGTTTTTGAGGGAATCATATACGTTTATTTTCATTGTTTTTAGTCCTGTTAAATATGAAAAGAAGGTGCTGGAATTGATTGGAAAAAAGTTGAAAAAGAACAGTGTAGCTCTCGATATTGTGAACTTTGGTGAAGAAGACGAAGAGAAGACAGAGAAGCTTGAGGCATTACTCGCTGCTGTAAATAACAACGACAGCAGTCATATTGTTCACGTTCCTCCTGGTCCAAATGCTCTTTCAGATGTGCTTATCAGGTTTTTCTTTATTTAATGTGGCAATATCTGTCATTTCAAACTGAATCTATTATTTTGTATTTTCTGATATTTTTCTCCTCTGCAGTACCCCAATATTTACAGGTGATGGAGAAGGAGCAAGTGGTTATGTCGCAGCAGCAGCTGCTGCTGCTGGTGGGTTTGAATTCGGTGTGGATCCAAACTTGGATCCCGAACTTGCTCTTGCACTTAGAGTATCAATGGAAGAGGAGAGGGCAAGACAAGAAGCAGCTGCAAAGAAGGCTTCGGAAGAAGCTGCCAAAGGGGAAAAGGGGGAACAACAGTCCACTTCACAGGATGCAACCATGACTGAGAATGTGAACCCTGGAACATCAGAACCTGAAAAGAAGACGCATGATCTAACGGTTTGAGTTTTCTTTTTATTGAACTCTTGTTTGGCATCTTTTTTGTTTCTTTTGAGAAGCTTGTGTAGCATCTTGGCATGATAGTTAAAAATGGATCTTAGCCTTTTCCTTAAGTGCCAATCCATAGTTTAGATGGATGATCAATTGGTACTTTTGGAATTTTCAAGTATTTTGATTAAATATTGTAAAGTACTTATTTACAAACACAATAAAATATGGTTTTCGATAAATATAATTTTACAAGGAGGGTTGAGTGCTAGATGAAGCAGTGTTTCATATGAACAGAGAGAAGGAATAGGGCTTCAAAATCTTGCGTGAATCTGATTGTAGCCTGTTAAGAAAATTTGAATGTTCACTCAATCCATATTTTCCATGTAATTATCCTTTGAGATATTGATCTTTCAAAAAAAAAAAAATCCGTTGAGAGATTGAACGCCACATGGCTTGGCAGAAGAAAGTTACCAGAAATAGGTTCTTTTTGGTGCTAAGAAAGTTTTGCAAAGTTATATCCATGTATACAAAACAAAAGCCTCAAATGAATTCCTATATTTTTATCTAGGGCTAATTACAATTTAATTCCCAATGTTTGAAGGTTTTAACAAAAATATCCCAACGTTTTAATAATTACAATTTAATTTCCAACATTTGGATATTTTAAAGAAATAACCAACGTTTGGATATTTTAACAGAAATAACCAACGTTTAATAATAACAATTTAATTCCCAACGTGTGAATATTTTAACATAAATGACCCGATATTTTAGTTGAAAAATACCATTTTGGTCATTTTTCGGCAAAAATGTCAGTTCCTTATATAGGTTCTTAGCTCACTTGTGAGTAAATGTGATCGAAATTGACCGAAATAGTACTTTCATCGAAAATGTTGGGTCATTTCTGTTAAAATGTTCAAACGTTGGGAATTAAATTGTTATTGTTAAAGGTTGGGTTATTTCTGTTAAAACCGTCAAATGCTGGGAACTAAATTGTAATTAGCCCTTTTATCTATTATATTTCATGAAATGATTTTTTGAAAAACAATCTGAAAGTTCTCTTTGAATGTCTTTGACCTTTTGTTCAAAATACATGCACGATCAACTATAGGTAACATAAGATATCTTCTTACAGGATGATGAGAATGCATTGTTACAGCAAGCCCTAGCTATGTCCATGGATGATTCATCCTCCACAGCTGCTGTAAGGGACACTGACATGTCAGATGCATCTGCTGATGACCATGATTTGCAACTTGGTGAGATATGATTTTCATTAGTCTGTTGATATGCGCATTATTTGCTGATACTATGAAAAGCTCCTTGTTTTATGAGTCTCAAGTTGGAAGTTGAATAAGAAGTTTGGAAAACACAAATATTTTGTTTGGAGGAGATTCACATTCTTTCTTCTATTGTTCATTTAGGAAAAGAACCACCAGTTACATGGATGAGTGAGTGGACTTTGGTTTGCTCTAGTTGTTATTTTCCTTTCTCTAATAATAAGTCTAATGTGCACACTGTTTAGATATGTTGTGAATATCGTATATATTCAGACTAGGGAAAAGGAGCACAAAATAGTAGAGATCTTAAGTTTGCTTATTGACTCTGCAGAAATACGTAAGTTCAGCTACCCTAGGGCTTTGCTTGGTTACTCTTTTTGGGTAGCTGAGTTGCCTAAGAAATATGAATACTGATATTATTGCTTCTGTCAACAGTAAAGATGGATTTATTACTAGCAAATGAAGTTTGAACCAACCATTTGTCGTGAATGTTTACTTTCATCATTTGTTAAGACTTCCATCTATTTGAGTTCAAGTACTGCTGAAACAGATTTCTTGTTACATCTGAAACATTGTGACAAATCCAAAGTGTACTTGTGTTTGTCCAGTGCTGCTGGTGGCTTACATCAATTTATAATATTATCATTTATATTAATAACTTACAGTAGTCGTAATGATATTATTTTATTTTTATTGGGTCTTCTTTTCCTTCAATTTTTTTAAATTGGCTCTGCGGCTGATGCTTGATTTGCCGATTTGTACCGGATAATTCTTTTTTATTTGTATATGAAGACGCAACAGAGTTCGTAATGCCACATTGCCGCAAGAGCACTCTTTAGATTTTTTGTTGTGTTCCCCCCTTTTTTATTATTATTTTTTCTTCCAATTTTGCTATTATGATTCTGCAGTTCATTAGTAAAATGGCAAGTGTCTTCTTAGATCTTTCCTATGGACTACTATTGCAGGGTTTCTGCCTTAATTTTCTTATATCTCTGTGGATCTCTGTGCACTGTGTTTCTGTTGCCAAAGTTTGCTTCTTTCTATATACAGGATCTTGGTGGAATATTCTGCACATTACTTACTATAAATTTATCTTTTTTTTTTTTTCCTTCTAGCCCTTCAATTGTCTGTTCAAGAAAGTCAAGCTGATCAATCAAACCCAGCTGATGTGAATAAGCTATTAGCAGATCAATCCTTCGTGTCCTCTATTCTGGCTTCAGTAAGTCTATTTTAATGTTATATTTCTTGCTTTTGTGGCTACGCCGACTCTGAGTAAATGAATGTCAAATATACTGCACCTGTGTCGTTATATTTAACGGTTTCTTTTCTTTAACAGCTTCCAGGAGTTGATCCGAATGACCCCCATGTCAAAGATTTGCTTGCTTCCATGCAGAATCAATCTGAGGTGAGTTCGAATGATTTTGATTGAAGATAAGGGTCAGAGAGTACACATAAAAGTTTTAATTTAGATATTATTTGGTGATTTCACTTCAGTTTGATAACATCTCCATGTGTGTGTGAAAGAGATACTGTTTTATCTTTCTCTGAGTACTCTTCTTGTAATTCTGTCTTTTCTTAAGTTCAGTTTACGTATGAGACTGATCTGGAACCAGCTGTAACATTAGATTGAAGATTAGATGATAGGAGGTCATGGAGTGATAACTTAAAATGATCCCTGTCTATCAGTTATGTGGGATTGATTGCTTATATCTTACTCATACAAAACTTTATGACTGGTGATTTAATCACTTCTGCTTTTTATATTAGTTCCTTGTGCAAAGATTCTGTATATTTTTTCGTTTTTAGTTCCCTTTTTTTAATCATGTCTTCCTTTGAGGTACGGTTTTACTAGAAAGTATATTTGGTTGTAAATTGGTGACTCATTATATGTTTCTTTGTTTCAGTAATATTATAAATAGAATATTTTGCTGTGTGTGTTATGGGACGATTGAATACAGCATCATACTGCTCATTTTCTTCTGCTATTGGAAACAAAATGGAATTTGTCTGGAATGAAATCGGCTACTTGTTTACTTAGGGCTCTTTCAGTTTGTATTTTTGCTCTCTTTATATGTTTCTAACTACATGGTTCCAGCAGAAAAAGGAAGAAGACAAAGAACCAAAAGAAGAGGAAAAGAAGTGAGCATGCCTTTTATCGACTATCACCCTCAGGTTTATTTTCAACCTTTACAGGTTTTGTCCATTTTGATCTTGTTGTAATTGCCTCGTCATTTAATAAATTATTTGCATTGTGTATTATTTTACATGATGTACTTTTCAATTGACTTAGTGCTGAAAGGTAACTTGTGTTGATAGGTCAAGGATCTCTTTATGCAGAAAGTGATGAGAATTGTTCAAGTTGGCACTCAGGATGATGATAATTGTTGTCGGTCAGAGAGAATATGCCATGAACTATCTAAATATGATGGAGAAATACATGTTATAAACTGATCTAGCATGACCTGGTGAACGTGTGGATCTCATTTGTTGTCGCATTTTATTTCAAAATGTTAATTGTGGATGGAAATATGGCATGGCTTATTCAATCTTTATGTGGATCGCATTTCTTCTTTCCCTAGTTTTTATCTGAATTTTCTTCGGTAATACCGACTCTTTTGTGCCTCTTGGTCGTGGAAGGGCATTTGGTGGTGATCCCTTCTGTGAGAGAGAGAGAGAGAGAGAGAGAGAGAGAGAGAGAGGATTGTCTCAGCTCAGCCTGTTCGGCTTTGGTTGTTTTCGATAGCATGTGTTAGGTGTGCTTGGCATTAATGCATCAGTGAGAAATATACATGTAACTGTAGCTATCAGACTTGCATGTTCGAACTAATTAATTTACAAAATGATATCTTCTATTATGCAAAACATTGAAATAACATTCGTTTTTCAAAATGATATTTTCTATTGAAAACTCCCTTGTCTAGTTTAGATGTGAGGGCCAGTACAATTTTGTTTTTTCAACCATGTCATCATTTCCAATCGCAATTCTAAGTAGGCTCCATAAAATAAAATTAATAAAATACAATGGACCAAATATGGTTCCTGAATGAATCATAACCTCATTTCTAAACACAACTCCTAAATATAAAAATCATATTCCAAACATTTTTTTTAATTCTCGCATAGAAACTAATATAACTGCGCAAATTCAATTGAAGATGCTAAAAACTAGGAAGTATGAAGAAAGCACGCACTGAGAATTGGAAAGGCAGCAAACATTACAATAGTCAATAATGCCAGTGGAATCCATCGTAATGCTTTCACTCTTTTTTTAGACACTCTTCCATCCTTTCTCTCTCTCTCTCTCTCTCTCGCACTCCCTGCCATTTTTTCCGTCAGTCGAAGTCTCCCTAGTCGGTAAGAGAAAGTGTTTGCTACTGTGACGCGCAAGTTAAATGTAAACCAAAATTTGTGTAAGATTATTTGAGGAGTGAAGTGATTTACCCATATCCGTCGACATAATTTTATTACTATTTGATTGTATTAAAAAAACTCCCGAAACAGTTAAAATATAACTGCCCGTAAACAGTTCGTAACTACAGTCCAGAAACAGCCTCGAATTGCTCATTGCTTTAGAATTAACAATTTCCCCAACAATAGCCTCCTCATGTTTTTTTATCCATTAATTATTCTTCTTGAGAAGTAAAAAAATATTGTTGAATTTAAAATTTTAGGCCGGCACCAACAATTCAAAGAAGACAAGAGCCCGATGAATATCTGGCCCTTTTTCTTGCTTAATCACTTGACAACATTTTCTTGTGCTACTCTGCCGCACGGCTCTTTATATGTCCAATCACAGCCGTTGAAAGCCAAATCTTGAATGAGCTGGGAAATGGGAAGTTGTCTGAAACTGCGTTTTTCAGCTTTCTTATGCATTTTAGCAGCTTTGTGTTGGAATGAGGTTGAAGGGTACATCAAATACAACACTGGGAGTGGCATTGTTGATGGGAAATTGAATGTGCACTTGGTTCCTCACTCGCACGATGATGTCGGCTGGCTTAAGACAGTTGATCAGTACTACGTTGGATCCAACAACACCATTCAGGTTTCTCTGCAGCCTATGTTGTAACTGTAGTATCTTTACTTTTGTGGGATGTTTTAGTTCGATTTCTTGTTTGATGCAGGGTGCATGCGTGGAGAATGTTCTGGACTCGGTTGTTGTTGCACTGCTTCGTGATCCTAATAGAAAGTTCATATTTGCTGAAATGGTAGCTGAAATTTCTTCCTATTTGATGATGAAATATTTGTATTGCTTTTCATTTACATAGTCGGTGAAGGTGTAGATGTTGCTGCTTCGCTTCTTGATGTTCTACCCATTGATTCCTCCGTTCGTTTACTACATTGAGTGTATATTGCAGAGCTTTTCCTGTTCATATTTGCTGATTTTATAGATATGTGCTTGCTGCTCAGAAGAAAAGGACGAGTTTTTTTGTGAACAACTGAATTGTGGAATGTGATGTTTGATTACTGAGCATTTATCCTACTGTCTGGTTGATCCATATTTTTCTCTTTCTCGGAAGCCATATAAACTCAGTAGGAATATATCGGGCTAGATCTTTTCTCTGTGTTAGTGTATACGATGCTATTAACTTGTCTCTATTTTGGGTATCTAAATAGGCATTCTTCACTAGATGGTGGGGAGAGCAAAGTCCAGAAATTCAACAAGTAGTAAGAAAGCTGGTTGATGCAGGCCAGTTGGAATTCGTGTATGAAGATTGCTTGTAACCTGATATTTTTTAAAGCCCACTTCGAGAAGCTTGACATGGTGATTTCAACAACTTGTCTTTGCAGAAATGGAGGATGGTGCATGCACGATGAAGCAACTACTCATTATATTGACATGATCGACCAAACAACTCTAGGCCATCAATTGATAAAGAGTCAATTTAATAAGACCCCTCGTGCTGGATGGCAGATTGATCCATTTGGGCACTCTGCAGTGCAGGGTTACTTACTAGGGGCCGAGGTATACCAACTTATCATGATTGAAATTTGTATGCTGGCATACTTTGATTTACCAATTATTGTTGTATGAATTATGTAGCTAGGATTCGACTCTATTCATTTTGCACGGATTGATTACCAAGATAGAGCCAAGCGTAAGGGAGATAAATCTCTTGAAGTCATATGGCAGGGTTCAAGAACATTTGGTCCCTCTTCTCAGGTGGCAAAATAAACTGTTGCTCAACTTGAATGTATGTCTGTTTATCTATTTCACTCTTGTCACATTTGAGGTCTGAATTCTTGCAGATATTTGCCAATGCATTTCCTGTTCACTATAGCCCACCTGATGGCTTCCATTTTGAAGTAGACGATTTCTTCGATCCAGTCCAGGTTCTGTGACCAAGAATTCACAGTCAATACCAAATTTATAGCTGTTCTCTAGTCCATTTTGCTTAAACGTTATCGGATTGCTGAACTGCAGGATAATCCTCTCCTGTTTGACTTTAATGTTGAGCAACGCGTAAATGATTTTATTGCTGCTGCCATGACTCAGGTTAAAATCACAATTTCATTTTTAATCATCACCAAAAGGGAAAAAAAAGGTTGAAAGAAGAAAAAAGGCACACACAGTTGAAGATTTTGGGTGGATTTGTTCATTTAGCTTTGATGCACAGGCTAATGTTACTAGAACTAATCACATTATGTGGACTATGGGAGATGACTTCCAGTATCAATATGCTGAGTCCTGGTTCAAACAGATGGACAAACTTATTCATTATGTTAATCAGGTAGCTATTCTTTGAATTCAAATCATAAGATTTTCTTACATTTATTCAAATAAAAATGTTATTTCTCATTCTTCATGAAGAGTAACAGAGCTTATTGAAACAGGATGGTCGGGTTAATGCATTATATTCTACACCATCCATATATACAGATGCAAAACAAGCAACCAATGAATCCTGGCCTCTAAAACTTGATGATTATTTCCCGTGAGAACTGAACGACCTCATTTTGATCTCAGTTACTGTAGATTTTTCTGTTTGATTAGATAAATGATACTAATGTAAGTATGGCTGTTTATTTGATAGATATGCAGACAGTACCAATGCTTACTGGACTGGCTTTTATACGAGTCGACCAGGCCTCAAAGGATACATCCGTTTGCTGAGTGGATATTATATGGTTATTACTTCCATTAGATTCAGCTATAGACAAACAAATGAAGTAGCATAAACAGTATTTTTTTAAAAACTCTTTTCATCATGTGTTGGCTTCCTGTATGAATAGTATCTTTAAAAAAAAAATTGTGATGTACATTTAGTTCATGAATTATAGGCAGCTCGTCAACTTGAGTTTCTGGCGGGAAAGAGATCAACTAATGCTAATACGGGTCGCTTAGGTGATGCGTTAGGAATTGCACAGCACCATGATGCTGCTACTGGTACTGCTAAACAGCATACCACGAATGACTATGCAAAACGTTTGGCTATTGGATCCTTAGAGGTGCATGTTTAAGCATTTATGCTCATAATCATGTTTACCATCTTTCCTTGATGACTTATCTTTGTAATAGATATTCTTATCTCATAAATCATGTTCTAATTAATGGTAAATTATGTAGGCAGAAGCTGTCGTGGATTCAGCTTTGTCATGCCTGGTTGATTCAAAGTCGAATGGAAACTGCACTGCATCTACATTGAAATTTAGCCAGGTTGCACTTCACCATTTTGAACTTGCTTTCCTTTTTAAAATTCTACTGTGAACTTCACTATCAGTATTTGGGGCTTTTACCTACTGGAGCCATTGTTGATCAACTGGCTAACTTTATTGCATGCTAATTTATACGAGAAACAACTATGATGTTCTAATGGTGGCTATCCAATCATCATTTAATCTGCTTTTTCTCTCTCTAACAGTGTCAGTTACTCAACATAAGTTACTGTCCATCGACGGAAGAAGATGTCCAAGGGAAGAGTTTGGTAACAGTTCTTTTCTCTGCTCGTGTACACCTATTCAAGTACAACTACAGAAAATGTGATTTGACTGTAACTTTATTTTCAGGTGGTTGTCGCGTACAACCCACTCGGATGGGACCGTACTGATATTATCAGGATTCCGGTTAGTTATGATACCTTTCTTCTCTCTGATCGCTTCAGTTATTGTACAGAATCTTGAGTTATATTCTTGAAATGCTCGAGACCTTTTCATATAAACTATTTTACTGCAATTTAGGTAGTCCCTTTAGGAGTTTGATTAGATGAATAAATGAGTTGATTTATATACAATAACTTCTGTAATAATTGAGTGCATGCATTTGCATATGCACTTTTAGTTAGGTTTATGATTATGTACCTCTGACAGACACAATTTACAGGTTAATGATTATAATCTTACCGTCAAAGATTCCTCGGGGAACGTTGTTGAGTCTCAATATATAGAAGTGGATAATGTGACAAGTGGACTGAGAAATTTCTATGTGAAGGCATATCTTGGGATTTCAGACGAAAATGCTGCCAAATATTGGCTTGTCTTTCCGGCATCTGTGCCACCTTTGGGTTGGAGCACTTACTTCATCTCTAAAGAATCTCAAACAGGTACTACAAATTAGTATTCTCGAGTAGCCATCAGGTTTAATGCTAATATTTTCTCTAATTATTATTGCTTGATCACTACTCATATTCTTCTTCAAAAACTCGAGATACATCTGGTTTTGAAGGTCTCTTTGTATTTTCAATGATGCAGGAAGTAAACGTGGTTTTGTGTCCACAATGGATCTTGAGCAGAATGAAAATGAAACTATTGAAATTGGACCAGGAAACTTGAAACTGACATTTTCCACCACATCAGGGCAACTTACACGCATTTTCAACTCTAAAACAGGAGTAAGATCTCTTCTTGTTCAGATGTCATTAAATTTTTGCATCACTTGTGTGTTCTGCAGTTAAGCTGGACACGAAGTAATGATCGGACTAGCAGTAATGCTCTGTGGCTTATATGTGAAACTAGCATAGTTATGCAAATCTTGCTTTATTTGTTCGATCTACATGTTTCTCCATCAGAATGACACTTAACGAATGTTTTTTCTCCTGCAACTGTCTGTGTTTATATCAGATCGATATACCAGTACAACAAAGCTATCTTTGGTATGCTTCAAGCCCAGGAGATGCCGACTCACAGGTATATTTCACTTAAGATTACAGGGTTAGGATATCACAGCACAAAAAATCACAAATCCAGTAATTACTATACATTGGATCATATCAAACCTTGCAGGCTTCCGGTGCATACATTTTCCGGCCCACTGGATCACTTCCTTCAGTTGTCTCTCGATCAGTGAGTGACCGGCCTCTTTTCTGTACTAAGGATAAGTGTTTCCACTTTCCATTCAACTTAATTTATGTCTTAGAGGAAAATTCAATTTTGCTTTGCTGCTTATAGGTTCCTCTGAAGATCATCCGAGGGCCACTGGTTGATGAAGTTCATCAGCAATTTAATTCATGGATCTACCAGGTTCAGTATATCTGTTCTTTCTTCTTTCACATTTCAAAGCACTTTGTGTTTCAGTTCAATATCAGATAATACGCTCTGAAAGTTTTAACAATCAGGCAGGATTATTCACCACATGCAAAATAACTTTGTTTTTACTCAAATGATTTTGAAAGTTTTTATGAATATGTTATGTTTATCAACAACCGTCTTTCTACACTTTGTATTCAATTCTGTGTCACTCATTTTCTTCTTTTCAGATTATTAGAGTTTACAAAGACAAAGATCATGCTGAATTTGAATACACGGTGAGTAATACTTGTCACTAGTCACTACTACTTTCTTAGACAAACAACTCGTTAATTTGTTAGTCTAATTTTACATTTATGATGATATGATGTTCTTGACGCATTTCTTTTTTATTTTTCCTGTAATTGTGCCTCGATCCACAATCATAGATTGGTCCAATTCCCACAGATGATAGTATTGGGAAAGAGGTCATCACAAGATTATCAGCTAATATGGTCACTGATGAAGTGTTCTATACCGATTCCAATGGAAGAGACTTTCTAAAACGGGTATGTCTTTTATTGTTTTCCCTATGAACTTCCGATACTTAGCATCAGTGCATCCTATAAGTTATTGTATATCATCTGACACAGCTTTAGTCAATCTATTCCATTCTTTTGAATGTTAAAATATCATTATCCTCCAAAATTTCAGGTTAGAGATTACAGAGCTGACTGGCCTCTCACAGTTACTCAACCCGTAGCAGGGAATTATTATCCTGTAAGTTTCTCCACTCTGCAAATCTGCAAATTGAGTCTCTTATGATATGTAGAACCAAAGGAAAAGTTTATGATTTGGTCCTAAAACATTAACTCAAACGCTCGAGTCATTCTGAGAGTTGTAGACCTGGAAGTGTGTACTACTTGCACCCCTTGAACATGTATCTGGCCATGCTGCTTATCATGGCTCATTTATATCACAAATGTTGAAAAAATTAGAAAAAAGGAAGTGTTTTACTCTTGATTACAGATAAATCTTGGGATTTTCATGGAGGATAAGAAATCCGAATTCTCTGTCCTGGTTGATCGTGCCACTGGAGGATCTAGCATCAATGATGGAGAAATTGAGCTGATGCTACACAGGTATAAACACAATGCAAAGTGGTTTCATCGCTTACGATTCATTTAAATGTTTCCCGTTTAGTAACACCATGTCCAATGGATACTATTTATCAGGCGTATGCTCAAAGATGATTCAAGAGGAGTAGGTGAACCCCTCGACGAAATTGTATGCATCAACAACAACAGTACATGTGAAGGACTCACTGTAAGAAAACTTTACTTTTGAGTTACATCACTAGCTAGTGTGACTGCTGAGACATTCTTTTCTCTCGTCACCTATCTTTAGGTTCGAGGAAACTATTATATCAGTGTCGACCAGCTTGGAGCTGGAGCGCGTTGGAGGCGAACAACTGGCCAAGAAATCTATTCACCGCTTCTGCTAGCCTTTTCACATGAGGTTAATTTTGGTGTAAACAGGAAATTTTAACCGCTGTTATCTGATTATTATAACTGGCCTCGGTATGAATTGTTGCAGGACTCTGAGGAATGGAAGTCTACTTATCTCACAGAGGCGAGCTCCATGGAATCAAACTACAGTTTACCTTCAAACGTTGCACTAATTACTCTCCAGGTGATCGATCATATTCATACCCTCATCGTGTTTGTATGCATGATTTCTTGCCACTGATCTCCTACCTCCGATATATATATGTATATGTGAATTCAGGAGTTGGAAGATGGAAGTGTACTCCTTCGTCTGGCGAATCTATATGAGGTGAAGTTTGTATTAGCTTACACTGATGAAATATGCATTGGCAAGACTTGAATAACTGCATAAACAAAGACATTGCTGAGTGAAATATTTCATTGCAGGCTGGTGAAGATCCTGAGTACTCTAGAGTTGGCAAGGTTGAAGTGAAAAAGATGTTTGCTGGAAAAACGGTATGTAATTGATTGAAGAAGAAACATTATATTGAATGAGTTGAATGCTGATTGGTGTTTTGGATCAGATAAAGAAGATGAAGGAAACGAGCTTATCAGCAAATCAAGACAAGTGGGAGATGAAGAGGATGAGATGGCAAGTGGAAGGTACAAGAGAGAATGAATATGATCATACTCAGACTACTGCTAGAGGTGCTCCTGTGGATACGTCTAGTCTTGTCGTCGAGCTATCTCCCATGGAGATCCGGACATTCATCTTAACTTTCTCAGATCAAACCAGATCATAGGAATTACCATTCACTTGTTTGGGTCGACCATTGTAACTGTGATTAATCGTGATTTTTGTGTCATGTTGAATAAGAAAAATGTTTGTTTATTAGCCCACTTTGATGATGTGACGTTTTGAAGAGATAAAAATGAGATGATTCGAATCCACTATAGAGTGCTCAATGGTGAAAAATTTGTGAACTTGTTTAGATAATAACTATATTCGTTGATTGCAATATTTTGAACCAGGGCCTTTAATACATGAGTAATAATAGATAGATGTATAATCAAAATTTTAAATAGTAGTAGTAGTAGTAGAAAATATGTTTAATTAATATTCTAAAAACTCCTTGTTTAATTCTGCACACTATCCTAATTATTTAACCTTGTTAATTTTGAATGCGGCTTGCTCATTTTACCCTTAAATTGTTTTGTTTGGTTGGCTGAAAATGGTCTGAAAAATCCCCTGAGATGCATTATATTCGTCAAAAATTAAAGGGTTTTCTTCTTCTTTTTTATTTGCAAAATCTTACAATAGTTAAGGATTTTTTATTTATTTTTTAAGAATTGTGTAAATGTATAAAAAGAGGCAAAATAAAATAGTAATTGGGAAAAAAATTAAGATATAAAGATAGGGAGTTATTTGGGCAATTTGGAGAGTAAATGTCTAAAATACCGCTATGACACACTTATCCCCACATCCCAATCATTGTGTAAGTGTACTATTTACATTTTTTTAATAACTACCCAATAAATGCACACACACCTAACATATAAAAATCCAGATTTCATGTATTTTAGGGTTAGAAAGGGTCGAAACCTTAAAATAACGAAATTTTTAAAAACGGAAGAAGGATAACGAATTTTTTTTAAGAACTAACGTTTTGCAAACTCGAATTGGACATAACGAAAATTTGTTAAATTAACGATTGCCATAACGAAAATTTGTTAAAATCTAACGTTATGCATTTAATTATGCATCACGAAACTTTAATAATGAATAACGAAATGATAATAAGTAACGATTGAATATAAAACTAGATATTAAAAAACGAAATGATATAAACAAGCTGAAAATGATATAAACCCTAAACCGATTAACGATTACATTTTTATCCCATAACGATTAAGTATTAGTTGCCAACATTAAATGAACATCAATGCATTATTATTTCTTTCTGCTTCGGCCAAAATGAGGTAGATAAAATGCATAAATATGTATTTGTATAGGTAGATATTAGTTAACCGAAATTAAATTAAATTTAATGCATTTAGTTCTGTGTAAGAGAGGTTGGTGGTGTAATGTGCATATATTGAAGGTAGGGTTTGATCCAGAACACCCAAAATAAAAAACACAAAAAATATGTGGAATTACCTCAAAGAAAAGGGAAGAAATATATTGAGAGCTTGATAAGAAAACAACGTGGTCTTCATCAACAAAACACCCTCGGCATTTCTGTGTAAAAGTTTCTAAATTTTGAAAGGTACGTTTCGAGTTTATTTCAGTAAGAAACTTATGATTTTTTTTTAGATTAGGTTATCTATTGTTACGTTTCTAGTTCTAAAGTAATATCTAAATTTATGAACTAGTGTTGTGGTTTCTTGATTTTAATTCTGTAACGTTAGGCTAAAAGGATAACGATAGAAATAGAAGGCATAAACGATAAGACATAAATGATAGCTTGAACAATTAATCAGAGGACATAACAATAATTAAAAATAAGCCTAACGATAAACATAACATTAGTTAAAATGGACACAACGATAATTAAAATAAAGCCATAACGATAATTTAATTAAAGCCATAACGGTAATTAGAAATAAAGTCATAACTATAATTAAGATAAATGCTTAACGTTAAATAAAAATGAATAGTGATAAGTAAAACAAGAATAACGATAATTTAAATATGATAACGTTTATTTAAAATTGAATAACGAAAGTTAAAAAAATAATGATAACGATTAATATATGATAATAACGATTCTTAAAAAAAAAAAGAATAACAAAAGCTAAATATATGATAATAACGATTCTTGAAAAAAAGAATAACGAAAAGTTAAAAAAATAATGATAACGAATCTTTAAAAAAGAATAACGAATAACGATTAATAGTAATAACGATGGTTAAAAAAATCCATAAAGATTCTTTATTTAATATAATAAAGATTCTTGAAAAAAAATAACGAATAACGATTAATATAATAACGATTGTTAAAAAAACCTATAACGATTCTTTGTTTAATTATCATTATGCATTATCGTTTTTCATTTTTAAATTATCGTTATTATAATTTTAAACGATCTTTTTCCTTTTTTTATGGTTATTCATATTTTAATTAGCATTACTCATTATCATTTTGCTTAAAAATTAAATTGATTATCGTTAGACAATATCGATAATGCCTAATAATATCGTTATTCATATTTTAATTATCATTAGGCATTATCATTTTTTCTTTTCTTTTTTAAATTATCGTTAGTTTTAATTTAATTTAATTATTGTATCGTTAAGGCCTATTTTATAAATTATTTTGAATTATCGTTATGAATTATTTTGAATTATTTTTGTAATTTAATTATTGTTATGAATTATTTTGAATTATCTGTTATGGCAGATGGTTAGACGTCATATCATTGTACGACATAGTGGCCGGTGGGAGAGAGCTCAATACCTAAATGGTGAGGAGGAGCTGATCATCATGTCATCGGAGGATTTTTGTTTTAAGTCACTAGTCAGAGAGATTCATGATTTATTGGAGACTGATCCCACATCTGTCGAGTACCAGATATCATGGCGGAGCACCAATAGTGGCAGATAGATCAAGATAAGATTGAAAGATGATGCAAGTTTGCTTTATCTACTCCACGAACAGAGCTCAGAGATAGTTGTATATGTTACTAAGAGAGGCTGCAGCAGCTCCAGGGTCATCCCTAACACCGTGCCAGAAGAAAGAGATCCGGTTAGAGATGATTTTCGTGACGATACACACCACTATAAGGCTCATGAGCAAAATGTTGATGATGATGCAGGCCTGCATGAAGGAGAGAAAGAAGAAGAAGTCGACGAAGAAAAAGAGATGCCCTCTACTGATGAAGATGAATAGGAGAAAGACATATTGACCTTGCTCGAATCATTGTATACGGAGTTTTGTGGCTGGATTCATTCGACGGGAGGTAGAGGGCGATTGATGGGTATGACGGAAGGAGCAACATCATCGAACTGCTCGAATCAAATACAATACATATATAAAATATCAGTGTCAACCACGAACTGCCGGTCAACGTGAATAACTAAGTGAAAGGATAATCTGAGCTACATAAAGACGGTATCTCCGAATATCATCTTGACTGACGTCAAGACTAAGGGATCCAAACAACAAACGATCCACATACATCATAGCATAAACGCCACAACTGGTACCGTCGAACTGCAGAAACTGCTCTTCGACAGACTTGTCAAGCGTCATGGCATAGCAAGCTGTATCTGGCCTACTCCAACCACTCCAAAAACTAGATACCGCCATGAGGCGTGGCAGTAGATGAATGAGTGGTAGAAACTCTTGATCACGCTTCTCAGACAACTCTCTGTTCTCTGGGTCGTCCATCTGGAACAATATCGAGTCATACAACTCGACCTTCCAAGTCCGGAAGCAGATACGGATAGTGACCCAGTGAGAACCTCCAACATTGCATACCGTGATCACCTACATATACGATAATACTTAATGGATGGAAAAAAACATATCATTATAAATAATATGATAAGTGTACTTGAAAGATCACTTGCATACTGAGCTCTCGCCCCACGGGATCTCATAGACGCCACCTAGACCTTTGATTACATCCTGTAAGGCACTATGAGGCTCCCAGTCCAAATATCTGTCAAGTCCATACTGATCCCGACACTGAGGGTCTTTGGGATGAAGCCCTCCCCATGCTACTTGCAGCCCAAGCTGAAAAAACATATAAACAAATCAGTTAAACTAACAAAAAAGATAATTGAATATAAAAATCTGAATTTTGAACTTACAAATAAATATGGAGAGCAAATCACAATGTCGCTCCTGTGCACTCTGTGTAGTCGTCACTTCACCTCAAGCAAGAAGTGATCAACCATCTCTACATCAATAAGCTCCGTACAGTCCTCCACCTGCTCAAAAAATGTTTGGGGGAGTACTGAGTGGTTTGCCATAATCTGGACACTAGCACCAACCATCTCTAAAACTTTCGTTATGCAATATCATGCTTTCGTTACACATTATTTGAACTAAAAGGCCATAATGATTTATTAAAATTAGCATAACGATTCATTAAAATTAGCATAACGATTTGAACTAAAAGGTCGTAATGATTTATTAAAATTAGCATAACGATTAATTAAAAAAAAGGCCATAACGATTTATTAAACATAGCAATTAATTAAAAAAACTTTCGTTATGCAAAGAAACTTTCGTTAAGCATCAAAACGGTATCGTTTTACATCTAAAAACCTATTGTTACTCTAGATCTCAAAATAAAACATGGAAACTTCACAAAAAATATGCTTTTAAGCATCCATAACATTTTAATCTTACATTAAGCAAAAATTTATCGTTATGCAAGATCTCGACCTATATATTTATCGTTATGCAAGATCCCTAACCTATATATTCGTTATATATAAATCATAACACTAACTATTCGTCTAACCTCTCCCACTTCAGATGGTCGGTCTTCACGTCGTTCCTCCATCGTCGGTCGGTCTTCAGCGTCGTTCCTCCGGCGAACAAGTTGGTGTTTTTTTTTTCACAGAACAATAGAGAGAGAAGTAGAAAGAAGCAAGACTGAAAGAGGAGATGTAAGAGAGAGAGAAAGAGTAAGAGAGGTAGTTACAAGAATTAAATACTGATATTAATGGAATTGATTCCACAACCATTTTTTTTTTTCAAACTGAAATCGAGTTTGGATATACCAACAGAGATTTTGTTCCAAAATAAATCTTTTATTCATTTTGCATGGAAAAGTACAAGATTGTGTAAGACACTTTTCAGAAAAATTAAATTTTCCTTATTGTTAACTTTAAATTTCATTATATTCAAAATTAAATTTGCGTTATTGTTAAATTATATTTTTGTCATGTTCAAAATTAAATTTTCGTTATTGTTAAATTAAATTTTTGCTATGTTAAAAATTAAATTTTCGTTATTGTTAACTTTAAATTTCGTTATGTTCAAAATAAAATTTTCTTTATTGTTAAATTATATTTTCGTTATTTAAAAAATTAAATTTTCGTAATGTTAAAAAATAAAATTTTGTTATTGTTAAAATTAAATTTTGTTATTGCTGTAAGAGAAGTTTCGAGAGGTGAACGAAAATATGGGGAAGAACGAAAATAAAATAAGGCAGTTGATAAGTTCCAAAATATTCAAATTCTTTAATGATTTTAGGGTTGAAAGTACAAAAAGTACACCTTTTTAGATTTTTTTTTTAAAATCGAGATTGTCTGGGACTCACTATAAATAAAGAGTATAAAATATGGTACAAATTGCTCATATAACTCCTACACCCTTAAAACTTGTCCAACTACCCAAATTTTAGAATTAAATTTTCTAGATAAACTCTTTCCCCTTAAGAATTTTACAATAACTGGGGTTTATATATTATTAATTCAACATGAGAGTTTTTTCCCATTTTTTAAAAAATAGGAGAGGATGATTTTATTTTCTCGAGAGGAAATGTATCTATATCCATTTTTCTTGTATTTTTTAGAGAAATGTTAATTAATTAATTAAATACAAACATATGCAGCGTTTGTTGCGCGGGAGCTTTCTCGATTTCCCCAATTTTATTTTCCTTGACGCGTCTTTCTTTCTTTTTCTGCTTCACCGTCTTCAATAAGCAGTTGATCTCCCCCCCCCCCCCAAAAAAAAACCAGAGCTCCAATCTCCGCAACAATGGCGTCGCAAGATCCGAACCCTAATCGGACCCCAATGTACCCCCAAATCGACCCGTACCACGCCACCGCTCCTCCCCTCCAAACTCGCTCTTATTCATCTCTCTATCCCACCGTCGATATGGAAGAGTTGGACAACCTCTTTCCGCCGCCTCAGAGCGACGGCTATGCCCCGTCGGCACCGCCGGAGTCCGTTGAGGGACTGCAAATGACGATCCCCGGCGCGATCGTCCACCTCATCGACAAGCACTACTCCGTCGAGCTCTCCGCCGGCGATCTCCAGATCATCCGCCTCCAACAGGGAGACGACACCGTCGCCGTGCTCGCTGCCGTCTCCGACGACATCCAGTGGCCGTTGACGAAAGACCTAGCCGCCGTAAAGCTCGACGCTTGTCATTACTTCTCCTTCCGCCTCCCGCGCGACGCCGAGGGTTCAGACTCGAGCAGTGATGACGACGGAATAAAGAAGAAGAGTAAGAAGAAGGATAAGAAGAAGGAGAAGAAGAAAAAGGAAAAGGAAGAAAATGATGTGTTGAGCTACGGATTGACTATAGTTTCGAAGGGGCAGGAGATGTTGCTGAAGGAACTGGACGGAATCTTGGAAACTTACAGTAATTTCTCGTTGAGAAAAGTGGATGAGAAGGCGGCGAAGGTGGTTCCTGGAGCTGCGGTGGCGGAGATCAGTGAGGTGGAGTGGAAAACGGATGAGAAGAAGAGGGAGGAATTGGAGGGGCAATGCACGGCGTATTGGACGACGCTGGCTCCGAATGTGGAGGAGTATAGTGGGACAGCTGCGAGGCTGATCGCGATGGGGTCAGGGCAGCTGGTGAAGGGAATATTGTGGTGTGGAGATGTCACCATTGATCGGTTGAAGTGGGGAGATGAGGTTATGAGGAATAGGATGGCTCCTGGTGAGAAAAGTGAGGTTGATCCTAGTACAATGAAGAGGATCAAAAGGTTTGTTCGTCACCTCAACTCGATTAGTTTACTGGTTTTCATCATGCTGATGATTGAGGTTAACATGTGTTTTCATGTATTCTTGTCATATATTTAGGCACACATGCATCGTAATTGTTTTGGTAGATTGTGTTGGTGGATGGTTGATGTTCGAGTTGTTGATTTTGTTGTGTACAGGGTTAAGAGGGTGACTAAGATGACTGAGAAAGTAGCAGGGGGGGTTCTTTCAGGAGTTGTGAAGGTCTCAGGATACTTTGCTGGTTCTGTTGCAAACTCGAAAATGGGAAAGAAGTTCTTTAAACTCTTGCCGGGGGAAGTTGTCCTTGCTTCTCTTGATGGATTCAGTATGTCAAACATCCTTATCTATTTACTTTCTGCTGTTGGGCTGGGGTGACCGATGGTTTTTCTGCTAGAAACTAGAATTGAAAAATCATGTCTTCTGATGCATTGTGATTTTTTCTCTTTTAAATTTAGAGAATCTGAATTGGTATATTATTTATAGTAAGTTGAATTTGATAGCTTGGAATTGATCTTTCTGCAGTCCCTCTGTAGTAGTAGTAGTAGTAGTAGTAGAGAGAGAGAGAGAGAGAGAGAGAGAGAGAGAGAGAGAGAGAGAGAGAGAGAGAGAGGGAGGGAGAGAGATGAATTCATTTGTGTCATCAGGAGAAGTAGTTGAACATAGAACGCTGCACATATATAGAACTGTGAGAGCTATTAGATGAGCACACACTGAGGGGATGATCACGCTGTTGAAGTCAGGAAACACCTAAAGATGGACATTTCATTGTTGGGATTTTCCATTGCTGCTAGGGATTCCTTTCTAGTTATTACATACATTGCTCTCTTGTGTACCATTTAGTAGCTCATTCTGATCATTAATTAAATATATGACTTCTTATAATGAGTGAACCTGTGCTCTCGAGTTTTGGGTTAAAACTAGCTTAGATTATGAACTTGCTCCCCTCCCATCTGTTAATCCATCTTGACCTATATTCTTGTGACAACAGGCAAAATCTGTGATGCTGCTGAAGTAGCTGGAAAGAATGTAATGTCTACCTCTTCCACCGTGACAACTGGGCTCGTCTCTCACAGGTTACCTCAGCGGGCATAATCTTGATCTTTCTACTCCACTAGTAGTAAGCTGAATCTTAGTTTTGTGTGAAGGTATGGTGAAGAGGCAGCTAAGGCAACGAGTGAGGGGCTGGATGCAGCAGGGCACGCTGTAGGAGCTGCATGGTCCGTGTTCAAGATAAGGCAGGCACTCAATCCAAAGAGTGTGTTAAAGCCTACTGCACTGGCCAAGTCTGCTGTTAAATCCGCTGCTAAATCTGCTGCTAAATCCGCTAAAGCTGAAAGGAAGACGAAAAGCTCCAGGTATTGATGTCAAGTCTTATGTGGAGGAGCTCAGTGGAAGTTCATCCCGAATCTCTGCTTATATTGAATTGCAATCATGCCCCATGCGGTGGATGAAGTGATAGATAGAGAGACTAAAATATCTGTTTATTATGTACATACATTATACTGTATCATTCTATTTTTTCTTCCCTCCATTGATGATTTGGTGTCAATTGTTTGAATATGCAGCCATAGAGAGCCGTGACTGATCTATGTTGTAGTTTCCCCCCCTTTTTTTTAAGGCTAACAGCTCTTCCGCAGTTCATATTTTGGCTCTCCTTTTTGTTGTTGTAAAGAAAGCTGATATCAGCCCAAATTATGTATATGCGCGTCTCACTATCAAATTTATCATTTCTTTCATTTCAATTTAGATTTCGTTTGCTTTGGTTTAATTTTATAATTATTAATTAGCGTGTTAGTTATGTCTAGCTATGGTTTATAATTAATTTTAATATTTAATTGTCCACTAAATCTAATGTTTGTCATGAATAAAGCAAATGCCACAGTGGCATGTGAGTTGTGAGGGATGATGGGCACTTGGGCAGGCCAAATTTTTTCAAAATATATATACACACACAATATTTTGGTATTATGGATTCAAAATTTGGTGTGACCTATTTTCATTCGAAGGGAATTCTTGGCCCACAAAGCGGGCCGAAGGCCGAAGCGCGATAACAACAATATAATTTTTTTAAAAAAAGGCCTGTAATAGTAATAAAATAAAAATAAAAAACTTATTTTTTTTTTTAAAAAAAAGGCCTGTAATAGTAATAAAATAAAAATAAAAAACCTAAAATTTCTTAAAATTTTTTTAAAAAAAATTAATTGGCCCATGCAGGTTTCGAACCTGCGACCTTCGCGTTATTAGCACGATGCTCTAACCAACTGAGCTAATAGGCCATTTTGATTTAATAAAATATTAATATTATATTTATATATTTATTTCTAGTCTTATTTAATACCAAGATTTGGGAAAAATCAAATGGAGACGACGAGACTAGAAAATAAATCCGAGAGAGAGGAATTTTGAGGGATTCGTAATAGTTCCAGTCATGAAAGATTACGAGGTAATTATTATTAATAAAATAGCTATGTTTGGTGGTTGCCATTTGTGTGGTTGTGATAATTTCTCCTAGTTTTTGGAGCTTCTTAATGTTTTTTTCTCTGTTGATTGTGTTTAACCGCGCTTTTGGCCGTTGCTTTTCATATTGTGTGTTTTGGAATATAGATTTGGACTTAGGGTAACAAAATCTTTTATATTAAATTTCCATTATTTTTTTTTGGGGGGGGGGAGTTGTGTGAATCTTCTGGCATGATTGATTTGCTTGGAAAGTTCTGTAATCATTCTTGTGTGCTGGGCTACTGCATATAAATATCAATACGATTTTTTATTTTGATGAAGTCAAGAACTTGTGTATCCATTTATTGGCTGTTTAGGGGTAAATGAGGGTTTTAAGATGAATAGTCTTTGAATTGAAATGCGTTCACGATCTAATACACTTATTCATTATTCCAGTATAGAGAGAGTTGAGATTGAGAATGGACCGAATATTCTTTTTAATGTAGATTTCGTGGTCGATGATTTAGTTGTATGGAATTTAGTGATCATTTAACATCATGGTTTCTTCTAACAGATGAAGATAAATTTACACATCGAGTCGAGGGAATTGTTGGTATTGTAGGATCTATCACTGCATTGTCTCATGACTCTAGTTCTAACTTCTAATACGACTGTACAGTAGGCTTAGAGTCCTCATATTAGCCGGTGTGATTTCTATATCGGATAGCTGGAAAGGATGCCAATGGAAAAGTTAATTGTTTGAAGATTCTACATTTTAAGAATTGAATGTTTTAAATCAAGTTGGAATGAGTTGGTACAGGTTAGTAATTGAAGAAGAGAAAGTATGCTGGAATCAGGAATCTGATAACACATTATTTTCTGAGGAATTTAATGCTGTATTATAGCATAAAAAATTCCTGATAAACACATATATAGCTCTGTGACAGTGCAGTTAACTGTACGTATTATTTACGAGAATAATATGTTGTGAACGACCCAATAAATGAAAATGATACTTGTAAAACAAAGGCTATGCTAAATGTCACCCATAAGATGGTCATAGTATATTGGAAAGCGAGATGTTAAGATCAAAATTTGGATATACTTTTCTGCTGATTGCCCAAGTACAAAATCATTGAAGGTGAATTTGATGTTGTTGGGTTTTTTGTATTTGAATTATCTTTTGATGAATTATGTTGTAGATTGAGGAAAAGAAGCAAGCTGCTGCAGATGTCATGTTTCAATATTCAAAATTTGCTCTTGCATGCCTTGGAAACCAGGCTCGGCCATGCGACTTAAGGTTGCATTTGATGAAGGTGTTCTCTTAATTTTTTCGTTTCTGTAACTTTTCCATTTTATATGCTAATCTGGATTTTGGGGATTTCTGATCTACTGTAGAACCATGCTTTTTAATAAGGACTGTTTAAGTACGTTTCGAATAATATTTTTCTATATGTTGCTTTGTCTTTTGGAAAAGACCTTTTCTTAGGGGCGGTGAGGGGAATAGGCGTTTACCTTAATTTGAGTCATTAGGCAGATGGAAATAAAACTAGGTAGCAAGGAATCTTGCTATAATATGCCATTATCAAATTAATCAGTTGGTCCAAAATAAGATGTTAGATTAAATTTTTCTTTGTACTGTAAGTGGATTTTCTTACTCTTAGTCATGAATTCTGTTAGCAAAGAGTGTTACTACACTAAAATAAAAGCTTGCTATAAAATACAGAGAAATGAATTTCAAATTCTGAGCTATGTAGCCTTTTGTTTGCACCACATCCATTCTCTCTGTTTGGATGTGATGTGTGTGTGCACATCAATCTTAAGGTACTCCTGCTAAAGAAGAATTAAATTAAAAAAAAATCAGTATCAGTCATAATTTTTTAAATATACCAATAAATTTTGTTAGATAACTGCAAGCAGGAATGTTGAAACCTGGGTTGCTTATTTCAAAGAAGTTCACATTTTGCTTTAGCTGATCCTTTTGTAAGCTGATGAAAAAGTGGCCATAAAATCAATGCGTTATCTTTCCATTTTAAAAAACAGGGTTCCCTTTGCTTTCCCTTTGTTTCCTGCTTTAACTATGTTGATTATGTCTGGGTATTCTATACTTCTTCTGGTTCTTAAAAAAGGTGGGGGGAAAGTAAACTAAATTAGTGAAAGAAATATTCTAAGTTGCGTAAAGTACTTGATATGTCATTGGATGTCGAACAGCCCAAAGAAAGAAGAAATAAGCTAATAAAAACCGTAGAAGTTTCATCTGGTTTACTGAATATAATCCCCTCGTGGCATACAGGAAATTTCTGGTTTGCCCACCTCGTTGAAAAAGGCACCATCCCATACAGCTGCTTCTCCTGATGTTATGGGAGAATCGTCAAGCTCAGGCACTGCAAGACTTGACAAGGTGGACAGTTTCAGAGCACTCTAAGATTTCATTGCTAATGATTTCAACATTCATGGGGTTGGCTTTCTCCTGCTCTATGTCTACCTCTACCTCTACCTCTACCTCATCATCTTCGGTGGATATGTAAATGTACTACTGTGTTTAGGCTATTGCGTATCATCTATTCTGTCATAAGGACAGACTCCCGGCTCGTTATGTACGAGCATTGTACCCCTTGTGAGTATCCTGATGACAGTGAACGTTTTCTTCTCTGGAAGTTCATATAGTTACATGAGTGGAAATGTGCCTTTTCATGAATGGCATTTTTATTTTTATTTTGTGGATGATGGGGGGTGTCTAAAATTATTACTTGTGTAAGAAAAGGACATATTTGATAAGATAGGATGCTCTGATTCAGAATCTTGAAATTTTTATCTACAAAAAATTTACCGACTTGTTACGATGGAATGGTGAATCTGAAAGTTCAGTGAAAGTAAATAAATTTAAGGTTTTTTTTTTGGAAGAAAAATATTTAAGTTAAAATATCTAAGAATTGGATTTTGTGGTTCTTGTAAATCATTAAAGGGAGTATAATGGGGATCCAGACTCTTTAAATACAAAACTTGATATAGTGCACGAGTATAATTTGGATAAAACGAAACTATTATCCTACTTATGAAGTTTTTTAGAAATTATTTATAAATATTAAGAGTATTTTCTAAAACTATATTACGATATATATTTATATATTATTTTAAAATTAGAAAATGTGTGTCTAAAATGTATAGAATTGGGTGGGTGTGAAAATAAAAACTCATAAAAAAATATGTTTAGTTCTTTATCCATTTTATGATTCTAAGAGAATGCTCTACACTACAATGCGGGCGAAAATGAAGAATTAAAAAAAATCGCGCTTTAAAGATTTTTGGACTTGCTTACAAATATCTTTCGATAAAATTGTTAATTATTGCAAATGCAAATATTTCATAAGATTCAACAAAATCCGATTTCAAAGAAGGATTCTGAAATAATAGAGTGGTTTGAAATAGAAAAGAATATATAGACAGTTATTAATTTAGTCATTAACATAAAATAAAATAAGATATTAAAATAATCAACTCTCTTCGTTAATGACCGAGGCGAAATGACACAACGGCTAGTTAAGAAACGGTAAAGTCCCAACGGTCGAAAATTTCGAAAATTTCCTCAGAGGCTGTCTAAAGCATGCCCCTCCCTCCCCTCACTTCTTGCCTTCGTCTCTCCCTCTCTCTATCTCTCTCTTCATTCTTTCTCTCTCACTCATAGTTTGTTAAGAGTGTGTGTGTTCGTAAAAGGTGTTCTGTTCGCTTTAGTCTCCACCATTCCACAGCCTTTCAATCATCTAATAATTTAAACCGGCCACATAAATAAACACAAGATGATGAAAGAAATGTGGAATGCGCCGCCCGGTTTCCGGCCCACAAAATCGGCTCCGACGTCTCCGGCTAAACCGCTCGGCGTCTCCCGAACCCGGTCGGAGACCTTCCATGTCACCCACAAGGTCCCCGTCGGCGACACTCCCTACGTCCGGGCCAAAAATGTTCAAGTAATTAATTAAGTCTTTTTTTTTTTCTTTTTTAAAAAAAAATAAAAAAATAGTGGAATGAAAATATTAATTTGTTTGTGGATATAATGAATCAGCTTGTGGAGAAGGATCCGGAGAGGGCAATACCGTTATTCTGGGCAGCCATTAACGCGGGAGACAGAGTTGATAGTGCTCTGAAAGACATGGCTATTGTAATGAAGCAGCAAAACAGGGCTGAAGAAGCCATTGAAGCAATCAAATCATTACGCAGCCGTTGCTCCGACCAAGCCCAAGAATCCCTCGACAACATCTTATTAGACCTCTACAAGGTTTGTTAAATCACACTCATTAGTTTTTGTGTTTTTTTTTTCAATGAATTCTGAATGAATTTGGTGCAGAGATGTGGGAGATTGGACGACCAAATATCACTGCTGAAGCACAAACTGTACCTAATTCAGCAAGGAATGGCCTTCAACGGGAAGCGAACCAAGACGGCCAGATCACAGGGGAAGAAATTCCAAGTATCCGTCGAGCAAGAGGCCACACGATTACTGGTAACATTCATTCAAACACAAATAATAATAATAATAATAATGATTGAAAAAAGAAAAGAAAAGAAAAGAAAAGAAAAGAAAAGAAAAGAATGAAAGAGTGAATTGATGCAGGGCAACTTAGGGTGGGCATTGATGCAGCAGAGCAACTACATTGAAGCAGAAGAAGCGTATAGGAGAGCTCTTTTGCTGGCACCTGATAATAACAAGATGTGCAATCTGGGCATTTGCCTAATGAAGCAAGGCCGAATTGGAGAGGCCAAGGACACTCTCCGGAGAGTCAAGCCGGCGGTGGTCGACGGCCCCAGGGGCGTCGACTCCCACCTCAAGGCCTACGAGAGAGCTCAGCAAATGCTCAGAGACCTCGAGTCCGAGATGATGACCAAAGTTACAGATCGCGTCGAGCAGAGCAAACTCTTCGACGCTTTCTTGGGCTCCTCCGCAATCTGGCAGCCTCAGCCTTGCAGGGAAACAAAAACCACCTTTGCAGACGAGAATGCCAACACAATCACAAACCAGAAGAATGTCAATGTGGCGGTCAATTTGAATAATCCACTCAACATTGACGCGCAGCCGTTTTATTTGCCGAAAAATGGCAAGCAGGAGTTGTTGCCGGCGGAGAGATTGAAGCGGACTCGCTCGGGCAATGAGCAGCGGATGATGGAGCAAGAAAATAGAGGGCGGAAGTCGCCGGAGAAGAGTTGGGCGGATATCTTGCCGGACAGCAAGGATTTTGAGGAGGCGATAATTGCGGCGGTGTTAGGGGAGGGTGGTGGGGTGGCGCAGAAGCAGAAGAAGGTGGAGAAGAGGCTGAAGGTGTTCAGAGATATAACACCGTCGTTGAGTCCAAGTCCCAAGGCGTGACTCACAGCACAGTCTGTGTTTCTTTAACGTTAGAAGAATTATCAATTATGATGACGATGCTAATTTTAGCTACACTTGATTAATCTATAATAATGATGTTATTACAGACAAGACACCATTAATTAATTAATTAATTAATAATTATTTTATGTTTTAGAGGTATGGAGATGAACTTGTTCTCCTTCAATTGGATCAGTTTTTTTTATATAATTCTTGTTCGTGTAGAATAAAATGGCAGTGAAGCTTCATCAGTAGTCTAATTTATATTTTATCAACATTTGCCTGTGATGGCTCTTTTTTTTATCAATAAAAGAATGTCTCTGTTTCTCTCTCTCTCTCTCTCTCTCACACACACACGCAACTACGCAAGCAATTGAAAGATGAGAAGAAATATACTACAGAAATGAGTTCATGTTAAGATTAATAATAAAAAAATACAAAGAAATTTCAATTCATGCAAGACTTCGTTAAAACACACCCCCATTTGGCTCAATTTACCAAAGAGGTAAATGATAAAGTTAATGGAAATAGTATACATGTATATATAGAGACATGTGCAATACTGCAATATTCTTGGCAGCAAGGGCAGTTCGGTCAGAATAGTTATTGTAAGAGAAGAGAGTGGATCTGGAATATTGTGTCAGATAGAGTGCGATTCCACTGCCAATATACATACATGCATTATACATTATACATATCTATCTGTCCAAAACTTCTTCGTCTGGTAACTTATTTTGACCGCACGCTTTCGAAACTTTGCTGCTAACTTTGTTTTCTATTTCTGGAACACACACACATATATATATTTATGTGTAAATCTATAAATATAGATAAAAAAAAAGTAAAAAAAGAAAAAAAAGGCAACATATAAGAGTGTAGTAGTTTCATGGGCAATTTGAAATTATGACACACTTGTCCCCACACCCAATGATTGGGGAAGTGTACTTTTTACATTTTTTTCAGAACCAAACATTAAATGCACCATAAAACCCTAAAGTTTAAAAACCCTAACATATAAAAATAAATATAAGATCGATCCCTACCAGTTATTTCACGAAACGAAAACTGAATAAATAACGAAACTGTTAGTAAATAACGTTTTTTGTAAACAATTTATTTTTAAAATTAATAATAATGAATAACGATTAAGGATAACGAAATTAATAGTAATGATAATAACGAAATTAATAATAATAATAATAATAATAATAATAATAAAAGTAATAATAACAAAAGTAATAACTAATAATAATAACGATAGTCAATTATATATTGATAATAACGAAAGTAATAATAATAAGAATAACGAAATAATGATATGTCATACACAATTTATTTTTAAAATTAATAGTAAGGAATAACGAAAGTAAACACTAATAATAATAATAATAATAATAATAATAATAATAATAATAATAATAATAATGATGATGATGATGATGATAGTTCATTATATATTGATAATAACGAAAGTATAATAATAATAATAATAATAACGAAATTAATATTAACGAAAACATTAAACGATAGTTCATTATATAGGATTTTATGTATAACGAAAACATTAAACGATACATGTATAAAAACATATAACGAAAATTTATAAATATATAACGAAAACTTATGACGAAAATTTATAACGAAACATTTATAACGTTATGCATCAATGCATTATTCTGTCATTTCTGTGTAGTCAACATGATGTAGGTAAAATGCATAAATATTTGTATTTGCATAGGTAGGTATTACTTGGCCCAAATTAAATGAAATTTAATGCATTTAATTTTGTGTAAGAGAGGTTGGTGTCATTCACATATATTTACACTACACCGATGCATCAATTCAAACCACACCCAAATGGAAGAAATAGTTCGAGAGTTTGGTGAAGAAAATCTCTGAATTCACATAAAAAAATGAGTGTTTGATCGTGCAAGCGAGAAGATCATCGTCATCAACAAAACATCATCATCGGTGAAATTGCGCGGAAAAATTCTCCAAAATTGAAAGGTACGTTTCAAGTTTTGTTAGAAAATTGTTCTAGGTTTTAATTTAAACATCGTTATTGTTAAATTTCAATTTTGGTATGTTAAAAACTAAATTTTCGTTATAGTTGAATTTGACTATTCGTTATGTTAAGAATAAAACTTTTGTTATTGTTAAAATTAATTATCGTTGTGTTAAATATAAATTTCGTTATTGTTAAAATTAAGTTATTGTTGTGTTAAATAAATAGTTCGTTATCTTTAAATTTAAATTTGTTAAATTTTTGTTATTGTGAAAATGAAAATTATCGTTATGTTTAAAATTGTATATTTCGTTATGCTCAGATTAAATTTTCGTTATAGTGAAAATGATATTATCCGTTATGCTTAAAATTGAAATATCGTTACGTGAAAATAAATTTTCGTTATCTTTAAATTTGAATTTTCATTATAGTTGAATTTAAATTTATCGTTATGTTTAAAATAAACTTTCGTTATTGATAAAAAGATTTTCGTTATAGTTTAAGGTTATGAGTCATTATGTGAAAAATAAATATTTCGTTATGCTGAAATTAAATTTTCGTTATTATGAATTTTTTCGTTACGGCTAAATTTTCGTTATTCATAAAACTAATTTTCGTTATGCATAATATGAAAATTATCGTTATGCATATGGCTTTACTTTAGTTATAATTAAATTTTCGTTATTGTCTAAATGAGTTTTCGTTATGGCTAAATTAATTTTCGTTATGCAGAAAATGAATTGTCGTTAATGACGATTTTGTATTTTTGTTATGTTGAAATTACATTCTCGTTAATGTTAATTTTTATTTTCGTTATGTTGAAAATTTAGTTTTCGTTATGCATAAATTTACATTGTCGTTATCTTTAAAATTAACTTTCGTTATGTTAAAATTAAATTTTCGTTATAGTTCAATTTAAATGATCGTTATGTTAAAATCCAAAGTTTCGTTAGTGATAATTTAAATTTTAGTTATCTTTAAAATTATCCATCGTTATGCTTTAAATTGTCACTAAAGTTTCGTTATAAATAAAAAATATTATTCATTTCGTTATGCTTAAATTATGCTTTCGTTATGCTTAAATTATGCTTTCATTACTGTCAAATTTTGCTTAAAATTTAAGGTTTCGTTATGCTTAAAATTGAATTATCGTTATGTTTAGAATTAAATTATTTCGTTATGCTTGAAATTATCGTTATGATTACGTGAAAATAAATTTTCATTATCTTTAAATTGGAATTTTTTTGTTATCACAGATGGTTAGACGTCGTATAATTGTACGACATAGTGGACGTTGGGAGAGAGCTCAATATGTAGATGGTGTGGAGGAGCTGATCATCATGTCATCTGATGATATCTGTTTTAGGACACTGATGAGAGAGATACATGAGTTATTGGAGACCGATCTCATCTCTGTCGAGTATCAGTTATCATGGATGTCGAGCACCAATAGCGGAAGACAGATCAAGACTAGACTCAAAGATGATGCTGATTTGCTTGACTTGCTCCACGAGCAGAGTCAAGAGATGATTGTGTATGTTGTTCAGAGAGGACGTAGCAGCTCCAGGGTCATCCCTGACACTGTGCCCGAATATAGAGAACCGGTCAGAGAGGAGGTCCGTGATGATACGCACCAGTATGAGGCTCCGGAGCATGATTTTGACGACGATGCATTCCCGCATGAAGGAGGAGAAGAAGAAGAAATTCCTACTACAGATGAAGAAACAGAGGAGAATGTGAGAACGGACTTGCTCAAATCAGTGTTCACAGAGTTCACGGGATGGATTCGTTCTACAGGGGGTACGGGATGATTGATAGGCATGACCGGAGGAGCATCATCGTCGAACACTAGGGCTGAGGATGTATCTGAGAGGGGTGGGAGCAATTGGCTTGTTCCACTTGCGAATATTGACGTTGCAGGCCCACTGAGTTGGGACGAGCCTTCAGCAGCCAATACGGATGAACTTCAGAAGGGTGCGATTTTCCGTACCAAGGATGATTTGGCCCTGGCCGTGGGACTATATCACATGCAGAATAGAGTGGAGTATGCCGTGTATCGATCGAACAAGACACGGTTGGTCTACATGTGCAAGCATGGCAGGGAGTGCCCGTTCAAGCTGTGTGCCGTTGTGGATGGAGTTGTTTGGAGAATCTACAAGTTTGACGGCACTCACACTTGCCACATGGAAATGAGTCGGGTTGCCCCACGACAGGTGCCTGCACGGGTGATTGCAAAGTATTTTGCCCGTAAATTGGTCGATGAGGGGGTTGTTCTGAAGCCCAAAGAGATAGTCTCCAAGCTTCTACGTGAGTACGGGATCCAGATTGATTACAGTTTCGCTCTGCACTCGAGGAACATTGCAATTGAGATGATCTATGGGGACTTTGATAAGTCCTATGCGCAATTGCCCGTATTTCTACACACGTTGCAGCTACGCAATCCCGGGACATTGTACGAGTTTCAGACGAACACCGTACATGAGCTGAAGTATACATGTTTGGCACTCGGACCGTGTATCAGTGCCTTTCATGCGAGTGCAAGACCAGTGGTCGTGATTGATGGGACACACTTGAAGAGGAAGAACAAGGGGATTTTGTTTGTTGCTGTGACGAAGGACGGCAATGAACAGGTGTTACCTATTGCAGTTGGTATCGGTCCGATCGAGAATGATGACACTTGGATCTGGTTCCTGAATCGATTGCATATCACTTTGGGTGAGATAGAAGACCTCATGATCGTGTCCGATCAACACAAGAGCATTAAGAATGATGTAGCGGCTGTTTTTCCAAGAGCGACACACGGATTGTGCTATTATCATCTACAGACCAAGATGGCAAAGCGCGGGTCCAATGTCATTGGGTTGTTTAAGGAGACTACCTATGCATATCGGACAGATGTATTCCAGAGGCACTTGTCAGCATTGGAAATGCTGAGCAGACCAGCATACGAGAAGCTTTGTAATATTGGTCTGCAGCATTGGTCCCGATCGCAGTGTCCCGTTCGGCATTTCAGATTCATGACATCTAATGCGGCTGAGTCACTCAATGCCCGTCTACTGTGGGCTAGGAGACTGCCTATTTGCTCAATGCTTGAGTCGTTCAGGAAAATTGTGGAAGAGTGGTTTGTTGAGCGTCGGGCTGCAGCGCAAACGTGGGATCACATGTTGACACAGCCCATTGTGGACAAGTTATCCAAGAATGTCGAGCAAGGACGATGTTTTTCTGTTCGATGCACGACCTTAGCACACCTGTGGAAAGTAGAGGTGGGCATGAAGTCTTTTATGGTCGATCTTCATCATCGGACCTGCGATTGTCGTGAGTTCGAGTTGGATTTGATCCCGTGTAGCCACACTGCAGCAGCGATCAGGTACCTGTTTGTTTAAATTTTTTAACACTATCATTGTTGTGAGTAATCATGTTTTTTTAACTATAATTCGTGTACACACGTAGATTCTCCGGTGGAAACATATACGAGTTTGTGGATAGATGCTACAAGACAGAGACAATTGCCAGCATGTACGACTCGGTCATCATGGGCTTACCCAGTCCAGAAGATTGGATTGTCCTGTCTGACGGTTGTCCACTTGTGCGCACTCCTGTGATAACAAAACAGGTCGGTCGTCCTTGAATGTCTAGAGCTCGGGGGGGTGCTGAGGCGTCATCCAGTCAGCGTAGGCAGATCTGCACTAGATGTCATGTCCCGGGCCATAACAGACGCGTGTGCACAGCCCCGGTGCCCATTGTCGCTGTGGACTTAAATGCACCTCCAGAGAGCGCGCCACCGGAGTCTGCACGTAGAAGAGCGCATAAGAAATGTGGTATTTGTGGTGAGACGACTCATACCCGTCCCAGGTGTCCGAGTAGACAGGCGGAGGACCTAGATTGATCATGTCTACATTATTGTTGTTGGCATTCAGTGATAATATGGTTTATCTCGACTTTGGTTGTATTTGTTTAAAATCATAATGATGTCTACTTTGGTTTTATTTGTTTAAAATCATGTAGTCAACAAACATATTTCAATAAAATGAACGAGCAATGTCAAATGCAATACATACATGAAAGACGTCAAGTACAATACATATATAACATCATAAGTCACTCTAGATGGTCATAGCTAAGTGAGAAGATCCTCTTTGCTACAGAAAGACGGTATCTCTGAATATCATATGGACCGACATCAAGACCAAGAGTGCCAAACAACAAACGATCCACATACATCATAGCATAAACACCACAACTGATGCTGTCGAACTGCGTAAACTGCTCTTGGATAGTCTTGTCCAGTGTCATGGCTAAGAGATGTGTATCTGGCCTATTCCGACCTCTCCAATAACCAGCGCTCCACATGACGCGTGGCAGTAGACGTAGGAGTGGTAGCAGCTCTCGATCACGCCTCTGAGACAGCTCTCTGTTCTCCGGGAGGTGCATCTGGAACAATAACGAGTCATACAACTCGACCTTCCACGTCGTGAAACAGATACTTACAGTGACCCAGTGAGCATTTCCAACATTGCATATCATGATCGCCTACATAAATGATAATGATTAACGGATGAATAAAAAAAAATCATCATATATAGTATGATAAGTGTACTTGAAAGATCACTTACATAAGCTGTTCTCGTCCACGGGACCTCCTAGACGCCACCCTTGCCTCTGATCACATCCAGTAAGACATCTGGAGAATCCCAGTGCAGATATCTGTCCTCACCATACTCCTCCTCACAGCGAGGATCTCTTGGATGAAGCTGCTGCCATGCTGACTGTAGCTGAACCTGAAAAAAACACATGAACAAATCACGTAAACACACAAAGAGATAATGAAATACAAAAAAAAAGAAAAGAATGTATCCTGAACTTACAAAAAAATATGGAGAGCAAATCACAACATCGCTCATGTGCCTTCTGAAAAGTCGTCGCTTCACCTCAAGCAAGAAATGTGCAACCATTTCATAATCAACAAGCTCATTAACATCCTCCATACGCTCAAAAAATGCCTGCCAGAGTATGCCACCGGTGTGAATAACCTGGATATTCACCCCATGACCCTTCCTCCTGAATTCCGTGTATCCAACCTCTACCCTACGCGCTTCATCCGCCTCCAGTAAGTCAAATACCATCGAACGCGCGGCAGACGACAGGCCAACAGATGACGGCTGGGTAGACGACGGGCCTGGAGATGACTGCGCGTCTGACGAAGGGCGCGAAGAAGATCGACCCGCAGATGTTCGAATATTTGCTCAATTTTTGTGTATCGTGCATATTTCACATTATTTTGTTGGTTGGAGTATCCTTGATTGCTCACTTTTGTGCGTGTGTTTGTTATGTTTGTGTAAATCTATTTGAATGTTTATGGCTTTGTTCGTACATAACTTATTTTACTCTTTTCAATCTTATTGTCGATATTACATAATCAGAAAATTACGACTCTATTCATTACTTAAAATCGGACAAAAATGATCTCCTATCAAATGAATATGGTGATGAGTTTACAACATGCATGTATAAAGATGCTTCAAAAGGGTTCATGTTTATGACATATAAAACAAATTTATTTAGTTTAATGTGATAGTGTGTGTTCTCCGTTTTATTATATTTTGTATTTGAACTAATAAGATTTTCATTTAATTACCTTGATGTAATTGATGCTAAGTTTAATTGAGATAGATGATATTTGTGTGTGTTGATTTTTGTACAACAACATATTATTATTATTTATCTTATTATTCATCTACATCTAAGATAAATACATTAGATGCATCCAAACAGTTTATTATGACTTATGATATCCCAAAAAAAAAACAAATATTATAAAAATATGAAATACCACCCTATTGATATGTTTGTGCCCAATAATTAAGGCAATAAATGAATCATCTTAGCAATATTTTAAGTTATATATATTTATTCTGACCAACAAAATTCTCATTTATTTAGTAGGAATCATCACACAACAAATAAATAAATATAATTAAAATTTAATGTATGTGTAAATATAACATAATTATGGGTCAAATTTATATGTAGGCAAAATTATATTAAAATTGAAAAAAAAGCAAGATTTAAAACTAGGGTGTTATTTGGGCGAAGTGTACTTTATCTTACACAATTTCCTTTCACTTGGACCCACAAAATCTGAAAAGCTATGACAATTTATACCTGGTAATAAAATACACGATTAATTCACAACTACCACCACAATCAGAAAATAAATTGAGTAACTGTCATATCATATCTATTTATGATTAGGGTTTTGAATCAAAAGCACCCTCTTGCCCGTCTCTCATTTCTCTCTCTCTCTTTCTCATGTCTCTCTCTCATCTCCACGGTTAATCGAGTCTCATGACTTTCTCCCCCCTCTCTCTCTCTCATCTCCACAGTTTTAATCAATCGAGTCCCGTGACTCGAATATTTGAAGAAATCGAAGATTACTTCTGTCTCTCTACTATTTCTCTCTCTATTTTGGACGACCAAATTCGAAAAAAAAATAAACACAGTTCGGCTGCCTCTCTCTCTCTCTCTCTCTCTCCGACGATGGAGCAAGGAACGGCCCTGGAGACGTCGGCTTCTTAAGTAGGTTTCCGGCCCTTTTCTCATTAAACTTGCCGTAAATCTACTCTTGGATTTAATTACCGTATTTTGCAATTGGTTGTTGTTTATGTTTGCAATGGTTGGTTGTGTTATAGCTTTAGAACTAATCGTTGACCTTAAGCATGATAATCGTAGAATTAGGACTAGGTTTAGAAATTAATCGAGGCTAGGCTTATTATGTTAATCGTGATTTTTTATGTTAATCGAGGTTTATATTACGTTAATCGCGGCTTTTGAATTTAATCAAGACTTCAATTATGTTAATAGTGGCTTTTTGTAATTAATTGGGGCTTGTTATGTTAGTCGTGGATTATTGAAATTAATCGTGGCTTATTATGTTAATTGAGACTTATATTATGTTAATCGTGGCTTATTATGTTAATAGAGGCTTGTATTATGCTAATCGTGGCTTTTGAATTTAATCAAGGCTCTTTAAAATTAATCAAGGCTCTTTAAAATCAATCGAGATAATTGTTTAAATTAATCAAGGTATTTTAAAAATTAATCGAGGTCTTTAAAATTAATCGAGGTAATTTGTTAAATTAATCGAGATCTTTTTAAAATCAATCGAGGCTCTTTAAAATCAATCGAGGCAATTGTTTAAATTAATTGAGGCATTTTAAAAATTAATCGAGGTCTTTTTAAAATTAATCGAGGCTCTTTAAAATCAATTGAGATAATTGTTTAAATTAATCGAGGTCTTTAAAATTAAGAGAGATAATTTGTTAAATTAATCGAGGTCTTTTTAAAATTAATCGAGGCTCTTTAAAATCAATCGAGACAATTGTTTAACTTAATCGAGGCATTTTAAAAATTAATTGAGGTCTTTAAAATTAATCGAGGTAATTTATTAAATTAATCGAGGTCTTTTTAAAATCAATCGAGGCTCATTGTAAAATTGCCTCGGTTGATTTTAAAAATTGTCTCGATTAATTTAAACATGAACCTCGATTATTTTTAAAATCAATCGAGGCACATTTTAAATTTTAAATTTTAAAAAAAGCCACGATTATTATGATTAATTTAACGATCAACGATTAAATTTTAATAATCCACGATTAATTTAAATGTTAATCGTGGCAATTTTTAAATTAATCGAGGCTCTCATAATAATTTGTAATGAGCCTCGATTAATTTACATTTCCTCGATTAAAACATTGCCAAGATTAATTTAAATTTTACAAATTTTCAATTTATATGAAATATTAAAAGTATTTAATTTAATTGTAATTTTATAAATGTTGTTAGATTGATTGGGTTAGACAACCGCACCTGAGGCCTTCGGTCATAGTGTATGTCATACCAGAGGTACTTGACACGATTAGAGCCACACTACATACGATAGGTGGTGATATGCAGCCCTGTAGTCGTTTAGATCCGGATGCTTCGGCCATTTTCTAGACTACAGGGCTGGTGACGTCCAGAAAAAGGCGATTCACGCTTTGATGAGTCATGAGGTGCGCGTGTCGGATCGTGCACTAAAGGGACGGGAGGCATGATTTCAGATTCATCACTCCCAGCTGCACTTTGGTCCGACTGAATACAACCTGATGTCAGGTTTACGATTCGATAGCTCGAGCTTCGATCTGAATGCCAGGATTAATAATAAAAAGCCAAGACTAACATTTTATAAAGGCCACGAATTAAACCCTAAACCCTAAAGCTAAAAGCCACGATTAAACCCTAAACCCTAAAGAAGTCACGAATAAAGGCCACGATTAAACCCTAAACCCTAAAAGCTAAAAGTCACGATTAATAAAAGAAACCACGACTAATTTTTTATAAAGGCCACAATTAAGTTTAAACATTGCCACAATTAATTTTCTAAGTCACAATTAAGTTTAAATATTGCCACGATTAATTTTCAGAAGTCACGATTAAGTTTAAACATTGTCTCGATTAAGTTAAAAAAATGTCACGATTATTTTTAAACAAGCCTCGATTAATATAAAAGGAGCCTCGATTATTTTTAAATGCCATAATTAACTTTAAATTATCCTCGATTATTTTACAAATAGCCACGATTATTTTTAAACATTGCCACGATTAATTTTAAATTATCATCGATTATTTTCAAATGTCTTGATTAATAAAAGAAACCACAACTAACTTTTTATAAAGACCATGATTAAGTTTAAACATTACCACAATTAATTTACTAAGTCACGATTAAGTTTAAACATTGCCACCATTAATTTTCAGAAGTCACGAATAATTTTAACGTTATCTCGATTAAGTTAAAAAAATCACGATTAATTTTACAAATAGCCATGATTATTTCTAAACAAGCCTCGATTAATATAAATGGAGCCTCGATTAATTTTAAATTATCCATGATTAAAGTTTAAACATTCCCACATTTAATTTCATAAGTCACGATTAATTTAAAATATGGCCTCGATTAAGTTAAAGAAAGTCACGGTTAATTTTACAAATAGCCATGATTATTTCTAAACAAGCCTCGATTAATATAAAAGGAGCCTCAATTATTTTCAAATTCCATGATTAACTTTAAATTATCCTCATTTATTTTTAAACATTGCCACGATTAGTTTTAAATTATCCTCGATTATTTTCAAATGCCAGGATTAATATAATATAAGCATCGATTAATACAATAAGCCATAATTAAGAGAATAAGGCACGATTAACATAATAAGTGATGATTAACATAATATTTAGCTTTTAAAAGTCTACTATTAATGTAATTACAGGCTACGACATGCAAATCTCTCTTTCTCGCCTATTTTCTAACAACACATATGCAATATAATCAAAACAAGAAATATTTATAAAATAATTTCACAAAAATGGACAGTATAAAACGTACTTTTGAAAAATGATGGAAACGAAGCACTACTTTTTTCTTGATGAATAAAACTTTTGCACCCTTGCTCCAAAGAAAAAAAAATTACCCCCTTGCTCCAAAAAAAAAATCTCTAAATTTTATTTTAGTGTGAATAAGCTCGGGTGTTCATGTCTATTTATTCAAAAAATTTACCTATCTCCGTACACAACAATAAAATCATGTATTGAATTCGATCAACAAATTACTACATTCCCCTACTTTTTATTTAATGAAGCTCGGTAACTTCCCCTTCTTTTTATTTAATGAAAATCAGTAACTACTTCACTTACACAATAAATAAATGCATTCAATAAAAAAATCACGATTAATTTAAACAAAAAAAATGTCACGATTAATTTAAACAAAGAAAGCCACGACTAATTCGGTAGACAAAAAAAGCCACGATTAATCTTGGCTCATAACAAAAAAAAACCTACGATTAAGTTTTAATGAACCTCGATTAAATTGAATGATCCATGATTAATGTAATACATTGTCTACATTAATCGTGGATCATTCAATTTAATCGTGACTTTTTTATAAAATTAATCGTGGATCATAAAAAAGCTACGATTATTTATAAACATTAATCGTGGCCTATTTGTTAAATTAATTGTGGATCATACAAAAAGCCACGATTAATCGAGGCATTCATCTCAATTAATCGTGGATCATTCAATTTAATCAATTTATAAAAAGCCACGATTAATCAAAGTTAATTGAGGCCTTCATGTCATTTAATCGTGGCCATGATTAATCAAAGATAATCGAGACATTCATTTCAATTAATCGTGGCTGCTTAGAAATGTAATCGTCGTGGCCCTTTTAAATTTAATCGTGGATTAGGGTTTCAGATTTAGGTTATCGTGGATTAGGGTTTCAGAGAGTGTATTGAATAAATTCTGACAAAAGTACTACACTGAGTCAATGATTGGGTGTGGAGACCAATTGTGTTATAGTACAAATTGTCCACAAAACTACCTGTTTTTAAAAGTTTTTTTTCCCAATCACTATTTACTTTTGTCTACTTTTATCTATTTCCACCATAATTATTGTCTATTTTCATATGCACAAAAAAATTATTATTATATTTATTGAGGAAATTGTACTGCTATGTCTCAAGGTTTAAAGTTAGTTAATTCTAAATTTTCGGTCAACTACGAATCGTTCATGATTAGGAAATGACCAAGTATCATTATTAATTTGATTAGCCATGCACAAATGTTCACCATTTTTCTGCTCAACATATTTTTTTTATATCCTTAAAATACAAAATGTATTCAACTATCAAATTTACAATTAGATGGAATTTTATACAAATATTATAATCACTAATTTAAAATGTGATATAGCAAATAGACGATGTGGTCCGTCATCATCACCTGCTTCTCCAAATATAGAGCTCGATTGTCGAGGTTTTAACTCTAGAAAGCCCATATCTTAGTTCTCAGTGGATAGAAGTAAAAATATATTCAATATAATTTTTTCAACAATTTCTATTGATAGCAATGTTTAATTTTAGAGAGTGATAAATGTTATAAAATTGACAAAAATACAGTAACAATATAATTATCAATAAATAATTTAAACATATGTTCAGGATACAAGTTCTTGCATTGTTTTTTTTTTTGTTTTTTTTTTACGACGATGGTAATCCACAACTGATATTCAGGGATATTTATTGGGTGAACCCAATAGCCTACAAACAACATAGTAGAAGAATGTGCACTGGATAAAACCCACTTATGCTCAATAGAGTACAAACAACACAGAAGAGATAAACTACATTTGAAAAATCAGGTGTGAGCCTAATGTGAGTTTTGAACTTGTGACCTTCGCACTCAAACTATCTTACTCTACCACCAGATCATTCTCAAAAGGCTGTATATGGTGTTATTTTTATGTTCAAAATGCAAATGCTTTATTACTTTAACTATCTTTTTTGTCGATAATCTCGGGCCAATCAATCGAGTATTAATATTGATTAATTCATAATATTCTTATTACTTTTTCAATGAATAACACGAAAAATTAAAAGGTCGTTCAAGACACAAGTCTAATCCATTACAATGGACATAAAATATTAAAATATTTTCTCATTATTTTCTTATTATCTGTCAGAATTGTTTATGCCCAAGCCATATGAATATAATTGGCTTACACGTTACAAGTTGCATGTTACAACATCTAAAATCATTAACACGTCTTTTGAAATTTTGGAGTTTATTTACAATTCGAAAAATTAAACGAGACATCTTCTTTTTAATTGCAATTTACATACAACGTCAATTTATTGATAATTTTGGTTTAATGTTTGGTGATTTAGATGATTATTCTTCTCAATTATATTCAATTATACACAAAAGTATTACAAAATTATTTAAAAGACTATATGAGACACTATAAAATACTTTTGTAATTATATAACAAACTTTAACATTCTAACTTCAAAATATTAAAACTCGTACATCGCACGGGCGAAATACTATGGGGGGTGTATTGGTTATGGATTTTGATGGATTTCATTGGACTTTTAAAATCCGGGTGTATTCAATCCAGACTTTTAAAAGTCCAATGAAATTCTGGTGTATTCAATCCAGACTTTTAAAAGTCTAATGAAATCCAGGTGTATTCAATCCAAACTTTTAAAAGTCCAATAAAATTCTGAGGTATTCAACAATCCATGGACTTTAAAAAGTCATTGACTTCGTTGGATTTCGGCTGGATTTCACGTGAAAATTACGAAGGATGAAATCCGACCTCCAGACACGAGATTTCGATGGATTTGAAAAATCCGGCGAGCGCGGTGTCCCAGCGGCTAGTGAGGAGTTGAAATCGGGCACCCCAGCCGTCACCCGACCCCAGCGGCCGCTGGCCTTGCCGATGAAGGCACTCCAGCGGCCGTTGGGAGCCAGCGACCCTGGGATCAAGGCCGCTCCATTCCAGCGACCGCTGGGTTCAATTTTTCTTGTCGGGTACACCGATCGTTGTGTTCCAACGAGCGCTGGCGAGATGGATTTGAAATCCATTGAAATCGTTCAAAATCGGTCTGAAATCCATACGAAATCCGCCAGACTCTGCGTGGAGTTGGGAGACTCCATGTGGAGTTTTGGGAAACTCCATGTGGAGTCTATAGATTTATAAAATTTATAGAAATTCATGGATATTTTAAAGTCCAACAAAATCCATCAAAATTCCAATCCAATACACCCCTAATTTTATATTTAGAGGCGCAATGGGGTGTGGGTAAATCTAGTTGCATAAAATTTAGACTATAGATTTAGATGACAATAAAATTTGAATTTTCAAATGCATTGATGAGACAGATCATCCATCCGTGATTTTACTTTTTGTAAATTTTAACCATATTTACCTTTTGTTGCTAAGACTAACTATATTTAAGAACATAGTGGTATTAATTAGCCAGTAATTTAAAGATGGAAAAAACAAATTAATAGAATTTGCCCGTTGACACCATAAAATTAAATCTTAATATATGGTACGAGTAATTAGCTGTGCCATTAAATCTGTCGTCACAAGATTACAAATATAGGATTATTATTATTATTACGCCTTTTGAAATTTTCTTTTATTTTCGTGTGTTTTTAACCATTTTTTTTTTACTATTTTACGTTACGTTTTATTTTAGCCCTGAAAATTAGGCAATAAATGACCCTTCCACCTCCTCCCATTTTGAATTATTACCATCACATATACCTGGCCCGTTGGAGTTTTGAACTTCCAAAATTACCCCCGGTCATGTGTTTTCTAAAATAATATTTTTCCTTATTGCATGAACCATTTTTATTTTTTTTGAGAAAACATGCATGCACCATTTTTGCATGTACTTTATTTAATAGAAAAAAAAACACTGTCCTTATTCTTAGGATTAATTGTAAAAAAAATAATCAAAATCTTTGAACAAATTTAAAATTTAAACACAATTTTTTAAAAATATTGTAGTAACAATTCAACCTTTTTATCTATAGCAAATTTGATATCTCTAATTTCTTTTCTTCTGATCATCAAAATTGACGTGACAATATTTTTTTCACGTGTAAAGATTAATTTAATGTTGAAATGTTGAATATGATGAGTTTTTTTTTATGCAATGTCATTTTTTTTCAAGCACCGTTTTTTATCTATTTTGCTACAAATAAAAAGATTGAATTATTATTATTGCAGCGTTTTAAAAGTTTTATTTAAATTTTAAATTCATTCAAAGGTTATGATTTTCTTTTTTTTGCCAGCTAACATTTTTTTTTTTGCCTGAAGAAATTAAAATTTGTAAATTGCTAAAAAAAAGGATAGAACTAATTTTATTTTTATTTTTTGAGATTTAAACCATTTGCTCTATCAGTCACATGTTTTTGTTTTAAAATGGATTCAATTATGATAGTATAATCACTACAATACTTAATACTGAATATGCGGTAGCCTATCATGTTATTAATTATTATTATTATCGAAATTGATCATTTGATTTATCCGAGAAAAAACTTTAAAAAAAAATCATTTGATTTTTTATTAATTTATAAATAAGTAAAATGGTCGTTCTCCCATGAGCATGTACTTATCATTCATAAAGAATTTACACAAGACGAATATTAAAATCTGAATTTGAAATGAAATGTACTCCCAATCATTTAAAATCGAATAAATTATTGAGCAACATTAAATAAAAATAATAATATAGTGGAGAATGTTGGTAAATTAACATAAGTTGAGGGCATTATGGCGAAACAGTAAAAAGAAATAGGAATATATATATACATAAACTCGGTAAATAAAATTTATGGCACTCTGCCCAACAACTTCTTCATTTTGCTTTTGTTGGAGCCATAGCCATATACTGTCGTCTTCCTCTCTCTTCAATCTTCATTAACTTTTCGCTCTCTAAAATGGCGATGAATTGGGCAACCAAAGTTGTTCGTCCAGGTCTCCTTCTTCCTTCTCTTGTTTTTGTTTCGTACCTTTTTTTAATTATTTATTTTTCTTATTTGAATTGATGAATTCGTGAATCTGAGGAGAAAAAACGATGCCTTTTTTTTTTTTTGCAGGCGAAGATTCAGCATGATTTTGCACTATCATTTTGATTTCAACAGGAATCTCTTTCTCTCTCTACTGTTTCTCTTTCTAGATTTAAGTAGTTAAAGATTTCTGTTCGCTTTCAGAGCGAAGGGAGTGTACTTGAAAGTTTTTAACCACAGCGTTTAATTTTTTTTTTTCAATTTTTTTTTTTTGGGAATTTCTGGTGGCTCGATTCGACCCTGAATGATTAGATTTGTAGTACTGAAAGAAGGTTAACAGAATCTTGAATGTTATATGCAAATTTCAATTAAAGTAAAGTTGCATTGATTTTCTGTCCGTCTCTCTCTCTCTCACACACACGACACACACTAGAGAAAGAAAAATGGGGTGTTGGTATTCAAGGTTAGATAGAGAAGAGATGGTATCTAGGTGCAAGGCTAGAAAGAGATACATGAAGCAGTTTGTAAAAGCAAGGCATACCTTCTCCGCCGCCCACAGCATGTATATAAGGTCGCTCCGCAACACCGGCTCCGCCCTTCTTCAGTTCGCCACCGCCGAGACCAGCCTCCACCACCACCACCACCTTCCGCCCCCCAACCCTTCTACCCCTCCGCCGTTGCCCAACCCACCCCCTCCATTGAGCCCCATTTCCTGGACTACCAACTCCACCACCCCCTTCTCAGCTATCCGCCCCCCACCACCGCCTCCTCCTCCGCCGTTACCGTCGGCGTCCACCTGGGACTTCTGGGACCCTTTCATGCCGACTTCCGGGCGGTCGGGGGTAGACGATGAGTGGGAGGAGACCACCACCACCACCGCTTCTGAGGCGCCCGCCACCCCTATCATGGCGGCTCGGGCTCAGCACGTGGCTGCCCCGCCTTCCGTGATCACCGCCACCACCACCACGGCCAGCAGTGAGCTCGCCGTGGTGGTTTCCACGAAGAGTAAAGATCTGGTTGAGATCATCCAAGAACTTGATGACTACTTCCTGAAAGCTGCCAATGCTGGTGGTCCACTCTCTGCACTGTTGGAAGTCCCCATTTGTAATTTCAATCGCCAGTCATCTTTAGGTAATTAATTGCTCTTACTGAATCTCATTCGCTGTATGTATTCATGTGTGACAATGAAGTCTGCCTGCACGTTACATAAGGTAACCAATTATGCAATTGTTCCAACTAATTTTTGATGAATTTCCTGATAATATCCCACTTGTCATGTGAAAGGTTTCTCATCAAATGTTGATCGCAATCTTAGTGGAGAAATGAGAGGGGTTCATATCTAATGTTAATCTTATATTATGCATCACAAATTGTATTATCTGTTGCAGCTTATATTCTTTGTTTTTAATCCTTTTCCAGCAATAAAAAAGATTAAACTGTTCTCTTATCTCGTAAATTTGTTTTGTTTGCAGGTAAGGATTATGGATATGGAAAGAGTTCAAGTCCTCTACTGTGGAATTGGGGTTCAGGCAGTGCAAAATGGAATGCATTTGGAAAGTTCTGTGAGGATCCTATTGGAAACGCATGTCAGATTGCTGCTGATGGGAATGCCACTCATTGTTCAACAGTCGAGAGGTTATTTGCGTGGGAGAAGAAACTTTTCCAGGAGGTTAAGGTATCTATCCAATCACGGTCATGGGATGAATATTTACCTAAGCTAAATCCTGTAAATGAACACTGCCTTTAGATTCAATTTTCGTGGAGAATATGGCAATCATTGTTTCCTCATGTAATGTTTAATTTGAGTAGATTGTTAATCATGTTGCACCTATTTTGCTGATTTGATGTTTTGTAAAACCATTTGTTTTGGTAATACTCAAATTGCAATCCAAAGCCAGTGCTGATTGCTTGGAACATTTGTAATTTTGCTTTCATTAGAAACTCGTATGTACAAGAGTGACTTGAAATATTCTGTGGTTGCTGTAGAATGCCGAGTCTTTGAAATTAGAGCATGAGAAAAGGGCAGCAGCTCTCAGGAAGCTAGAGATGAAGAATGCTGATTATATCAAGACAGAGAAGGCCAAAAAAGAAGTCGAGAAATTGGAATCACAGTTGATGGTCGCTGTGCAAGCGATTGAGACTACCTCCTCAGAGATTATCAAATTGAGGGAATCAGAGCTTTATCCGCAACTTCTTCAGCTTATCAAGGGGTAAGTCCTCTCCACTGTTGCCTTAAATTTTGTGTAGAGAAGTTAGATTTACTAATGTCTTTATATTTCCATATCTCCAATGCTGTTGTTCCGGATATTTCAATGCATGATGTGCTCTCTTTTGTGCTCGATTGAACAATTTTACGTACCTGCTAAGTTATGAACACGATTTACATGTTCCTAGTTCCATAATCATCTTACTTCAGGTTAATGGGCATGTGGAGAAGCATGTACGAATTCCACCAGGTCCAAACACACATAGTCCAGCAGCTCAAATACCTTAACTCCATTCCGTCTATGGAGCCAACTTCTGAAATCCACCGACAGTCGACACTTCAGCTTGAGCTCGAAGCTCAGCAGTGGCACATCTCTTTCTGCAACCTTATCAAAGCTCAACGCGAATATATCCAGTCGTTGACCGGCTGGCTCCGTCTCAGCCTCTTCCAAGTAGGTAACAATCCTGTTAACAAATCCAAGCAAGACTCTGCCATCTACTCGTTCTGTGAAGAATGGCAGCTCGCGATTAATAATGCACCTGACAAGGTGGCATCCGAAGGCATCAAGAATTTCCTAACAGTCATCCATGCAATTGTAGTCCAACAAGCAGACGAGCAAAAACAAAAGAGGAGGTCAGAGTCGGTATTCAAGGAGCTGGAGAAGAAAGCAGGCGAGCTTCGTTCCTTAGAGAGTAAGCACGGCCCATATTCAATGCCAGAAACCTCCGGTGACACAAGCAAGGATCCCGTGAGAGAGAAAAGAGCAAAGGTGGACGGCTTAAGGTCAAGGGCCGAGGATGAGAAGGCCAAGTATGAGAAGTCAATCAGTGTGACAAGAGCAATGACAATGAACAACCTTCAGATGGGGTTGCCCCATGTTTTTCAGGCGATGACGGGTTTCTCCAACGTGTGCACGCAAGCATTCGAGTCTGTCCACAACCAGGCCAAGAGCACTGAGGATCTGCACAATGTGAAAATGATATTACCTTGAATGCGCTTCAACTCAAGCTGAAAGAGATGCATTTTGAGAGGTTCAATTGAACGTGTATAAAAGCTTTTGCCAACTTCTCCTGCTCAAAGAGGTCTCTGCAATTACATTTTGTCGGTGTGCTCGAGTAGTTGGTAAAACGATTTTCAGCTTGTGTAATTATTCTTGCTTCTGTAGTGGTTAGGTCACTAGAGTCTAATCAGTGGTTAGATTTCTGAATTCTGCTTTAGATTCAGTTGTAGAATCTGGTGTTTTCAACCTGATTCTACTTGTATTTTTTGTATCATTTAAGCAGACAGATATTTACTCACCATTTCTTTCACAGTTTTGATTGGGAATTTAGGATGCCTAAGTCTGCTCGTCACCTTTAAGGGCTTTTTTGAGAATGTGTACAAATTGATAAGGTTTTAAAGTTTATGTTTAATTTGCAACTACAATCAAAGTCAAAAGTTCATGATTTTATTTGTAATCAAACTTGATGGAGAAAAGAGTAACAACTAGTCATCCTAAAGAATAGGAGAATCGATCGATTTCCACATAAAATATATACAGATTTAAATCACCTAAACGAGCTACCAATTCTATGGAAAAGAACATGACAAACACTTCCTCTGCAACCAAATCAAACGTTTGTCGACTTTGAGAGTTAAAAATGTCTCCCTTGCATTACGGTTGCTGAACAGATCTAAAGCAGCAAGATAAACTTGGTCATTTATACCTTGCAATTCATCCAACGCCTTCACACACTCGGTTATAGAAAACTTGTTGTTGAACTTCTTTATGGCTTCTGCCCTAAGCTTCGTAGCAGCAGCCATCTCCAGTATACCTCTTGCAATAGCATCTTCAAACCCTTTACGGCCCCTCTTGCGACTGGCCAGATCTGTGTATTTCTCCGACTCTGATGGTGAGAGTTCCTCCAGCTTTACAGTCGGATGTTCTGGAGAAGTACATGGTCCAGAAATTCCTCCGTTGTCCATGGTTGATCCGTTTTGTTTTCCGCATGTAACTGGCTCTGCGAATATTGTTCTCAGCTGATTGTATATTGGGCAGCCAGTACTCCTCAGCATCTCAGCATCGGGATGTGCCTGATTAGCATATTTTCCTTATGAGATTTGCATTTGAATTGTTGAAATGCTTAGTTAAATGAAACATAGGATGTTCAAGAACTGAATAAAACAAATACTAAAGCATGACATGCTTCACTTGCATGTAAGCGTGGATTTAAGTGTTTTAAGAAGTTTGGGGATTAATTAAAATTTGGAACTTGTATAGAGATCTAATGAAACAAAAGTTGATAGTATATATATATATATATATAAAGGAAAACTAAAAGATACCTTGATGTATCTGTCCCATGCTTCATCCGAAGCCACGATTGCACCCGTTGCCTCATCCCATTTAAAATCAGGTTGATCGAGTAGCAAGGTGACGTTAATATACTGCTTTCTTAAGGCAACATAACGGCTCTTTAGTTGCTCATTATCCCACCAATAACCTGTTTGAATGCGGAAGTTATCACAAATGAATTTCCACCCTTTCTTACTAAAAGATTTGCTCGATTTATTTCCCTTGTGAATCTCATCTACCATCAAGTCCGCTAACGCCTTAGTCAAAGATGCTGTCCACTTAGCACGCAATTGATTCTGAGGTTGTTGCGCCACTTGAGCTTTCTTCGAACGAGTTGTGCAGCCAGACATCTACCAGTTCACCACATAACCAAATAATGAGCAAATATGAAACACTACATCTTGATTTAAAAGAACATCCCAATATAAAATGACAATGACAAGAAGCTATAAAGGGCCATGATTGTATCCCACAAGCTCATAGTTTTTTCCTTCATCGCCATATGAATCTATATATCTGATATTAACAATCGAGATCAGTTTTTCGAATAGTAACTCGGTGATCATGTCGAACACTCCCAATTTTTACTGCCCAAATTTTGTCAACTACAAAGCAATGAATTGTACACAAAATCAAACCCAAAAAAAAGAAGAAAAAAAGCTAAGCATAAGTAAACCGAAAAGAAATAGCTTTTAGTCAACAAAAACAAAAAGTAACCAAAAGCAAGCGATCTAAAAGAATTAATCAAAAAATAACTCAAAAAATACCTACTTTTAGCAATCCATGAAATTGAAAATGCAAAATTAAGCGAAATACGAAAACAAAACAAACCTTTTCACGAAACGAAAACCTAATAAATCTAATCATACATTTTTCCGCAGGATTCAACTCAAGAAGCCAAATTCATCCATATGAATTCTAAAAATGCCTTTCCCCCTCAAAAGTCAAAATCCAAACACATGATTCAATCACAGAATAAAACTCAATCTAAAGAGTTACCATTTAGAAAGAGAAAAAAAAAACACTTAAATAAGAATCATGGAACATATAACAACATATACAGAAGCCTATAGTCACGTACGCATTGTTATTCGCAGCAGAAAATAAAAATACAGTTTTTTTGGTCTTTTTGCTGTAAACAGAGTGAGATTGAGAATAACTTTTACCTCTGCGAATGTGAGAATTTCATGAAGCAAATAAATTGGAGATTTCGCCTCGTCTTCGGCTCTTCGTGATTGGGGGTTTTGTAGAATTTTGCTTTATTATTCGTTCTTTCATTTCTTGTTTTATTATCATTTTACTCACTCTTTGTTTCTGAGAATTCCTAACTGGTCCTTTACTTTGGTGTAATTATATTTTCTACCCGTCCCTATAAAAGTTTATAATTTACTGTGAATTATACTAATTTTAAAATTGTGTGACATTTGATATTGTGGTAATGTATATCTGTTGACAAAATCGGATGGAAAAATATTTTTCTAGCAAATGGGTTCATATGAGAAACTATCTCGTTATCACTTTTACTAGAAAAATGTTTTGTTATCTATTTTTGAGCTACTTTAATATTTTTCTAATCTATAAATATATTAAAGCAAAATAGGGGTAAAATTGTCATAAAAATAAACCAGTCAAAACATTGTTAAAATATAATTGTTTTCCAAAGCTTAAACAAAGTAAGCCTTTAGATCAATTGGTTAGCGGTTTCTGATACATTTTTGTGGGCTATGGTTCGAGAATCTCTTCCAAACCATATTTAAAATTTTAACTTCTTTTTAGATTTTTTTAAATAAAAAACTATCACCAAAATATTTATAAATAACAATTAACAACCATTCACATCTTTAATTTTTTAAATTTTCGAAATAAAAATATCATTAAAATTTAATAATTCTCAAGGAAAATATTTATATATCTTTCTTAATTCTACTACTACCTATGGTGTAAACATTCATATTTTTAACTTTTTAATTTTTTTAAAAATAAAAAAATATTACCAAAACATGCATAGATAACAATTTAGAACCATTTACATCTTTAATTTTTTAGATTTTCTAAACATACAATATCTACAAAATACGCCCATAAACAATATTTAAATTTTTATTTTTTTAAAATTCTAATACTCTCTGATTATTGTGTAAACATTCATATTTTTAACTTTTTAGATTTTGTTAAATGAAAAATATTACATTCAACTAATAACCATTCAACATCTTTAATTTTTTAGATTTTCTAAAAGAAATACCATCAAAACATAACAAAATGCCTATCTAAAATATTTGAATTTTCATTTTCTTAATTCAAATACTATTTTTGGTGTAATCAAATAACTTATTATATAATTAACAGGGGTTTTGAATGGCAACTATTTAAATTTTTATTTTTTTAAATTCTAATATTACTCATGGTTAAACAAATGGACAAGAGGTTTTAATGGGAAAAAAGAAATAGATAAAAGAGGTCAATTCGTTCAAAACAGAATAATGAAAAAAATTTATTTTTATTTAATTTTAATTAAAATACTTTTTATGGTGTGGATGAAATTTTATATTGTATTTTGTGCAACAATATGCGCTACACAATTAAAGTTATTAATTTTCTACAAAGTATGATTTATGATTTCATCCGCTTATTGTGTAATCAAAGAGGCTTATAAATTATAATCAATGAGAGCTTTTAAATAAAAAAATTCGGAAAAAAAACACCCAACAAAGAAAACTGATAAGATGGTAGAAAGATATAATAATAATAATAATAATAATAATAATAATAATAATAATAATAATAATAATAATAATAATAATTAATAATATGTGTTTAATTGTTGACATTAATCCTTCAAATTCATTAAAGATTTCAACCAATTGATTATACATTCTATTAATTAAAAAACTAATATCATATGTATTAATAAATATTATCTATTTATTTTAATGATTAGAATATAAACCATATTGAAAAGTTATACACATATGCCATATAATATAATAATAAATTAAAATAATAATAATAATAATAATAATAATAATATTATTATTATTATTATTATTATTATTATTATTATATCATGTGGTATGAAAACTATTTATTTAAATTTATGTGTGTCCGGATAAAGTATATTTAATATGGTAATCTATAGAACAAAGAAACTATTTAATTTTGTCTATAAAAAAATAACATTACTATGTGGTATGTGTTAATACACAATGTGTATATAAATCTCTAATTGACCCAGTTTAAAAACATAAAAAAATATTCTAAACAAGTTTATGAATATATTTGAAAAATCACAAATATAATTTTATATACGTGAACTACCATTTGATAAAGTTATAATAATTTCTCATTATATACTAATACTGTTGCAACCAACATTTCAATTATTATCAAATTTTAAATTTAAAATGTGTAGTCAAATTTCCGTACATCGTACGGGAGATATACTAGTTAATATTTATAAGACCTTAAACGATTTATTCGATACTAGCTGGATTTATATCAATTTACTTTAATTATGATATATGCATTTTTTTCTTTCTTTCGTCTTGCATAACTCGTATAACTAGTGTAAATTTTACACATTATATTTATTTATCTATAATTAATTAAGTTAAGCATGACCAAAGATGGACCCATGCGCCCTCTCAAATTTTTTTTTTTTTCAAAAAAGTTAGGATTAATACAGTAGTTTAAATATTTAATTTAATATTTTAATAAATTTTAAATTTCACGCATCATTTAGGTGCTATTTCATGTCTATATATTTTTCATTCACACTCTTTATTATTAATTTTATTACATACATTTTAAAATTAATTAAAATTATATATACTCACTTTAAATTCAAACATAATTAGTTTCTTTTCTATTTTGTTTAGTTATATGCTTGTGTGTTTTTTGTTTATAGTTTATTCTAATTCTCAATTTAGGTCTTTTAAAGTTGATTTTTATTACATTTATGACTCATAGTTTATTTTTTTACTAAATATTTTTAGTTATATGTTCTAATTACAATAATATTATTATCACACATGACTAATTTTAAATGCGAATGTTTTTCTTTGGGTATGTAACCAACTATAAGTTATAAAAAAAATGATATACAATGATATAATTTTGTTGACTGATTGATTTCTCAATATTGAAACGCAATTCAAAAATATATTAACTTTCATCAAAATTATTATATATTATCTTATTTTATTTTTTTTAGGATTGGGTATGTAATTGTAAATTGGACCCCTGGATAAATTCATGGCTCGTCTCCCACTAAACGTGCATGTTTATATCCATATTATGTATACGACATACTCTTCATTTGATCTGTATTAGTATAACTTTTCATAATTATATTTTTTAAATATAAAAGGTATTATGCTAAACTAAAAATTTGACAAATTCCCAACAAAATATGTAAGAATATTAAATGAAATCCGTACGAGATAATTTCAATCATATAACAGCAATTTCGTTTATTATCACGAAGCAGCTTATTGATCCACATTTAATTAATGACTCTGGTGTGACGGCTGATTAGTTTCATATTTTAGAGTAATATAGAGTTTTGAATTCAATTGACAAATGCAATTATTATTTCAATAACACTACCAAGCATGCATCATCAAGGCTAAACTTAGGGTATATCTATGCCTAATTACTTATTGGCATGTGCAACATAAATCTTCTATTTTATTATATTTTTTTAAAATAAGAGTGTGTTGGCTTAAATTTAAAGTTTTGAGAGCATGTATGTTTGTGCTATCTTTTGTAATCATCTATCATGATTAAATTTCCAAAAATATTATACATATATAGATGTAAAATAAATTAAAATATAATTTATAATTTTTGTTCATCTTCATCGGACCTTCAAATTTTTTTTAGTACAATAATTTGATTTTTGTTATTAGAGAGAATTGAGCCGCTCAACGTCTAATTTTGTCTTTAAAAATTTGTAATTCAATGAAAGAAATATTAATTATGATAAAAAAATTCGAACATAAAATAGATATTTGATCGTGAGCGACCGGCGGGTTAAATACTAGTCTACACTAGTATATAAAAAAGGGGAGAAAAAAAGAAATAATAATAAAAAACCCTCACCTACCTCATTTGGTTAATTACTTAATTCTGTGCTAAAATTAACATGAACAAACAATTCACCTACCCCTGACCACCAAACAAAATTAGCTAAACACCTAACCACCATGAATCAAAATTGAATTCATAACAATCGCCCTCAACAAATTCCATCCATAAACTCAGTGATCGCCGACGCCCCCAAATTATCCCCGCCGCCGTGCAAATGGCAGCTGCTGCTTCTTCTTCCTCTCTCTGCCCTAACCGCGCCTTTTCTCTCTCCACCTCCTCCCACAAACAACTCGCCTCTCTCGTGCGCTTCCCCGCCTCCACTTCATCCATTTCATCGCCCTCTCGTGTATGCCTCGATTCTAAGAAGCGTAATTTTTCGGTGAGGGCCACGGTGGCTCCGGTGATGGATCAGTCCACTTCTGCTTCTTCTTCTGCCGCTGTTCCTACAATTGTTGAGGTCGATTTGGGGAATCGGAGCTACCCGATTTACATTGGGTCCGGACTCCTAAATCAACCCGAGCTGCTCCAGAGGTAGTTAATTTCGTGTATTTATGCAATGTTTTTGATGTTAGTAAAACTGCTTGATAATGAGTTTGTCCGATGCTGTTTAGGTCCATAGTTGTGGTTTGCCCATTAATGATAATTTAGATATACTTCCGATTATTCATATTCTTGAAGTATTGGTTTCTGTGTGTGTGTGTGTATGAGAGAGAGAGAGAGAGTTCCTATAACGTGATTCATGATACATAACTAGATGTCAATGACCATTTTTCAGATGGCATGGATTAATCCAAGTTCTTTTGTCAATGTTTACCTAAAGCAAATAAATTTAAATGGTTGATTTGTGTTAGGATTCTGGTATACTGTTGATGTTCATCATTTTTATTTTATTCTGTACTGTTGATGAAACTTTTGATTCGTCTATTTTGTTCCTACTCTCTTTTGCGGTGTGTAAAGATAACTCATTTTTTTAGTTTTGCTCTACTTTGTTTGCTCGTATGCTTTCTGTTAATCATCAAGTTTTTATTTTATTATAGGCATATTCATGGCAAGCAAGTCCTCATCGTCACCAACACAACCATAGCACCATTGTATCTTGATAAAACTATTTGGGCTTTAACGGAAGGAAACCCCAATGTCAAAGTTGAGAGTGTAATTTTGCCAGATGGAGAACAATTTAAAAACATGGTGGGTGTTGAGAACTTTTTTTTTTCTTCTCCTTTTCTTGGAGGTGGAGTGGGGGAAGGGACTATAGCTAAATTATTCTGACTTTGGTGAGCACGGCATTGCTTGCTGCTTTTACAGGAAACCCTAATGAAAGTATTTGACAAAGCTATTGAGTCGCGACTGGACCGACGCTGTACATTTGTTGCCCTTGGTGGTGGAGTCATTGGGGATATGTGTGGATATGCTGCAGCTTCGTATCTTCGTGGAGTGAGCTTCATTCAGATTCCAACTACTGTGATGGCACAGGTTTGAGTCATGTTAACTACTTGGCATCTTCATGTATGCAAGTTGGTTGAAAGATAGATTGATACTTCTGTTAAGTTTATTTATTACACTGTATTCGTATTTAGGTAGATTCTTCTGTCGGGGGTAAAACTGGAATAAACCACCCGCTTGGGAAAAACTTAATCGGAGCATTTTACCAACCACAATGTGTGCTCGTAGACACTGACACATTGAACACATTGCCAGGTCGGGAATTGGCATCAGGTCTTGCAGAAGTAATTAAGTACGGACTCATTAGAGATGCTCCATTTTTTGAGTGGCAGGAAAAGAATATGGCTGCACTGCTGGCTAGGTAAATACATATGTTATATTAGTTGCTCTTTATGCCTGTATATTATCAGGAAATTCGATGTGGTGCTACTTAATGTGATTCTTTCCCTATTTCCTTTATGATATTATGTAGATATGCTAAAATAATCCAGTAGGTTAAAAACTGCCACTTTTTTAAAAATAGATCTCCTTGGTTATCATTTTTCTGTGAGCTCGTATTCTTGTTTTCTTCTGGAATTTGATATGTAATGATATTATCATAAAAAGCTTTGCTTCCTTGCAGGGACGCAGATGCATTTGCTTATGCGATCAAGCGCTCCTGTGAAAATAAGGCTGAGGTTGTTTCCTTAGACGAGAAGGAGAGTGGGTTGAGAGCAACTCTCAACTTGGGCCACACTTTTGGCCATGTGAGTATCAATTTCTCAATATAAATGGTCTTTTAGGCTAATGGAGTATTCTTTGGAACATCTGAAAGCATGATTTTCTTTATTGTCTTAATTGAGTGATTGAAGTCATCCTTCCATTGAAGGATAATCTATCCTTGTATCTTCTTTACCCACTGAATGGCGATACTTCTGACATATAAGTCTGAATTTTTTTAAGAAAGTCTATACTCAGTTTTCTTCCCATGAACATTGACAGGCAATTGAGACTAGTGTCGGATATGGGCAGTGGCTTCACGGGGAAGCTGTTGCAGCAGGCACGGTATGTTACTTGACTGAAACAGTTTGATTCTCGATCCATTTCTTCTTTCATGTTCAAAGATGCTGTGTGCATATTTCAGGTAATGGCAGTTGACATGTCCTACCGACTTGGCTGGATTGATGAGTCATTAGTAAAGCGAGTGCTTAAGATCTTGCAACAGGCAAAGTTACCTACAGCACCTCCAGAAACCATGACTGTCGACATGTTCAAATCTGTGATGGCGGTAAGATAATACCGTATAAACAAAAAGAACCCCCCCCCCCCCACCCCGTCTCTCTCTCTCAGCCCAAATGTGACATGGAATGCAGGTGGACAAGAAGGTAGCTGATGGGCTGCTAAGGCTGATCCTTCTAAAAGGTCCCCTCGGCAACTGCGTTTTCACCGGCGATTACGATAGACAGGCCCTTGACGACACCTTACGCGCATTCAGCAAATCTTAGAGTTTATTTAAGTCGTGTTCTTGGTGTATGCAATTTTTGTTTGATTCTTGTGTATTATTTCACATAAGGTGTTTCGCCACCATTACCATAAAACTTAATTAGCTTCTTAATTTGTATAATGTGGCAATGTCAACCCAGATGTTTTCTACTATTCTCATAATTAACTTTGTTTCATTGTTGCAGCACTATAAAATATATTGATATATTTTGTGTAGTAGCAGTCTATTACTCTATTTTGCCTGATCGAAATGCGAAATTCTCATGCACTTTTGTTGGTGGCTCAACCCAGCCCACGGCCCACAAACCCTTTTTTCTCTTTTGTGGTTATAAAATTTGAACACTACACAAAAAGAAAGAAAAGAATGAACATTAACGAGAGAGAGAGAGAGAGAGAGAGAGAGAGAATAAGCAATTTAAAGTGACATTCTTCTATCTCCACTTTGATTTGTATTTCTTAAATTTACAATTTTGTTTTCAAATAAAAACCGAGACATGCTTAAAAAAGAAAAAAGAAAAAAAATGCATTTGATAAAAAAGCTAAATTACATACATCTCTAGGTGCAATGTCTCAAAATCACAAAGGGAAATTTGAAGTCCGGTGCAGCTCAGTAGTTCTAGGCTTCTAGCACGTTCATAAAAAACACTCCTTCCATTCCAATTATATAATCATTTTTCAATTAAAAAAAAAAGATTAAAGCTAAACTTTTAATGATACCCCCACTTAATATTTATGACTTTCAAAATTAGTATCTAATTTTTTTATTTTCAAAAATTAATAAGGATGTATTTATACATTACTATGAAAATTAATATTACTTATAATAATGAGAGTATATAATTGAGACATTCCAAAATAATAATAAAAATTATATAATCGAAACGGGACATGTGACTAATACTCAAAACGATAATCGAGACATGTTAATTTGATCAACCCTTCATTAATGTGTTGAAATTCCAAAATAATAGAGCTTGAAATTACGATGACATTTTCATTTTAGAAGGTATGAGGGTTTCCTCTTTTCTTTTATATTTTATAGTAATAAAAAGGACAACAATTTATGGATAATTTTGCAATCATATCGAGAATATAATTGGCCCACAAGGAATGAATGATACGCACATTTATGACTAGTTCCTTCCTTAAAAAAGTAACTGCAATAATGAATGATATATAAATGGGGCATGCATTTGAAGAGCGAGAAAATTGTTAGAGAGAGAGAGAGAGAGAGAGAGAGGAACGGTTCAATGACAACAGCATTTCCCGGCTAAATAAGGGTACCGCATTACTGTCTCTCTCACGCACATACGCACTACTACCACTCTGTACCTACGAACTCAAATTCCTCTCTCTAGATCTCGATCCCTCATTTTCTCTTCTTCCCCCCTCCCCCATACATACATTTGCGCTTTTTTTTCCCAATTTTTTAATGTTTAGGGTTTGTTTTTTCTGCCGCTTCTGAGTTCAGGGAGTCTAAAAGCTCTCGAATTTTGTCTTTCATGATTGTGCGATGTTGGTTTATGTGTGATTAGGTGTGTTGATAATTGGGCAGTGCATCAGGTCTTCACGAGAAGATCTGAGTAAGAGAGAGAGAGGGAGAATTTTCCGTTTGTTGGAAGAATGAGCGCGTCCAGATTCATAAAGTGCGTGACGGTCGGCGACGGTGCCGTCGGGAAGACCTGCCTCTTGATTTCCTACACCAGTAATACCTTCCCCACGGTCAGCCCTCTATGCATTATTTGTTTTCTGGTTTGTTGTGCCAGCGCGCCCTTGTCTCGTAAATTTAGTTTTGAGCCGTGTGTGTTGAAAGCCAATTGCTGCATTTGAATCATTTGCCGTTTGTTTCGGTTTTATTGTATCTTGAACTTGAAGGGAGAAATGGGAAAAAGAAAGAGGGTTTGACTTACCTTTCTTGATGATCATGGACCTACTGTACTATGATTGATTAGATAATCATGGGAAAATAAAATGAAAGGGAAGAATTGTACATGCATAGACTTCCTTTTTCCTTTTTATTGCCCCAATTATGGCATTTTTTAGCATCCAATGGCTGTGGATACTATTTTGTTTTCTTCTAGGTGGTTTCTATGTAAAAAAACAATCAGTCAATCCAATGTAGTTGAAGATGAAAGGATGTGCAGAAGACTTTGAATCTGTCGTTTCTGGACCCATCCTGATGAGTGATGATTCGATAAATGGACTATATATGCTTGTGCAGAAAATTGTTAGCTTAACTTTTCATTTTTTTTGCTTCCTTAAATCGGATGTGGTAATGAACTATGATGTTCAGACTTTGATGTTCTGACCTTATTCCATATTATTAGATGATTATCTCACCTGCTTCCCGCTGGGCCAGAATCAGGATGGCTATCGAAGTATATCAATATGTATCTAGGATTTTGTTTCTAATGCAAGTTTTCCTTGGATGTCAATTTTTTTATCTGGAGGTTGTTATTTTGTGATCAACGCTCTGAATGTCACTGGGATATGATTTAATGCTACACTTGCACATTGAAACATTATTCCTCATGTTTAACACTTTTCTCTATGTCTTGAATGAAACAGGATTATGTGCCTACTGTATTTGATAATTTCAGTGCAAATGTTGTCGTTAACGGTGCCACCGTTAACCTAGGCCTCTGGGATACTGCTGGTAAATACTAGATATCCTTCATTGACACATCTAATTTTAACAATGCAGACATATGTGCCAGCATTGCTATCTATAGGTTAGGTGTGTGTAATGTATTCTGAATCACTGTTCTGGGTTTATAAAACAACAATTTTTTTATTTTGCATAACAGGGCAGGAGGACTATAATAGATTAAGACCGTTGAGTTATCGTGGAGCTGATGTTTTCATTTTGGCATTTTCTCTCATAAGCAAGGCCAGCTATGAAAATGTTTCTAAGAAGGCAAGGATTTGGTTGTTCATAAGTTTTATCCAACTCTGATTACTTCCCTCCATTCTACTTTTCCCTAGGGAAATTGTGTATTGCCTTCTGAAATTATATTATTTTGCATTCATTTTCCAGTGGATTCCCGAATTGAAGCATTATGCCCCAGGTGTCCCCATCGTTCTTGTCGGCACAAAACTAGGTAAGGTCTCTGGTTAATATATTATATTGCATGATCCATCCTCGCGGTAATAACAGTGACAAAAACACAATATAGAGGTAGGAAGATGAAGGATATTGACTCACAGATAACACCTGTCAGTTCTAAATTTCCCTGCTGCCACCACTTTAATAATAATTTTAATTCATATCAAGGTCTTTAGTGTTTGCTTTGTTATATACTTACCTATAAGTTGTCTCCAAATTAAAGATTTACTCGGTAGTGTTAATAACCGAGAAGTAGCTAGCATCATTTTTGTTCTTGTTATTATAACATAATTTATCTTTGTTTGTTACTATGTTTGTTAATATACATAATCCCATACATTGATATGATCAAGATTATAGCTGCCCATGTATGTGAATCTTACTTTTCAAAGTTTCTTTCCCCTCTTGTATGCAAGCTTATTAAAACCAACTTGATTAAAATAAGGGGACACATGTAACTAGTTGCCATGTCCATACAACTTTTCTGCCATTAATTGAAAACTCAAGACATTGACCTAGAGGAACTCGTTCTTGTAATTGGTGTATATTTATTATTCGGGTTGTGCCTTAACATCTAGAAACATGCAATAACATATTGAATCTTGAAAATGTACTGTGCAAACAATATTTCTGACCTGTGGGTTATTGATATGGATTCAGATCTTCGGGATGACCAGCAGTTCTTTGTTGACCATCCGGGCTCCATACCAATCACTGCAGCACAGGTGAACTTTACTGCATAATCTATATCCCATTGTTTTCGGTACATTTCTTTTCCCTTTCTCTGAGTTATATGACTGGGCAATGCGTTGTGAATTCTCAAACTTCCAGGGGGAGGAGCTGAGAAAGTTAATTGCGTCTCCTGCTTACATTGAATGCAGTTCAAAGACCCAACAGGTCTTCATTGATCTCAATTTGTACTGTATTGGAAGAGGTTGACATTTTTGAACATTCACACTAAACTGGTAATTCTTGATATGCTTTCACTGCAGAATGTCAAATCAGTGTTTGATGCTGCCATTAAAGTTGTGCTCCAACCTCCCAAGCAAAAGAAGAAGAAGGGAAAGGCTCAAAAGGCTTGTTCTATATTGTGATCAGCATTAGGTGTAAAGATATCTCCACCAATCACTATTATGCTCCTCCCTGTTGTGTCATTTTCCGTTTCTTTTGGCCTCAGAAGAGAACTAGGAGTGCCCTTTCATGCCTTTTAATCGAAGCACTAGCGATCTCTGTGGAAGTATTGGTGGATTAAATTCTGCGTTGTTAACTCACGCTTTAGGCCACTCTCGTTGTGCCCGCCCTGTTTTGATTTTTTTTTTTCTTCCATTTATTGATCAGACCAAGATTTTTGCGATGTCGGCTAATATTAAGGGTTCTTACATCTTGTCTTTGACTTGATTTACATTTTATATACATATATATTTGTTGCGAAGCCATTATTCAGTTGGATTTGTGTGCCAACTCATTGATGCAAATTGTGTGAAATGGTTACCACTCAAAGTGGTGGAGCTCATCTACATCTACATCTACATTCTACTTGAGCATTTTTTTTTTTGGCTTGTCTTGGTGTTTATTTAAATGGTTTGCTTAATTGTCACGCGTAGTAGTTACTACTATATATGTAGCATTGTCTTTATGTTGATAGGTAGGGAATAAAGTTGATTTCAACTCCAAAAGCAAGAGGATTAGGTTCCTTTGATAAATCGGTACCACACCTCCTTTGTCGAATGACTATTGGCCAGTTTCTATATTTGATTTTACTAAAATTTGGCAATTCTCCCCTCGAAGAAATTTGTACTTTTGAGGAATGAAGAATCAACCAATTGTACATTTCTTTAAGCATGTTTCATTTTCATTATTCCTTTCTGTGCTTTTATTACAGGAGGATACTATGAATTAAGTGTTTTTATTTGTGTGAGAAAGGGACAAAAATAATAATATTGGAACAAATTCCTCAAATATAGTAATGAAATTGTTCCACTCCACTACCCACTTTGAAGATATAGTTGAAACAAAGTCCATCCGTTTAATATTCACTACCTTTACTGAGTGATGATGGGATGAGATTTATGCTGTTATTGAAAAAGTAATTAGAATTGGATGATTTGCTCCAAGTCAAATGGTCCCTCTCTCTCTTTTTTTTTGTGATGAAAATATATATGTGCATATGAGATATATTATATATCATTATAAGTAGAAAGGGGTCCATACTAGAAAATTGAGTGAATGGAATTTGTACCATAGTAGAGCATTTTCTTGTTCCTAGGTCCCTATATAATGATAGTTTTGGGAGTAGTTTGGGTATTCCTCCATTTCTCCTATTGGTATTCCTTCCTTGGTTAGGTAGGTAGCAAAATCGAAAATGGCGTCGAGAAGAATTCTCAAGGAGCTGAGAGAGTTGCAGAGAGACCCTCCAACTTCATGCAGTGCAGGTAAAGATGAATTAATAGACATTATTATTATTATTATTATTTGAAATAAATGAATGAATGAATGAATGAATGAATGAATGAATGATGTTGAGATTGTTGGAAATGCAGGGCCAGTGGGTCAAGACATGTTTCATTGGCAAGCAACAATAATAGGACCAAATGATAGCCCCTATGCTGGTGGTGTTTTCCAAGTTACCATTCATTTCCCTCCTGATTATCCTTTCAAACCTCCCAAGGTACCCCCCCTACTTCAATTCTTCTTTTTTCCTTTGGCTTTTCTCTACTTAAATTTTGTATTTTTAATCTCTTCTCATTACAAAACAAAGGAATGAATACCACTGAGTCTGAGCCCGGTCTATATGTTAATCAAAACTAAATTTAAACCCACAGACCTTCCCAATCTCTCCAACTTCTTCTAGATCAAGCTCGCTGCTAGTGCTTATTTAGTACAATTTTTCTGTGTTTCGCGGGCTATTGTATTAGTGTGAAACACGTTATTTCTTTGACAATTAATTGACTATGGTAATGAAATGAAGCAGGTTGCCTTCAGGACCAAAGTATTTCATCCAAACATAAACAACAATGGGAATATATGTTTAGACATCCTTAAAGATCAATGGAGTCCAGCTCTCACAATATCTAAGGTACTTTCAATTCTTCTCACTAGTCTTACTTTCACTTGTAAAATAATTTATTTATTTTTTTAAATTGAAAATATGTTCGGCTCGATTCAACTCAACTCGCGTAGAGATTAATGTTGGTGGATACGCAGGTACTTCTATCAATATGTTCGTTGCTGACAGATCCAAATCCAGATGACCCTCTTGTTCCTGAGATAGCCCATATGCATAAAACTGATAAATCTAAATATGACTCTATGGCTCGAACCTGGACCCAAAAATATGCAATGTGCTGACTATTTCAAAACTACAATATATATACATATATATATATATATATAGCTATAAGTCTATAACCAAAATTCTATAATAAGGGCAACCACTTTGTTGTGGACTGGGGTTTATTTTCTTCTTGTAGAATTTTTTTTGATGAGGAGGGTTGTTGAATCTTTTTTTTTTATATGCCAAATTGTATGTGAAGTGACAATTGCAATAATATGTACTCAAATATTAGATCCTCCCTTTCCGAGGGCTGAATGAATTTCTAGTCTTGATTTAATCCTTTTCTTCAATACGGAATATGCAAATCTATCTATCCATACATACATATATATTAAAGCAAAATCGTTGAGGTAAACTTATCATAAAAATAAACCACTTATGAATTGAAAAGGTGGGTTATAGAATGAAATTCTTTTGAATTACTCATTTCGCCTAAATGTTCCCAACTTTACCATAGAGCCTTCATTACAACATTTGAAAAATCTTTTTGATTCTTGTCTAAAGCACACGTTTTAGTGGTGGAGAGAATAGATATGTTGCAAGCCCATGGTAGATTATCTGTTTTGAATGATTTTGAGTGTATACACTTAGCCTTAAACACTTGAGTGATGAATGATCTTCAATCTTTGTAAGGTTCATTTTCTAAAGGCTCGAATTTATGAATTTATCTAGATTAAATTGATGCTTTGATTATCATGTTTGAATGTAGAATATTGATATTTGTCTTTGAGGCACTCGTTTTTTAATTGGTTCATACTTTGCTTTAAACTCTTGTTTTCTTTCTCTATTATTTGGGGACAAACAATGTTCTAAGTTTGGAGAAGTTGATAACATCGTGTTTTACATGTGTTTTGAGATTCATTTGAGCGGTATTTGATGGGCATTACATGCATTAAGTGATAAAATTTGCATAGTTTTATATATTTTGTGCAATGTCACGTGTTTGTTCCTTATGAAGTGATTTAATGTCATTTTTAGTGTGAACTTCAAATGAGCTTGGAAATAGCCTAGAAAGATAGGAAATTAAGTAAGGAACACGTTTAAAAAAGAATCAGGTCAATCAGACGAGAAACGAGTGAGAACGAAACAAAACAGTGTGAGGTTACCGAGTAGCGAGTGGACTCGCGACCGGAGTAGCAATCGGATTCGCGACTGTCCGCGCGCGAATATACTTTTGGACAACCTTCTACACACTCACTACTGAGGATAGGGTCTGTCTTTGATTTATTCGCGACCCCACTTGCGAATAGTGACATGGTCGTGAAAAATCTGCCACGTCCACTCGCGATCGATCTGGTCGCAAGCGAGGTCGCTAATGATGCCTGCAAATTCCATTTTGACATATTTTGGCCCGTTTTATTTTCTTATTCAATTGAGATACTTCTTACACTATATATACATCTTCAAGCACGAAAATTGGGCATAAAAAAACCTTATCATAACATCAAAAACAACAACACACACCATATTCCTCCCTTAAAGACGGAGATTGAACAATAAGAGAAGAACAAATTGAAGATTAAGATCAAGATTTATCCACCGGGTTTATCATATTCTTGTTATTTAATTATATTTTCCCTTGGATTGTTATTAGCTATTCATTTAATTATGAGTAACTAATTCTTTAGTATTCTAGGTTTGATAATAGTTGATTTTGAAGTACGATGGTTTAATTATATGATTTTGATTCTTCTTTTATTCTTTGTGTTCTTAGCCTAGTTTGCTTGCTTGATTGATCACCATGATAGCATGATTTGTTGTATTAATTCATAAATCGAGAGATGAGTTTTAACACTTGAACAAGAGAACACAAAGCACATTCATCAATATCAATCGAGAAATTTGAGGTTAATTGTGAGGATAATAAATGGACACATTAATTCTAACATGTAATCTACAATTTAAGCACTCTGAGAGAATGTTTAAATTAAACGATTGATTGTCCTAATAAAAGTCGAATCGTGAATAAATCATATAATTGGATTGACATTGTATTGATAAATCAATGAAATCAAAACCCTAGAATATTTCTTTTCTTCTGAATTTATAACCTCTTTCATATATTTACCGTTTAATTACTTTATTTGTTATCTTGTTTAATTAGTTAATTAAATTCAATCCTTTAACGTGTTGCCTAAATAGTGTTAGAAAATTGACGTTGCAATACTCACGCATAAGTTAATCATTAGTCTATGTGGAATACGACATTGCTCATCACTGTACACAGCTACACCGTGCACTTGCGGGTAGTTAATATATGTCGATCACTACACAAGAGCATTTCATCTTGTATTTTGTTATATCACATACTCGGGGTGCGTATAAATGTGTAGGTCAAACAAACGAGTCAACTCAAATCGAACTTGGGTCGGATGACCCATCACGAAAATAAACCTAAAATGTTTAGGTTGATACACTTTGTAGATTAACCTTAATGGGTTGGCTTACGTTTTTAAGCGTCTTGACACAAATTGACCCAAATCTACCCGCGCATGTACAAACTACAAAGTTCTAGTTTTAGTTGTAATTAACTTAAGATCATATCTTTGAGATTAATTACTTACTCATCCCTAAACATGTGTGCGAATAAATTTTTTGAAGGGCATGAAGCTATATCCTTTTTAAGGCTTTTAAACTTTCTTTCTAATTTTAAGAATTTTATATTTATTGTGGAAAGATTTAATATTCACTATTTGATTTTTGATTTATGGATGATTGTAGGTCACTGTAATTGTCTATACATTTTTTTTATTGTCTATATGTTTTGCTTGCTAGGTAATTTTGTATATGATGCACGTCATGCTTAATATCATATTTAGGGGTGGGTCGGTGTAATATACTGAAAATTTCATATCGTACCAAAATTTTTGATAATGAAAAAATTCATACCGTTATCATACTGAAACTTTCAGTATACTATATCATTTTAGTATGTCACACAACGGATACCGATATCGTACTGATATTTCAGTATATCATATCATATCATATCGACAATTTGTACCCCTTGGTGAGATATAGTGTACCCCTCGATAACCCCCATTAAGGGTTACTAATATTTTTGTCTCTTTTCTCATTTTATTTTTCAAATATAACTAAAATTAGAATGAAAAAAAAGGACAGAGAACAAAATTAGGTACCCCTAGGCAACTTATAATGAAAATTTTGCACCCTAGGTGAAGGATATCGAGTTTGTAATTTATTTTATTTATTGAAGAATATACCCATTGCTTTTAATTTATATTTAAGTTGTTTGATCAATTTATTATCTAATTAAGTCTTATGATATATTTGACATAGCATTCAAATTAGAATGAAAAGAGAGAGACAAAAAATAATTAATTGAAATCGATTATGGTTTACCAATTGAAATAAATTGGAGTTCACTTTAAAAATTTAGTTCGAAGATTATAATCTCAATTAGCAATTGAAATAAAGTATAGTTCTTTTTGCGTATATATTTGAATATTAAACTATTTATTTAATTGTCATTTTCTTATCTAACTAACTCGTAACTTATATTTTTAAATAAAATTAAAATTAGAATGAAAAATGAGAAAAAGAAATCATATTCCTTTATGAGAAATACTGTACCTCTCAGTACCCCTCGGTGAGAAATATTATACCTCTCGGCAATCCTACCCCTAGATGAGAGGGATATCGTGTTTGTAATTTATTTTATCTATTGAAAAAATATAGTCATTGATTTTAATTTATATTTTGGTTATTTGATCAATTTATTATCTAACTAAGTCAGTAAAATATATTTTTACATAACATTCAAATTAGAAGGAAAAAAAGAGAAAAAAAATATTTAATTGAAATCGACTACGGTTTACCAATTGGAATAAATTGGAGTTCACTTTAAAAATTTAGTTCAAACATTATAGTCTCAATAAACAATTGAAATAAAGTATAGTTCTTTTTGTAGATATATTTGAATATTAAACTATTTAATTAATTTGTCAATTTATATTATCTAATTAATTCGTAGCTTACCTTTTTAAATAAAATTAAAATTAGAATGGAAAAAATGAGAAAAAACCGTACCCCTTGATGAGAAACATTGCACCCTCGGTGAGGGTACCAATTTTTTTTACTCTCGTTTTTTCATTTTATTTTTAAATATAATTAAAATTAGAATGACAAAAAAAAAAAAAAAAAGGTATCTCTAGGCAACCTATAATGAAATTTTTGTACTCCTAGACATATTAGATTAAATATTTGAGTTATAATTATGAATTCAAATTTGAAATGCATGTTAGTTGTTACAATATTGTAGAATCAAATGAACTCAAATATAATTATTTGATTAACTATTTCTTCTTTTTTATTTATTTTTCTTTTATTTCCTTTATTAATTACTCTATTCATAATTACTTTTTATTTTTTTTTCATTTTTATCATATTTTTTTTTTATCATTCATTTTACAGATTAAAGAAGGATAGTCTATTATTATTTATTATTTTTCAAATATCATATTTTTGCTAAACTTTTATAACAAACTTACTAAATATTATATTATTGCAATGTATTTCTTTTTCTTTTCTATCTAATTTTGATATATTTGATTAAATACTTGAGTAATAATTATAAACTCAAATTTTAAATATGTGTTACATATTGTAATTACAACATTATATTTGTGGATGTGAATTTATTTTTTTAAATGTCGATATGTACCAGTATGTCGATATACCGTACCGAGATATCAATATACCGTCATATACCATATCGGTCTACCGTACCGAAAATTCTTGATATCGTACCAAAAATCTCGATAAAACGAAAATTCAGTATTTTCAATATTTTTTTATACGATAAGTGCGGTGTTTCGGTATTTTTCCCTCCCTAATCTTATTTTATTTGATGAGTTTTAATCAATATTATTTACAATATGTTATTAATGATCTAGAATGTCAATTTTTTTAAACTATAAGTTTTGATAAAATTAATTTCAAAGTTTAAAATTTGTATCATGAACACAACCCAACCTAATTCTTATATCCTTATAAAAAGTTGAGTTAGGTTGGGTTGGGTTGTATGATGATGATGATGATGATGATGATGATGATGATGATGATGATGATGATGATGATGGCTATTTTTCGTCAGCCCACTATGCTAATCCATGAGTTTTGAACATTGTCGTTTAACCGAGCAACCTCATAAAGATCGGGTAATTTGAATTACTTTGAACTAGCCGTCCGCATTACCTGGAAGGGTTGACGTGATCAAACAAATGAGATCGTGCCTCAACCACTTCCGTAATTTACGTGAACCCTAGCGCTATCTCTCTCTATAAAAGAAGACCTCCCTCCTCATTTGACGACGACGCTGAAATACCCACAAACTTCACATCATACCCTAAAACCATTGAATTTATCATTTTCTAATTTCATTAGACTCTGGCGATTCAACATCTGGGCGTCTTTCTTACGATCTTTTCTGATTGAACGAAGATTCCCTCAATTTCTAGCCACGTTCTGGCTAGGGATTACTATCATTCAGCTCTTTAATTATTCAATTGTTTTGTATTTTAACGCTTTCTACTCTTCTTCTTTTCCTGACTTGAGCGTCGGAGGCCCAACGATCGTCACCCCCCGACGGTCTTTGGCTCTTACGGTATTTTCTGTTTTTGTTTCACAGATTGGCCGCTGCTCCGGACTGAATCAATTAATTGCAAATTTCCAGATCTACAATTTGGCGCCCACCGTGGGGCAGCGATCTATTCGTGAAACAAAATGACAACGCCGAATGAGAGTCGCAGAGATGGAAAAGGACCCCAGCAAGATGGCAGAACCGCTACGCCTTCGCCTGATGTTGATCTGTCGCTGGCTAATGTTCTAAGGAATATACAACATCAAATGGTAAACACCACGGAGGAGTTAGCGCTTCTGAGATCAGAAAACGCTTCACTCCGCAGTAAACTTGAAGATCTGACCATTAATGACAACACACGCCATCTGAACTACATTAAACCCACAAATCTGTTTATCGAGCCAAATTCGGTATACTCTGAGTGTCATCAATCTGTTACTTTTACTGATCCATTTATTGCAGGTACTAGCGCGTCAGCACAGAAGATAGACACCAGACAACAAATGGAAGAGAGCCCGCTAAGGCCACCTCCAGGGTTTGAATATCATGCTTCTGGGCAGGAAAGGTTCTGATACCAGACCCTCGAGTAAGAAAGGGTTGAACAGCAGCGCAGGTTCAATCAGGGATTCGATCAGAGAATGATCGATCATCCAAGTGAATTGGAGCAACGACTGGCTGGTATTGAGGTAATGATAACGCAAATCCCCGGTGTACCTCTACCAATCCGCAAGGCTGCACCAAATAGCTTTGTTGACTCACCGTTCGTGGATGAAATTGGGTTAACAGAGATGCCATCAAAGTTCACCCTACCATCTATGAAGTTATTTAACGGAACCTCAGATCCAGATGACCATATCGCACAGTATAAACAGAAGATGTTCATCGCAGCAATACCAAAGTACCTCAGAGAAGCCTGCATGTGCAAGGGTTTTGGGTCCAGCCTATCAGGAGCCGCACTGCAGTGGTTCACGAACCTTCCTAATGCTTTGATAGGATCATTTGCACAACTCACAGATCTTTTCGTAGAACTGTTCACCAGCAGCCGGAAAATTGAGAAACATTCAGATGACCTCTACGCCATTATTCAGTATCCAAATGAAACACTTAGGAATTATGTTGCAAGGTTCAATAGAGAGAAGGTAGAGATACCAGGCTGCAATGCTGACACCGCCATATCAGCCTTCAGAAAGGGGCTAAAGAGGGATTCAGACCTCTACAAAGAACTCACAAAGTACCCGTGTAAGACAATGGATGATATTTTAGCAAAGACATGGGCACAAATTAAGTGGGAGGAAGACGAAGACCAGTATTATCGACCCAAGCCAAGAGGTCGAGATGAAGAAAGAGACTCCCGCAGAAATGATAGAAGAAGAACTGACCCTTACCCCTGCAATGATCGCTACAAACCTTGAGATCAAGAGGATATTTCAGATCCATATGATCGACGCTTGCCAGAGTACAACCTGTGCATCACACCCTCAGAAGCCGTCAATGCTTTAAAGGAACTCGGTAGTATAGTGAAGTGGCCGCCCAAGATGAGGAGTCCAGATCATGAACGTGACAGAACAAAGTATTGCGAATTCCACAAAGATCACGGCCATAGAACAGATGATTGTATCGCATTGTGTCGCGAAGTCATCGACCTACTCAAGCGAGGTTATTTGAAAGATTTGCTGACTGATAAGGGGAAGCAGACCTTCAGCAAAAATGATGAGAATCCGAGGGATCCACCAAAGCCCCCACCAATTGAGCATGTGGTTAATTGCATAACTGGAGGATCCGATGTTAGCGGAGTGTCCCAGGCATCAGCAAAATGACACTGCAGATCTCTCAAATACACGCCCATGATACCAAAGCCCGATACCGAAATGGAACTCATAACTTTGAGTTTCACCAACAGCGAAGCTTCTGAACTCTCACACCCGCACCACAATGCACTTGTTATTTCAGTCCTTATTTCTAACTGTATGATCAAGAAGACTCTCATTGATGGTGGGAGTTCGACTAATGTAATTTTTTTATCTACTTTGAAAGGAATGCAGGTCCCCGAGGCTAATATCATTAAAAATCGATGACCTTGATTGGATTCAGCGGCGAGCACAAAGCCACCATAGGTGAAATTACACTACCTGTGTATACGGAAGAGGTTAACCTGCACACCAAGTTTCAAATTATCGATGCACCCTCAGCATACAACGTCATCCTGGGGAGACCTTGGATTCACGAACTAAAAGTTGTACCCTCGACCTACCACCAAGTCATACGCTTCCCAACCCCATGGGGAATTAGACAGATTCTTAGAGAGCAAATTGCATCAAGAGACTGCTACAGATCGACTTTCAAGACTAACCACGTGCAGGTACAAGAAGTAAACCAAATTGATGAGGCATCGATGTCAAACTCAAAATATGAATGCGGAGAAAGCTCAAATTCAAAATATGAGCATGGAGAAAGTTCAGAGCCAACCTCCTATGTCGAACCCGAGATGGAAGATCTCGACGAAGTACATATTCACCCCAACTACCCAGATCACGTCATTCAAATTGGGTCGAGGTTGACTTCTGAAGTAAGAGCAAAGTTACAGGTTGATCTCGATCACCTACCAGTCAAACAAAAAAGAAGAAAATTTGCAGCAGAACGAAATCAAGTGATAGAGGAAGAAGTTCAAAAGCTAATCGATATTGGTTCAGTTCGGGAGGTGCAGTACCCCGATTGGCTAGCTAATGTTGTGATAGTAAAGAAGAAGAATGGAAAGAACAGAATGTGTATTGACTTCACCGATCTAAATAAGGCATGCCCAAAGGATTCATTTCCACTCCCTCACATCGACACGCTTGTCAATGCAATAACAGGACACGATTGATGAGCAACGGGATCAAGCAGCAATGAGAATAGCTTCATACCAGCAGCGAATAACCCAACATTATGATAAATATGTTCGGCTCCGCACTTTCAAGGTAGTAGGAAACGAGGCTTACAAGCTGCAAACTGTTGAAGGCAGAGAAATTGCAAATAGCTGGAATGTAACTCACCTCAAGCAGTTGAAACTCAATCATGACAATCGAGGTTCGATAGAGAAGCCTCTCAAGGTCGACCCTGCAACCCTTAGGGTGAATGTCACCCTTAGGGTAAACATCGATCCAGAAAGAATGAGTTTGAATTTCTATTTCATTTTCTTTTAATTCTTTCAATAATATTCAAATTTATTTCCTACTTTAGCTACTGACTTGAGCGTTGGAGAGTCGATGGCTCTGTTATCGACCATCTAGTCATGCTACATGCAGATTAAAATCCGATGCTGAGAACCGAGACTCAGTAAAGAAGTCCCTCAAGGTCGACTATGCAACATTTAGGGTGAACATCGATCATGAAGAAATGAGTTTGCATTCTCGTTTATTTCCGTTTAATGCTTTTAATTATTTTCAAACTTATTCCCTACATCAGTTACTGACTTGAGCGTCGGAGGGTCGATGGCTTAACCATCGACCATCTAACCCTGCTGCCTGTAGGTTGAAAGTGATGTTGATAACTCAAGTAAGATAAGAACGACCATGTAGATCTCAAACACACGCTAAGGTCAGCATCGAGTATAACAAAAAAAAGGCTTTACACATCAAAGTTGATAAATATCATCGATGTCAATCTTGATATGGATCCAACGACAAATTCTCAAACGATGTTCAATACCAACGTCTCCAAGGCATGGTTCAACCTCAATGCAAGTTCAGCCTCGATTTAAAATAAATTGTAATTTAGATAACTTGCATATTCGCATATGCTAGCCTTAGGTGCTAGAATTATAATCTACCGATTAGATTAAATGTAAAACAATCAATACATATATTTTTACGTATGTGTTTCTAAGATTCTCACGTTCAAATATATGCCATGCACTTGCACACGTAACTTCCAAACATCGAAGTTGAAGAAAAACAAAAGCTCAAGTATGAAATGTCATTCAGAATGTCACTACCCCAAACGGGAGTTCGACATCGATAAAATAAAGTGGAGAATCACCACAAATATACTGCAACACCGAAGCCGGTGGAAATAACAAGGAGTCTAAATGAACAACAAAATGTGCGAAAAATAAAAAAATATAGAAAATCAGCCACGCGCTATATAGCTCCATCAGCCTACGTCGCGTTGTCACCATAAAGGAAGGATAAATCAAGACCAGGATTCTTGTCCTTGATCATCCTCATTAAGCCTTCAGCTATCTTCATTTCCATGTCAGCACAAATGGGTTAAAAGGCTTCAGAATCAGATATTTTCTGGAGGTCGATCCCCTCACCCTTTTAGCGACCCTAAGGGTCTACTATGTGGAAAATCGACCCTAAGGGTCTACTTTGTGAAAAAATATGTTGAAAATCGACCCTAAGGGTCTACTTTGTGGAAAATCGACCCTAAGGGTCTACTATGTTGAAAATCGACCCCAAGGGTCTACTATGTCGAAAATCGACCCCAATGGTCTAATATGTTGAAAATCGACCCTAAGGGTCTACTTTGTGGAAAATCGACCCCAAGGGTCTACTATGTTGAAAATCGACCCCAAGGGTCTACTATGTTGAAAATCGACCCTAAGGGTCTACTATGTGGAAAATCGACCCTAAGGGTCTATTTTGTGAAAAAATCGACCCTAAGGGTCTCCTATGTCGAAAATCGACCCTAAGGGTCTACCTTGTGAAAATCGACCCTAAGGGTCTACTATGTTGAAAATCGACCCTAAGGGTCTACTTTGTTGAAAATCGACCCTAAGGGTTTACTATGTGGAAAATCGACCCTAAGGGTCTACTATGTAGAAAATCGACCCTAAGGGTCTACTTTGTGAAAAATCGACCCCAAGGGTCTACTATGTGGAAAATCGACCCTAAGAGTCTACTATGTCGAAAATCGACCCTAAGGGTCTACTATGTCGAAAATCGACCCTAGGGTCTACTATGCCAAGAATCGACCCTAGATCTACTATGTTAAATATCGATCCTAGCGTCTCATAAGCATCAAGGTCGATCATATTTCAGGTTCGATCTCGTCGACCCTCAAAAATAGTGTGCGTCTGGAAAACAATATTGAATCCACGGTGTTCAGCCTTACGGTTTGCTTTCAAAGCCTCGGTTGTCCTACCTTATAGCTTGCACTCAAAGCTTAGGCGTTCGACCTCCAAGTTATTTTATAACTTAGGTTGTTCAGCTTCATAGCCCATACTCAGGGCTTCGGTGTTCGATCTTATGGTTTGCTTTCAAAGCCTCGATTGTCCTACCTTGCAACTTGCCCTCAAAGCTTAGGCGTTCGACCTCCAAGTTATTTTATAACTTGGGTCGTTCAGCTTCATGGCCTGCACTCAGGGCTTCGATGTTCGGTCTACGGTTTGCCTTCAAAGCCTCGACCATCTCACCTTGCAGCTTGCGTTCAGAGCTTCAGCGTCTTTATTTGCATTACGGTTCATTGTCCAGCTCCCATGCTGGAACCTAGACAATGAGGGGCTAACTGTAGTGGCTATTTTTCGTCAGCCCACTATGCTAATCCATGAGTTTTGAACATTGTCGTTTAACCGAGCAACCTCATAAAGATCGGGTAATTTGAATTACTTTGAACTAGCCGTCCGCATTACCTGGAAGGGTTGACGTGATCAAACAAATGAGATCGTGCCTCAACCACTCCCGTAATTTACGTGAACCCTAGCGCTATCTCTCTCTATAAAAGGAGACCTCCCTCCTCATTTGACGACGACGTTGAAATACCCACAAGCTTCACATCATACCCTAAACACATTGAATTTATCGTTTTCTAATTTCATTAGACTCTGGCGATTCAACATCTGGGCGTCTTTCTTACGATCTTTTCCGATTGAACGAAGATTCCCTCAATTTTTAGCCACGTTCTGGCTAGGGATTACTATCATTCAACTCTTTAATTATTCAATTGTTTCGTATTTTAACGATTTCTACTATTCTTCTTTTCCTGACTTGAGCGTCGGAGGCCCAACGATCGTCACCCCCGACGGTCTTTGGCTCTTACGATATTTTCTGTTTTTGTTTCACAGATTGACCGCTGCTCCGGACTGAATCAATTAATTACAAATTTCCGGATCTACAATGATAATAATAATAATAATAATAATAATAATAATAATAATAATAATAATAATAATAATAATAGCCTAGAATTTTTTTAAACCATAATTTATAAATTGACCTATATAAACACCATCAACCCAACCAACCCATACGCCCCCTATCACATACATCGTATGTACAGTTCAATAATACTTATATAAAAAATTATGTACGCTAGTATCACTTGAAGCTTATAATGTCTAATTCGTTAAATACTAATCAATAATATTATAGTCCAAATAGTAATAAAAAATCCAAATCTTTATAAGCTTTTGGGAGTTTAATCATTTCTTTTAAAATTGCCAATTTAGTCCTATTTTGTCAATTGATAAAATTTTGGCCAAATTATTATTCTGTTTAAAATGAGGTTGTCTTTGTGCCACATATATAGTGTTTTGGACTGCTTTAATACTTTATCAAAATATGTCTCATGCTACTTATGTTATTTTATTTTATTTTATTATTAGTGTATACTTTAATTTTTGGACTTTTATCTTTGCTCATTATACTTTGTTTTCTATATTTTTTATTTATGATATTTTTATTAATTTCCACCCTATTTTATTTACTTATATTGTTATACCTTTTTTCTTGTTGAAAAATTAATAGCAACAAAAAAAAATATATAAAATAAAAGATAAAGAGTAAAAACATAATCCGGGAACTGAGTACAAAAATTAAAGTATAGAGTAGTCAGCAAATAAATGAGGGGTGAAAAATTAATTAAAATACAAGAAACAAAATATAGAAAATAAAGTAAATTGAGTAAAATAAAGTATAATAAAAAAAAAAAGGAACTTAATTTTGACCAAAATAATAATTTGGCCACAATTAATTTATTTTAGAGGAATATTTGGCCACAGTTTTACTCAATGAATGAAGTATGTTTCAATTGACAATTTTAAAAGAAACAATTTAAAACCAAAAAACTTTTAAATGGTTTTTTTTCATCAGGCCATAATTATATTATGACAAACTTTTAAATTGGGATCCAAACAGTAGTGGCATATTTGTAAAATTTATTGGTGTGTTTGGATTCGAATTTTAGGACGAATAACAATTCATATGACGGTCTCACAAAACACAAGATTTCCTCTTATATTATTCATAAGGATTAATTAATTAGTAATAAAATCACCACAATTCGGGAGAAGGAAAATGAGGTTTGTAAGTTAAATCAGACACAAATTCTGCCAATTTGTTCATGGTTGAGGTGAGAGCCGGACGCTCTAGGAAATGCCGCACTTAAAAACTTGGTAAGAAGCAAACTTTGATTAGATAACATTATAATAAAACTACCATACAAATACTCTCAATTCTCACCGCCATTAGCTTCAATAAATTGGACTGCATACAGCATATGTATCAAATTAGAGCAAAGAAGTCCTTTTTCATAAGATAAAGACCTGTGTTAGACCGTCTAACGGGTCATAAACTGTTAGACGGATCTTATAACTCGATCCGATCTAATCCAATTAATTTTATATCTGATGATACTTCACTTCATATCGAATGATACTTCACTTTATAATTGGTGATACATCGCTTAATATCGAGTGACACTTCTTTGTTTTATTTTACTTCAATAATTCAATATGATTGTTTTTTTCTTAGTTTTTATTCATGAACATTTATGAACTTTGTAATATATAATTCTCGTATATTAAAAATATAAATTTAATATTTAAGTCTTTATTATAGTTTTATTAAATATATAATTAATGTTTAATCTGTTAATTTATACTATTTCATATCGGGTGCCACTTCACTTCATAGTTGATGATACCTCGCTTCATATTTGATGATACCTTACTTATTATCGGGTGACACTTCTTTTTTTTTCTTTTCTTTTTTTGCTTCAATAAATTAAAGTGATAATTTTTTTTAGTTTTTATTCATGAACATTTATGAACTTTGTAATAAATAAGTTTCTTATATTAAAAATATAAAATTAATATTTAAATTTTTATTATAATTTTATTAAATATATAATTAATGTTTAATTCATATCGGGTGATACTTCACTTCATAATTAGTGATACATCGTTTCATATCTGGTAATACCTTGTTTAATATCGAGTGACACTTCTTTATTTTTTTCATATCTGGTGACACCTTGTTTAATATCGAGTGACACTTCTTTATTTTTTTCAAATCTGGTGATACTTCACTTCATATCGAATGACACTTCACTTTATAATTGGTGATACATCGCTTAATATCGGATGACACTTCTTTGTTTTTTCTACTTCAATAATTCAATGTGATTGTATTTTTTTTTTATTCATGAACATTTATGAACTTTGTAATAAATAATTCTCATATATTAAAAATATAAATTTAATTAAGTCTTTATTATAATTTTATTAAATATATAATTAATATTTAATCTGTTAATTTATATTGATTCATATCAAGTGACACTTCACGTCATAGTTGATGATACATCACTTCATATTTGGTGATACCTTACTTATTATCGGATGACACATTTATTAGCAGGTCAAGTTAAGATCCGTCTAACGGAAGCAATCCGTTAGACCATCTCACAGAAGACCACCCCTTTTCATAATATACAGATCCAGATTTCAATTTTTGATATAACACACACAAAAGCATACATTGCCAAACCAAAAAAGAAAAAGAAAAGAAAGAAACATAAATCAATAAATACAAAACCTCGTGGCTGCAATAAAAAAAAAAAGTGTAGAGAATTTTTCAGCCTCTCTCTCTCTGTCTCTCTCTCTCTCTCTCTCTGTCTCTCTCTCTCTCAATGTATCCAGCAGTATAGAAAGTAGGGGTAGTGAACAATTACAGACGAATTATGTACCACTTTCTTATTAGGAGCAATTTTCAACAACACACATAACACCTCAAACGATGTCAACTTAGTCAGCATTGAATCGAGAATTTTACTAAAGTTATCAACACTTTCTATAGCAGTGATTCGGAGATGTTAAAATCAGAGAATTTGACGCTTCATTTGGCTCAAAAACATAGGCTGGCACGTTCTCTCCATCTTAAGCGACTCAAAACCAAAACCAACCACTGCTATTCTTCTGCTTGGCTCTAGTGAATCCCAGTTTTGAAGATGTGAGGCGAAATTACACTATAATGAGCTTGTATTTATCCCCCACAGCACCGCCTTTGTCCTTCTGGAACTGTATATACCGTAATGTACTTGCAAGAAAGGCATCTGCCGCAGGGTCTGATGGCGAAGTTTCACCTTGCATCTCGTTTCTGATCAATTTAATTAGGTCCTGGATCGATTCAACAGTAACCTGCGAGACCCCTTTCTCATAGAAGTAGAGATACCTAACAATATGAACACGAAAAGGTAATGAATATTCTCAGAAATATTAGGGGCAGGGCAGAATAGCATGAAATAGGGAAACAGGTGTAGCAGTGTTCATCACTTGTTCAATATCTCTATAAAGAGCAAAGCTGATCCGCTGCTGCCTCTAGTTGCATTTGACATTTGTTGAACAGCATTTGCAATTCTTAACGCACGCTTTAGGCAAAGCAAGACCCTATAGAAAAAATTAAGGTATCACATATGAATGCGAAAAGAACGGTGTTGGAAGCAAATAAGAGCATTGAGAAACTCAATGTCGATGATCATATTTTCTCCCAAATTGAATTTTTTTTTGGTGGGATGCGGGTGGGGGTGGGTGGTAGCTAATCCCAACTTGCTAAATAGCATACCTTTCTCCATCTCTGATACTATCATGGTCATCAAGCCAGAACAGATGTGAGCAAGCATAAACAGCTCTACACTGGTCGGGCTTCTTTAACAGCTTCGCAGAATACTAAGGATTATGAAAGGTGAATTAAAGTTAGGGCCATTCTTAAAGTATAACTAGAAAGATCTGCTATATAAGATTAAATAGAATCATTTTGCCCGGTGCTATGCCATTGTTATTGGGGATCAACATATTATTGCTACAATATGATTATATAAGGCTTACAATAATTTACCCCGGTGGCCTTGTGCGTCAATGCATCTCTATTTTCAACCCCAAAGACATGCATCCTCTGAAGTGTCCCTATTATTAAGTGTATGGAAGTCACCTGAGTTTTTGAATCCTAGGGAAACAAATTCGGGCAACAAGTGAGTGTAAGCATCCCAAGGCAGGCTAACAGAATTATTGCTATAATCAGAGAATGTGATAACTGAAAACTGAATGGTTACCGTAATTTCTTCTTCATACAAAATATAAGCTTGGGTAAAAAATTCATATGCTACAGGTTCAAGGTCACAGTCATTTGCAGCCTGAGAAAATACAAATCAGAGACCACTAGTCAGACAAAATGCTGTACTGCAACTAAGTTTAGACTTTTAAGGTAAAGAAAGAAGTACCTCAGCACATTGCAAATACAATCCCAGAGCCAGTTCAGGTACTGGAATACTTGTCAAGGCCTCAATTGTCTACAAAAAAGAGGTGATATCATGGCAAACTATGATGAAGAGGTCGTAGTAGAAAATTACTGCTGAAAGGATCAAATTGAAAATTCTCTAATCAACTAGAGATTATTTGCATCTGGAATTAGTACAAAAGCTGGATGCGCGTTGAAACCAGATACATTTTTAAATTTCCTACAAGGCTGAGCACGTAATTTTTCCCATAAGTACAAAAACTACAAATAAGCATCGGTCAATATCAGGGACAGTTTGCAAGAACATTTCCAACAGCCCAACAGGCAACCGCATGGTCAATGGCCAAAAACCAACGCAGAATTTACAGAATGTTGCAAATTAAAATCATTAATACCTGTGTCACTAATTGAAAGATCTTCTTTGGTGTTGTAGATGCCTCATCGCCAGACACACTTTCATCTTGTCCCTCCAGCCGACGAACCAGCTGCACACAAGATGAACATCATCATTATATAGTGCAACCTTAACCCCTTAATTTCAGAATCCTGAAAATCATATCCCCCTTCGTTTGGATGTGTTGACATGGAGTTGGCATTACATTTTTCAAATCAACACGCCATTACTATGTATATACCTATTAACACTGAAAATCATATCCCCCACCCTCCTTTTCTACCTAGGAAAGATCTATGCATTAAACAAAATGGCCACATTACCCAACACACGGTTACAAGAAGTTCCCATGAATTCACAGAACACATATTTCTATACAAACCTAATTGAGCACAGGCCTACACAAATGAAAGTTTGAACTTCGCTCCACATATGCCTCAAAAATGCACTTATTGCACAGGTAGTTGCAGTGGTGTTGCATAGAAAATACAATATTGATGAGACATATATCTAGGAACAAATGAAGCCTTTTCTTGTGAACTTTGGTTGATGTAAGTTACTTCTATGTAAACTTATAATTGAAATATCTCAGATTTGGATAATTCGTGTTTGCTTATGAACAGCTACACCCATGAACACCTATCCGTCTATAGTCTATACTAATTCTTACTCGTGAGGCCATGATAATATCCAGACAACTTTTAATATTTACACTCAGGGGGATCAAGCTCAAAATACGAAGTTATTAGAATAACAAAAAAGTGAAAATACCTTTAGAGAACTAAATATAAGTGGAGGGACAGTATAAGGAAGCCTCTTTCGTCCCCCAGTCAAAATATGCTTCCTCACAGTTTGGATTATCTGGAACTCAGCAAACATATGACTGTCATCAAATGAAAGTGCAAAAACAAAAGGAAAGAAAGAAACAACAGGTCAAATGCATTGCAATCTATAAATCCATACAGCAGAAGGATCATTTTCCAGCGGACATATATTTAAGCATGATAATCTTCAACCGTACATCAACAGTTCGACTCCAAGGACCAAAATGTCTTGACAAATGACATGGTACAAAACTTGAAATTCCAATTAGCTTTTAGATCTTGATGCTAGTGAACACACGGGGATACAAGTCACATTATGAAAATTTTCCTAGAACAACTGATAATATCTGTTCTCTGGTCAAATGAGGCCTTTATAGTAGACTTCCTGTCCAGAATGGTCCAACAAAATCTTTCATGATCAGAACCAGAAACCATAATTACTGGCATTACCAATAAAATTTCCAATATCAAGAAATAGATGCATATACAGATAGCGGATGAGAAAACTTGCATGATAAATGTCACTAATGGGAAGAGGAAGGGTCCCTTAAAATACTAAAACTATAGCACCGTTCAAAGTTTTGAAGAATAAACATTAATATGAATACCTTCAACATTTCTTCTGGATCATCACTGTGCAGCATTTGTATAAGACGTGCGACATAATTCTGTTCCTCTATGAAGTCCTCGTCAAGCTGAGAAAACAAGGAGAAGAATAACCATTGACTATGAAACCTTTTGACCAACTAAAAAGGAAAATAACAAATTTAGAAAAGAAATTTGTCTGCTAAAGCCACATAAATTGATAGAAACTATCTTCAAACCACCTCATCTTGAGAATCTCCATCTAGATCTCTGATGAGCCCCTTTATCAATTCAAATAGTGCATCCACCTATAAGAACAATAGCTACAGGTCAAAAAAGGAGCAGACCTTCAACCAACAAAAGTCAATTATGGAATACACACCTTCTCAGCAGTTGAAATGCAAGTCTTGTTTTTCATTATATTTTGTACAATAACATTAGCCATCTCTTTATGTGTTCCATCACTTAGATACTCCATGATGCGGGGATAATTAGACAGCTTCAATGCAGTGTCTATATCCTTATATTTCTCAAGTGGAGCACTTAAAAGTGCAACGATCTGTTTGGTTGCTTTGCTATCATCAAGCTTTTCTCTTCCTGAAAGTTTCTTTACACATGCACCCTGCAGGAAAATTGATGGCATCTGCTTAGTGATATTGGAGCATTCGCATAAAGACCAACAAAGTCCCTTATGAAGTTTCATACATCAACCATCAGGAAAGTCATAAACATATCCCCATATACTAATGCAGAAGCACAAAAGCCAGAATAACTTTTATAGAGAAAAGTTGTTCAATAATTAAAGCAGCTTCATATATTCTGCATATATGAGTGGATCAGTGAATGAATTTAAAGTATACTCATGACCAACTTTTACAGACTTCTTTGCAGCTCTTGAACAAGACGAACCTAGCTACAAGTTGATAGTTATGATTTAAATATCTGCTTCGTTTCTTTTCCTTAGTAGGGCGGAAGAGGTACATCAAAAAGTGGCTTTCTTTATATGTTTATACAATGCAGTTTAAGGTACTAAAAGAAGAAATCAGATAAACGAAAAGTAACACTTAAGTCGTCTCATGATAAATCCGCTTAAGGATACTGCAAAAACATGGCAGCTTACACCAATCATTCCCAATATCATTGATGTAAACAGAATATGATTATCCAAATAAAACAATCATGCTAAAAGGATTAGACAAGAGAGAAAAATGGATGATACACCAAAACTAATCCTAAGATATATCATTGCAAGCTATAAGAAACATACCAGAATTTGGTCGACATAATCAAGCCGGTCAGGATGTACTTGTAGAGTAAATGTCAAAAGAGATGCATATAAAGTTACAACTCCAGCTATAGGCATATTTTCTTGCGCTTCTATCACCTGCATCCAGATCAGACAGCTCATTGGCTGGGGTATAACTCAAAATAAAAAGAGGAGGGGAGGGGGGTCTGGATATCAAACTTGTGTCAATCACATCCTGTATTTAAATTTTCCTACTTAGAGATATTGCCATCTCTAATGAATCAACTTTAAATCTAAATGACAGTGCCAAGAAACATTAATAGAACAATTTTAGTCCAAATGATCTATAAGTTCTCAATATCTTTGAATTCCAAATGGAAATTAAATAGATTACCTTGCCTATGGCATTATTCAGTTTTGCAAAAGCTTCTACTTGAAAAAATTCAGGTAACACCTGCAGCATGAAACTCGTGAGGCGAAGGCACAATATCTCACACTAACTTTTATGAAGTTCTCAATTGCTTACTTCTGCACCAGAAGCAGCGTAATTTGAAAGTCTTTCCATTAGACGAGCAAGCACTGTTTTCACATCAACAGAAGCCTGCAGTAAAACATCAAGATAAGTATAGAAGTTTTGAATAGTACAAAACATAAATACACAATCACTAGTCCAGAACACCATTTGGCATATAGAAGGAACCTCCAACTTTTAACTTTTAAGTGTCATGGGGTCCACTATATCAAGCATGGAATGTACATACCTGAAGTTGTGGGCACGCATTCAATAAGGTTTCAAGAGTCTGCAAGTGATATTCATCAGGGAAGACTTGAATTATGCAATCCATCAAGTAATATTGGGCAAGATCATCCTTGCAGTTGACAACCTGAATCCGAGGTGCATAACATCAGAATAAAAGCAGAAAATAGTACTAAACAATCTAGCACAAGTCAACCATTACTTGCTCCAACACTCTGGGAAGCACAATTTCTTTGTACATTTCAAGATCAACGCCCTCGATCTGGCTGAGAACATGAAGGTTCTTACCAACCTAACCAAAGTAAAATGAAGAAAACAAGAACTCAGTGAGTACAGTCAACCCCTGATGTAGAGAAATGTTAAATTAGATGAGGATGTTTACTAGATCGCGTAGCTCACTCCTTTCTTTTCCCCTCTTCTCCTTTTCCCTAGCAGGTCCCTGCAAATAAGTGATGCCAAATTGCAATCCCAAATTCAATCAGAATTCTATAGGTCATTCTAAAATAGGGATAAAACAACGGCCTACATTTGACAAAAATCAGCTCCTGGATCAGTGTTATTTTAAAACAGAGAATAGCTTCCAGATTTTTGTCATTTCTGATCTTACCTGCTGTTGCATTCTAACCCAAAGTTTGTTCATTTCTGTGAAATTTTGGATCACAAACTCAACAGCATCCATGACAGTATCAGCATCCCTATCAGAGAAAGAGAAATTTTAGCAAATGCAGTCCATTACGAGTGCTGAAGAATATGCTTACATCAATAATGGCACACACAAACAGTAGAAACTAGCACATGAATAAAAGTAGATAAATAAAGTAGGTCGTTGTTTTGTCCCTCTTTTAGAGAAACAGTTGAAACTAGCAAATGAAAAAAAATAGAGAAATAAAGTACTAACATAAGCAGACAGATACTTAAAGTGTATATTCGGGATAATGTAGTGTAAACATACTTTTTCAAAAATATACTGGTGATTGTTATGAGAATAAACTATTCTTTGTAGTTTGTACAAAACGTAATCCTATAATCAAGACTTAATCCCTAAAATAAAGTTATTAGATCCTAAATTCTCAAAACAATGCTATCTAAAGTATTTTATTCAGTATACATGCATACCTACACTATTCAAGGCATTGATATAAAAGTAACAGTGCTATGCTCATCCAGTGGTTTCTTTACTCCCTCATGAACAAAATCATGCAAATTACATAACTGCAACAATGTTACTTGCAAATAGCTACAGAAGGAAGTCAAGGAACTTCATGCTATGAAATATATATATTTGAAACAATTAACATAAAACCAACCGCTTTCATGTGTTTAAAGTGACAGAGAAGCACATAGTAACAACATTATATCCTTACCCCTCATATTCAGATCCAATGTCAGGCAATTTATCCCTACTGACTTGAGATAGGTAACTCCTTAGAAAGAGCCCACGCAGAGGATGCTGGATCCCACGACACATTTCCACCAGATCTTTAAGAACATCCTTTGCTGGAGCTTCTTTTGATTTTATGTAGACAGAACCAACGGTACAGAGCAAATATCTAAGAAAAGGGATATGGAAAATAATTAGGATGACCAACTCTATCATGCGCGTGTACTATAGACAAGTCTTTGAGTGACAAAAGCGCCATTTGACCTGAAGGCAGGTAACTATAACCTTAAGAAACCACGAATTGAGGGAGAATCATGTATAGAAAATCATATTTAGAACAAATTTTCAATATGAAACAATCATTCAAGTGGTTGACATACATGAGAATATTCCCAAAGGAAGCACATAGAAGAAATGGAGAAGGCAACGAAAACATTATCACTCAGCTGACAATCGCACAGAAAATTTATTTTGTGGACCTTTGGTCAGTATATAGCTTATAAGTTTCTACTCTACGAGCACTACTAATGAATCCAAAAATGCAATTTAACAACATACGACAAGTAAACCAGGATTTATTTATTCTTTTATTTACAAATTAAATACATATTGGAAAAACTAAATAAATGACCACTTACAGTCTTGGCAAGATGTTGCCAGCGTGCTGCACGAGCTCGTAAAGCTCAACAATGGAGCAACCGCGACTAGTCTCCTCCTTGAAGAAGATCTCCAATTTCCTCAATTCATCAAATGCTCTCATATCTACAAACCAAAGTCAATTCAATAAATTTCTCAGAGGTAAAAAAAATAACTAACGAGATTAAATGCTATAGACGACCGTTAATAATATTTAGTTACACACAAAGTTCGTAGTATTTGTGAGGGGAGAGCCTCGAAGTGCGGAGCTCCGAGAGCATCTGAGCGGAGTACTTGAGAGCGTCCTTCAAATTGTTCGAATCCTAAAATTGAAAAGCAATTGCAATTCGAAAACTAGGGTTTAACTGAATCGCTAAATTAGATGAAAGAAAAACAAAAATGCAAGTACGAGAGCGCGATGCATGTAGAAGGCATTCTGTTGAAGACCGGCGATCCCGGCGGAAAGCCATTTTTCTTCGTCTTCAACTCCGTCAGCGATCATCCTCTCTCTCTCTCTTCTCTCTCTCTCACGCACACACACAGTGAGACAGACAGAGTACTTCAACTAATTAGCAAACTGCTGAGGGAAAAAAAATGCCAAATGAAAAAATTAATAGGACATAATCAAAAATTATTTAAATAACTAATTGTGAATGCTAACATGATTTTATAGTGAATGACAAAAATTAACAAGGGACGACTGGCTAATCTCATTACTTAGTCATTATGTATCTGTGTATATATGTATACTTACGAGTAGGGCTGTCAATTTTTGACACGACACGAACACGCACGAAATTAACAGGTTAGTATTTAGTCTTATTGTGTTCGTGTCGATCCGATAAGGACACGAAAATTTCGTGTTGTGTTTGTGTCGGATTCGTGTAACCCGTTAATATTATATAAATACATAAATAAATATATTAATTATATATAATAATTTAAAATATGTATTTAATCTAAAATTTTAGTTAAAACTCAATTATTTAATTTAAAATTTATTTATTTGAATTAAAATTTATTTATTTAAATTATAATTTTAATTTAATATGTACTATTAGTTATTTTATACCGTGTCATTGTCGTGTTCGTGTTCTTCTCGTGTCTCTATCGTGTCGTGTTGACACGATAAGAAATTATGTTTTTCGTGTTCGTGTCGTGTCCGTGTTTATACATAACGGATCGTGTTCGTGTCGAGTAGATTCTTAACGGATCGTGTTCGTGTTTGACCTTATCGTGTCGTGTCGTTATCGTGTCGACCCGTTAACGACCCGACACGCATGAATTGCCACTCCTACTTACTGGTATTTAAATTTTGGATATAATATTATTATATTGACTTGTACAATACTTCGTGCATTTATAATGTAGAAAAATTTATCAATTTAGAACCTGAAATATAAATTATATATCAATTTAGGATCTGAGAAGATGAAAATTATCAAGGGCCTTTTCGTAATTGAAATCCATTTATTCCTCATAGTCTCTTCATGCATTTGATTCCTCATCGCCTCTTCTTCTGCTAATCGTGTATCGTGCTCTGCCTGGTAACGTTCCAGCGCATTCTGCCGCCTCGCTAATGCGGTTGGTATCCTCCTATATCAGGCAACTAACAAAAAAAATAGTTATAACATGTTTGAACTTACAATTTCGAACAAGAATGCATTGTTCGAACTATTGAACTCGAACAACACTTGGGGAATTTTTCGAACGGAAACCGTTCGAACACAACCATTATATTCGAACTTCAGAGTTCGAACAAGACTTGGCTAGTTTCAACCTTAATGCGTTCGAACTCTGAAATTCAAATACAATTTGTGTTCGAACGGTTTCCGTTTGAAAAATTCCTCCAAGTGATGTTCGAGTTCAATAGTTCGAACAATGCATTCATGTTCGAAATATACAGTTCGAACAATACGTGAAACTGAAAAAAAAATTTGTCAAATCGTTCAAAATTTTGAATCTTTGCGCACAATCGACTTAACTAGCGTCTAATAATTCAAATAACCTATTCCCAACATATTAAACTATTGAAAAACTAGAATTAAACAATACCCAATAATTTTATTATATTACGAAAAAAACGTATAAACTAACAAAAATTCAACGGGCTAACTTAATAAATCGTTCCATGAAAATTGATACGGCTTGAGATCGGTCTTCGAACAAAATTTGTCCATGCAATGTCGAACAATTGGCTTCGAGTCGATTTCGAACTCACGGTGAAAAATTTTCAATGTGAGACTGTGAAACTCCCTTTCTTACTTTAACGTTTTCTGATTTTTTTTTAATTTTAAGTTTTCATATTTTTTTAAGTAAAACAAATAATTTTAGTTAGAATGGTATTATCGTAAATGTGCGTGGTGGAATGAGTAAAAATAGTGGTGTATTGAGTAAGTGAAGTGCAAAAAGTAATTTTGGTAGTGCAAAAATCTCAATTTGCAAAGAGATTGAGAAAGAATAATGAACAAGTACAACCATGAAGAACTCATGAATAACTGACAGAGCAGAATAAATTAGAGAGAAAGAATAAAGACGCCGCGAGCATGGAAATCGAAAAAAATAAAATAAAAATTGGCTGACGTGATTGGTTCAAATCGGAAAAAATAAAATAAAAATATTGTGTGCACCGTATTTTTTTCAATTTTCATGAGGTATGTCGAGTTAAGGATTACAAATCGTCGCGATTGGTTCGAAAAAATATAGTCTGCTCGATAACTTCCATGTTTGAAAAATAATTTTTCGATCTGGTACACTTTGGTTCGGAAAACTACATTATCAAACGACAGTTATACGGTTCGGCAATTAGTTTTTCGAATACATATCAAGTGATTCACAAATTTAATTTTTCAAACTTATCCTTATTGTTTCGAAAATGTTTATTTTGAACATGCTCTTATGTGTTTGGAAATCAATTTTTCTCCTGATTCTGCTATTTTCAACAAATTTGTAAGAATTTACGGAGAGTAGTGTAGCTGGCCGATTGAATCATGAATTACTTCATGATTATCAAGATGTATTCACAACAATGGACTTATTTGATTCTCGGGATGAATTAATCCATTGGGTGCGTAAGAGAGCTATTCCACTTGAAATTATTGTAGTCGTTAAATTGTTCAGAAATTGGGAGTGAAAAGAGACTAAACAATAGCATTCAAAGATGCATTTTTCGAACCAAATTATCCAACACATCCAATACAACCAATATGAATTTATTTTTGTTGGTGTAACGTAAATCTCTTAATTTATTTTTTCACATATATTGACTTGTAACTAATCAACTTGTGTTTGTTTGGAAATTATTTTTTCACATATTATTTTTCACATTTATTTTTTAAGTACATAGCAGAAATTGTGTTTGTTCGGAAAACATATTTTCCAAACTGAAAAAATGTGGATCGAAGACCTGTTTTCCGAATGCCCACATATTGATCTAAACAATTGATTTCTGAACCCAAACAATAGCATTCAAATATGTATTTTTCGAACCAAACTATCCAACTATCCAACATATCCAATACAACCAATATGAATATATCTAGAATATCCAACATATCCGGTGCAAAATATCCAGTACACATCCAACATATCCAGTGCAAAATATCCAGTACACATCCAACATAAAATATATCCAAAACAACCAAAACATCCAACATAAATTATATCGTAAATAACCAACAAATTCATGATGAAGGAGACTCGCTCTGTTGTTGATATTGGAGACATAGGTACTTATGAGCAGCTTCGACCTGATGCATGACAGTGTCAAGTGATAAGTCAGCATCATTAGCCCTCCATCGTGTCCAGAGGCGGATCTAGAAAATTTTCTTTAGGGAGGCGAAACGACAACTGTTCGTACTTCCTATTTATTCGTGCCGCTAAGAAAGAACATTAAAAATAAGACGATTGTGAATAATTATGCATTTAATTACTTTTATCGTATGTGTATTTGTGAAATGACACCATTTTCATTTGTTCATTATTTTTTCTAATGAAACGATGTCATTTTAGGATCAGTTTACACTTTCGTCTTTCTTTCTCTTCCCCAAATTAAATAGAAAAGAATATTGTTTTCATTAAAATAAATAACTGAAAATAATAACATAAATAATTAAAATTTGAATTGAATTCTTTTTTAATATAAACTAATTCGTTAATTGAAATTTAATTGGTTATGACCAACAATAAAATTTCGAATAATAATTCATTCATACTAATCATTTGAGGTAGAAATTATAATCCAGGTGGTGAATTAATAAAATGAAAACTTCACAATATATAATTTATAAAATAAATTATGTGAATAACATAAATCAATAATTTCAAATAAAAAACTAAAATAAATAAATAATGCAATTCAATTATGATTCATTATTAAATTGAAATTGATATCAAGTTAATAAATATGTAATCTAATTCATAAAAGTCGAATTGCTAATTCAACCATACTTTGTTTAATTTGTTTTGATTGGAGAGAGATTTGAGAGAATTTATTTAATTTGTTTTGATTTGTGTGTATTTAATTTTGTTCCAATATTTATTTATATATTTGAGTGAGGCCTAATTTCTCAAGCTCAATTATACATAAACTAATATCATATATTTTTTCAAAATACATCAAGCCTAACAAAGCAACCTTAAATTAAAAAATAAAATAAAATTAAGGGGCAAAAATAAAATTTAACTAAATAATCATACTAAAAAAGTTTGGGAGGGGATCCCCGGAAATGGTCCTCTAGTATCTCATCATCATCATCAATAATATCATCAGCACCTTCATTCTCTTGATTGATATCATCAGCACCTTCATTCTCTATATTTTTTCTCCACTCTTTCCTCATCAACCATATTATCCAATCTTTCTTGTTGAGCGTTTTGAATGTGTGATGCCTCATTGCATTCTGCATATCGTCTCCTTACAGACGCGGTGGGTCTCCTCTGATAGGTTGATGCTGAAATATTTTAAAAGAGATGTTAGTACAATTTTATCAGTACTGAATCAGTTCGAAAAACTGTTTGCCAAATTCTATAGAGTTACTTCGAACAATATGTTTCCAAACAGTCAGTTCAAGGATCGGAAATTGACTTTTTGATCCACTATGAGTCTATTCAAAAAACAGATTGCTGAACTTATCAAAATGCATTTGACAAACTGTTTTTCAAACTACATACATTTAGTTCAGTATTCTATTTTTTGATTGTCTAGACAATCAATCAACAATATACAGTCCAAACTAAATTACTGATTTTCCCCCAAATTCAATCGTTCAAGTTTAGCAGATGATTATAGCAGACAAATTCAACAAATTCATCAATTATAGGTTTAAGTTCAAAGCAAGTTATACAAATTCCCAAATTCCTCGAGATCGAAACCTTTAAAACTTCAATCGAAACTAAAAAATTCAATGAGTAAAAATAAAATCTAAAAAAGTTACCAAAAGATTCAATGGGGGTCAAATTTATGATGTTGCCGCTGCTCCAAAGTTTCAAAAATCACCTTTCGACGGATTCAGTGTTCTCACTCTTTTTCTTTTTCGTATGTCGTTCGTTCTTCGGTATTCCTTTTTTGGTTAGGATTTGAGAAATGATATATTGTTTCTTTTCATTTTATTTAAGTTAATATTTTTAATGTTTTAATTAAATAATATATTGTTTTTAAGAGAAGGGGTAAAATTGATATTGTGTGTGGTGTATTGAGAAAAAGTGAAAATGAAAAAGAAAAAAAATAGTGTTATGTTGAGCAACTGTGGTGCATTGAGAAAAAGTGGTGGTATTAATAGCAACACCCAATCTCTAAACCCAAAAATTAAAGGAAAAATCATTTCTTTATTCTACTTCCGTAAAAATCCAACGACAGTATCGTTCATGGATATGGATGCCGACGACATTTTTCACCACGATGATGACCCAGAATATGAATTCTACTGGGTTATATTGATGCTCGAAAAAAAATATTTTTTTTGCACTTGGGTGTAGAAAATACTCCATTTCAGTGTGCTAACAAACTGTTTGTATAAATGTGCAGGAGAGCAAGGATGAAAATATCGCTATCGCAACTTCAATTTTACGGATATATTGCCGTATGTATCGATATCGCAGAAAATTGAAAAAAATGACGGAAATCATATTAAAATCTTGGAAATTTAGCAAGAAATTTTAGGAACTATTATGACATATTATTATGCACATATTCCATTAAAATTTTTGATAGAATTGTATTTTGAAAGCAAACATATGAATAATGCATTATATAAATACCATCTGAGACAATACATTTGACAAAATAATACATAATACAACATAAAATAACTAAATAAATATTATAAAGTACAATTAATACCAAAACGAGGATCTATGAGGTTCAAATATAGTAGATGGAATGTCATCTTGTTCTAAACAATATTGATACCAACTCATCACATTAGAGTAATTGTGAATATAATTATGCATATGCATTTGATATGTTTCTTGATTTCTTAGATTTCAATTTCGTATAATATATAGGGAGAAAAACTTTAGTGATTTGTCCATCATGTCTCCTAATTGAAAAAATGAAAAAATAAAGCTGGAGCATCTCACTTTTCAATCTAAGACATTCGTTGGTTTCCCGATCTTCTTTCTCTTATAATTTTTTGCAAAGTGGGTGTCTTTATAAAGCAAAGAATATTGCAACTCAAATAATTACATTGAAGACCTAAAAAAGACCACAAAAATATATAGTATTAAATAAAAATCAAAATATATTATAGAAATATAAAAAAAATCCGATAAGCAGTCGGTATGCCCAGACTACCCAGAACAGTGGCGATCAAGATTGTCTCATAAAGGATTGACGAGAATTATTCAACACTTCAGCGTGCAGTAACCAAACTTTCCACACGAATTTTGATGTTATAATGTAAAAAACTAAAATAAAGCAAATACACATAGAGTAGTTTTCTTAATAGATATAAAAGGTATTCCGACTTCCAATTAACTCCATCCTAGCTTAATTATACCGATCCTCGATGCAAAGATATTTCCAATTAATGCATGCAAACAAGTTATAGCCACCGAAGACACTTACTGACGCAGCCTAATTTCTCCTTAACTGTTCGATAATCAGGAAGACACTTAACCAATTATTTTCCCAATCGACTGATAACTGTAAGAGACACTCTATAGATTTAATGAGCCGACATCATTAGATACTAGAGAAACTCGATTCAAAACCAACAGACTCTGACACAGGACCGTTGAGTTTAGACTGTTCTTCCCTCGATTCTGAAGAATCGTTGTACCACTAATTAAACTTAAACCACAATTACGGATGACCGGTTTAATTGGCTACTAATTAATTTTGATCTACTAAATATGTGCACCTACCTAGCAGAGTCGAAACAATTAACAACTTTAAACACAGAGAATCACATATGCATGCAATTAATTAAAGCAAAAGAAACGATTAGATCTCACAGAATAATTTCACCAGGGCTTCGTTAATCTTCACTGGAATAAAGAACGAGTTTAGCTTGATAGCATAATTAAATCAGAACTTCGAGAATAATGTAACAGAACACCATGAAAACTAACGAAGAAGATGAATAATCGCTGCTCCAAAAGCATCTCTCTGCTGCCGCGTCTGTATATGATATATCCATTCTAATATCTCTCTATATCCTTAAATATAATTGTTTAATTAAGGAAATAGAATCCTAAACCTAATCTAACTAGGAAAGAGATAAAATAAAGAGTCCACCAGCTGTAAAACTCTAAAACTCGCGTCTAAGCCCATCAGCTGTGTAAAAACTCGCGCTCTAGCCCAATCCCGCACGCACAGGCCCAGCAAGTAAATTCTCGGCACCCATTCCAGGCGGTATGCCCATACGACGTGCTTTTATGTGCTTCAAGTTTCAGCTTTTCCTTGATCTGCCTGTTCTTCTACCAAAAGTATGCCCATTTCTCCAATTTTGTGTTAATTCCCTGCAAAACTCTCAAGGCACAACATTCTTCCAAAAATGCATAATTACAAGGTAATTAACATTGAGAATTCACACCAAATAGCCCAAAATAAGTAGATAAAAATAGCCCGATCAAATCCCCACACACTTAGACCATGCTCGTCCTCGAGCATATCTAAACACAACACAGACTCCAAACAGAAGAGACTCAAAATAAAACTCGAAAATGACAAGTCAAGCATTGGCCGCCTCAAATGAGAAACACTCAAAGTCAGGATTACAACACAATCATCCACAATCCACCAACCCTTCTCTTGTTTCATAAACCTGTACACATGTTCTTCATTCAAGTCAAAAATATGCAAACTTAATCCTGCCTCACCAAGGTTCACTCAATTTCTCTCAAAAAGAAAGTAAGGACATATTTTAATTCACACAAGTCATGACTTGATGCCTTGAAACATAGATTTGCCCATATGTCAAAACCATTACCAAGCAAGTAAGAACTATGCACAAATCAAAAGGTTTTTAGCACGGGTTGTAATGGGGCTAGGGTGCACAGGTAGGATAAAGAAGGTGAAATAGCTCAAATAATTGAAAACATGTAAGTATATTAGAACACTTTTTATCAAGTTCGGCTGCTACTTCTCAAATGGCTCAATAAACTCCAACTGTTGAGTACTAGTCTTCAAAAACAATACAGGGCAACAAAAATTAAGATCAATCGGGTACAGGTCCTATTTCCTCCACGTTTTTTCTATTCCAGTATGAGCATACGGACCATTTTTTTTTCTTTCTTTCTCATTGAGTACTCTTTTTTTTTCTTTTTCTTTTTTATGGAATAGAACAGGAGCATACACATATTTTTTTCCGTCTTCCAGCACCAAACTACATTTAAGTAGAGTCCGAACTTAGCTCAACACAACACAATATTACTTACATATTTCCATGGGAAAAGAGCAAGCCAAAAAAGGTGAAGGCTGAATTATTTAGTAACTGTTAACAAGAAAGAAAGGCTTCAGGCACAAACGAGCTCACTAGGGGATAATGTCGGGTGTGGATAATTTATTCAGGCCAAAACAAGGGTTAATCCTATATGCCTTTATCATTTTTATGCAAAAGGAAACTCACAAGCAGTATGATCATGGCAACAAGGCAAATCAGAAATTCAGCAAACAAGTCCGACATGCTCATCAAAAGAATGGAATTGAGCTTTCTATATACATAACATGCTCACAGGCTCAAATCTCACAATTTTGAAGGCTTCAACAAATTTGATCAAGTTTGCACATTTCATCATCCAAAAACACATTCTAGCATAAGCACAGATTAATCACAAGAGAACAACATCCAAACAAGACCAATTCCATATCATAATCCTTCCTTTTCATGCAATCCAGTATCAAGTAGCCAATAACTCGACAAAATCCAAACAATCAAACGATCATAAGATTTTTTTTTTACTTGCAAAAACCAGAAAAAACAATAACTCTCCCCCCCACACTTAGACAACACAGTGTCCTCACTGTGCAGAAAAGAGAAGAGAGCAAAGAAAACAAACAAACACAAAATCAAAAAAAAAGAAACTAAATAGAGGGGGTAGCGAGAGCAAATTGGTGCAATCAGGACATCTAAGCGGTGCTCCAGCTGCTGAGTAAAATGCTCAAAAAGGGCCTCCAGCTCGGGAAGAGTCGAGGTAGAGCTAGACGAAGTACCTGCACTAAAAACATTACTCGGGCCTGGATTTTTTTTGTATAAAAAATAGAAATGAACGAACAAAGCAAATAAATAAAAGGACATAAATGAAATAAAGAGAAAAAAGTCTTGAGTTGCCTCCCGAGAAGTATCCTTGTTTAACGTCCGAGGCTCGACACAAGTAGAACTCGATCATGAGACAATTTTGGAGGTAGCAGATCTACCCCTTTTGAAAGTAGTCGTCTCCATCCTCACACCTTTAAGCTTCTTCAAAAGCTCGACCAACCTTGCTTCTTGCCCCTTCAACTCCAGTACGGGGGGCCTTCACATGAGATGGTAAAATCGGTTCGTTGGTCGGTAAGGGCATGCAACCTGTCAAATTTCGAGCCAGAAACTCACTGGTAGTGTACAGCTGTTGAATGATCTCTCTAATGGCTTCTTCTTCTTCTGTATTTGCAGCAGTTTCAGTCACTCCACCAAAAAGTACATGCTCTAATTTATCTTCCCTGAAATTTTGCTCAACAAAATCGTCAACTAAAGAATCAACAATATCAACCATATAAAGAGCTTCAGGATCCTCAACATGCTTCATAGCTTCAAAAATATTAAATGTAACAATATCACCATCAAATTCAAAGCTAAGCATGCCTTTATCAACATCAATTTTTGTTCTTGCCGTTTTCATGAATGGACTTCCTAACAGAATCAAGGATCTATGTGCAGAAAAGGAGTCATCCATGTCAACAATGTAGAAATCAACAGGAAAAATCAAATCATTAACCTTAACAAGAACATCTTCTACCACAACATGAAGATATGCATTAGACCTATCGGCTAACTGAATGATAACATGAGTTTCTTTCATAGGTCTTAACTGCAAATCTTTATACATAGACAAAGGCATAACATTAATGGATGCGCCTAAATCTAGCATGACTCTTTCAACTTTCTTACTGCCAATAATACAAGGAATAGTGAACATACCTGGATCCCTACATTTTTGTGGTAACTTCCTTTGAATTACGGCAGAAACATTTTCACCAACCTTAATTCGTGCATCTTTCCCACATCTCATCTTTTTAGTACACAATTCTTTCAAGAATTTTGCATACCTGGGAACTTGCTTGATAGCATCAATCAGAGATAGGTTGATTTCAACTTTCTTGAACAGCTCGAGGATCTCCTTCTCGTCATCCTCTTTCTTGTTTCGAACCAATCTGGAAGGAAAAGGTGTTGCAATCAGAGGGTTAGAAATTTTGGACTCAACACTGACCTTAGGTGGAGTGAGTTCGGCAGCTTGTTTTTCCTCTGCTCCGGGGTGGCTTTCCGGCTCTGCAGTATGCCCATATGGCTCCTTTACTTTCTCCTTAGCCTCCAACTCAGCTAACTCCTTCCCACTTCTCAAAGTGATAGCACAAACATGCCCTTTTGGATTCATTTCAGTTTGGGATGGAAGTTTGCCCTGATTCGCCTGCATCTTGTTCATTTGAGTGGCAAGTTGGGTGATCTGTGTGCCCATACTCCCCAGAGCAGCTTGCGTCTCTTGCTGGAAAGCTTTCTGGCTCTATGCCAAACTATTCACAAGGGCATTGCCATGCTCCAAACACTTCATGATTTCGTTCATAATGGGTGCAGACTTATCAGTATGCCTATACTGACCACTCTGCGGCTGCCTCTGAGGTAAAACTCCGGGCATCTTTTGATCGGGCTGTCTCCAACTGAAATTTGGGCGGTCCCTCCAACCTGGGTTGTATGTATTTGAGTACGAGTCATAATTTCTCCGTCTCAGGGCATCTTGCTGCGCATCACCGGATCCATAGCAGGCTTGCTCTGTTGGAGAATTTTGCAAGGTAGGACAAGCATTAGTGAAATGGCCATTCTCCGAGCAGACTCCACATCAGATATTTTGAGCTTGCACCACAACTAGACCTTGAACCAGAGAAGTCAGAGCATCGATCTTCTCATTGACACCGGAGCTCTCAGCTCGCTCAATCCCCTTCAGAGGTCGATACCTATCGTCATCCTCATCTTCATACTGTTGACCTCCAGAAATCATGTCAATGATGAGTTGTTTAGCCTCGGTCAGGGTCTTATTTGTGAGAGATCATCCACTCGCAGTATCAACAATTTTTCTATCAAAAGTAGACATGCCACGGTAAAAGTAATTTGTTAGCAATTTGTAATCCGTGAACCCGTGGTCTGGACACTTGCGGTACAGCTGCTGGAACCTTTCTCAGTACTCGGCTAAACTCTCATTCTGCTTCTGTTTTATGCTGCTAATCGCTATCCTCAGGTTTGCAGCTCGGGACTCCGGGAAGAATTTGCGTAGGAATTGTTCCTCCAATTCATTCCAAGTAGTGATTGAGCCAGGTGGAAGATCAAATAACCAATCCTTAGCCTTGCCTTGCAGAGTGTGCGAAAAATTCAGTAGCCTCAGATTATTAGCAGAAAATCCTTGAGTCCGCAAGGTGGAACAGACTAGGTCGAACTCAGATAAGTGCTTGTGCGCACTTTCACCAGGCAAGTCACTGAACTTGGGCAGAACCTGTATGAAACCAGGTCGTATCTCCGAATTGTTTGCAATGGTAGGCAACACGATGCAGATGGGCCTATTACTTCTATGGCGGCCTAGCTCCTTGATAAGAGGCTCACGTTCAGGTTCGCGGTTAAGAACTAACTCCCCCGCGTTGGCCATGTTCCTCAGAAAGCTGATCGATATCAAGTGTTCCTGGATCAGATATGGAAGCCTCCTTAGACTCCCTGGCAGACTTCCTCAACTTTCTTAAAGTTCTCTCTGGCTTTGGATCAAAAACTAGATCTGCTTTTTGTGAGGATCGAGTCATGCACTGTAAAAACAAAACAAAATAAAGAAAAATGGCAAACTGAAAATATTAGAATAATCACTGCTTAAAACCGATCCCCGGCAACGGCGCCAAAATTTGGTGCGTCATTTTTCACAAAAAATAATCCGATCAGCAGTCGGTAGGCCCATACTACCTAGAACAGTGGCGAGCAAGCGAGCAAGATCGTTTCTCAAAAGATCGACGAGAATTATTCAACACTTCAGCCTACAGTAACCAAACTTTCCACACGAATTTTGATGTTATAATGTAAAAAACTAAAATAAAGCAAATAAACAGATAATAGTTTTCTTAACAGATATAAAAGGTATTCCGGCTTCCAATTAACTCCACCCTAACTTAATTATACCGATCCTCGATGCAAAGATATTTCCAATTAATGCATGCAAACCAGTTATAGCCACTGAAGACACTTACTGACGCAGCCTAATTTCTCTTTAACTGTTCGATAATCAGGAAGACACTTCACCAATTATTTCCCTAATCGACTGACAACCGTAAGAGACACTCTATAGATTTAATGAGCCGACAACATTAGACACTAGAGAAACCCGATTCAAAACCAACAGACTCTGACACAGGACCGTTGAGTTTAGACTGTTCTTCCCTCGATTCTGAAGAATCGTTGTACCACTAATTAAACTTGAACCACAATTACGGATGGCCGGTTTAATTGGCTACTAATTAATTCCGATGTACTAAATATGTGCACCTACCTAGCATAGTCGAAATAATTAACAACTTTAAACACAGAGAATCACAGATGCATGCAATTAATTAAAGCAAAAGGAACGATTAGATCTCACAGAATAATTTCGCCAGGCCTTCGTTAATCTTCATTGGAATAAAAACGAGTTTAGCTTGATCGCATAATTAAATCAGAACTTTGAGAATAATGTAACTGAACGCCATGAAAACTAACGAAGAAGATGAATAATCGCTGCTCCAAAAGCGTCTCTCTGCTACTGCGTCTGTATATGATATATCCATTCTAATATCTCTCTATATTCTTAAATATAATTGTTTAATTAAGGAAATAGAATCCTAAACTTAATCTAACTAGGAAAGAGATAAAATAAAGAGTCCACCAGCTGTAAAACTCTAAAACTCGCGTCTAAGCCCATTAGCTGTGTAAAAACTCGCGCTCTAGCCCAATCCCGCGCGCACAGGCCCAACAGGTAAATTCTTGACACCCCTTCCAGGCGGTATGCCCATACGGCGTGCTTTCATGTGCTTCCAGCTTTTCCTTGATATGTCTGTTCTTCTACCAAAAGTATGCCCATTTCTCTAATTTTGTGTTAATTCCCTGCAAAACTCTCAAGGCACAACATTCTTCCAAAAATGCATAATTACAAGGCAATTAACATTGAGAATTCACACCAAATAGCCCAATAAGTAGGTAAAAATAGCCCGATGAGGGAACAGAGTCATTCAGCAAACAAATTGGGAGTAAGTATGGCATCTTGGCCGGAACTCGTGATAATTCTCTCTGCAATGCTCTTTGGGCCGCACAAGCACTGTTGCGAAAAGGGTATGTGTTATTTATGATTTTGCGATGAGTATTTTGACTGTGAAATCTAGAGAATGACATTGATACTTAATTATTTTCTCTAATTTTTCAAGCATAACATATTGCTTTATTGCAATTAAGATATTTAACTTCAAATGATGTTTGCGAATGATTACATCAGGTCTGCAAAAACAGCTGACAAAAGGATTTTGTTATTATGATCCTTTTGGGAATATCAAGGGGGTAACAAAAATGGATATGATGAGAACAACAATACAGCGAGCAAAAGTAATGTCGCCATTTATGCACATACACCTACGATTGTGGAATATTGAGTCTTCTTAAAGCTAGAAAACTCTCGAGGTTTAGATGATGCTGTTTTCAGCATTTTGTTTAGTGAAAACAATGAGAAATTTGTGAAGTTATTTTGCATTCTTTTCAGGATGCTCAAGATCTTGGAATCTCAATTGAACTCGTTCCCTTGAGTAAACCAGATGATGACTTCAATGTGTCAACTTTTTATGTTGTGGGTTCATGTTTACATGTTTTTTCTCTTTGACATATTTGTGTGTCTGTATTTATGTATGTAATTAGGTATCTGATTCAGCTTCTCTTTGTAAGCAATTAAATTTTGAAATTTGTGTTACACTCTTATATTCAGGATTTATTGAGATTGGAGGGAAATGATCTGGCCGAGGTTAAGGCCTTAGCAGCTGAGAGGTTTGAACCTACCAGTTTCCTTGCTAATTTCCCTATCTGATTGACAGAATCTTGTCCAGGGACTAAAATGCCTATAACTTCAATTTACTTTGGTGTCGCCTTAACTTTAATTTTACTTTGATGTCAAATAAAATTAGCTGCAGTATCTCCATTTGTTTTTAAGCCAAGAGGATTGTGGATCCATCTCTTACATTTATATAAATACTCATTTTAATTTATCTGATTCTGGTGTGGATATATAGGGATTTTCCAACTGTGCTTGGGTTTTTACTGCCCCCCCCCCCCCCTTATCTTCACAAAGCCATCTCTTACCAGATTTGAGGACATGAAAAACCAGCTAAGATAGCTTATGTTTAGAAAGCGCAAAGTTCGAAGAATCAACTTCATCATTACTTATAGCATATCCATTGAACTAAATACATATGCTGTAGTTCGTCCAACCATTCCTGGTCTGTTTTAGGTCTCTGTATGTCTTTTTTGCATTCCCTCAATGCGAGGCATCTCTTATGTCTTCTTTTTTCTACCAGGGGCTATCACTTGGCTCGATTCAGTCACTAACTTCCTATAAAGGTATGAATAATGAAAAGTAGTTTTGCTTGAACTTTTTGAGAAGTTTAGACATTGTAGTTATTTTCAAATGTCAACTTGAAGAGTTGTAGTAGTTACAGTATATACTAAAACCCAAGGTTCTGATACCAGTTTTTACTTTGATTATGCAGGCGGAGAGATCATTCTTCTGTTCAGATACTGGTGCTCTGCTTCAGGAGCCTCCAAAATTTTTTCAGACTTGCAAAAAAGTGAGGCTACTTTATTCTGTCTATCATTATATTTGAGGCCTTGAGAGTATAGCTTTGGTTATTCCTGTGCTATAATTCTATATTTATGATGGCATATTAGTCTGATCTGATGGCATAATTTGTTGAACTGAATATAACTATCAGGGTTAAGTAGAAGGAAATCTTCTTCAAACTTCCACCTGCTGCATTTCTCCAATTGAATATCTAATCTCAATTCTTTTTATTCATTACTTCAAGGAGTATTTCTAGAAAACTGATTAGATTTTCTTGTCTTGATGTATTGAGGAAAACAACTACAAATTTTTATTGTGCTTTTCCGATTTTTCCATTTTTTCAGATGGCAATGCTCTCGTAAAATTTTTTTTATCACATGTTAGAAGCTTTTATTCTCTTGTATTAGGGCATTACTTTAGTTAGCTTCTTGGATTCAGTTGTTGCAGATATGCCCTTATTAGTATAGCGCATTTAGTTTTGTTTTCAGTAACTTTGTTTTTGGTTTGCCAGTGAGAATATAATGCTCACAGCCGATGAACTTTCCGAAATCAAGGTGTCTAGGGGTCATCTTCGTCGACTAGGTTTCAAGCCTTTAAGCTGCTTAGAGGATTACCCTCAACTTGATACCATCTACCTTTGTTGTTCCTAGTGATGAGGTTACTTTAAACTTATGCTCGTCTTGATTATATACTATCTTGTGCTATGCGATTATGAATGTGAGTGATATATTCTCGGTTGAATTGTGTTCAATCAAGGAACTTCGCAAGGTTGCTTGTACATAGAGCCTGGCTAATCTTCTTAAAATGCTTAAAGCCAATTATTCTTTTTCTTCTGATTTCACACCAGTTTCTTGTTTCACTTTATATGATTTGCAACATTCGTACTGATTTTCCTTTATTTTCATGGATTTGGTGCAGGAAGTGGTTGGAAGTACTTGTGTTTTCATTGCTCTCCGTAGATCCATGTTGCGGCTGAAGCGGTGTGCATGTTGGACTTAAGAAATTCTGTGAACAGATATTATGCTTTGCTTCAATTGTTTGTTTTTAAGGGAAGTAAGACTAAGATGAATAAATTTCTTCCCTAGAATCACACGGGAAACTAAAATTAAGATGCACCCGTTTCTTCCTAGAACTTCAGTTACTACTAACAAATAGATGAAGAGTTAATCAAAATGACCTGTGTTGCACTTGTTCGATACACAGTTACCTCTCTTCTGGTTTGCCAAACAACATATACTTATCATGAGCTCTAACACACAAGGATGCATGCAGAAATGTGTCTTAAGACAAAAAATGACCTTCAGTTCCTTTTATTTAGTTATTCTTCATAGAAAAGTATATAGATATATTTATGCGGGCCTGAAATGATTTTATTTCGTTAGTGTGGTTAATGATCCTGGAATCGGGAAATAAACATTAGGGGAATAAAGATCCAAAAGTAATAAGAGAAAGGTGATTCACAGGTTTGAGTAGGGGTTGTTAGATGTTGGTTTCCTGCAATGATCTTGCCGTTGTGGTTTTTAATTTATATATATCATCATTTTGACTTGCAGATTTGTGTGTATGGAGAAAACTTTGAACAGGAGATTGATGCAGCAGGCAGTGTAAAAACAAGATAAATTTTAAATTGGTGTCTTAATTGCTTACTTTTATCTGCTTGTTCCTGAAAGTAACATATTGTTAATAAATTGTAGAAAACTTAGTCCCTCCTTGGTGCAACTGTTGTTTTTTTTTCCCCCTGTTGTCTGTATCCATTAGGAATGTTAGATATAATAATTGTTTCTATCTTTGGCAGTTGAAGTTGACAGTGTCTGAACTTAAATACTACCTGACTGTACAGCAGAATCTTAACTCACATGGGTAAATGGGAAGCCTTGGCTCGTGCTCGTGATCTCTCCCGTCTCGTTTGCTGCGTGTTTCATTCTTACCGACTGTACAGAAATCTCTGCAGCCATGGAAACTATAAATTGTTATTGGAACAAAAAATATCAAGTATGAAATAGATCCACTTGTTTTGCAAAATTTAGAGTTAAATCAGGTTCTTGTGAGCCTTGTCTTCTCCTTTCCCTTTTTTTTTCTGTTTTTTGTCTGAAATGGAGCGCTATGAATGCAGCAATTTTATAGGAGTTAATATCTATAATTTGACTCGAAGTTAGAGGAGTCCAAACTTACATCACAGTCAAGATATTTTGTGCATACTTAGGATAATAGACAATAGCTGCAGTATCTCTTGAAAAAACACTGTGAAAGCCAAAAATCTGGTTCATAAGTTTGTGAAATTAGTTTTATGCATTTATGAAATGCCATAATCGTATGACTTGACATCATAACATAATCAATTAAACTTGACAATATATATAAATATATAGCAAATTCAAGTATGCATGTAGCTGAAAGTTACAGAGGAATAAATTAAGCATAAACTCCCAAGCTGCAGTTAAGCAATAATCTATGAAAGCAGTTTGATTTTGAAATATCTTAAGCATAACTTAACCATGCGAGGGTGTTCCTATGTGGAAAAGCAGAAAAATAACTGCAAGGTATCTCCATGGTGGAGACGATTTCATGTGAAAGAATATTGTAGAAAACTATCATGTCTGACCAACCCACAAGAAAGGCGCAAACCTCAGGGTACTTAACCCAACCACGAGGGAACAGTATATATTCATCATAATCGTTGGGACGCCACCGTTTACACCGTTCAACCTGTTCATCTTCAAACTTGATGTAACTTTGCTTTCTCCATTCTCCAGTTTCTGGTTTCATCTCCCAAATTTCCCAGCACTGTCTTCCGAGGCCAAACAAGAAGGTCAGATACCTTCCCGTTGACAGATAACTCGAGTCATAAGTCACATAACAACCTTGAGGAAGAGGGAAATCAGTCTGTGCAATGATTTCAGTCTCCACATTCATCGTCAACACTCGTTGTGAAGGCCCATCCACCAAAACCCAGTGCACAAAACCTTCAGTAATCAACGGAGGTTGAGTGAGTAATCTCCTAAAGGTCTTGGGCAAGTGCTGGAGTTGAACATGTCTCCAAGAGTCATCCACTCCAACAGTGAGTATAGCAAGATGAACATGTAATGATGTTGATAATCTTCGACCATTATTTTCATAAATCATGTAAGATTGACCATGTGGTTGAACTACTTTATACACCATGGAAGCCGCAGCATATGCAATGCCACACGAGCTTTGATACACTCTTTCACTATCAAATGGATTACAAGTACGAGTTCCGAATCTCTTCTGATACACAAAGCCAGGGGCCTCTGGAAACATTCTTTCACATTCAAATAGAAGACTACTACCGAATACGTGTTTTGTTGCAGGGTTTAAAATAAAGAGACTCTGCTTCATGTTGCGTACGAATAACCCCAGAACCAAACCATTAGAACCACACCAAGTTTGGGATCCGCTGCTGCGTTTGCGACTCAGTTGAGACATCTCAAATCGGCCTTGCTTTGTCACACTCGCATAAATTAGAGTATTATCAGAATACCCAAAGGAGAAAAAAAGTCCATAATTAGTTGAAGAGTTATGCTCAAAGTGTGCATTGACGAAAGCATGTGAATGGATCATGTGGTACCACCTGTGGCACACGAGCTTTGCTCTGTTGCAAAGATCATCAGTTGAAACACGCACAAGGATCTCCGACAACATCTCGTCGGGGAGGGACTCTATGTTTGTCGACCTCACCTTCTTACACCCACGAAAATAAAAAGGCCGACTCCTAGAGTTCAAATTTAAGTGTTTGCCTCGAACCATCTGCATATTATAAATCTCAATATGTTCAATCTAATTCAAATTAATCACGGATATGTACAAATCGAATGGAAAGTCTTGTTTTTGAATATGCATGTTGATGGATTTTGAATCATTTTCCAGGAATTTCAATACAGAATAAATATATATTAAGGAGGGTAGGCTAGGGTTCTCAGTTCTCACCGATGCATCGCCTTCTTCTTTACTCAGCATATTTGAATGGGGATCCGAAACAATATTGCCATCACTGCAGCGGCGGAGCGGCGGCGGCGGGCGGAAGCCCCGAAGATTGTCCATTACAACTTTTTTATTTTCTTTTTTCCGTCGTCAGGGTGGGGTGAATGAATTAGCAGGCACCAGTGCACCACTCACTAGGGCTGATAATAATTAATAAATAATAATGGAGCAGTTTCCCGCTCAAACCAAACAAAACTATTTCAAAAATATTAACCACTATTGATATATACTAGTATTAGAACTTCTCTAATGTTGGACTAAAACACTAATTTGGTACAGAAATTCACTCCAATGTTGGCCTAAATCCTAACCCAAATTGGTGTGGCATCAAATTGGTGTTGATGGATCCCACATTATTTAATGAATTATTTTATTATTTAAAATCATTATTAAATAGATTGTCTAATAAATTTAATTTAGTTCATAAATTATATATTCACTTAATTTAAATTATAAATCATCTAATAAATAAATAATTACAATAAAAGCATAATTAATTAAACAGAATGGATAGAATGAAGTCGCAAATATTATAAATTACTACAAATTAACTTAAAAACACACTATAAATAACTAAAATTACTTGAAAAAACACATTGATTACAAATCATTTCTAGATCCTCTAAGATAATTATAATGACCAAAATCGTTTGAAGAATCCTCAAACTCATGTCCTTCGCCTCCGAATTGATTGAATTGTGAAAATTCTCCTTGATGAGGAGACGATTGAGATTAACGAGCTTGGTTTCTTTTTTATATAATTCTAATTTGTTCACCATGAAATGTATTCACGTGTAGTGGGATCAGAGATAGAATCCAAAACACATTATATGTTTTAATTTTTTAATAGTATTTTTTAAAAAAAGGTATTTTAGAACCAAAATTCTGCAATTAATTTCGTCTAGATCCAGGCTCCGTCGATCTACAAAACAAAAACAAAATCGTGAAGCCGAAGAACCGTCGGGGGGTTGACGATCGAACGGATTCCGACACTCAAGTCAGAACCCGATTAATAAAGAAAACGGACGAATTGAAGAAATCAATTAAATTAAGAAAAAGTTATTGAGTTGAAGAGGGTAATGCAATCTAGTTCTAGTATGCTTATGTCGTTTTTCGTATATCCTCTGCCCAGCTTTATTTAACGATATATATAGAGAGCTTTCAGCTTCTTTTCCGATATTTTGGGATAACATTTATCCCTTTTAGGGTTTTTGAAAGAGTCTTCCTCTTATTTGTAACGGGCTTTGATCTGGCCATCCAGTTTGAATTCTGTCTAACCTTGACTTCTGCCCTCGACCCCTTGACTTCGGTTATAGAGCCTTCGACCTCTCGACCTCAGACGAATATGGGCATGGGTTCTGGGCCTTGATAAATATGGTGTCGACCTTAAAGTATGGACCTCGAAAGGTGGACTTCGAGGTATGGACCTTGAGAGGTGGACTCCGAGGTGTGGACCTCGAGACATTAATCACGAGATGTCGATCTTATTCGGTTCTTTAAACCTTCAAATGGTCGTGGGCCTAATTTTTTGGCCTATGCAGAAATATGACCTGTACAAGTATATAATTAAAAGTTATTAGTTTTGGATAATTATCATTTTTAGAAAAATATTAAATTATTAAGCATATTCATATTTCAATTATAAAACAAAATAGAATCTTTAAGAGAATATTCTTATTTGGTGTAAAATTTGGTGCAGAGCATTGAAGTTGCAAAAAAAATTTGGTGCTGAAATTGCACTTATTTGGTGCAGAATTTACACCAAATAAGTGCTTAGTATTGAAGATGCTCTTACATCATGTGCGATGCATGGCGAGAGATTTATAAATGATTTATAATAAATAGTTTGTACAAATAAAATAATTAAATTGCAGTTAAATAATTAATAGAAACAATTATAACATGTATAAATAATATAATATTAAATTAAGGTTTATTCACTATTTTATTGACAGACAATCTGTAACATCCCAAATCCAATAATAGAGGCCCAATGATTTTTCTAGAGCTCAAATGCTTAAGTTATATCCATTTTTAATAAAAGGTCCAAATGATGAGCTTTCTAGCCTAATTATGATTTTAATTATTTACGGCTCAATTATTATCCAATCGAGATGAACGAATATGTTAGACGATAGTGCTCGTCGATACAAATCCATAGAACTTGGTTTCACTAATATAGGAATTCAATTGGGCAAGATATGTTTTTTTTCTCTAATTTAAATTCTAATTAGGGTTTATTTAAGAGGAAGTATAAATACCCTCAATACCACTTTGAGCCTCATTTTTACTATTTCACATTTTCCTCAAAGGGGAACAACCCATCCCTCTCTCTCTTGACCCCTCCCCTCGCCACCACCTCCGCCGCCGGCCACCATCGCCGCCTCCTCCACCGCCGAAAAAATTTTCGACAGAATTTTTGACATACAATTACACTTTTTGGTTCCCCTCATTTTCTTCTTTCCATTTTTTTGATTATTTTTGAAAGATTTTGAGGTTTAGGCATCCGATTTTCAGATCTAAAAAGTGGGCTAAACCCTAGTATTTTAAAACCTTATTTCTTTCGTTATTTTTCAATTTCTGTTTTAATTTTTATGTTCATGATAGCGTTTTACGGGCTGTTTTGGTTGCTCATTTTAAATGATGACTTGATCTAATGTTATTGTTGTTGTTGTTGTTGTTGTTGTTATTATTATTATTATTATTATTATTATTATTATTTGTTGTGTGTTTGTAAAAACAGTAGAAGTAGAATGGTTAAAATGAAAGGTGAAAATTATGGATTTTTAGTTGGCAATCTTGAACAAAAAAAAGAGCTATGAAAATTAATATATATATATATATATATGAGGTGGACTTGCGTGCAACATCGGTTATTTCCGCCTATTTCAGGCGGCACGTGTGGGCGTGCCACGTGGCACATGGTACTTTTTATTGTAGTTGGAATGATGATAGTATTAACCCCAGGTTGATACTTTTCTTTATCGTACTTGATACTTTTCTGCTTACCACATGGTACTTTTTATTTTACCGAACTCGTGTTTTGCTTTCCTTTGCAAATTCTTGAAATGATGATTGTTTTAGATTAATCTCAACACATACAATATAAAAACTGAAAAAAAAATCAGAATTTGAACTAAATAAACTTATATAAAATAACTAGCAGACCCCTTACTTTTTAATGATACAGATGGTACTTTTCGAATGTTTTGTGATACTTTTTAATAGGAAGGTTGATACTCACTTTGGACGGGTTTTTTTTTATGGGTTGACCCAGTCAAAGCGGGTTGACCCGCGTTGACTGGGTCAAAAGCGGGTTTGACTGACCCGTCTCATGTAGTGTTATTTGCATCATGATGCATGCAAGTGTTTGCTTATATATATATATATGTATGTATATGTATATGTGTGTATATATATATACATATTTCTAAATTGATGCATTTATGTATATGTTTGTACGTGTGTGTGTTGTGGGTGTAGATGTGTGCGTATGTGTGTGCGCGTGAGTTTTAATTTCTGTTTTCTTTTTTATTTATTTTATATTTTATGTCGTAAAAAGAAACTAATCTAAATACGATCAGGTCCTGATTGGGATATCATCAGGTTACAATCATGAATCCTTTATCGGGATTTGAACTGTGTATTAGCATTTGTATTTTGTGTCTATAAATATGAAAAAAAGATGTAAGCTTCTAAAAAGGAAAGAAAGAAGAAATGACATCAATTGGGATTAGATTGAGATTCGATCAATTTTAAATCGGGATTTTCGGCCTACGACTAGGATTTTGGTTGGGATTAGACGAAAATTATAAATATGCTAGTCATTTAGACATACAAAAAGAAATTATTGCAATACATTTAACGAGGAAAAATATTACAAATTTATGTACTAATCTCTCTGTTGTGTTGTTGTTGACTTGTTGACGCCATTAGAAAATACTTTATAGTAGACTTTTGAGAGATTCAACGATGGTTCACAATATTTAGGGTTTAGAGAGATTCACAATCTCGGACACCCCGTTGGGATGTAATGAATCACAAAATTTCAAATTTCTTTAATAGGGATAGATTTATGTGAGTGGTTGTTGGGAATTTACTTTTGTGATTAATTGCACTTACCATGCGAATAAGTCGAAATACGAATATCTAAATAAGGACACGGTGGAAATATGAAATGTTTCAAAGAATGGACCCACTTTTGATTCTAAATGATTCTTAGAGGGACCCACGTCTGGTTCAAAACAAAGAAGTAATTGTACTTTTAGTTTGAATTAAGTCCCAATAGAGACGTTGAAATTACAAAAAGCTTCTTAGAAGGGACCTACATTTGTTCCATGAGTTAGAAATAGACTGAGATCGGGATTTGATTGAGATTCTGATCGGGATAGAATCGGAATTCTGATCGGGATTCACTTTTGTGTATTATTTTTCTATACAAATGCCTTTATTGTGTATCTTGTTGACCTTACTTCAATTATTTCTTTATCTTGTATATTTTAGGAATTGCTATCAAAATGAATGATCCAACTTTATCTAGAGGGATTTCATTTGAATGTATGAATGGAATTCAGTTTGTTTGTTTGTTTTAAATCAAAGGAAAAAAGCTCACGCATATATATTTTTTTAATTTCAACTCACAATTATCATTTTGACGCACAATGTCACTCCAGTTAATATCATAGGCGAATGGTAAGGTCATGATCTCCATTTGTAGTAGTTTGAAATTAGTAATACTTTTACTAATTGTTGTTGCTATCTTTATAGTACTTGTCAATGAACGACATTGTGTTTCTTGAAATGAAGTTGAAGAAGATTAAAATTCAGACTCGGAACAATTTCCAAGAATATGAAGTTGATTACGAATACCGTCAGATTCATATGTAGAAAAATGAGATGAAAATCATGTTTCAACTTACTAAATGGTGGAGTAATATTGTTGAGTTTATTCAAATTAAGCGCGGCGATGTTCTCACATTCTAAGAATACGGTGGTATTACATGTAGTGGAGGTGTCTTTATTGTTCATGTCACTGATATGGTTAATCTTGATGATTAAAAATCAAAGCCTTGTTCAGTAAGACTATATCTACTCAGTTAATTTTTGATGTTAAGCTTTGGATTGAACAATGTATTACGTCATCTTTTACGATCCTGACTTCTCATTTTGATATAATTATTTGATGATCTTTCGTAATATAATTTTCAATACATTCTGGTCATTTGTTATGATTGGGATTTCAGTTAGGATTCAGATCGGGTTTCACAATACGTGATCATGATTTCAGTCAGGATTCACGATAAGTGATCATCCTCAAATTCGGGAGTCTTGATCACTATGATCATATGACATTAAGAATCCCAATAGTAATCTTGATCAAAATTCAAATGGGGTAATCCCGATCCCATCAGGATTATCCCATTTGAATTTTGATCAGGATTACTTTCGTCATATGATCATAGTGATCGAGACTCTCGAATTTGAGGATGATCATCGGGATTCCGATCATCATAAGATCGAGATTAAAATTAAAACAGAATTACAAACATTAAAAGTCAACAAATATGATTCCAATCGCAATCTCCATAGAAATCTCGATTGGAATCCTCATTGTATTTCCTTTGTTATGCATACGTGGGAGTTGGTGGGGATATTACTTTTGATATTAAATGCTTGTAACTCCCTTCAAAATGACATAACGTCTGCAAAAACCTTCCAATATTTTTACAAAAAGCTTCCAGGTATGGGGCTTGTGTCCTTTTGCATTGAAAAATGAAAAAGCAAAGTTATTTAAATAAAAATTGGTATTTATCGAATGTTTTTCTTATATTGGGTAAAATAATTTTTTTACTTTAGAGAAGTAGGTATTTTAATTTTCAACTCTATGTAAAATGCAAATTTGGTGTGAGAATACTTAATTTTAATACAAGCGTAATTATATAAAATATTATTGTTGTATAATGTATGACATTGACAAGTATATATAATTGGACAACTAAGTCTTCGAGATGCGAAAATGGGACTTTTTTGGAGATCCACCACTCGCCTTTCCACGGGTGAAAGAATAAATTAATTATAAAAAATTCGACTTAATTTTAGGAATATGTTTTTTGGAAGTTAAACTTTTCACATAAGAACATTTTTATCAGTGATTTGGATTGTTATTAAATTAGTTTGATCGAATGTCATTATTTTATTTTATTTTGAGAGAAAAATGTCATTATTAATTTATCAGAAAATTCTACTAAAAATATCTACTCCCTCCATCCCATTTTAATAGGCTGATTGGAGTTTTTTACGGGAATTAAGAAAAGTATTGGGAAAGATAATTATTCAAGAAACTTCATAATATGTCCCGGTGGGGATGGTCTAATGGTGGAGTAAGATTGCTTGGAGACCAAATGTCACGGGTTCGAATTTCTTCAATACCACAGATCGTGTGTGTGAGTAAAAAAAAACTTCATAATATGCTCTATTTATTTCTTTGATATTGAATTAATGTTTAATGTGAACATATTAAATAGGGATATATATTAGTAAATTAGCTAAATATATATAGAAACATGTCTATATATCGGGACATACCAAAAAGAAAAACAAGTCTATCAAAGTGGTACATGTTTATCTTGGAAGACTTAGTTTATCAAATCATAATAATCTCATTAAAAGACAAACCTAACAATTAGAATGCTCGTTTAGATAACTACAAATTTAACTGATGACATATTAGATGCATGGAATAAATAAGGATTTTTCTAATGGTAATTTATATCATGCATCACGGTGCAGTGCAATGCAATGCATATTGGATCTATTGTAACACTCAAATATCATAGTAACTACTTATTGTGATACTTCATTGCATATTGTAACATTTAATGAAATGCATCATGGTGTTAGATAGAAATTACTTTTTTCTAATTCACACTTACCCAAGAAATTCAAAATTGTGTCACATTGCAAAGCACCCGAATTCTGAATTTTGAGTTTCTCTCTCTTCAACATATGAAGATGAATGATACGCCCCTCAACATCTCAATTTCTCAAGAAAGATGTGATTGGAGGCCAATTTACTCTATTCGGCCGTGTTTCGCTCGTCTTCTGCTCTCGATAATTAATTTTTTTAAATAAATATTTATCTTAAAATAGAATTAATGAATCTTCAAATTAGAGTGAATTAATTTAATTTTTTTATCCAACTCCAAATACAGTACACTTGTCTGACGTTAACACGTGGCCTCGTACACTACGCTCGATAAATAATTTTTTTGAAATAAATATACACCCTAAAATGGAATTAGTTAACCCTAAAATTAAAGTGAATCAATTTATTTATTTTTATCCAGCATCTCGCACAGTGCACTCATCTGATGCTAACGCATGGGCTCGTGCACTACGCTTGATAGTTATTTCTTTTTTTTGAAATAAATGTACAACCTAAAATGAAATTGGTGAACCCTACACTTAAAATGAATCGATTTAATTTTTTTAATCAACACGTAAACTCATGCACTGTGCTCTATACAAAATAAAAGGGTTAAAAAAAAATTGAAAAAAAATAGAAAAAGGTTGGATGGTCAGGCACATGAGGCTCACACGGCTGGACGGGTTTGGGTATATTTGACTCATCTAACAGACGGACTAACACAAAATTTTGATGAAAAAAGATACATAGAAAGAGAAGAGAATCAAAATGTAGAGATAAACATATGCTAACAATCAAACGCTATCTTAGTTTGAGTTCTTCAGCATAAAGATGAAGTGTTGACATAATATAAAGTTATAGTAATTGAAAATGTCTTTACTTTTTGCGGGTCTAATGTTTTACCATATGTATCCTCAACTAGTTAAGGTAATTATGTGGACATTGATGGTAACTTCTAAACTAATTTCAAGGTGGCAATGGCATGGAGAATCAACTGAGAGAGGATGACGAAGGTGACGTTGTTCTTAATTTATTCTTTGAGGTAGAGGGAGTTTATAGGAGGTCATATGCATAAGAGAGGGGTGCTTAATAGAGGGAGGAGTGAGAAAGTTGACAATGGCGACGATTAGAGAATGAAGATGCAAAGACAGTGAGAAGGACGGTGAATCTGGGATGGAGATTAAGTGCTATAATATGTTTTATCTTTTGGATGCATTGTTTTCTAACTCCTCGTAGCTTTTGAAGAGTAAAATGAGAGTTGTATTTAGAATTACTCTTTAATTATCTACTTGATGCTAATCAGCAAGTTATCTTGATTCAAGCATTCAATCTACTGGTCCATCACTACCCTCACCACTGTTGGCTATGGTAACAATTATTTTTCCTTTGTATTGTAATTTTTTATCATTAATCATCAACATTAATATAAACAAAAACTTTATTAAAATTATCTAGCTCGAGATCAGTCGTTGTACATGCAATCTGACCACTTACATACTAACATAGAAATTTCGATGCTTTTGCTTACTCCGATCCGATTCATTCGATAAAAATCAACAAAGTATGATAATAATAATAAATCTATATTTGTTAATAATTAATAAAAAAGTTAAAAAAATATTGGAAAGGAAAATTGCCTTGTAGAAACAATAACGCGACTCTCTCTCTCTCTCTCTCTAGTGACCGTACTTCTGGAACTCCCACTCGCTGTTATCTGTAAAATAAAATTTTGACGACAACCGTAAGATACGATATGAGCATGGCAAAAATAAATAAGTAAATAAATAATGATATTTAGAAGAAGAAGAAGAAGAATTAATTACCCAGAGGGCAAACTTGGCGAGTCTGGAGCCACCTGCTAATGCAATGGAAGTGGAAGGCATGGTTGCAAATCCCTATATATATGTGCACAAGATTATAGATTAATTTATCAAAGAGATATGAATTGAAATAAACTAAATAATTATTATTATCAGATTCGGGAACTGTTAATAATCGAATAAAACTTGCTCAAATTCTTATTTTTTTTCTTATATAGATTTTCTTTCTCGATCACTATGAATTTAGATAGTCTCTAACTTCCAGTTCATCGATCAACTATTAAAATTATACTTATTAATACAGCAAAAAAAAAGAGTATGCAAAATAGTAATTAGAAGGTGGATTATAATTTATAACATACCCCAAGCAACGGTGCATTCCTCGCTCGTTGCGGTAGCTTGATTAGCCTGGCACTCGATGCCTAAAAATTAACCACTCAAACCAATTAAACAAAACCAAATTCATCAAATTAATTTAATTCGAAACAAAAAAAAAAACAGAGAGAGAGAGACTTACAGAGAACCATGATATGGTTCCTGCAAATAGCGCAAGTGTCGACCACCATATCTGCAACAGTAAGAATAGAATTAGGACTTAGCCATCCCAATTAGTATCACACAAATATAATTATTATATAAGAATACTGAATACCCCAAGCCCAGAGGGAGACGGCGTTCCACTTTTTAACATCAAATTTATTTGAATTATTACTCTTGCAGCAGCAGCCTGGTGTCGTTTTCGAAGGCTCAACCGTATCCATCTCTTCTCCTCTACACTCAATTAGTTAATTTTGATTTTGTGTATGCCGCTCACATACGCCTCATATACATATATATAGGGCACAATTCTGAGGAGGTGTTTTTTTTCTTTAAATATTACCCTTTTCCGCCCTTACCTAATTGGAGTAGAATTTTATATATATAATAAGTAGAAGTGTATATGATTACCAATGGGGCTAGTTCAAACGGGCCTCTAGATTTTCAACCCAACTCACATATTTACCAAATTTATTCTACGTCATTTTTTAACTTTGCAAATTGAACACTACTTTTGATTGTTATGCAAACTAAACATGGGGTAATTCTAAACATAGTCCTCGTATTACTCTTTAAAGCCCCCATAATTATTTATAATAAAATAAATTATTTAAAATATCTATTTTAACCCTCATATATAAAACCTCTCTTTTCATCATAGCCTCACGGGTTTTTACAGAAATTTTCTTTTGCTTTCAAAGTTCCTTATACAGCCCCCTCCCTCTAAAAATATTGATAGCATGTGCATGTCTTCCCTCCCGTTGCTCCTTATTTAATCCCTTCTATTCATTTAGTTCAAATCCTCTTCCAAAAATTAGAAAATCTATTTTTTATTTGCAATTCCATAAATTATAGTGATGACAACTAACACGCTACAATGATGATAATGGAGAGGGAGAGTGAAGTTGTCGAGAAAAGATAAATTTGAGTTGCAAATTGTGGGAGATGATTGAGGATATTTTCAAATTTTTTCGATCATATTCAAAAGATAAATGCAAGTTGTAATTATAATTTATAAAATTGTAAATAAAAAATAAATTTTAATGAATAGAAGGGAATAAAGAGGAATGAACAGCAAACAGGACATGCTATCAATATCTTGGGAGAGAGAGGGGGGAGAGGGGTTGAAATTTCCTGTTACACTATTTCGTGTTTCACTCCGTGTTTCATCATTAAATTTATGATTTTACTAATATTTATTTTAAAATAAAAATTAATTATAACATAAATAACCATAATCAACATTTATCAACAAAAAAATTGAATTAAAAAAAATTTTAAACATAATTTTGAAAAAATCAACCATAATAATGAATTATTAATTGAAAATCAAAAATTAAATATTAAAAAATAATTATAAACCCTAATTGGGTGGGATGAACCCTAAAAATAATCACAAAATTAAACTAAATCACATAAAAATAAAATTGAAGAAAAAAAAGTACAAGAAAAACTCGTAATTTGAAAATGTAACACTGGATGTAACACAAAGAGTGTAACAGGAAATTTCATGTGGGGGGAGAGGGGGCTGTGTAGTGTGAGCAAAAGAAAGTTTTTGGAAAAAAAAACCGTAAAAGGCTGTGAAAAAAAGAAAGAAAAGAGAAGAAGAGAAGTCTGCATAATGAGGGTCAAAATAGAGATTTCATATACTTTATTTTATTATAAATAATTATGGAGGCTTTGATGATCAGTAATTTGGGGGATTATATTTAGAATTACCCTTTAATAACATGCTCTTTTTTCGCATGTTGAATTATGACGTACACAACAATAATATTGTTTACAAGCATGTATATCATGTCAAAATACGGGCCTGCATGGAGAAAAAAATAGCTGACCACGTCAAAATCTAATCGATGGAAGAATAATAATTAATTGGCCATGTTTTAATTTTCACAAAAAAAATAAAATAAAGAAACTACTATTAATTTTTGTGAAATTTAAAAGTCATGCCGAATTTATAATTTAATATAAATAAAGGTTATGGTTTTGGTTGAAATATAAAATATGACACGAATATGCAATAATAGAACATCTCATCTTAACAATAAAGTACAAATAAAGTTGAGATTTATAAAAGATGGTTTGTTGATGCGCTCTTATATAATCTTAACCTTTGTGATAGTTGGTTCAAAAGATATATATGCGTGTGTGAGAGTAGCGGTTTTGGATCAGTTAAAGCACCAGTTGTAAACCTTATGGATCGAACTACTCAAAACGCATCATTAGTACTCTCTTCGTCCCGATTATATGGTTCTCATTACTATTTTACGGTGTCCCAATTATATAGTCTCATTACTATAACTCTATAAGTAGCATTAATTTTCATGGTATTGTACAAATGTACCCTTATTAATTAGTGAAAATTAAAAACCTAACAACTTAAATTTTGAAAGTCATAAATATTAAATAAGGGTATTATTGAAAATTTAGCTTTAATATCTTGTTTTCATAAATATTTTTAATCTGTGTGAGATGAAATGAGACTATATAATTAGGACGGATGAAATAATAAGCAACTAGAAAAAGAACTACCTAATTCCGAAGTTAATATGTCTATGTGATCAATTATATTATATGTTACATTAATTAAGGGATTGATTAATAGTTCCCAAAAAGCAATGCACTGTGTCAAATTGACTCGCCTACAACACCATTAAGTGCTTATCCATGATTTGTTGTAAAACTAGGGTTTGATTTGATTTTCAAAATGATTTAATGTTTGAAGATGGTTAAATTTTAGGGTGAAAGTCCAAATTTGTTATACAACTATTTTCAATAACGATATGCTCCCTAAACAAAATTGGGTCTCAAATTGATATCAATCGACTCACTTTGCTTTCTCCATTAATCCGTTTCGTAATGGTCGTTAGTGTCCATCTAAGAATTGACTAACACACGGTGTCACTATTATTTATGCATGATTTAGGGCTAACACTTTTGAAAATTCCAAAAAGTCCGACTTCCACACTTCCACTTAATTTGTTTAGTTCTTATTAAACATTAATCTTAATTTGTGCAAGAAAAAACTAATCTGAAATTATTTCTCATGAGGACAAAACTTGGAATGCTACCATGTTCCCAAATAAACATAACATAAAAACAAACAAATAATTTATTTTTTTTAAAAGCCCAAAAATATGGTACAATAGCATATATAATCTTCGCGAATAGTTTTGTGTGAGACAGTCTTATAGATGAAAATTCGTAAGACGGTTCAAGACCACTCAAGCACAATAAAACACCAACAAAATTATGAACATGCTACTTGCCATTAAATATGAATTTGAATTCGAATCTGAATCTTCACCCATCTTACAGATTTTAACTCATGAGATAGTCTCGCGTAAGTTTTTGTCTAGTCTTCCAGAAGAAGATAAGTCCTAATATCAAATTGCAACAAGAAACTCCATGAACTGAAAGAATTACTGACATGTACAGAATGGTGAAAACAAGCACAACTAGAAAAAATCCAACTGCAGAGAACATTGGTTGCAAGTCATTTAACTGTACAAGAGGAGGCTCTAATTCATACAAGTTTTTTATTTTTTGCCTTCATAGAAACGTATGATCCGAAAAATGCAGAAACATTCGCGCATTCTGTTTGTCTAGTATTCTATGTATTGTATAGCTGGTGGCATTGTTACTGTCTTCTGATCACCTGCAAGTTTTGGAATATCGAACATGAGAAACTGACCAGTTATCGTGTCATGGTGCAATGTTGCTGCAAATCTAACAAGTGTTGGATTTACAGTGACTAGAGTTGGTTTTTTGTTCAATTATTTGAGGAAAGAGATCTTAAGAATGGGGGATTGTTACCTTGAACTTCACGAATCTCAACTTCTCGCCACTCTTGAACAAGAGCACAACAGCAGCACATCAGGTGTGACAGAAAATCATCAAATAAGCCTCCCTGCAAATATATAAATGCATCAAGTCTTGTGAGTAATTAGTCAATAGGCTATTAAGTTGAGGCAAAGAATGGTTTTATTTGTATAGCATGTCAGCCCAAACACTTTATTATATCATGTTTCGAACTTTTATTGGGTAAGTGTTGAATTATTACAATGGAGTCAAGATAAATCGAGACACTAGGACAAGGAGTAGTTACCTTGATGTTGAGTATTTTCCGGAGTTTCCTTCTGATGCAACAAGTGTAACAGCAGCAGGAGAGTACCAAAGAGTAAGCCATCAAGTCGTTACATGTCTCTGCAGCAGCTGCAGATCAAAAGCATTATTTGTAGACTAAGGAATTTCCGATTTTACAAGATCATCTACGAAAGGGAGAAGCTGAAACCAACAAATCAAATAAGCAACTGAAATTATTATTAGTGAGTTGAAGATGGGAAAAATGATCAGCTCAGTAACATTATTTTTTGGAGCACCATCTCCATTTGATATTTCCATTTAACAAAATTAGAGAAAGACTTCCAACAAATTATTGGCAGGAACACAACTGTCAACTGTAATCAACCTTAATAACTGTCATTATTATTCATGAGTTCTATGATACATATTTTCTCGATCTTTCTAAGAAGCTATCATTGTTGCTTGTGATAGTGGTGCATGCATCCTCAGATGTTCTTCAACAAACGAGATGCTTGCTCCAGAGCAAAACCACGCAGATTAGGAAATATAATTCAATTATTGCAGATTGATACAAGCAACTTACATATGTGTCTATTGGCTGTCACTGAAGCAATTCTCGATAGTGTGCCACAAGGAAAAAACAAGGTTTTTATGCCTGCAGATTTTATAAGCTAACTTAGAATACAAAAGAGAACAAACATGAATACTATGGGGTAAAAGTACATAGCTCTCTGGAGCAGAATTAATTTTTTTAGCAGAGAAAAAGACCATTATTTTTTAGCAAAACAAATAACAGATGAAAGAGCAACATGTCGTAAAGGTACTCTCGACTGCTCTCCACATGCCCCCCTCCCACTCTACACAACAAGTCCCTGTGTTTGTAAAAGAACAAATTGAAACTCGGAAAATAAATATTGAAATATGCATTCCTCAAAATTTAACGCTTTCATTTATTCAACAAAAGAAGCCTTATATAACAGAATACACAAGGTTCTTTTAGCAAATTCTACTGTCACTCTCTAGATGTGGCCAAACAGTATCTTGCCTTGTCTCGCCATTGAGTCAGAAAAGACATCAAAGCAACTTTCCACCAGAGAATAACAGTGTTAACAATTGAGTTGATACTTCAAAATAGTTGTATAGCAATAATTTAAGTAATTAATTTATGTTTCTGATTTGGTTTTGGACTGACTTTGTCATACATATTTTTCACACTGTAATTCACCACATAAACAGCTAGTCATCGTAATTGTAACAAAACAGTAAGAAAGAAGAATACAAGTATTTTAGCCTCTATGATGTTTCCATCATACCATGGTGGATACATGCCGAAAGGTCAAATCACATAATGTCTTTGTGTTATTCTTCCTTCCTACTATTTTTTTTTATTTAACTTAACCAAGATACTAAATTACGGATTTAAAAATGACGATACACAACAAGCAAAAGCAAAACATATGAAACTACCGCATAAAAGAGCAAAACAAACAAGGAGCGTACAAAGCAGAGGTTCAGAACAGCAGCCGAGTAAATCTGAGTGCCATTTGTCCAGTGAACCTTTAGATGAGAGCAACTCATGTGTAGAGGACACTGAAGAAGTGTTCCTGTAAACAAGAACTGAAATATGTTTAAAAATTATTCCAGGAGGATATTGAACTTCAATGCAGATGTAATAAGTAATTACCTAATGAAATACATAGGCATAGCCCGCATAAATAATTCAAAGTTGATGCATTTACATCAAAATTAAAGTCATAAACTGGATAGAAAGAATGCCGGCTTTGGCTGCAAAATAGGGAGTATGCACAAATATCCTTACTCCTACTCGCATCTCATGTTGCAAAATTAATCACCGATACTTATTGTGAACAGCACAACAATAACTATGAAGAAACATAATTACAGACAGCAAAAGAGAATTCATTTTTGGCAAGACAGAGATAAGCAACCTTGAAGGTGCTGGCTTTCCACTGTTCTTAGAGTAACTTAGTTCCTTATCACTGTTGACATCTGTATAAACCTGCTCCACCTTCGATTCTTTTTCAAACAAACTTTTGTCCGGCAAAGAAGTTGCTGCAACAACTTCAGTAACTTCAAGCAGATGTTGGATTACTTCACACTGGCCAACATCCAAATTAGCTTGTGAATGTTGCAGTTCTAAATGAAGCTTCTGGTTTTCCTTTCGTATGGCCTCGTCAATGGGCACATTTGGGTAGGAACAAGAAAGGGTCTTCTTCAAAACAGCGGCATCATGCTGTGATTGTCCACGTTTGAGAATTACATCTTGCACCTTTCTATCCTCTTCATCGAGAGTATACTCATGTTGGTCCCTTTCAATCATTTCAACTCGTTCCTAGAAGTATAATAAATTGAACATGTACCATGTCAACCAGATAACATTTATGAAATCAAATAGAATCTAACCATCATCAGTCAGAGTAAAACATGTGTCCTAAGTATAAACTGCCCGATTACGATATATGCAGACGTCCTGGTTAAATAACGTAAATCAGAAACTTGTACTCATCTGTACAGAAATAATTTGCTCCAAGAATAATTATTCAGTCCATAGAGTTTTATAGTCAAGTCCAAATGCTATGCACTCCCCCAAATAAAAGTGTCTTTAAGTCATGCTAGGTAATTGAACTAGTGATGATATCCCCCTCTCCCTCCTAAAAAAAGCATATTATTGCATTTTAGTTTTAAATCGTAGTGGCTATTTTCTCTCCTTATGGATGATTGACTACCAATTAACTCTGAATTCCTTCATCTGTCTAAATGCATTTTCCCCGATGTCAAACTTTGACATGCCAGATACCTTAATGTCAAAATTTCCCAAAATTAGGTGCCTTAGAAACCATCCTAACAAACATTGTTGGGAAGGCATCTCTCTTAAAATTGACATCTCAACCAACAGGTGAATTTTCAGTAGCAGTAGCATTTCTGCAGCAGAAAGTTTGGTAAAGGGTCGGAACAGAACCAATGACAGTGAAACAAAACTGAAATATCACCGTCAAAGAATTCCACACGACGCCAGCAATACAGCACGAACCAAGACAAAGAACCAAACCATATTAGTAAATTTCAAATAAATCGCCAATTATATCAAACTTTATATGTATGGAGATTCAGCTAGCTACATCAGGCCTTTTACCGAGATAACTACAGAAAACACAAATGCGACATAACACACACACACAATAACCAATTAACCATAACAAAAGCACCATGGGGCACACACAGAAACAGTCATGACAACATTCTCATATTGCTGATCAAACATTCAATCTACAATCATAGCCAGGATAAAGAAAACTAATACCCGAACACGAGCATTATCAACAAGGGTAATGAGAGGTATGATTTTCAAATATCGATCAATCTCACTCTGAGCCTTCCTGAACTGGTAGACAATGTTCCACCCCATGGCCAGCAGATAAAAATAACTCCGATCCTGGCAACTGTTTACCAAAATGTAAGACCTCCTCAATGCATCTTCGAGCTGCTCCAATGGCTCTCGAGTTTCTGGATATCTTTTCATCTCCGAAATCTTAAGTGACTCCAACAAATTGCCTATCAGCTTAAGATGCCGCGCGAAACTCCTGCAGTTCTGCTTGTGCATTCTTGCCGTGTTTGCAGCCTTCACTATCATTCCAATTAGCTTCACGGCATCCAATCCAGCCAGTTGGGCTATATTTGCAATTTCCCCGAAATGCTCCCATTGGGACATTCTTACACTGCCTTAAAAATTCAATCTTTCAACCTCAAACTAATTCGAAAGAGCCCAAGAATCACGCACACATCCCAGATCAGCAGATCGCTGACGTTTTTTTTTTGGGGGGGGGGGGGGGGGGGGGTGTGAGGAGTATTTCAGCAATCTCGATTCTGCCTGCAACGAGACCAAAAAAAGAGGCGATTTAGACAACCATTTCCAAGAACCTAAACCCACATTTTCAAGAATTGAAATGCACCAACTCCCGAAAAGGGGAAAAGAAAGAAATAAGAAATCCCATTACCCATAATTAAACTGGCTTTATTTTCTGTGACAAAGAAAAAAGTTCAAAACGCAAGAGAATAAGGCTGCAAAAATAAAAGGATTGTTTGACTCCATCCCTTTTACTGAAATAACTAAATACACACAAATCCATAAACCCACCTTTAGAGAGTGAAGGAGTCCACCAAAATTCTGGTGGAGAGACAATTATGGACACTGCGTAAATAGGTCAGCAGCGAAGAATTCTTGTGAGAGAGAAAGCGGCAGCTTCATTACCATCGTGGATCAAGAATTCCATGTAGATGGTCCGGGAAAAAACAAGCAGCTTTAACGCTTTCTGATTCTGTGAAGACAAGAATCTGGCTCAGTGTCAGTCTCAGAGCAAAAGGACACAACAGAAGTAAAACTAAACAGAAATATGCACATTACACATGTTTGTGTAGTATAGTGCTGACTGCTGTGAGAGAGAGAGAGAGAGCTTTCTCTCTCATTCAAGGTCACGGCTGCGGTGTGGTTTGTCGGGACTTTCTCAGCCTAAGTTTGGTGTAATGACTCACTCCGTGAGTCCGTGACTACCCCAGAATATACCCCCGCCAGATTAGCAACTTCGTTTTTTTTTTCCGTTAATAATAATGCTGGATTGGCTACTTAATGTATCTTTTGTCAAAAAAGGAAAAATTTAAAGTAGTTAGGTATCTACATTAAATGAAGATAATCTATACATGTATTAAGGTAAAATCATGTTATAGATAACGATTCTGATATAAACTGTTGTATATCACATGATTTAATAATTATACTTTAGACAACAGTTTTTATATAATAGATAATAATTTTCAGTTAATAGGCAACAAATGTACTGAAATTTATTGTTGTAAATTCTCTTCTTCTTTTTTTTTTGCATTTTCTACTATCGTTTAGATTATAACCGTTATATTTTAATAAATTTTTTGCAATCATATTTATTGTTTTTTACTTGAAAATTTGAGATTTGTAACATTTTTTATTTTATTTTTTTATGTATAGGTGGAAGATTTATAGTACTCTACATTCATTGCCTAAAAAATAGTTCTCATTGTGTTGCACTATAATAATAATAATAATAATAATAATAATAATAATAATAATAATAATAATAATAATAATAATAATAATAATAATAATTTTATATTTTTCTATTTCAATTTCATCATTTAAAATAATTAAATAATTTTATTTTTTATACATATCATGTATTCAAATCAAATGTTCTTTAATCGTGAACAATTATACATTGCTATTTATAAAATCGTGTCGTTTGAAATATTTCAACTAGATCTTTCTAGTATGGATTTTCATTTAATTCCTAAAATTTAATTTTCTTTTTATTTGTCATGACTACACAAAATTGATCTTCTTATCTAATTAATTAACACATGTGCATATCATTTTATTAATTTTTAAAAATTGATCACAACATATAGAATTCAAAAATAATCACAATATTACAGATTTAAAAAAATATATAATTATTTATGCATCGCACGAGAAAAATACTAGTTGGACCTAATGGGAAAAGGTAGGTCTCTTTACAAATTTTTTATTGTTTTTATATTTTATTTTTGTGTTTTAAAGACTTTTAAATTTTGGGTTAATTATTACCTTTTCTCAGGAAAATTAATTAATATCTTTGTAAAACCAGAAAAAGATTATATTATTAAGATTTATAACGAAAGAAACCAACCACATTATGATCATTAACCAAGTAGGAAAATCATCGTCTCTTGAGAATGGCCTAGTGATGGAGTGATGTTATCAAGCAAGATCGCATGACAAGCAAGAGAAAATGCTATAAAATTTACACCATATTTTCTTCCATGTATTAACTTAATTTTAACATAAAAGATACATATACTGGTATGTGTGTGTGTGTGTGAACAAAATTCAAAATTCGAAATAAAATTAAAGGCAAAAACTTGCATGCATCATGATGCAAATAACACTATATGAGACGGGTCAGTCAAACCCGCTTTTGACCCGGTCAACGCGGGTCAACCCGCTTTGACTGGGTCAACCCATAAAAAAAACTGTCCAGAGTGAGTACCAACCTTCCTATTAAAAAGTATCACAAAACATTCGAAAAGTATCATCTGTATCATTAAAAAAGTAAGGGGTCTGCTAGTTATTTTATACTAGTTTATTTAGTTCAAATTCTGATTTTTTTTCAGTTTTTATATTGTATGTGTTGAGATTAATGTAAAACAATCATCATTCCAAGAATTTGCAAAGGAAAGCAAAACACGAGTTCGGTAAAATAAAAAGTACCAGATGATAAGAAGAAAAGTATAAAATACGATAAAGACAGGTATCAACCTGAGACGGGCGCGTGTGCCTCACGCGCCGGGCGTGGGCCCACGTGGCACGCCCGCGTGGGGCCACGCGTAGGGGTGTAATCGAGCCGAGTCGAGTCGAGTATTAGGCTTATCGAGCTCAATCTCGATAAGAAAGACTGGAAGCTCGACTCGAGCTCGGTCGAGCTTTGATTTTTCGAGCTCGAGCTCGACTCGATATCAAACTCGACAATCTCGAGCTCGACTCGACTCGGCCCGATTAAGTATAAATATTAAATAAAAATGATTTAATTATTAATGATATATATGTAAAATATTTAATTATTAAGGGTAAATTTATAATTGCTTCAAAGCTCGATTAAGCTCGATAAGGCTCGCGAGCCTGTCGAGCTCACTATTATGGAGCTCGTGTTGGAAAATAGGATTTAATAAAGTGAGTGTGACTCATTTTATCCGATTTTTTGTGACCGGGATATTTAATTTTGGAGGAATTAAATATCGTACGATTGCTCTATGTCGTGAGTAGATAATCGTAATATTTTTATTTGCTCAAATCCGATTTTCGGTGAGTGAGAAATAAATGGTTAAAGTTGGTCATACGATTGGGCATTTATGGTGTGTGGGATAATGTGTTTAAGACACATTAAAGAATCTCACATTGATTTCTTAATCAAGTTAAGAAGTGTATTTAAGTGTATTAACACTTAAGTGAAGTAATTGAGTGCACGAGGATGTGGGCCATGAGCCCACACGCGCGCGCCCGCCCGTGCCCGTGCTCGTCTCGTCCTCGGACTTGGATCTTGGCAATTGGACTTTGGGTGGACTTTGGGCGTACGTGGGCTTCCGGGGCTTAGCCGTATCAGTTTTACGGTACAGAAACGATCGGGTCGTGGAGCGGGTCGGTGGATCGACTATCCGGGTTCCGGGTCTATAACGGCTGTGGACCGGGTCGTGGGTGCACATGGTGCATGTCCAGCTTGAAGGGTGTAACTCCCATGAGTTAAGAGCCTTCAAGTGAGTAACTGCCACTGGAGCTGGTGGAGCCTTCAGGTAACTGCCATCTGGAGCTGGTGGAGTTAGTGGGCTGGACAGTAACCGAAAGTAACTCCTGTCGGGAGTCAAAGTCTGCAGCTGCCCTGGACACGTGTTGGGATCCGAGCCGACATGGGACACCTGTCGGGATCTGCAGAAGGTAACTCCTGGAGGGGCTTAATGGCAGAGTTGTAACTCCAGGGGGGTTACAACACCTGGTTTGAATGCCCTCAAACCCTAGCTGCAGCTGCCCTGGACACGTGTTGGGATCCGAGCCGACATGGGACACCTGTCAGGATCTACAGAAGGTAACTCCTTGAGGGGCTTAATGGCAGAGCTGTAACTCCAGGGGGGTTACAACACCTGGTTTGAATGCCCTCAAACCCTAGCTGTCCCCTGCAGTGGAGATGTGCCTATAAATAGGACATCCTGCATGGATCCAAAGGCTACAGTTTGCATAAACGATCACACATCATATTGTTGCATACGAATCCTTTCGAGTCAAAGCTCCCAGTTCTCGACATTGTCTAGTTCGCCGGAACCTTGCCGGATTTGTGGTGCTACTGCCAGAAGGACGAAGTCGTTTCATCTTTGAAAGACAACCGCCAAACCGTGAGCACTAGCCGGGGCGTATTTGTCTTGCGGAGAGAGGTCCCCTCGACTCGGCTTGCCGGAATCTGCACATCGGTTCCTATTTTCTTGCTTTGTTTAATTTCAATTTTTATTGTAATTGTTATTCCTCTATTCCTCTACCTTCTTGTTGTACTTCAGTTGTAATTCAATTCCAGTGAAGTGTAAAACGAGACAACAGCTCGAGCTCAAGCTCGGTAACTACTCGAGTAGCTCGACTCGACAAATCTCGAGTCGATTTCGAGTTTTCACCGAGTCAATCCCGAGTAGCTCACGAGTAGGCTCGACTCACTTACACCCCTAGTCACGCGCCCGCCTGAAATAGCCGGAAATAACAGTTGCTGCATGCAAGTGCACCTCAAATTAAAATGTGTAAACTCAAAATCAAATTAAAATAAAAAAGAACCAAGTTTACTTTCTTGCATCATAATATGAATAAATTATGACGCCACATGATTTTCATCATCTTATGTTGACTTCTGGTTTCCGTTGCTTTTTTTTGGTTTTGCTTTCCTTTTCATTCAATTCACACCCTTCAATTCAAGTTGTAACTCATACGCCATTTGTTTTTTTTTTAATAACAGAGGTTAATTACATTTTAAATCATGATTTTGATCTAATTTATCACATGTAATCTATATTGTTCCGTTAATTACGCTCATTTCTAATAGTTTAATAGTTCATCATTTGTCGATGTGTCATGTACGCCACCAATTATCATTTGGTGAAGCCTTTAATCCCACATTTCATGTTAATTAGAGTAAGAAACTTTACCATAAAGAGACTATTCCTCCCATTCTACGTTGATTGTTGTTTTAGTCTCTCATGATCATTTATCCGCAAAACACATTTTTAGTTATTTGTACTATTATTTTATGTTTCACTAAGATTCCATACAAATTTTTCCTTTTAATAAATTTTTGAATTATTACATTTAATTTTATTAGGTCTTTATTTAACGGTTCGAACAGAATGGTTAATTTTTCTATTAGTTAAACCACACGTCACTTACCACACGCCATACCTTATTTGGAAATTGAAAAAAAAAACTATTAATCAAACGGTGATGAAACAGAAATCGTAAATAAAATAAAAAAAGAAATATGCTCGTTCAACCTCAAAATTGTTGGCACTAGAAAATTAACGTGAATCGTGTTCACCCCCATTGTCCTACTCCTCCCAAGAAAACCATTGTTGCCGCCGCCGTTGTCACTGTCCCACCACAACTCTACCCCCTTTGTCCTCCCTTTTTGTTAAATATATAAACAGAGTATATATTGATAAGATTTCTTATGAAATTATGTATTTTTTTATTTTTATTTTTTTGTAAATGAAGCCGTTCAGTCGGCAATAAAAATTTGTTAAATCTCTCCTATAACTAAAATGGGTATTATAATAAAAAAAATTGTGATGAGATTCAACGAAACGGTTGACATAAACATGCACCTTGAATTTTGTGTACATATTTTTAATAAATTTACATAAGCTTGTTGTTTTTTTTCATCTTTACCGTCAGTCTCATCACCTATTCATCTCATCCTTCTGCAATTCTCCCCCTATACATATCGAATTTTCCGGTACGCATCCTTCAGGTTGGATGAGCATGATTTCTTTCCACCTTGCTGACTCTCTCTCTCTCTCTCTCTCCGGTTTTTGGATAATCACCATTTGATTGTGATTTTTTTTTTCATCCAACTAGACTATGAGACATGGTGGGCTGTGTAATGATAAACTAACGGAAAAGTTAACTAATTTATTAAATCCGTTAAACAAGGACCTACTAAAATCAAATGAAAAAGTACAAAGACCTATTCAAATGACAGAAATTATATAGAAGCCTAACGAGATAAAAAAATAATAGTACAAAGACCTAAGAATGTATTTGCCACGTCACTAGTTTTTATTTTATTTTCTTGATTTAATTTAATTTTATAATTATTGAGTAGAATTTATTCCAGCCAATTATTTTTTAGAATTTAATTTACATCCTAGTTAATAATTATTTATAGGGCTAACTATTCAATAATTAGGGTATATAATTTTAAAAAAATCAATTCTTAGCGATAAATGTTAATTATGATTATTTATGTTATAATAATTTATTATGTTTATAATTAAATTGAATGAGGTGACCTCCACATAAATTGTGCTACAAGGGTGGGTATGCTAATTTGTGTAGAACATGTAGATATCGAAGTTGTGGATTGATTATCTTATGAATTTTTTCCAAGATTGTCGTAGATTTTGGATGAATCTATAATATTCTTCCTAAATATGTGGTTATGAGTTTATCTAATTAATATCTATATATGAACATGTACTCTCATTGTTATTATTTTTCAACCCAGAGTATGTGAGAAATCCCTAAACAAACAACCATTTTTTCAGGTCGTGTTGGGTTTGGTTCTTTCATACTTAGATAACTTCAGTGTCTATTGTTTTGGCGAAATGAGATCACCTGTTGCAAATCCTGTTACAACTCTTCAATATTTTTTTATTTTTTAATTTATTATGATTTATTTTAATTTATATTTAGGGTTCATCCATCCCCAATTATGGTATATTAAAAAAAATAAAAAAAAAGTTATGCAACACTAAATGTAACACAAAATGCAAGAGAGAACCTGCTATGTGTTTTGGCTTATCCAAAAGTAGAAATACGTAGATTTTATTGTCTATAACTTTCGCTCGAATTCATAATTTTATTGAGTATCTCACCTATTATGATAATACTTAACAAGGTAAATATAATATAATTGCAAATTCTCCTATAAATAAATTGTGTATTAAACGTTCAACGCGTTGATCAAAAAAATATCAAAGCAACTGATATTTTTTAGGGATATAATATAAGTGATGTTTTTTGAATTTTGAGCGATACTTTTTAGCGTTATAATTGATACTGATTTTGACAGTTTTTTTCTTTATTTATTTTTTCTAACCGACATTTTTTAATGATACGAGTGAACTTTTAGACTTTTGAGTATTACAATTAATACTAATTTTAACATATTCTTGATCAACGCGTTGATCGTTTATTGTGCACCTAGCACACACAAGACCTGCCCTAATATAATTTCATATAAAATATCAATATGATTGAAAACCAACTCTAATACCATTTTCAAACATCAAACTCATATATAACTTTTGCAGAAAACAAAAAATTACTAGCGAATAAATGTGATCACCCACGTCCAGTGCGCGGATTCAAAAACTTTTATTTTGATAGCTCTTTGTGTTTCGTGTTTGCTCGTGTGACTAAGAAATAGCAACAAAGGAGGAACAATGGCTAATATTTATACATTTAATTTCTATTTTTTTATAATCATGTTACATTATTGTCTTATATGAAACAATGTTATTTTGATTCGTCTTTCAGCCCTCATCTCCAAATTAAATAATAAAAGATGGTACTTGTTATTTAAAAAAATGAAAACAATTATAACACAAACATTTGTATTTAATTTAATAAAATACAAAACAATGTACAAATAAAATAATTTTTAGATTAAACTGTATTTTACGGATTTAATATTTATTTCTCCTCTGATTCTTCTCTAAGCGGTCTTCGAAATTTTATGAAAGATTTGTATTCTCAATTTTCTTAAATTTGGTCATTGGTATTGATAACGATAATTCAGAGGGCTGCCTTGTTTCTAAATCAAATGATAATTTCATGATGAATTTGACAAAAAAAAAACACTTTCGACGACCTTGTTTATGGATCAAAGGTCGTCTCCGGGATAAATTTGGTGAAGAACGACTTTGACTGCCGCAAGAACGTCTTCAATATTTGAAAGAATTTCGTTTATGGAATTTTTTCTCAAATTCTTGAACTCTTCAAATGACTTATGATATGATTTTTAACTGATATGGAAGTCATATTTATAGTTGTAGGGATGAGTATCTAGGCTGAGGTAACACAATCTCATTGGCTATTGGAAAGTGATATATATTTTTATATTTACTTATTATCAAATGAACTTGATTTTTATCGTATAATAATACATTTATTATTTAAATATTTTAATTAATCTTGAATTTTATATGATTCAAAAATTAAATAAATATATAAAAATTAATAAAAATATTATATATGATATTAAAAATTTCGCCACCTACAACAATAACTAAAATAAAATGGTTTTGAAATTACTTTTCTAAATTTATCCATCAATCCAGATTAGATTAGTTATGCCCTAGTAATAAATTTCGGAATTATAAATGTGTACAAGTTATTTGATGTACAAAGTATGATTCGACATTTTTAAGAGTGACGAAATAATAAAAAAAAAAAAATACCTTCACTCCATATAACTTATAAAATAAATTACTGAATAACATAAATTAATAATGTCAAATAAAAAACTCAACCAAATAAATTATGAAATTCAATCACAATTCATTATTAATTTAAATCTGACATCTATTTAATAAATATATAATCTATATTAATAAATAATCCATATTTTAAAAATAAAATTGTAACCAGTAAAAATACTAATTTAATTATTATGCAACATTCGTAAAATATGACTGTAAACAAAAAAAAAAAAAACTATATATAGAATAAAAATAAAGAAAAAATAACCACAGCGTGCAATATTGTCCGCGGCTGCGCCTAGTCTTTTGAGAATGAAAATAAATGAGCGATCCTTTGTATAATTTAACTAGAATAAAAAACTACTCCAAACTACTCCCTCCGTCTAATTATATAATCTATTTTCTTCTCGCACGTAGTTTAAAAATATTTATAAAAACAAAATAAAAAAGCTAAACTTTTAATAACACACTTATTTAATATTTATGACTTTCAAAATTTAAGTTGTTAATTTTTAAATTTTTAATAAATAATAAAAGTGTATTTGTACATTACCATGAAAATTAATGCTACTTATAATAATGAGACTATATAATTGGGACACTCCAAAATAGTAATGAGAACTATATAATCGGGACGGAGGGAGTGAAAAAATTATGTTGTCGGGTGTAATTATTTTATTTACTTATTTGAAATAACTATTTTCATGTAGGACAAATTACAATTTAATTAATAACATTTGAAGCTTTTAATAAAAATAACCTAATATTTTACTAATTACAATTTAATTCTCAACGTTTGGATATTTTAACAAAAATAACTCAACCTTTAATATTAACAATTTAATTCTCAACGTTTGAACATTTTAACAGAAATGACCAGATAATTAGGCGAAAAAATTATTTTGGTCGATTTTAATCACATTTACTCTCAAGTGAGCTACAGACCCATAACGTACTAACATTTTTGCAGAAAAAATGACCAAAATGGGTTTTTTCACCTAAATTATCAGATCATTTATGTTAAAATGTTCAAATGTTGGGAATTAAAATGTTAATAGTAAATGTTGGATTATTTCTGTTAGAATATACAAACGTTGGGAATTGAATTGTAATTATTAAAATGTTAAGTTATTTTTATTAAATCTTCAAACATTGAGAATTAAATTGTAATTTATCCATTCATATATTACTAGGTGAACATTGTTATTTGATTTAAAATATTATTACTTCAATTTATAGTTTTTTTTTTAACAAACTTCAATTTATAGTTTGACCTTATTAGCTGTTTGTGTTACAATTTCACATTCTCCCAACCAAATAGGGATATGGGGACATCAACTTTTACGTGACGTGGACAGTTTGGTACGTGGGAAAAGTCATTTGCAACAATGATTTCAATTCAATTTATCGATTTCTTAAACTCGTCCTAATATTCATGAAAATTTAGCTGTCAAATTATTAATTAACATGTTTTTTTTATATCGAGAGTAATCCGCAGTCGTTACCGAAATATGCACCAAATAAATTTCACTTTTATGTAATAATCTACAAATCATAAGATTCAAATCTAAGACATTTGATTTCAAAAAATAACATCACTTCACCACTATATCATACCCAAAATACACTAGATGTCTCCTTCCTTTTATATACCTTGGCCCTGATGAGTAGTAATTTCGAGTTTATATATTTAGTTCCAAATGAAATATTATATTTTAAAATTACATTTCATCACATATTCTAACAACGGATTTTTCGTTACATTACACGTATTAAAGAAATCTTTAAATTATACTATTAATTATTTTTGGTGGATAATTATGAAAATAATTAACTTAAAACCAAACGAATGAAAAAAGATTAACTTCAAATTTAGGATGGATGACCTCGTCTAAATAATTAATTAATGCTTTTATTCACTTTTATTGTTAGATCGTTCTTTAATTTTAATCAATGTACCTTGTGTTTGTAACATTCAGTGAGCCAAAATCGATAGTTGAACTAAATCTATATACACTATATATTATAACACACTCTAAAAGTAATTATTTTTCCCACACTCAATGCAGCAACCTACTTTTGACAATTCAATCTATCATATGCAACTGGTCGCAATTATGGGAATTCAATTTATGATATACAAAGCTTATTGGAAATTCAATTATGTATTGAAAATCTTTCCATAATTAATTTAAGTATATTACAGATATAATATGATATATATTATATACTTTATATTTTAATGCTTTGATTTTATAATGTGTATATTTTATATTATATATATACAATACTGATAATTTCATGTTACAAAAAATAATTTTCTTAAAAAGAAAACATTTATAAAATATATAATATTTTTATGAGAACATATTTTTAGTCGAATTGGATGTTTTTATAACTTATTTTAATGTAATAGAATACATAAACACTTAAATATTATATATTAATCAGTTCTATAATTGTGAAATCAATTTAACATAGACGATAATTATGGAATCAATTCCCATCAATCAATTATAATCATTCTATCATTACATAATTACTAATATTAATTAATACGGTGTAAATATTATAAAATTTAATTGAGGGTATAAAGGATTATCATATATCATAACATCTAATGTACCAAACTTCCAGAAGTTAGTATACCAAATAAAACAATGTACCAAACAGATGTGTGAAACAATCTTAGGCAATGTTTGGTATACTAGTATGGATATACCCACGTTAATAAAATCTGGATTGCTTTGAAAGATAATTGCGTATTAGCTATTTTAATTGTGTGTTTGGTTATTAAGATAAATACACTAAGATTGTTTCACACATCTGTTTTGTACATTGTTTTATTTGGTAGACTAAGTTCTGGAATGAGTAAATTAGTTTAGGCAATGTTTGGTAGCCTATATAAAGACATATATACTAAGATTGCTACGCCAGAAACTGTATCCGAGGGGGGCGTCGGATACATTATCCAGCCGAATCAGTAAATTACACCCCGGGCCTCGCGTTAAGACCGGACCTCGCGTGAACGAATAATGGCTACCAAATACACGGTTCTTGCTGGATACCTATACTAATATGCCTTTATCCAGGCTACCAAACATTGTAGTATATTTATCTTAATAACCATACACATAATTAAAATAGCTAATACGCAATTATCTTTCAAAGCAATCCATATTTTATTAATATGGGTATATCCGTACCAGTATACCAAACATTGCCTAATTACGGTACTTATCCATGCAATTGATTTTGCATTGTCCGTCTTTTTGCTAGGATTATTAATTTAATTATGGTGATAATCGTCCATATCAATTCAATTAAAATATAAAAATTTATTTAATTATTATAATAGATGATTTAATCAGGTAATATAGGTAGAAGATGCCATTTCATTTAATTGTATCTGTTAATAGAATGTATAAATTGAGATTTGGCGCATTTGAATATAATAAAAAAATTATATGTTTTAAATAGTAATAAGCTATTTAATTATAGAATCACCTTAGTTGGTTGAATTTTTTAAATCACGTGTATGTTGTATGGACCAAGGATGAAAATATCGCTATCGCAACATATATCGCAATTTCAATTTTACGGATATATCGACGGATATATCGATATCGCAGAAAATTGAAAAAAATGACGGAAATCATATTAAAATCTTGGAAATTTAGCATGAAATTTTAGGAACTATTATGATATATTATTATGCACATATTCCACTAATTTTTTTGATAGAATTGTATTTTGAAAGCAAATATAAGAATAATACATTATATAAATACCGTCTGAGACAATACATTTGACAAAATAATACATAATACAACATAAAATGACTAAATAAATATTATAAAGTACAATTAATACCAAAATGAGGATCTATGAGGTTCAAATATAGTAGATGGAATGTCATCTTGTTCTAAACAATATTGGTACCAACTTATCACGTTCGAGTAATTATTGATATAATTATGCACATGCGCTTGATATGTTTCTTGATTTCTTCCAACAGCTTCACCATGAATTGGATAATGTCCACTAACCCAATTATTTTGTTGATACACATTTTGAGTAGTCCAATCAATTTGTGAACTCCCATATGTGTAAGAAGCATATGAATCTTGGGACATATCACTATGATCAGTGCCACTCATATTCATAGAATCAAGATTTGGCAAATAATTTATATTCAATCTTAGATTTCAATTTCGTGTGATATATGGGGAGAAAATTTTTAGTGATTTATCCATCATGTCCTCTAACTGAAAAAATGAAAAAATAAAGTCAGTGCACGTGCATCTCACTTTTCTTCCTAAGACATCCGTTGATTTTCCGGTCTTCATTCTCTTATATTTTTTTGCAAAGTGAATGTCTTTATAAAGCAAAGAATATTGTAACTCAAATAATTACATTGAAAACCTAAAAAAGATCACAAAAATATATAGTATTAAATAAAAATCAAAATATATTATAGAAATATTAAAAAAATCGCGATATATTGCGATATCTTGCGATATATTGCGATATATTGCGATTTCTCGTCGATACTCGGGAAAAAAGATATTCCCCCAATATCCGTATCGCAATGTCAATATCCGCGATATATCCGCGATATTTCGCGATATTTTCATCCTTGGTATGGACCTTTTTTTACAAGGATTGAATTTCCTCTATAAATAGGATTGTAATTCTCAATTTTGATGTTGTATTCTTCTTTTACATATCCAACTTATGTGGAAAGCTTGAAGATTGTATCCTTTTTTTTTTTGCTTTACATATACCATACATTGTTGCTGTTGATATTATTTATTAATTATTTTTTCGGTTTCATTTTTCCTTATGATCTATTTTTGCAGCTTGGCATCACATGATTCAATATGTATTCAAATGACTAACATCCAATTAGAGAAGCAAGATAAATCATATACTGTATTCAATTTTTTTAGGTGAAATGTAAGCTCAAAAATCAAGTTGGGATTGATCACTAATGTGGTCCTAAAATTGTGAAATATAGAAGCATTTGGGACACTAATAATGATTATTATCTTAAGATATATGTGCATTCAACTTATTGATGTTTTTGCTTATAAATACTTGAATGCTAACACACACACACACACACACACACATATATATATATATATATATATACGTGTGTGTGTACATATATATGTACGTATGTATATATATGTGTTAAATTTCTATTAACTTTGAAGTTTTTTTTAATCATTTGGGTGTATCAACTTTGAGATTATTACGCATATAAACACAAAATATGACAACAAATAATAAATTCAACTGTCATTCTTCGAATAGTTTACACGAGTCAACATCATCATGCTAGATTTCACATTTTTCTTATAATTTAGCTTGAAGATTAATTATTTATGTAATTAAATGAATAATTTTAAATATTATTATATTTTTAATTACAAAATAAATTATACGTGTCTTATCCGTACGAGAGAATTGCTAGTTATAAAATGAATCAATTAATAATTTTTTTGTTGTCAAGGGTAACCCGCAACCGCAACCGAGGTGCGCACTTGGTAAACCCCGCCCCTATGTAATAGCCTGCAAACTACACAGGGGGGTTAACCACACTTGGCAAACCAGGTGTGACTAACACCTAGTGGTGTTGGTGGAGTGAGGTTGTTTGGAGATCAAAAATCACGAGTTCGAATCTCTTCAATACCATAAGTCGGGTGTGTGAGTAGAAAAAAAATGAATCACATATTTATATTGTATTAAAATTAAATATAATGGCCTATATATGAATATAGTTATCTAAAAATGCGAAAAAAAAATGGAGCGTGTAGTCGTTGCTTATTTAGTACTCTTTGGAAATAGTTTTGTTTTTTTTAGAATCTTTAGAAATGGTTTTTTACTTTTTAGGAAATATGATGGTTTATTACATCTGTAGAAAAAAAAATTTGAAATAATTTCGTTGCATGATTACATCTTTAGAATAAAAATTTGAAATAATTTTAGAAATTTTGATACTTCAATAATCAATATGACGCAAACAAAAAGGTAAATACAAAATTAAGATATAAATAAGACGTGGAAGATTAAAGGTTACTATACCAACAATAAATTGGGCTGAGTTTAGGCCCAATAGCTTGATTATAAATTGCAATTGTTATGGGCTCGCTTTTCGATGCATTTTTCATGTTTTTCAATCGAGTATGAAACAATAAAGAATTATTATTGTTAAAACTCCTAATAATAATAATAATAATAATAATAATAATAATAATAATAATAATAATAATAATAATAATAATAATAATAATAATAATAAGACACCGTGAACACAACTAAACTCAATAATTCCTAGATTCAATTATTTTGATTCTTTAATAAATTTAACAGTACACAAGTTATTGATTATAAAACTTAACAAAAAATAGTCGACTGTTAAACTGTTTTCCACGTCACCCAACTACATATAATTTGTATTAGCTAGGATGCTTACAGTAGTCAAGTTTACGTGAGATCTACATATTTGATCATAAACGATCCAAAGGGAGAAGAAGTGTTGTTATAAATTAGATAGTCAATTGTGTCAACCCAGACTAGATATGGAGTAGGCAGTCTCGTACATGGAACTGTTAAATACGCACTTAGGTAGCCATTGTGGATATTTTTATTATAAAAAAAATTTATATTTCAATTACACAAAAAGTTAGGTTTGAGTTCATACTAACAAAAAAGAAGACCTCGTTCAAGAAAAAAATATTAAGGCGTTATTTCAACACTGCATTTATTGTGAGATTATATATATATAGGGCGCCGGATCAAATGAGAACCCATCTCTCATGTGAGAACTAGGAACTCATCCCATTCATCCATTGCTTTGATTTAGATGGCTAAGATTTGATCAATTTTTGGTCAAAGGCGGTGGTAAACTTGTAATATTTGAGCATAATTTTCAGAAATCATATAGACAACACTTTAAAACCGTTGTCTATTCGTATAAATTTCGCTATGCTGAAATGAGAGTACTATCATGCTATTATGAACATATATACATGCTAATATGAATATATATGCATGCTAGTATGAACAGATAATGTCCTATTATTAACAAACACTACTACTGCTATTATGAGTAAAATTTATGTGTTTTATGAATATTTTTTCATGCTGTTATGAATATTTTTTTATGCTATTATGTGTATATTTTCATGTTATCGTGAATATTTTGTCATGCTGTTCTGAGTTTAACATCACGCTATTATGGACAAAAAAAATATATTTTTGAATAAACATATGAACAACGGATCTTAAATGAAAGAGCACGAAAAGAGCTTTAATTTGATATATAATTTGCGTTAATTTAATAAAAAATGAGCAAGTTATGGATGTTTAAAGTTTAAATAAATTTTGTGTAAGGATTTGTGTAAGGATGCTGATGTCAGCTTTGACCAGGGGTAAGTTTGACTTACTCATATTTACCATTATGACATCGTCTTTTTATTTAAATCTGGACCATTGAAATCAAAACATTGTATGGTTGAGATTAGTTCCTAGTTCCCACATGGGGATTGGTTCTCATGTAAACCCTACCCTATATATATATATATATATATATATATATATATATATATATATATATAGTGAGTTTGGAGTTCGGAAAATTGGAGATCAAACTCGGATCTTTCACATTTAAGGAATACCACTATGTAGAGGTTCCAAAAATGGCATGATCCAATCCAATTTGGGCTGAAAACATTTCGAGCTAAAAAAAGTGCATTGGCCCGATGGGCTCGGGCCAGATTAGATTGGGATATTTTGTACAGCAGCCCGATGGACTGAGATGTATCCGTCTAACCCAATTGACAACAGAATCTGCCGTAATATATATTAAAAAAGATTAAAGAGTACTAGCTATTTAAATAATTATTTATTGAAAAGAATATAAAAAATAAAAGATGTATAGCATATGAAAAATTAATTAATGCACAAGGTTATGAATGGGAATCGAAACTATAATATATAGGAGTGATAATAAAAGCAATAAAAAAGAAAGGGAATGCAGTGGGGCCAGGCAGAATCTGTCTCCCCCGACGAATAAAGAATTAAATATTACATTTACATAGGATTCTCTGCCGCGAACCACACGCACGTCTCCATCCAATCAGAACGCGCCAGGTGTCCTGTTGGGGTGGCATTATCTGCGGTTATTGTACACGATTAGGTAACTGTTGCTCCAAATATTGGCGGGCAAATTCCCAATCCAAACTTCATTCAAATTTCCTCATTATTTTCCCCACTTTCCAAACCCTAGCCCGCCCTTTGCTTCTACCCATTTCGCCATCCCCCCCTCTCTCCTCTCTATCTTCTTTCTCTCGCGCCTCAATCTTTTTTACTTTATTATTATTAATTATTATTATTTTTTGCACTGAGATTTTTGGGTTTGTGCTACCGTCACGATGATTATACGCTGGTTCCCAAGGTTCGTGATCTCAATTAGTTGCGTTTTTCTTCGACTTCACTCTGGTCGTTTTAGCTGCGTTTTCTCTTTCTCTGGGGTTTTATTGCTTGTTCTGTGTTTTTCGGTTTGCCTAGGGTTTCTGCGCTGGTTAATCTAACTCTGTTTTTTGGTGGAGTGAAAATTTGATCAGGAGAGTGATTAGGGCTTGGTGGTGAATATCCGTACCATATATATATATATTGGGTTTCGTGCTCTGATTTCGTTGTATGACTGATCTGTTAACTTTTTGGATTTCATTTGATGATTTTTGTTGTGATCTTGTTAGGCACGGGCAATAAATTAGGAGCTCCATTCAGCGATATTTTGGGGGAAAAGATAATTTCTATTTTCATTTGTAAAGAAAGAGGTTACACATCATGGGGAAAGTATCTCCGACGGAAAGGCAATCGAAAAATGGTAGGCAGAAAAGGCGGTTAAGGAATGCCAAAAACAAGTTTTTGAAGCCCGGAGCTCTTGCGCAGCTCCGGAACAGCAGGGCGTCGGGTTCGAAATCTTGTACAGATCTCGGGAAGAAAAGGGTTGGCGTTTTTAGTGGAAAGCAGACGGAAGGTGGCGATCCCGAGACACATCAGCACAAGACAACCGATCAAAGCTCCACGCTTTTATCGCCTGTGAGGTTTCAGTTTGCTCCTGCACTTGGAGCATCTGATTTGTTCAATCTGAATAATTTAGGGAACACACCAAGGACCCCTCGAGCTGAGGAATTCGAGTCTGAGTCAAGGCTCGAATCTCTCCCCATCGATTTACTGGTATTTAACTCTCATGTCCAGCCTCAGCTTAATGATGATATTTTAAATTTGTTTATGCAAAGTCATTGTTTTAGGTTTGTTTGTTCGATAGAAACCAGATATGCTTGATTCAATCTCTTATCAATGTTTTCTAGTGATTTTTTGCATTTAACCTCAGTCAAGCATTTTACTGAGAAGGTTTGTAGTTAACAGGCTTTAAGTAGGAATTGTCTCTTGCTTTGATCTTTGGACATAATTTTCTTCATAATCCCAGTAGAATGTAAGTTCAAAAAAAAAAACCTAGCATTTTCTCTGGATTTATCCCTTTCTGTTCTGACATTATCAAGATTAGTCTTACACAAATAAACTAAGAGCTTTACCTAGTATAACCATTTCCACGGTTAAAAGTTATAAGAGTTTGCTGCTACTGTTTTTTTTTTAGTATTCGTGATTTCCTTTTCCCCAGTATGGAGATTTATATCTGATTGATTCATGTTTTATCATTAAGGTAAAAATACTTTGCCACCTGCACCACGATCAACTCAGAGCGGTTTTCCATGTCTCTCAGAAAATCAGGAAAGCAGTAAGTTTCACAGCCCCCTAAGTATGTTGAGTATTGGTATAAAACTGTCGAGAACTAACTTTGAATTGATTGGAAAAGGTTGTTATAGCAAGACAGTTCCACTTTAATTACACAACTCCAGATAGATCGAGGCAAGAGATGCTGAATTCAATGACCCCGCTCCCAACTGAACACTGGCCTTTTATGGGGTAAGCAAGCATCTCAAGTTTTGTAGAATCTATAATAATAATAATAATAATATAAATTGGATTTATAACTGCAGCAAGGGATGCGAAAAAGGGATGCTGATTGCAAGCCCACACACACCAAAGGCACCAAAGCATGGCCCCCGTCCACCCTCTCGTTTGAAGTTCACTGAGATGCGGCAAGTTGCAGCTGTTCTCTTCCAAGATTCGGCGTTTTCTTTGGTGCCGTCAGTCATTCAGAAGCCCATATGCAAGTCCTTGGCTTCCAACAGAGTCTTGTTCTATGAGGATGAACTGTGCCAGGCTGTCGCTCAGAACAAACTCCGTTGATTCATGGTGGTTGTGTTTCTTTCTCATGTGTACAGAGCATTAACATCTCCCCTTTTTTGTGTATCAGTAGAGCAGGTAGATAAGGACTCGAGCTTAAGTAATAGGATTAGGAAGAGAGAAGGCTTTTATTGGCTTTCAGTCTAATAACATGTCATATTATAGTAGTCGTTTGTACAGTAGTAGCTGACGCTGTTTTGAGGGAAGATATTTAGGTTTTGAAACTCAATCTATCAATCATTATTTGCCGTGATGATAACAAAATAGTGTTGTAACAACAATAGGATATAATTTCATTTACAATAATTTTGCACTCTGCAAAGTGGTGCATAATTTCACAAATGGATTTCAAGAAACAAACCGAATTTTCTCTCAATGAGCGCTGACAAGGAATGGATGCTGGCACACACTGCATTCTATGGTTTCAGAACCAGATGTCGGAACCTGGACCTGGATGCAAAATAAATATATATTTATTTCCCTAAAAACTACAATTAAATGGTTACAACTAAAAGCAGAGCAAAACCTAAACCTGTAAGTGGACGGTGCACGTTGGACAGGCAACTTCTCTCATTCTTCTGCTAGAGACTTCTGATTTCACTCCTACAAATATAAATATAAATTTGCTTTATTTTACTCTACATACAACGGACTATAATCATAATTGGCACATTAAGCATCAAGAAGCCAACATTTTCAGTATGTGTAATTTACCTGTCTTGCGATTTTTCTCCATCTCTTCCTGCAACAGAAAACATCAACCAGATGGCAGATCAGAATTCCTGAGTTATCATATCCCATGAACAATACTTGAAAAATGCAACCAGGCATTGTTGAATTACAATGATCTAATACTGATCCTACACATCAAGGTAGGGCAGAATGCAGTAAATTTACAAATTCATGTAACTATTGGTGGCATGTGGTATATACATCAATAGTCACCTGCTTAAGGAACAAGAATACACAGAACTTGCAATTTTTTTAGATGAATAGTCACCTGAAGTTTTCTAGCAAGATCCTCATGGCTCTGCAACCCGGCAGCTCTTCCAGGCGCTATGTTATTGCTGAGTCTTTGTGTTACCTCTGCCTGCAAACAAAAGGAGAGTGACTACATGAGAAGCTAGATAACTTTTTTTAAGCCATATGTTCATGCAAACTTGGCGTAGATAAATCCTATTGAAGTAGAGGAGGAATAAACCACATTCAACTTTTCTCTCCCACCACAAAAATTAAGCTATATAGAGAAAGAGGAGGAAAACGAAAACAAAGGCAAAGAGAAGGAAAGGATGTGGCAGAGAAAAATGAGAAATTCAGTGGAAAACATTAAACATGGTCCAAACAATGAAAGCCACCTTATGACCACAAATATACCTTAGAACTTTCTCATAAGTGAACCAAGCAGACATTTTTCATTTATCTAATGAAATTTTCTATCAGCAGAAGTCTGCAACTTCTGTTAGAAATTTAGATTTGATTCAGCAAGAAGGCAGGGACAATAGAAAAATCTAATTGTTTAGAGTAAGGTATGGAAAGGGCAAACCAGAATGTACAAGAGAATATGTATCATATAATTGTCAAAATTTTAAGATATAGAAGAGAAGGAAAGCTACAGACAGGCGTTTAGATCAGAAAAGAGTGGAGGTGCTAATATTTCTGAAATGAAATTTGAAGGGTCATGAGGAAAAATCATAAAACAAATAGAATCTTGGCAGGTTATTAACAAATGTTAGTAATCATCCATATACAAGCTGCACAATCATGATATTCAGGCCTTCTTTCCTATTGATGACTAGCATCAGGTGTAGGAATCTCCAAATAATAATTTGTCTTCAGTAGGGCCAGACCGGGTAAAGTTGATGTTGTATCAAAAGAGGCCAAAATTTAGGCAAAATTTCAGGAAAAAAAAACACAGATAAAAGATCCTATCATTCTAAAGTTATGAAAAAACACGATGGGATACAGTGAAAAAAATTCTGTGCAGGATTATACTAAAAATATAGAAACATCTGTAAGAGGAGATAATGCTGTTAGGGCTTCTTATCAACAACAGGATAAACCCAAGACAGTTACTCTACCCCAATCAACAATGCAATTATGGTCATATACATACTAATTTGCCCAGGAACTTCCAACTAAGAATTATCCCCATTTTCTCTAATAAAGACACAATCTCATATTGCTGCTGTGAAGTAACATAAGCAATGGCAACCCACTGCTTAAACTAAAAATAAACCTATATTCTGGTTCTCCAGAAACAGTCCAACTTCACATTGTTGGCTATGAAAATGGAGGATTTTGGTAAAATGGTACATACCATGCATCTGTCACAAACTCGAACTGGTTGAGCATTCTCATCTGCAGTAAGGGTGATTCTCCCTTGTGTGCACTTGTCACAATAAATATCCCCACAGTTTCGGCAGTGATGCTGATAACATCAATTGGCATACCCCAAAAGTAAAAGAATAGCCAGTGAGAAAATGTATTAAGTTATTGAATGCAGATAGCAATAGCACTAGAAAACAGTAATAGGAAAGCAACATTTGAGAAATTATTTTTAGAAATCTGTCAAACAATTATATTAGGGTGAGGACGTAGATTCCTTAGGAACTACTTTTGGATGCATCATATTGGTGCATTTTAGGATTTCATGTAGTTTCTTATTTCACGAAACTCAGCAATTAAGAAAATCTGGAACATAATTTCTCATTCAAGGGCAAACTACTCATGCCTCTATTCCTTGAAATACATTATCAAAGATATCCAGGTTATTCTATTTCTATCAGTTTTAAATAAAAAATTTGGAATAATTTCACAACTTATTCTGAAGTCAAAGGGAGGCCAAGTATGATAGGTCTTTACACATTTACCAGATTCACTCTGCAGCCAAACCATCATTGTCAAATACTAGTTGTATACACTTGAACCATAGTTCATGTCTCCTTTTGAATTTTTGCACAACTAACTGATGTTACTCCAATGCTATTCCACAATCTTGTCTGGTTTTAACAATTACCAATAATATTTTTCTTAAACTATGGACACCAAAAACTACAACAATTAATTAGTTATGCTACAAATTTTGCGTAAGTGCGGTGACAATTAGACATAAACAACCATTATACTAATAAATGCAAACCTTTCTATTAAAAGCACTAAAATCTGATGCGCAAGCTGTGCACTTGGTTACTGCTTCATCTGGGACCTATATGCAAGATGTAAAACAATAAGCCATAAGTATCATATAGAATACAATTTTACCTTCTACAATTTTTATTTTTCTTACAAAGGATCTGAAAAAATTAAGAAGAAATGTTAATCTAACCCAGTGATCCTTCTCCTCATTCATTGGTTTTATCAAGTTCTTCCAATCAATGAATCCTTTCTTCTTCTCTAATGATTGGTCAGTTCCCTTAACTACATTTGACGGAGTACTGCTTGAACCTATCTCCTTGGACTGCTCATACGAAATGAAGACAGAGTTACAATGAGGTCAGCTTGAGTATAATGAATCATATATAAGTTAATAATCATACAGGCAAACACCACTGTAATACCATACTATATAAAAAAGAGAGTTTAAAAAATATGCGTCTATAAGTTCTGCAGATGGTAAGTATGTTCTCCATCCTCAACATTGTGAACATATCTGAGTCGCTAACCTACCATATGCTACAACTACAAATAAAAGGAAGAGTGACTGGAACATCATTAGTACTAATGGCATGCTGCATATCATAAACTTTCCAGATTTTGAGTTGTTAGGAAGGACGCTGAGCCCTCTGGCAATGAAATAAGACAAAATCATGAAGTAACTGCTAGGTAGGTGGCTAATGTAGATAGCAACATAATAGTTTACTGCATACCCGAGTACTCAATATCAACTCACAATCAAGCCACATACTGTCTTACATTAAGGAATATGTCAGATCGAGTTAAGGCATAGTCCTGCATTCTAACTGATGACAGAGCTAAGAGTATGATAGTAATAGTCTATGACATATTATAAGCATGGCTAGAAACAGGGATTGAAGAATTTGCAGCATGGACCGCAACAAAACAAATAATAAGATATGGAATATCTCCAACCTGTATGCTTGCTGCTGTCACTGCATCCAGTATATTGTTTGTGGTATAACTATTTGACTTTAGCCTAACCCGTCTTGGTTCAGGATCAACACTGGTTTTGGCCCAAAATGCAAAGATATATGAATCCAATACCTGGGTAACAGAATAAGCCCAATAAACTATCTTCGGATTAAAAAATGTAGAATGCATTTAACTCCCATATCCAACCGTCAGAACTTACCTCACATCTAGTAACAGTATCAAGTGGATATACTTTTAGCATCCGACTAGTTGCTGGATCCAAAAAGCGTATCCCATCAAGCCCAACCTAAAATTACTCAACGCAAATATAAGTTGATTGAATTAACAAAATACCCTTCCATCAAGGCAGCTTTAAAAAATTATCAACAAACACGGGAACGCATGTCGGAGCAGAAATAATCCCCTCTTTGTACTCATATTCTTTGCCAGTAAATGCTCAACTATATTAAATACAGCTAGCTTCTGCAACCACTTTCAAATTATGCAGCAACAAATAAACAAGGAAATCACAAATTGCAAATTTTATCCAGATTGAATAACAACGAAAAGCTGTTTCAGATCAAATTGTACATAACAAAAGAATAATAGAATCAGCAGTAAATGATATTCACCAACCTGACAGAGAACATCCATATCAGGCTGGCCATAACCTTCAGACAGCAGCTTAACACGAAACTTCTGAACGCCACTCTTAACATCCTCTGAATCCTCCACCTTCGGCACCGCCTTGACAATCTTAGGCGAAGAATTTCCAAATTCGTTCTGCTCTTTTCTTCCAGGAACAATCGGCCTCCCATAATCATCAAACATAACCCCATTGTCGTTTCGGGAGTCCGACGATCGTCCTCCTTTCCCACCATAAGAAAACTCCACTGGCTCACCATTATATTTGTAAACCCCATCATCAGAAATCCTCTGATCCCCACCATAATTCAGGCTGCTCTCGTATGAATTCGCATGATATGGCACATCAGAAGAGCCATACGCATACGAATTCAAGGAGTACGATGGATCATATGCAGGTTCGGGATTAGGGTTACTGTTTCTCGGATCATAATCATAATCTAAGGGGGTCTGGTTCTGATGGTACAGATGATGATTTTGCGCGGTATCTTGAACGTGAGGGAAAGAATATTGTGGAGGATTAGGAACATGATCGGGATTTGGAGGGAAGGAGGGATAAGAGTAATCGGATGGCGAAGCCATAACAGGAGGCGCGGAGGCATAGGGGGCGGAGGAAACGGGATTGAACGGCGGAAGATCGGTGGCGGGGGCAGTCTGATAGTATTGGTGGTAATAGGGTGAAGATGTGGTGCTGGATTGGGGCTGCATCTTCTTCTTCTTCTTCTTCGAGTAATTGATGAGATGTGATTGCTGCAACCCTAATTAAAATTGATTGTAAAGTTTGGGGAAATGGAGAGAGCAAATTTACTGGTTCAACGATTGATAATGAAGAAAACTTTGGGGAGGTTCTGGAGCTTTATTCCCGGACATAAGAAATGTGAATTGCACGCAACGCCCCAATAATTTTTGTAATTATCAAATCACCCCGCATATGTTTGAAAACTATTGACCACTATCCCCATGGCGTATGTAGTCTGGTTGGTTTAGGTTCAACAAATTGACGTGAAAGTTTTTCTTTTTACGCACTACAAACTAAATTAATTAAAAAGTATAGTCTAACTTGCATAAAAGAATATTCTATATAAGAATAATTTCTTTATAATAATAAAAAATAATGATCCCAATTCGGGATCAATTATAAATAAGAATAACATCTATATTGTAATATTACTACTCTATATAAGAATAATTTCTTCATAGTAATAAAAAAATGATGGTCTCAACTCGGGACCAGTTATAAATAAAAATAATCTCTAAATTGTAATATTTCAATATTTTTTTAGGACATCCTTAAGAAATTTATCTCCATATAATAATAAAATAACATTAAATTTCAAATATATTTAAATATTTATATAAAATATCTAGAATTATCTAACTACGTATGCTGCATTAAACTTAAGATTCTATAAAATGCTTAAATAAAATTGCCTGTGATAATGGTTTAATTTTTTTGGTTAATACCGTATCTTTTAACTTGCACGTTCGAAATAACTCGATCATCCACACAATCATCTGCTTGTTGAATTCAAAATATTTTCAATTTGTCCAACATGCTTTAAGCTTTTTGATATGAAACTTTTTCTATTTCTACACTATCATCCTCTAGATTATCATATTGCACTTCTTGCCTAATTCATATAATGATGTCTTCTTCAATTCAAACACATGAATGAATCTTATATACTGTTTATATTCACGTTTTTTAAAATATGAAGGAAAATTTTCAAGTGTTGTATAATATATATTAATTTTTTTAAAATAATTTTATATGTAAACTCTATATAAGAATAACCTCATTCCTATAGTAATATTTTTCTTTGGTTCCAACAATACTATTGTATAGAGGTTTTACTTCCGTTTCTGAATGAGTGTCATTCTAGATGAATGCATACATATTAATAAATATATTAATTAGATAATCAAATTACCTTATACACCCTTATGTGAATACATTAAATGAGTTAAATATGATTGTTTGAATGCATTAAATGAGGACAAATATGAGAAAAATGTGAAAATGTTACCTCGATTATGTAAAATGACACTTTTTATGAAACAAAATTAAAGTGCTAGAATAATATTTATTGTGAAACGAATAGAGTAATTATTTATGATTTTACTTAAATACTCTTACTAAATCATCTAATAAATTAATAACTATAAATTTCAAAAAATAAACCAATAATCATAAATTATAAGAAAACAATACATAATATATCAAAAGAACTGAAGAAACAAACAATAGAGCACGAAATCAACCAAACCATTTTGAAACCCTAACAATTCTCAAAAGTTTCCAAAATCCATTTAGATTGAGATTTTTGGTGGAGATCAACCATGGATAACGAAAAAGTGAATAAACAGACAATGTAAGTCATTTGCCGTATATTTTTCTGATTATTTTGATAGTTTTTCCAATCAAAAAGTGGTGTTCGTTGCAACTAAGATGAAAAACACAGTCTGAAATCCGTCACAGAGGGTCAAAAATATATTTATGAAATAAGAAGGTTCTTTCAAAAAACAGTTTTCGAAAATTATCATAATAGGCCATAAATTATTTTCTAAAATCACCAGTTCAGGTCATAAATTGATTTTCAATGTTAACCAGGAAGACTCAAAAATTTATTTCCGACCCTAATACGTTATGTCACGCCCAATTTTCATAATATAAAATAATAATAAAAAACAATAAAGAGAACATCACTTTTATTAAAATATAAAATATTTGACATCAATACAGTGGAAGTTAAATAATAAAAACTATTTAAAATACATCATCACACATCACCACGCACATCGCTCAAATAAATCATCAATCTGAAAAATGAATAATATATTTGGGTGAGTGCTATTGACTCAGTGGTGACCGTATTTATCCAAGTTATACAATTATAACAAATTATAATATGGGTAGCCCACAGATTCCCCACCTTAGTATTGACTTGGACTTGACTTTGAAAAATAACAGATCGTTAGTTAGATTAATATATTAATAATAAATTATAATATTATATAAAATAAATAAATGAAAATAAAATAAAATGCATGGATAAATAATTTCCCCAAAACAACTATTTCGATCCACTCCAAAATAAACACAAGCCCACCGGATAAATATTTTGTTGCATATTGAAAAACTTGTAAAAGCTCCATTAATTCAATACAATCATCCCAATACGAAGATAATAAAATAAACGATTCAATATGCGTAGCAAAAAAAGAACATAATAATTCACGATATTCTAAAGTTGCAGAAAACATTTCATAAGTAGAGTTCCACCTATTAGGCACATCTAAGTTAAAAATTTTAGGATGCACACCAGCTTCCCTACAGAATTTTTCCCACCTACGTCTAACTCTAACTCTGCCATGAATATAATCAACAGCATCACGAATAGGTTGAATTGAGTTATTTAATATTCTAAGTCCATCTTGCACACATAAATTTAAAATATGAGCAATACATCGAGTATGAAAATATTTACCATGCAATGTTGGATTACATGCTTGAATTAATTCTCTAATACTAGCCGTATTAGCACTCGCATTATCAAAACCAATAGAAAAAATTTTATCAAGCATTTTAAATTGATTGCAAATTTTAATAATAGCCTTAGCAATATTAGCAGCACTATGTTGACGTTAAATCTACGAAAAATAATTAAATGTTTATTTAAATTCCATGAATAATCAATCCAATGCAATGTAACAACAATATAATGACGACAGATAAATTTATCAGACCAAATATCAGAACAAATGGCAACCCTATAAGGAATTTTACTAACAACACTTTTCAATTTCGACTTATATCTTATATGCAATCTTTCAAGGGTCCTAGTCATAGTCATTCTAGGTATTCTTTGAGCACCAGGATTATAAGCAGCTTTCATACGATGTTCAAAATTCATGCTATTGGCAAATTGAAGTGCTAAAGATTCTTCACAAATAAAATAACACATTTGTTCCCTAGTAACTAGAAGGTCAAACCTAAAGAGTTGAGATGAGTACGGCGTACCTTCACCTTGGCTTTCGATATTTTGACTGCTTACCGGTTGGAAGTTGAGTTGCGATTGAGCTTGAGCACACCCAAGTTCGACTTGATGATTGTTGGTGATGTGTGACCAGTACGTCCCATAGCCTCCTCCAGTGCGAAATTTGTATTGCTTCGAACAATAGTTGCAATACAAATCAAACACACCCGATTCATTTTTCCTTGCCACCTTTCGAAAATGAATAGTGAAGAGAGCAGATTTGAGTACCGTATTTCTTGTTGGAACGACCTCCGCCTTCTCCGTGTCGAGATCGATGGATAGATTTCCGCTGAAAGCACGAGATTTTTGAAATCGTTGTAATTCTTCAAACTGGATCCATCTTGCCACTTCTTTGTCAACTTCCATTTGAAAAGTAGGATTGTTGTAAAAACTGCCATCACTTGGATCATGGTAGAAACCACCACCACTTGGATCGTTGTAGAAACCGCTATCGGCTCCGCCATAGGGATTCACATATTCTTCAGGTTGTTGTTGTTGAAATTGAGACGACGTCGTATCAACATCATCAGAAATATGTACTCCAGAATGAGTACGACAACGACGACGTGGAGCTTCGGAACTATCAACAATAGCTTTGCCTTTACCCTTATCGGCTTGGCTATCTCGGCTAGACATAATGATTAGGGATGATAGAAAATGAGTAGAAATGAAGAAATCGAGATGACGAGATATGAGAGTTGAGACTTGAGAGTTGAGTTTGAGGATTGAGAGTGGAAAGAGTAACTTCGTAACTCGCAGGATTGTAACTTGTAAGAAAATTTGAATAAGAAAATGATATTGCTAGAACAGAGAGAATTTGAGCATAGAGAGAGAGAGAGAGAGAGAGAGAGAGATTGAGAGTTTGGTGTGAGTGAAAATGGTAGAGGAGATGGGGTATTTATAGGTGAAAATTGGGGAGTGGGGGGAAAAATTTAAAATTTGAATTTGAATTTTTTTGAAAAAAATAACGGCCGAACCGCCGGTTTTGGAGCCCAAACCGGCGGTTTTCGGCCAAATCGGCGGTTCCACATCACCGATCCGCCTCGTGCGTTCCTAGCCATTGATCAAGATCACGCGGATCATGATCTCAGCCGTTAAAAATATATATATATATATATATATATATATATATATATATATACAAACCGCCGGTTAAGCGCCGAAACCAGTGGTTTGTTGAAATTTGGCGGCCAAACCGGAATCGGACCGCCCTTTTACGATTGACGGTTACGAATCGTAACCGTCTGTATGAAACCGGAACTGGCCCAAACCATGTAACCAGCGGTTCGTAACCGACAAACCGCCGGTCTGATTAATTTTGGGCACCTCTACTTACGAACATGGTGATAGCAACAACTCGAAGGAATCTCATCGCGAAGAGACGCCGGTCACATTTTCGGAGAAACCAAATATTATTGAGTCTTGAGGTACGATTCCTCAGCCGATTATTCGAAATGAGATTCAAAATAATCACATGTTAGCAAATGATGAGCTCTACATTGCACATTATGATCATCCTAGTCTAGCATTAATTGTTGATTTGTTTGACGGACGAAATTTCCATAGTTGGAGTAGAACTATTCACCGTGCATTATTTGCTAGAAATAAGCTAGGATTTGTGGATGGTGGTGTACCGAAACCTAGCATAGGGTCTATGGATCATATGCAATGGATTAGGGCGGATTATCTCGTTTTCAGTTGGATAAGCAATTCTATGATCAAGGAATTGTCTCGTAATTTGCAAAGCTTTGAAACTTCGAAACAACTCTGGGATGAATTGAGTAAAAGGTTTGGGAAACGCAATGGACCAAGGCTTTACAAATTGAGACGTGATATAGCCTCTTATACTCAAGAAAATCAGTATGTGCTTGTTTATTTTAATAATCTGAGTGGTCTCTGGGATGAACTCAGTTTGTTGAATACATCAAAACCTTGTGTATGTGAGGCTGCTGATGATGCTTTACCAGAGCAAGAGGAAGAGAAGATGATGCAATTTTTAATGGGGTTAAATGATGTCTTTGAGTCAATCAGGCAACAGATTCTCATACTAAATCCATTGCCAAACGTTAGCCAGGCCTATTCAATGGTCTTGCAAGTTGAAGAGCATATGTAAGTGTCTGCACAATATTCAGAGAATTTGGAGCAAAGTGCTATGCATACAGCTTAAGCTAGGAACTCTGGCAGAGAAGGTTTCAAGAAAAGATTGACTAAAGAGGAAAAAATGAAATTGAAATGTGATTATTGTGGTCGAACAGGTCATCTGAAGAAGGATTGCTTTGAAATCATTAGTGTTCCTGACTGGTACAAGAAGATAAAGGAGGATAAAGGTCCTAAGAGAGCTAACCTTGCAGCAGGAAAGGTAGCTACTGATGAAAACACACAGTCCACAGACTATACTAAGCTGTCAGTTGGTGATTTTGATAAGGTTATCCAAGCTCAGATAGCAAAACATTTTAATACTTACATGGAGAAGAAGGCAACACAAGATGGAAATGCAATACAACAAGGAGCACATATGGCAGAGCTTGCAGACTGTGATACTTTGAATTACACCGGGCATTATGCATTTGGAATGTCATCAGAGGTTAGACAGGGAGATTGGATTATTGATTCAGGTGCCAGCAGCCATATGTGCTGCCAAGTATCCCCACTGTTCAATCTAAAGAAGCTGGAGCATCCAGTGAAGATTTATATGCCCGATGGAAGTAGCATTATTGCTTTAATGGCAGGTGTAACGCCCCAAACAACTCCGTTTAGCCACGTCACTTAACATGCTTGTAACGCTCCAAGCAACTCCGTTCATTTTACATTCATTTGCATTCAATTTACTTTCTTTATTTTATGCACTTGTATTAAAATGAGCGGAAGCTTAGGTCAAAAGCATAATGTGGTATGCCATCATATTTAGGGATATAAATTTTTCTTTACATTTATAACATGCAACCTATCAAAATCTACCCTGTCACGCAACATAATATTTAACGGAAGCATAGAAACTACTTCATTCATTCAATCGTCTAACCTATCGGGCTCATAGGTCTTAGATAACCCGCCCGTCTAGTACCCTAAATTAGCATACATACAATAGGAATTCAACCACATAATCATACACAACGTAGGCTCCTAGGTCAATCGACCCGCCCTTAAAACATTAACATAATATATGTCGAGTTAAACATCACATAACTACAAAAGATCGGGCTATTCCCATCCCCAATAATCATTGATCAAAAGCAAAAAGGATGATCAACGAATTAGTAATATGCGTATTTCAAAAGCACAAAAAGTTAAACACAAGCTTGTGGGGGTCTCTTGTGTTCACAACGCTCCTACTCGAGCCTCGACTCCTCAACCTAAAATTCATTAAATGAATGGGGTGAGTATTTACAACATACTTAGTGGGGAACACTGCAAACAGTTATAGCTAATTGCACAAATGAAAATATAACATATGGACTTTTTCTTTACTTGTGGAGACTAGTCTCAACCCCGCAGGGTCCAAACATCATGATGCCCCTGTTAATGAACATCTTACCCCTGTAGGGATGTCCGCAGACATACTACCCCCCAGGGAGGACATTAACAAGTCTATATCGATCCCGAAGGACCTCTGTAGGGATGCCTGCAGACATACTACCCCTCTTTCTTTTCTCTTGGTCCGAAGACCCTGCATACTCATACAATCGAAGCACAACAATAACTATAACATTACACGTGTTCACAGTTTAGAGTAACCTCACCTTACGAGACGCTTTCAAACTTTCTCAACCTTTTGGAATACTCCTTAGCCGTGCACAAGTCGTCTACCTCGAACCACAACACGTCACCTAGCACCTTTTAATCCTCTTTTCATTTTAGACGTCGAGTTATACAATTAAATCATAATTTGACCAAACTCATGCTATACTTTGCTTTAAGGTCTTCAAACATATCCAAATACACAATCATGGATATACTAACTCATAATATGATTTTGAACTCAAAATACACATTAAAACTCTTTGAAGCATTTAATCGAGCACATTATGTGCACATATTTAAACCACATGATCAAGACTCAATTTAAATCCTTTAAACCCCATATTTCACATACAAATACCTTCATCCTAGGGCTCTAACATACTTGAAAATCAACCCCAAACACCCCTCACAACACCTTCAAACAATTACCAACATAACAAGGGAAATTAGGGCAAAAAATCCAATCTTTAGCAATAATGAACATGGAGATTTCAACTTTAACAACACATATAGCTTCAATGGAGTAAATAAATCATATGTTTGAGATATCAAAGCACGAAGATCATCATAAGTCGAAAAACCCTAGTTTGGATATCAAACCCTAGTTTCCAAAACAACTAGAAATGGGTTTAATCCCCAAGAAGGAAAAGGTTTACCTTAGTTGATCGATGTTGATGGTGGAATTCACTCCAAAAGATGAAGAATTTTGAGAGAGAAATGAGGAGAAAAAAAATCACCAAAGAAGAGAGGAAATGAAAGAAATGGCTAAATGTTGGGTTTAAAAGCAATCCGGAAGAAATTTTCCCAGCCCTGCGCGACCGCGCGCCACCCACGGCCGCGCGCCAGGTCCCTCGGTCAAACGCACCCTGCGCCGGCGCGCGCCTCACCCGCGCCTGCGCGCTGCCCCGCGGCCGCGCACATGCGCTCTCGGCCAACTGCGCCCCGCGCCCGCACATCCCTGTGCCGGCGCGCGCTTCGCCCGCGAGCGCGCATCACCCCGCGGCTGCGCAGTGGCTCACTTTCACCCCCGAACTAACCTCGACCCCTGACCGGGTCAGCGTTGGAGTGATCAAGGTTTGGCAAACAAAATTCAAACGCAATAATATTCATTCTTTAACACATAACTCGACAATTTAATACTTAAAATTTGAACTGTATTATTCACTCAGTATAATACCACTGCGTGCTAAGACGTATCGGTTCGAGTTGAACAACCTGCAATAAACAACGGCATAAAATACAACATACTCTCATGATTAATATTCAACAATATTAATTTGAAATTATTTACTAAAATTATAATTTATAATTTAGCAAAAGGATCGGGGTATCACAGCAGGAGAGGCCCAAGTCACACCAACTATATTGCTGAAGAAGGTCCTGTTTGCACCTGAATTTACACACAATTTTATCTCTGTTGGGCAGATGACTAAATCCCTTGATAGCAGAGTTGTATTTCTCTCATCTCATTGTCTGGTTCAACAGAGAGAAATAAATAACGTGCTAAGCATTGATAAGTTGAGAGGAACTTTATATTGCTTCCTAATGATTATGAGCACACAGTAATTGTGAATGCAGCTAGGGAGCTTGATTTAAGGGATCTGCATAATTTGCTTGGTCACCCTTCAATTACTACATTAAAGCATATGGCACAAACAAAGAGAAAATATAGAACAGAAGAGTTCACAGAATTGGAGGACTGTGTTGTCTGTCACAAAGCAAAACAATAGAGAAATTCGTTTCCTATTCTTGCTAGAAGAAGTGAGCAGAGTTTTCATCTCATCCATGTGGATGTATGAGGTCCATGCCATGAAACTGGTATCACTCAAACCCCTTACTTTCTGACTATCGTTGATGATTTTACTAGAGCTACTTGAACTTTTCTTTTTAAACAGAAGAATCAAGTCTGGAGTATACATAGAAAATTCATTCTGATGGTTAAAGTCCAATTTGGAACAATTTTCAAAATCATGATGTCAGATAATGGCACTGAATTCACTGGAAGGCAAACTCAAGAGCTGTTGATAGAACATGGAATCTAGCATCAAAAGACTCGTGCTTATTCCCCTCAACAAAATGGAGTTGTTGAGAGGAAGCGTAGACACATCCTCCAAGTTGCTCGAGCAATATGTTTCAGAGTAATGTTCCTGTCTATTTCTGGCCTTACTCCATCATATTTGCTACTTTTCTGATCAATAGGTTGCCCTCTGCAGTGCTAAACTGGAAAACACCTTTTGAGCTGTTGCATGGAGCATCTGCTAATCTTGATGATTTACATCCTTTTGGTTGTTTGGTGTATAAAGCAAATACATTACCTTCTAAGAAGAAATTCTCTCCAAGGGGTATTCAATGCATTTATCTAGGGCCATCAGCTGGTCACAAAGGATTCATTACATATGATCTTCAGTTTAAGCAGGTCTCAGTGAGCAGGGATGTGAAATTTTTTCCTAACCATTTTTCTCTCCAATCAGATAGTTCTTCCTCTCTGCTTTTTACCTCATTTGAACTTTCTTTCACTGAGTCATGCCTCACTAAACCATCACAACTTGTTGAAGAGGCACCTTTGATTCCCACTTCCCTAGTTGACATTTCGGAACCTCACATTGTTACTCCTTTTACTTCAGCCATGGTTCCAGCAGTGACTGAGAAACCTAAATCTCCTCTTCTGCAACCTGAAGCCCCTAGGAGGAGTAGTAGAGTTACTAAGCTACCAGCTTATTTGCATGATTATGACTGCTCTATGGATAGTCCAACTGATGTTGCTCTCATACACAAAGCCACTGTTACTCCATCCATGGTACAGAAACCTCATTCTTATCATGAGGCATGTTCACACCCAGGTTGGGTTGAAGCTATGGATAAGGAACTAACTGCTTTAGAACAAAACAACACTTGGAGTATAGTGTCTTTACCACCCGACAAGCAAGCTATTGGTAGTAAATGGGTTTATAAGGTGAAACTGCACCCAGATGGATCAGTTGAGAGGCTCAAGGCCAGATTAGTGACCAAGGGATATCACCAAGAATTTGGCATAGACTATCATGAAGTCTTTGCTCCAGTAGCAAAAATGGTCACTGTCGGACTTTTTCTAGCTCTGGCAGCTCAATTCAAATAGTGTTTACATCAGGTTGATGTAAATAATGCATTTCTATATGGATTCTTGACTGATGAGATTTATATGAAACTGCCTCAAGGATATTCTAAAGGAAAGACAGGTGAAGTTTGTAAACTTGTGAAAAGTCTCTATGGCTTGAAACAAGCCTCTAGAGAATGGAATATGGAACTCAGCAGATTGCTCATTTCTTCTGGTTTTGCACAGTCTGAGGCAGATAATTGTCTCTATACTAAAGGGTCTGGTGCTGATTTCATTGGAGTGCTTGTATATGTCTATGATATCCTACTCCTCAGTCCACATATTGACACTATTCAAGCTGTTAAGCAATCACTTGATCAGGCTTTCACTATTAAAGACCTTGGTGAGGCACATTACTTCCTAGGAATGGAAATCACCAGATCAGATTCTGGCATTTTTTTGTGCCAACACAAGTACATCATGGATCTTCTTGCTGCAGCTGGGTTGCTTGAATGTAAGGCTGCTTCTACACCATTCCCACAAGGTCTTACTTTGAGCAGAGAGAGGTCTCTACTTCCTGATGGAGAACATTATCGTAGGCTTGTGGGGAAACTTTTGTACCTTAACCTCACAAGACCAGATTTATCTCACTCTATCCAGCAATTGAGTCAGTTCATTAATGCGCCTACTGAGGCACATTGGCAAGCAGCTCAACATGTTTTAAGATATCTGAAGGGTAACTTTTCTATAGGACTTCACTACTCTCCTGGTTCTTCTTTTGATCCCAGGGCATACTGTGATGCTGACTGGGGATCCTGCTTGGATAATCGGAAGTCAATCTTCGGGTATTGCATTTTTCTTGGTGACTGTCTAGTCTCTTGGAAATGCAAGAAACAGACAACGGTCTCACTCTCCTCAGCCGAAGCTGAGTACAGGTGCCTTAGTTATATACTGTCTGCGAGCTGCTTTGGCTATCCTTTGTGATAGTTCTCTTCCAGGTTCCATTTCCTACCCATGTGCCATTGTATTGTGATAATCGAGCGGCACTCCAAATCACCAAGAACCAGGTCTTTCACGAGCGTACCAAACACCTGGACCTTAACTGTCATTTTGCTCGGCTGCAGTTCAAAAATGGTTTCATTCTTCCACAGCATGTCTCCTCTGAACTCCAGCTTGCAGATGTGTTTACTAAATCCCTTCCTCGCTCCTGCTTTCTCCAGCTTATTTCCAAGCTTCATCTTGGTGATCATCACCTAGTCTAGCTTGCGGGAGGTGATGAGATTATATAAGCCGCAGCTATGCAGTGTTTTAGTATAGCTCGTTGAAAGATATTTTCTTATCCTACGTGGCATCTAACTAGATATTTTATGCCACCTAGATAGATATTTTCCTTGGCTTCAACCACCTCATTTCTGTATATAAATAAGGATGATCGGGTCAGACTATAGCTAGAAATTGTACTGTTCCATTGAGTATAATGAAATCCTTTTTCCCAAACTATAGATCTCTTCAATCCCCCATGATTCAATCCCCCATGAGATGCAAAACACACGCACACACTTTCGTATACCTTCAGAGAGAAAAACACCATTACTTTTGGAGATGCTTAAAAGAATTATTTTATTTTTGGTGTGTTGAGAATGAATCATTGAGTCTCTTATTTTTATAGTGATAGGAATGGAAGTAAAATGTTTGAGATTAAATGATAAAAATAAATTCTAAGATAATTGTGGATAGTGGAAAGGCTTGACAAATCAAGGGATAGGAGTTTCAGAATTTCAAATGACTAAGTTACTGTTATTTGCCTTGCGAAGAAGAGAAGCAACTTAAATATTCAGATAGGAAAGAAATATGCATTAGGCATAAATTGAAACAAAATGATTGTTGGGATCAAATCAAATAAATATTGGGCTTGGACTCTAGACTAGAAAAATGCAAAAAAAATAAAATAAAGATTTTTGGTTAAAAGTCAAATAAGCGAAATAATAATAATAATAATAATAATAATAATAATAATAATAATAATAATTTAGGCGTGACTTATAGGAACATAATTAGAACTTTTTAAATTAACATGCAACAACAAATAACATTTTCGAATCACATTTTATATAAAAGGTAACGACTAATTTTAAAAAAAATTGGGTCGTTACACGTTCAAATATTTCAGAATCTAACAGTTTGACACCAATTTTATAGGTATCAAAGAGTAGTGTTGCTGGCCCAACGTATAAATTAGCTTTTGATCATCGAAATATATTCTACACTATGGAGTGGGAAACATTCGTGTGGAAGGATCACCACGATGAATGTATTGCTGAATGAGAAACATTCAATTTATAATAATTGTAATACATCTTAAATGTCGAATGCGTATGTGTTTCATATATGGATCATTTTATTAGGATGTGTTTTGATTTTGTGAACGTGATTCTCCTAGTCTAAAAATATATCTGAAATCTTGAATTCCAAGTCGGAGAATTATTTCTGAATTTTAATAGACAGTTCGAAAAACTATGAGATCTTACTCGGTCGGAAAATAATTTTCGAACTCCTTGCATGAAGGTCGAAAAACAGAGATCTTACTCTAGTTCGAAAAATAATTTTCGAAATCATCACAGACATGTCAAAAAACTATTTTCGAAATCATTGCTGCCATATATCAAAGATTATTTCCCGACATCTCCAAGATGTCAAACAATTACAGAACACGTCAAAATAACTAACATAATATATAGTTAGAATCAATACATCAAAATATCCAACAAAGTATCATACATTCACATCAAAACAAATAGGTATTGAGAAATCTACTATGAAATAGAAATAATGATAGAAAATCATCTAAATCAACTAGATAACTCATCGTGCTGATAGAAAGGTTGACTCGTCCTTACCGCCTCATAAGCTTCTTCAACCTGCCTTGATGTAAACTGAGAAGAAAAGTTTTGAACTCTCCACCGAGACACCACATGATGAAGATAGTCTAATGAGGTTCGAATAATATGTGTATGGTCATCATGATGTACTCGAGTAACTTCAATGTTAAAACAGTTGTAGGGCTTTGGTACTCGAGGATGAGAAATTTGATGTACTCAAGTAACTTCAACTTGGATTTGAGTTGCCGCATATTATCTCCTTGCCGAAGCAGTTGACTTTCTCTGAGAATATTGTCCTAAGAGTGTATATTAGCATGAGAAAATAAAAACAAGTTAACCGATTCAAATTTTTTTTTTTGATATCTAAAATATCATTTTAGATGATAAAACATTTTTTGACAGCATATCAAAGGGTGTAGGATATCAGAAAACAATATTCGAATTCAATCGAAGACTTTCAGAAAATATTTTGTAAAAATAATCAAAATATGACAACAAAGTAAATCATATCAAAAAATATTTTCCAAAATAAATAGAGCATATCAGAAAATAATTTTTGATATTAAGTGTAGTATATCAGAAAACGTTTTTGAAATGAAACATCAACAACAGAGCAAGTAGAACGTATCATAAAGCAAGTAAGCATATCAAAAAATGATTTTCAACCAAAGCATCTTCCATCAACAAAAACCAGTTTGATGACCCTAATTTTTCAGAAATGAAGAAAGAAGAACAAACGCCGGTTCTTCACAAAGTAAAAATCTTCAAATAATTAGAATAAAGAATAAAAACCGAATAATTATATTATCACAAAACAATAAAATCGAAAAAATCAACATTTCTCCATTACTTCCCGCACAATCAAAATGAAAAATCAAACTTACGAACAACTTCCATGAACTTCAATTTGGATCGGGTCGAAGAATGCTCTCTTCGAAGAACACTTTCCACCCTTCGATTTTGATTTTTGCTGCTCAAATCAGAAAACAACTATTGAACGCTAGCAAATTGGAGGAGAACCAGATATATGTGTTTAGAAAATATATTTTGATTTTCTATTTTAATTTTATTTATTATTTTAAGTTAATAACAATGTTAAAATTATTTTTTAGGGTGAAGGGTAAAAATAGAAAAAATTATCGTGTGTAAAGTAAAAATATAAAAAAAATTAAAGTGTAGTGTGGAAAAAAAATTATAATGTGTAAAGAAAAACTTATAGTGTGTTTATTTCCATCATTATGTGTTTAGCTACACCCTAAATTAACACTTCAGTGTTTTTTTTTTTAACTCACATACTCGACCTGTGATATTGAGGAGATTCGAACCGTGACATTTGATCTAACACCTTAGTGTTTCTAAAATACATAATACTATAATAATTAAAAATTAACAATCCATTTTGTAGGGAAATAAATTAACAATAGGTAATCATATACGATCCGTGAACCCACCTCGTAATCCAAACCCGGATTCAAAGTTTTACAGTATTATAAATAAATTATACTTCAGAATTTTTGTATAAAAAAAAACCCTCAGCATCGAATACTCTATCCATTTTCTTTCCATGGTTGTTTTAGAGTTTTTAACTTGTTTCAAAATATTTACCGTCATACTTATATGATTATTTTCTCAATTTTAACTCTATTTAAATATAAAATTTGTATTTTTTAAAAAAATATATCTTAATAAGAGTGTATTAATTGGGGTGGGGAGAGGTATATTGTCACACTTGACACTACACTACATTTTAATTGAGTGAAAAATTCTAAATTAACAATTAAAAAAGAAACAGAGTATTTATTATAAAAAAAAAATCCGCACGCATGTGAGAGAGAGAGAGAATGCAGTGATAATGGCGGGAGTATCTTCCAACTTCCAAATGTATTTATAATAGTCAGTTAGTCACTACTTTCAGCCTTTCACTATCTGCAAATATCCCTAAATCCAAATTTCTCCCCAAAAAATGTGTTCCCAATTGATTTCCCTGCGACCGGTTTTCTTATTTTGGATGTTTTCATTTTCCACCGCTCGAATCTTCACAATGGAAATGCACCACCGCTTCTCCGATCAGGTCAAACAGTGGTCCCGCCGGAGCGGCACCGGTTTTCCAGTCAACAATTGGCCGGAAAAGGGTAGCGTAGAGTACTACTCACTGCTGGCGAGCCACGATATTGCGATTCGTCGGCGCTCGTTGTCGAGTTCCGGCGGTTCTCTCACTTTCTCGGATGGCAATACCACTTTCCGAATCAGCTCATTAGGATTGTAAGATAAGTTTTAGATTTAAATACTGCTTTCCGTAGTGCCTGTTCGGAAGTTTTAGGCGAAAACGAAGTGAAACATTGGAATTTAAAATCTAATCAAACATATATTCATGGTTCAAATTTGATGGATTTGGATATAGCAATTACTTAATTTTATATTAGTTTGATTTTATTAGTTGGAAGTGTGTGTGTGTGTGTGTGTGAGTGGTTAATTGAGTTGTATGTGGAGATTACTGTAGTTTGCACTACACGACGGTGACGGTGGGCACTCCGGGAATGAAGTTTTTGGTGGCGCTTGATACAGGGAGTGATTTGTTTTGGGTTCCATGCCATTGCGCAGAATGTGCTTCAACTGACGATTCGACATATAGCTCTGTATGTTGTCTCATGCTTTTGATTTCCTGGTTTTGTGATGTTTTTTTATGAAGCTCTGCGTCGTACTGAAGAGTTACATTTATGCCCTATAAATCTGTTTCCCTCACTTAAAATAGCTGACTTATTGCTGTTAGTCTGCAAAAGATTAGCAAATTGAGGAACCAACCAATTTAAGGATTCTGCCTTTTGGTTTGGACCTGGTTAGATTTGCCAATTTGTCTTGAAAACTTCACATGGCTGTTCTTTTATACTTTTAATCTGCAAAGTGAGATGTGAATAGCCAGGAGATTATATTTTCTTTGTGCTCTAGTAATTCAAGTCTCCATTAATATGTCTGGATATAATTTGTGCTGTATTCCTAACATGCACCTCTGAATTGACAATATTTCTTTATGTCACTGGGCTAATATTAATATATCATTTTCCAGATCATGTAGTGTTTATCTCAATTAGTCTTGTTTATGATTGTAGTAACAATATTAACCAGCGTCTTCACCGTGGCAGGATTTTGAGCTTAGCATATATGATCCAGATGGGTCATCTACAAGCAAAAATGTGACTTGCAACAGCGAACTATGTCCTTTTAACAATGGTTGCAATGGCACTTCTATCCATTGCCCTTACCATGTGTCATATGTCTCATCAGAAACTTCAACTTCAGGAATTCTGTTGGAGGATATCCTACATTTACGCCCCTTAGACGAATATCAGGATTTTATGAAGGCATATGTACCATTTGGGTTAGTGATATAATCTCTGCTAATTGCTGATGAACTTGCTTTGAAAATTACCTTGTTTACTTTATTACCTATTTTCCCAATATTGAGAAACTGTACAAATGTCGACTCTTGTTAATATCTGTGTGATTGTGAGAATTGATCTCCTCATTATTTGTTACTTGAAATGGACAGCTGTGGACAGGTCCAAACTGGTTCTTTCTTAGATATTGCAGCTCCAAATGGCCTGTTTGGACTTGGTTTTGACAAAGTATCAGTTCCTAGTACCTTGTTCAGGGAAGGTTATGTGGCAGACTCTTTCTCCATGTGTTTTGGGAAAGATGGGACAGGAAGGATCAATTTTGGAGATAAAGGCAGCCTTGATCAGGAAGAGTCCCCATTCAATATAAACTCGTTCCAGTGAGTGTGCTTTTATTTACACTGTCTTTTGTCGACAGATTGTTTTCCTGGTGGAGTAATGCATTCTCTTCTTTCTAATGGTATTGCCTTGCAGCCCAACCTATAATGTTAATGTGACTCAAGTTCGTGTGGGGACTTTGGTCCTTAACTCCGAGTTCTCTGCACTTTTTGACTCTGGCACCTCCTTCACCTATCTTGCTGACCCTTTCTATACAATGCTTTCAGACAGTGTAAGCCCTCAAATACAGATGATAAGCGGCCTGGTCATGCACATTCTTATAAGTGTCTAAACCTCTGCAGTTCCATTTGCAAATACGGGATCTACAGCGTCCACCTGATCTAAGAGTCCCTTTCGAGTATTGTTATGTTATGAGGTCAGAACCAAAATCGTGCCTAATTCCCATATTCCTTACAGAGTTGTTCTTAAAATCTTCTCCTTTCTTTTGATGAGATAGCCCCAATACATCGACAAGTTTGATTCCTACGATAAGCCTGACTATGGATGGGGGAGGCCAGCTGGTTGTCCAAGATCCAATAATTGTTATTTCCACTCTGGTAGTTAAAATAAATGTAGCTTATTTTACTGTTTTTGTACCTTGGACATTTACATCTGTTACTCGCATGATGCTATGATTGTAATTTGCAGCATGAATTTGCTTATTGCCTGGCTGTTGTCAAGAGTCAGGAACTGAATATAATTGGACGTAAGTTTTCTGATCATCATCAGAATCCCTTTTTTTTTTTTTTTCTTCTTCTTCTGCTTTCTTCTGCATGCCTGAGTATATATATATGTTCTTCCTGTTTCTACAGTCATGAATTGTGATCTCTTTCCCCATTCTTTCTTACCTTTGTTTGAGATGGGCCAGATGCTCACTTCACTTCAAAATTCTTTCTGCAGAAAATTTTATGACTGGCTACCGCTTTGTGTTTGACCGGGAAAGACTTGTCCTTGGTTGGAAGAAGTTCGACTGTAAGTTGTGCTTCAAGGAGTAAGTTCATTGTGTGTGTGTGTGCGCGTGTGTGTGTATTTGCCTACTAATGGAGCTTAACAAATTGGTGATTGTTCCGGTCAAATACAGGTTACGACGTGGAAGATTCAGATGCTTCTGGACCGAGATCTGTAAACTATGCAAGCGGACCTAATAACATTACTCAATCCTATGAATTAAATAGGAATACAGCTCAACATTTAGCTGCGCCATCACTGTACAGATACAATGGATTTGATCCGGTCCATTCTCTTCTAATCCTTCTGATCTTCGCCTTTCAGTGATCATTATTTCATAACCAATATATGGTCCTTGGTTTTCTCTGTTAACGTTCCGTAGAAGTTGTGTAACATCAAACTCATCATATATACCATGTGAAAGGGGAACTTTGGTTATTGTAAACTCGCTAGTCTTGATTCAAAGTTGCAGGCAATTGAAAGAAGAAAAAAAGATGCATGCATGCATGTGTAGATTGCTGATTCCTGCTTTTCACAATTGTTGTGATGTTTCATGAAAAATAATATAATGAACCTCTACTACTTTGATGGATGCAAGAAACATTGTACTAATTAATTGCTAAGTAGCAGCTGTCGAGCTCGAACTGTGATCTGAAGGCGAGCTAGAGCATGCATGCAATCCAGAGCTATGCGTGCTTGTCTTCTCACTATCACCCCACGAACGAGAGCTTGCAGCTTCACCAAGCTTCGTAGCGCCTTATAAGCTCGTCTCGCCTATACATGCAGGTAAGTCGTCTACATCAATCAATATGCAGAGAAGTGAAATAGGTAGAAATTATGATGAATAAAGAATATATATGTGTGTTGTGTTGTGTACATACAAGATGACTCCTAAAGCATGCTTGAATTGTGATGGCTGCCATATCTTCCATGGACAGAAAATCTGAACCGGCATTCTCTTCGTGTGAACTGCTGTCGAGTTCTTGGCTGAACTTTCCATGGTTCGTGTGGAGAATAATGACGGCATTGCTGCCGTCGTGATGTCGAGAAGACGGCGATGATCGGAAAAGTTTTCTCCGGATGACTCTCCACGAGAGATGGTCTTTGTTCCGTCCCATGTTGCTAATGATTTGAATTTCGACAATCAAAGCATGGAATTTGCAGGTATATATTCAACTCAAATTTTAGTGTGTGGTTAACATGTTTGCCTAGAGTTTTCTTGCAGGCGTCACAACGTGCCAATGTGAATGAGGTTTGTTTGTTACATGATTACTTGGTCAATTTTTTTAGTCTGTCTAATTCTCCCTGTTCTTTGGTTCATTCTGTATTTATTTATTTATTTATTTATTCTAGACACATACTAGGTATTTTGGGAAATAAATTACCAAATTGAATTATTATTATAAAGTAAAACTGTAGGTAAACTAGATGATGGTCTTTGGACCTTGAACCACGTAATTTGTCTAATTGTTTTGGTTATATTTGAAAAGTAGAGATAAGGTCAGATTGCGACTCTTTGTCCTTCAACTGGAAAAATCCCAAGTTACATTTACACTTTTCAGTTGCTTGCATCCATAGAGGAGACGTACCATTCATGGAAAACAAAGTCGAATAATTTGAAGAAAAGCCTATTTAGTTAGGATATGTCATACGCACCACATTCTTTTAAGGGTTAATGGTAATTTTAACCCATTTACAATTTCAACATCAATTTTGAAACCTTGTAATAAAGACATCATTTTTCGATTTGTATCAAGTTCGACACACTCAATTTTCCCGATGGTAAAAAATCAAATGTGGATTTTTTTTCCAACATCCCGTGTAGGATTTCGACGAACCTGTCATATTTGAATCACCCCAGCCATGTCGAATTTTGGACTGTAGAGATCAAATTAGGGGTGTTGAAATTGTTGCAAATCCAAAAGTGAAATTATTATTAATATTGCTATTAACCATTTTTAATTTTTTTGAGAATTATGGCCACATTATTGGAAGGTCTACATATATTTGATTACACTTAGTTTAGGACTACAAATACTTGAATGCACCAATTTTTAGTAGGTGGGGTAACTGAATGATAAAATATAATGAATCTCTTAGACTACAAATAACAGTAACCAATCAATCATCCAATCGATCATCCAACCAATCGATCATCCAACCAAGTTGTTATGCATGGTCTTAGGAAGTTTTTGAGATTGTGAGGGCTTGGCTTCGTCGGTGCAAATTTGAAGATTAGACACTTGAGACTTGAATCTCACATACTCAACACTACCTCCACTATACCACCATTATTCGGGTATGTTAATTACTGATGATAGAGCAATCAGAAATTTAAAATTTTAAGAAATAAAACATTTTATGTTCGAGTCTCAAGCTGTTAGTCGTTAGAAATCTTTGAACTTTCAATAACAACCTGGCAAAAACTTGGGTACATCCGTTGTACCCAACCCTTTCCGTCAGATAGATCCAATTGGAGGTTGACCAGTCCTATAAAAAATATTTTCAAATTAATATCATTCATAACTCTAAATAGTATCACGCTACAAAAATATGTCTGTTACTGGGCTTATATGAGTTTATTTCATATCAATTAGAGTTTATTAATCTCAATTAGAGTATTACATCAGAATTTATTAATTCCAATTAAGATTTATTAAATTCTAAGTATTGGTATATTACATTACATCCCAAATATAGTTTATAATTATTTTTTTAGAGTTGAATTTCATTTAGAGTTTGTATATACATGAAAAATGAATGTTTTGTATTTTTCATTTATATTTTCTCGTTCAAATATGCTCATGCGATATCTTAAATGAAAGATCATAAAAATACATTTAATTAATATATTTATTTGTTTAAATCCGATTAAAAATGAAAAAATTATCAACGTCTAAAATATAAAGAAGATTTGATGACTCAACGTTGACATGACATTTATTATTATTATTATTATTATTATTATTATTATTATTATTATTATAAAAAGGGTCGCCGCACCGTGCGGCGGTTGCACAAAAAGTGCAATATAGGGAAAATGCAAAATTTGTCTTGTAATTCATGCCCAGGGGTGGCAAAAATGGTCCAATAACTCAGCCTTTTAGCAATTCTAGTATTGTATATCCCTACGCATTCATAATTTTGCACAACTTCAGGACATATTGCCAGATAGCTCATTCATTTGGAAGTTACAGTCAAGATTTTCCAAAAATGTCTAAAAAGTACTTTTCTATTTTTGTTTGATTATTAACAGCAAACTATAATTTAATTCCTAACGTTTAGATATTTTATTAAAAATCTACGTTAAATAATTACAAAACAATTCTCAACTTTTCTCACTTTAACAAAAACACCCCTGGCATATTATTTTAGCAATTGACATGCCGATAAATTGACTGATACATCGCTCCTAAAAATATCCGACATTGAAAAAAAAAACGAACATATAATCCAATTTGATTTAAAAGGTGAACAAGCATCCATCAAATTATTGGCATATCAATTGCTCGAAAATTTGATGGGGGCATTTTTGTTAAAACGAGAAAAAGTTGGAATTTATTTTGTAATTATTTAAATGTTGGGTTAATTTTTATTAAAACACTCCAACATTGAGAATTAAATTGTAATTTGTCTAGTTATTTATATTCATAAAATGTATGGATAATTAATTCTATATATAGCTCCCAGACTCTCTACAGTTGTAATATTTTAAAACTAATTAAAATCACAAAGTCTCTTATCAGATTTTGGAAACTTAAATGCATAAAATCAGATCATTAGGCGGGCGAGCCAACGCGCGGGTCAACCTTGACCTGACCCGCCCTGCAAAAAAAAAAGTTTGCTAGAAATAGTATCATTCTTAATACTAAAAAGTATCAGTCTGAAGTACAATTAGTATCACCTGTAACCATAAAAAGTATGGAGCCTGTAACTTGTCATATACGAGTTTCTTTAATTCAAATTATGATTTATTTCATCTCAATTAATGTTTAGAGCTTAGTGGTTTGGAATTTTAAGGGTTTAGTTAAGGTTTTTTTTGGGGTGGGGGAGGGGGGGTTAGGATTTAGTATTTCTTGGGGGTGTTTATAGGAGTTTATTTTGTGTTTTTTAGGGTTTTGGGGGTGTTTTTAGGGGTTTGTTTTGTGTTTTTTAGGTTTTTTTTTTTGGGGGGGGGGGGGGTAGGGGTTTATTTTGGATTTTTTAGGGGTTTTTTGGGTGTTTTTAGGTGTTTATTTATTTATTTATTTTAGGAGTTTATTTTGTGTTTTAAGGATTTATTAATTCCATTTTAGGTTATAAATTAAATCAATTCACTTGAATTTCAGAATTCACTATTTTGTGTTTTTAGGGGTTTTTGGGGTGTTTATTTATTTATTTATTTTAGGGGTTTATTTTGTGTTTTTAAGGGTTTATTAATTCCATTTTAGGTTATAAATTAAATCAATTCACTTGAATTTTAAGATTCACTAACTTTCTTTTAGGATATAAATTTTTGGTGAAAAAAAAAACAAGAAAATTGAAAAAAAAAAATGAAAAAAGCAAAATTTTAGCCCAGAAAAAAAAAAACACAGATGGGCACGTGAGTCTGACATTAAAATAGTGTACATTAGGTCTGATAAGAGACCTTCCCAATTAAAATACTAGTTTACTCTCTACAACAATCTTATTTTTCCCCGTAGCCCCATTTAAAAAACTGATAAAAAAAAAAGATAATTTTATTCGTAATCTTCTTTTTTCTCTTCATAACCTCCATATTTAATTAACATATTAATATTATTGTATTAAACATTTTTACCCTCACAACTTCATTATTTAAAACCTAGAAAAAAAAAGACATAACTACAGCCCCTCTTTTAAGAACAATTCATAATCCTTTGTCGAGTTGCTCATAATATTTCAATTTACTTGAGTTCTTCTTTGTCTCATATTTTCTTGGAGCTTCACTATCGTTCAGAGTTCTGACTTATGTATATTGAAGATCATATATATATATATATATATATATATATATATATATATATATATATATATATATATATATATATATATGTACACTATAATGAAAACTAAACTTTATGTGTAAACTAGGAACTAATTCTAACCCTTTATTTTATATGGATTGATAGTGTAGATTTTAAATAGGAAAAAAGGAATATTTATCATATTTTATATAAAATAGGAAATAAAAGGGTATTATTGGAATTGGATGAAAAATCTAATATGGAATCGTGCTCTTAAATTTGGAACAAGATACGTATCTATACTATGAATCATTCCACCGATATATATGATTGTGAACAATAAACTGGAAAACCTACATTTATTGCTTATTATTCCTTCTCACAGAATCTAATCGCTTCCACTCTCAAAAATCCCTCCCCAAAATCGCTGTAGAAGGTGTGAAAAAATCATCGACCTCTCTCGATTAATAGAGGCCCCCCGTCACCGTCAGCCATCCCCCAACGTCCGCCGCCGTCGTCCACACCCCAACCATCAAGCAGCCGTGCAACTTTCGGCGTCGTCATCTATTTCTCAAAACTGCCATTAATCTGTAACAACAATCTAAGCGACAACAAATCAATAATGGTGAAAGGTAAACAATGTAAATATTTATATTTTTATTGTGTTTTTTGGATTGAGATATTGAGTTAAATCTTTATAGCTAGATTGTGCATCATTTTGAAGAATATAGTATGTTAGGATGTCGATCTTACTCGAATATCCTTGATTTTATTGCATTAAACATTGTGATAAATTTCGTAGATTGGTGCTTAGCATTTGTGATTTTGTAGCTTAATATTTCGTTATTTCATTGCTTAACTTGATATTAAAATAGTTTAGCATGAAGTACTTTAGTATTAAAGTAATTTAGCATGTTTGATTCCATAGATTGGTGCTTAGCATTTGTGATTTCGTAACTTAATATTCGTTATTTCATTGCTTAACTTGGTATTAAAATAGTTTAACATGAAGTACTTTAGTATTAAAGTAATTTAGAATGTTTGATTTCGTAGATTTGTGCTTAACATTTGTGATTTCGTAGCTTAATGTGTGTTATTTCATTGCTTATCTTTCTATTAAAGTAGTTTAGCATTAGGTACTTTAGTATTAAAGTGGTTTACGCAGTAGATTTCGTAGATTGGCGCTTAGCATTTGTGGTTTCGTAGCTTACTATGTGTTATTTCATTGCTTATCTTTCTATTAAAGTAATTTAGCATTAGGTACTTTAGTATTAAAGTGGTTTATATGTTAGATTTCGTAGTTATTTCATTGTTGATCTTGTTTGCTTAATATGTGTGATTTCTGTAGCTTGCTATGTTTGATTTGATAACTTAACTTGGTTCTTAGAATGTATGTATGTTGTAATCTATAAAGTATGTGACATATTTGTTGGTAGAACGTACATGTTTATGTGTGACTAATTAGTTTGTGCGTGTGTATTTATGTAACGTGTTATTGTATAGCTTTGCATGTGTTTTTAATTGTTGTGCAAGTACGGATGTGTTGCTTTTAGTATGTAGTATGACGACCATTATTTTGACCTTGATGCTCAATATGTGTGTTTGCGTAACTTAATAAGTGTGCTTTTGTTGTAATTATTGAAATCTTGAGTTCTTATTATTTGTTAAATTTGTTTTATGAATTATTCTTCTCCATTGCAGCTGCAAAGAAAACTTTTGATCAAATATCAAATGCTAAAGTGAAAAGAGGTAAAGGGAAATGATAGTCAAACTCAACGGGTGTTGGTACCAATACTTTTCGGAAGTTTAATAGTAGGGCAATCCCAAGTGAATTAGCGTTGGCAATTAAAGGCATGACCGATGAACAAAAATCTATTGTGACTGAAATGGGGTTTGCACAACTATTGCATCTCAGCATTGATAAAGTTCCAGCCCAGTTAGCTTATTGAGTGCTTGATAAGTTTGATGCTAGCAGCTCGGAGGTTGTCATCGATACTGGAAAGATGAAATTGTTGCAATTGCTCATTATGTTTACAACAGTAACTGTGGAGGTCATCAGCTCAGTGTTAATGATTTGTTCAAGTAGAAAGTATAAACTTGAAAGGATTAAAAAGAACATGCTAGTATTTTTATTTCTTTGCATCTTTTGAGATATTAATAGATAAGTTTGTCATTGTCTTTTGTTTGTTATTTTGTCTCTTGGCTAATTTAAATTTATAACTTACTTGGACCAATGATAGTATAATCTTTAGCAAGCGAACATGGTGTTTATTTATGAATTTGCGCGTGGCAATGAAAATTTTATGTAGTTAGCAACGAAATTGTGTTATATTAGTAATGATTAAAATAAGCAGGTTTGTCATCGTCGTTGTCTATTGCTGTGCGTTTGAGTTGTGTAAATTTCATGTTATTGATTTTTTTATTAATAATATCAAAGAAATTGACTGTATCAAGCATTGAATCAGTACTACATAAGCAACGAGTAAATTAGAAAAAAAAGGAACTTCGCATTGCTTGTTATTTAATGTGTCGCTCGATTATTGTAAATTTAATGCTTTTTTGAACAACGAAAATATATACCTCAGAATGCGGTCACGTGGTATTCTATGTTTCCGAATGACAATTAAATTTGCTTTATGAAGCAATGAATACCACATTCCACATGATCATACTTTCTTAGGTACTATTGAACAATAATATTGTTCGAACAATCTCTTTTTTGTAGACTCTATTAATACATTATCTTCACGTGGCTTCAATTCATCTTTGATTTTCCTAATAACAGATACGAAATTAGAAACAAAATGACAGCTACCTAAATATAAAAAATTGATTTCAATACAAACTTAAAAAAACATCATACGTACCCAAATGATTTCAACACGAACAACATGTAATATATCTAAATCATCCACGTTTGATGAAACCATCTTCATGATGAAATAACTATGTTAGAAGAAACCGATACAGATGGTTGAAACAGAAGAAAATAATTGAAGAAACCGACACAAATGAAAATACGATGGAATATTATTGTGTTGAATGTGTGTAGTAGGTAGAATAGAATTAAAGGGCAAAATAATACATAAAGGAAAAAACATTTATGGAAAATATAAAACATACAAATTAAAAATCTTAATTATCTAATTAAAAAAAGCCACTATGAACACAAATAAATCTCATAATAAACTCTTAATTATCTTGATTAAAAAAAGCATACGAAAAAAGGGGTTGTGATTTTAAAAAATCTTACTATCTTTTATCCTCTAACTAACAAATATATATCTCATAATAAAGATAACCATGATGGTAGTGGGGAAGAAAAAAAAAAGGAAATAATAATAAATATTGATATGGAAAATCCTTTTATTATGGGATTCAATTGAAAAATGTCTATCTTACCCTTCATTCTAAAAAAACGTTGATCCATTTTGATAACATTAAATACCATCTCAATCTACACCATTCATTTTGATATATCTAATGGTTAGGATTAGTTCCTAGTTTTCACATAAATACTTGGTGCTCATTTGATATGCATCATATATATATATATATATATATATATATATATATATATATATATAAGAAAGAGGAAGGTTATTATCCTTAAATTACATGCAACTAGATAATTTTTGATTCATGATGAGGCAAAAACAATAAGATAATAATTTTCGCAAAAAGTGAATGAGAGAGTAAGAATGGACTAGATGATTGAGAAGAAAATGAGAGATTATCAAGTAACGACGGTGAGTGACAAAGTTTAATTATTATAATTACCCTGGGGATATGATATAATGACATTTTTTTTGTATTCAACTATATATTTTAGACTCCTATTATAATTAATACTCCATTCATCCCATTTATATGAGTTTTTTTTTTTTGGATATTCTAAATGTATAAGTTGATTACTACATAGAGTAATATTTATTTACCTCATTTATTAATATACCCTTATTTATGAAGATGTATTGTTAGTTTGCATTAGTCATTATAGTTCATTGATAAATACAATAAGTATGAAGATATAAGTAAGTTTTCTTATCTTATTATCTTTTTCAATGATTTTCTTAATGTTGGTGAAAAATTCAATCATTATATATATGTATATATGGGACAGAGGGAATAATTAAAATCCTTCCAAATTTTTAAATTTTATTTGGAAATTTTGAATTTTGCAAAAACCTGATTTACTGATTTGGAGGATTTTGGATTTGCTTAAGTAATCACCAAATTCTAGTAATTTTTTTAATAATTTAATTAGATTACTCTTCAATATAGTTTTTGATAGTATCGATATTTTTACCGAGTGATTTTTAGGCTTATTATAATTGTTAAATTGTATTTGGGGTACTTTTTTTTACTCACATACTCGATCTGTGGTATTGAGGAGATTCGAATCCGTGATCTTTGATCTCCAAGCAACCTCACTTCACCACTAGACCATCCCCACCGGAACTGTATTTGGGGTACTTTCATAATGGTACTTTTATTATCAAAACCCCTCTCTACGTATAAATTAGGAACCATTTATAACCACTTATCTCATTAATACGAATGGTAAAAATTAAATCTTTGATTTAGGAGTCTAGTTACAAATTCCCCATCTCTTCAAATTCTATTAGATTTAATAGGGTTAAAAGGGTAAAAAAAAACATACCCATAGGCCATAATCCACAACCAGTGGCGGATTTAGAGGCCCAACCCCCATAACCGGAAAATTTTTAGGTAGTAGGTAGGGGGCTTGTGGTTTTTCTGGCCACAGCCCCCCAACAGTCATCGGCCAGGGAGAGGAGGGATAGAAGAAGGGGGCCGCGTTAAGGTGTGAATTTTACTGAATCGGTAGTAGTAGTTGATGTGATTTTGAGATGAGATGACTAAAATGGAGGTTGAAGAAATGAATGGAGATGAAAGGGGAATGGACGAGAAAGAGAGAGATGGGAAGGATGATAGTGGAGAGAGAAATTGAATATTTTATTAAATAAGCTAATTGCACTTTGCTCCTTGATACATAATTGATACATAATTTTTAATTTTCATTGTTTTTTAAAGAGTTCTAAAAATAATTTCTTTATTAAATTTCATTAAATTTATTATTTTTCCTATTATTATCATGATTAAATATTTATGAGTATTTAAATTCAATATTTAGTCTATTATTATCATGATTAAATATTTATGAGAATTACTTTAAGAATTTTTTGATGCAGCATGATTATTATAAAATAAATTTCATTTAATTTCCTGAATCATTTCCAACGATCAATCAAGACATGTGATTTTATATTTACTTATGTAATTAATAATTACTAATGCGTTTATTATCACAAAAAAAATAATTTAATTATCTATGTAGGCAAAATTTTATTTTGATTTAAATTATCTATGTAATCAAGACACTCGCACATAACTATTTTAATTTCAATTAATAAAGTTTATAAAACTTTCTTTCGAAGTATTTTATTTATGGTGTTATCTACGACGTTTCACTTACACGCCTAAAAAAAAGAAATTGAATGTAAAAATGTTAGCAATCGTTCATCCCCTCACTATTCTCTCCACAGCAAACAAAAGCATGTACAGTCATTGCTTCAACATACACAGCCCCCCTGGAAAAATTTTCTGATCCTGCCACTGTCCACAACCCTTAAATGTAGTAAAAATGATATTAGTGAATCTCTAAGTTGATTGAATTTGTTAGTCACGCATCTTCCATCAAAAGCCCTATCTTCAACTACAGTTTCAACAAAATCCACTAGCAATTTGTTATTATAAAATAAAATAATAATTATTTTGTGTATTATTAGCAATATTTTATTAACTAGATTAGCATGTCATCATAAGGATACTGGCAATTTGTTATATTAATATTAGCAAGAAAGGAAAGAAGATTATTAAATAACTGAAGAATTAATTGTATAGCATGCATGTCATTCAAAGCGTATTAGCTATTTAATACATTAATATGATCGAGAATATTAGCAAGCAGATATTTGCCAAATATGCTAAAAATTGATTCGTAACATAATGTTAACATGTCAAGAACTAATTGCTAATATATTAAGATCATATTGCTAATATGATAAACGTAATTTGTTAATGGGTCAATAACAAATTGTTAATATATTAATATCATGTTATTATGTTTGTGACCAACAATTTGCTAAAGTGTTGACAAAATATTGCTAAAATGTATCAAAAAAAATAATAGACTATATTTTATTATTTTAAAATATTTTGGTTGCAATACTCATTCACATACATGATAAAATATTATTCTTTATGAAATAAACTAATAAAAATATTGCAAAAAGTTAACTAATATGAAAAATAAATGTTGATGAGAAATGAAGAACAGTGGAAAATAATAGAACATAGGTAATTCGTACATATTCAATATTGTATGGAAGAGAATATTAAATGGAACAATTAAACTAGATTACATTACTATAGGAAATAATTAAACTATATTTCCATAAAATGTGGAATTTGATATTTCATACTAAATTAAATTACTAATATATCCTTAACTAATATAACTTTTAATTATTGCATCTTTAACCACATCCATTTTAGATTAATCTTGGCCATGAAAATCAACTAGATGAATGGCTAAGATTGATTCCTAGTTTCTATAAGGGGAAGTGGTTCACATTTGAACCAATACCTATGTATGCGCGCACACACTGACAAGCTTGAGTTTTTCATATATTTCAAACTTGAATTTGATGCATTTTAGGTGGTTCATGAACTACTAGAGTATGTCTAAATTCATTTCTCGGTTTATTATTGTTTTCATGAGTTTGTTGAGTAATGAAGCAAATAAAATGTAAAATGAGTCAAAAGTTGAGTAGGAGAAAAATCAGAAGTGAGAAGGGAGCCAAATGGGACGGAACGAAGACAAACTACTACAAGAAAAACGCGATTTAGCGACGGATAATATTACATCGTTAACGATAGATTAAAAAAATTTTGTTTAACGACGGATTATTCCGTAACTAAAATTAATTTTGATTTTTTTTTAATTTTTTTATATTTTTTTATTTACCAATTAATACTTAATTACAAATTTAAAATTATTTTATAAAAATTTTTATTTTTCAGATTTATTTAATATTTTTAAATTATTTATATTATTTTTTAATATTTTTAATTTCAAAATTTTCAATTGGTACTTAATTTCGAATTGAAATTAATCTTTTTAATATTTTTTTTATTTTACATTTTCAAATTTATTTTATTTTTTAATATTTTATACTATTTTTAATATTTTATATTTTTTTATTTTTCAATTACCAATTAATTACGAATGTGAATATTTTTTTAATATTTTTATCACTTTAATTTTATTTTATAAATATTATTAATTAGAAATATATAATATTTGAGAAAATTTATTAAAATAATCTAATATTAAATAATGATATAATATAATTATATTTTTTAATAAACATATAATATTAAAAAAAATTAATAGATATTTAAATAAATGAATAATATATAATGATTTAATTTAGAAATAAAAATTCAATCAAAATGATTTTCGTGTGTATATTTAAATATTATTTCTAAAATTTAACGTAAATGTTGGCTAGCTCACATGGATGTGAGTGCAAGGCTTAACCGAGAGGTCTTGTGTTCGAAACTCACAAGGCATGACCCCATTTATTCGTGGCTCGGCTTGGCTCTGCTAAGCTGCTACATATGTGCGCAGCTCGGCTCGGCTTGCCTTGGGCTCGGCTTTATACCAGTTTTAATTTTTTTAACGACGGAATTTTCGGCTCGACTCGGCTTACCTTGGGCTCGGCTCATACTAGTTTTAGTTTTTTTAACGATGAAATTATTCTATCGTTTAATTTAATTTTTTTATTTTTAAATTTTCTAACGACAGAATTTGGCGATGACTTAGCGACGGAAAAAATCAGTCGCTAATTCCGTCGTTAACGTTAATCCATTGTTAATTCGATCGTTAAAATAATTAACGACGAGAATATTAACGTCGGACTGTGTTCGTCGTTAATCCGTCGTTAAAATAATTTAACGACAGATTTTTTATGTTTAGCGATGAAAAAATCTGTCGCTAAAACACGAATTTTTTGTAGTGAACGTGTTGACCAATGCGATGCACGGACCGTGCAATTGATCAAGGAGGCACACGACCCGTGCGGGGTGGCGCACGGTCCGTGCATGAAGAATCCTAGACGCACAGACTGTGCGTGTCTAGAGAAAAAACATCCAGAAAGTGGTGCACGGCCCGTGCGCGAGAGATCCATTAGCGCACGGACTGTGCGTGTTGAGGCGGTGCTTGACGGACTTTTCTCCCTTTCCTTGTTCGACTCCAACTCTGATCCAAACTATTTAAGGCTTCTTTGAGCACAAAAATTGGAGACTTTTCACCCTATGTTGAAGACGAATGAAGATGGAGAACGAAGATTAAAACATCCGGCATAAGTTGTTTATGATTTTGCTTTAATTTTTGTCATGACTTTCGTAATGCACTCTTTATCTTCTTTAGATTCTAATTTTACAATGAGCGGCTAGACGCGTATTAATCTCAGGGTTTGTATCCATGTTGAAGTCATGATATTAATCTAATTCTATTATTTTTCCCTTTCGATTATTGTGTTCATTTGTTCAAGTGCTTTTCATTTTATGCTTTGATTACTGGCCATAATCGATTGCATGTTAAGCTAGTTGATTTGAGACCTGGCGGAGATAATTGACTAGTGGGATTAATTGAACATTTTGATACACATTCTGAATGAATTTGTAGGAGATTTAATCTGATACGTTAGGGAGTTGGCAAATTAATCTAGAGACGAAAGTGATAGTTAATTTGTTAATCCACGATTATCTTGAGACCTGGCGGAGATAGGTAACAACATTTCTGATTCTCCACCAATAATTAGATTAAAAGTGAGAATTATTAGAATTGAGTTAATTCATATCGGATACATGTGCATTGCATTTCCTAGGATTAGTTTTCTTTAATTGATTATTTAATTTTTGTGATTAAATTCAGTTGGTCAGATTTGATTTCCGTACTTTCTTGTTTGTTTATTCTAAGTTTAAATCTGCATTAGTGTCTAGAAATAATTCAAATCAAAGAATAGGTAACTTGGATAATAGAGAACTGTTAGCTTAGTATTCAGTGTGGTCAAGTAGTTCAGTCCCTGTGGATACGATATCTGATTCATCTACTATATTGCATGACATGTATTAGTTGCAAATTATTGCATAATAGTTAGTGCATCACACACACACACACACACACACACACATGCATGTATATATAGGGAATTGATTAAATGAGAACCAAAGCCCCATGTGAGAACAAGGAACTGATCTTCATCATCCATCCACAAAAAATGTGTGGTCTAAATCAAAAGCAACACAAGGTGATATTTTTGTAATTAAGGGTTATTTTAATGAGGCTAAGGTAGTTTTATAATTTGATAAATGTAATAAAAATACTAGGGGCTTTTTACTCTCATTCTCTATCTCTACTCTTCATTGCTTCTTCTTTGCCCTTTTTTTGATTTTAACGCGCAGTAGACAAATTCACGAATAAAAAGAGAAGACTATCACCCAAATCAAATTCAAATTGAAGATCACCTAGATCGAATTCAAAGTAATATTTATTCATCTTCCTTCATGATTTGTTCTCTCTCTCTCTCTCTCTCTCTCTCTCTCTCTCTCTGTTATAAGTCGTTTGTTCTATATTCCTCGATCTTTTGTTACTTTGTGTACGTGTCTTCTTCTTCTACTACTACTCTCTCTCTCTCTATGTATATATATATATATATTATTAACGGTTCAAAATTTGTGTTATATGCAGTTGACTAAGTTGATTTTTTCAACTTTCATGATTAACAAATGTTTTGAGTTCTTTGTGTTGTTGCTAGCATATGTGAGTGTCTAAAACATATTATCAAAGGTTCAGAAATTGTATTCTTTGTCTATTAATTTCTGCATATTATGTTTTTGCATTACTATACACGTGTTATTTGTCAGAATTTATTAGCATTACAATAAGTCACATTAACATTACAAAAGTTGTCATTAACATTACAAAATAAAATATTGGCATTATAAAAATAGTCTGTTAACATTATAAAAACATATTGTTATTAGAGTATTGACATGATGAACGATTAATTGCATTGCTATGACTAGTTTTAGTACTGTCAAAGAAGATATTAACATTAATGTGATTAGTAATTTATCAGAATTTGTTAGCATTACAGAACGTCTCATTAGTAATATAAAAGTTCTTATTAGCATTACAAAATGAATTATTAGCATTATAAAAACAGTCTGTGATTAGCATTATAAAAATTACTTATTGTCAGAGTATTGACATGATGGACGATTTATTAGCATTACTATGATTAGTTTTAGCTTTATCAAAGAAAATATTAGCATTAATATGATTAATTTTAGGATTACCACTATTTTTATATTTTAATTTTTTGTCTAATTTAATCTTTAGATTGTGTTGGCACCACTATAAAGATTTCTCCTAGGTTGCTTAAATTTTATATATCTGATTGTGAAATATTTTTTAAGCAACATCCACATGGAGATGAACATTTAAGAAGCAAACCTCTAATTCCAATCATGTTCTAAATACACCCAATTAGTGTTGAAGACATTTACGTGAAAGATGATGATGAATGAAACGATTATTATATGTATCAAATTTCTAACTTTTGAATAATTGTCACTTTTTTTAGAATTGTCATAATGCTTCTCAGTTGACATTATTACTTCACTAGCATGCTATTGAAATATTAATATATGTCAAATTCATATTTTTTGTTAAAAGTCAATGCTTTTGATGTTCTACTTTTGCAGTATATAAATTATATGCTATAATAATATTATCATTTAAAAATTCGACTGTTAAAGTTTGCATATGTGTATGCTAACTATAATTTCACCTCTGTCATTACTTTTACTTTATGTATATCATTTTTTTCTAATGTTAACAAGAGCAATAATAATGCTAACACTATCGAATAATAATGTCAATACAATAAAATTCTAACAACGTTTTTCATGGTTGATTTATAATGTTTCTGATAAGTTTTTCTACTAATGCTAGCATTATTTATGATATGTTAACACTCCGAACGATAATAATGTCAATACAACAAAATTCTAACATCATTGTTCATTATTGATTTATAATGTTTGTGTTAAGTTTTTCTGTTAATGCTAATATTAGTTATGATAATGTTAAAATGAGTTATGATAATGCTAAAACCGGTGATCAATGATGCTAATAATACAAAATATACAATTAAATCAGACAATGTCAATATCATTGTTCATGAGCTAGGTTTTTACATGTTCCTGAAAGTTTTCCAATGCTAACAAAATAAAATGAAACAGTCGAAACTGCTAATTCATCATGAAATATTGTAAAATATTTTTTTTAACGTTAGATATTTTTTTGTAATGCACATGACAATAGTCTCACGACGTTATTATCATCAATGTTAATTTTAGCATTATTAATGCTTATATTAACATCGTCAATGTCTTTATTAGCATATGATTCTATTTTTATTAGCACGTCCAGGAAATCCATTTTTTTTATTTTAACCTTAATGTTGATAAAATTACGAAAATGACACCACATTTTTCTTATACACACTCTTAAGAGGTGGTCTATGGTCTCCTGAACATTTATATGATTTTATTGGCAGTTATTGGATTTTGTAAGATATGAGGAATTTTATTATGATTTTATATTTATTAAGATAATTCACTTGATGTTTATTTCTGAGTATTATATGCTATTTCTAAAAACATATTTCTAGATTTTTTTTATTTATTTTTTAAAAATAATATCTCAGTTTCAGTTTCAAATAAAATTGCAAGTTTATACTTCACAATTTTCAGGTGTAGTAAAAAAAAAAAAGAGTAGTAAATTACTAAATTTTCATGTCCATGTCAAGATTTTACAATAATTATGTCAATTAAGTGCCTCCTAATTACAGTCCATTGGACTACTTCTAATATTTATCGATCGGTCGATAAAATAATTTTAATTTCGGACTGTCATAATAAGTAATTAAGTAAATTATCGTCGGAAACTTCTAACTTGAGTTGGGAAAATTCTAAGGTGAAGGGATGCATTGCATACCCCCTTCTAATTACAGTCCATTTGGACTATTTCTAATATTTATCGGTCGGTTGATAAAATAATTTTAGTTTCAGACTGTCATAATAAGTAATTAAGTATCACGATAGATAATCAAAGTGTCATAATATGTTAGTTGAAGTGTCACGATAGATTTTTTTAGCCGGCCGAAATTTTTGACCAAAACTTTCACTTCTGGACAAAAAAAAAGAGTTGGTAAATATTTGAAAATTGGTAGGCCCGGAACACATATCCTTTGGTGGGATGGGAGATACACTATATGTGTTCTACATTAGAATTCACCGGCAACAGCATGATGCCGTGACGTGTGTAATTTCCGGCAAAAAAAATTCCAATTCCGTCATTTTATCTCAGAATTGCAGTCAAAAGACACGCTTTACATAATCGACACGTGGCACCAAGATCGCCAAAAAATCTATTGATTAGACCAACGGCTCCTAATACTAAAGGATGAATTTTACATGTATATTTTAGTCTAAATATATAATATAAATGCCTAAGTTCTGCAAATACTCCTATGTTATTTAATTTTATATTCCATATTAATATGAACGTTGGTTAGGAAATTAAAATATTTTAACACATCTACATATTTTTCTAGAAAAAGAAAAATAACAAATGACTCAATAACTAACTACTGTAGTGTTAAATGGGAAAATGATGGAGAGCAACCCATCACAGAAAACACAACTGATTATAGTTACAAAATTTTAATTTTGTATATCATATTATTAGTATAATTCGCATTTATCATGATAAAACATCATTACTATAACAAGCAAAAATGAAACAAAATATAAAATTAAAGTAGCTTTAGAAACAGATATTAGTATCATAAAAAGTTGTATTGTTTCAAGGTATCTTTTAGCATAGTAAAGTGAAATGATATGTCTAATCAGAGATGTATTGTATTCTAAGTTTCCAAATTAGTGGGGGGAAAAATTAAACAGTTTCATTTTTACAAATTAAACCAATAAATCAAACAGGATTGGCGATTGCAACTTAAATGATAAAACGAGGTAATTTATTGGGTCGGAAAGCGAAGGTTTGAGGCCCCGCAACATTGAGTACATGTTTCTATATATATATATATAATCATTATCATTTAAATATATAAATTTCGAATATCATTTATTGGATTGATGTCCAATCAGACGCAACATCAACAAATTTGCCATCTCATTAATAAGAAAAAATATCAAGAAATATACAGCAATAAGAAATTAAACCAATCAAATAAGATCTTCCTAGTATTTTTTTAGGGGTAACTTAAAAAAAAAAAAAAAAAATCTTGCCCGCATAGGTCTCCATCAATTACATTATTTAACTATTACAGCTAGGTACAAAATAGTAGAAATAGTAGAAAGAGGAAAACACCATTTAATTTTGACGTTGATCTATATATTCTTACCCATCCAGCTAGGGGTGTCCAAAATTAACAAATCGAATCAAATCGAACTGTTTGGTTTAATTGGTTTGATCATTTTTTCTTTAATTTTGGTTTAGTTTTAAATATTAAAACTAAAATATAGTTTGGTTCGATTTCGGTTTAAGTGAAAAATATTTTGGTTAAAACCGAACCAATCAATATATATATACACACACACACACACACACACACACACACACACACACTATATTTATAATTTATGATTTATAATTCTAATATTAATTATACCTAAATTAATAAATTTAAAAGGTATTATATACCTAAATAATATTAGTAATTCTAATATTTAGTTTTAATTTTTTAATTTTAGAATTTTTAAAACATTTACTTATTTAATATAACAAACTATTGAGTGCATGTTATTTTCTTTAGATGTAATTGTTTCTGAAAAATAAAAATAATAATTAAAAATTCAGTCAAACCGAAAACCAAATCAAACTAACCAAAGAATTATGATTTGGTTTGGTTCAGTTATATATTATTTTGGTTGATTTGGTTTGAATTTTGCTAAAAAAGAAATTATTTAATTTTGTTAGTTTAGCTCGATTTTGTACCGAACCAACCATTTGCACACCCCTACGTCCACCGCCGTTATTTCCCGGTGAAGGAAATAGGCAATCAAGTTGACTCTTTAGCATTTTTATTCAAAATGACTATTTTTAATTAGTAAGACATCTAAATAAAAGGAATGGAGCTTTTTTATGTTCATTTACCTTTTATTTTAATTTTTTGAATTAAGTGCCTTAATTTCTATTTGTAAACATTAAATCACTATACTTTCACTTTTTTTTAATAATAAAGAATTTGGCCTTTACTTTGAACATTCGTTTGTAAACATTAAATCATTGTACTTTCACTTTTTATTTTTAATTTGGACTCTTAACTTTCATTTGTAAAAACTCCCTTTTTATTTATAATTTGGTCTCTTGACTTTCATTTGCAAAGATAAAATCATTGTACTCGAATTTTTATTAGAATTAAATCCTTACTTTTGACATAAATAAAATTACAGTGGCCCAGGTAAACGTTGTTTTAAAGAACCTACAAATGCATTTATAAATAGAGCTCATGGCCTTCTCCAAAATCTTTTCTCACAAAAAATGACCCAGTTCCATAAAACCTTAAATCTATAATTTATTAAAAAAATAAAAAAAAATACAAGAAGAAAAAAGAAAGAAAGCTGAAAATGAAACCAGATAAAATTTCACAGTTCAGACCAAATCAAATCAAATCAAACCAGACTTTATCTTTATTACTATTGATGAAGAAACCTGTTTAGAAAACCAAGAGGCAGTACGAGTTAAAAAAGCAACCTAACATCAAATCAACATAAATGCAGTAGAAGTAATGATCAAATTAAGAAAATTGGTCAAAAAATAAAGCAGCGAATGAGCGACGATGATGAAGCAGCCGAAGTTGTAGAAAGCAGATACAAGCAAGAATCCAAACTTTTGCAGCAGCCAGTAAACAATCTCACTCTCATTCAGTACCTAGTACACATATATTCTCTCTCTCTCTCTCTAAACCCTTCTTTCTTTGGCAATTGGCAGCGGTTGCTCCAGCAAAAAAAGAAAGAAAAAATTAAATAATATAATGGTCATGGATTCCAAAGGAGCAATAAAACAAAAGGGGAAAGGTCCCTTCCGAAAAATTCCATCCAAAGATCTAGACATAATTAAAAATTAAATAGATTAATATTACTACAGAGATTTCATTAGTTCCATCAAAGTACGACATTTTTCATGAAATAAACTAGACTCAAAAATCAAAATGGAGCAGTAGAAGTTCTATGAAGAGGCTTCCTTTTCTGGTGCTCAACATCTGCTTCTTTTCTATAAAACTGACAAAACAAATTATCATTGAATCATTAGTCTTTCCCTCAATGGTAAGAAAAACTAAGAGCAGTTTGAATGAGCATATATATGGCAACAGATGAGACTATATTACTATAATAAGAGTGAATTTCTTGTTTAAATGGCCATAAAAACATGTGCCACCAGAACAGGGCAGTGGGATTTTGAAGGCAAAAATGCCATTTTGAGAAGAAACTTTTTTGTTGTACTAGTTCTTTAAATTGAGAAGGATTTTCAACTACCCTTTTCTCGTCATCTTTCTTTCATGATTTTGGTAAAGAGAGAGAGAGAGAGAGAGAGACGCATAGCGGCATAGGGTTGTTTAGTATGTGCACGTTTAAGTCTGTAAAAGAGTGTCGAGAAAAGTTTTAATTACTTGCTTGAAATATGCAGGAATTTTCACACACACACACACACACACCTGTTCTTGCTGTTTCCTGAGCCTGGCATTTTCTTCGAGCAAATGGGCCACTTCCAGCTCTAACTCATTTGTATAAGCCTGTAAAACTAGATAAGAAAAAATGATTTCTTGCAAGATGAAATTCTTTATATTTAAACAACCGCAGATTAAATTTAAGGGTCAGAAATATGAACTGTTAATTAAAGCTAAAATTCTGGAAAAGCGAAAAACAAGAAGCTGAAAAAGTGATCGAAGAGAGAGAGAGAAGCTTTCCTGCTTTCGAGCCCTCGACCGAGCTGCAGACTCCCGGTTCTTGATCATACGCTTATGGCGGCGGTCCCCGCCGGAGCTCCTGTCGAAATCCGGGAACCTCTTCTTCGTGCCGCTGGCATTATCGTCGGGGACCATGGCGTCAAACGCCGCGGCGATGGAGGAGACATGGGACACGTGCTGAATCTGGTGGTGGGGCTGAAACAGAAGCCGGCCGAAGTGATCAGGGCGGGAGCTCAAGGTGAGCATTGTGGGGGGCGGCGGAGGTGGAGAGGAGGAGAAGCCAGGGGAGGAGACGGAGGTGGGCGGCGGATCTTTGGAGAAAAAGTCCTGCAGGATGACTCCACGGGGGGATGGGTGGTGGTGGAGATCGGAGGCGGCGAGGGTTATGTCTTTCCAAACTTCTTCCATGGTTTTAGGAAGGCGGAGATTGGCGGCGGCGTACGGAGAGGGAGAGGAAGAGGTGGAGGATGACAGTGACGTTGAGGAAATTGCAGAGGAGGAAGCCGAAGAAGAAGATGTCCACATTTGGAGAAGCACTCTAAAGAGACATGGAATAATATGTTTGGATATTTGGGGTTACATACCTAAGTCAAACTTCTTCACTTCTTTAAATTTCTATATTTTACATTTTTTTTTTTCTTTCTTTCTTTAAATGGATATACATACATTCCATTATTCACTAACTTAGATTTTATTCCAGGTTACCTAAATTTTACTACTCAATGTTTGAAGCCGCTAGCTGACTCACTGTTATCCTTTTTTTTTTTTTTTTTATAAAATCACGTGTTGATATCTAATGTTTGGATAATCTAATAAATCCAGCAGCATGGAGTAATAAATCATATTTACTTGTGGGAATCAAGAAGATTTTTGTATATATTTTATACAAATCTTCTTTATTCTACTAGCAACCATGCCAGATTTAAGATGCTTGAAAATCACTCTCATGCTAAATATATTAACTTATGCAAACTTTGAGTATCAATATATATATAATTTTTGAAATTTTTTGACAAAAATATTAGTAATCCTAAACATTGGGTACTAGACCTTAATTAACCATTTTTAGTAACGTATAAGGATTCTATATTGTCTCTGTAAACTGAGCATTATTATTGTTATGAGAATATACGGTACGTATGCCTTGTGAAACTACTTGGATTAATTAGGTATTTCTCTGATAAGAACTAATTAATAGGATATATATATATATATAATATTTACATTGGAATGAAATCTAAAAGGAATAACAGATACCGTGTCTTCGTCCATAGGATTCGAAGTATCAAGGCTGATCGAGACTTGAACTAATTTTTAGCGATGAATTGAGTTCTTTGGTTGATGTAAACAAAAAATTAAATTTAAAATAAAATAATTGAGTGTACTCCATTCTTCTTTATGAAAAAAACAAAACGATTTCACAGAAGCAAGATAACAAGTGCCAAAAATTAGTTCGTACACTAAGTTTGGGTGTTCATATATTTTTTGAAATTCTACCTAGTACTCCAACCACTAATACATTATTTAAAAAATAATAAATTTATATCGAAAGTATAATAAAAAAATTTTAAAATGCATTAGTGCTTGGGGAACTAGGTAAAATTTTCCCACACATTCGCACTTACAAACTTTATTTTCCAAAATCGCGGAATAGATTTGTATAGAATCCCCCATCTTCTAGATAATTTAATTTTTTTAGTAGATACGTATAGATAATTCGTTAGCATGATTACCACCAACTACACTCAACATGCATAAATATTTGGATACCATCACCCCCATGATTATCTTCCTTCTAGAGTTAATTTACATAAAGCAAGATATTAAGGAGGTGATTGGTATGATATAATGAAATTAGGTATGAATGGAATGAACTTAGGAATGAAATGCGGGTTTAAATTGAATGCCGATTCTTATGATTGGTATGTGTACGAAATGAAGAACGAAATGAAATATCAGTTTTTTTTTTTATTTTAATGAATATTTTATGTAATTTCAAATTTTCATATAATTGAATAAAATGTACGTAGTAGCTAATAAATATCAACACATGCCTTAATTTATTTTTATATTTCTAAACGTTATTTTTCTTTTTAGTATATGATTTTTTCTTATTTTTTTAGCAAATTATAATTTATTTATTTTATTGAAAAATTTTATTCTAAAATATTTAACTAAGAAATATATAATAATTTGTATAAGTTAATAAAAATATTTTTACTTCATAGAAAAATACTTTAACATTTTAATTTTTCATTTGAATATATTAAATTATATCAAATACATAAATATTTTATATTGTATTATAAATATTTTTATGTTATATTTATTTCGGCGTCACTTTCATTTTTCTTCAACAAAATTATGAAAGCTATCAAAATTTGATTTTAACACATATTTTTAAATTATATTTTGAAAATAAATAAATAATATAAAAATAATTAAGAAATAATAATAATAATAATAACAATAATAATAATATGATAAAATAATATTATAAGACAAGATTATGTATAAATATATCATATATTAATTTTTTTAATCATTTGGAATAGCTAAACCCGCGTGGGTGGGTGGAATGACTATTCCTCTTCCTTTAGGAATAGGGATTACATCAGCAATGGTGATTCCCGATTTTGAACCATACCAATTCCCGGAATAGAAATGGACATAAAAATGATCATTCTATTCCATTTCATTTCATCGTACCAATCACGTTCTAAGTTATATATAGAGGGAGGAATGATAGGTTTATATGGGCAATTTTTGTGGGTACTGTTTGTGTGGCAGTAACATCACCAGTTTTTATTATTTTTTATTTTGTTTAATTTTATAATTAATATAATAAATTCTAATTCGGATGCAATAAATTTTAATAATCAATAATTAATTAAAAATGACAATTAATAAATAATTCATAACTGGATGGGATACATCATAATGATCAATTATTAATAAATAAAATAAAATTTAAATTAAAAAAATAATATTAAATATATACTTAGGTTCTAAATTTTGACTCTTTTTTTTTAATGTCATGAACTTCAAAAAACACTAAAAAATATCCTAAACTTTGACATATTTTTATAAAAATGTCTTGAACTTAAAACAATACCAAAAAAGTCCTAAAATTTATATTTATTTTTTTGTAAAAATGTCAATAGAATTAATTTCCAATGCCAGATTAATGACTAGGCATACCGGAGTTTAGCATATTAAAGTGACGTGGATTTTTTAATTTTTAAATCTCAATTTGAAAGCTAGACAATTTTTTTTCCGAATTGGATTGGTTTTATCCGGATTAAGATTTCAGGAATAATGAAAAAAATTATTTTTTTCTTTTTTCGTTGGGATTAAGAATTTTCGAAGGACTGGAAAGAAATAATTTCCCCCTTCAAATTGGATCAGTAATGAGAGATTTAGAGGAATGAGAAGTTGGGGTTATGAAGAGGAAAGTGGAAAACAACATTGTCATTATTTTTAAAAAATATTAAAAAATTTACGTCACTTTGGCGTGCTGAACTCCTGTATTCCCCGTCATTAACTTGGTGCCGAAAATTGAATCTCATGACATTTTTGCAAAAAATTTGAAAGTTCATGATACTTTTTGGAATTTTTTTTAAGTTCAAAGATTTTTATAAAAATGCCAAAGTTCAGGACATAAGTATATATTTGATCTAAAAATAATTATGAATCCTAATTGGATGAAATAAATTATTATTGAGATAGAATAATCCTTAATAGCAATATATATATATATATATATATATATAGGGGTGGTTCTTGTGTAAACCACCCCTAGTGTGTAAATTGTAAACCAATCTCTCACCACACATTCTTCAAAATCCAATGATCTAGATGATCAACGGGTGGTGGCATTATTGTAAATAAGAGAAACTTCAAAAAATGCAGTGGCATTTTGATAATTTCCGCGTCTAGGTCAAAATTTAAAAAATAAAGAAAAATAGCGGACTTCCAGGACGCGGGCTAACGAAGACACGTTCATATGCTGATGAACACACAATCATATGTTAACGAAGCAATATCACTTCATTCACAACACCTAACTTTAAACACAAAACTGATTTTGTTAGATAATTATTAAATGACGAGTTTTATATGGTTGGAAAGCTAGTCAGGCCTATTTTTCAACAAAAAATAATTTCAAAAAAATATGAATCGTGAACAAAGTTATAGTTGTTTAATTGAAAGTTGTTAGTTGCATTATTTGACTTCAATCCACAACATTATTGCTTTTGTTAGCATTGTGTATTACTTTTCTTTAGCATTATATAATACTTTTGTTACCGTATGACAATGCTAACAGCAGTAAATGATAAAATTTAATAAAATTAAATTATTGAACTCTAAAATTGATGTTATAGCAATATAACTAATCATGATGCTAGTGAATCATCTATCATATGCTAATGAATCATGCTTAATTGAGATGGATTTTATACATTGATAATACACATGCAATATTAAACACATATGATTCTATTACCAGATATAATTATACTACATTTAGCATTATTATAATATTTTAGTTAGCATATGTCAATGCTAACGTTAGCAGTGCATTAGCATTCTCATATAAAAATATCTTAATATATTAATGTATTGTTAATTGTGAATATAATTGATACTAATGAAATATTTGTTATATGCTAATGAAACACATCCTAATTGGGATTAAATAAACATTTATAGCAATATAATTGATGTCTGTGAAGCATATACTAATTGAGATGTAATAAACATTTACAATAATATAATCGATACTGATGAAATGTTTGGCATACCGCATATGCTAACGAATCATTTGTCATATGCTAATTAAATATTTTTTATATGTTAACGAAGCATACCTAATTACGATTGAATAAATCTTTATTGCAATATAACTGATGTTGACGAAACATTTGTCATATGCTAACGAAACATATGTTGTATGCTAACGAAGTATTCTGAATTTGAATACGCGTGAGAAATGAAAATCTTATATTTTTCATCCATATTTTTCTAGATAAACATATTCTTCACTGATCTTAAATGAAAGATCATTAAAAGACCTTTAATTTGATACATTATTTGCGTTAATCCGATGAAAAACGAGTAAGTTATGATCTTTTGAAGGTTTTAAGAATTTTTTTAGATGCTGAGTCAGCATGACATCAACTTTTTTCAATAAATGGTCCGAAATACCTCCATAGATTGAAAAATTATGAAAATTATAAAACTGCCACTGAATTTTTCTCTAAATCTTGACCGTGTATTTTTTTAGATAGATGGTGGGAGATTGATTTACATTTGATCCATTCTCTCTCTCTCTCTCTCTCTATATATATATATATATATATATATATTATGTTAACATTATCATAATGTTGAGTCAGCACTACGAATATACCGTGTTAACATATAATAATTTTTCGTTAGCATACGTTATAAATCATAATTGAATATAATAAACCATAATAATCAATTACAAACTAAAAATAAAAATTAATTCAAAAAAATAATTTTTAGCCTTACTTGAGATGGAATAAACCATAATAGCAATACAATTGTACAATGTTAATATTTCATTAGCACAATGAATATATTGTGTTAGTGCTTGGCATACATTATTGTCATAATACTGACAAAGCATTATTATATGCTAACAAAATCATTAATTTACAACACGAATAAGTCATGTTTTGCATTAAATCTTAACCATTAAATTATTTCATTGGATGATTTAAGATAAGTTCTTAGTTCTTACACTTCGAAAAAAATCTATGCTACTCTTTGTGGTACTATCACAACCACAAGACTTACAACATGTGGTAATTGTTGCATTATTTTAATCGTGTCTAATCTCATTTGAATAAAAAAAAAGAACATTTACAATTGCCATATGTTGTAAGTTTTGTGGTTGTGGGTAGTACCTAAAACTTACAGCATGTGGCAATTGTGAATGTTTTTTTATTCAAATGAGATGAGATTGTACATAATTAAAATAATACAATAATTGCCACATATCGTAACTCATGTGATTATAGATAGTACTTCATATTCATAAGGTATTTTAGTGGGCTAAATAACAGGTGGGGCTTGGAGTCTGCGTAGAAAACCCTATAGAGTTTAGAGACCCATAAATTAGAAGAGTAAACTTAGGAGAGGTTCATAGTACGACCACGAAGGCTTGGAGGCAATCACAAGTCATTAGCCACCTTGGGTTGATCGAGCTAAAGAAAGGAAATAGAATAAAGTATAAGGAAGGGAAGAACAAGTGATTATAAACGGTATTACAATGCTTTTGGAATTTGAACAAATTGAAGTACAAAAAAAAAACGAAAATAGAAGTGTAACACAATAACTGAAATACATAAAAAAAATAATACAATGCAGAATTAAAACACAAATTGTAGAGATTCAGGTTGAATCTCAAACTATGGTAGCTGAGTCGAGAGAACTATCTCTGCAAGATAAATACGCTCTGACTAGTGGCTAGTGCTCATAGTTTAGCGTTGGTTTGGTGTTCTTCTTTAAAAGATGAAATGATTTCATCCTTTCGATAGTAGAAGAGAAATGATTGGTGTATTTTCCAGCATGCTAGAAAATACAAAAATTGATAGATTACAGTTTGATACTTGACCTTTTAACCTTTTAACAAAAATGTCCCAATCTTTATATATTTTCAGTTTGACACTCAATCTTGTAATTTTTTTTACCAAATCTTATCACATAGTCAACTATTTTGTACTTTATAGCACATGTGAACTACTAGAAATCTTATATGAATTTTTATAATGACACATCATACCTAAAAATAAAGAAATATTAGAAACTTTAATTTCCCAGAAACTTGTTAAAAGGTTGTAACTTGTAAGCTTTGAGAAAAAAATATTTGTTTGAACCTTCTATATATTATGTAAATCATTAATTATTAAATAATGTACGAACATTTATTAAAAATTACTATATAAAAATTAACATTGACATATATAATGAATATATTATATTTCAAATTACAAATCCCAAATAATTTTTCCATTTTCTAATTTATTTAACTTATGAAAATTAATAAAATTTTTAATATTATTTTTTTAGGTATGATGTGGCATTATAAAAATTCACATAAGATTTATGGTTGTCCACATATGGTATAGGGTACTAGATGGTTGACCATGTGATAGATTTGACAAAAAAATTACAAGATTTGGTATCAAACTACAAATATATAAATGTGGGGACATTTTTGTTAAAAGATTGAAAGGTCAGATATCAAACTGTAAATTACCCTACTTAAATACACATCTTAATTAAGTTAATAAATCAATGTGAAATTATTAAATGTGCTTTAATAATATTTCCTCCCCGTCCATAAAAATGCCTAATTGTGTGACCAATTTAAACAATTAATTTTTCACTCACCGAAAATTGAATTTGAGAAAATAAAAATACTATAATTATCAACTACAAACGTAGATCAATTATACATTATTTACTACCTCCAAAATTAAATACATTGACCACAAAAAATCAGATAAAAAAAAATCACAACTTACTTTATTACATCCAACTTTCGACATTGATCAAGTCAAAGGGATTAAAGGTCGATTGGGCAGAGGGGTCATGACCCATCTTCTGCCCTCAAAGAAAGGGATTAAGGATAGAGTTCGTTGGGACTGAGGTCTAGGAAAAATGATAAATAGGGGCACGCATAGTAAGCAATTAAGGATGATCGAATTCTCTCACACTAAACTGATACATATTTCATCGTCTTAGAATTCTCCATCTCTCAAATACAACACTATTTTTCATCATTTTATTTTCCGCGTGATTTTCTCTTTGTTTCATATAATATTATCTTTATTATCTTGCGGAGAACATAGGAACACCGACCGGTATTCCTCGCCGTAATGACTTCTTGTGTTTGTCTACGTAGGTCAACGGTACCCCCAAACTCCTCTTTCCGATTATTACAATATCATTAGATTCTCCCCCCCCCCCCCCCCCCCCTCCTTCTCCCTCTCTCCACACACACTCACACGTATATATTTGTGATCTTTGATTTCAAATTCACTAACAAGTTCCATTTATAAAAGAAAGCTATTGATCTTTGATTACAAACTAACAAGTTCCACCATCATTCAATCTCTTACAAGGTTATTATTCCAGAAAATATTAACTACATGTAAGTGTACTTTGCAATTATGTGCAATGACAAGTAAGAGTGTCAAATCCACAATGATTAATGAAATAAAAGGCAAATATTATAGAGTTGGAAGGAATTAAGAACAATTAAAGAAAATAAACAATAGCAATAAGAATGAATTAGACAAAAATTCAAGTTGGGTGAAATATTCTAGAGTTTCAGTTTCATTGATTTATCAACACCACTTCAATTTAATTAAATAATTTATAAATTACTCTACTTTTATAATGACAATAACAGAAATAGTTTAAACCTTATTAGAATTACATACTATAATTAACGTGGTCATTTAATTGATAACATGCGAATCTTAAAAGTTTAAAAGATTTAATATCCTCACAACAAATCTCAAATCTGTCGATTTTGTTGATTAAAGCCTCTTGTATTCTTAGTTCTCATGTTAAAATTAATATTTCCATTTATGAATCAATACAAGAAATTGGTGATCAAGCAATAAAACATACAATTAAATGAAGAATAAATAAAAGAAGTTATAAGTCATTCAATCAAATATGAGCTAATTTTAAAAAAAATCACTAACTTTAAGCAAATTTGCAATTTAGACATAACTTTTACAATATTACAATTATAGCGGTCAAATGGGTCTGGCCGGCCCGAGCCCATCGGGCCTAAAAATTATGGGCCCAACCCGACCCGAAATTCAGGCCACCCGTGGACCTAAGGTTATATTCCAGTTTTTTCACTGGGCCAATTTTTTTTTTCAGGTGGGGCTGGCCCGGCCCTAAATCAAATCAGGTCTATAAAATTACAGGCCAACCCGGCCCAGCCCAAAATCGGGTTGGGTCGGGCCTGACCGATTTTGACAGCTCTAAGCAATAATAACTCAATCTTTTGCTTTGTAGCAAATTTGACACCTCCCAAATTATTAAACGATCAAAATTATAACGTGTCAATATTTTTTCCACGAATACATATTAATTCAATTTGGGAGCGTCGAATACGATTTTTTTATTATTATTATTATGCAACGTCAATTTTCCCGTCTCTGAATTTTTCGGAATTTCTATTTTACCACAGATAAACATTTGAATTATTATTGTACCATTTTAAAAAAAATCATGTTTAAATTTTGTGTACGTGACATACACACACACACACACATAAGAAAATGGAGTTTCCTCCAAAATATTTTCCTTCTCAAAACCATCATATCATCAATAGTTATTAATAATAAAAAATTATTAATTTTTATTTTTTGTTGTTTCTTCATCTTCCATCTCTCTCCCCCACACACACGTCACACATATATTTTTAATTATTGAATTCATTTATGCTATATTTTATAACACATTTCATTATGTACATGACATTCAAATTTATCTGTACGAATGAATAAATATGTAAGCTTTCACATATTAAGAAGCAATGAATCGGATAATGTTTGGTAGCTAGATTTTATTAAGTGAAATAATTACTAACGTATATTAAATAAATAAATAATAAAGTAAATTATTTTATAAAACATCATAATCGGTAGCATGTTCTACATATTTTATACGTAAATATAATATTAATTATATTTTTTTAATTACAATTATTATGAAATAGTTAATGATTTAATATTCTAATTAGATGTATAACTAAATCAAACAAAAATTGATGTTTATAAATTCAACAAAATGTACTACAAACATTGTATACAAACAAGTGTTGCATAATTTATAATATATATTTTGATTGTATTAGTTATTAATTATTTATTCAATTATTTGAAATATTATATATATACACACATGTATAAATATTTTTTATAATTTGAAATACATTATATTATAATAAAATATCTACATATATGTGTTAATATATAAAACTACTCACTCTTCTAAAATAAAAATCAATTTTATTATGTTCATTATGCTGAAAAATGTATCCCAATAAAAATTCTAATCACGATCATGAATCCCGATCATATCACGATCATGATGGGGATTCACGGTCGAGAATCGCGATCATATCACGTGCACGATTGAAAATTTCGATATTAATCCCGATCGAGAATCTCGATCAAACTCCTGACACACCCTGAAAAGCTTCCGACACATGTCTGAAAATGCTAAAAATTTGTCAAAATCACATGGATGATTGAGAGTATTACTGGAAAGTGAATATTTTTTATTGCTTTCTTAAATTGGGTACAATAGGTCTTGCCTTTATAAAAGTGGGTATTTTTGAATTTTTTATCCACACATATATGTACGTGTGTATTCAAGTAATTAATTTTTTATCGATTATATTGTCAATTTTACTCCTTTTAGATAAGTAATTATAATTGTCTGATATAAAACATAAAAAAGATGATCGAACAAATAAAAAACGTTATTAACTTATTAATTAAAATATTATCTATAAAACGTACAGATGTAATATTCGCATTAAAAATGTAATAATTAATTTTGAGATAATTAATGATCCGTACATAGCGCACCGACCGAAATTTAGTGTATATATATAATAATTGAATTTGAGATCACGAATAATCACGTACACGTCACATGCACCAGCTAAAATCTATATATATGTATACATACATACGTGTGTGTGTGTGTATATATATGTATATATATATATTGTATTTTCCAAATGTGCAATGGAGAGTACAGTATGTGGAAAGAAAGAAAAAGGTAATCTCCTTTTCCTTTATCTCTGTTATAAAACTGTAGAGGAGAAGAGAGAGACTATTGAAGAATGTACGGACTGTGTATTGTTTGCATTGTCTTGTCCGAGTGATGCACACTAAACACAACACGCGTCAAAACGACACAGTTTCGACCTCCATTTTCAAGTACTCCCTACGCCCCCACTCAAGATTCTCTGCACCTATTTAGATTTCTCTCTCATTCCAACCTAAATCAAATATTACTCTCTTCTTCTTCTTTTTTTTTCTTCTTTCAAATTAGTATATTTTTACTGTCAAAACAACCGTTTTGATGAGTTTCATGATCCAATTCATTTCTATTTCTAAAAATAAATTCCACATTAGGTTTCCGCATATGCCACTTCATCATTTTGATTGCTTTTCAATATTTTTAAAAAATACAAATACCCAATATTGTTTTGAAATTATATTCAAGCGAACATGAACACACAACTTATAATAAATACGTCATATTCAAAAGTTAGATATCTTAAAATTCATAAGTCACAAACTCTCCCCACACTTTTATAACAAAATGTGAAGTAGTGAAATCATAACGTGCTTTTCTTTAAATTCTCATCCAATCTCGGTAGATGATCTGTAGGCCCTAAATCATGGGAATATTTGTGTGTTTGGTTGTTGTTTTTATTGCTGTTGATTCTTTTTAGGAAATACAGAAATATATAAACATTTAAGAATTCAAATTGGTTAGATTAGCAAGTTAATTCGGAAAGTCAAATGACCAATAACTCGAAATATTTTTGTTAATGCAATTGGTGTGCACTAGCTTAATTGTCATTTATTTAGGCAAATTATATGTTGTGTTAATTGTGGTTCTTGTAGAGTACCAATCCACGATCTTTATTCACTGTGCAACTCAAGAAACATTTTGAACCAAGGGTGTCAAACTTGTAGAGAATGATGTTCCTTATGATGTTTAGGACGATGGTCCTGTCGACTATTTGTGGCAGTTCCTTTCTGAAGAATCAGATCTTGAGCTTTCGATTTCTAATGAATCAAACTAGGTTTTTTACTACCGTCTTTGAGGGGATTTATTTTGAAAATTCACCCCAATCATCAAAGGAAGGCCCCCGCTAAAGAAGGCAAGAAATCCCATCAAACGAATGGTGCGCATGATCTGAAGAAGACAAGTGATTCAAGCCCTAATTCTATATTTTTGAAAATTCACCCCAATTCATAAGGTAAGTCTCGAAGAAGGCAAGTGATTCGAGCCCTTTATGAGGCTATTTGGCTACAAACGAATGGTGTGCACAATTTGAGTTTTACATTACAATTCCAAGTGTCGAGTTATAATAGATTGATAGGTTTTTATTGTGTTTACTAGTATTGTTTTTGTTAAATTCAACGTGAATGTCTAGTGGGTAGTTTGTTGTTAGGACAAACACTGTGGGTACTGTGCTGCTGCTGAAGATCGTAACTTCGAGGAGGTTGCAAGAGAGACCAAGTATGAACACTTAGGTCGTAGGTGGTTCATACGATTTCAGTCAATTGAAGAAGAGGTAGTGCTCGAAAGATTGTTCAGATAGGTGGTTCAATTATACAAGTTCTTGTTGAAAACTAACTTTGGAGTGGACTGGTTCTCTATTGGACGAGGCCCCTAGCTCAGACGTAAGTGTGTGCACTGAACTGAATAATCATATCTTGTGTCCTTTTTTATGCTTGTTATTTATGTTCTTCATCTATAAATCACAACTGGACATCATAAAAGACAAGATAATCAAATTACACCAATTACAGTTTATCAGTTTTTTTTTTCATTTCCTAATATCACATTTATTTTATCTTATTTTCACACAAATATATATATATATATATATATATATATATATTTTACTACTACTACTACTACTACTACTACTACTACTACTACTACTACTACTACTACTATTATTATTATTATTATTATTATTATTATTATTATTATTATTATTATTATTATTCAGTGACGCCCATTAGAAAAATCAATGCTATGTGATTTCACCCTTACATAATCATTTAACAAGACTTACCAATTACCCATTATTATTCGCTTCTAACCGCACATTCAGATTAGATTAGAGTATATAAAATACTAATAATAATAATAACCAAACATATATGTGTGTGTGTGTTTTTAAATTTCGGCTCCTTTATTTTTTTTAAAGTTATAAAAGAAAACAATCAAGCACAAACTACTTTAAACTACCTAAACAAAACAAAAAACTTTGAAGCAGGCCGTCTAACAGAGTGTGCAAGGTGAGCCTTCGCACAGGGTCTTATAATTTTTAGGGCCTCATTTTTTTTTTTTTACTTCTATTTAATATATCTTACATACTGTATTATTTTAATAAATTAAATCCTCTCCATTCTCTCCCTTTTACGGCAATACCCAATACAAACATCTCTATTTTCAAATTCCAACTTCCAACACAAATATCATTTCCTCTTCAATTTTGCAACTTTCCATCTTCTTTCATGATTATTCTTCTAATTACCGTTAGATTTTTATCTATGAAAAAAGTCTCATCTTTTTCATGAAATACTCATCAAACTCCAATATTCCTTCACAAATCACGCTTCCCAGTCTGATGTCACCGCAATTCTACAATTATAAAGTTTTTCTTCCATTCCCCGATTCCCCCAAAGGCCAAATCTCCACTGAATATTTTTCTTAAATCCTATTATATTCTTCTTATTTTTTTTTTTTCTGTTTGAATGATTCAGAAATCTGAATTTAATTGTCTGCTTGAGCGAATTGATGTATAATTCTATTATCTATTTGAACAAAATGATTGCCGATAATATCTATGTTCGACGATGTCACAAGAAAGACTTAATGAATTGGCGATGATAGCTATAGAAAATGATTTTTTGGAAAAGATTGAATATGAAGATTTGATTGATGAATTTGCTTCAAAGATTGCTAGAAGATTATCACTTTTTATGTAAAATCGTAGAAAATTCATATTTATTTAAGGCTGTATTGAAAATGTTATCAACACAACACTATAAATACAATATTTTGAATTTTTAATCTTCTAACAATATTACTATAATTATAAAAATTATAACATTTTTTTAATTTTAGGGCCTAATTTTTATTATTTGCACATGGCCTACAAAATGATTGAGACGGCCCTGCTTTGAAGTAAAAACATTTTATTTACCTCAACGAGCGTGATCTAATGAATTACCTTATCGATAGAATTTGAATGAATGGCTTTTAGTCACAGGATCATTCAACTCTCCAATAAGGCCATATTCGAAAAAGGACTAGTCATTATATGTTTTTGTTGGCTAACAACTATCCTTAAATTATCATTAATTAGAAACACAATTATTTCCAAATATGATTTTTTATGTATAATGTTGGTGGCTAAGTTAGTTTTCATTCACCTAAAAAATTGACAGAAAATAAATTTATAAAGAAAATGAAACATTATGGGCCACGTTGTATTTAAGTATGAATATGATATTATTGTTGTATTTAAGTACGAATTGTGATATTATTGTTGAGTATGAATTATGATATTATCGTAAAAAATTGTGAACGTTAGGTTATTAACTATAATTTCCCTTCCAGAAGTAATAATCTTATTTGATTGTTCCCCTAAAAAAACCTAATTTCATTTGCAGAATGGGTATTGAGTAGCAATGGGTAATATTTCCTTCACACACTAATCACTATTGTGGAACTACTTTAGAGATAAAATATTGTAATAATGCACAAAACCCTATTATATTTTAAAAAATGCACTAAATGCCCTTGTGGTCTTATAATAATTTGGACACAAAAATTTAAAAGGAAAATTGTGCATAATTTTTAAAAACATAAGACGACTTATCAATTTTGGGGTGTTGAGAAAATAGAGTAAGTCAAGAGTCTTTAACAATCAACAATTTCAAGCATAAACACAGTACAATCAGAATCTTCACACCCCCCCCCCCCCCTCCCCAGCAATATATTCAGATGAGCATATACAAGTAACAGAGTCAAATCCAATATTTGTATCCCTTTATAAGGAAAAAATCGAAAAGAGAAAAAAAGATATGCAAACAATCAATTTACACAAATACAAACACTACTCACATGTGCATGTTTCGTGTGCAGTCGACATCACCATCGTCATGTCGTCAAAATATCGGGTATGGTAGGAGAATGAGCTCCAAGAACTCTTCCCCCAACATCCGGGAAGTTCTCATGTCCCGGCAGTGGATTTACATTGCCGTCTGCATCGACATCTATTGGATACTTGAGAAGATGGCCTTGCAACAATTTAAATTCTTCGCTTGTGTATCTCTGCCAATTATCTTCAGCAACCTCATTCACTCTCTTCACACACTCCACTGCCTCTGGCTCAATGAAACAATTTTCGACCATCCCAAGGTGTTCTGCCCACAACGACATTCTATATCCATAAATCTGCATATTTGAGTGAGAATTACAGTTTAGAAGCCAAAGATCCCATACCATGCAAAATCATCATTGATAAATATTTAAGAAAAAAAGTACCACTGCAACGACTTTAGCTTGTTGGAGTAAAGGAATTACATCCAACCTTAAAAAGAACAGAACAGTTTCCTATTTTAAAATCTTTGACAACTGTGTGCTCATCATGTTCATCACAAAGACCATCCAAGTCCAACTTCAGTTTGAAGAAAGTAATTTAATAAGGGCACAAGCCGGCAATGCACTAGCCGAAATTCAAGACTATTAATGTGAATTTTTTTATAAAAAAAAAAAACAATTAATTCATCTCATGGTGCATATAAAATCATCAAGACCATATCCAACCTAAATGCAGCTGCAAGGCTAAAGATCTTAACATGAGTATCAATAAAACACACCACCGCATGAAAACGCGAAACATATATGAAAAACCTGTCGCAATGTCTCCATGATATCAAGCTGCAGATTACAATAATAATCATTTACGAGCATGCTGACGAGCGAACAATAATAGGAGAAAGTAACTAATCCCACACCCATGTATAGATGCTAAGAGCAGGAAAAACCTTTCAAAAGTAAACAAACCTGTCCAAGTGGATGTTTCTGCTTCTTTGCCCAAGTATGATGAGGCTGATATGCACCCATTGCTATCTCTGTGTCTTTTGAGCCAGCCATTGATCTTTGATTTATATTGGCTGATCCTATTATTACATACTCATCATCCACTACCATTCCTTTGGCATGCACATAAATCATGAACCGCTGGAACTTTTGCGCGTCTGAAATCTGAGTGAAATTATTACATAGTAAGAGACAACCTCATAAAGGCACGATGGTGGGGGGGGGGGGGGGGATATGCAATTGAGATAGCTTCGATAACGAAGCCAAGCCCCAAGGAGATTGTGACAGGGTAAAGGAATTTCAAGTCTTCATTGGGTGTGTTAGAGGATTATTATCTTTTATATGCATATATGCCTGCACTTTTGAGATCCTAATGGCCTTATAGTAGGCTAAAACCACTTCTGAGTTTCTGATGTAATGTTTATTCATTCTATCTGGTGGTCTTAGTAGAAATTCTAGAGTGCGCCTTCATAACCAACAGACATCTGACCTTTCCTCTTTCCACCCAAACCCATCAGTTCATAAACTTTTGCTGCTCGCAGGGTGAAGGGCTCTAAGAAAATATATTTGAACAACAAAAGTTGAAAAAAATACAAAAGGCTAGTAATCAGTTGATTTTCACATATTATGCATTACTTTACTGATGCTCACTTTCTCAGTATTTCATAGTTGCTCTTTTCCTGTTTCATGTTGTGAATGGATGATTTAATTCATTATGACCTGTTCAAGGCATATTCTATTCTGAAGCAGCATCAAAGATTGATAATGTATTAAATCATCATGGACCAAGATTGTGATCACTCAACTGCCGGGTATAGCTAATTATACAAGAGCACCACAATATACTGCAGACAAGAGATGACAAGTGGAAACAGACTAGGAGGTAGGAAACAAAGTTGAAGTTGACAATCTGTCAGCGATCATCATCTATTACACTTCTCAAGTTTTAGATTCTAAGATTGGAGACAATATAAAAGAAAAGGACATATATAAAGACTCCGGAACTACATTGACGCGTGTACAATTTGGCACGAAAAAATTCATGCAGAAACTAAGAAGCATAGATCTCATCAATTTTTAAGAGATTAGCCAATCCACAAAGACGACCTAGCTGTAGCATGTTGATCTACTCACTTGGAACCTACACCATTCCTCAGATTGAAAAGTTCACCTAGTCTGCTTAGCAGGAAAATCTAAGCCAGAACCAATGTCCTAACATGCTATAGCTGCCTAACAAGTCAGCAAAACACAGGCCCCAGTTTCTTTGTTTCTCTTTACAAGGCACTTTGAACAGCCCCGTAGGTTGATCATTGTTTCTTTTGCAAATTACTCGCTTTCTTCACATTTTCTCACTAAAAAGCTCAAATGATATAAGATCCATGAGTGAAAACCACCTACATTAACCAAATTAAGCATTAAAATAGCAATATTGTTTTTTTTTTGTCCAAATCTACAAGGTATCCATTTTGAGTCTTGACTGAATCCGAGATTCTTTCACTCTCCTATATACTGCCAAACTCCAGGATTTTCCAACGACAACCACAACATTTGCTAGTAGATGTGATCACTATGTCTCCTTCCTAAACCTTCACTCGTTGTACATTTCTTATTCTCTATCATTAACAATAGCATTTCATCCAATTTATCATGAATGACAGTGTAATAGGTGAAGAAATCTTGTTCTAACCTTAGCAGCATCTCCAGAGACTTGAGCGCCAGAATCAGTGATCTGTTCCCGATTGCCAAGACAGTAGAAATTCAAGTAGTCTAGTGGATGTGAATTGTGGAGTTTCATTGATTTGATCTCTTTTGCAATTAATTGATACATCATCTGCATTGTTTGGCCCTGTTGTATAAACAGACATGTAAGGAGCACAATCTTATGATTCTAGAATTTCAAAGACTCACTTGATTACATCATAATACAGCACCAAGATGTCACTTAAGAGACTAGAACAGAAATAATACAACCAATGGAACTGACCGGCAGTTTTATTTATTGATTATCGGATACGAATCTAATTGCTCACTGTTGCTAGATTAAAATATACATAGATATTTTCATTTTCAAACATCACCTATTACCAAGGTCTCTAACAGATTATGGAACAAACACAGTAACTTCTCAATCAAACAATACTGCTTTCTTCTAGAAGCCTTCCCTTCTCTCCTGTTTGAGTACGAACAAATAAGCGACAGAAAAACTACCCCCTCTATTAGATAGTAAAATCTAACATAAATATTTTCCATGTATGTATAACAAAGCAATTAACATTGACTCACATAGTATAATTGCCATAAAGATACTTTTGAAACCCGGTATATGCACCAAGGTGCAATTTCTCAACAATAAATAAACTGTTGATTACCTGCCAAAATAAAATTTCTTGCACAACGTTGTCCTTGGGATTTCCCTCGGGCCACATTGGTACAACAATGTAAACAGAAAATCTCTCGTTAGCTCTAATTTTACTAGCAATTTTCATTGCCAACTCCATAGGTATTAGATGATCAGCCCCTGCCATTTTGTCACGAGAGAAAATATCATTGACATGCTGGTAGACTAGAACATAGGAAGACTGGTCATGAGAAAGAGGAAGAAAATTATTATTCATCACACTATTACCAGAATAAGTAGATAGAATCATTGTGACAAAAAATAGCATGTACATAATAGAATATTTCCGAATCTACAGAACATCTCTCAATCCATTCAAACTTACACAAGATCCAACAAACTAAAGTGGCCTCTAAACCATTCGTACTTGATACTTGAATGAAGGAAGAATTTTACACATTAAGCAATGTATTGAAGAGAAAATTCAACCAAACGGCAAGTAGAAACTAGAAAGAAAATTAATGAAAGAAAAATGAGGAAATTGATCTTTACCTGCATCTTTGTATGAAGGCCAAGCATATGAAGAGCCAAGAAAGTATTGATTTTCAATATAGATAAAATGCTGAGCAGATCTTATTGCCTGAATATATGCTGTTTGAATGCTTTTGTCTATAACCAAATTCTTTGCGCAAATAAGGTTCTGCAATCAAATAGAGTTAAAAATATCAACCAATTACGAAATGATAGGACGAAAATCAACCAATTCTGTAAGAATTGCACATATCCCAGACTCTTTGCGGTTTTATACAGAAAAATATGCTAAAGGACGAAGTTATGAGGATGTTTTAACCTGTTCCTGAACTTCATCATAGAATTTGGGAAAGCCTCGGAGTGACCCTGAATCAATGGACCGGAATATCTAAAGAAAAAAAACAAGATTAAATACAATCATTCCAAGATTATCAAACAATATGATTGCACTCTTCCAATCTGGGAGATTCTAACCTGAACATGCCAGTTTTCAGGGTGTTCTTCTCCACGCACATATAGCTTAGGATCATCCTCCTGAGAATACCTGTAAGTTCCATCCTTGGTTACAGAAAGAGCAGGGCTTAATATCCATGATATTCGCTCAATTTTTATCATAGCATCATCATTCCAATTGGACATCTTTTTCTTAAGTAAACTAAATTCTCTCCACTTGGTCGATTTCCGCCAACGTTGGGCAAAATTTATAAGAACATCATATGCAGCAGGCCCATCAATTCTGCAGTGCAAATCATGCCATGGCTGCCTTGGAGCTTGAGTTCCTGCCTAAGTACGTAGAAGGAAAAAAGCATGACTGCAAATTTACTTAACACTCATGAACATAATATTGCAGATAATAACACAGACATATTATCAGATACACTAAATGGACTGCTCTATAAGCATTCTCATGATTAATCAGATGGCATACGTGCGCCATGTAATCAGTAGCTTAAGATTACATTCTTTCCTGCTTTTGAGATTTATTCATTATTATACAGCATAGTAACCTTTTCATGTTTCCTGATATTCACATTAGTTCAACTACCAATTGATTTTTCATTAATCTTAAGCAACAACCTGAATAGAGGAAAGGCTGGACCGCTGGAGGTCCCTTCACTTGGTAGCAGCGAAAACCAACTACCTCTTTCATGGTCCCTCCCGCTATAAGCAATCATATTCTTTTTACCTTGTATAAATTCTATAGGGATCCTTGCCAAAATGATTGTGGATTTCATTGTAACAAAATTTCCAGTAATTATCCGAAGGCTGACATTTTTCAAGCTTCTACTGGCTGGAATTATCCTATCATCATTGGTTCATTTAACTTGATCTCAGTAAGTTGTGATGAGTATGAAAAGTTTCTCCTTTGATATATTTTGAGTATATTGATGTAGTGATAAGATGAGATAAATCAGTACAAACATTTCCCATTATTAGGTTGATTAAGAAAGCCGGGCACAGATAAACTCAAAAACAAGGGAGAAGTAGTTACATAATCTATATGATGTTTGTGAACTCCACAACCATTGCACAGAGTTTAAAATACAATACAAGAAGCCAGACAAACATATTGAGCAAAAACTAAAGCAACTAAACTACTCACCGGAAATGTAGGCTGATGAAAGTCATCCTTAAAAACAGAGTCAAGGCCACGGAACAGTCGATGTTCAGGTGTATCATAACGACCATCACACAGATCAATACCTCCAATAAAGGCAGTAATTTTTCGATTATTACCAGAGGCTTGACTATCAAGAATAACACATTTCTGATGATGCGTGAAAACATTTCCAACTACCTGGAGCAAGATTACAAGAGTAACTCAGCAGAAAATTGAAGCTTGCAGGAACATGATGGAGTAAGATTCATTAGACAGGGCTCAGAAAATTAGCAGGGCCAAAATCGCTCAAGACGAGCATTAGGAAAGATTCAAACCTCAGTTATGCAGAAGCTTCTGATGAAAAACATGCAAAATTGGATAGGTTATAATGAATTTTCCAGTAATGTTTTGTTTTTCAGCTAGATATTTGCTATGATATGACATATAATGCTTCCTCAACAGCCTTGTCATGTTTAAAGTGATGGTCCTGTTTCTTTCCTAGTTTCATAGTTTCTTTTCTTTACAGAAAAAATATAACATGCTACTTAAATGCTCTCTTGGGTTGCATTTCAAAATACCAGGACCATTTAAAATGCACCATGCAAACTTATTATATTTATGTGAACTTAAACCATAATAAAGACTAACATGATGCCTCCAAGTAGAAATGGATACAATTACATAAAACTCTACCGTTTGTTTAATATAGCTAAGTTTACTGCTCCCATAACGTGGTGACAGAACACAAATTACAGATGAATGCTTAAAAAACTTCTTTGTCTCTTCATCATGAGTTGCCATCACACCACCCTGCAGCCAAAGACACCAAACTATTCATCACTAATTCATGTGAGTGAAGTTTACATGTGGATTACCACTAATAGAACTATAGAAGCACTTCAGAGAAAAGGGAAATATGGAATAGTTATTTAAAGAATCAAGTTGGCATGACATATGCTGCATAGTGAGAATTTTCAGGTTAATGATTATTGTAAATCATCATTCATTGTTTAAAAGTGTACCAAGATCTACTCTATGAACCAACTCTTACAAGAGAAAACTATAAAAGGGGAGTGAAGAAAAAGGCAGCTTACGGTGTATGGGCAAGAGCATACATGGGATGCTTAAGAAAATATGCTTTATAATCAGACGTGCTTTAAGAGAATGCAAGGAAGTCAAAGCATTACGTTTTTTAATTTTACTAATAATAAACAATAAAAATATTAATCTACTAATGAAATAAATCACCAACAGTACAAACAGGGGACAAGATGTCCATTTCAATTACAAAACAGAAAAAATTATATTCTAAAACATTAAGATCCAGCCTCGCCAATATATATGATAATGCTAATCCAATAAAATATGAATAAAGCATATAATACGCAGTGTTGAACTTCATAAACTATTTTTGACAAACATGGTTAAAAGTATGCAACATATATTATAACATGCAGCATGATATAAAAGTCACTCATCAGCCCCTCGGTCTGCAAATGTAAAATCCCTAATACATAATTCCAACTTCGTCTACCACAGAAAATCAGAAAATGTAATGTAAAAACACTATCAATAAAATGTTCATACCGTGTTTATGAAGAATTTATCATGCGAAGTCTTATCATCCCAAACCAAGAGCAGAACTCGAACCCCTTCCTGCGACTTATACTTTAATAATTCCCCAAGCGTCAGGTTCCCGCCACGCGGCAAAGGTTTTGTGGGTTCCCTAATCAGCTTAACCTTATGGAAAACAGACCATCCCACAATGTAGATCAAATGGTGAGCCTCCGCTATCGCATAGCATATATCCTCCCAACATGTGGCGTGTTCCCGAGTTCCGCCATTGTCTAGCTCGATCGTGGGCATTTTGTCTTCATGCCTAACATGCGCATCCTGGTATAGAGTGACCGAGCTCCCTTTCCTAATCGGAAAATAAGTGTTCCTAACCCCTAAGTGCTTCGGGTCACCAGCAATGCCGTGTTTGTACAACGGATTTTTCTCACAGGGAATGAATTTCAACTTAATCCGCAGCGCGGTGTCGGGTTTGGGCGGTTTCCCCGATGCGCCATTGAGCGGGAACCAGTCGGAGATCTCCTCGCCGGCGGCGATTGTCTCAGCAGGGATCAGAATCTTCCCCATCGTGTCGGCGCCGAAAACATCATTATCCTTGACGCGAATCTCCAGATTGGCGAAGGGGTGCGCTAAGGGGATTTGAAACTGCTCGTTCCACCTAGGGTTCTGCGAGTTGGAGATCACGCGCGTGCGAGCTAGAGTGGCCTGGGGGACAGAGACGGTGACGTAAGGATCGCTGGTGATGATCTTCCGGTGGTGGTGGAGCTTCCTGTCACGGCGGCTGGACGCCTCACTCCCGCCGCTGGCGTAGCCGTCGCCGTCGGGGGCGGGGCGGCAGGCGTCGCAGCCGGTGAAGCAGCGGCGGAGGCGCTCGGAGAAAAGGTCCATGTTGGGGAGCGAACGCGCCTCGAAGATGTGGAGTTCCAAATCTCCATGCAAGTAGAGTACCTTGGACTCGTCCGCCGACATAAATTCCGGTTAATTGAATTAGGGGTTTGATGTGTCAGAGTGTAATTGCTGGGCGAGAGAGGAGAATTGGGGTTTGCATGGAGGAATGAGATGAGGGAAATGGCGTCGGCGGCAAGAGGAGTGTAGAGAGAGAGTGTGTGTGTGTGTGTGTGTGTGAAGAAACGGACAAATTATTAGTATTATTTTTCTTGTTGGGAAATGATTAAGGAAAGGATTAATCGTCATCGAAAGCAACTACAACACAACCACAATCATATATCTTTTTTAAATTAAAATAAAAAAATTAAAGATCTGGAAAATATTGCCTTATTAACTAGGACAACTGTATAAATTGCAAATATCGTATTTGATTTTGATATACGAATTAAATAAATAAAATAAGTTGCGATAATGTTGTAGTAATAATTTAGGTTGAGCAAAAGGGACAGTTGGCGTGTAAGTAGTTGCTAGCACGTGCATCGTGGCCGTGGTCCCACGTTTCCTCTCTCCAGATTCGAATGAAGAAGATTTAAGGAGCGTGGTGGTTTAATTCATGTGTTATAGATAATTATAGTATTTCTCTCATGAACATTTCGACCTTTATAATATTATAGGTATGTGACCGATAAATCGAAGAATATACGATAATAGAGGTATAGATGGTATACAATATTTTTAATTTATTATTTTCATGATATAATAAATATGAATAATAGTAATCTATTAACATTATTAAAAATTTCTTGATATGAGTATCTTGAAATCCATGTTAGTTTGATTATAATATTCACGGTATTTCTATTTATGTACATTTAATATATAAATTTGTTGATAATTATATATTTAAATTACAGAAATTACAATAATCTAGATAAATTAGAAAAAAAAACCATTTATTTACTTTCTAATTGTCATACACGTATATACACGATGTAGTAACAATTGTCATTTTCTTTATTTACTTCATCGAAGTTCAAAATGAAGAATATAGTATATCATCAAAATATAAAAAAAGATAGATGAAAAATCTCAAACATATGAAATAAATTAAAAGTAAATAAAATTAAGAATTAAACCATTCATTTAATATAATTTACAATTACACAACTAAAGTTTGACAGCAAACGTAATCCTAATAACTAATACCAATCATTCTTAATTAAGCCATCCAATTAACATTTATTCTATCAAGTTTTTTTGTTAATACAATTTGTTTTTATTATTTTTCTACAATAAATGACCAATAATAATCCTTATTATAAATTAAGAAAATTACTATATCTAAAAATCTATACATATATTAAGGTAAAATCGTGTAATAGACAACGGTTCTAGTATATGTCGTTGTTTATTACACATTTTGCTTTAGACAACAGTTTTGAATTAATAGACAACAACAGTGACATTTATTGTTGTAAATTTTCTTTCTTTCTTTTTTTTTTTTGCATTTTCCACGATGGTTTAGATTACAAGCGTTGTATTTTAAGAAGTTTTAGCAATCTTATTTATTATATTTTTACATGAAAATTTGAGAATTGTAACATTTTTTATTTTATTTTTTTTATGCATATATAGATGGATGATTTGTAGTACTCTACATTTGTCGTCTAAAAAAATACCTTTCAATAATAATAATAATAATAATAATTTGTTATTTTTTCTATTTTGCTTTCATCAATGTTACGTTCACTAGCGACTCTACTACTCGGTGTGATCATTCTCAATATCGCTAAATCGTTAGTGAATTGCAATACCTTGCCTTAACACGGCCATATATTGCTTTTGTTGTGAATCGACGGGTTCAATATGTTGCAAATCCTCTGGGCGAACATTAGTGCGCTTAAACGTGTTTTACACTAACTTAAAGGCACACTCTCTCATGGACTTTTGTTACGATGTGCCTCATCACCTATCCTTAATGCTTACTCATATGCGGATTGGGCTGGTAATCCTCATGACAAGACATTTACTCCAGCTTATATTATTTTCTTGGGAGCGAATCCAATTTTTTGGAGCTCACGCAAACAACGACTTGTGGCACGCTCATCTACTGAGGTCGAATATCGTGCACTTGCCACTACTACTTTTGAAATTCGATGGATACAAAACCTCTTCAATGAGTCGGCGACGTAGGGGAAGCAATATTGGTGCAATATTCGATGGATACAAAACTATTGTGATAATATTGGTGCAACTCACTTTTCACTACATTCACTCATGCATTCTCGCATGAAACATATATTCGTTGATCTTCACTTTGTGCGTGACATAGTTTCTAAAGGCCTAGTTTCCATCTCTCATATCAGTATAAAAGATCGACTGACAGACTTACTCACAAAGCCGCACTTTTTTTAGGCTCTCAGATCCAAAATCGTCATTACCGACAAAACGACAATTTTGAGAGGACGTATTACGGAAGTTAAGCATTGATAGTTGATACATCATTAATTTTGCTAATCCAATCTCTATAATTCAGCAATTATTTAGTTGGTATAATTATGGTAGATTGGCAAATTTCTCTGCTCATAGTTAGGAGTAATTCACTCCTCTCGTGTTGTGTATATAGCAGCAATATGAATGAGTAAAAATATTATTTCGGGTCTTATAATGGCAACATTCACCTCCATCAACCTTTGTTCGAAATTTACAGTTCGAACTCTTTCCTATAGGTTTCAAAAACATTTTTCGAATCTCCTCATTCGGGTTTGAAAAATGTTTTCCAAACCTCTTAATGCATATTTGATTTGGATATGATTTCGAACCGACTTCTTTGAGTTCAAAAAAAAATTTCAAACCCAAACATAGAGATTCGAACTATATATTTTGAAGTATAATCTACCATTTTTTGTCAATGTTTGTCGGAGAAGATGAGATAGAATGCCATAATAATTTATGTTCTGGTGGTGGAAGTGGATGTAAGAAGCAGGAATTATGGTGAAATAAGAAAGAAAAATGAGAAATAATGAGAAATAAGGGTGGCTGGTGGTGGAGGAGGAAGGAGGAAGAATGGTAGCTGACTAGCTAGTGATGGAGGGGAATGGTCGACAGTTTTCTCTCCTCTTTCCTTTTCCTTTTTTTTGTTTCTTTTTTTTTTAAATTATTAATATTAAAAAATTTTATTATTTAAGTTATTAAATTGAAGGCTAAAATAGTCTTTTGATGTGGTGTGTAAAGAAAAAATAATAATTTTTATAGTATGTAAAGAAATTATGATGTGAAAAAAATATTGTGGTGTAAATAGCAATACCCTATATAAAAATACAACCAGAAAAGACAAGAGGTAGATTTTTAACTTTTAATTAAACATGAGGATTTATAGTTAAAGAGAGTAAGAATTGCATCATCTCTTCCTTTCTTCTCTTCTCTTCAAGCCTTATTCACTTTAATTAATACGAATTTTCAGTAGCAAATAGTTTCATAATCCCATGTAAGTTGGACTACAATAAAGAAAAACAATGACGCTTTTATGTGTTAAAGTTAAAGCTGTGAGATTCCCACACAATCGTGACACTAGACTCCTTCTAGCTATCTACGACTTCAACTTACAATCTCTCCCGAGATTGCGTACAACAAGGATTAAAAACCCCTCACGTGTTTCACTCGAAAACACTCAATGCTAAACTATCACGTTAAATAGTTTAGGAAATAACTTCTAGTTATCACAATAATCACAAACGAATGATTCTCAAATAATTAAACTCAGAGAATCTAAATCAGCGCTCCACCAATTATTGAAGAAATCGGCTTTCTTATACTTCCACACTTCTTGTTGACTTGATCTCCAATCTTCATCAACATGGAATATGATTTAGGGTTTGTGATTTTTTCTATATGAGTGTAGATGCTTTCCTTAATGATGATGGTTTAAATTAGCACGATATTTACTCTACAAGGCAGTCAAACGATCAGATCCTAGCTTCCCAAACTCGTCCACACAAGATCAACTCAACATAAAAACTGCCATAAATAAAACTGTTTGGGGATACGCATGGAAGATCAAAGGAAACAGTTCACAAACTATTATTAACTTTGCACAGCAGAATCAGCATATTACTTTAGAAATATACCCTCGAACACTTCATCGAACATAAATCACCAAAATAAACTTAGTGCTATAAAATGGTACTAACAATCTCCCCCTTTGGCATTTATGGTAGACAATAATTAATGATCTGCACAACACATAAATAAACTCGCAGATCAAATATATATCAAAAGATGATATATTGAGGTAACTGTCTAGTACAGTTACAAGTTCTCTCCCTGAAACGATGCCGGGAGTTTCATCATCACATCACGAACATTGTTTAACAGTCTCAGCTGCTTAAGTAGTTGATCAAAAATATACAGACCAACAAATAAAAATGGGGGTAACAAAACATAAATCCCCCATAACAAATTGTCCAAAAACAAACTTTAAAAAGTTCAAAACCTTCACAAGAGCTGCGAACACTCTGACATCGTAGTCATCTTCTTCTCATCTTTCCTTCATCTTTCTTCACCCCCTATCCATCTTCTCCCCCTTAGTGGCTGCCATAAAAGGCCAAAGCTCAGGCGGGAGGCACATCAACATTGGTTGCTGCAGGAGCTGGAACAGACTCGGGCACAACGGTAGGAAGCGGCTGAGTGGTAGCATCAGGGTGAGAACTTGCACCTGCAAAATCAAAATCAGCACCAGAAGGACCTAGTGTATTTAGCGGAGAGGCAAAACCAAAGGCTCGAGCCTTGAGATCCAACATCAAGGACTCAAGCTCTTGCTTCTAAGTACGGGCTGTCCGGATAGTCTTCTCCTTGAATTAAACTTCACGTTCCAAGGACTGAATATGCTATTCAAAGAACACGACATTCACGGAGGATCTGGGAGCAGGTCTGGGAGGCGCAGATGGAGGCACATCATCAGCAACACTAGCATCAGGATCAGCAGTTGGTATATCTCGAGCGGGGGGCTCCTCAGGCTGATCACGAGCGGAGGGCTTCTCGGGTTTATATACATCATCCGAGGTCACAACATCATGTTGTAAGGTGAGGAAGCTGAATATCATCCCTGGATAGCCTAGTGGCTGTTGGCTCATCTTTGACTCTATATGCGCACACACTTGGTTAAAAATCAACTGGCCTAGGTTGAACACCGCCAGTGTTCCAACCTTAAATAGCAACACTCTCAATGTCTTTCTAATCGATGAACGATACCTGCTGGGGAGCCAATTCTTCACAGCAATCTTGTGAAGTATGGAGTATTTCACACTCAGATTAGACTCCAACAATGACCTTCCCTTATGCGAAACCAACTGACTTGCTCCAGTTAATTCATCAGCCACTTCATTCATGTCAGGCACAGACTCAGGAGCAGTAGAATGCTCTCTGCCCATGTACTCATTAATCACAGTAGGAGAGAAGGAAAACTAATTTCCACGCACATAAACAGAAAAAACATGCTCATGATTCGCATATCGAATGGACTTAGACAAATTTACATAAAACTCGTGCACAATAACCTTAACAAACACATACACATCATAGATAGATTTTTCTAATTTCAAATCATGTAAAAGCTCAACCACCCCGGTTCTAGCAATATCAGAGACAACAAGACTCCGTTCATGAATCAAAGATCGACCAACCACTAACTTATAAATTTTCTTATGGAAAACAGAACAGATTATATAAGGGTCGAAATCACCTGATTCAGAGTCTGCACTGTTTGAGACATCCTTTGACACATCATCTACCTCTTAAATAGAGGGTGTCGGAGCATGGGCATTCTTCATCAATGGCTAGAAAAATGATGAGGCCAAGCCGACGAGGCGTTCAGAGACGCTCCTAGTCACATGGCGAGCGGAAGCAGAGGCAGAGGCAGAGGCCTTCTTGGCCTTGGCTTTTCTACAAGCTGATTTAGACTTGGCTCGGGTCCGTAATTTTGAGATTGAAATCTCATCTTCATTAGAATTCTACTCAGCAGTAGTAGACACATCACGATGTACAGAGGTTGGAGAAGACACCTCTAGTTCATCAAGCAATTGAAGCTTCCGCTTCACATCACGGGACTTAGAAGAAGTCCCTCATTGTTTTAATTGGGGTGGAACAGGCACGACATCAGGTGAGGAAACTTCTTTCTCAACATCATCTTTTTTCTCCATATCAATATTTTATTCCATTCTCACCTCTTCAGTCGGAACGATAGTGGGGGCAACAACTTCAGCGGCCTTCGGTGAGACTTCTCCCAACGGGACCTGAATGGTAATCACCGGAGTATCCATCGGGGTGGTTACGGCAGTGACAGACGCTGGCACAGAGGCAACTTTCATCGCATCAATTGATGCAGCAAACTCCTTAATTAAGGTTGAATCAAGACCGACAGCAGTGACAATTGTTACTTCAAGTGATTAAGGCTCTACTATAGGAGGTGAGAAATGTTCAACAGAAACCCTAGATTGAGAAGGGGGTTCTGGAACTGTTACAACAACTGAATCAGGATGAGTCTCATTGGATACATGCATGTCGTAGTGCATAGATGCGGGTACTCCTGCAGAGGAAGACATTCTTTCGCTGCTGGGAATGATGGCAGCAGGCACAGTCTAAGAGAACACCGGCGGCTTCAACAGTTCTCTAAGAGCTCTCCATAGAATAGTAGTATCAATTCTTGGCTTCTTGAAAATTGAGGGCTTTAAGGAGGATTGAGAGTTATCCGCCATTGCAAAAAGAAATTCTTGAAAATAGATTCTTAAAGCAGAGATATTTAGCGAGAGAAATGTGAAATAAAAACTATTGGGGATGAACAGTTCCTTAAAAAGAATTCACCACAAAATTTGAATAAGGAAAAATCAAATTATTTTTCCAAGAATAACGATCACATCCCTTGTCAGCTCCATTATGCACGATCTCGGGAAGTGAAAGCGAACTGGGCGCAAAAATCAAGGGCCCACTAGCCGTTATAGTTAAAAAGTAACCGCTCATACTGTTCTTGCATCTGCTAGGCACACATGAAGGTAACGGGCCTAAACGGGGAGGGGCTTAACCCGCGAGCTTATATATATTTTCATAATTTTAAATCTATATTTATTTTAAAAAATAAATGAAATCATAAATTAATTTAATGATAATTAACTTTGATTGAAATTAAAAATATCAAATAATGGAGACCATTTGTGTTTGTGAAACAATATATGTTTTAATATAATTTGATGATAAAGAAAAAATATACGAATGCTATAAAATTTGAAAATATTGAAACTGGTGCAATGTTAATAGTAGTTTAAATTTTAGAATGTTCATATTCATATCTATATATCATTATATAAAAATAAAAAATAGTGATTCAAAAATAAATATAAATTTTAATTATTTTTTGAATAGGTCCGCGGGCCGGCCCACCAACCCGCAGCCCGCGGTAGGGACGGGTTGGGTTGGAGATTTTTAGGCCCGTGCCCACCTAGGCCCACCCCACCTAGACCTGCCAAATGGTGGGCTTTTGAGGCCGTGGGTTGGCCCGCCCCGCTAACCCATTTTGACAGCTCTACATCTAGCTCAGATGATCTAGAGTTCATCATTTTGACTAGCTTCTTCAAATGCTGAAGTTCACCACTCTGTGCTTGAGCACTGTTCCTGGACTGAGACAGTTCATCTTGGAGCTCTTTAAGTCTGATGGCGAGATCATCTTTTTCATTAGTGAGGTCGAAGTTTTCTTTAAGCAAGTCTTCATTGATTTTAATCACCATGATCCAACTGAAATGCACTTTTTTATATATCTCCATAACCGACTCTTCCATAAATTCTTCATCATCACTACATTCTGATTTTTTCTCGAACTTGTTGTCGGGAACAGATGCATGAACAAACTCCTTAACAGAATGTGTCATAAGAGCAATGTGATTGCTTACACATTCTTTATCACTTCCACTCTCATCAGGATCCTTGTTGTCACTTAATGTAGAACTGTGGGATTTGTTCTTCCATTTTAGAGTATTAGCACACTCAGCCTGGTAATGACCAAAACCTCTACATTCTCTACACTTGACCTCTTTATGCTTTTCTTCATTAACATCTTCACTCTTAGTTTTTTGGGGTTTAGAGAAATTGTTCTTGGCTGGATTATTTTGAGGAGACTTCTCAAAATGTTTAGCAAACATGTTGAAATTTTTAGATAACAGAGCAATCGACTTTGCTAAATTGGCTTTGTCAGGAACATCGCTAAGAACTTTAGTATTAGAATTAGCCTGAAAAGCAATGCTTTTATTTTGCATAGTTTCTTCTTCTGCCAGGCCCATTTCAAAAGTTCATAAGGACCCTATCAGTTCTTGCAGCTTCATTTTGCTCACATCTTTCGCTTCTTCAATGGTCGTGACTTTGTAGGCGAATCTCTTGGGCAGTGAACGAAGAACTTTTTGAACAAGTTTTTCTTCGGAAATAGCATCTCACAGAGCAAAGCTTTCATTGGCAATGTCACAAATCTTGGCATTGAAATCTCCTAGCTTCTCTGCTTCATCCATCCTCAGATTTTCGAATTGGTAGTGAGTAACTGTATTCGTGAGGCACGAACACTACTTGTCCCTTCATAAGGGGTCTGCAGTATGTCCCACGCATCCTTAGCTTTGTCATATATGGAGATAAGTTTGAAGACATTCATGTCAATAGCTGAAAAAATAACATTCATGGCATTGGCATTCAACCCCATGATTTGGTAGTCATCATTGTCCCATTCTTCATCCGGATTCTTTACAACATCTCCATTCTTGTCTTTCTTCATGGGAGGATTCCAGCCTTCAGTCACCATCTTCCAGGCACATTCATCAATGTAGCGAATGAACACAGTCATCTTGGCCTTCTATTAGACATAATTATTGCCATCAAGGAACGGGGGTCGCACTGTTGACGCTCTTTCTTTCATCGTGTCCATCCCAACAAAATGAACACAAAACACGGGTTAATAAACCCAAGATCACACCTGTATAACTGGTGATCTGCTCTGGTGCCAATTGAAAAACTACATTCCGTGCAAAGGTGTGTTTAATGATACAGCATGCAAGTGTTCTTGAATATGGCAGGAACAAAGGCAAGAACAGTAAATAAAATACAGTAAAATAACGCACGAGATTGGTAACCCAGTTCAGTTAATCAACCTACTGTGGGGGAACTTCGCCCAAACTTGAATATTCGTTCACTACTCCTTCATGAAGACTATTGAGGAACTTATACATACATGACTCCCTACTTATAACGTCCGTTCCTTTTCATGAACTTTTTGATGAATGAAGTTGTAAGATCCCCTCACAACTATGACACTGGACTCACTCTAGCTACCCACGATTCCAACTTACAATCTCTCCCGAGATTGCGTACAAAAAGGATTAAAAACCCCTCACGTGTTTCACTCGAAAACACTCAATGCTAGACTATCACGTTGAACAGTTTAGGGAACAACTTCTAGCTATTACAATAATCACAAATAAATGATTCTCAAACAATTAAACTCAGAGAATCTAAATCAGTGCTCCACCGATTACTGAAGAAATTGGTCTTCTTATGCTTCCACACTTCTTGTTGACTTGATCTCCAATCTTCATTAACATAGAAGGTGATTTAGGATTTGTGATTCTTTCCATATGGGTGTAGATGCTTTCCTTGATGATGAGGGTTTAAATTAGCATGACATCTACTCCACAAGACAGTCAAATGATCAGATCTTGGCTTCCCAAACTCGTCCGCACAAGATCAACTCAACATGGAAACTGCTATAAATAAAATTGTTCGGGGATGCGCCTGGAACATCAAAGGAAACAGTTCACCAACTGTTCTTAACTTTGCACAGCAGAATCAATACATTACTTCAAGAACATACCATCAAACACTTCGTCGAACATAAATCGTCAAAACAAACTTAGTGCTACAAAATGACACTAACATAAAGGCATATAACTATGCAAGTACAAACTCAATTATAAAAGGAATAATTTCATGGGAAATTTACACTTTGATACCTACATTTTGGACATTTTTTCAAAAATGACCACTTTATGACTATTAACTAAACAGTACCCATTTTTTCAAAAATTTTGCAAATCTGACCTCAATCAAATTTCAAGCCTAAAATATTTATGTGGCATGCCCAACAATTTTATTTTATTTTAAGTTCATAATTGACCTGGAATATCCAGGTAATATTTATATTGGAGCAAAAAAGCTATGCAAGAATTTCGGCGTGCCACGCAGATATTTTAGGCTGAAAATTTGATCGAGGTTATATTTGCAATTTTTTTGAAAAAATGGGTGCTATTTTATTAATAGTAATAAAGTGGGTCATTTTTTAAAAAGTGTCTAAAATCTAGGTATCAAAGTGTAAATTTTCCTAATTTTATTTCACGTTTTTGTATTTTCTGTTTAATTTTCAACTGCACCCTCTCCAAAATTGTCGTGAGTTATCCTTTCTAATCTAATCCTCTCATTCTATATTAATAAATATATAAGTAGTTTGATATTAAAATACTAGATAAAATACAATTCCTAATTAGCATACAAGTTTGGAAGAATTCATTATTTTTAAGTATATATAGAAATTCTCTTTCAAAAAAGTATACACAAAAATTCTTAATTATGGAAACTAATTTTCTTTCTAGTTTTAGCAACCAGGAAAAGACGAAGGAATCTCTCACCCACCTCTCAGGTATCTCTCTCTATATGTATGTATGTATGTATGTGTATATATATATATATATCTGAAGAAACCGAACTCTCGGTTCTGACAGAGTTGTGATCAAAGTTGTATCTAAAGTTGAGACAACTTTGTATATGCAGCGGAATTTAGAAACACACAATGGATTGAAAAATTTCACGAGATTATATTTCTATAATCTCGCGAAGTGCCTCAGGGCAAAATATTCACTATATGTATTTGTGAATTACAAAAACACTACAAGTAAAACTCTTACTAAACTTAAGACACTTTATCTCTTCCTTCACAGAAGGTTGTGACTAAAGTTGTCTTAACTAACACTTATAGAAAACTAATATCTCTCAATACAGATCTGGAAAATATCTCTAAGAATTCGTATCTTTACTCTATACAAATGACTCCTGTTTATACAAACTAATTACTTGATCTCTACTCCAAATAACCGCTTTATCTTTCCATGATCTCCATTCCTAGATTTTCGGCCAACCACCATCAACTTCAGCAACAGCTTTATCTTGACTTAATCAACTCTTGAAATGGTCAACCACAACAGATTCCCTAGAATATCTCAACCGATTATCTTCCTGCACAAGTAAATAAAGAAAGACAAAACAAAAACAATATCCAAAATAACAACAAACCAAACGGTTTCAACAATCTCCCCATTTTTGTCTTTCTTCCCAAAACAACTTCAAACATGCAGCAAAATCAACACATAACTGAACTCCCCCTAAACATATACTTGGAACAAAAGAACAAGCACAACTAAAACAGACACAATTACCCCCCTGTCACGCACACTTCACTCCCCCTGTCATGCATACTTCCAAAAGATATCATAAACATATTCAAAACATACTTAGATAATCATATGATACCATCAAAAACAACTAAATGTTAACAACAAAAACATCAACAAGAGAAAGATCTTATCAGATCTACAACAAACATATAGTTGTTTAAAACAAACATAATTGAAATTGTTAGAGAAATTGTTTGAGAAACACATCAACCCAAAACTGCAACAGACTACAGCCTTCTTCATCTTTCCTTCTTTTTCTTTTCACTCCTCATCCTCTTGCTCATCAGTTTCCTCCTCTTCACTTGCTACTGCCCTTCTTTTGCCTCTGCTACTGTCTTCTCCACCACCAGTCTCTCCCCCTTTTTGGGAAGAAAGAAGGCATTGGAATACTTTTCTTTGCTTGGCAAATATCTCTATCTGGGCAGTGTAGAGCTCAATCTGGTCCTGCAAAACAAATATAGGTATAGAGCAAAGATGATTGGACGATGAAGGAGCAGTCTCAGCAGCATCACTCCATGGAAGATCACGAGTTCTGGACTCAGCTAGAAAAGCTTTCTGAACAGTCTGGCCGTGAGAATATCCTTCTCTGTGGGCTTAAAACCTTGGTCCAGTAGCATGTTATATATCAGAGAAGGGACCACCAACTTCTTGTTGGATTTTGTCATGGCCACTTCCGCAATCGAATTAAAAATATGCTGCCCCAAATTAAATTTCTCACCAACAAATATCTTGTACAGAAGGCACACATGCTCAAACAGGACAACATTTGTGTTAGAAGTGGGAATCCAATTGCACACAGAAATTTTATGAAGTGTGGAGAACAGTGAAGTGAGGACAGAAGCAAGTCTATTGGGTTTCTTGTTAGCAATCCAAAGATCTGCCTGACCTCCAGTTAAAACATCAGCCATTTTGGTTTCCAACACTTCATCAATTTCATCATCAGACTCAACAGAATTAGGAAGACCTAAAAATTTGTTGATCCTTGCTGGAGTAACTTTAAAATTTTTTTTACGAACATACACATTTTCATACTGCTTTGATGCTTGATTACCAAACTCATGAGTAAGGTTAGCATAAAACAGCCTAACAACTTCAGCGACATATGGTTTAGCGTAAGTAACATTTCCTATCACCCTTCGTTTCTTCAGAAAATCAACCAAATTGTATCCAGAGAAATCTTTCAAATCCACAGCTCTATCACTCAACATCTCTCTATTCTTAAAAAATTCCCAATTTCGTCTAGCACTATCGGAATAGAACAAGCTAGAGTTAGCTTTCGATACCTCAAGATCTGATTCTGAGTAGGTTTCCTCCTCAGCTGGGACAACACTGCGCTTGGCTTTCTTCACAGCTTTTCCACGACCTTTCAAAGGAGAAGAGAAAGATATCTTTCTTTTGCCCTTCTTTGAAGCAACAGTCTCTTCAACTTTATCATCAGCCTCAGAATCTGAAAGAGTCCGTTCACCCGAATTATTTTCTGACATCTCTTCTTCACACTCCTCCTCTTGTACTTCGTCTATCATCTATCTCTCCAGCCCAGTCAGCATCACTGTACCCAACAAGATCTGTAGTTGTGTCCTTTGTGAACCATAGTCCCAATTCACATCTGTCTGCTACATACCGAATGATCCTTTTTACCGCCTTAAGGTGTTCCTCCTTGGGACAGGACTGAAATCGAGCACATGCACACACACTGTATATGATATCTGGTCGACTGGCGGTCAGATAAAAGGAGACTTCCGATCATTGATCTGTATAAAGTTGGATCAACTTCAGGTCCAATTGCATCCTTTGACAACTTTTTAGTCGTACTCATGGGAGTCCTCATGTGCTTTGCATTCTCCAAACCGAATTTCTTTACAAGATTTTTGGCATATTTTGTCTGTGAGACGAAAACACCATTTTCCTTTTGTTTGACTTGAAGTCTAAGGAAGTTGCTAAGTTCACCGACCATACTCATTTCAAAAGATGTGGACATTGTTTCAACAAATTCCTTCAAAGCTTTCTCACTTGTCGATCCAAACACTATATCGTCGACATAGATTTGAGCGATCGTGAGTAAATCTTTTTCTTTCTTGAGGAATAATGTTCTATCGGCATGACTCCTGAAAAATCCAAACTCAAGCAAAAATTCGGTTAACCGACTATACCAAGCTCTTGGAGCTTATTTTAGTCCGTACAATGCTTTATGTAATTTATACACATGATTTGGATTGGTTGGGTCTTCAAAACCTTTGGGTTGTTCTACGTATGCTTCCTCTTCTAGAACTCCATTTAGAAATGCTGCTTTAATATCCATTTGATGAAGAGTGATGTTAAGATAACATGCAATGGAAAATAGTAACCTGATGGACTCTATTCGTGCAACGGGAACAAAAGTCTCATCATAGTCAATCCCCTCTACTTGAGTGTAACCTTGGGCAACAAAGCGGGCTTTATTTCTAATGACATTTTCAAATTCATCAGTTTTATTTTTAAATATCCACTTAGTTCCTATCACATTTATCTCTGAAGGTCTAGGCACAAGTGTCCAGACTTTGTTTCTAACGAACTCAAGTAGCTCAGCTTGCATGGCACTAATCCAGAACTCATCTTTTAATGCCTCATTTACATTTTTGGGTTCAACCAAAGATAAGAAGACAACAGCACCAACTTCATTGAATACACAAGACATGCATACCATCCTTACCATTTCCTTGTAGTTAGCATGAGTTTTACCTCTAGTTCTGACCCCTTCGTGTACATCTCCAATGACTTGATCAATTGGATGATCTTTGCGAATCTTCCTTGGTGGGTCTCTCCTAGTGTTTCCCTGAACTACTTCTGGAAATTCTGACTCACTTAAGTGGGAATTTGATCCAAATCCTTCTGTAGGTGTATCCTCATCTGTCTCTGAAGTGGGCTCAACTTCAGTGTTAACTCTTCATTCTATCTCAGTGGTCTTTCCTGTTCTTTCCTGTATCTCAATCAGATCGTTAGTATCTTCTTCAGGAGTGTATAGGCTGGCAAAACCATCAAATATTGCATTAACACTTTCCATAACAGTTTTTGTTCTGAGATTATAGACACAGTAAGCATGACTATTAAGAGAATAACCAATGAACACACCTTTATCACTTTTGGGATCAAATTTGAACAAATAATCCCTATCATTCAAAATGTAACAAACACAACCGAAAACATGTGGGTATTTAAGATTGGGTTTTTTACCATTTAGAATTTCATATGACGTCATGGTGGTTCCGGTTCTTAAGTTTACATGATTACTTACATAGCATGCAGTGTTTAAAGCTTCAGCCCAAAAACGTTTAGACAACTTCTTAGAGTGTAACATGACAGTGGCCATCTCTTGCAAGGTCCTATTCTTTCTTTCAGCTACACCATTTTGCTGGGGTGTTTTAGGAGCAAAATATTCATGATGAATGTCTTCTTTTATGCAAAAGTTTAGGAGTTAAAGATTTTCAAACTCCCTACCATGGTCAGATCTAATTCTTTTAACGCAAGAATGGTAGAAGTTTCTAACCTTAGCATATAATTCTAAGAAAGCATCATAGGTTTCACCTTTGTCACTTAGAAATTTTACCCGAGTGTACCTGGAGAGGTCATCGACAATCACAAAGGAATACCGTTTACCTCCGAGGCTTTCTACTTCAGCTGGCCCCATTAGATCCATGTGAAGCAGCTCAAAGCAGCTTTGAGTAGCAAAAGGTCTCTCTGAAGTTGTCACAACTGGATGTGAGACTTTGACTTGCTTTCCTTTTTGACATTCTCCACACAATCTTGGATTTGATATGTTCAACTTTGGCACTCCAAGAACAACATTGAGTCTCTGAAGATTCTCCATGTTACGGAAATTTGTATGACCTAATTTTTGATGCCAAAGTTGTACATCATTAACCTGTGCACTCAAACAACATTTTCTTTTAGTTTCATAAATATTATTAGAAGATCTTACCCCAGAGATTACATGTTTGCCATCGGTGTCAACCACAGTACAACTTTGCTTATCAAAGACGACAGTGAAGTTGTCATCACAAAGCTGGCTGATACTGATGAGGTTTGCTGTAAGACCTTGGACGTGTGATACATTGGCCAGCTTTGGAAGATCAGGACTGTTCAAGATACCATGTCCTACAATCTTGCCATTCGTTCTTCCCCCAAATGTGACTTCGCTACCATTGATCTTTTGGTAGTTGGTCAGATAACATTGAGATCCAGTCATGTGGCGAGAACACCCGCTATCAAAGTACCAAGTTATCGAATTATCAGATACTGATGCAGTGAAGACAACTTTACAGGTGTCTTTGGAGGCACCTTTGGGTTTCCAGACAAAGTTCTTTGTTTTGTCACCTTTGACTGAAAGACCTGATTTTGAGGCTTGTGTTCTCAAATGAATCTCCTTTTTATGTTCTTGCAAAAACCTATGGCAGAAAGGTTTTATGTGTCCAGGGAGAAAACAATAGTGACAAACAAATCTCCTACGCTTCTTACTCACTGATGAAGTGGAGTGACCTTCTTGAGCTTTCACAAAGGGTTTTCCACTTGTGGACAGAATTTGAGTAAAGGCAGTTTTTACAGTTTTATCATAACCTATGCCATGAGAAGTTACCTGAGTGTGTGCAAGAACTTCATCAAGTTTAGAAGTACCTGCGTTGAACTTTTTGAATGTTTCCTTTGTAAGATTGAGTTGAATCCTCATATCATCAATCTCTGCATCTTTCTTTGTCAACATCACTTCTAACTTTGCAAGTGACGCCTTATGATTAGTGGATTCGTCATTAAGTGACTCAATTTTCTTGCATTGTTTAATCCACTTAGCATACAGCTCCTTGTAGAGTTCCTGCAACTTTAATAGCAACTCCAGAGTTTCTTCTTCTGTAACTTCTTCTTCATCCTCATCTGCAGTAGTGATCACAATATTAAAGCAGAAGAGAGTTTCATAATAGGACTCATCATACCTGTTAGAAGTTATCTCAACTTCAGAAAGCTTTGAATTTTCCAGATCGGCACATACTGCAGTTAAGGCTGCATGTTCGTAGTTTGCATCATCTGAGATTTCTTCCACTGAGATCCCCGAGGTGTCTAGCTCACTATCACTGAAGGATAGGAAAGTGACAGGTTTTCCAAGCTTTCTAAAGGTGTTTGCACATTCGTTTGCAAAGTGCCCAAAGCCTTTGCACTCATAGCATTGTACTTTGGAGAAATCTTTCACTTCCTTTGGTCTAAAGTGATCTGATGCAGCACGCTTTATAATCTTAGGTTCTGTTCCAGGTGAGTTCATCTTTTCATAAATCACCAAAGGTCCGGACGAGTCATGACGAGACTTACGTTGTTCATAACTTCCCTTCTGTTATTTTCCTTTATTAGCTCGGATGAGAGTGTTGAATTTTTTGGTGAGAAGAGCATAGTCTGGATTCATTTCACTGATTTCTTCAAGATCTTCATCATCATCTTCATCATAGAGTGAAGTTGACTTTGAAGTTGATCCAGCTGTCAGGGCAATTCCCTTTTTCTTTGACCCACCCTTCTCATTCATTTCCATTTCGTAGGTCTTCAGGTCATTCATCAGCTTTGTGAAGTCCAAACATCCAGTGGTTGTTGCTGTGTCAATAGCAACAACCTTCATATCAAAGAGAGGTGATAGAGTTCGCAAGGCTTTAGAAACTAACCTTTTGTTGGTGATTGGATCACCAAGATCAGTACACTCATTTGCAATCTCAAGCAATTTGTTGCAATATTCTCCAACTGTTTCATCTTCCACCATCTTCATGTTCTCAAATTTTGTGGTGAGAATACGATGGCGTGATTATTTAATTCCAACATCGCCTTCGCAATGTTGTTGAAGGATATCCCATGCTTCTTTGGCTGACTCACAATTTCTTATAAGTTTGAACATCTGAATGTCCAAGGAAGACTGAATTGCATTGGGTGCCTTGTCATTGAAGGTAGCATCTTCGTTTTGTGACCTGGTCCATTCTTCTAGAGGGGTACGAATTGTATCTCCTTCAGCATCAATGGTCTTGGGATGCGTCCATGCCTTTTGAACAGCATTCCATGCTCTTGCATCAATAGATTTGATGCACGCTCTCATTCGAACTTTCCAAAAGGAATAGTTCATGCCATCGAGAATAGGAGGTTTGTTGAACAATGAGTTTGTGCAATCCATTGTACTCACAAAAATAGGATCACCACTTAGTATGTCAAGTGTTCGCTCTTGATGCCAAATGAAGAAACCGAACTCTCGGTTCTGACAGAGTTGTGATCAAAGTTGTATCTAAAGTTGAGACAACTTTGTATATGCAGCGGAATTTAGAAACACACAATGGATTGGAAAATTTCACGAAATTATATTTCTATAATCTCGCGAAGTGCCTCAGGGCAAAATATTCACTATATGTATTTGTGAATTACAAAAACACTACAAGTAAAACTCTTACTAAACTTAAGACACTTTATCTCTTCCTTCACAGAAGGTTGTGACTAAAGTTGTCTTAACTAACACTTGTAGAAAACTAATATCTCTCAATACAGATCTGGAAAATATCTCTAAGAATTCGTATCTTTACTCTATACAAATGACTCCTATTTATACAAACTAATTACTTGATCTCTACTCCAAATAACCGCTTTATCTTTCCATGATCTCCATTCCTAGATTTTCGGCCAACCACCCTCAACTTCAGCAACAACTTTATCTTGACGTAATCAACTCTTGAAATGGTCAACCACAACAGATTCCCTAGAATATCTCAACCGACTATCTTCCTGCACAAGTAAATAAAGAAAGACAAAACAAAAACAATATCCAAAATAACAACAAACCAAACGGTTTCAACAATATCTATCTATCTTTTCAGTTCATCCATGGTTGTGGTTACTGTTGTACGAGGTTTGAGGTGGTAGAGGAAGTGTGAAAACTGCCGCCCACTGAGGTGGTAAGGGCGGTGTCAGCGATGAATAATCGGCGGGGGTGTGGTGAAGTATTATTACACGTGTGTGTGAGTGTGTGTTTTCATGTGTATATGCATCTGTGTGCGTGTGTAACCGTGTGGAGAAATAGAGAAAAGAGAGTTGACCGACCATTGTTTCCATTTCGGCGGCCGAAATTTCGCCGGCAGCGGCGGTGAGAATATGAGGTCTTAATTTTCACTTTTGTGTAATTTTGACTGCATTGGGGATCTTGACCAAACTTTAAGAATTGCAATTTGGCCCCTGCATGATCCAGAAATGACAGCTTCACCTTGAACATATTTAAACTGTTTTAATGACCCCTAAGACTCATGATGAACTGCTTTTTAGTCCACAAGCTTCATAAAGTTACATACACACACACATATATGTGCTCTTATGATAGTGAATAAATACTTAAACACTTCTTTATATACAACATTTATGTCGATAGACATTACATGAGAACATTTATTAGTATTTAATTTACTGATCGAGTAATTAAATACATAGGTAATTATTTTAATTCTACATATATTCCCCAAGCTTCAGGTTCTACCATTAATTTGTCATTTTGGTACACGTATGCATTTACCTATATATAGGTGACATAATTTTTTCTATCACGATTGTTTTAATTTTCTTTGAATTAACATAAGAGGTAACTTCTTATGATTTATTTGAAGCATGTTTTCTTTTTTTTCTTTTTTTTTTGAGCAAAAGGTTTTTTTTTTACAGGAAAGGGCAATGATTATGCTGCAAAACAATATAGTGAGAGACTCTTAGCTCACTTGAGATCCTTTAGTCCCAATTTATGTGTACCAATCGTGTACCAAACCTCAAAATTATTATTTTTTCTTTCATTTTTTTCTCCAGTTTTAATTTATTTAGGTTTAGGATAATTTTACAATTTTATTTAGGGTTTATTCTATCCAATTATAGTTTATAATTATTTTTTAATATTTAATTTTCATTTTTTAGTTAATATAATTGATTTTTGGGATTGATTATTCCAAACTTAAGATATATAGCTTTTTAAAATTTTAATTTTTAGCAATAAATATTAATTATGATTAGTTATAATATAACAAATTTTATTTTTACAAAAAAATTATTAACAATATACAATTTTAATGTTGGCATGACACACAAAGTTGGAACTAAATGATTTCTCCTTCTCTTAGCTTGCCGCCAAATTTAACTTGGATCGGTAAGTTTTTCAATAAAAGAATTTAAAAAATTAAAATTGATAATTGTTGTCGACTTGACAGTTTTAGGGGGTAAAAACACCATTTTGCAACTTCATTTATCGTAAGAACTAAGACAAATTGTTTTGAAGTGCTAAGAGTGGCACAATAAAAGTTGTAAGTAGGACCATCACCAAATTTCAAGAATTGAATTGCATTTTTAAGGTGGGATACTCTTAATTCTATAAGACTACCCACATCAGTGACATTCATCCAACCTAACCTTCAAATAAAATATTAATTTTTCTCTCCTCCATATCCACAATCCCCAACATTTTAAAATTTGTACTACATCAGTGACACTCATCCAACCTGACATTCAATTAAAATATTAATTTCTCTTTCTTCCAATCTACATAAAATATTTATCATTTTATTTTTAAATAAAATATTATTATTAATAATTTTTACTATATTTAAAAAATCAAAATTAATTTATTAGATACTTTTTTAAATTTATAATTAAAAAAAATACTCATACAATTATAAATTCATAATTTACTCGACAACAAAATAAAAATTATAAGAGTTAAAACAAAATAAAACATAATTAAATAAACTGCAATTAGAGAGTAAGTTCCAAAATTTGAAAAATTTTGGGAATTATGATAATAATTTTGGTGATTTGGATCCATAACTCAAAATGAAGAAGAAATGTGAGATTGAGAATTTGGTGAAATAAGATATGTGAGAAAAGAGAGTATAGTTGTTTGTTAAAACATACCAATATTGGCTCTATTTATATAGAAAAAAAACTATGAATATTGATTTTTTTAATTATATAAATTATTTAAATTTTAAATTAATATATATGTATAAAAATTAAGTGGCACCCAATCAGAGGGTGCCACGTATACAAAAAGCACATCCAACCCCAAGGGCGGTTAGCTGACTCGGTCGTGGAGATGAGTGACTTTTACAATTTTTTTTTTTAAATTTTGTTTTGGCGTTTTCTGGTGACACCCACGCGGACACCCACGCGGGTGTCACGGATGGGTATAGTCTAACTAAGCATGGGCGAATGTGGTTTATTAACTTTGACCCACTAAGGGTTAGATCCACGAATCGATCATATTGGTAGTCCACAAAGGGTCGGGTATAACTATTTGCATTGTTCACCTTACTTAATATATATACGTGCATGTTTACATCTTATTATATTACTCGGATTTGGGTACGGATGTCCGACATGGGTACATATCTAAAAATTCGACATGGTACAGGGACACGGCTACAGCCTACATTGTTATATTTTTTGAGAAATATTTATACAATTATATATTTAATTGTGTATTCTGTAATTATTTTACTTTAATTGATCGGAGTTGCAGTCCAATAATGGCCCACAGTTTAATAAAAAGCCAATCCCACGATCAATGACTAAAGCCCTAAATTAAATAATATCTTCTTCTCTCATGGTAAAGAATCTTGACCCAAGATGCGGCATCTTCTTTCTTTTTCATCTTCTTTAACACCCGCTACCCCGCCTCAGAAAAAAAACCCAATAACTAAAACGGCCACACTCTGATGAAAACTTGCCGTGTCGGAAATTTTTCCGAGGTGTCGGACACATATCCCGTGTGGTGTCGACACGGGTGCGTCACCCAAATTGGAGAGTCCGAGTATCACAGATTTATTATTATATTGTAGGCTAAGAGGGTCGAGCTGTGGAGCTAGTGCATCCGGACGACATACTCTCCCGGTTTCATGTTCGTCACCTGTCATTCCAATGTTTAACAATATATTTTGGTGTAAATTATATTGTGATATAAATTATGTAAAGTGTTACTTGTTTTCTTTAAATTAACCTAGAGGTTGCGATCCTTGATAACATAAAATTGTATTTTGGGCCCTTTTTGTGTTATATATTATTGAGGTTTTAGGAGGAGTTTATATTTTTTGTTATTACATGTTCTTTGATTTCTTTTAAACTTCAACATTTAAGTTAATTTTTTATAATAGTAAACTGAGTTTTAGTAGTGTTCTTTGTTTGCTAGGGATGGGGGCGTTACATGGATCCACTCTCTCCTCTACCTTGTACTTGTGTGTACATCTGTACACATACTCTACACGCGCCTAGTCTCCCCAAAACTCAGCTTAAACCATCAAAATGCGAGATTCAAGAAAGTGCCACCGACCCCTTTGCGCTTCCGTGCCGACGGCACTTTCAAAATCCTCCAAGTAGTTTTTAGATATCAAGAAACATGATTCGTTTCGTGCCGATGGCACTTTTTTTGTTTTGTTTTGTTTTTTTTGAAATGATAGATGATATTTGATGGGTTTTGACTTTTTTATGTAGGTGGCGGATATGCATTTTGGGAATGGGAAGTTGACTCCATGTCGGGATGTGTTGGATAGTGAGTTCGGGATGTGTTCTGACCTCAACACGACCTTGTTTCTTGAGAGGATGATTCAGCAGGAAAAACCTGATTTTGTTGCTTTTACGGGTATTGGACCATTCCTCCATGAATTATTCAACATATGCAATTGTAATTCATGCTTTAGTAGTGTTGTCAATTAAGCAGTCTTATAGCTTTCTGTAGCTTTTGGTTTTAGAGAATCATGCTTAGAAGTGGCTAATTGATGCTTGTTTTAGGCGACACGGTGCATGCCATTGCTCTGTTTGTTTTCTTGATTTCTATAACTCTTCTTGCTCTGTCAGATGGATTGTTTTGAACATTATGCTACATTAATGGTGTATCAGCTTCATTTCAGATAATAGAGGGTTAAGTTATATATCTAGGTGTTCAAGTGAATTAAACCTCCTATTAGCTAACATGCGGACCTGTAGAATACTAGTATGAAATACGATCTGTACCCTTCTCACTTGTTGCTCTGTCAAATAGAAGTAGCTTTCCTTTTTCATTTAGTCAGCTTTTGTGATCCAGGAGACAACATATTCGGGTCAACGGCTAATGATGCCGCTGAATCCCTATTCCGAGCTTTTGGCCCAGTTATGAAATCAGGAATCCCTTGGGCAGCTATTTTAGGGAACCACGACCAAGAATCTACCATGACTCGTGAAGAGCTGATGTCTTTCATATCCCTCATGGACTTTTCTCTATCACAAACCTTTCCGTCAGTTGAAGATAACTCCAATCCCGACAAGCAGGACTTGGTTCCAAACATTGATGGCTTTGGAAACTATAATCTTCGAGTACGGGGTGCTCCAGGTTCCAATTTTGCAAATAGTACTGTCCTAAATCTTTATTTTCTTGACAGCGGAGACAGGGCCGTTGTTGATGGGGTTCGAACTTATGATTGGATCAAAGAATCCCAACTCAATTGGCTCCGTAATGTTTCTCAGAAACTTCAGGTAAAGCTAAGCTTCTCCTGATATTGAACTTTTATCATTCTTATGGATAATTGCCTACATGTATGAACTTGTGAAATAATGTTAGATTATCTGTGTTCACTTTGTTATATTTTTCATGGTTTAAATGTCGTAAATAGCATGAACTTTTCATGAATGTAAGGTTGTGCTATGGGTGTGTTACATTTAAAAAAAAAAGATTAAAATATATGTTTGAAACCAGAATTCGTTAGAAGTTCATGTTATTTATGACAATTAACCCTTTCATTGGTTGTTATGTGGCATGAGAGTTCAAATGCATGCAGCGCGCGTAACTACTATATTGCAGATTTAAAATCATTAACATATTTCAGGCAACACATTTGACAGGAACAAAAACTAGACCATGGCGAATCATCTCCTTCACTGGCATTCTTCCACATCCCTATTCCTGAAATCAGACAAGGCCCTCTCCACAATCTTGTTGGTCGGTATCGAGAATATGCAGCGTGTTCCCTCGTAAATTCAGGAGTTCTCAAGACACTCGTCTCCGTTGGAGATGTGAAGGCTGTGTTTATCGGCCATGATCACACAAACGACTTCTGTGGGATTCTAGGAGGCATATGGTTTTGCTATGGCGGAGGGTTCGGATATCATGGTTACGGCGTTGCTGGGTGGTCGAGAAGAGGCCGAGTCATCTTGGCTGAACTTGGGAAGGGGGACCAGTCGTGGGGCGGAGTGAAGAAGATCAGGACATGGAAACGACTTGATGACGAAACGCTGAGCAAGATTGACGAGCAAGTTCTTTGGGAGAGATGATTCACTGCAGATTTTATGCCATATCAGGTATCATCTTCATTTATTGTATTGTATTTGTATGCTTCATCCAAACTCTACCTTCCACTGATAGAAGGCTTTAGTCAAGAGCAGCTAGGTCGGTGTTGTATGTGAAATTTGCAACAGTAAAATTTGAAATCATATTCGTGTATAAATGATTAGGGTATAATTGATTATTAAAGTTGATTTATTTTAAAATTAGGGTATATAATTTTTTAAAATTTCAATTCTTAGCAATAAATATTAATTAGGATTGATTATAATATGATAATATTATTTTTATGATAACAATTATTAAAACTACGTAGTTTTAATGTTGCAACACGGATGATACACACATTTCGGACTAGAGGATCTTATTTGGTAAAAATAGTATAAAAGTGTCTCTTATATTAATTAACTTATTATAATTACACACACACACACATATATATATATATATAAGAGGATCTCATTCCGTAAAAATGATATAAAGTGTCTTGTATATTAATTATTTTATGAAAATTTAACTTAAAATTTTGGGAAAAGGTGCAAATAGCCCCTCCAACTATTCTTCTATGAACATTTTGCCCCGTATGACTATTTATACCAAATAGCCTCTGTAGATTAAAATTCTGACCATCTAGACACTCAATTTAACGGCGTTAAAAATGTCATCCAATATTGCCGTTAACATCAAATTCTCACGCTAATAGCCACCGTAAATCAAATGGGTTGTGACGCCATTTAATTCTATATCAACACCTAATTAATTCTAGAACTAAAACTCTTTAATTTGCCTCAACCACACGCTTAGAAAATTAAGGGCCACACCTTACAGTGCTAATCTTGTGTATTAGAGTGTGAAAAATTTATTGTGATTAAGAAGTTAATTAACCCTAAAATCAAAAAATGCCCGTGTATGAATTCAGCAACTTAAATTGGCCAGAATTTTCCACCAGAAATTAGCATCATCAATCAATTTCACAAATCAGTATCCAATTTCAAATATAATAATTAATCAATAAGAAACATTCCTCTTTGTAGCTTGGAAACAATCTTGGCAAATGGTGCAAGTATCAGAGTTTAAAGAGATATGCGGAGCCTGTGCCATGGTTGAGTTTGACAGAGCAGCCTAAACGTTGTCGCATTTCCTCTTCCCAAATCTTTTCACCGCATTGTACACACTCTCATCTGATTAATATTCCGGAATCAGATGATAATATGTAATTTGGGCTCGCTCAGTTGGTCCGTCGTTCGGTGGTAGCACCTTCAATGTGTAGCCCTTGGAAATCAACCGCCCCATTCTGTTGGCGAGCAATGTCAAATTCGCCAGAAATCCGCCATCACGTTGTAGCCATCGTAACATAGGAGGGTTTGGACATTGGATAAAGTGCGTCACCTGACTCTCCCCGTCCAAGAAGTGGTGAGGCATGCCGGGACTAGGGATGGTCGGGGGCAACCAAGGATTGAAATATCGCGGATATATTACGGATATATCGCGGATTTTGACATTGCGATACGGATATGGGGGAGAATATCTTTTTTCCCGGATATCGACGAAATATCGTATTAAATCGCAATATATCGCAATAAATCGTAATATATCGCAATTTTTTAATATTTCTATAATATATTTTGATTTTTATTTAATACTATATATTTTTATGGTCTTTTTTATGTCTTCAACGTAATTATTTGAGTTACAATATTCTTTGCTTTATAAAGACACTCACACTGCAAAACATTATAAAAGAAAGAAGTCCGGGAAACCAACGGATGTCTTAGAAAGAAAAGTGAGATGCACCAACTTTATTTTTTTTTTCATTTTTTCAGTGACTTGACCATGGTTGGTAACTTTAGGGAACATGATGAACAAAGCACTAAGGAAATCCGCTTTTTCAATGGGTTCGCCCTACACATTTAGATGGTAATGAGGAAAATTTTGATCCAAAAATAGCTACTATGACTCGTGATTATGATATTGATGTGAATAAGTATTACAATAAGAAGTGAGTAATACTTCTTATGATTCAAAAATAGATAGCTCAATAGAGGATGGATAAATTGTAATGGAGAAAGTGATGGAAGTGGTGGAAATGGTGGGAACAATCAATACGATTATGGTTCAAGTCATACGTTATTGAGTCCATTCAGCTGTGAGGTCGACTTCACGCATACAACACAAGATATAGACCACGGAAGTAGAGCTAAAGATCTTGGAATAGGTGTAATAAGAAAGGAATACATAACGAGGTGTGCATGGACTCAAGAAGAAAGTTCAAGCACTGATATTGAATCACTTTCAGCCAATCTTGATTCTATGAATATGGGTGGCACTGATCATAGTAATATATCCCAAGATTCATATGTTTCTTACACATATGGGAGTTCACAATTTGATTGGACTACTCAAAATGCGTGTGGAGGTCAAAATGTGCATCAACAAAATAATTGGGTCAGTGGACATTATCCAATCCATGGTAAAGTTGTTGGAAGAAATCAAGAAACATATCAATCGCATGTGCATAACTATATCCAGTATTACTCTAATGTGATGAGTTGATATCAATATTGTTTGGAACAAGATGACATTCTATCTACTATATTTGAACCTCATAGATCCTCATTTTAGTATTAATTTTACTTTATGATGTTTATTTAGCTATTTTATATTGTATTGTGTATTATTTTATCAAATGTATTGTCTCGGACAATATTTATATAATGTATTATTTTCAAAGTACAATTCTATCAAAATTTTGAGTAGAATATGTGCATAATAATATGTTATAATAGTTTCTAAAATTTCTTGCTAAATTTTCAAGATTTTAATATAGTTTTCGTCATTTTTTTTAATTTTTTACGATATCGATATATCCGGCGATATATTTGTAAAATTGAAATTGCGATATATGGTGCGATAGCGATATTTTCATCTTTGGGGACAACTAACAGTGGTTATTAGCGTGCAAATCTGATGTTAACAACAATATGGACGACATTTTTAATGCCGTCAAGTTGAGAACTGTTACTCTATAAAATAGCTAGCAATTGCTCTCATTCAAGAACTGTTAATGTATTTTCCTTCCTTAGAACGAAATTGTAAAGGAAAATGTAATTTGGTGGTTTCTATCAAATTAGTCAATTTTGACAGATCATGATACGGTGTTAATCTTAATAGTGGTAATAAATAAAAACTAATATAGTACTTTTTTTTAATGTACACTGATTGGGCCATATTTTCTTAAGTTTTAGGATTTGTTTTGTGTCTATTGTTGCTATGTTAATTACCCAATTGTCTTGTTTCGTGGATAGAAGTGGTCTTTTGAGTTGAATGCAGGTAGTTAGCTCAATATTGAAGAAAGAGCCAAGATTCTAGACTGAAGCTGTACATTATGACGTAAGGAGATTTGAAGTCACAGTCAGTAAGGACATACTGCCGGAGCTAAAAATGCTGGGCGCAGTTCGTGGGTTTCAACGATTAAGAACTGGGCCGATCCATGAGCTTTGAGACTTTCCGTGGGCCCATACGTGAACTACAATCTGGAAATTAATGTGGAAGCGGCTACAAAGAAGTCTACAGCTCTAAGGAGTCTTTTTGGTCAACTTACCTAGTTTAGATAAATATAGATTTTTATTTCCTAGTTGAGATAGACTCTTTTATGGATATTAGATATATTAGGATCTATTTTGTTTTTAATCGATAATTCAGAACTGACGCAAGAGAGCGAGACCGCAGAGACGCACTTTTATTCAGTTTTCATATTTTCTTTTCTAATTCATCGTGTTCAAGGTTTTCAAGATTTTATACGATCAAGTTTTATTATGAATTCCAGCTAAAGTTCGATCATATCTCGGGTGACGACTTAACGAAGCTCTAGCAAACTAAACTGTGAGATCTAACTGCTTTATCATTTAATCGAATGCATGTATCTGTTGTTCTTAAAATTCGAGTCGTTAATTATTTCGGCGTTGCTAGGTAGTTGCAAATATTTAGTAACTCGAAATTAATTAGCAGTCAATTAAACCGACCATCCGTAATTGTGGTTTAAGTTTAATCAGTGGTAAAACGGTTCTTCAGAACCAGGGGAATAACAGTCGAGTTTCAACTGTCCTGTGTCAGAGTCGGTTGGATTTGAATCGGGTTTCTCTAGAATTCAATGTTGTCGGCTCATTAAACCTATAGAGTGTCTCTTACGGTTGTCAGTCGGTTAGAGAAATAATTGGTGAAATGTCTTCCTGGTTATCAAGAAATTATGGAGAAATTAGGTCGTGTCAGTAAGTGTCTTCGGCGACTATAACTGGTTTGCATGAGTTGATTAAATTAATCTTTGCATCAAGGATCGGTTTAGTGAGTTAGAGTGGAGTTAGTTGGAATCCGGGATATTTCTTTAATCACTGTTAGAATCGGTTCTCTGCGTATTTGTTTATTTAATTCAATTTTATTCTTGCATTCGTTAAATTCAGTTTAAAAATCTCAAAACCCCCGTTTGAAGTTTGGATATACAGATTGGGAATAAGGAGTAATTCTCGTCGGTCCTTTGGGTGACGATCCTGCTCGTCACTGTACTCTGCAGTAAAGGCTTACCGACTGGTTTGTCAGGACATTTATTTTTGGTGAAAAACGACGCACCATACACATAAAACTAATTATTATACTTATTTTTGAAATAACTACTAATAAACTTTTTAAGCATCTAAATTGAGTAGAATATCAATTACCTCGAATTAAAAGAAAACACTCGTATTAGGAAACCAGCACCAGCTCGTTGCTATTGGCTGGGTTTTGACATCAGTCTTGCATCATGCAACCTATAATGCTATATAAATTAAAACTGACATTTTTTCGGTATAATTAAAAAAATACTAATACTGTTTAATATTAAAATTGGTATTTTTCTATATCAGAAACGATACCAACTCACTTCCCGGCATCTAAATTGATATTTTTTAGTATTAAAAATTATATTTTTCACTATCATAAATGATTTTTTTTTCTATTCAAATAATTACAAAACTGTTATCATCTCTTTTTAGGAATAAGGTTTAATTTTCCTCCCCGTCCCTAAATTATATGATCACATTTATGTGGACCGTCTATCGGGGTTTGCTCGTGGGATTTAGTCTAGGATTTCTCTTAAATTCTTTTAGGGCTCATTTGGTTGGCAGAAAAGTAAGATTGTCACGCTCCAATTTTCATAATATAAAATAATAAAAAAATTAATAAAGAGAACGTCACTTTTATTAAAATATAAAATATTTAACATAAATACATCGGAAGCTAAATAATAAAAGCTAAATCCATCATCACACGTCATCACGCACATCGCCCGAGTAAATCATCAACCTGAAAAATGTAATAGTTTTGAGGTGAGTGCAATTAACTCAGTAGTGAACACATTTATCCAAGTTATATAATTATAACAAATTATAATATGGGTTGCATGCGGCTAATATATCAGGACATATGCAGCTCGTCAACCAATAATAATTGTTTTAACCCACGACTTAATTATCGTGAACCTGCATAAAAACATAACAATGATAAATAATAATGTGCGTCACATTGAATTCCCTACCTTGACTTCGAGTTGACTTTGGAAAAATAATAGAATATTAATTAAGTCCACGTGTCGCCTAATAATATAAATAATTAATGAATAACAAATACTAAATAATTAAGGAATAATAGAATAATTAAAATAAAATAAAGTGCATGAACTTAAGCCCAACTCTTTAAAACTCTGGACCAATTAAACTACTAACTTAGCCCAACAATTCAAAGCCCACATCATAAGCCCAATATCAATTTAAAATAAAGAGATGAAACTCTTTCCTGTTCCAACCTCTTTCATCTTCCTCTCTGCCGATATAAAATCAATTCACCAATTTCTCTCTCTCTCTAAATAGAATCGGGACAACAAATTCCCTCTCCCCCATTTCTTCACCAAATTACGATAGCAACCACTAAAGATCAACAACTCCAACAACTCTCTCTCTTTCTACCTCTACCCCTCACTGATGCCGCCATCCAAGGTCCCTTCGCCGTAGCAACTTCTCACATCGTGTGTGTGTGTGTGTATGTATACCTAGAAAGGGAGAATTATGCTTCATGAATTTTTTAGAGGATATTTGAGAAATGATTGGTGTGCTTTCCATCAAACTTTGAAATCCCTTTTTATAGCGTGAATTTTGCAAATGGAAGATTGAGATTAAATGAATAAAATAAATTCTTGAGATAGTAGAGATGATGGAGAGGCTCGAAAACTCAAGGGTCGTCCGTTTCAAAAGCTTGAACGGAAGAAAATATCTGTTGTTGTTGCTGATATTTGTCCCACAATGAAGAAGAAGAGATCACTTTGGGTTAGGATTATTGGGCCAAAATAAATAATGGGTTCAAATCCATAAATATTGGGCTAAATAATATATAGAATTTTAGTTTATGGAAGATAAATCAAATAATTAAAATAATATTTATCGACTAATAATAATAATTTAGGCGTGACTTATAGGAACGTAATCAAAAATAATATAACATGCATTATATATAAAAAATATGTTTTGAAAAAAAATATAGCAAATTTTATAAAATAAAATAAAAATCGGGTCTCCACATTTTTTTTTGAAATATGATTTTTGAGAATATAATTCTTGGGAAAATGATTACTAGCAAAATCTTTATTCTGTGTTTGGAACATAACAAAAAAACTTTATTCTGTGTTTGGAACATAACAAGAAAATTATCAGGATTCTCATTTTATTATTGGATTAAATTTAAACAACTAGAGAATTAAATATCTAAAATATGTATATATATATATATCTTATTTCATACTACCAATAGTTTATAATTTTAAATTATTAACAATATAATGTATAACTCTTCAATTTGCAACAATACTATATATATTGAATGGAACATATTATTTCAATTTTTTTTAAAAAATGATATGACTAGAAAATAATCAAGGAAATTATTTCATAATTTTGGGTTAATATCTTTATGACCAATTAAGGCAAATATTGTATTGTTGATCTAAATATTTTTTATTGAATTGAAAGTCAAAATAATTTATATAAATATTTTTTTATTGAATTAAAAGTCAAAATTATCTATATAAATATATTTTTTTATTGAGTTGGTAGTTAAAATTATATATATTGACAAAGGTATGTGCGTCGGTTAATTCTTAGAGTTTTCTCAAAAATGATATTATTGAAATTTTGATAGAGATGACAAAAATGATTGATATATTAATCGAATTTTCGATTTCGTCAATAAAAAAGTATCACATTTTTTGAATTTCTTTCTTTCATTTATAAATTTTTTTTATTTTTTCTATTTTACTCATTTTTTTATTGAAATATTTTAATCTAAACTTAGTATTAATAAAAAATAGTAAATCTTATCTTTTCAATTTTAAAAAAATTCCATTTTTTTTATTTTTGGGTTAAAAAAATATAAATTCAAACTTAATAATAATTCAAAAAAAATTAAATAATAATAAAAATAAATGAAGAAATCAAAAAATGAAACCATCTAACACCAGATTTTCAAAAACAAGGAATAAGAATATCTACTTGGAGTAGGTATTCATATTCTAGGAAAGTTGTAAAATTTTCCTTATTTTGAGGAATATGATTCCTTTATTTTAACTCACACACCCGACCTGTGGTATTTAAAAGATTCAAACTCGTGACTTTTGATCTCCAAGCAACCTCACTCCACTATTAGGCCATTTCCACCGGGACTATGATTCCTTTCCATATTACATAAAAAAAATGAACCAAACACACTAATGTTAAAATAAGGAATTTGATTACTTTCTCAAGACAGATTCTGTATCAACCAAATAGGTTAGTGTTTTTAAGATTTTACATTATGAGATATATATGGCTTGTTTGGTTTTATTTCCAGCATCAATTTTCAGTTTTTCAATATTTCTAGTTCAATTTACGAGGTGTATTGATTTTTGAAAAAATGTAATGATTTTATTTTGATGAATGATTCAATGTTTTAGAGTTATAGGTTTGAAAAATGAAAATATATTTGTTTGATTATATTTTCAATTTGAATTTGTGGTTGAGATGAAAAGATAAATATTTGTGTGGTTATGATGAATTGATCAATATTTTAAAACAATGGGTCCCACTATATATATATATAGGGAGTGGATCAAAAATACACTTTTCCTGATGTAGGAACTAGGAACCCATCTTATACTATCCAATTAGATGATCTAATGGCTAAGATTTAATGTCAAATTCAAGGTAAAAAAGAAGGAGGTGGAGGTATAGTTGTCCATTCTTTATAAAAAAAAGGATGTCATCACTTTTTAAAAAAAAAAATCTGAAATTTTTTAAACAATTATATCTCACTCGTTTCTAATCGGATCAATGCAAATAATATATTAAATTAAAACTCTTTTCATGCTCTTTATTTCAAGATCAATCATGGATATGTTTGTGTAAATAATATAGATGAAAAAACAAAATATACATTTTTTACTTGTGTTCAGCGCGAAAATGCTTTCGTTAGCTTTTAATAATGGTTCTTCAGCATTATTTAACGTATGCTAACGAAGTATTTGTTATATGCTAACATACTGTGTTCATTGTGCTAACGAAATATTATCATAATGTTAATGTAGTACATGTACTTACAATATTACCATGATTTATTACATTTCAATTAGGACTTATAATTATTATTTTTTATTTAATTTTTATATTTCAGTTACTAATCGATTATTATATATTGTTTATTTCATCAAATTAGAATTAATTAGGGTTTTTTTAATTCATTTATGGTTTATATCTTATGCTAACGATGAATTGTCATATGCTAACATAGTTTATCCGCACTGCTAATAAAATAATATCATAATGCTAATGTTGTATATTTATATTGCTATTATGATTTATTCATCCAATTAGGATTTATAATTATTTTTTAGAATGTAATTCTATTTTTCAGATCATTGGAGTTTATTACATCTGAATTATAGTTTATTCCATCCAAATAGGATTTATAATTACTTTTTGGCCCCGTTTGGTTGGCACGGAATCTGATTTGGAAAAGTAATCTGATTCCTTATTTTAACATTATTGTGTTTGGTTCATTTTTTATGTAATATGGAAATGAATCACATTCCTCAAAATAAGGAAAATTGTGTAATTTTCCTGGATTGTGAATACCTACTCCGAGTAGGTATTCTTTTTCCTTATTTTTGGGAATCTGATGTTAAATATTTCATTGTTCGAGTTCTTCATTCATTATTATTATTTTTTATAAATTATTATTATGTTCGAATTCATATTTTTTAACTAAAAAATAAAAAAAAGGATTTTTTTTAAATTGAAAAAATAAGATTTATTATTATTATTATCTTTTTTTATTATTAATACTAAGTTTGGAGTTAAAAATTTTCAATATAAACAATGAGTAAAATAAATAAAATAGAAAAATAGAAAATTTTATAAATGAAAAAAAGAAATCAAAGAATGCGATACTTTTTTTATTGAAGAAACTACGATCAAAATTTGACTATTTTATCAATCATTTTTTTTTACATTTCTATTAAAATTCCAATAATATCATTTTTGAGACAACATTGCGGGCTAAACGACTATCATACCATTGTCAATATAGATAATTTTAACTTCCAATTCAATAAAAAAATATTTATATAGATAATTTTGATTTCCAATTCAATAAAAAAATTTGGACATCAATACAATATTTACCTTGATTGATTATTTTTTAGTCATATCATTTTATTTAAATTGAAATAATATGTTGCATTCAATATCTATAGTACTGATGCAAATTAAAGAATTACACATTATATGGTTCGTAATTTAAAATTATAAATATTGGTAGTATGAAATAAGATACAATATATATTTTATATATTTAATTATCTACTCTTGTTTAAATTTAATTCAATAATAAAAAGAGAATCATCACAATTTCTTTGTAGTGTTCCAAAAACATAATAAAGATTCTGTTAGTAATCATTTTCCTCAGAATCACATTCCCAGAAATCATTTTCCCAAAAAAATTTACTTTCCTACCAACCAAACGAGCCCTTTAGAATTTAATTTTTCCGTTAACTATATGAGAAAACTTCCATTAGCATTACAATAATGTTTTGTTAGCATGGTAGTAATTCTTCGTTAGCATGACGATACTATTATCAACTACCCAGCGCCTTTTTATAAATATTATCGAATTATCTCAATACCTCCGTCTAGAAAACTTATCAAATATTACAGAATTGCCACCACCCATTTTAAGCAAATCTAGACCTTTGATTTTTATTGATTGTGTGGTGTAAGATGGACTCTTAGTGAAGAATAGGTTATATAGGATTGAAAAAAGTGAAAACTGAAATTAAAAATGAATAAAACAAACGTGTTTTCGGTCTTTTGAATAGTAAAAGTGAGAAATTTTCATTTGATCATTTGAAAATGAAAAAAAACAAGGTCATAGTTTCTAAGCTCTTAAAGTTGAAAAAAAAACTAGAAAATAAAATATTTCTATCTTTTTACCAACATATCTCACGCTTCTTTAATAAAAAATATGAAAAAAAAGATCTAGCGAAGTGTAGTGTATTAATTTAGCCCGAAGCCTTGTTGACTATGAGGGCCTTTTTTTTTCTTTTCTTTTTTTTGTTCTGACGAACTTGTTGACTATGAGTTAATAATATATAATATATACGGGCAATTAGGCATACCCACATTTGCTATAACTAGTTATTAATCTACCACTAGACATTTAAATCTTAATTACTCTTAAATGAATTATATATGTATATATATATATATTCATACATACACGTATAAATAATTTATATACGCAGAACGATGTTATTTCACAGAAGGATGTTCGCACTGATTGTGTAGAAATTAGAATTACACTACTATAAATTAGAATTACATTACTATATATAGTATATATATATATATATCATGATTATATTATTTTATTAGATATAGTATTGGATTATGGATATATGGCTATGGAGCCACATATATAATAAACTTGTTTACAGTTGGAGAATTGAGAATTGAATCCCAATCACACACCAAATAAGATGAGAAATAAAACCATTGAACAACAAGAACAATTAGTAATTAAAAAAAAAGTATAGTTACAATAATTTCGAGGTTTAGCCTATTTACAAAAAAAAAAAAAAAAAAGTGTCTAAAGAAACACTACTTTTAAACAATCCATGTCGAGAAACATATACAAGTACATGAATAATCTAGCTCGAACCATTTATGTTTGTAAGATCACATATATATACATGATATATGCATACGATATACATGAATGATCTAGAAACATAAATGTTTATATGATCATATATATATTTGTGCTTCACCACATGTTAATTTCACAGTCAATGTTTTGAGTTTCTCTTTAAAAAATTTTCTTCAATTTGTATTCATTACCTTGCAAGCAATTAAATTTTTAAAAAAAATATTGTCGTATGCTTTTAATGTAATTTAACAATTGTTAATTATGGCTCATTATATCTAATAAGGGTATATAACTATTTTTAGTATTTAATTGATATTTTTAATTAATAGTTCATTATTATGGTTGTTTATTTCATAATTATATATGTATATATATATTAATTAATTTTTTTTTTGATAAATGTTGATTGTGGTTCATTATGTTATAATAATCTTTATTTTTATTATACAACTATTATAAAATCATAAATTTAATAGTGTAGTATGGAGTGAAATATAAAGAAGTGTAACATAAAATAGGAATTTCAAACTATATATAAATGTGTTTTGAGTATTTGTCCAATATATTATATATGTGTGTGAGAAAGAGAGAACCAATCCCCATGTGGGAACTAGGAACTCATCCTAACCATATAATGCTTTAATCTCAATGGTCCAGATTTAAACAAAAAAGTGGCATAATGTTAAATATGAGGAAGTCAAACTTACTCCAGGTCAAAGCTGACATCAGCATCTTTACACATTTTTTTTAAAAACTTTGAACATCCATAACTTGCTCATTTTTCATCAGATTTACGCAAATTATATACCAAGTTAAAGCTCTTTTCATGATCTTTCACTTAAGATCCGTTGTTCATATGTTTATCTGAAGATATATTTTTTCATCCATAATAGCATGATATTATACTCATAATAACATGACAATTTATTCATGAAAGCATGAAAATATACGCATAATAACATGAAAAAATGTTCAAAACAACATGAAAAATATTCAAAAAACACCTAAAATTTAATCATAATAAAAGTAGTATAGTTCGTTAATAGTAGAATCATTATATATCCATACTAGCATGCATATATATTCATATTAACATGTACATATGTTTATAATAGTATGATATTACTTTCATTTTAGCATAGCGGAATTTATAAGAATAGACCACAGTTTTAAAGCGTTATCTATATGATTCTGAAAATTAATCTTTTTAGGCTACTCAAATATTAAAAGTTTACCACTGCCTTTGACCAAAAATTGACCAAATCTTAGCCATTTAAATCAAAACAATTGATGGATGAGATGAGTTCCTAGTTCTCACATGGGAGATGTGTTCTCATATAATCACTCCACTCCACACACACACACAGAGTTTTGATATGCTGCACAACTTATATGAGCACCGTTGCCATATCAGCCTTCTCTTTTTTCATTTTTTTTTATTTTGGACTTTTTCCCCTTTTCACTGTTTATCTCCTTCATCTTCCATATGAAATCTCTTAGATGTTTTTTTCTTACTCTTCTCTAGGTCAGCTTTTTAGTAATGTCTAGTTTATTAACCAAGTTCTTAATTTTGCAAATGTTTGGAAAACCAAATTTTGGATTATGGAAAATAGAAACATCAGAAAATCTGAAAAATTTAAAATGAGGGTGGTTTTAGACGACACTTTTCTGGTGGAATTCGGTCGTTTGAGCGCTTGTTTCTAGGGATAGATGGCTAGGGAAGGACGGGCTCCTAGAGGGGAGTAACTTGGGTGCTTCATCGACGACAGGGAGGCCAAGACCGACTAATTTCACGTGTGAAATTGTTGCTCGCGTTGTGGGTTGAAGCGTCAACTTTGAAAGGAAAATCCGACGACCCTGCAGGAGGGACGGTGATTTGAAAAACCACAAGTACAGTAGTTGGGATTCAGGTGGAGACCATATCAGACATAATTGAAGCGGCAGAGAGTAGTCGGGTTGGGTAAATCCTCACCGGAAAGTCACTGCTTGAGCCCACATATCCATGGTTGGTTTAGTTAGGCTGAAGCCAATTAGTGGCATATGGAAACCACTCAAAATGACGGTCATGGAGGCTTGGGATGGTGTGTTCAATCTCTTGATTCAACGGCAAGGAGATCGAATTGATTATCTGTCCATAGTAGAATAGTAAAATATGGAATAAAATAAATTCTTCAGAGATTTCATAGGGAAGATAGAAGCATAAGTCGTGAACCATGTCAGCGGTGCTCACAATAGTTGCTCACATAAGTTGTGCAGCATATCAAAACTCAATATATACAATATATATGACAAAAACTTGTATGAGACTATCTAACGGGTCGCTTACGTTAGACGGGTCAAATAAAATCCAAACCCGCCCCAGACCCATTTTCGCGCGCAGGCCCGTGAGATACACGCGCCCCCACGTGCAGCCACTCGGGTATCACTAGGTATAAAGTAAAATATCACTATGTGTGAAGTATCACTAATTGTGAAGTGAAGTATCATTAACTGTGAAGTGAAGTATCATTAGATATAAATTTGGCTAAATATCATTAACTATTAAGTGAAGTATCATTAGATATATATCTGGTGAAGTATCATTAACTCTGATGAGAAGTATCATTAATTGATGTGAAATATCACTAATTATGAGATGAAGTATCATTAACTCTGGAGTGAAGTATTATTAGATATAAATTTGACAAAATATCATTAACTATTAAGTGAAGTATCATTGGATATATATCTGGTGAATTATCATTAATTGTGATGTGAAGTATCACTAATTAAAAATAAAAGTATCAATTTAAACATAATCTCAAATTGAGAATCAGATTTATGAATACAATAAAAACTCATTCTTGAGTAAAAATATTTATTTCATTATCATAGAGGAAAATATCATTGATTACAAAATAAAGTATCACTAATTAAAAAAGAAAGTAACACTAATTACAAATAAAAGTATCACTCAAAATCTTCAACAAGATCTCGATCTTCCACCTTGCAAGACCAACAATGACATCCTTCAATGCACCTGTGACAACAAACCAGCTACAAACTCAAAACCCAGAAATAGATATAAGAATTACTCAAAACATCACAAATCTCCATGCACGCACTAAAATTTGTGAAAAAGAGGGGGACAAACTTTTATCACAATAAAAAAAGCCTTGTTCGAACTGGAAAAAAGACTCCCGGAAAAATTCTCTCAACAAAAGCTATCAAATTTTCACTAACATTTCACATTAAACAACTTGACCATATAAGAACATCAACTTATTTTCTCTGGAACCAACATTATCGAATTGAAACATAAAACTTTGATTATTAGAGATATATTGTCGTGTGCATCAAAACAAAATATAACAATACCTCCAAAATTTTGAATAAAGTTACACATATCTGCATCACAAAATACAACCAAAATAGAACATAAAAAGAAAAAAAAACCCAGCAAATTTGACTGAAGAAAAGAGTAGCTGAAACCGCGTACCTTTCCAAGTAGGATTTCATTGGTGTAGGGACCGTACATATTGGAGGTGTCGAGAAAGGTGATGCCAGAGTTGATGGTGTGGTGGATGAGAGAGAGAGAGAGAGAGAGAGAGAGAGGTATCATCATTTTTTACCTGATTAGGGCAATTGTGAGAGAGGGAGAGAGCAGCGTGAGAAAGAAAGAAAGATAGCAAATCTGCATTTTATTTTTTAATTATATATTTTATTTAATTCGGATCCGGGTTGAGATCCGTCTAACGTAAGAGACCTGTTAGACGGTCTCACACAAGTGTACCCCTATATATATATATATCGCCTATATATGCTCCATTCGTGTCATAATATATGTTGTTTTAGAAGTTTTAACTAGAATTAAGATATAGTTTTTTTAACTAATATACTCCATCGTCCTATATGACATCAAATATTTTTCACTTATATTCCTAAAAGAAGACAAGTTTCACTCTCTCTCCCTCTCTCTCCCTCTCTCTCTCTCTCCATATATTTGATACGGTTAAAATTAAGAGAGAGGGTGAAAATATATATCTTACACTACAAAGATTTTGACACAAAATAAAACTTCTAAAATAAAATATATTTTGACATAGATAGAGGTGTAAATGAGTCGAGTGGAGCCGAGCCCGAACATCGAGCTTGTTTGAAATGATATCGAGTTTTAAAATTTATGTTTGAACTTGTTTGATTATCAATTGAGTTGAGCTCAAATTAACGAGCTTTAATCGAGTCGAAAACGAGTAGAGCTCGAGTAGTTTGATATTTTACACATGTTTGCTCAATTTTTACTTATCGATCTTGAGTTCGAGCTGAGTTTTAAATCTTATCGAACACAAAATTATGTCCAAGCTTGTTTGATATACTTATCGAATCGAGCTCAAACGAACTTTTAACAAACAAACACGAGTCGAGTATCAAGTTATTCGGTTTGATTTTCAGACACAGCCTAGACAGAGAGGGGGTATTAGTCCAATTTCGAAGAATCATATTTTGTAAGAATATAGGACTTATATATATTTTGCAGTTGTCTTACATATAGGTAGGTAAATTATACATTTTCTAATATATATAAACTAATTAAAAAGGACGCCATGTATAACTCTATTTCCTCTAGTTTAGGGACCTTGATGTAGAAACAATATATTAAATGTCTTCCTACATAACCAAAAATGAAAAAAGAAAAAAAATACATCAACATCAACTGCATGCATGCATGCAAGGCTGCCCTTCAACTCTCCCCCTAATCCTATATATATACCTCAAACCTCATTTAATTTTCATCACCATACATTTATCCATCCATCCATCCATCCATCCATCATGGGGAGAAGCCTAAACATGTCGTGCATTCGGATTCTTGCAGTGATGGCCATCATCATCATCAGCAATGCCGGAAAATGTGATGCCGCCCGCCGACGTCTTCAATTCTGGCTGCCAACTATCCCGTTTCCCGTCTTCCCGCCGGTGCCTCTGGTTCCCGGCATCCCTTTTCCTACATTTCCCATGCCAACACCACCTGCAGGCTTCCCTTTTCCTGCGTTTCCCACACCACCACCACCACCACGAGGCTTCCCTTTTCCTGCATTTCCCACACCACCACCACCACAAGGCTTCCAATTTCCTGCATTTCCCACACCACCACCACCACCACGAGGCTTCCCTTTTCCTGCGTTTCCCACATCACCACCACCACCACAAGGCTTCCCTTTTCCTGCATTTACCCCACCACCACCACCACGCGGTTTTCATTTTCCTAAATTTCCCACACTAACACCACCAACACCATCACATGCCCGCTAAAATTGGATGTGTTACTGCATTAATTTTACGTACAAATAATTAAGCGTTTAATTTTATGCTATGTCGTAGAATAAGAAATTAAGAGCTAGTATACAATTGTAGTTAGTGATTGAGGGTTCTTTGTCACCTTATTTCCTTTATGTTGTAGATCGTGATATGTGTGTGTATATATATAACTTGTATAAATCTTTCCATTTTCCATGTTTTTAATACTTATGTAGAACTACAAAGTAAAAAGTAAGAAACTCCCATCATATGAAATGGGTTCAGCGTCCAATTATCATGCATAGGGATACTAGATTACCAAATCCCATCAATCGAATCACTTTTTCGAGAAAGACGAGAATTTTTCTCTTGACGGATTATTCATTCCTGAGAAGCTAGAAGTACCTTTCGGGAACCCTAATGATTATCGCCAAATGTTCAGGAGTTCCTCTATTCAATCATTTTCCTTCTTCAATTCCCCTCGTTCGCCCATGAGTGTGCAATTCCCAATCGCGGTCCTTGCGAATTGGATCAATATTCAACGCTGTAGCACCTGGTGCTCAAACATCGGCTCGATAACGCGATGGTCATCGATTCGATCCCGATAGCCGGCTTTTTCTAAGATTTGATTCAAATATGCACTAGTGCTTTGTATGTAAAAATGCGCACTCTATTTATTTACAATAATTGTATTGCTTATTTTAGTGCTAATTATTTATTTTTATTGTTTATCTTATTATATTTTTAGTGCTAATTAATATTAAAATATACTAAGATAATCAATAAAATTATAATTAATAAGCATAATGCACATACAGTTTCACACCAAGACATTGCTCATTACAAGACACCCATATGTATGTATGTATGTATGTATTATGATGGGGAAAATGGTCAATGATCAGTTCTTGAATATTTGGCGTGGCTTTAATTAGTATGGTTAATTTATTCCGGCAATTTCTGTTAGCTCTAAAGGTTACATAGGGTTTTAATTCAGCCGTTTTCAAAGGTTTGAATGTTTATTTGAACTCGATATATAGGAGTTCAAATGCCCATTAATGTCCCGCCAAATACTTCAGGATCTTAGTTAAGCATCCCTTTATACAGTAAAACCTCTATACAGTAATATCGTTGGGACCAGAGAAAAATATTACTATAGAGAGGTTATTCTTATATAGAGTTTACATATAAAAATCATTATTTAAAAAAAAAATAATAATATATATTATACAACACTTGAAAATATTCCTTCATATTTAAAAATATGAATTTAAAATGTATATAAGATTCATTCATGTGCTCTAACCGAATAATACATCATATATGAATCACGCAAGATGCGCATAGTGATAATCCAGAGAATGGTAGTGTAGAAATAGAAAAAGTATTGTGTCAACAAGCTTCAAACATGTTGGACAAGCTGAAAATGTTTTAGATTCAACAAGAAAGTGGTCGTGTTAACTAATTACTTCAAACGTGCAAGTTAAAGGATGTGATATTAACAAAAAAAAAAAATTAAAGTACTGTCACAAATAACTTTAGATAAGTATTTCATAAATCTTAAGTTTAATGTAACACATGCAGTTAAAATAGTTCTAGACATTTTATATAGATATTTAAATATATATGAAATTTAATATAACTTTATTACTATATGGAGGTAAATTTCTTAAGAATGATCCTAAAAAAATACCGAAATATTACAATGTAGAGGTTATTCTTATTTATAACTGGTCCCGAGTTGAGACCACAATTTTTTATCACTATAAGGAGGTTATTCTTATATAGAGTATTCTTATATAGATGTTTTACTGTAATATTTATTTATATATTTCACCTATTGTATGGACTAGTTTTTAGGAAATTTCGGATTTCCTTTTTTTTTAAATAAGGACAGCACATTTACTATGCAATTATATTAGCTATTTAATTATTTATTAACTTAATTAAGTTATATAAATAAGGTAGAGTTCATGTATTACACAATTAATATGGAGACAATGATTAGAGCACTATTTAATTCCTCCAAATTAAATACATTGGTCACAAAAAATCGGATAGAATAAGGCCGAGCTCACTATATTTAAATCCAACTAGTATATCACCTATGCGATGCACAGGGAATATTATTAAAAATATATGTATAATAATAAATCTATTCAAACTTGATTTTAATCTAGTATATAAATATATTAATTATATCTGCTAAATTATAAATTACTTGTGTATTTTTTAAGGTTGGAGAAATTGGAATAAGCGGCCTCTAGCCGTGCCGGAAAGAAAAGGTTGAAAAATTAATTTGAGCTTTTATGCAACATCCTACAGGCTACATCTCAATTTTCATTATACAATCGATATATGATATAGGTAAATGAGAAATTAATGTGTAAATAATAATATGTAATAATATATTACAAAAAAAAAGGTCTAGCTAGGCTTTGCATAGGTCTCGCCTAGACAATTTAAATGGATTATTACATATCATTATATGTAATTTTATGAACCCACTTGTAAAGAAACAAAATATTATATCGATGATTGATATGCAAGTTTAGAACTTAACAAATCTAAAAAAAAAAAAATACAAATGAGAAGTGGTAAATATATATTAAAAAAATACTAATGAGAAGTGGTAAATATCAACGACATTGTATTTAAATATTTGAACTCATAAAAGGATGTGGATCTATAATTTTTAATAATTATTAGGGTAAATTACTATTACCGTAACTACATAATTATTAGGGTAAATTACACTTTTAAAGTTCACAAAGTAGTGCCCGCTTTAAAAAAAATTGCAAATCTAACATTTGATCAAATTTACAGCATGAAAATTGTATGTAATTGATTGTATTTTAATATTTCTATTTTTTCAGACATGTAAAAAAAAATCATTCAATCAAGAAATCTTAAAATGCAACCAATTATATACGATTTTCGAGTCGGAAAATTGATCAAATATCAGATTTATAATTTTTTTGAAAAAATAAGCTCTGTTTTATTAATTTTGAAAAATTTAGCTATTTTTTTAAGTGCCTAAAATATAGATATTGAAGTGTAATTTGTCCTAATTATTATTGACGTGCTTATCGATAAATTTAAAAAATGATTAACAAATTTAATTAAAAATTAATATAGAGTTGTTGGTGATTTTATGAAAATAAATCAACATATATTCCAATCTATAGTATTAATGATAATTTACAATCTATTGATTTATGGAGTAGTATCTATTAGTATAAATAATATCTATACTATATGTATATACAGATTGATTTGCAATCTATTTTCACGGAAAAATTGTAAATAATCATTAATATGTACATTAAAATTAAAATTAAGATGTATGTATAATATAATTAATTAATTTTATATAGTTTTTATTACTTAATTACATAATTATTTACATATTATAATTATATACTATTATTTGAAAATTGATTAGTTTCTATTTGTAATGACTGTCTTACTTTTAGATATATATAGATTTTCCAACATAATTTGACTGAATGGCGCAAGCTCCTTGGCGATTTAGGTTTCTTCTGGAGCATACATATATCTTTGAGCATTCATTGAAGAGAGATCGAACGAACTGAAGTATTGGAGCGCGGATGCACATAGAGATTTGGAGGTTGGATTTACATTAATTAATTAATTAATTAATTAATTAAGATTGAAGATTCTGGTGAATTTCTTCGGTTGTTTCCACTCATCAACAAGTGATAATATTGCATAATCTACTGTGTTCTGATTTTATATTGTGTCATGTCATATATAAATTCATATATATCATAGTCGGTCGTCCAGTCCAAATTTCATGTCACTATCAAATTCATAATTTTATAAATAATATTTATTATAAAGTACAAAATTAATTTATAACATAAATAATCATAGTCAACATTTATCAACAAAAACGATATATTAAAAAATTATAAATTTTAAATATGAAATAATCAACCATAATAATAAATTATTAATTGAAATATTGATAATTAAATATTAAAAAATAATTACAAACCTTAATTGGGTGGGGTGAAATTTAAAGAACAATTATAAAATTAAACTAAATCACAAAAAATGAAATTTAAGAAAAATATAAGAAAATCCTATAATTTAAAAGTGCAATATGAAGTGAAACACATAAAGTGCAACATGAAATCTCACGTGAATTTGGTGGTGTTTGAGTTGAGAATAATTTGTTGTGATTGTTTTTTTTTTTTTTTTTGAGGAAAAACGAATTATATTTCATAGATGAAAAGTACCCTTCAAACAATAATTCAAGATTATAAGGAGTTGATTTCAAAACACCCTAATGAACGCAGGGCCACGGGCAAGATTATGTGCCCTTTGGTTCTTCGTCCGAGAGATATGATGGAAGCTCACAGCATTAAACATTCCCACTAACTCTCTGATATTTGCAGTAATCACTTCTTTATAAATGGCCAACTCTTGATGTACAACCAACCCGTAGATCAGATTTGGGCTGTCGCTCTCATCTTGAATTGCCGCCTTTGGTTGTGATTGTTTTTTAACTATAACGTACTTGGTGCAAATTGAATGTAGTTACGTTTAACGGCGGCGGTGGAAATAACTACCCTTAAATTAAATTAATGCATGCGTAATCACCTATTGGCTATTGGCTATTGTTTTAGCATGCGTTTTATGCATAATATAATAACTTCGTAAATGAAAATACAATATTGTAGTGTGCGTACAAGCACGAACAATTTCATTTTAATCAACCAAAGATAGTCTTTAATTTGAAATGTAATAGCTATAGTAATAACAATGATAATAATATTAATAATAATTATTATTATTTATTTATTTATTTATCATCATCGTCATTATCGTCGTCATTAATATTATTACTTTGTGATTTGTGAGTTGTGTGTGGGGGGAGGGGGATGGAGATTGAACTCTTATCTCCCCTTTTACATACATAAGGAGCTACAATACTTGGGTATAACCGAATGGACTATAATGTTATGATTTTGAGTGTCAGATATTCTTTCGAATTCAATTTAATTAAAATAGAAACAATCAAATTCTTTAGGGTACAACATGTGTATGTGTAAATAATTAAATTATTAAGAGTAAAAGTGTAAATATCTTGAAGCTTGATTAAACTCGATGATAGTCACTAGCCAATTCAGTATGCCACAACTGAGCTTGAGTTCGATTAATTTTGAGTTGAATTTGAGTTTTCTCGAGTTGATCTTAAGTCCTTCACTATAATTCTATTCGGCCACACTGTGGCCGACCATAATTTTTAAATTATGGTATATTTCAATTATATGGTAAGTTATCAATTAAAGTTTTAGTCATTTTTGAACTCCATGGTAATTTAGTCACATAATATGCTATCCAAAGTTTGAGAAATAAGGTTTCTAGTTTGCTTGCTTCAAGTTAGATCTTTGCAAGTCCTCAAGTTTGATATCTGATGCATATTTACTATTTTTTTAAAAATATTTATTATGTTATTTTAATTAGTGGTGTGTAGAGAAATAATAGTAGTGTATGAAAGTAAAAAAGGGTATTTCAGTAATATCAAAAATATCTATTTTTTAATTAATTTCATTTTGTGGTGCATTGAGAAAAAGTAGTGGCGTTAATAGCAACAACCTTTTTTAATATACCCTGTTCGGCAAGGATGAATCCTAAATGAAAATTTTTAATTAAATTTTTGCAGCAGAGAAGAACACAACATCAAAAGCCATTAACCTTTTTTTTTTTCTTCTTCTTGTATTTTAAACATTTCTAATGCAACTATGATAGAAATAGTTTCGAAGGACCCTGTATTTCTTTATTTTAGAGAAACTTGATATTAATGCACCTGATGGTGCAACTGTAATCGTCAAATTTTTGGTGCAAAATTAATTGTCTTTTAGCCGGGCATGCTTCGTATTACTAACTTTTATCATTTTTTTGTTCATAAAACTACCAATTTTTATCTCACTCTTCAGTTTATTCCTCATCGTTCTTATATTTTGTTCAACTCTTCTATTCTTTTTAAAAAAAATCAACAATATTATGTTGAACTTATTGATTAATTGTTACTAAGTATGATTTATCAGATTTTTGTTGGATTTAATCACATGAACACGAAAGTTTATTAACTCAAATTAAATCCCTAATCATGAAATCTCTATGTCAAAATCACCGAAACATAAAATCATAAATTGAATGCGGAAGCGTACCTGAATCATAAATTATTTAGATCTTTATTTAGATCTTTATGGTTGAATATGTTGTTGAATTTGTTATGGATCTTCCAAACAAACTATATCACCTTTGTTTTTGCTTTCTGTAGAAGGAATACAGACTGCAGAATGAAGTACCGTCATTTGAGGACCATAACCCAATATATAACTGTGTATATCTGTGATTTTCAATTTGGTCCCTCAACAAATTGAATATCTCCTTATGGTATCTACACATTAATTCCATGATTACCTCATACATTTAATATTCCATAATTAAACTTTAATAGATCATTTTAGTTGGACTTACCATAAAACAACTATACACATTTTGTTTATATATATATGTAAGTTCACCAAACGGAAATTTTCCAACAATTTTACCTTTGAATTTTCATTTTCGCCTTTAAAACAATATTATCGATTATTTTAAAAAAATGTATAAATTTTTACATAAAGAAAGAATAAGCAAAGAATCCATAGTAGAGAACTTTCACAGTTTTCACCCTTTAATTCATGAGGAGTGGGTTTCGGGGCTATATGAACATGTATTTTTATTCTCTTATTAAGTTTTACTTAAAAACTACGTCTCTTTTGCTTCAATGGATAAGATAAATAAGATTAATTGGATATATTTTATAAGAAATTATCCACACTTTTTATATAGGTATAAATAAAAAAAAACATTTAAAGTACATATTTCATGTCTTATAAAAAACCCAATGTCATTACATAGTAAGAATAAAAATAAATATCACATCAGACATAATTAATATTGCATTAATATGACAATATAAATATTTTTAAAAAAATATTATATAAATATGTATTTTGATTAAAATAAAATAAAATAAAATAAAGATAGTGCCCTTAAAAGTAGCTTCGAGCCTTCAAAATTCAAATATTCCAACTCCCCTTGACATTGAGATTAGTTTAACCCCCGGAATTTACCCAATAAATGAGTCTGGAGCCTATAAGTGGAATTAACTTCATTTTTGGTCTCACTGGACACACCCGAATCCGTAAATAGTCCCAAAATTTTCTAAAATGGTCCTTAGTCATCAAAATTGGTCATTCCGTCACGTTTACCTTTAATTTTACTCTCATTTTTGATCTCACATGTTAAAACTAATAATTTTTTGAATTTGTCAACTACAAAATGTGTGGGTGAACATACTTGACACTTTTCTTTACCTTTTGACATTTAATATGTGTGGTTAAAACCTTTTAATCACATTTACGTTTTAATAAACATTTCCCCCTATTTTTATTCACCTATAATTATGTAAAATATCAATAAACACTCATATCAGGAAACCAGCATAAGCTCATTGTGGCTAAAGTTTTTACATCAACGTTTCATCATGATTCATGAAGCCCCTGAAATGCTATATGTAATATTATATATATAGACATGTAGTGGTAAAATGAAGTTATACTCTGAAAAGGAAGTTGAATAAAACAATACAAGCTATGTTGTTTTACTCTTTGTAGCCCCCGATATTTTATAAAATATAAATATAAATATGATAAGAATTTTTTTATCCTTTAATTCAATAACTAAAAATTTATCATAATCCCTGCACTATAGCCCCCCCATCCGTGTCATAGCCCCGACCCCCACACTATAATATTTATCCTTTTTTCTGTAAACTAAAAAGTTAACCGTAAAATACAGTCATAGCAAGAAAAAAAGGCAAGAAATATTTTACAAAATCCATAACAAAAATGGGAGATAGAAATAGAGACAAAATCATTAATTTTTCAGCAATAATTTTGGTAGCATTGTTTTTAAGCACATGATCAGTTTCTACCCAGATTTCAAGAATACAAACTCCATGTTTCAACAATTTTACCAGGCTTCTTCGAACTTTGATAACCCTTTTCAAGTTTCAACCCAAATTTATAATTTATTTTCTACCGGATTTCAAGTACATCATTTCTTTGCAATTTAGAATTTAAACATGCACAAAGCACCGATAATACAAACCAAAACACCACTCAATTTATCTGAGATTTGATCGATCATCTCAATGAGTGTTTCATTGACACATGGAATTTCTAGATTTTTCTTGCATATACATATCATACCTATCTCGTTTATTAGGTTCACACTTTTTTTAATCAAGTAATATTTGGGTTCTTAGACACCTCTGATTTTGGAATAGTTTACATTGAAAAAAAGAGTTGGATCTTTTAGATTGCAACTTCAGATTGCGAAATGTAAACAAATTTAAATATTTCCGATGATGCAAATGTATGCAAACAAAGTTGTAATTAACCATCTTATAGAGAATCAATATAAGTTGGCTTAGGTTTGTATTATTGATGCAAAATCGCTAGTTATGGAGCTAGCAAAGGGTTTCTTATCTTATTTTTTACTCATGTTATGCCAATTTTTTCCCCTTCCCGTCTCCACTTGTTTTTCTTGTTTATAAAAAATTATTTGTGGATGCAAGAAAGCTATTATTTTATATATGTTGTGTTTTTCTTTTTAATTAGTTACTAGCATTCCGCCTGTGCGATACACGGAGTATCATATTTTTTATTTTTTGTAATATTGAGTAATTCAATATGAGTTTTGTGTTTGTGCAATGAGACAATAGATATTATTAAATTTAGAGATGGCAAAACGGGGGGCCCGGCCCACCGTGCCAATGGTGAAAAGCAGGTTGGGTTCCTGAGGACCTTGGTGTAGTTTTTGAGTTTTTGGGCTAGTTGGTCCGGTCCGTTTAAGTCATTCTCTATTTCGGGCCAAATCGGATTCATTTCGGGCCTAATAAGAATCAATGAACTTATGCACAAAATAATGGTATAAATGGAATGATAATTCTTGTGATTGGTATGTATACAAAATGAAGAACGAAAAATATCAATTTTATTTGGGTTAATAGGCTCTAATAATACAACATTTCCACTTTTTTTTGTTTTCACACAACGTTTCAATTTTTGTAATAATTTCAAAACTTTACCTTTTTGTTGCAATTAAGCCATAGGATGAAAATTAATCTGATGTTTGCTTAAATTTTTTACATATGCGCACTCTTAATCTAATGTGGCATAATTTTATTTTGTTGTAATAATTTTCCTTAAATTTTTCATAATTATAATTTCTAATTTAATTTATAAAATCATACATATCACATTTATGCATCACACGGGAGATATTCTAATTTAATTTATGTCACATCAGATTAAGAATGCACACGAAGATATGTTATAATTAACAAAAAATGAAATCGCTAGTTATGGAACTTGCACAGGGTTTCTTGCCTTATTTTTTCCTCCTGTCATGCCATTTTTCCCCTTCTGTCTCTACTTGTTTTTCTTGTTTATAAAACAATTGTTTGTGGATGCGAGAAAGATATGATTTTATAGTGTTATGTTTTTTCTTTTTAATAAGTTATTTAAAAATGATTGGTATTTAAGGTCTTGCTTATTTTGATGGATAAGGGTTGATTAATAAATTATCTTATGTTTACTTTGCATGATATGAAAATGGGGGATAACCCAAGGCCCGTGATAAATGAGCATTGAGTGCTTATTTGTGTGATATGTATCCCTCCTAAAGAAGTGGGATATGATTTATCCATCAATGTATCTATTAAACTATGTATCCTTCAAATTGTATATCTTTAAAGTAAACAAGCCGTTATAGTATAGGGGCTGTGATATGTATGAAGGCTATAGTTTAGAATTTCCCGCGAAATTTAAGCAGAGAGACCCATATAAAAATCAAAAGGCCCAATTCATGAAGAAGCCCGATGGGCTTGGGCCAGTTCGGCCCGCCCAGCTTTTGGGTGAGTATTTTACCCTCTATAACGTTCTACTAGCCTGGAGGGCTGGGGCCGATGATGAAAACATTGATGCCATCGATATCAATATTATATTTTGACGGAAGATTCAATGCTATCCGTTTTGAAATTTTAATTAAAAAATATATTTTTAAATTGTTTTTGTAAATATATTTTTGGAGATATATCTTAATTTTTAAATATATATTAATTATGTTGGTCTTTTTTTTTACGCCTCCTGATATGTTAATAACAATATTGTGTGTTTTTCACACGATATCGTTAAAAACACATTAATGTCATTTTTATAGCAGGAGGCGAAAAAAAAAATCATGACCAACATAATTAATATCTTCTAATGTACCCAAAAATTTATTAAAAAATATTTTACAAATATTCTTTTAAATAAAATTAAGAATTGGGGTATGGTGCCCGTCGATATTTAGACGTGATTTTACTGAATTTTTATTATCTTTTTAGATTATAAGTTATTAACTAATAAGAGTTTTTTTTTTAGCAGAAATAAGAGTTTTATTAGAATTAGGTTATTTACCTTTTGTCTTCCAAGGTATTTGATATTATTAGGGCTGAGCAAAACCGAATCCCAATCGAAAAATCGAACCGAACCATTGAATTCGGTTCGGTTTGATTTGATAATTGTTGACTTCGGTTCGGTTTCAGTTTTAATATTGAAAACCGACTGGACTTCGGTTCGGTTTCGATTTGGGCTCTAAAAAACCGAGCATAACCGAACCGAACCGAAAATATTATATTTATTTAAAAAAAATTGCAACCCAGCCCATTACATAGTTAAATTAATTCAGCCCACTAAGCTTAGCCCATCTCACAGACATACGACACAACAGACAACACAATCTAATTAAATCTAATTGTGAAAACCTAATTCTAAGAATTGAAATCCAAATTGAAAATCCCTTATCCCGTCATCTCTCAGCTCTCACGGCGTGAACATGTGCTTACCGGCGCTGACCTCCCACAACGCGCAAGAGTAGCAACAACTTTGTGCCTACATCGACCACTCGATCGTCGGAGCAGTGCGCAACAACTCTCCCCTCTAAGTCTTGAAGCAGCAACCCTCTGATCTTCATGTCGCAGCAGCAACAAATTTTGATAAGCAACTCTCTCTTCCTCATCTCGCAGTAGCAACATCAAATTTCGATAAACTAGTTCAACTAGATCCGAAAGTTGGCGAGGAGATGTTGACAGGCTACTTATTACTGTAGCCACATATGCTTATAGAGATGGACGGGAAAGAAATGTTCTTGTATCTGTAGAGGTGATTTATTATTCTCTTTCATTCATTCTTTGTTTCTTGAAGCTTTACTAAAGTACCATCGGTGTCTTGCATTGTTCAAGTAGGCTTATTTCACTGGTGAAGAAAGTAGAGATTTTTTTTTTTTTTTGCCAAAAATTAGCTTCCAGTCGGTTTCATGATAACCGACCGAAACCGAACCAATGACTTCGGTTTTGGTTCGGCTCGACCTAGAATCTCACCGGTTCGGCTTCGGTCCAGCTTGGTTCGGTTTCGGTTAACTTCGATTTTCAAATTTTGGTTCGGTGCGGTTCGATTTCGATCAAATGCACAGCCCTAGATATTATAACTTAGATAGGGCTTGATTGTTATTAAGGATGTTCAATTTGATATAAATTAGTTGATTTGTGTTCTGGCGCAATTTAGAATATCAAAAATTGCATTGTGTTCCCATGCTCTTTTGGATATTCATAGAATCAATAGTGTACACATTTTTTTTTTTACCCACACACCCGACCTGTGGTATTGAGGAGGTTCAAACCCGTGATCTTTGACCTCCGAGCAATCTCACTCCACCACTAGGCCATCCCCACCAGGACTCAACAGTGTACACATTTCTATCTTTTGGATGCAAAATTGACGGTTGCAAGTATAAGATTAAATTGTGGTTTCTTTTTGCACAATTACGCCTTTCTGTAAATGTAGTGCAATATTTTTATTTCTTTTAACTAAATCTTCATAAGTTTGTTAAACGTACAAATTTGAACCCCTTCACTTGCCTAATTACTTTAATACGTGCGCATTTAACCTTCCAAAGTCAATGACTGAATTTGATCAAGATATTATATTTATATTTAATTATCTCGCCAAAATTCAGTTATTGCTTTAATATGGGGTGGGGGTAAGAAATTTTTAGAAGCTCAAAAGGGTGGGTCTTTGCAATAAAATTTTGGACCTCATTCGATTGTAATTTGCAGGTGGCGTTACTTGCTCATTTCAATAAAATACACGAATTTTGACCTAATTTATAATCTAGACATGATCTTTAAAATGTTGCAACTACAACACGGGTTTGTAATTTGTTGCAAAATAGATCCAATAAATTTTCCAATGAACTAAAAACTGATATAAAATATGAAATATTCCAAAAATTGCATATATATATAACATAATAATAGTTTTTTTATTTTTTACTAATACAATAAAGGTTAGTATTAAATATTGTGTTTGATTTTTCATATTAATGCAAATTGTGTCTATTTTGTAACAAATTATAAAATTATATTGTGATTGCAACATTTCGAAGTTTGTGACTAAATTACAAATTATGTCTAAGTTTGTGTATTTAATCGTAACTAACTATTATTTAATATGTAACTATCCCTAAATTGGTCAAATGAGAATCATTTCCCATTATACGAACTAAAACTCATCTTACAACCTCGAAAGAGAAAATCTAATGTTTGAAATTTAATGTAACAAACGGTGAAAATCTCCTAAATATCAAGACACCAAAAAAAGTGAGGGTATTTTTGTTAGATTTTTTTTTAAATGACGTGACTACGTGAGCATATTTACAATAATTTTGTAGAAATTTTAAGCTACCATAATTTGCTCATTTTTAATATGATTTACGTAAATCACATATAAAATTAAAGGCTCCTTTTTTCATTTAAGACTCATTTGCATAATTTTATCCAGATAAATATGGATGAAAAATATAAAATATATTTTTTCATTTATATATAGATTGTATATGCTTTTGTTAGCATTATGATAATAATTTATACTAATGACGCAGTGTTATATGCCAAATAATGTCAGAATGTATGTTATATATATTTATTTATATTTATATTGATAATTTATTGTCGGATCAAACCACACAAAATAAAGTAAATTACATTTGAAAAATAAAGTGTGATAGGTGAACATCTAGGGGTGTTGGTGGATTAACTTAAGACATTTTCATGTGTAACATACACAGTCTATCCATGGCTGGCCAGGTAGGCCACCGCCCATGGGCCCCCAATTTTTATTTTTAATTTAATATTATATTTTAAAAAATAATTTTTAAAATATTTAATACAAAGCCTAATAAAAAATATATGTATCATCAATCTATTTATTTTTTAAGACATTACTATCCGAGTCTAATAATTTTCATTCTTTGAATATTATTAGTAGATTATAGATCGATAACAACAAAATATTTTGTATCATATTCAAAATAATAAAGTCTATTTACATGTTGTCTTTTTATCTCAAAAATTTAGATAAAAACAACACTGAATTGATTACACTTTTTCAAAATTTAGAATGAAAACAATACTGAGTTTTTTTCAAAATGCTCGTAAAAAATATATATACAAGGTCCCTCATTTTTTGTTTTGCCATGAGCACCAAAATGTCAGGGTTAGCCCTGAATCTATTACTAGATCATCCTCAAAGGGACCCAAATCCCCCCCTTATTATACAGGTGTATATGTAATATGTGTGTATGCATATAAATAAGTTATTTAAGATTAATTATGATCCTTAATTTCCATGTCTAGTGGTAGCTCAATAACTAGTTGTGGGCAAATTAATGTGGCTAAGTTTCAAGCAGACACCTATAATTATGCCATTAAGAGGTCAACCAACAATACTTCCGACTTAATTAATTAACGCACTACGATTCGCCAGATCTTTTAGTTTTTTTCCCCCATCTTTTTATTAAAGAAATTAACGTGAGATATATGTTGGCCTTTATATTTTTCTAGTTTTTGTTTCAACTTTAAGAGCTCAGAAACTATTATGTAATATATAACTGTATGATAATTAATATTAATTATAATTTTTCTTTCTTACCATATAAATAAAATATGTACTATGTCATACAAAAATAAAAAGGTTAAAATAAAAAAGTATCTAAAATCAGAATAAAATAAATATAAATTCTTTAAAGTATTAATGAAAAAATCACTAAAAAAAAATCCTTTAAAAAAATTAAGTCTCAAGGAGGGCCAAGGGCCCATGAATAGTTCCACCCCTGATATTAATATTACTTACCCAAATAAGGGTTGGAGACCGATATTCGATCTCCCAGTCCAACTTATTAAATAAAATTATTTGTCTCAATATGTCCTTAAAAAACAATTATAATTAATTAATTAATTAATGTTCCTAAAAAAAATTAATTAGTGGATAACTACATAACCTAAAAAGAAAAAAAAGGTACATAAAACATTAACTAGATGCATGCATGCATGCAAGCAGTGACGGACCTAAAAATTTTATTCAGGAGAGCTCAATTTTTTTTTTTTTTTTTTGAGGAATAGGGGAGCCCAACTTATAGCAACATACACACCGTAAAAAAAGGTAATGTATAATAATTTTGATAAAAGTTAATATATTGTTTAAGTATGTTTCAACATTAAAAAAATCAATTGGTTAACAAAATTATATAGTCGTACATCATTTTTTTTAATAACTTTCAATTGGTTACCAAATAAAAATTTTCTTATTTAAAATTGATTGTGTGTCATAATAATGCTCTCATAGTTACACTTTATTAAGACCCAAATTGAGAATTTGAATAAAAAAACACACACACACACATGCAGACAAAACATAGGACTAAACAAATATAAATAAAAAACACACAAGCATATAACTAAACAAAATATAAAGTCAGTATATATAAATTTTAAGTAAATCTTAATTAAATTACAAAGTTAATAATAAAAAATGAGAATGGAAAATATATATGGACACTTGGTAGCATAAAAATGGTGCATGGAATTTAAAATTTACTAAATTTATTAAAATTTTAAATTAAATATTTAAACTACTATATTAAATTAAATTTTTTAAAAAAAATGAGGGACCAATGATATTTCCCAATATCATTCTAAGAATAGTTAGGATTTCCAGGAGAAGATGTCATTCGTTTGATGAGAAATAAAAAGGAATATTCTCATGGCCCCCCCTTGGCCCTTAGTAGGTCCGCCCTCACTTGAGATCCTCTAATCTCATTTTGTGTATGCCAATTGTGTACCAAATTTTAAAATTACTACCTTTTCTTTCATTTTTTTCTTCAATTTTAATTTCTTTAGGTTTAGTATAATTTTACAATTTTATTTAGGATTTACTCCATTCAATTAGGGTTTATAATTATTTTTTAATATTTAATTTTCAATTTTTTAATTAATATAATTGATTTTTGTGGTTGATTATTCCAAACTTAAGGTACATAATTTTTAAAATTTTAATTTTTAGCAATAAATATTAATTATGATTAGTTATAACATAATAAATTTTGTTTTTACAAGAAAAAAATATTATTAACAATATATAATTTTAATATTGACATACGATTGACATACAAAGTTGGGACTAGAAGATCTACTATGTCCGCCCTTGCATGCAAGCATATGAGTTACAAATTTTCCACACCCTGGATCTCCCCCTATATAAATACCCTCAAACCCCATTTCTTTTCCACACCCAAAATCTTCCCTTTCAATTCAAGTTCCATCCATCCATAATCATGGGTAGAAGCGTGTGCATGTCATGCATTCTGCAGATCATTGTTGCAGTGATGGCCATGATCATCATCAGCAACGCCGGAAAATGTGATGCGGCCCGCCACCTCCAACAGTCGGCTCCTCCGGGGGTGCCGGTGGTGTTCCCGTTCCCAACGATCCCCGGCTTCCCGAGAGTCATCTTCCCGCCGCAGCCTTCGGTTCCCGTCTTCCCTTTTCCTACAATAGTATTTCCGACACCACCACCACCACCAGCTGCCCACTAAAATTGGATTCTTCTTCACGTACGTTTTACGTTGGAATAATTGAGCATATAGCTTTATGCTGTGTGTCGAATAATTAATCAAGAGTTTATATATTTACAATTATAGATTGGTGATTTAGGTGAGTTTAATTTTCTGTCATTCAATGTCCTTTGTGTTGTGTTTGTAGATCGTTTTATACATGCATGCATGCATGCATGCATGCATGCATACATACATATATACATATGTATGTATGTATAGGTGAATTAGTAAGGTCGATCGGTTTTGAGTTGTGAATGGTTTTTGAACTATATATATATATATATATATATATATATATATGTGCCCTCTTGTGTTTTAATTTGTTCTTATAGACAATTGTAATGTTAATTTTCTTCTAATTTAATATTAATGCAATATTTGTGTGATCTCCAATTTAATTGACTTATCTTGATCGTATTTTGTGGTGTTCATTTAATTATATACAAACGTACGTACGTGAAGATCTCCAGTTTATACATATATACATATGTATATATGTATGTATGTATGTATGTAATTAAAATAAAAATATTGTACACATCGGAATCCAATTGCGAGAAAATCGCAGCATGTTTAATTTGCACCAAAATAAAATAAGTGGTGCTAAATTTACGAAGTTTAAAAATCATGCCAGATTTACAATTTAGTGTAAAGGACTAATTAAAGGCTGTGATTTCTGATGCAATTAACTATTTTTATATTATAAAAATAAGATTACTGCATGACCATATCTATTAAAATTTAATGAATTAATTTGTTTTTAAAATAAGAAATAAATACATGATTATTTGAGTCTTGCATTGCTATTTTATATCGTTAATATTTTAAATAAAAAAATTAGTTCCGGAAAATTAACATATATATCATTAATTAATTAATTAGGGTCATATATATATATATTGATAAAATTCATATAATTAATTAATGATATAAAATACAACATTAATGGCGTGTTTTGGACCATTATATTAATTCAAATATTGGGGCTTAATTTAATTATGCACTAGTCCTTTTCATTTTCAACCAATCTAACTCAGCCTATATTTATGATTCTAAAAAAAATTCATCTATATTTATGGCTAGACGAAGTTAGAAATTGTAGTATTGAAGATATATATATATATATAATTTGACTCGAGTGAAATAGCAATTTCACCATTAATTTGAACGGCGCAGCGCAGCGCAGCGCTAAGCTTTCCTGTCCCCATCTAATCATTTGACTTAAATTTGCCTATTTATTAATATCTTTTTTATTTTAAATTATTATTGACTAGATTATTATTAAATCATTGATTTGCTCTGCACAATATTCTTCAGAAAGGAAATTCGTGTTTGTTGGCTACATACACAATGAAAATAAACTATTTTATGTTTTTAGAAAATAAAATTCTATTATAAGGCTTCACTTGTCAGATGAAGGTGAGACTTCGAATTACGTCGGATAAAATGTTTCAAACCCTCTTATGTAATTGAAATTCTACACCAAATCTCCTTGTATTTTTAAAATCTATGCACAACTTTCTTTTTTTTCTTTTTTATTTTTTGTCTATAATACCATTATTTTTTAAACAAAATTGAAATGTCAAAAACCAAATACAAAAGGGTATTTTGGTCCAAAAATTGAAAAAAAAAAACTATGCACACTTCTTAAAAACACAAAGAAATTTGGTGAAATTTAAAAAATAGAGAAAAATTTCTTGCAACATTTTCAGAAACACGAGATTAGTCGACGTATTTTACCCAATTACGTCCAACTTCTCTTTTCCAATGGTGTTCAGATTAAATTTGAATAAGAAAATAATCAGAAAAAAAAAGCTCGAAAAAAAAAACACGCACACTGCCATTATGTCCAATAATGTAAAAAGCCAATCCATCCTAAAATCGGGTCGGATTGGTCCATTTTAAAAAATATTAGTAAAAAATAACCTCGGCATTTAAATAAAATTTGGACTAAATATTTTTAAAATCATGAACTTTTTATGGTTTTGGTTTTTAATATTAACTTTAAATTATTACACAAAAATATAAACTTGATACGTACATTTTGTAAATTTAACACCAATTTCAATTGCAGTAAAATTAAAATTGATCTGGATGTCGGAAAAAATAATGTGGATTAATTGTCCGATTACTGAAAACAACACCAAAATTAGAAACAATGCTAAATTTGCAAAAATGCCAAGTTTGTGTTTTTGGAGTAATAATTTAAAGTGCACGTTAAAAACAAAAACCTCATAAAATTCATAATTTTAAAAACATTTAATTAACCCTTAAAATTTTAAAAAACGTAGCTAGGGGGTTATGTACAAAAGTTGTGCTGTATTCGTAAATTGCGATTGTTTTTACCCACTCTCAATGTTTTATTTTTATACATGATTTCAGATTTCAGATGTAGATTAATCTTAGTTAATGGATCAAATCAGTAACTCAATTAATAGATCGAAGTTATAAAGCAAAGGATATATTGAGGAACGTGTGTTTGATGCCATTTTTAAAAGCAATCATACTACTATTTTACTAAAATAATAAATCAAAATTGTTGATAGCCATTAAATAAAAACAAAGTGTTTGCATATTTAATTAGTTTCTGCAGCCTTTTTTGGCAAAGGTGGTTTATCAACTTCCAGGCTAAGGATACCTAGAAATATCATTTTTACACACGGCAATATACGACTAATCTTGCCAAGGCATGCATGACACCTACGCATCTAGTACTCATGCATATTATATATTTATTACAGTATAACTATATATCAAAATGAACCATTAATGATATTACAATGAAAATAGTTCATTAAATTTTTGTGCTTGCTCCAGTTTAATTTGAGATATACATCTAATTAGAAGCCAACGTATATACATACCAAGTCGCAACCAAACTCAACTTATTTCCACCAATATTTGTCACAATTTGGTCAACTTGACATGTGTGTGTGTGTGTAGATCGAATTGGCACTATAAATACCCATTTCTTTAGCATAATATATCAAAGCAAAAACATCTCATTTGAGTCTTGAATGAAAATCATGTCGAAAATCATATACATTAGCTTTATGATTCTTGTTGTGATGACAAACCATAGTGAAAAATGCGATGCTGCCCGTCTTCTGTTGCAGTCCATTCCCGGGCTACCCACCATCCCGTCGACGGCAAGTTTCCCGCCTTTACCGACGTTCCCGACTCAACCAACTATTCCGAAGATACCAACGATTCCCCCATTGCCTTCATTTCCTACAAGCTTCCCAAAAATCCCTTTCTTTCCTAATTTCTTTGCCCCGCCACCTTCTAATTAACTAACTTTATTTTACGAATTAATATGATCCTCCACATATTTTGAATCCCTCTAGACATATACACACTGTTACTGTTTAGAAAATGGACGATATGTATTCCTCATCTTTGTTGCGTTGGTCGTGAACTTTTGTAGTTTTGTTGTGGCATGTAAAAGTTGATGAAACGTGTGTGTGTGTGTGTGTTGTGTAACGTGTTTTATGTAATAATATTTTTCTGATAATAATCTGCCGCATGTTTAGATTTATATCTGGATCTCTATTCCATATTCTATCAGCGCACATAAAATAAATCCCATCATTGCACATGTATGGTGAAATACGATATCAAATCGGTTAGTTAGAAGAAGAAACAGCCACACATGTTAGTACTGAATCTTTAATGACATACGAGCTTTCTTACGAGCTAACAACAACGTAGTTTAGTTCTCGGAGATAAAGGTCAAATCTGTTCCCAAGTAAACCGCAATCCTATCGACAAATTCGTGAAAAACAGCACGCTTTCGGTATCATTAGTTTGTGGAAAGGAACAGAAACATCAACATCCATGAAACTGATTTTCCCTCCATCAAGTGCTTCAATAATTGTCATGAGGGACTCCTTCCATTACTGATCAACGGCAGTGATCATTCTCGAGTTGATCCCATTAGCAACGTGTAGTTTGGATTTATCGAATTGATTTAGGCTTACACGAACTGAAAAGGAAAAGAAGTTCATGTAAACAACAGCTATCCATATCTATGGTTACAAAAGCAAAGCAAGGAAAAGGGCAAAAAGTAGGATGATCTTACTTCTATCGACTCGAATCTTCAAGTTTCATCCCAGATAATGTAGCAAGTTCTGCTAACTGCTTCTCTCCGCTCAAAACCTGCTGTCATCTTAGCAAATGAGGCATCTAAAAAACTACATCACCAAATGAATTATTTTTTCTAGTTATGGCAAAAATGTTGATGTGCAAACCCCAGCGATCAATCAAGAAAGGGCAACTTTAATTGCATGGTGTTTTTTCCTTATAAGAATACCAGTTATTAACATACGATACCAGCAAGGTTTGTAAACTAGCTGAAGGACAGCTGAATAATTGAATAAAATATTCCATGATACAATTTTTTGAACAAAATACAGAAAAATATTGCTCAGATGAAGAGGAGCTCACCTGGCCATTTATTTCCCACGACGGAAAATATTTAAGGTCAACATCAAAACAGGCATCAGCCATTTTAGTTCCTTCCTTTACTCCATCAGGATAGCACTCTATGTAATCCAACAGTTCAGCTGCTTCACGCCCAAACATCTGTCTCAATTGTAGTGCAAAGCAACAAAAGAAAAAAAAAAACTAATTAACTTCAAGTTGATTAATACTTGAATGAAACTCAGAAACTTTTAGTTGACATGTAAAAAATCTCTAGCATGGAGGAAAATGAATTCAATGGTCTATAACAAAACTTATTGAACAAGGCTGAGATCATTCAGTTCAGGATATGTAACCAATCTTGTTGCTATACTAAGTATCAGAGATCTTAATTTTGCACATGAAGATGATCTCACTTGAAGCAGAGTAAAAAAAAAAAAAAAGTGGCCCATTGAACTGGAATATAGAGGCTTTCAAAGAAAAGACTTAAAATGCAGAAACAGTAATGTCAAAAAATTCACCTCTTAATGAATTCAGCTTCCAAATATCTCTTAACCCTTAGTATCTCTCTTAGAAGAAGATTCAATGGAATTTTCACCATTCAAATATGAAAAGACGTGGTGTAACGAGAACTTCATTGATTATCTAGAAACATACAGTAAGTTTTAGATGTCCTTGCTCTACTACGATGTATCTCATAAACTTAAGACCTAAAGGGATTCTAACTTAACAAAAATTTGAGCAATGTATTGCCCAGGCATAGCCAAAGGACTTCAGGAATTCTCTACAAGACTACTATCTGGCAGTTAGTAGGCATTGGTATCTGTTTGTTTTTAGCAAATTCTCTAATGTTCCTGGTTGCTAGATTTCCCCCAGAGGCTAGAACTATTTTAATATATTTTCTGTGACTTCTAGGGTGGAGAATAATAAAAATGACAATAAAGCACAGGACGCTCAAACAACATGAGAGCAGAAAAGAAAATTACCTCTTTCTGGTGCACACAATGTGAACACCAGAAAGCCCCATATAGTCTCGCTCCAATAGAGCGCAGATGTCTTGCAACAGAAATAGCCAAAGGACTGGACTCTTTCGTGATCTCTTTTTCCACATAGGGTAGTTCTGTCACTGCCAAGCTGTTGAATACATTAGAAATATAACTCAACACAAAGATTATGGGATGTCTGAGCTCTGAGCATAAGGTCAAATGCAGCTTGGAATGATTAAGAACTTTGCATTTGCCATCAAAGACTTAGCACATATATACAATAACCAATTTACATATGAACCCAGCAGATACATCAGAACATTTCACGCTACAAGGCAATAACTGTTAGGATGGGGTGCCTCCGAAAAATAATGTGCTGCAGATTGATCTTAGCAACCTAAAAGAAATGCTTAAGCATCTCGATCAGAGCACCCTAATCCCGTACAAACTTATTGGCAAGTATCAGTTTATCTAGCAAAAATAAGAATTGCATAGGAGAGTTGGAACTTGAATTCACCTATAAGAGGTCAGAACAGGGTTCACATCTTGTTCTTCCCACATCGTTTAAGGGTTCAAATTTTAAATGGAAAAAGAAATTAATTTATCGAGCAAAAACATTTATTGAGGCCATTGCGTATCTCAAAAATACTGGGGTACCTTAATGAGACAGGCTGAACAACATTATACGAAAAGCTCAGGGCAATAATAACCAAGCTAGCAATGCACAACTGTGAGCCCAACATTTCTTGAATCTTGTCAAACCCAAAATTCTGCCAAAGGAATCCAAAATCTCTCGTCATTGCTAACATAGTGTAAAAAGAGACAAAAGAGAAAAATTAACTCAGAAGAACCTTTATGGTGATGAAGAACAAGCTGAAGGTCAGTGCTGATGATGCCAGACAATATAAACACGATTCTCCACCAAACTCAGTGCTCAGGATATACAGAAAGTACGCAGTAGCAACTGCCATGGAGGTAGTCATTCCAACCAAGATCATTTCATCTTTAGTTTTATGGACGTCAAATGCCGTATTATGGGAAACAATCTGTCGTCGTAGGCCAAGAATAGCAACTAAACCATATGCAACCATACCGTATAATGGCAGAGGAACACCTTGCAAATAAAAAACAATAATGTTGAAGTTTCTTACCAATAGGATTCTGGGTACACAAAACATGTGTATAAATGCACATCCAATGAAACATATATCATGATACTAGATTACGCAAACAAATTCTTTTTCAGCATAATAAATCCAAAAAGGAAGGTAAAAAAACAAAAAACAACAACAACTCAGAATAGAAATCTTTGAGCACATACCAAACCTTCCTGAAATGATTTTTATTATCTTTAACATCACAGTTTATTTTAATCTACTGGAGAACTGGTTGGTTTGTTTTTTTTTTAAACCTCTCGATCATTATTTCACTACTTCCCCTAAATAAAAAATAGTGAAAAAATAAAAGAAAAATCTACTTCAGCAATGGTAAAAGAAGAGTACCGAAAACGGAAGCGAAGTCACTGTTAAGAACGGCGTTGCAAGATCCCTCTGCAATGGGGCAGAAAGCGTCGGAATCGGTGAGTTTCAGGTAAGTCAAATACGCCGACTCTAGAAATCCAACGCCTCCAAGAGCGGCGCACCACCTGTAAGCTGAAATAACCCCATCGTTCTCATCAACGACGTTGGAAGAAGAAGCCAACGACGACGTCGTTTCGGGGTCGGATTTAGCGGTGCGTTTACTCCCCTCCAAATCGCAGCTCAGTTTAAGCAGTACGAATCTTTGTTTACAAACTCCGTTCTGCAATGGCGGCAGATTGAACTCATCGGTAATCGCACTACTAACAGAAAAATCAAAACTCGAATACGCATAGTAGAAGAGAAATGCGAACCTTGAACAGAGACGCCGGAAACAGAGGACGCGGCGGGGAAGTGAGGAACGGACTTCGCCGCCGTGGAAGAGACGGCGATGATTTAGTGAAGAAGGTGGTGCTCGTCGACATCGTCATTGTCAAATATCAGCAGATTGTAGTTCGTTTGATCAAATTGTATGTAAGATCAAAAGATGCAGTCGAAAATTCAATCAAAATCAAAACCCAATCTTTTCTGTTTAGTTTGACTTCGAAGTTCGATGTACTTGACTCTACTTCTTAGCTCGAGTAGATCAAGTGACAATGCACATTCACTATTTTTTTTTTTCCCCGATTTGGTTCAATTTTGTGCTCGACAACTTCAAATTTTGATTTCCTAATATTTTGATCGAAATTGCTTACACTAATGCATTTGAGAAAAACATGGTAGAAATGAAAAGTAGCCCACAAAATAAATTTAAGTTAGTAAAATATGTATTGAATATCGTTAATAAGAAGATTAATTTATAAAGGTAGGGCACTAGGGCTCAACTCATGTTAGAAATGACTGCATATTCTTATTATTTTTTCCCCATGTATGTAATGGGCTGGTTTGAAGAGTTTATTGTGGTAAAGCCCAATGGGCTGAGTTGTTCTCATTAACCCATATATGGTCTTTGTTTGTGTTTACTCTATTCTAGAGTTGAATTAGTCTTCAACTGCTCTTAGAGTGGCTCAGAAAATTTTCAAGGGGTGATCTTAATCTTTCCGTTTTCAAGGGCCTCAATTGGAGATGAGTTGAACGTAAGGAGAATAGTTATTTGCTTCTAATCCTCTTCATCTATATAAATAACTCTCAGTTAGGGGTTTTAGAGAAGACACAAATATGAGAATCCACTTTGCTTTTTAACCTTTTCTTGATTTCTTCTAATAGTTTTTCCGTCTTTGATCACCTATCTTGAGTGCATGGGTTAGGTGGTGTTGTGTGAACTTTGGGAAGTGAACAGAAAATAAGACTTGCACCGTGATCTGCTGAAATCACTTTCAAGGCAGTGGCTTTTCATGGCATGACAATTTCATTTTTCTTGTGTTCAAATCTTATTTATTCATTTGTCAGTTTCTTGAAACTGATTTTTATTATGACTGTTGTTGTAAACTCTCGGGCTCTTCCTGATTTGTCAAGATTGGAACCTTTGGACAAGTCCAACTACAATAGGTGGTTTCAGAAATTGTTGATATTCTTCGAGCAACTCGAAGTTGACTATGTCCTATTTTCAAATATCCCTTCCATCAATTCTGAATCTGTTGGAGCCTCAACCGATCAATCCGACACTACTGCGGCAAAGACTCCAATCTCTAAGACGACTGATGATGAAGCAAAAAGGAAATTCCATAAAGATAATAAGACCATAAGAGAGATTATTCTCAATCATATGACAAATAGTTAAACACTATCTTTAATTTGTTTGTTAACATTAAATATGCAAAGCAGATTTAGGAGATGCTTCAGAACAAGTATGTAGCTGATGATACCGGGAAAAAGAAGTATGTCGTGGGCAAGTAGCTCCAATTCTGAATGGTGGATGATAAGGCCATCATGGAACAGGTTCACAAATATAAAAATTTGACTGGAGATGTTCTAAACGAGGGTATGAAGATGTGTGAAATACTTCAAGCCCATGTCTTGCGGGAAAGATTTCCACCATTCTGGAGTGATTATAGAAATCTGTTAAAACACAAAAAGAGAGACCTCACGCTACATGAATTGATCAGTCATATGCGAACCAAAAAGGCTAATCGTCTGAGAGATAAGTCTCTATCTTTTTCTAATTTTAATGCTAACCTGGTTGAAGCTTCTGGTTCTTTGGGTAAGGGAAAATCACAAGTCCCTAAGAAAGGATCGCTCAAATCTGACAAGAAAAGGTCTAATTATTTCAACAAAGGGGAAAAGAAAGTAATGAAGAAACGCACATTTAACTGCTATATTTGTGGAGATTTAGGACATAAAGCTTATCAATGTGTCAAACGAAAATGACAACAACCGAACTCGAACACTAAACCCGCTGGACATTTTGGAAACCACACTAATCAAGCAAACATTGTTGAAACAGATAAATAATAATTGTTATTGTGGTTAAAGCAAATTTGGTGGAAAAAAAAAATCAGACAGGGTCCTTGCCGCTAGAGCATCAAGGCATTTTTGTAGCAACAAAGATCTCTTCCATGACTTTGAGGAAGCTGGAGAATGAGAATGTGTTTATATGGGCAATTCTAGCATCGCTGGAGTTCTTGGTAAATGGAAGATCATACTTAAACTTACCTTTGGAAAGACTCTGAGTTTAAATAATGCTTTATATGTGTCTGTTATGCATGAGAACTTGATCTCTGGTGCTCTGCTCAATAAAGCCGGTTTAAAGATTATTTTTGAATCTGATAGAGTGGTTATGACTAAGAATGGAGAATTGTTGGGAAAAGAGTATCTGAGATTCTGAGTGATATACTCTTTGTACTTAATGTTGGGTCTGAATTTGTTAATGAAAATTCTTCTACTTTTGCTTACATAACTGACTCAATTGACATATGGCATAAAAGACTTGGACATGTTAAATTTACCTCTATTAAATGATTGAGGAAACTACAATTAATATATACCTGATATGGCCTTACATAATATCTCTAAATGCCAAATTTATATAGAAACTAAGCTTGAAAAAAAAAAAACCTTTTAAACTTGTTGAACACAGGATTATAGAATTGCTAGAATTAATTCATTATGATTTAACGGACTTTAGAAACTTAGTCAGTAAAAGGAGAAGATGCATTATATGTCTTTTGTTGATCTTTTCTAGATATACTAGAATATATCTCTTAAGATCTAAAGAAGAAGTCAAGGATGAAAATTTCGCTATCGCAACTTCAATTTTAGGAATATATCAATATCGCAGAAAATTAAAAAAAATGACGGAAACTATATTAAAATGTTGGAAATTTAGCAAGAAATTTTAGGAACTATTATAACATATTATTATGCACATATTCTACTCAAAATTTTGATAAAATTGTATTTTGAAAGCAAACATATGAATAATACATTATATAAATATTGTCTGAGATAATACATTTGACAAAACAATACATAATACAATATAAAATAACTAAATAAACATTATAAAGTACAATTAATATCAAAATGAGGATCTATGAGGTTCAAATATAGTAGATGGAATGTCATCTTATTCCAAATAATATTGTTACTAACTCAACACATTAGAGTAATTTTGGATATAATTATGCACATGCGCTTAATATATTTCTTGAGTTCTTCTAATAGCTTCACCGTGGATTGGATAATGCCCATTGACCCAATTATTTTATTGATGCACATTTTGACCTCCATACACATTTTGATAATATTCGCACAGTCAAATCTCTAACTGTAGGTGATGAATGACCATAAATAACTCACTATTCAACTGCCATTACCAAACACCAATAAATATACAATGCATATTTATTCATTGAATACATGATTTTAAATTATTTAAATAAGCTCTATTTAAAAATATTAAGTAAAAGACTTACATGGGACCATAGTAGATTGAGAAGTAATTGCAACATGATCAGCAAATTCTTTTCTCTCGTCACGAAAAAATAAAGCTGGTGCATCTCACTTTTCTTTCTAATACATCCATTGATTTCCCGGGCTTCTTTCTTTTGTAATTTTTTACAGTATGAGTATCTTTGTAAAGCAAAGAATATTGCAACTCAAATAATTACGTTGAAAACCAAAAAAAGACCATAAAAATATATAGTATTAAATAAAAATTAAAATATAGTATAGAAATATAAAAAAATCACGATATATTACAATATATTGCGATATTTTGTCGATACCCAGAAAAAAAGTTATTATCCCCCATATCCGTATTGCAATGTCAAAATTCGCCAATCCTTGGAAGAAGTTGATATGTTTCTAAAGTACACATAAGTAGAAAATCAATTGAACAGAAAAATAAAGAAGGTTAGGTCTGACAGAGGTGGAGAATTTAGCACCTTATTTCTTAAAAACTTATGTGAACAACATGACATAATACATTAATTTAGTGCTCCCTACACCCCTTCAACAAAATGGTATAGCTGAACGGAAAAATAGAATCCTTAAAAACATAATGAATGCTATGCTTTTGAGCTCTGGTTTACTTGATAATATATGGGGGAAACAGTACTTTCAGCATGTTATATTTTGAATAGGGTGCCGCAGAAAAAAATTAGACAAGACTCGTATGAACTTTGGAAAGGTTTTGCACCCAACTTGAAAAATACCTAAAAGTGTGGGGGTGCCTAGCTAAAGTTGGATTAACTCTTCATAAAAAGTCTAACATTGGAGTTAAAACATATGATACTGTTTTTATTGGTTATACTCATAAATCTGCTGCTTATAGAGTTTTATCTGTGAATGATTGGTCAATTTTCGAGTCTCGAGATGCCGATTTTTTGAACATGTTTTTCCTCTTAAATTATCTGCTGATAAAAATGCATCTACTTCTTCTAATGTCGAGCATATTGGTGTGTCTGCTACTTTTGTGAATGAACCTGAACATATTGTTGATCCTAGAAGAAGTAAACGGAAAAGAACTCAGACTAGCTTTGGAAATGATTTTGTAACTGCATTTCTTATTGAGAATCAAGATAAAATTGATGAGTATGTTGTCTCTACTTTTTTTATTAATGATGATCCCAGAACCTATAAAGAAGATGTGACATGTGTAGATGTCATTTTTTTAGAAAGAAGCCATACATAGTGAACTAGAGTCTATCACTAGCAATCATACTTGGGATTTGCTAGATTTGCCTGCTAAATGTAAAGATATAAAATCTAAATGGATCTTTAGAAAGAAAATGAAAGCTTGCGGCTCCATTGACAAGTTTAAAGCTAGACTAGTAGCGGTGGGTTATTCTCAAATGAAGGATTTTGATTACTTTAATACCTATTCTCATGTTCTAAGATAGCTATGATTAGAACTTTAGTTTTAGTTGTTGTTATTCATAATATGATTATTCATTACATGGATGTGAAAATAGCTTTTTAAAATGGTGATTTGAATGAGGAAATCTACATTAATCAACTTGAGGGTTGTGTGGTTTTTGGTGAGGAGAATAAGGTCGGTAAACTTGGAAAATCATTATATGATCTAAAGCAAGCTCTCATTCAATGGTATGAAAAATTTCATGCTGCCATAATTTCTGATGGTTTTATTGTTAACACTTCTGATTCTTGCTTATATACTAAGATGAGTGGACCAAAGTACATAATGATATGCTTATATGTTGATGATATTTTGATCTGTTTAACTAATATTGATGTGATTTCTAAAACCAAGAGTTTTTTATTGTCTGTGTTTGATATGAAAAATTTAAGAGAAGCTAAAGTAATTCTTGGTATTAAATTGCATAAAACTGAGCATGGTTTTCTTCTTAATCAATCACACTATGTTGAAAAGATTTTAAGGCGTTTTAACTGTTATGACATGGTTTCTGCAAGAATTCCTTATGATCCCAGTTTTAATCTTAAGAAGAATTTGGGAGATAGTGTGTCACAAGAAGAGTATGCCAAAACAATGGAAAGTGTTATGACCTGATGAATTGCACTCAATCTAATATTGCTTACGTTGTTATTTGATTAAGTCGTTATACACATAATCCAAATAGTGAACATTGGAATGCTCTTTATCGCCTATTGAAATATTTGAAATGAACTTGTGATTTGGGTTTGCATTTTAATAAGTTTCCTGCTATATTAGAAGGATATTGTGATGCAAATTGGGTTTCTGATCATGATGATGTGAGTTCTACTAGTGGATATGCTTTTACCTGGCTAAGAAATCTTTTGATAGAAATACCACTAGGGGAAGATTCTTCTGTTCATGTCTCGTTGCATTGTGACTCATAGGCTGCTATTGGAGTTGCCAAAAACAGTGTCTATAATGGTAAACTAAGGCATGTACGGGTCATACATGCAATAGTGAAGCAACTACTTGAAAATGAAGTGATTTCTTTGGATTTTGTCAAGTCCGAAAGAAATCTGACTGACCCGCTTACCAAAGGTCTCACAAGGAGACTTGTATTAGATACAAAGAAAGAAGTGGGTTTGAGACCCTGTAAGTGATGTGAAATACAGGGGAAACCCATGTTGGTCAAACAAAACTGTTGAGAGCTCACTTTTCTCTGAATTTTACATTGGTGAGAACTTAATTTTGAATCATTCTTATATGATTGACATAGCCCTTTTTGGATTGATTTGTGATATTTGCGGATACATTTCATCTTTTTAGAATTGATGTGTGTTGTGGGGGTGTTTGACTCTACTTCTTAGCTCGAGTAAATCGAGTGACAATGCACATTCAAATCTTATTTCTTCATCCGTTCGTTTCTCTCTAGAGCAATTTTGTTTTATTGTTCCAACAACCCAACCATAAGAATTTTTATTTTCTTTATTTATTAATAAAATAAATGTTGGCTTATCAAAATAAATGAATAAAAGAATTAAAAAAAAAAAGGTAGATGCTGGCTGAGAATGGAGTTTCAAGTTCAATTCTTACTGAACAGTAAATTCCCCATTTTATACGTGTGATTTATTTATAATCGGCTTCAATAATTTTAAATACAATCATTGTAGTCCTAGTTTGAATTATGTTATGATTTTGAAAGTTGATAATAAACTTTAAAAAAAAAACTATGATCTTTTTCTTTTTCTTTTTTTTTATTATGACAAGAAGAAATCCACCAAGGTTATTCATGAATCATGGACGTGTTTCTATTTGATTTGAAAAATATTTATAATCATTTTGAGGATATGAATTTTGGGTTTTGTTGATGTCACTTCTTTTCTTTATCCAAATTGGCTTTCTTTTTGTCCATGTGGCTATCTTTTACTGCATCACTTTCCGTAGTACCCCACTTACAAGTTCGAGATTTACAATTTTATTAATGATGAGTTGTGAGGTTGTTTAAGAAGTTAATTACACTTTAATACTTTTGTTAAGACTCCTTTTTTATCTTTTGTTTTTTACCCCTTTATTTTCTATTCTAAGTAGGTCTTCAACTCTTCATCATCATACAACTAATACTCAAATTTTTGGTATCTCGACTGGGGGGCTTGTCTATGTTACCCCACGAATAGTGTCCAAGTGACACAATACATCTAATGTGTCACAATAGATCACAATAGGTCTGATGTGACATATAAAAATACCACATTAGATGTATTGTGCCATTTGAGTACTACCGAGTAGCATATAATTTCCCCTCGACTTAATTAAATTGAATCAGCAAGTCATCTAACGATTTTTAGTCCGACTTTTATTAAATAATCGAGTACAACTAGAAACTATTGTTAAATTCACATTCTGATTATTTTTAATTTTATTGTTGGCAAATTTTTTTTTGTGAAATTGGGATGGATCATTTATGTAGTATTTCAATTATAAATTAAAATATTAAAACAATAAAAAAATTAAAAAGAATCGAAATGTAATTTTTTTTTAACTTGTTCACAACCCAACAACCCATTTATTATACCTAAAATGCTCAGTTATAAAACCTCAATTTTCAACTACGAAACAATACTTTAGATCTCATATATTAGTTTATTGCATTTAATTATGTTACTCATCATTTATCATACTTTACAAATACACACATTAATTACTACTATTTTGTTTTGTTTTTTCAGATATATCTACAGTCATAAATTCAAATCTATAAACTTTGATGTCACGAAATTATCACTCCTAATGCATACATTGATCAGGTTATAATGTGGAGATTTTACTGATAATCAGATTAAAAGTTAAAAAAGAGAGAGAGAGAAAGTCTTGGGGGTGAGTTTAGGGAGATAAGCATGAGTGATGAACTGATAAGAATTAAAGAAGAAACGACTCATAATTGCAAAACTCCTCTCGCTTATAGATTTCTAATTTATCTCTGACAATATTTCTCGACGCCGCAGTCTCTCTCTCTCTCTCTCTCACTGTGTATATATATATATATATGTTGTATCTATATATGGATGCAGCAGCTATGTACAACTAAATGAGCATAGAGTACTACCTTCTAATGCTGAGATTATGAGCGTATGAGAAAACAACAATGGGCGTATCGTGCGGCAGCTATCTCCGGGACACATGGGGCCGCGCAGCCGACCGCTGTTCCCGCCTCTTCCCCTGCTTTTCTGACCCTGGTTATTATTATTGTTATTACTATTGCTATTTAGCTTGCTTAGGTTTTTCATTGATTTGGGGATTTTGATTCTGATTGATTTTTTTTTATTTTTTTTGGTTTTGAATCTGTTTCTAGTCCGAAGATCTGCTTTTTCTTTGAAAATAGCTTTGGTGATGCTGCACATGGTGTTTGCCGGGGTATTGTTTTTGTTCGACCGTGATTTGATTGAGAAGACTAAACAGGAACCATGGTAATGTAGAGATGCTCTAATTGTGTTTGACTTCTTTCTGTACTTGTGATTAGGTATGACCTTTGTCAGTGAATGTTGAGGTAGCATTGTCTTTCATGTGTTTGTGTGTGATTTATAGTTGCTGGTGTGATTGGGCTATGGTGAGTTAACATTGGAAATGGGGATTTTGAATGAGGGTGGATGTTCATGTAAGAATTATTAGTTCATTGTTGCTTGTAGAATTGCGTGCGAGACTCGAATTTGTGTTGGCATTGCTAGTTTGACGAAGCTCAAGCGCCCGTTTGAGCTTCCACCATTGGGGTTTATGTACAGATAACCTTTAACTGTTAATAATTAGACTGACCTGCTTATTCATCTTGCGAATAGTTGAGTCGATATCTTAACTGAAGCTAGCTTCTCCTCTCCTAAATGATGTTGTTAATCATTGTGGTGGGCCTTTGAGGCAATTGTCCCTAGGGTTGGCCTTTCTTCACAAGCATCTTTCACTATGATGGATTTGGAAAATTAAGATTCTCATGGCTTCCTTGAGTTAGTTACGTTGGACAAACATATATACTTCAATTCGCGGGAAGTAGGAGAGGATCTCACTATTATAATGTATTTGGGACTGGAAGACATTCTTGTAATGCTTCTTATGTTAGAGATTTTTAGTTAACTATGCGATGATTTTGTGACAACCTTTGTGAGAAATTGTGGCATAACTTGGTTTCTCGCTATAAAATTAGAAATCTAATAATATGGTTTGTGTCTTTGTTCTGCATGAGGGTTGTCTGACAGTCTGAGAGAAATTTACAGCCGTTGAATTTTGAAACTGGAGTACCAATTTGGTAATTAGATTAATTTTTCATCTTAGTTCCATTCATAATAATTTTCGTCTGTGCTTTTGGATCACTTGTCATCTCCATTAATACATCTGTTGTGATGGTTGTGACACACTTGTTTTTCTTGCTCAACATAGGTACACTGCTTTGTACGTATTATTGTTTATTGCTACACTGGTTCAGTATTTCATTACTGCCGGAACATCTCCTGGGTAATTATATTCAGAAGTTACTCATGGTCCAAATATCTAGTTAGAACTTTTTTAGAGAAGTAGATCTCTTATTCTATAACTTTCTTGTTAAAGATTCTGTTTTTTTTTTCTTTATTTAAAATGTAGCTATGTGCTCGATGTTCTGAAGGCTGTTGATGAAAGAGATGCTGCAGCGAGAAGGGCATTATTGGCCTCAAAGTAAGCATGATCTTTTCTGGTTCTTTTATGAAATGAACACCAGAGACCGGAGCTATTTCATAAGTTAATAGCTCCGAAAATATGTGCTGATGGTATTAGTGTTATCTGATATGGAATTGACCAATTGCCGTGTTTTTGTGTGTGTCTTGTTATAATGTTCAAGCAAAGACAACCAGCATCAAGCAAAAATGGTGATGTTGTTATCACTGTGGATGGAAGGAACAATCACAGAGGAAATGCAACTGCTTGGACAAAGCTAGTAATGAGTTTGTACCCACCAGGGTCATCAACTAGGCAAGAATATATTTCAAATATTTTAAAATAGTCTGAAATCTGAATCAAGGAAAAGTTATGACCTTTTTATTCTTACTGATTATCTCTTGTATTGTTTTTTTTTTTTTTTCAGAAGTTTGACCTGCCCTTACTGCAACATCATTCAGGTAATATTTTGTCCTCTTCTTTTTTGGGGTTATCCTGGCATTTATGTTTAAATTAAGCAACATCAAATTCTTTTGGCACTACTACTAGCCTTTTTTCAAATACCTATATGTGGTCCCATTGAAATTATGTGTTCGAGTTGTATTGATGATCTCTTAAGTTCATACAAAAATTGGGCATTAAGTTAGTCCCATTTATGCTCGAAGTCCTTGTTGTGTCTTCTTATAAAGGTGTTGTGGCCATATTTGTTGAAATAAGCTTTTTTTTTTTTTTTTTTCTATTGAAAATCCCAATTGGGAAAACATTTCACTAAATAGAATGGTTAGGTGTGGCCTATGAAAGGATCACATTCAAACGTTGCCCATAAAATATCTCCACCATGGTAACTGTTTGTTCCGAATATCTAGCTGCTCCTGTGTAATGTGCCTTGTTTCATTTGTTGGGAATGCAGGTAAATTCCTTTGAAGAGGTTCCTATCAGTACACGACTGTTAGGATTGTTTACCAAGTTGTCCAGCCTCTAATCTTGCATATATGATTCATAATGATTTGATAGAAATGCTGTCATATTAAGTAGGTCTTTTAATGTATAGTGACTGTGGATAAGAACTACTCAACTGGACTCATCAGCTTCTGGATTCTCCAAACTACCCTTATGATTGACGACAATCGACATACAGAAATTCTTGATCGAAATACATTGTTTTCACTTGACAATAATTTTGATTCTTTTATGGGACTGAATGGGATAGAGACAAGGGTATATAAATAGGATTGAATAAAGATATAACAGAATTTAAGAATAATATTAGATTACTAATGTTAGAAGATGAACTTCAATGACAATTTTCAGAATAAAACATCTAGTTTACTCAGAAGGATTCCTGCCCGGCCTTTATGCCACTTCTTAACATCTGTCCAAACCCCCTTTCGTAACTACTTGTCTTGATATTAAATATCCCCACTATAAGGCCCGTGCTTAAAGCATAATACAATTATAATATGATTAAACTTCATTTGTTGGCTCATTTTCAGAAACATGGTTAACATGTCCAATCCTTCCCCTGCATTTGTATACTTGAACTTGATGGTTTGTATCAGAAGGTGGATATTCTCGAGTGAGTTAGATGCTCTGCTTCTGCAAAGAAGTTCTGAAATATAGAAAATTATTCATTAATTTGATGGTCTTACTGCAGCATTCCTGTATCTTTATTTGTTCTATGCAAAAAATGGGGCTTGGGGATTATATCCTACTTTTAAATTCTGTGGGTAGTCTAGAGTAATTGGAAATTTTATTGCTTTTGTAGTTTATGCTGATTGAGTAATTGTGCTTTGATACATGCTAAGCCCCATCAATCTCGTGACCACCTTTTCCCATGAACCTTTATATATCAATTTTGGTCCAAATGTTTTTAATTTCTAATCTTAGCATCATTTGATTTATTTTGTAGCCTCCACGAGCTAAGCATTGTCACGATTGTGACAAGTGCGTTCTTCAATTTGATCATCACTGTGTTTGGCTTGGAACTTGCATAGGCCAGGGAAATCATTGTCGTTTTTGGTTAGTGCCACTATGTGCATTTTTCTATATTCATATTTTCTGATTAATTGTTTCCGGTGCTTGCTTTGTGTGTTTTATTTGAGACATTGTCATCAAAGTGTTTGATTTACTCAACTTGATGGAGTGTCAGACTGTCAGCTGGTGGTGACTATTCTTTCCAGGAAGACTTTTGTTTAGTTAGTTTTGATAGATAAAAAGTATGGTGAAGTAGTGGTATCCATTTGGCCAAGGAATGGAGAGGGAAGGGTTTTGGGGTGTGGATGGGGGATATTTTTCTTCTGCTACAAGTGGCCACTTTCAAGATAGCTTCATTTATGTAATGACATGAATGTTAGATTCTAAATTTTCTTTTCCCTCATATAACTTAGCATGGCTGAAATCTATTTCCATTAATGTGTGTACATGCTTGGATTCTTTTCTTTTTTTTTTTTTTTCCTCTCGATGTATAAGTATATTATTTGAATATGCAAACCTGTTCTCTTTAATTAAGTTTATTTTTGCGGTACAACAGGTGGTACATATGTGAGGAAACAGCCCTGTCACTTTGGACTAGCATATTGTACATTGGATACCTCGAGTCTAATATATTGAAGGCATGGTATGTATTGATGCTAACTTGTTATGCCTGAGAAACAATCTTCTTTTTCTGTGTTTATTTTAAAGGGGGCAAATATTCGGCCAACCTTGGATTTATGCCCACAGTTTAATTATCTAAAAGCGACTCTTGGTTCAAATTCTTCCATGGCAATAGTGATGCATTCGATTGAGGTGGGGAGTGGGTAGTTATCTAAAATGTGGGGAACGCTTAACATCTTTTTATTTCGGAACCCTCATACCTAGGAACCATAATGAGAATGCTTCCCCCTTATCCCCATTCTCCAAATCTTAAATGTATTTCCTTCAGGTGGGCAGATATAATATTGATTTTGCTCTTGGCTGCTTTGTCGATTACTCTGATCTTTCTGCTGCTGCTGCTCCTTTTTCATAGGTATGTTTAATCCGATGAACATACATGCTCGTGTTATTCTATCTTCTAAATTCAAATATTTAAGGAGAGCAACAGTACCTCTCCCTCTATAACTGAACTTTCTTATCAACAGCTACCTTATCATGACAAATCAAACCACTTATGAGCTTGTAAGACGGCGGCGAATTGTGTATTTAAGGTCCGTTCTTAATTTTGTCCTTCGTCATTTCTTATTTTACATTACGTGCTTCTTCCTTATGACATATTAATAATTAGAAGGGATATACTGTAGAAATGTAGAAAATTGATCTTTAGAAAAGTAAGGGAGTATTATATATCAGTTATGTAGTTATCCAAATGCTCCAATTGATTTCATTAAGCATCAGTTGTTGAGCGAATCTATGTTCTGAAACGTGCTGCCAAATGTCGTCTAATATTTTGTCGATTCCTAGTTTTAGGTTTGATGTTTGAATGTTTAGTGACGATTGAATGAATTATACAGGGGGATACCTGAGAGAGTGTATCCATTCAACGAAGGAGTTCGCAGGAATTTGTACCTATTCTGTTGTGCTAGAAGCAGCATGTACAGGATGGAACGACTACCGACAGCACAAGAACTCGAAGAAAAATCGAGACCTTATACATGCTACGACGTTGTATCATGCCGTTGCTGCTGATAGTACGGATCTTTGTAATTTTAATCGCGAACCTTTCCTTAACTGCAACCAGGATTGTATGAAAGTGAGTGTTTCCACTGCTGAGAAAGGCAAAAAATTGTTTATCCATTTTGAGGTTGCACTCAATTGTTGCTGTAAAATCATGTTTGAAACGATGCAGATTTTTTTTTTTATTTATTTATCTGGCGGACATTATTTCCATTTGATTTTGTGTTGTCTTATTGCGTGAATGAGGAATTTTTCGAAGTTTTTTAGAGCATCTCCAATCCTACTTTAAAATGGAATTAAAAACCTACTCTATTTTGCATTTACATTTACAGTATGAAGTATTAAACAATGTTACTCCGAATATGGAGTATACTTGTTTACTAGTCGATGTACTTTACTATTTGAAGTCTCTAAAATTGTACTTATGCCATTAATTCAATAATATAATTATAATTATGCTACAAAATGATAGTTTACTATTTTGTGTTGTTTTTTTCATTCGACTATTTAATTTTGTTATTATACATAATTTTTTCTATTAAATTTCAAATATGATAACATAATTTGATATGATACATGATTAAGTTTCGTCTGAGACAAATAGATATGCATTATCTAGATTGAAATATAGATAAATAAGGCAACACCAACATGGTAATTAAACAAAATACAAAATAGAGTATGAGATATATAGGTTATATAATTGAAGAATATTTTTGAAAGAGACATAGTATCACTAGCTGAAGGGAGTTTGACATGCATTCTAACTTAAACGATGTTACTAGTAGAACCATTATATCACAAAATTGTTGGTGACCAAATAAGCAAATTATTCTTATTTCAGACGCAAGAAAAACAAGAACATCATCCTCTCATTCTTCCATAAGACCTCTTGAATCCACTGATCCCAACCCGTGCAAAAACCAGAATCTACCAATCAAGAAAACAAGAACAAACAAAACTCGTTGCATAATCAACAAACAATTCCAAAATTTAAGATTTTAAGATTCAAGATTCAAGCGTCAAGCATCATGCCTCGCCTGAAAATCCTTCATGAAAGCCACCAGCTTCTCCACGCCGGCCAACGGCATGGCATTGTATATGGAAGCTCTCATTCCACCGACGGACCTATGCCCCTTGAGCTGCACCATCTTCTCCTTTGCCGCCTCCTTCACAAACTCCGCCTCCAACTCCGGCTTCGCCAACGTGAACGGCACATTCATCAACGACCTCACGCTCTTCTCCACCGGGCACCTGAAGAAACCATTGCTCTCATCAATGGCGTCATACAGAATGCTCGCCTTCTTCACATTCTTCTTCTCCACCTCAACCAATCCACCCTGCTCGACCAGATCCTCGAACACCAGCCCGCACATATAAATCCCGTAGCACGGCGGCGTGTTGTACAGCGAATTGTTATCGGCGTGGATCTTCCAATCCAGCATCACCGGAGTTGACGGCTGAGCGCTTCCGATCAAATCGGATCGAACGATCGCGATCGTCACTCCCGAGGGGCCGACATTCTTCTGTGCTCCGGCGTAGATCACGCCGAATTTGGTGACGTCGACGGGTTTGGAGCAGAAATTGGACGACATGTCGGCAACGAGCACCTCGTTCTCGGTCGCCGGCGTGGGGTAGGCCTTGAATTCGACGCCGTGGATGGTTTCGTTGGCGCAAATGTGCAAATACTTGGCGCCCGGGGTTTGCTCGAGCGATTCGAAATTGGGGATTTTGGTGTATTTCTCCGATTTGCCGCTCCAGATCGATTTAGGGTTGCTGTACTTAGCGGCTTCTTTCAAAGCCTTGTCGCCCCACGATCCGGTGACGACGTAATCGACGACGTCGTCAGGCTTGCAGAGGTTGAGGGGGACGGAGGCGAACTGGGTGGTGGCGCCGCCCTGGAGGAAGAGGACGGTGTAGTCGGAGGGAATGTTGAGTAGGGCTCGGAGATCTGATTCGGCTTTCTGGATGATGGAGAGGAACTCCTTGCCTCGGTGGCTCATCTCCATCACCGACATGCCGCAGCCGCGCCAGTTGTAGAGCTCCGATTGGGCCTTCAGGAGGACGTTTTCCGGCAGGGTGGCCGGGCCGGCGGCGAAGTTGAAGACGCGCTCGGTAGCGGCGGAGGCGGCGGATGTGGGGGTTTGGAGGGCTGTGGATGAGCAGGTGATGGAGAGGTGTTTTGAGGGGGAAATGGATGGGCGGGAGAGGGTGGTGGGGAAGGCGGCGATTTGGGTGGCGGCAGTGGTGGGTTTGAGGTGAGGAAGAGGGGTGGTGGCAGCGGCGGCGCCAGACATGGACATGGACATCGACATTTTTAGGCTGTGAAGAGGGGAAAGTTGGCGGAGTAGGAGATCTGAGTGTGTGTGTGTGTGTGTGTGTGTGTGAAATAATATAGTTGAATTTATTTGGGGTTGGTTAATGGTTGGTGTGGGAATGGTGGGGTTGAAATTTTGAAAATGGATCTTTGTGGAAATTCCAATCTGGAAATGAATGAATATTCTTCCTCATATTTCATAATTTCTCTTTGCTAATTCCAGATCATGTCAAAAATACATGGGTGAATATATCAAAGTAATCTTGATAATATTGTAATTTTTTTTTCTAATCAAGAATTCTAAAATCTTCTTTTCTAATTAAATTTTTTTGGTGTCCCGTTAAAGATGACCTAGTGATAAAGTGAGGTTACTTCAAGACCAAATGTCACGGATTCAAATCTATTCAATACCACATGTCGGGTGTGTGAATAAAAAAAAAAAAAAAAATTCTTGTTCACCTAAATACCCTTTTTCATTTGTGGGCCCGATCAAAAATTTAAAAGAGACAACCTACACGCCCACGCACAAGACAACCGTGTAAAAAAAAAAAAGTTTTACACAGCAACCTCTATTCTACACTTATACATGCCCATCTATTCTTCTACACGACAGATATGAGAAAACAATTCTACACGGCAAATCTGTGAAAACACTTCTACACGGTCCTCTCTTCTTCTACACTAGATACAGTGGCGGAGCCACTTGGTAACAAGGGGTACAGCTGTACCCCCAAAAAAAAAAAAAAAAATTAGTAGTTCTATATAAAAAAAATAAATAGTAGATACATATATACATTTAAATAAAATTGTACCCCCAAATTTTTATTGTAATATTTTTAGTAGATATAAATATATTTAGGAGTTCTATAAATATCTATTTTGTTATTGGAGAAGTCCTAAAGTCATGAATAAAGAGAATAAAGTGGTGACTTTCAATCTTCCTCCTCAATAATATCAATCTAACATTAATTTGTGACTCTTCATCTTACTCCTCTTTAAGTCTCCTATATCTATAAATATATGAACAAATACATGTACATTGTACAACTATTCAAGTCTTCAAAATACTCTCATAACAAATCTAAAAATTACATCAAGATTTTAAATTGAGAAGTGTCCAAGCACCACCATTATCAATCGAGTTATCGAGGTTATTTTTCTTTTCGTTCTTATTTTTTGTATATTATTAATTAGATTTATTATTTATGTTTAGTGTTGTTTATTATTCTAAATCCCTCGAGTAGTGTTGTTTAGATTTATTTTAAGTGCAAATTACTGTGTTATTTATATTATTCATTTAGCTAATGCATATCAATTATTCACAATGTTAATATTGAATGTTTGACTATTTGTGTACGATATATATGATCAATTTGAATGAAAAATATGAATTTCACAGTAAAATTCATATTTTTTTTCAGTTGTTAGGGTGTTTGACTAAAATTTTTACTTTTAGTTGATGTAACGCAATGACAATTTAAATTTGCAATTAGTTAATATAAATTAATCTTGAATAATATTATAATATATATTGATTTCCCTCATTATATAATCTAATATAATTTTGACAGTGAATGTACCTAGTATGCGTATTACAAATTCGGGAACATCATTTTGAGAAATTCTTAATATACAGAAATTTGTAGTATTGTTGAGGGATTTATTATATTTTGCCAATCTTTTATTTATTTTATTTCACTTTTGCTATTGTTATATAGGGTTGTATTTTAATTAAATTTTCTAATTCAATTAGGAAATGACGGATGATACATCTAAATCAAAGAAAAACAAGGCAACGACAAAGCAAGTCGATCTTCGAGAATTTTTGTTTAAGAAAGTGAAATTTCACGGGACGTCTTGTTCTTCACCAATTCCAAAAGACAATGATGTCTCTTCCAACAACAGTGAGTCTTTTTTATCTCCATCATTTAATTCTTCTCATGCTCAAGAAAATAAAATAGGATTGAATGGCTCTAGTGTTAGTAGTGTACCACTAGAGAAGGAAGAATTCTTATATGATGTCGAACTTCTTCCGCATGATCCGGGGAAAAGAATAAATATAATGGATTATCCTCCAAATCAACGAAATGCGGTGAGGAGAGCATATATTCTTAAAAAGTCTTGTCAACCAAAAACACATGACTTCCCTCAAAGAGACCTTGGAGGTATGCGTCGGTTTAGTGTTTCTTGGTTCAAAAAATATGATTGGCTTGAATATAGTATTGAAAAAGATGCGACATTTTGTTTTGTTTGCTACTTGTTCAAAAATGAAGTTGAGATTAATGCGGGTGGAGATGCATTTGTTAATGATGGATTCAGAGCATGGAATAAACCTAGTAGGTTTGAGAAACATGTGGGTGGAGTTAGAAGTGCACATAATATTGCTTATGAGAAATATGTGAATTTGAGAGACTTGAGAAAAAATTCTATTGTGCATATTTTTGATAATGCAAGTGATGAGATTCAAAGTGAATATAAAATTCGCTTGAAAGCTTCACTTTCTTGTTTGAGATTTCTTTTGGGTCAAGGGTTGGCATTTCGTGGGCATGATGAAAGTGAGGAATCAAATAATCGGGAAAATTTTCTTGAGCTTTTAAAATGGCTAGCTGGACATAATGAGAATGTTAGAAAAGTCAGCTTTGAAAATGCTCCAAAAAATAATCAAATGACATCCCTGCCAATTCAAAAAGATCTCATCAATTGTTGTGCTAAAGAAACAAGCAAACACATTATAGAAGAGCTTGGTGATGACTACTTTAGTATATTGGCTGATGAATCAAGTGATGTGTCCCAGAAAGAACAGTTAGCTCTTTGCTTGCGTTATGTTGATGGTAAAACAGGAAGGGTGGTAGAACGATTTCTTGGACTTGTACATGTTGGTGATACCACTGCTTTGTCACTTAAAAGTGCAATTATGTCTTTGCTTGTGGAACATTCACTCAGTCCCTCTAAGATTCGAGGACAAGGTTATGATGGGGCTAGCAACATGAAGGGTGAGATAAATGGCCTTAAGACTTTGATTATGAAGGATACTCCATGTGCCTACTACGTTCATTGTTTTGCTCATCAACTTCAATTAACACTTGTGGCCATTGCTAAAAAAAATAATGATTGTTGTTGGCTTTTTGAGACAATTGCAAATTTGTTAAATGTGGTTGGAGTTTCCTGTAAGCGGAGAGAAATGATTCGAGAATTTCAAGCTCAAGAAGTTGCAAAGGCCTTGGAAATGGGTGAAGTTGAGAGTGGATCAGGTTTGAATCAAGAACTTGGTTTGAAGAGGCCCGGTGATACTCGTTGGGGATCTCACTACAAAACTCTTTTGAATGTTATCCAGTTATTTCCTACAATTGTTAAGGTGCTTGAGATGATTGGGAAGAATGCTTCAATTTCAGAAGATAGAGTAAAAGCTCAAGGCATTTTGTACTCATTAGAATCATTTGAATTTGCATTTATGGCGCACTTGATGTTGACCATTTTTGGGTACACTAATGATTTGTGTCTTGCTTTGCAAAGAAGAGATCAAGATATTGTTAATGCCATGTCCCTTGTTTCTTTAACTAAAGATCTATTGCAAAACACAAGAGACAATGGATGGGAGACTCTCTTGGATAAGGTCAATTCATTTTGCACTAAGTATGACATTGTTGTTCATGATATGGATGCTCTTTATATTCCACGAGGAAGGTCAAAGCGTTTTGTTTCACAAGTGACAAACATTCATCATTTTCGCTTTGACTTATTTGTAGAAGTGATTGATTTACAAGTTCAAGAACTCAACGAGCGATTTGACGAGGCTAATACGGAGTTACTTATGTGCATGGCTTGCTTAAGTCCTAAAGATGGTTTCTCTTCTTTTGACAAGGAAAAAGTACTTACACTTGCCACATATTATCCTTCTGAGTTTTCGAGTATTGATTTAATGGCTCTAGAGTGTCAACTTGATATATTCATTCAAGATATGCAAAAAGATGATAGATTTCAGAATTTGCATGATTTTGGTGCACTTTTGATGATGCTTGTTGAAACAAGGAAGAATGTGACTTATCCAAAAATTTATTTGCTTATCAAGTTGATGTTGATTCTCCCTGTTGCGACTGCAAGTGTTGAAAGAGTGTTCTCCGGAATGACTTATATCAAAAATAAGTTGCGAAATAGCATGGGCGATCAATTATTAAATGATTGTTTGGTCACTTTCATTGAGAAGGATGTTTTTCTACAAGTTCGTGATGATGATGTTATAGACGGCTTCCAAAAAATGAAGACTCGTCGGACCCAATTGAAGTTATAGTTTTTATTTGAATATTGTGTATTTTGTCAGACCCAATTGAAGTTGTAATTTTCATTTGATTGATGTTTATTTTCTTTCTTAATTTCGTATTTTTATTGTTGAATTACTAGAGTTTTAAACAATGAAGAGTATTTATTTATGCATATTTTATAATTATATATCGTACCCCCAATTTTGAAATCCTGGATCCGCCACTGACTAGATATACACGGTAACTGCTCTCAAGAAATATATACGGCTACTTGTACACACCAAATATACACGGCAACGGTTGACAATATCTCTCGACGCTGCTCTCGCTGGCGGCCCCCACTCCGCACCATCCTCACCTGCGCCACCGACATCACCGAGTTCGCCGGTGTCTCTCCGTCCGCTGCTGACCCCAACCCTTTCGTTGTTCGGAAGAAATGGAGCAGTTTCAACAGGTAGGTTTTGAATTCGTCTTTTTTTGTTAATTAGTATAATTTCGTTCAATTAATTAGTTAAATTGATGTATGAGTATTTGTATTTTGATTGTAAATTGAATTGAGTTTTGCTTGTGTATAGAATTGGATTATTTCTAAAAGAAAAAAATTTGGGTCACCCACCATGTAGTACACGGTCGCCCACCGTGTAGTTTGTTTGTGCAAAAGGAAAAAAAATGGTCGCCACCGTGTATTACACGGCCAACCAATTTTATTTTATTTTCGAAATTCTTTTGTATTATATCACTTCTATTAGTTAAAATTTTAGATTTATTTGGTATGTATTTGGTAACTCGTTGGTGTATTTTGGATTTATTTGGTTATGATTTGCATAAGAGAATTAAAAAATTTAATAAAACATTTTATTTAACATCTCACACGCTAAGCCTAAATAAAAAAACCTAAGAAATATTAATTAAATCATAATTCAAAATTTTTTGAAAAAATAAATATGAAAGTTAATTCAAAAGGTAATTATATCATAATTGAAAAACTAATTAAATTCTAATTAGTTCAATTTATACGTTGAAATCCTAGTCGAAGAAAAAATTAATTAAATCGTATTGAAGAACATATTTAATTTGAAAAGTAACCAAATTCATATTTTAAAAAAAATCTAAACTTTGAAGAATTCATTTTTTCTTTTTTCAAATAAAATAAAAAATAATTTATAAAAAAACACAACATGAATGATTACTTTAGGAATTAAAAAATAGTTAAACAAATTTGTATAGCCATTAAAAACTAATTAAATCCTAATTCAAGAACATATTAAATTTAAATATGGATTAATTAATAATTAAAGAACTAATTGATTTATAATATTAAATTATATTTGAAAACCAACATGTAAGACGTTGCAATTGTATTCCTATATTCAAAAAGTAATAAAATCGTAATTGAAGAACATATTAAATTTTCAAAGTAATTAAATCATAATTAGTGAAGAACATGTTTGTTGTCCTTAGTATGAAAGAAAATAATCTCTACAATCCTAATTAATTTTACAAAAATCAGAAAATGAATTTTAATTAAAGAAATTAAAAATAGTTAAACAATTTTGTATAGCATTAGTATAGATTTAGTTAATTTGTTGTGTTTATAAATGAATTAATTTGGTAATATTTAGTTATTAATTAATTTAGGTAACTAAGTTAATGCATTAGTTTTGTTTATTTATTAATTATTAAATTTTTGTTTCTCAAATATTAGCGTCACTGGGTGTGGAAGAGAGAGGCTCTGCAGAACGTATCATGTTCGATTAATTTATACTGGAATAATTTCGCGTTTAGTATTGTAGATGTACTACAAACTATAGCACATACTGATGTTGATATGGTTTGAGAGTTTAGGGATGGACCTTTTGGAGTAATAATGAACTTTGTTGGAGGAACTAGTTGCAATACCGCGTTACACACACTCATGGCAGGGAAGATTGCACTAGATGGTGTTGTAGATCATGAAGTTTGGTTCCGTATTGGAGGAACCAACCTTAGATTTTCCCCAACCGATTATGCACTAGTGACGGGGTTGATGGTCGGTGGATCTGATTTTGATCCATATATAGATCACCACATTCCTCGGCTTATAGTCGGGTGTTGAGTTGTGTACCTATCACGATATCAGATTTATATCATAGTTATACACATTATATGCTGGGAGATGATGCTTTCGATTATTTGAAGATGGACAATGTGTTATTCTTGTACAGCATGGTGCTCGGATATGACCCGCTGCGCTGCATAGATGATTAAGTGTGGGTTTTGGTGGAGGATACACATAGATGGAAGTTTTTCCCGTGGGATTCCTATTCATTCGGTGTCTTATTGCATTATATAAGGATAATTCCAGTTGAATTGACGGTTAAGAAGAGGGCATACCATTTCTATGGGCTTGTATGGGCATTGCAGGTACTGTTTTTTCTTGTTCTTTCGCATTATAATTTCTAAGAAATCAATAACGAACTAACAAAGAAACAAAATATGATCTTTTATAGATATTGGCTTATGAGGCTATCTCTCGTGTCGGACGGCATTGTGCCCATCTTGTGTCCGACATTGCAATACCGAGATATTTAAAGTGGAAGTTCTCCGATAAGGTGGTCCGTATTGGCACATTATTCATTGAGGGACATGTATGTATGATTATTTAATTGAACTCCAGAGTTTTTAGTTTTTTTTTATGTATTGTTAACCGATCCTACAATCTTTTGGCAGCTTCTATGTCATGTATTTTTATTCCCAACTGAAAATGAGAGGGATTTGCCCTATTTCAGAAGCACGTTGTTTGAGGATGCTGTGGGTGTGCCTTATGTGGTGAAAAGACAACCGAAAAATAGAATAAGTAAGGTGACATATGCTAGAACAGTGACTCCTTCTAGAAGACCCACCCCTCCTAGAGTAGTGACTCCTCCTAGGGTATCTACACCTCCTAGAGCAGTGACACCTCACAGGGCGCCAACCCCACCTAGAGGACCGACTCCTGCTACATCTGCCGCTCGGTCTATATCGAGGAGGTCCGCAGATTGCTTACCTCGTACTTGTGGAGAGACTGGTGCAGTGGATACCGTCACGGGACTTACTAGTGGCCATCATCGTGGAAAACGGGTCAGGGCATCCACATCATCATCTAGTATGAGTGAAGGACACATCTGTTGTTGCCACATGGATAGGTATAGAGAGATAGTTAGAGAGGCAGCGCATGAGGCGGCACGCAAGACGGCTAGTCTCTTTCAAGTTGAGCTGAAAAAGAGATTACAGACGACGAATGAACGTGATGAGGGATTGTTCAATCAATTGAAGGACTTCCTGATTTACATAGTTAAGCAAATGGCTGGTCAACATGGTAGGAGAAGTCGCAGACACAATCACAGCCACAGTCATAGATCGGAGCAGGCCTCTAAGCAGATGATGGGTATTTTTGGTTGTTAGATTAGTAATTTTTAAATTTTGTGTCATTGACTAATTAAATTTTTTGTAGGTGGAGAAGAACCGCATTCGGTCTCATGAGCGAGAGTGGCCCACTAAGCAGATGGGACAGACTAGTCGTGGACAAGAGGATATTATTCAGCATCATGTGAGTTTACTTTTAAATTATGGAATTAATTTTAAAAACCCTCTATCATATGCTAACTAACTCTAATGCGAGTTGTGGAGGTAGGGACTACCTCTCCCCATGTGGACCTAGCGCCGGATGATGAATACAAGATTAATTCTGTTAGCTGGCACCTGTCATCACTAGAGAGTTCGCTTAGCCTAGCACTTCTTCTCAGCTTGGCACTTCAGCTTGGCCTAGCACTTTTGCTCGTCCCAAAAGTAGGTCGGGATGATTAGAATTATTTACAATTTTATTTTCCATAAATGATAAAATTTAAACAAATTAAATCATAAAAAAATGGAACATAACTTGCAATGTTTTTTGCTTTTCGGATTTTCTCGTCCCCAACTTTTCAACCAAAATTCCTCTTAAACTTTTCGACCAAATAGTATAATAGATTTGAAATGCAACTACACGGCTGTGAGCATCTAATTTAAAATTCAACTACACACCACTGTAACCATTGAAATGAATAAATGAAAAAAAATCAACCGTTAATTTGGCTGTGTAATACACAGATAAATTTGGCCGTGTATTAACAATTCACTCAATGTACACGGCCAAAACCATGCACACGGTCAAAACCTTTTTTTAACACACCGCAACACATTGGACCATGTACATGGCCAAAATAAATTTACACACCGTGAACAATTCTCTCTCAGCGTGTATAATAGAAATTTTTTTCATCGTGTACAATCTCAACCACAATATTTGACTTTGAAAAAGCTCACTAAGAGTAATTTAGACATTTATCCTTATGTTTGGTTAGAAAAAAAAAATTAGAATTCTTAATTAGAAAAGAATTTTACAATTTGACTTTAGTTATTTTAATTTTTCTCCCAATATATATTGTCAGAACTTTCCTGATCAGCTGATCTGATTCTACCTTTCATACAGAATAATTAAAAACTATTATTACAAGCATATACTTTAGTTATATTTATTTTTTTCATAAATGTGAGTGGGTCGGGTTCACAATACCTACACTAAAAAAAAGAAAAAAATGTTCATTAACTCAAATAATATAACTTAAAATCATCCGTATATAAAACATTACATGATCAAGCTATTGGTTCAAACTTCAAATATGAACTACACCGTCATGAACCAATTCTAGTCATTTATATCTTTGATTTTTATAATCAAGATTAATCTGAAATTAATAATGGGGTTAAAAATACAGTTAATTAAGAGTTTTATAAATTGAGTATATTTAAGTAATTTAATTTAATATGGAATATCAAATCCCACATTTTATGACATATATATTTGCATAATATATTTGATTATTTACTTTCTTATAATATATAAAAATTATGTCTCTACATCTATAAAAAAAACGTTGATTAACAATCCAAACAAAAAAAATCGAAACAAAAAGGTATAAAAAAACAAGAGAAACGCCGATTAAAAGAAACAGATAGGTATAAAAAATAACAATCCAAATTTAGAAAAATTGCTAAAAAAATAAAAACTGGACGAAGCAAATAGGGACAAATAATTTTGTTAGTAAATTAATTGAAATTGGGAAATAATGCGTGCTTTCATAATAGCAAAGCTTATTTAATTTAAAAGCATATATATGAAATATTTCATATTAACATTATTTTAATCGTTTTAGCTTGGCAAAATTGTATATATCTGCTCGGTTCGTATTCGGATTTTATGATTAGTTCATAATATAAAATTTTTAATTGCATGCTAGGAATTACATATGATTAAATTAGCAACTATTTCTTATATTATTAATTATTATTATATGAGTTTTTAAAAATTATATGGGTTATTTGTCTCACATTTATAATGTAATTGTTGGATATTTCACATAAGCAATTCTTGTAATATTTAATAGCAACATTTTATTAAAATATTATCTAATTATAATTTGACATCATTATAAATCTTGTAATAATGTGTTGAATTTCACATAAGCAATTGGTGTACAACTTAATATAAATATTTTATGAAAATATTTTATCAAAATAGGTGGGTTCATATTTATAGCGGAAAAGGATGATATATTTTAGACTGACAAATCTTGTATTGCTTGACAGCAATACGTAGTTAATTAAAATAATACTTGTGCATAATTTTGACAAACCCGATAAATTTAAATTCATAATATAATTATTACGTATTTTATACTAGCGGATTTTGATGTTTTCATGCCAAAAAATGAATATAACATATTAGCAATGATTTATCATCATATTAATTTAATATTATTGTTAAAAATCAACAATGATGCTTTTTTTTAATACTAATATGAAATTGTTTGTGGAGAAGATTAATTGGTCAAATAAAAACATGTTCTAATATTGAAAACATGTTAATGTGATATATAAATACTGCTAATATCAAAATGATGATTTGCTAATATGATATGTAAATATTGCTAATATGTAACATCTACTAAAACAAACTTTTCTTGTTGTTTATTAAAAATAAAAAATATATATAATTAAATTATTGGTGAAAAATAAATTAATAAACGAAATTAATGATTTCTCGGATGAAAATTTTAGTGAAGAATAAATATAAAATCATAATACATTGAAGGAGAATTGTCGATTCAATACCTAAAAGATGGGTAATCTATCTATTTAGAACCTGAAGATGAAAACTCTCAATTCAGGACCCGAAAGATGAAAATTCTCAATTCAGGACCTCAAAAATCACGTATTTTAATTTCTTTTTATTTTTTTAATTAATTTTATATTAATTTCAATGAAAATTCATTTATTAATTATCTATTAAATCTAATAAAGAAATTTTTTAAATTAATTGAAAAATAAAAATGAATCAAAATTCGTGATTTTTGAGGTCTTGGATTGAGAAGTTTCATTATTAAAGTCATGGATTGAGAGTTTTTATCTTTCGGGTCCTGAATCGATATATTACCCGTCTTTCAGGTCACGGATTGATAATTCTTCTACATTGAATGAATATAGAAATTCCATAAAATAAGAAATTTGATATTATGGAGGCATTTCAATTACTATATCTCTAACTTAATACAATTATTAAAAAATTATAATTTTGACTCCATTTATTTGAGATCAATCTTGACTGTAGAGATTAAATGAGTGGGTGGCTAATATTAGTTTATAGTTTATACATGGGAATGTATTTTCATTTTAATCATACCCACATGATCAATATGTTTATATAGCTCCTTAAACTTTAACATTTTTTGTTTGTCAGGAGAAATATTAAAATAATCAAAATAAGATAAGAAAATGATTTTTCTAACAAAAATTTGTTATTGATTATTTTCTAACCTAAAGAGGTATAATAGTCATTTTTACCCTAACTAAAAAAAAAATTGAAAGTCAAATGAATAACCCTCTCCAATTTTTGTCCATTTTGTATGAATGATAGCTTGATGTCAGATTTTTTTAATATAGTTAAATAAATAAAATGATTAATAAATAAATAAATATTTATAAATACTACTACATCACCTGGTGCAAAACTAAGAGAACTGGTGCATTTTGAACACGATTATGCAAAAACGTGATCATTTCGCATACATTTTATATGAACCGTGTATAAACCGTTTCATCTGTTGTCCTAAAAATCACACAAACAAAATGCCCTAATTTTCTCATTTCATATTCTAATTCCAGCCTATACATACGTAAATCGCTAATTAACATTTAAACATATATCAATTAATTAATTTAGTACAAAAGATACATAATACATGCACACTCTATTTGGTTAGAAAAAGACAACAAGAGAGACGTACAAAGCTTGTACCGAGTCCTCCACATTTCACTTCAAGGTACACGGCCCTTACTATTTACATTTATTTTTTGTTATTTTCAATCTTTATCGGTGACCAATAAAATAATTTCATTTTCGAACTGTGACAATAGATAATTAAGTGTCACAATATGTAGTTGAACTGTCACAATATATTAATTGAAATGTCACGATAAAAATTTTCGACCCGACGAAATTTTTGGCCGAAACTTTTATTTTTATACAAAAAAAAAGCTGCAAATAAATAAATTTTTGTGGGCCCGAGACACATGTTGACTACAAAATTGATGGATGTAATTTACCCTATTTTACCATCATCTTACATTAGAATTTACCCTATTTTACCATCATTTTCCTCTCCAATGGGCACGCGAAAAGCAACTGTAAAATGCTTGGGGGGAGGGGTCATATAGTGTTCCTCTCTCCTCTGCGGTATAATTTTTTTTTGTTTCTTTTTATTACTTAAAATATTGTAATATATTTTATATTTTAATTAATGTGTTATAAATTAACATTAAAGTGTGTTATATATGATAAATTTAATTAAATACAAATTTTGAAACACAAAATTAAATGAGATAAAATTACATGAAATAAGAAATAAAAAGAAGTAAAATAACAAAAAATAGACATACTATATATTCTAATTAGAATATAGTATTAATGTAACTTTTCATTTGTTTTGTAATTTTTTTTGAATTGTGGTTATTAAATATTAATTTAAATATATTTAATATTTTTATGAATTGTAATTTTTTTTATATTAATTCAAATAAATTTAATATTTTATTATGAAATGTTGAACTTAATTTTACATTGATAGATATTCTATTAAATGAAATTGCATATATTATTATGGTTTAATAATTATAAAAAAATAAAATATTATGAAATATTATTTTATAGTGTAGAATTATATATAGTGCAGACCAGTGGAGATGAAATGCATATTTTGCTTTATTTCAGTGATGAATATGTTGTATTTTAGTATAAACTGTTAGAGATGGCCTAAATGGTGTTTAGAACGAGTTCACCTATGTTCATTAAGAATATTATTGATATAACATAAACGTAGAGTTAAAAAAATTGTTTCAAAATCTTGGTTAGAAAAGAAATTTTCAATTTTCAATTTTGTATCGGTTAGAAAAATCTATGTACACTTTTGTGTAATATACATATACATATATTTGGCTTACATTAATAATATAAGAAGAATACGAGAAAAGTAGTGTGTACAACTCGACATAGAAGAAATTTATAGGTAAGTGATCAATTCAAACTTTTGCTAATAATTTTTTAATATGCAATAGCAAAATAGAATACGAAATAACATAATGATTTAATATGGGAATATTTAATGTGGATCGAAGGGGTTGGTGAAGGATGTGAGCTTGCCTGAAAACGATGCCTCATGCTTATATTAGTATATTATTTTTACAAAAAAAAGACCCTCGTGCCCCTATATAACTATGATTGTTGGTGAAGGGACAAATCGTAAACTCGATCAAATTTAGATTTGTTGGTGAAGAGACTAAAATTTGTTAACAAAAAATATTAATACTATTACATATAAATATAATTAATTACTTGTGTTCAAAATTATTACTTGGACGCCCATCTCACAAAGTCCTATAGTCCTATTACTATAAGTCCAACTACCACCAAGTAGCTTACGCAAAATTCAAATTCAAGTTAAAATAACATAATATAAGTAGGGAAATGTAGTGTTTTATGATTGATTTTATCGTTTCAATATTCAAAATTTTGGTATTTATAGTCAGCTATTATTTCCGTAAGTGTTGCATAATTGAGTTTAGGAATAATTGTCATGGATGATAATTATATCTCAAACATCAATTACATCATATACAAACACAACATTACAAAATATATATATAGTTTCGAACAAGAAATTGTAGCTTTTATTGCTGATCAAATATGATGCAAGTAAAATAAGAAAGTGCAGAATTTAATCATCCATTAATTCTACATTTCTTCAAATCACAATGAATGATTGTAATTAATATTAATCCCCCCGGGGGCAACACAAAGTTGCTGCTGCTGCTGCTGTTGATAACAGCTGCTTATTTTTCTTTATGAATGATTAAATTCTAACTCAACAACTAGTGCATTTCCCCCCCCCCCCCAATTTTAGTATCAACACAATTAATACAGCAAATCACATGAAGTTAGTAACTGTACATGCTTCTCTGCCTTATTGTGGTGGTGATGTTTGTACTAGAAAATGTGCAGGTTCACATCTTGCTGCATGTCCATACTTGGATGTGTTGTACTTCCTGTGAACCCCGGTGAGTTTTCCGGTCCCTGCCCGCTCGTGAAACCCGACCACCAGCCTCGAGCATTCCCTGAGAAGGGCGATACACAGCGTGTAGTTTTAGTAGCCTCCCAAAGATCGGTTGTACTTCAGATTTTGATTAAAAGTATTGGAATGATAGGATAGGAAAATACTCACAATAGTTGATCTTCCGAGTAGCCTGTGTGCCACTCGCAAGTCTTGCTCCATTGCCCGACACCATAGAGTGTCGACTGAGCCGTGTATATAGCAGAGGCCGCGAGGAAGGAAGGCGGATACTTGAGCATTTCATATTCCACTTGGCAAAGCTCAATCAAGAAGAAAGAGAGGACCTCAAGCTGTTGCAATGGAGATTATAACACACAAATTTCTTAGCTGATTTTCTTCTCAAGAGATTATTTTGTATAAATAAATCAAGATTGTTAAATTAACGTGGATCGACCTTCTTGTCAGACTGAGCAGCCTTGAGGAATCTTCTCATGAAAACATAAGGAGTTGGAACAGACATGTTAAACTGCAATGTGTTGAGCATCAACCTCTCCTGGATAAAAAAATAGAGGGGGAAAAGTGAAAAAAATGCACAAAGTGAATGAGAGTTATTGTGATTGTTATTTATATTGATAGATACCATTTCGATTACTTCTTTCCTTGAATAAGCTTTGTCCGAAATGAAGACCAGATCATCGACCACGGGAACCGAAACTTCCTCGTATTTGCAGGCCAAAAGCAAGGCGACCAAACCGACGAGCTGCAGCTTCTTTCTCACAACAGATTGCTTTTCTAAGAACCGATCAATTAGATTTACTGTTAGAAACAATGTCTCATCTCGAAGCTCAAATTTGTGGTGCACCTGTTGATCACAGTCAGTAGTAGAAAAATGGTAAGTTTCACAAATTAAAGGAAGTAAACATACATTCACCCTAGCTAGCTATCACAAAATATTTTGACCATAATCTTGCTGCTTACCTCTATGAGCCAGTCAATGAGAATGGACCTCATTCTTTCATTTATGTCGAATTGCTGTGCCATATAGCCAGGTGAAACACAGCTCGAACCCTGCAACGAGCAACGGAATCGAATTAAAAATGTAGGATGAATTTGAAGCTCAGCATGTGTTGTAGCCTGTAGGATCTCTAACATTTAATCTTAAGCATTAATAAAGAATCAGATGACAGCTCAATATATATATTTAAACGGAGGAGGGTATTTATAAATATCAAGATAATTATATTCTTTCGTAAAGTGCCTAATCAGCCAAACTTTATGAGAATGAGTTCAAATTCAAATTACACATTGTCTCTATTTTCAGTGACAGTCGTAATAGAAGCCATTTGAACTTCAAATTGCACATTAACGTGTGACACAACAAAAACAAAGCCTAATCAAACTCGTACACCCATTGAGATTAAAGAAGGCCATATTTTCCTGTTCATGAAGAATAAGAACTACAAACAAGCATTCGTTACAAAATAACCTTACCTCCATTTTCTTGTAGTGAGCGTATAGATCTTCGACGTAGTCAGCAACAGCGAGCTGATCCTTTGCATCGCCGCCATCAATGTCCACAACAGTCTCTTCGAATATATCTTCCATTTCAACTTCCTTCTACATTGAGCATTTTGAACTGTCACTACTAGCTAAAGCCTACTCATCAGACAGAAATTGAGGTAAAAGGGTGCATACGATTTGATTTTTTTCTGACATTTCGATCTCTGAATGTTCCAACGACATGGGCACAGGCTGGTCTTTGCCTGCCCCATTATCCTCTGCATCTATTAAAGGAATGTCCTCCCACACTGTGAACTCATTGGTTGATGATGTCTTTGGTTTCTTAGATTCCTAGTTAGTTTCATAGCACAAAACAAAATAACACATCAGTTATATAATCTTGGAGCTTCATTCTTAGTTAGTTCTAGATACTTTAGTTCAAATTTGAATACGCTTTGTGAGAAATCTTGCTAAAGACTTCGAAATCGGCTAAGGATCCAAACAAGAAGGCAAGAGCATAGAAGAGGAGATCTATTAGCCCATTACCTCTGGACATGGATGCTGCGATACTGCCATTTGAGCTGCGTATTTCCTTTAAGAAATCAAGAAAATCCCAATCAGGAAATTGAGGATGCTCATATAATAATTCAAATGTTGATAAAACCTTATTATTATGGGGAAATAATTTGAAATTGAGAAGTAAAATGTAACCTTGTGATTGGCCTGTGTGCTGGCGCTGCAGCATTCTTATCACAAATCCCATTAGACCTGAGATTCAAATTGTGTCAAACAACTACTTCATCAGAATACCAGAGAGAGAGAGAGAGAATTGAAGATGGGAGCTAAGATTTGTACTCTGCAAAGCCTCTCTTGTTGACAACACAATGATAATTCTGATTAATCACGCTGAGAGCTCTTCTGTTAGCTCTGATCTCAGCTCCAAACTTCCTCCCAACCATTTCTCCCCCACCTTCCATTTTGCAAAAAAATCAAAGAAAAAAGAAATCAATTCACAAACACAAAGGTGGAATCTTGAAGCCGACCCTAATTAAAAAATCCCATCTTGCAGCTGAAACCAAACCCACATTAAGTCATCAAATAGTTTACCTTGCACATTTGTTGACCTAATCTGAACAGAATTGTTCTCATTAGATATAACCATTTTTTTTATTTCGATTTCTTCCGACAAGAAAAATCAGAAACTCTTATATAAATTCCCAACGAGAGCCCCTCTCCAAATGCTACAGCAACGACGGCATGTAGGAGAAGATGAAGAAGAGAGAGAGAGCGCTCTAACAATGGTGGAATGCAGGGGAGAGGCGAAGGGTATTTGTGAAGTGAAGAACGGTAGAGAGAGAGGTGTTTATATTTCTATTTGTGTTTATTGTTTTATTTTCTTTCTTTTTTCAAATCTAACGGCTAGTGAAGAGTGGCCGTCGGATCGTTGCAATTGGGGAAGGAAGGACTTTTCATTGTGTGTGTGTTTGGGGGAAGGCACAACGGTCACCTATGTGGGCACGTGCCACGTGGCAATGGAGACGTTACTTTCAAATTGTTTTTAAACATGCAATGCTTGTTTGTTGTCTGCTTTTTATATTTGTTTAGTTTAATTATTGTGGGTTTTTGAGTTTGCACTTTTAGGTGGTGCCGTGGTGGTAATAATAATAAGGCCATGAGTGAGAGAGAGAGAGAGAGAGAGAGAGAGGCGCTCTTCCCCACTTTTGACTTTCTTGACTAGACAGTTTGGATATTCGATTTTTTGTCTTTTAATTTTATTTCCACCGGAAAGATAATTTTCTATTTTTATTTCAAAGTTATAGATTTTCTTAGTAAATTTTAATTTGATTACTGTAGATTTTCTTAGTAAATATTATGTATCGAATAATTTCCCTTTTTTCTGATTATAACGCATTTAATGATATCTAAAATAAAAAAATCTATCATTTTCGATGAGCTAGCAATGATATAGTAAGAAAATTATGATAGTTTTACTAATCTAATGTATTTCCATAATTCGAGTGAAAAAAAGTAAAGAAGACTCTTTTAGTAAAACACTGATAATATGTTTCATCTTATTACTATATTTGTGTGTATGATGATAATTAATATTTTTGGTTAGTTGATCGATTCATCTGGGAATTGGTAATTTTTATGTGGTCCTGTAAATTAGTACTCCATCAATTTCATTTTAATTGATGTTTTAGGGTGGGTCTAATTTTTTTTTCAAAATTTTGATGTTTCAAAAATTTTAACACTCTTCCTCCCACTTTTATCCTTATAAAATCTCCTACAATTTGGTATGTAGATTAGAATGAGAGAGAAATTAAGTTATATTAGGAAAACATAACTTAATAGATAAAGGATAAATTTGTCACAATTTTTAATTTGTAATTTCTCTTGTAAAAGTTAAAATATCAATTAATATGAAACAGAGGCAATGTTTGGTATACTGGTACGGATATACCCACATTAATAAAATCTGGATTGCTTTGAAAGATAATTGCGTATTAGCTATTTTAATTGTGTGTTTGGTTATTAAGATAAATATACTATAAGATTGTTTCACACATCTGTTTGATACATTGTTTTATTTGGTAGACTAAGTTCTGGAATGAGTAAATTAGTTTGAGAGAGTAGTGTTTTGATGGGGGGATAAAATTAGAAGAAAGTGTAAAAAAATGGTAAATATCAAATATTTTGAAACAAAGTTAAAAATCTAAAATATCAAATAATATGAAATGGAAGGAGTACCAAATTACAAGAAATTAATATAAATGATTAATTATGAAAACGTTAAGTATTACTTTGTAACTTTGAGACAAAAGTGTAAAAGCGGATAAGCTTTCGGTAAAATTGTGTAATTAACACTAATATATAAACCACCTCCTAATTTAATTTTTAGAAAGCTCTGTATGCTAGTGGTTGATTTTGAAGTCTATTTTTTGTGTTTATTTTGTAGCTTTTTTTGCATGTAAAATTTAGTAAATAATATTTTAACACTTGATAACTCATATAGTATTCTTTTTATTTTATTATAAAAGTATAATTCTTTTTACTATTGGTGCTTTATTTATTCATCAACGAGTTGGAAATTCAAATAAATGACATCATCACCTCTCTTGTTAATTACATTCCTCAGTTCCTAACCCCTAGGCTTGATTGGGTTATTAAGAAGCATTAAAACATTTTCTCAATTTTGACGACTTACTTTTTTTTAAGGCGAATTCTATTTATATATGGTCAAGTGAAGAACACGAAGTCAAAGATTGTGTGTGTGAATATATTCTATATATATATATTCACAAATATTAGGAGGGTAATGAGATTACAAATTTCTCTCAAAAAAAAAAATTGAGATTACAAATTAAGTTAGTATATGGGATAGTTTAATTAGCGAGGTTCTCGCTAATAAATAGTGATAATGAGTAGTTCTTGAAAAAGTTGATTTATAAAAAAAGAAAAAAAGAAGTAAAACCGAAAGTATGATGAAATTATTTATTAACCAAACTATATCAAATTAATTAGGTTCTGATAGGTTAATTTATAAGGATATGATTCATATACGACCTGAATATGACAAGAAAAAAAAAATTGAATATCAAAATCAGTCTTGAAAATTCTCAAAATCCCAAATCTAGGGATCCTTTGATGGATTTCTTATAACTTGTAGTACTTTTTGGGTGATAGGAAAATTAAGTTGCTGTTTGAAATTACCTTGACTCTGAACTGTGTGTATCATTCTTTTTTTTTTTGTCGAAAGTAACCCGCAGCCGCTATCGAGGTGCGCACTGGGTAAATTCCGCCTCTGTGTAATAGCCTGCAAACCACACAGGGGAGGTAAACCACACTTGGCAAGCCAGGTGTAACAGGCTCATACCTAGTGGTGTTGGTGGGATTCGAACTTGAAACCTTTGGCCTCAAGATATCACCACTCCACCACTAGATCATCCCCAAGGGGATGTGTGTATCGTTCTTTGTGTTTATTAATGGTTGTGTTGAAACCTTTTATTCCCTTCCTAGACATAAAGGGAAGGATCGAATTATGTAGAAATACAATCGCAATGACATTTACTCAATGAAATCTGGTTATATGATCGCCGGTCAACTTCGAGACCATCATTTTAGAACCTTCCTTTTGCGTCGAATTGATTAATGGCTTGGCCGCGGTTTCAAAGATTATATATTTTTTATGGAGATGTGCAAAAGACATTCTTCCAGTGGCCTCTGAACTTATCAAGAAACGAGTTGAGTGTGATCATTTGTGCAGACGTGCTGGAAGAAGTGGTTTGTTACCGAGCCCTCTTATTGGGAATAACAAGAGCGTTTGGTTGTGAGATATGGAAAAAAACATCGGAACACTATTTGAGAGATTGTCCGTTGAGTGCCTTTTTGTGGGAGGTCTCACCACTTCGAATCAATGTAGACTCAGATCACAGAAGGGTTCCAATTATTTGCTTGAATGACTCACAAGCTCATAGTCTCTTTGCTTATCTCCGTTTGAGTATCTCAAATGCTCGAAATCAATTAGTGTTCAACCAACACCAAACCACTCATGAAATATGTGTTGGAGATGGCGGTGACAATGTGCAATGAGTTCCAAGATAGTATCGTTGAAGATGCATGCAAAAGTAGAGAAATGATTCAAGAAGCATGGCAAGCACCTTCGGAAGGTTTCTGGAAAATCAATGTTGATGCTTCGGTTTCTCCTCAAGGAGGCATTGAAATATGGGTGATTATTCGTGACTATCTATGACAAGCCATTATGGTCATAATACAAACAAGTTATGATATTGGTATTGCCGAATGGCTAGCTTGCCAGGAGGGCCTTGCGTTGGCTAAAGAAGTTGGTGGAAGAAAGATCATTATTAAGACAGACTGCCAAGTCATTAAACAATTCTCTAAGTGTTGTGAAGGAGGAATTATTGTATAGAGGAATGATATGCCAATTAGTTCACAAAGAGGCTCCTCATTTCAACCAAGCTAAGGGATTGTTGGGCTCGTTGGACGACTAATGGCGCCGCTCATTCATTTAGCTAAATTAGCAGCTAGTAATTCTATTTTTTTTTTCAATTATACCGGTGTCATCCTGGATATTATTCTTTCTGTTGTTCCGTCCTTTCTAACAATTTTTGCATTAATTAAATTTCATTTTTGCTCAAAAAAAGAAAAAGAAAGTCTACCTCTCATTTATGTGCTTGTGAGATTTTTTTTTAGCTTTTAAAATAATAGATATAGTTAATATCGAATTTCAGGGTAAACATATTTTGTTGTTAAAAAATAAATTAATACCCCCTCTGTCCCGATTATATAGTCCACATTTCTATTTTGAGGTGTCATATAGTCCCATTACTAAAAGTAGTATTATTTTTAATAGAAATTTACAATTATACCCTTATTAGGTTTTGAAAATTAAAAAAAAATTAAACATTTAAGTTTGTGAAAATTATAAATCTTAATTGTTATTTTCAAAAAATGAGAAACATTAATTAAAATTAACCAACTTAATTAATTTGCATGTACTTGAATTTGATCAATTCTATTGATATTCATTGTATTTGCATTTCATTAATTGTATATTTTCTTTGTTTCAAAAAATTAATACATTAAAGTTGAGCTAAAATTTAAGTTTTATTACTTTTCATTAAATAAGGTTAAAGTTGGAAGTTTAGCTTTTGTTTCTTATTTTCATAAATATTTTTAGTCTACGTGCGAGTAGAAAAGAGACTATATAATCGGGACGGAGGGAGTATCAATTAATAAATTATATAAATATATATCTTGTTATTTTATGTTGGAAAATTGGATTTATTAAATTGAGTTTTGACTCATTTTATCTGATTTTTTGTGACCAGATTATTTAGTTTTGGAGGAATAAAATAATATAGGATTGTTCAATGATTTTAGTAGATAATCGTAGTATTTTTATTTGCCCAAATCTGATTTTCGGTAAGTGAGAAATAAATGGTTGAAATTGGTCACACGATTGGGCATTTATGGTGTGTGAGATAATGTGTTTAAGACACATTAAATGATCCATCACTGTGTTTAATGTATTAGAAAAGAAGTACAAAATGGAGGATGTCGGAACTACGAAGTTCGTCGTGGCAAAATTCTTCGATTATAAAATGGTGGACACCCGGTCAGTGATGGATCAAGTGCAATAGCTTTAGCTCATTGTACACGACGTTCATGCTGAATGGATGGTCCTTCCCGACTCTTTCACCATTGCTGCGATGATTGAGAAGTTGCCACCATGTTGGAAGGACTTCAAGAGCTATCTCAAGCACGAGTGAAAGGAGATGACTCTTGAAGACCTTGTGGTTAAGCTTCGAATTGAAACTGATAATCGAAAGGCGGATCCGAGACCAAAAGTCCCGATCGAGGCCAAGGCTAATTTGATGGAACGTGGTGGACCATCAAATAGCAACAAAAGGAAGCGCCCGGGTCAAGTTGACAAAGGGAAGAAACCAATGACGAAGTTCAACGGCAACTGCTTCAATTGTGATAAGCCGGGGCATATGTCCAAACATTGCACAGTTCCAAAGAAGAAGCGTACCAATTATGGTGTGCACTTAGCGGAACATAACAACAAAGGCAAAGGCAAGACCCGTCAAGATGATTAGAATGATGATGATTTGATTGTCGTTGTGTTTGAAGCCAACCACGTGGACAACCTGAGAGAGTGGTTCGTCGACACCAGGGCTACTTGTCATGTTTGCTCGGACAAGGGCTCGTTTGCTATCTACAAAGATATTGAAGATAGAAAGTTGCACATGGGGAACCAAGCCTCGTCTGAAGTGGCTGGTGTGGGCGACGTGGTTTTGAAGCTGACTTCAGGTCAAGAGCTAACTTTGAAGGATGTGCTGCATGATCCGGACATCCGCAAGAATCTGGTTTCGGGTTCATTGTTAGTCAATCATGGTTTTAGACTAGTATTTGAGTCTGAAAAGTTTATTTTAAGCAAGTATGGAAGGTTCCTTGGTCGGGGCTATCTCGCCAATGGACTCTTCAAAATGAATGTAATGGCCATGCGCCGTGTTACCAAAGAAAGTGCTAATAAAGTGAATTCTTCTGCTTACTTGCTTGTTGAGTGCTCGGATTTATGGCATTGTAGATTAGGACATGTTAATGTAAATGCTATAAAACGTTTAGTAAATTTATATTTGCTAAAAGTGAACCAATTTAATACACAAAACAAATGTGAAGTTTGTGTCGAGCTAAAATTGGCAAAGTTACCATTTCATTTAGTTGAACGGAGTACTAAACCTCTAGATCTAATTCACACAGACATGTGTGACTTAAGGTTTGTGCAAACTAGAGGCGGTAAAAAGTATTTTATTACTTTTATTGACGATTGCACAAAATACTGTTATCTTTATCTTTTAAGAAGTAAAGATGAGGTGATTGAAGCTTTTAAGAACTTCAAGAATGAAGCCGAAAATCAACTAAGCGGTCGAAAAGTAGGCCAAAAGAAAGGCTATGGCTCATGTATAGTGGCTTGTTACAACAAGAGTTGGATTTTAGGTTCAAAAATGGCTCACTATTTGGCAATGTATGGTTAGGATTTTTCTTGGGCCAATAGCTTGGGTATCTCTAGATGCCTTAATCATTTTTGTGCATGAAATCAAAGGTGGTAACAATAAGGGCAGCAAAGCAATTCAAGTATCCAAGAAACAAAATCAAACAACACTCATTATGCAAAAATTGAGCTCTTAATTTATGCATGCTCATAGGCTCAAAAACTCACAATTTGTAGGCTTAGAAAATAGTGATTGGAAGCATGATTTATCATTCAAGATCTCATCCAAAAATTGGCACATTTCTATCATAAACAACAATCTCCCATCCAGTCAAACCAATCACAGCCCAAACTCCTCAAACTCATTAGTCCCAGCAGTCAACTCAGTCAAATTTCCAAACAAAAACCCAAAGTGACTGACTCAAATGAAAAAAATTTTATTTTCACCTTATGATTTGTGAACAAAATTGAAGTATGGCATTTTTGGGTGACATATGAGCAATTTTATGTTGAAAAGAGCTAATCATGACTTGAGTGAAAAAAATGCCTCGTGACCTGTTTTTGAGAGTTAATGAATGAATCTTGGTGAGGCTGGATTGATGAGTATGATTCTAACTTGATTGACAACATGTTGGCATGTTTCTTGAACAAAATTGGTTGGTGGTTTGTGGATTGATATATCGCAGCTCGTACTCTGATTTTTCACTGATTTGGGAAGTTGATACTTGGTCATTCATCCTTGTTGAGTCTGTTCGTTGTTTAAGGTTGCTCGAGGACGAGCATGGTTTAAGTGTGGGGGGATTTGATAGGACGTATTCTACTTGTTCTTATCACTATTTTTTGGTGCTTTTTCTCCTTATTATTTACCCTATATTTGTGTATTTTGGATAAATGATGTGTTGTTGAGTTGTATAGGGACGTGGTACAAAAGTGGAGAAAAGAGGCATGTTTTTGGTGTAGAAAGATATAAGTGAAGAAAATGGGCAGAGTTCGAGTCTGAGCAGATCAAGCCGTAAGGGCATGCAGCTGGAAGATCGAAGCAAATTTCTGGAGGCTTGGGCCACTACACGTTTTGGGCTTGTTGAACCCAATTCTCGGCCCACACGCGAACCTGGATGCGGAAATACCTTCTCCACCGCCTTTAGGAGTCTTTTGCATGAGATTTACCTAGATTAGGATATTATTTCCTATTAAAACTCTATCCTTTTATGGTTTGTAAATATATATTAGGATTCTAGTTTCAATTAGCGACACACACGCTCCAGACAAAAACGCAGCAAGTGAACGGTTTTACTCCAGTTGTTAATGCTTCTTCTTTTCGATATCATCATCGCACAATTACACAATTTCTTGTTACTCGATTCAAGCATGCAAGTTAGCTAATTCCCTCGTATTCCGGTGATGACAACGAAGCTCCGCTTATACAACTGTGAGATCTAATTATTTGTTCATAATTAATTGGTGCATGTACCTGTTGTTCTTGGATTTCGAGTTGTAAATTATTCTAAGTCTATCGAATAGTTGCAAATATTGGGTAGGTTGTGATTAATTACTAGCCAATTAAATCGGCCATACGTAATCGTGGTTGAGGTTTAATAAGTGGTAAAACGGTTGCTCAAAACTAGGGGAATAACAGAGTTAATTTTACAGTCCTGCGTCAGAGTCTATAAGTTAAGAATCGGCTCTCTCTTGTGCTAATTTCTTTTGGTTCATTAAACTTAAATAGCGTCTCTTACAGTTGTCAACCGATTAGAGAATAATTAATGAAGTGTCTTCTTAATTATCGAAATAGTATGGAGAGATTAGGTCATGTCAGAAGCGTCTTCGATGGCTATAACTGATTTGCATGGTTTGATTAATTAATTCTTGCATCTGTGATCGGTGTTATAAGTGGAGTGGAGTTTGTTAGATCCGGAATACCTTTTCGTCATTGATTTAATCCGTTTCTTTTGCGCAAGTATTTTCGCTAGTTGTCTATTTAATTCTTTAAATTACTTTCGCTGCTTAATTCACACAAAAACATCTTTCTGGAGTTTGGTCACGCAGACTGAAAGTCGAGAGTGATTCTCGCCGGTCCTTTGGAAGACGATCCTGCTCGGCACTGTACCCTGCAGTGTGGGCTTACCGACGAAAGTCGGAACATTTATTTTTAGTGAAAAACGACGCACCACACGCCGTCTTATAAATACCTCAAAGTGTGGGGATATTTAGCTAAAGTTGAAGTGCCACTACCTAAACAAGTTAGAATCGGCCCTAAAATAGTTGATTGTATATTTGTTGGATATGCACTTAATAGTAGCGCATATCGGTTTCTTATTCACAAATCGGATAATTCCAAGTTGACTGAAGGAACGATGATGGAGTCGAGGAATGCTATATTCTTCGAGAATGTCTATTCTTGTAAAAATAAGGATATGGAAGAAGATAGTTCTGAGAAAAGAACTATTGAAGCTGCTACTAGTTCTGATCCTGTGGATGAAGAACCGAGACGTAGCAAGCGAGCCAGGACGGTGAAAACTTTTGGTCTGAATTTCATCACCTATATGCTAGATGATGAGCCAAAGTCGTTGAAAGAAGCTCTATCTAGTCCAGATGCTGCGTTCTGAAAAGAGGCTATCAACAGTGAAATTGATTCCATCATGCAAAATCACACTTGGGAGTTGACAGATCTCTCAAGTGGGTATAAGCCGTTAGGATGCAAGTGGATCCTAAAACAAAAATATAAGGCAGATGGTTCTGTTGATAAGTATAAAGCTCGTTTGGTTGCCAAAGGCTTTAGACAAAAATAATGATATGATTTCTTCGATACCTACTCACCAGTAATGAGGATTACATCTATTCGGGTGCTCTTAGCAATTGTTGCTTTGCACAATCTCGAAATTCATTAGATGGATGTAAAGACCACATTTCTGAATGGTGAGCTGGAGGATGAAATATACATGGAACAACCTGAAAATGAAAATATAAGGCAGATGGTTCTGTTGATAAGTATAAAGCCCGTTTGGTTACCAAAGGCTTTAGACAAAAAGAAGGATATGATTTCTTTGATACCTACTCACCAGTAACGAGGATTACATCTATTCGGGTGCTCTTAGCAATTGCTGCTTTGCACAATCTCGAAATTCAATAGATGGACGTAAAGACCACATTTCTGAATGGTGAGCTGGATGATGAAATATACATGGAACAACCTGAAGCGTTTGTTGCACCAGGGCAAGAACGAAAGGTGTGTAAACTTGTTAGATCGTTGTATGGTCTTAAACAAGCACCTATTCAGTGGCACCTGAAGTTTGATAATGTGATATTATCAAATGGTTTCAAAATCAATGAGTGTGATAAATGTATGTATATAAAGAGCAGTTCTAATGGCTATGTCATAGTCTGTCTTTATGTGGACGACATGTTAATCATGGGCAGTAGCCACCAAGTGATTGTTGAAACGAAACAAATGTTGAAACGAAATTTTGACATGAAAGATATGGGCTTAGCTGATGTGATTCTAGGAATCAAGATAGTTCGGACAAGTGGTAGAATTATCTTAACACAATCTCATTACGTTGAAAAAATGCTTAAGAAATTCAATGCTTTTGATAGTCCGCCGGCTAAGACCCCATTGGAAATCAATGTGCACTTGAGTAAAAACCGGAGAGAACCGGTAGCTTAAGAAGAGATGCAAGGGTCATTGGGATTTTGATGTACATCACTAACTGCACTAGACCCAATCTTGCATGTTCTGTGAATAAATTGAGTCAGTACACGAGCAATCCAAGCAAAGAGCATTGGAAAGCTCTAGTACGAGTTCTAAGATACTTGAAGTATACTTTGAACTTCGGACTGCATTATACAAGGTTTTCTCCTATACTTGAAGGGTATAGCGATGCGAATTGGATATTAGACACAAAAGACTCATTCTCGACTAGTGAATTTGTTTTCACTATCGGTGGTGGAGCAATGTCGTGGAAATCCACTAAATAAACTTATATAGTGTTGTCCGAATTTGACTCCACACGCGAGTCTACTTTGATCCGGACTCCCGCAATAGGACGGGGTCGATTGTAGGACGGTGAGCTAACTAGGGTTGTGTCTCTCGAGGAAAGCTTAATGTGGGCGATTATCTTTCTATGCCATAATTGTTAACAAGTACAATAAAAGGAAATACATCCTAAACATTCTAAACAAGGAAAAGGAAGGTTAAACTAATCTACCTAATTAAAGCAAGTAACATTAACTAATTACACCACCAAACACAAAGATAGAGGATAGAATTATGAGAAGAGCATTAGGGTGTGATTCTCTCAATGGTTTCATCACTATGCTTTATTCAAGTTGATAATGCTACTCTCACAAATACAATAGACCCTTCCGATTAGTTTAACTTCAATTACTGTCACCGTCTATCCGTTAAACCTCTCTTAGCTATATCATACAAGCAAGATTAACATGTTAGGCTTATGAACCCCACCCACCTAACGTCGAAGGAACCAATTTCCGGATTTAGATTCACAATCAAGACTCCTCTAAATCCTATCAATGTTCAAGTAGTGATCAAGTACCTAAACATGAAAAAACACGATTCCAACAACAACAACCAACAAGAACAAGCATAGATCAAAACCAAATCAATTATCCATCCCCTAATGTAGAAATTCGCCCAACACCATGCTCAAAACAACATAAACATCATAAAAGTCATTTATTCAACAACCAAAAGATAAAATCCATACAACTTATACAATATTGTTTGTTGTCTCGAGAGTCTTGGGACAAATTCCCACAAATGGGCTAAAGCTAAAAGGAAAGGAAATACCAAATCAGAGCCTCCTCGTCCAAGCTTAGCTTCCGCGGATGGCTTGAAGTCGGATCCCTCTTCTCGGGCCATCATCAAAGCGGAGTCCCTCCACCGAGCTTAGCTTCTGTGGATGGCTTGATGTCGGGATCCTCTTTTCGGGCCTTCCTCCTTGAGCTCTAGCCCCTTGCCTCTTCTCCTTCTCCTTTCTCTTTCTTTAGCTCGGTGGTGGTGATGAAAAAAGTGATGGAAGAAGTGGTGAAGATGGAGAGAAAAAAAATGAAGTGAGAGAGGGGTGTGTGATGTGTGGGGAGAATTCTCCTTTATTTGTTGAAGGGAGAGAGAGAGAGAGAGAGAGAGAGAGAGAGAGAGAGAGAGAGAGAGAGAGAGAGAGAGAATCGAGTGGGAGAGAGTGATGGGAGTTGATGAGAGGAGTTAATGAGAGAGATTTGAGGAAGATATGTTGGGGAAATGAAGCAAAAAAATCCAAAAAGCAATTTTAGGGGAAATTAATCCCTATAATCCTACCACAAAATAGAGCCACAAAAGTTCACTTTCATGATTGATTGAGTTGTGAAGAATTAGGAGTGAAATGGAGAAGGATTGCATTTGAAATAGAAGGAAAAATTGGTCCGGAAATGGAAGAAATAGCACTTGCGCGGGCGGGCTAGGGAGCGCGGGCGGGGAAGGGGCATGCTGAGATGCTTAGGGCGCCGCGGGGGGGTGGGGCGCCGCGGGGGGAGGGGGCTGGGGGTGAAGGGAGCCCCGCGGGGGGCTTGGGCGCCGCGGGGGCGCCGTGCTATTCCGGGTTTCGGCAGCTTTCACGGTTTTGGCTCGTTCTCGCTCGTTTCTTGGCCGATTGACCCGATTCAACTTACCACGCGCTCCTTATTCGATTCTCTATCTTCTCATTATCTTGAATCCCTCAAATGTTGTAGTCATTTATCCTCCATTTTCTGAAAATCTTGTGCAAATCTACACAACTCACCAAAAGAGCAAAAGTGAAGGAAATAGCATAAAAATCACACAAAAACAAGGGAGAAACACCTACTAGAGATACTAAATGCATAAGATAAAATAGGATAAATATACACTAAACATATATCCCATTCCACCATGGAATCTGAGTTTATCGCTTTGGATAAAGCTTGTGAAGAAGCGGAATGGCTTCGCAATTTTCTAGAGGATATTCCATACTGGAAAAAACCGGTGTCATTAGTGATGATTCACTGTGATAGTCAAACGGCTATTGGAATGGCACATAATGCTATATAAAATGGTAAGTCTCGACACATACGTCGGAGACATAATACCGTGAGGCATATGATCTCAAGTGGGGTTGTCTCAGTTGACTATGTAAAGTCAGAAGACAATCTAGCAGATGTACTAACGAAAGGGTTAAATCGAGATCAAATGGCTAAGTTGCTAAAGAGAATGTGGTTAAAATCCACAATCCAATAATGCTTGTAGTGGTAACCCAACCATGATGATTGGAGAACCCAAGAACTTGGTTCAATGGGAAAATTAAGCTACAAATGTTCGGTTTGATAGCACTTGGGAAGTTGTAGTGAACCGTTCCCTATAAAACAAACCAAGTGTGCACCTGTCAGTGTGGTGAGGATAAGTCCGATGACTTTTAATGATTCCTAAACCTAATGAGGTTGAGTATGGCAGGACACTCGGAAAGAGGAGATCACCTATATAAGTGAGAAGTGGGGGCCGCTTCTAAGAGATAATTATGAGTTCAAAGAGGTTGTCCATGGCCTGAAACGGACACAAATGTAAGAACAGATAATGTTTGAGACATAGCTGTTTTCAATACTATTGTCTCGGTATACACTAAGGATGTATAGTTCAAGGCATCATGTCCACTAAACAGTTGGTATACTCGATAGTGTTGGAATATGGAAGGTTCAAAGTCACAAGCTACCTATCCTATTGCAGTTGTGTTTCTAGAGAACTAGGCTACTTATCTGTATACATACATGCACTATTTCCACTCATGTTGGGGATTGTTGGAAAATTGGATTTATTAAATTGAGTTTTGACTCATTTTATCCATTTTTTGTGATCGAGTAATTTAATTTTGGAGGAATTAAATACCATACGATTGTTCTATGATTTTAGTAGATAATCGTAGTATTTTTATTTGCTCAAATTCGATTTTCGGTGAGTGAGAAATAAGCGGTTGAAGCTGGTCACACGATTGGGCATTTATGGTATGTAGGATAATGTGTTTAAGATACATTAAATGATCCCACATTGATTTCTTAATCAAGTTAAGAAGTGTATTTAAGTGTATTAACACTTAAGTAAAGTAATTAAGTGCACAAGGATGTGGGCCATGAGCCCACACGCGCACACACACGCGCGTCCGCCCGTGCCCGGTGCCCGGTACCCGTGCTCGGCTCGTCTCGTCTCGTCTCATCCTCGGACTTGGATCTTGGTAATTGGACTTTGGGCGTACGTGGGCTTCTAGGGCTTAGCCGTATTAGTTTTACGGTACATAAACAGTCGGGTCATGGAGCGGGTCGACGTTGTACAGAAACGATCATGGAGCGGGTTGACTAGATCGCCGGATCGTGGGTGCACTTAGTGGTGCATGTCCAGCATTGAAGTGTATAACTCCTAGCTGAGTTAAGTGGCTTCAATGGTGTAACTCCCACCTGGAGCTGGTGGAGTTAGCTGGCTGGACTGTAACCGAAAGTAACTCCTGCCGGGAGTCAAAATCTGCAGCTGCCTTGGACACGTGTTGGGATCCGAGCCGACATGGGACAGTTGTCGGGATCTGCAGAAGGCAACTCCTAGAGGGCTTAATGGCAGAGTTGTAACTCCTGGGGATTACAACACCTGGTTTGAATGCCCTCAAACCCTAGCTGTCCCCTGCAGTGGAGATGTGCCTATAAATAGGGCATCCTGCATGGTCCAAAATGCTACATTCTGCACAAGCTACAAACATATTGTTGCTTACTTCCCTTCGAGTCTCAGCTTCTTAGTTCTCGACGTTGTTTAGTTCGCCGGAGCCTTGCCGGACTTGTGGTGCTACTGCCGGAAGGATGAAAAGTTATTTCATCTTTGAGAGACGAATTGTCAGACCGTGAGCACTAGCCGGGGCGTAATTTGTCTTGCGGAGAGAGGTCCTCTCGACTCGGCTTGCCGGAATCTGCACTCAGGCTCTAGTTTATTTAGTTGTTTCAATTCAGTTTATTGTAATCTTTCTACTCCTTCTGTTTCTCTTGTACTTCAACTGTAACTAATTCCAAAATTGTAACACGTTTCGATAACATTTTAATAAATAGATCAACTCATTAGTTTGACAAACTTTTTAGATGGCTTAACTCTAATAAGGAAAGGCAAACACTTCCATGCACCTGTTGTAAATAGTGTTATTTAAGACGGGTCGGGTCAAACCCGCGCTTTGACCCGGTCAATGCGGTCAAACCCGCGCTTTCACCCGGGTCAACGCGAGTCAACCCGCAAAAAAGTAGAAAAAACGTTTAAATCAGTATCAACAGTCTCACTAAAAAGTATCACCAAAAATTCGAAAAGTATCATCTGTATCATTAAAAAGTAAGGGGTCTGCTAGTTATTTTATACTTGTTTATTTAGTTCAAATTGTGATTTTTTCCATTCGAATTAATATTTAGAGCTTAGTAGTTTAGAGTTTTTTCAGAGTTCATGGTTTTTAGGGATTTTTTTTAGGGTTCATGGTTTTTTAGGGGTTTTTTTTAGTTTTTTTAGGGGGTTTTTTTAGGGTATATTTTGTTTTTTAGAGTTTTTTGGGGGGTGTTTTTAGGGGTTTATTTTGTGTTTCTTAGAATTTTTTGGGGGTGTTTTTAGGGGTTTATTTTGTGTTTTTTAGGGTTTTTTTGGGATGAAATCGGATAAAAAAAAAAAGAAAAAAAAGTAAAAAAACTGCCAGAAAAAGAAAAAAAATCAGACGGGCGCGTGGGCACACGTGGAGCCACGCGCCGTCTGAAATAGTCTGAAATAGCACCGATGCATGGAATACCTTCTCATAAGGAAATTCTAAACACAGTTCTCATTTTACTCTTCACAACCTCACTAGTTTATAAATATAAAAATAAATATGATAAGACATTTTTACCTCTTAAGTCTTAACCTCCAAAACCTAAAATCATATCATAGTCCTCTACATTATAGCCCTCATCCATTTTCATATAACTAAAACAATCAGAAACACTATAATAAAAATAAATCATATAATTATAGCCCCGTTAATTCTTGGAAATTAAGCTTCGTTAAAAAAGGTAAATGACTATCGATTTAAATGAAAGAAGCAACACACTGGCTAAAGTATTCAAAACTGGTTTGCTAACTTGAATCCCAGAATATTATAGTTACGGCCTCTGGGCATATATTTGTTCATGATTCAAAGGTTCATGGTGAAGAATGAGCAACACTCTCAAATAATTAGACTTATTTTGGAATGAATTGAATCCTATAGATGTTCAACTCCAAGGATTCAATTGTTAAGTGGCTGAAAATCTTTTCATTTCATCACCTAGAAATATTGACAAATATATTTATGTTGTTGTTCTCCCGCCTTTTTTTCTCAAGTTTTTATCAGTTAGTTAGAAAAAAAGGCAGGAATTGAAGATGGATCTGATTATATAATTTTTTTTATTATGGTGTTTCTCGTTGTTTTAGTTCTATGAAAAGTAAGGGGATTGTAGTGTAGGGGACTATGATAGATTTTAGGTTTTGGGGGCTAAGAGGTAAAATAATTTTATCATATTTATTTTTATATTTCATAAATTATTGGAATTATGAAGAGTAAAATAGAGACCGTATTTAGAATTTTCCATATTTATATAAATTGGATTAAAAAGTCTTAAGTGTGACCCTTTTAATAAATAGATCATGCCAAATCCAAAGCATGGGTATGAGAATTTGTCAATATTGAAGGAAAATTTAAATTACTATTTTTTTAGCATAGGGTTTTAGAGAGAGAGACATAAGGAAGATTTGATGCAGCCCATATGGGTACTGCTCGACTTTTCCAAAAAAATAAAATAAAAAATTATGTAATATTTTCAAGTAATATTTTATACGTAATTTATGTGGTGATATTAATTATGAGTGTTTTGATATTTATTTTTAAAATGTCGATATTATTTTATGTGTTGTTTGAAAAATTAGGTTACTAGACTCTTGATGTACGTAGCATTGAATCTTCTAGAAACATAGTTGGTGAATATAATTTCCCAATCAATAAGTCCATCACAATATTTGGCCCACTGTTATGGGCCCATCAGATAGGCTTAATGATGGCTCGCCGCTATCTTATAGCCCAACTTTATCAACACTTAAATTGAAGTGTTTCTTGGATTTTTTTTTTTAAATGTAGAAAAAAATTATACACGAGTAATGATTAATATTTACTTTTAGAATTATGAGACAATTTTGATGGTAGATGTTAAATGAAATCTAGAATTGAGATTATCGCTTTTCAATATTTCCCAATTTTGAATTGACTTAAAAAATGTATCTTCCAATTGTCCACTATTTCATGCTTTACTGTAGAGTATGACTCTTCGACTAGATTAACGTCTAATTGTTAATCGGTTGCTTTTAAAAAAAAAAACACTAATAATACATTTAAAAATGGTTTAGAAAATTACAATTACATATAGTAGTCTAATTTTTTTACAGTAATTTGTGGTTTTTTTTTTCTTAATACAGCAACAAAGCTAAATGCGCCTACGAATTTTTTTTTTTTTAAAAAGTGAAGGAAGGGCAGGGTTTACTAACAAAACATTTTTTTTTACTGAAAGGAATACACTATATGTGAGGTTTGAATTACTTTAATAGCAATAAAATGTATGTTGTTAAATTTATAAAATCAAATTATTGCATGAGTGGATGTTTGATTGTTTATTATTTTTCTTTTAAAGATATACTGAATAATAATTAGTTTTCCCGGTGGTTACATTATAAAATGAAATGATTCATGTCATATTTTATTAGACAATTCTTAATTACTGAACTGTTTTGATTTTTTTTTGAAGGAAACTATTTTGATTGGCAAACACTTCCACGCAGCGGTTGTAAATAGTGTTATATGAGACGAGTCGGGTTAAATCCGCGCTTTGATCCGGTCAATGAGGGTCAATCCGTGAAAAAGTAGAAAAACGGTAAAATCAGTATCAACAGTCTCACTAAAAAGTATCACAAAAAATTCAAAAAGTATCATCTGTATCATTAAAAAGTAAAGGGTCTGCTAGTTATTTTATACTAGTTTATTTAGTTCAAATTGTGATTTTTTCCATTCGAATTAATGTTTAGACCTTAGTAGTTTAGGGTTTTTTTAGGGTTCATGGTTTTTTAAAGGGTTAAGTGTCAAATAGGCCCCTGGACTATTTGGGGGAGAACAAATAGGCCACTGAACTTTTTTCTGTCTCAATTGGGCCCCTGAACTTTTATTGAGGGCTCAATCAAACCCTCCGTCACACCCCTCACTAACGTCCGTTAGGGTTGATTCAAAACGGCGTCGTTTTGATCAAAACGACGTCGTTTTGATCAAAACGACGTCGTTTTGTGTTTGCCAAAAAAAAAAAATTTAATTTTTCATTTTTTTCCAGATTTTTTTTATTTTTTATTTTTCGTTTTTTTTGGAATATCACCGCCCAACAGAAACCCGACCCGCTCGTCCCAAAATGAAAATTGAATTTAATCTACCTTCTTCCCTAAACTCAAAATCACTTGTAGAACCCTAAATCCCCAAATTCTCCATTGCAGGGTCCTCGACATCTCCCATGACCCAGCGGAGAAAGGCCTGCTCTTGGCTCGGCGAGACGGCGGCAGACTCTGATAGGACGCTCTCCCAGTCCTCCATGGTGAATTTCTCCGGGTTCCCGACGCCGGCAGCTCCGATCTCGAGAGATGGCGGAACGGGAAGCAGCTCGGAATCAGGTCCTCCAACATTGGAGCTGGTGGCAGTAGTCGAATCTTGCTGCCATTTGGGAGAAGGGTTTGTGTCTGAAACCACCGCCACCCCGGCCGTGTCGGTAGAAGCAGCACCACCCCCACTGCCGCCGAGAGATGAAGAGAGGGTTAAGGAAGATGTGGGCCTGGGAATTCTTGCAGAATCCAGCATAGATATAAGCTCACCGAAACTGTTGCTCAAGAAACAATTCTTCTTCACAAAATCTGTGATGAAATCTTTGTTCTTCACCACGAAATCTAAGTCTAACACCACGAATACCCTAAATCCCTAAATTCCTAAAATTTTGAGAGCTTGATTGAATCTAAAGAATTTGGGAGAGAGATTTGAATCGGGTATGAGAGATTTTGGGACGGGCGGGTCGGGTTTCTGTTGGGCGGGGCGGGTTTAAAGCGGGTTTAATATTTTTTTTTTTGGAGCAAAATCAAAACGACGTCATTTTGAATCAATACTAACGGACGTTAGTGAGTAGTGTGACGGAGGGGTTTGATTGAGCCCCCAATAAAAGTTCAGGGGCTCAATCGAGACAAAAAATAGTTCGAGGGGCTATTTGTTCCCCCCAAATAAGTTCAGGGGCCTATTTGGCCCTTATCCCGTTTTTTAAATGGTTCATGTTTTTTAGGGATTTTTTTAGGGTTCATGGTTTTTTAGGGGTGTTTTTAGGGTTTTGGGGGTGTTTTTAGAGGTTTATTTTGTATTTTTTGGGGGTGTTTTCAGGGGGTTTATTTTGTATTTTTTTAGAGTTTATTAATTCTATTTTAGGATATAAATTCATACTCATTTCAAACAAATTAAATCAATTTATTTTCATTTTAGGGTTCACTAATATTATTGTAGGGTATATATTTTTGGGAACAAAGAAAATTGAAAAAAAAACCAGAAAAAAGTCAAAAATCTGCCAGAAAAAAAAACGGGCGCGTGACGCCCACGCGACGCGGTCTGACCGTCTGACATGTGGGGGTTGTGCATGGAAGTCCTTCTCATTTTTTATTAATTAATTTTTGAAGAAATCTTATATGAAAAAGTCTTACATGCCAAAATTCATTCGATGAGCCAAGATCTGATCAAAACACAATTAAACATCAATAAAATTATAAATGTGTAATTAAACACGAATTTTAATTTAAATATTGATCCATCTTACTAATCATGACCCTGTCTCACATCATTTTTTTGTAATTAAGCTTATAATCTACAATCTATAAAATTCATTTGATCGTCTATTAATTATGAACACACTAACGTTGCTTAATGTAAAGGCATATATAAGTTAGTCCCGGTGGGGATGACCTAGTGGTGGAGTGAGATTGCTTGGAGGCCAAATGTCATGGGTTCGAATCTCCTCAATACCACATGTTGGGTGTGTGAGTAAAAAAAAAGGACATATATAAGTTACAACATTAGTAAATTATTCAATTATATTCTAGTATTTTTTTTATATAGCAGTCACCTCATTAATTTTTATTATAAAATTTAAAATTATTATATCATAACTAATAATAATTAACATTTATTACTAATAATTGATGTTTTATAAAAATTATATATCTCAATTATGGAATAATTAACCTTAAAAATATGAGAACTAAATTCTGAAAAATAATTATAACCCTAATTGGGTGGAATAAACTATAATTAATAATTATAAAGTAAACTAAATCATTAAAAATTAATAAAAATGAGTGTCGTGACTCCCATATAGACGTCCTCACAAAAGTGTATATATATATATAAGGGAAGGATCAAATAGGAACCAATTCCCCCTGAAGGAACCTAGGAACCAATCCTAGCCTTAGATTTGATTAGATCTAATGACAATAATTTAGTCAAAGTTTTAGTCAAAGTAAGGTGGCAAACTTGTAATATTTGAGAACTTAATGAAAGCGGGGTTATTTTCGTAATTTAGAAATTATGTTATGTTTTTTTCGGATTTTGGGCCTAATTCCCGAAATTAAATAGACAACACTTTAAAACCGTTGTCTTTTCTGGCGTTGTATTAACATGCTAACATGAAAGATGTATATTGCTAACATCAACAGATTTTGTTGCTATCATGAGATAGACTCATATTGTTAACTTGACGAGATCATAATATTAAATTGACACGTATTAAACACCACACATATAACATTAGACCACATTTAAAATAATATTGTGTAACATGTGTAGCATCATTCATACATACAACATATTGCTAATATGTTAGAGAATATACACACTGCTAATATGTGACTATTAATTTGCTAATATGTTAGTAACACATTGTTAATATGTGAATAATGATATGCTAGCATGACTTAAATTCTCAAATATTACAAGTTTTCAAAATAATATTAAGCATTGATAAAATTATAATTGTTTATGAACTTAACTATATATAGCTCATACTTTAATTATTTTATCATGAAAGCAACTTAAAATTCAAAGTCCTGCATAAAAAATTTCATGTTAGCAACATAAACACAAGATATGAGCAATATTGTGATATCATATTAGCAAATATCTGACAGTTACGAGTTGAATATACGTGAAAAATAGTTTTTTGTATTTTTCATTAATTTTTGCTCAAATAAACATATGCATTATGGATCTTAAATGAAAGAGCATGAAAAAATATTTAATTTGATATATTTTTTGCGTAAATTGGATAAAAAATGAATAAGTTATGATTATTTAAAGTTTTTAGGAATTTTTTTAAAAGATGATGTCATCACTTTATTAAAAAAATCTGAAATTACCCCTTATAATTCGAATTTTACATATTTACAACTATGCCACCGCTTTTTTATCCGCCACGTCATCAAAATCCTTGAATTTGATTGGTTCCTAGGTGGGTTGGTTCCTATTTGAACCCACACCTTAATATATATATATACCCTATATATATATATATTAAGGTGTGTAGAATAACAAAACTCTTAAAATATAATTTTTTTTAGGGAACTTAAAATATAATATTAAATGTTTAGAATGAGATGTTATTAATTTAATATATAAATATATTTATATATACTCTTGTACATCAGTTTTTAAATATTTATCGCGAGCAAAGTTATTTATTTATTATTTTGAGTTGAAAAATTGTTTATGTTATAATTGTAGTCCTTTAGCAATAGTTGATATTCTTTTAACACCTCCATTTGTCAAAATTTATATTTTGGATCTTTTTTTCTCAACATTGCTCACAAAGTCGAAGCGAGCAGAAATTTAGTTAGTTAGAGAGAGAGAGAGAGAGAGAGAGAGAGAGAGAGGGAGAGAAGAAGAATTACAAGAGAGCGAAATATCGAGTTCCTTGAGATTAGGGCTCTGGATTTATCGGAAGATCGATCGATCGACCGACTATATTTTCTTTTCCTAATTTTGATCGTGATTGAACAATCAGTAACGGAATGGGCGGCGGCGATATCGCCGATGACGGCGTCGATTCGAGCAACGGCATTGGAGAAGAGTCGAAGCTGAACATCCGGTGCTCGAACGGCTCGAAATTCTCTGTTCAGGTGAACTTGAATTCGACTGTTGAAGATTTCAAGTTAGTCGTTGCTCAGAAATGCGAAATTCCCGCTCAGCAGCAGCGTCTGATCTACAAAGGCCGCATAATGAAGGACGATCAAACCCTAAAGAGCTTCGGTATGGCCCCTGAATCATTTTCTTTGTTGTTTCTCTCTTTCTATTGTTTTCTTGAAATTTGTGCAAGGTGGATTTCTCTCCCGCGCTATTATTTTTTCTTGAATTTCTGGAGGAATTTATTAATAGCCATTGGTGTCTTCGCGAAGGGGAATTGATTTGTTCGGATCATCAAGTTTTTAATCTGATCACGTTTAAATATGAATTTCTATTTATGAGAAATCTATGTACGTGCTGCGGATTTGAAGTGGTTCTTTCCCTGGCTTGAATGCATGAGGACTGTGCAATAAGTTTAATTTCGTTTTGCTTTTCTTCTGTATTCTCTTCGGTGGAGAGTGGTGTTTTATCAATAAATAATCGTAGAGAGTAGTACTAAGACTGTTTCTGCGAATGGATTGAGCTGCTGTAAGTAGACAATGGGTTTATGAAATGATCAGCACTAGCTTCTTAGTTCTGGCTTGTTACTCTGAATGTTGGAATGCAAAGTTTGCTGAGGATACATTGCTTAAGAAAAGGAAAAGGACAAGGAAAACTAGAAGTCTTTTTGAGAACCACAGATAATGTAAATTATGAAGAATATTAGCTTGTGAATGGTCATTATATTTCCTCGGGATGGGATTGGGAAAATCTGTATTTGCCTATATGTTTGATTGCTAAAATGAAAGCCAGTGCTTGTATAGTCTTCAATTAAGATATCGGTTTTTTCACTATAGGAAATCACTTCTGTGCAAAGCCAATAAAATATTTTCTCCTGGTATTTCACCTTGCAAGAATCTTTTTGATCATCAGTGAAGATGTGTCATGATACGTCTGCTTATTTTCACCACAAAATCTCTAGGGTTTTGCTTGAACTGTTGATGGTGTCCTACATGCGGCAAATCTGAAATTTCAAGTTCAAGGCTTGGGATAGAGAGGTCTAGTCATAAATCATAAGAGCATTTATTTTTTTGGACAGTGATGCGTGGAGTTGTCTCTGCCCTAACGTTTTTCTATTTAGTTAGGATGCTTAGAAATTTGCAACAGATTGGCATCCATGTAAATTCAACAGGTAACAGAATTTTCTTCCAGATGATGCAAGTGACGGCTCAACCAATAATAATTGTGTACAATCAAACATACATTTGAGTGGTATTCATACATTTGAGATTTTGTATTAAATTTGAGGATTCATATTCATTGCTGACGGCCTATGCTCGTGCGTGTTTTTATATTCCAGAATTAGGTTCAAAATGGTAATATAGTACTAGCATAACATATCTTTTTGCACGTTGTTTGTGTTTTCAGTGATTAACTTTTTACTAGCAATATTATTTTGTCTTATTTAGTTTGCGGATTTTATCCGCATATTTTTGCATCATCATTTCTCTTATTGTAATCTGCATATTTATATAACTAGACCCTTTTTCACGGATAGGTCTTGAAGATAATCACATTGTTCACTTGGTTCGAGGTTTTGCAACTGCTGCACCTTTAAATAGTACAACTATAACTGATGCTGGCATTCAAAATACTAATTCAACATCAACAAATGCTGGCTCTAATGGAGGTAGGCCACGTGGAAGGCCTGAATTTGGACCTGTTTTTTTTCCTGAATTTGCCCCCAGTGGTAATGGACTAGGAAATGCTAGTGGTTTATTTGGAGCACTCCCAGGGATGGAACAGATGCAGGAAGAGTTAGATCAAGATCCCGACATGATTAGAGATATTTTAAATATGCCTGGCGTTCAGAATTTAATGAATAATCCTGAAACCATCCGCAACTTGATCATGAATAATCCTCAAATGCGTGAGATTATGGATCGTAACCCAGATCTGGGACACATACTTAATGATCCAGCAACCCTCCGTCAGACAATGGATGCTGCACAGAACCCTGAAATAATGCGTGAAATGATGCGTAACACTGACAGGGCCATGAGCAATATTGAATCTTCTCCGGAGGGTTTTAATATGCTCAGACGCTTGTATGAGAATGTGCAAGAGCCCTTACTTAATGCAACAACCTTGACAGAAGACAACAGATCTGATTTGGGATCAAATCCTTTAGCGGCTCGATTGAGAGCTCAAGCTGGTAGAACTGGAACAGAGAACATGGCCAATTCCCCTGCTCCAAATACAAATCCACTTCCAAATCCCTGGGCCTCTGCTGGTAGTAAGTCTCAATTTATACACTTAATTTTTATGCGTGAGGGCCGGTCATTGAATTTGCTGCACTTTTAAAGGAAATTTCTCATGAACTTTTGTTAAATCTACTTGAGTTAGAGTATAAGGAGGTGGCTGGTGGGTCGAATAACCTGGAATTAATCTTGATCTGCTGGTTTTTATCCTTTGAAATTGAAGATCTAAAAATCCATGCAAGTCTATCTCTAAGTTGAATTATAACTTTATAAGACAATTCTCTAAAATAGGTGGCACCAAGTATTGGGATTGGTGGTACATCTGATCATATATTTTTCTTTTTAAGTTTATCCTGAACACTCAGACTTTAGCTGTTGGTTTCCTTTTTCTTTTTCCACTTGCTTTTTTTTTTTTTTAAATTCTTGTGCCAGTAGCATAGATGAGTGAGGAATTTCAATGATGGAATAGAGAGAGATCAGTGTCAACAATGTTTGAGTTGGATATTTTCAGGGCAATCTATCTTGAAATTATTTTCTCAAGTGGCTGTGATTGTTAGATTTATATTAGTAGCCGGATTCTTTTAATTGATCTCCAATTGGAGTGTTGGTGCACTTTTTGAGCTTTATCGTCTTCTTAAATTGCAATTTGCAGCTGGAGGATCACAGACAAACTCTGGTGCATGGGTTAATCCTACTGACAATGATATGGCTGACTCACCTGGTGGACTTGGTTTCCCAGATCTTGATCCGATGCTGGGCTCTATGCCAGATCCTACAGCTTTCAATCAGTTAATGCAAAACCCAGTCATTTCCCAAATGATGCGTAATACCTTATCCAATCCTCAGTACATGAATCAGGTTGTGCTAATTCTCTGTCTATTGGATTACACTGACTATTTTCTTTTGCCTTTCTTTACTTTTCTTTACTACATTTTTACTCCATATTTTACTAACTTATCCGTCTCCTATATGATCGTTAGATTCTTGGTTTCAACCCACAGCTACAGAACATTCTTGAATCCAATCCTCAGCTTAGAGATATGATGCAAAATTCTGAATTTATTCATCAATTAACTTCCCCTGAGACAATGCAGGTAAAATGTTAGATCATCTTCTTATCCTCACTATATCTCTGGTGATTTCTGCTTGGCAACATTCTTTGATAGTTTTGTAATGATGTGAAACTATGATTCAAGCTATCTTAGTTGGGTGTTTGTGCAAAGCTACTGGGAGGTTTAGATCCTTGTGTTATTGCAATTATGAAAATATATTAGAGATGGGATTCTTGTTGGCAATTATTTCAGAATTATCCACATACAATAGTAGGATGTCTAGTTAATATTTTTAAGTCCAATTGTGATTTTCTTTGTGAATGCATAATATATGACTTTTTTGTCTTATTTGTTTCATTGTAATCTACTTTCTTCACCTCATGCCAACTGTAGACATTGACTACTTGTGCTTTGATCCTATCTCAGCAACTCCTGAATTTCCACAGAGCTCTGGCACCTCAGATTGGTATTCAGACATCTCGGTAAGTCTTCCTTGTTTTCATTTTTAGGAAACTATATTGAAAATTAGTGATTCTTCATATACTGTACTTCCAACATATGTGGGAAATCAACTGTGGTTAGAATATCTGGATTCTGTGGGGTGTGGAGGATTCTGTGAAAGATGCCTCCATATCCCAATGACACAGGTTCCATATTGCCTGTTGACATTTTTTTGCTTGGTTATTTAACTACTCAAGTTGTATATTGCAGTGAACCAGCCCAAAATGATGGAGGAACAGGTATGTTTCATCTGTAATGAAACCTATATTTCTTTTATTTGTAGGTCCTGCTCAATTGATTCTAGATTCCACTCCACTGTACATTTGTAAGTTTGATGCTCATACTATGTTCAGACAGGAATGTTGCATTTTTAAGTAATCGGCATTGCCAAAATCTTTGCTGTGAGAAATGAGAAAATGTTTATCTTATTGTAATTTACTGCTTAGTTGGTATAATTTTATTGCATAATTATTTTGTCTCACATGTGCGATGAAATTATAGCATTTAAGCAATAAAATTCTGGCAATTAAGCAGTAAATTACAATATGATAAGCATTTTCTCATTTTTCACACCAAGATCTTTTCTCTATTCATTATATTGATATTGTGGATACCTTATGTTTATTTTGGTTTCACTTCATTTGCTATGACAAGCCTTTACTCGACCCAATTAATTAAATTCATTATTTTATAAAGAACTCAACAGAAAGTCGGCGATGGCTATAAAAAACTGATAATGGAATTCTTTTCTTTGATTCCTGTAAATATTTAGTAGTGTTTGATGGTATTTAGGTTGGTAAAGAAACACTGGGTCTATCATTGTATAGATGTGTTCTATACCTTCCTGTTTATATGATAAATTGGGTATGAAAGCTGGTGCAGCTGGCAACATGGGATTGAATATGCTGATGAATTTGTTTGGTGGACTTGCAACTGGTGGTGGCATCAATTCTGCAAGCAGACCTCAAGGTTGCATTTCTATCTCATGATCTCGATTTAATTGCAGTCCTAACTTTGTGCTTGATTTCATGCTTTACCGCAGTGCCCCCTGAAGAGAGATATGCAACTCAACTTTCCCAGTTACAGGAAATGGGCTTCTTCGATACCCAAGAAAACATCCGAGCACTGATGGCTACTGCAGGGAATGTTCATGCTGCAGTCGAGCGCCTTCTAGGAAATCCAGGTCAATAGATTTCGGTTGATATCTTTTGACAGTAATGTGGATATGCATATCTTCCAGCATGGAAATTGGACTAGGTGGATATGAGGCATTATGAGTCGTATTACGGGATCAGAGGAACTTGATTGTACGATTGTTGAAACGGAGGTTGTTTCAGCCCCTTGTGGAACCGCAAAATAACCCAACCATAGATATTTGTAAATGCAGTGTGAAGTACAATATATTTGTCGATTTTCGATGCCCAATGGGGTATACGGTACTGGTTCAGGGTCAGGGTCAGGGTCAGGGTCAGGGTCAGGGTCAGGGTGTGTATATTCTTGATTTTACCCTGTACAGTGATTCAACTTTTCTGCAGTTTAATATGGACTTCAAAATTTAGTGACTTGTTTCGATATCCATGTTGGCATATGTCTTGACAGGCGGTATATGTATTTGTACATGGGGATAGACTATAATGGGGACTGGTATCCATGTGAGAACTAGGAACTAATCCTAGCCATCTATCTTATGATTATGGATGGTGTAGATTTTATTAATAGAATCTAAAATTAGCTATTATTTATTACTCCCTCCGTCCCATAATTATAGTCCATTATTCCTTTTTGGGATGTCCCAAAATCATAGTCCTATTCTAAATTGAGATTATATTTAAATATTCTTTTACAAATATAACCCTATTTAATATAGTATGAATGCAATTAATATAGTAAAAAATAAGGGCAATATAGGATAATTATTGTAAATTGTATATTTTCAATACATATTAAATGTGATTTCTTAATCTGTGTAAAAATGGGAAGTGGACTATAATTATGGGACGGAGGGAGTATTATATTTTGAAGATTAGGATTTTGATTTAATTTGTGCATATCTTTAAACAAAAAAAGGCATTAAATATTAGGAGAAGATACGTTGACAATCTACTTGATTATATTCTTCCATAAAATCGGATCCACATTCCAGTTAATAGAGCAGCAAAAAAAATCTAGCTTTTTTAACCGAAGTCTTTTGAGAGAAAATCGACAGAGTGCGGGATTGAGGAAGAAAAAAGAAAATCTGGTGTTGTGTAACTGTTATTCAAGCTATAGAATCGACTGCCTTTTACTTATTGTGCACATCGTCGGCAATCCACAAAACAAAGTAGTGGTAATGGTGAGGATTAAACAAGGTATTAACAACAAAACACTATTTATGGTGTTTGGTTTTGTGTTGCTGCTCGTTTTTTGTATTAACCATTGTTGATTATATCTTAATCTTATGTGTTATATCAGTCTAAGTGATTACTTGTGCTTTTGTAAGCAATAATATAAACTTTGGGAAGCAGCAATTTAAAAACTTTGTGCCGTTAATTGTATTTTCTGGTTTTGAATGCTCTCCAGCTGCTCGATCAAATGCCTCAAAGGTGCGGCTGAGGAAGAGTAGATGCCCACCACCCATTTGAGGAAAAGCTCAAGCTGTTAGAAAGATTACTACAAACTGAAAATTAAAACAAATCACGTTTTTTAATGCTATGCTTCATTACTATGATCTTATTGCTTATGTTATTGAATTTTAATGCTAATTATCATCACAATACAATATGGTAAGCAAATCAAATTTAAGGTAATTCGTCCTCGAGTCCTATGCTTAATTATTATGATTTTATTGCTTATGTTATTGAATTTTAATGCTAATTAGCATCACAATGCAATATCGTAAGCAATCACGATATAATAATTAACCATTGTGTCTGGTGTCAAGTGCTCGATCCATGCTCTCCAGCTGCTTGATAAAATGCCTCAAAGGTGTGGCTGAGGAAGAGTAGATGTCCACCACCCATTCGAGGAAAAGTTCAAGTTGGCACGAAGATTACTACAAACTTGCAAATAGAAACAAATCAAGTTTTTTTTTTCTAGCTACTACAAGAATCTTTACTCATGCGCAAACTAATATATCGATATAGGATTTGGGTCGAATGATCACTCTTCTTAATGTTAGAGCATGAGCCCTATGCTTAATTACTATGATTTTATTGCTTATGACATTGAACTTTAATGCTAATTAGCATTACAATACAATATGATAAGCAATGACAATATAATAATTAAGCATTGTGCCTAGTGCCAAGTGCTCATTATAGTGAATTCAATTCCTATCGATATAACAATTATAAATAAAATATTATAAATAAAAAAATAGATTTTTATTTAAAAAATTATTTGGAAATAACGAGATGCATTTAAATTGGATTTGTGAATTAATGTGTATAATTAGTTGATTTACTAGAAGAAATTAAAATAATAAACTTTGTTGTAATCCTTATAAAAATATACAACATTGCTTTTGTCTATATACTAGATACTATTTTCCCAAATTTTAAATATTAAAATTTTGAACTAAAAAATACTTTTTTTTTTAATTTTATTAATTTCAGATGTGTCATTAATTTTATTTTATTTTTTACTTTTCAAAATGATTATGTAATAAGGGGGCAAGGGATTGATTATAATTACAAAAACTAGCAAATATTTTTACATTTTCAGAAATATATGCTTAATTAGTATAATGTTATTGCTTATAATAGTGTATGTTAATGCTAATCAGTAACAAGATAAGCAATAAAAAATTACAAAATTTAGCATGAAAAATATAATAACGCAAGCAATCAAAATTTAGTATATAAGCATAGAGCTAACGTTCTCATACTAAGGAGAGTGTGGCTGAGGATTAATGCTAATTAGCATTACAATACAATATGATAAGCAATGACAATATAATAATTAAGCATTCTGCCTAGTGCTAAGTGCTCATTATAATAAATTCCTATCGATATAACAATTATAAATATAAAAAATTGATTTTTATTTAAAAAATTATTTGGAAATAGTGAGATAAACTATGTTGTAATCCTTATAAAAAATATACAACATTGCTTTTGTCTATATACTAGATGTTATTTTCCCAAATTTTAAATATTAAAATTTTGAACTAAAAAATATATTTTTTTAATATTATTAGTTTCAGATGTGTTATTAATTTTATTTTATTTTACTTTTCAAAATGATTATTTAATATAGGGGCAAGGGTTGATTATAATTACAAAAACTAGCACTAAAATATAATAACATAAGAAATCAATGTATAGTAAATAAGCATAGTTCTAACGTTCTCAGTGTATCATAAAATCAAGAAAAAAATGCAAATATTTTTAGATTTTCAGAAATATATGCTTAATTAGTATAATGTTATTGCTTATAATAGTGTATGTTAATGCTAATCAGTAACAAGATAAGCAATAAAAAATTACAAAATTTAGCACTAAAAATATAATAACGCAAGCAATCAAAATTTAGTAAATAAGCATAGATCTAACGTTCTCCTACTAAGGAGAGTGTGGCTGAGGATTAATGCTAATTAGCATTACAATACATTATGATAATTAAGCAATGACAATATAATAATTAAGCATTATGCCTAGTGCTAAGTGCTCATTATAGTGAATTCCTATCGATATAGCAATTATAAATATAAAAAATTATTTGGAAATAGCGAGATAAACTATGTTGTAATCCTTATAAAAATATACAACATTGCTTTTGTCTATATACTAGATGTTATTTTCCCAAATTTTAAATATTAAACTTTTGAACTAAAAAATATATTTGTTTTAATTTTATTAGTTTCAGATGTGTTATTAATTTTATTTTATTTTACTTTTCAAAATGATTATTTAATATAGGGTCAAGGGATTGATTATAATTAGTTCTAACGTTCTCAGTGTATCATAAAAACCAAGAAAAAAATGCAAATATTTTTACATTTTCAGAAATATATGCTTAATTAGTATAATGTTATTGCTTATAATAGTGTATGTTAATGCTAATCAGTAACAAGATAAGCGATAAAAAATTATAAAATTTAGCACTAAAAATATAATAACGCAAGCAATCACAATTTAATAAAGAAGCATAGAGCTAACATTCTCATACTAAGGAGAGTGTGGCTGAGGATTAATGCTAATTAGCATTACAATACAATATGATAAGCAATGACAATATAATAATTAAGCATTGTGCCTAGTGCTAAGTGCTCATTATAGTGAATTCCTATCGATATAACAATTACAAATATAAAAAATTGATTTTTATTTAAAAAATTATTTGGAAATAGCGAGATAAACTATGTTGTAATCCTTATAAAAATATACAACATTGTTTTTGTCTATATACTAGATGTTATTTTCCCAAATTTTAAATATTAAAAGTTTGAACTAAAAAATACTTTTTTTTTTAATTTTATTAGTTTCAGATGTGTTATTAATTTTATTTTATTTTACTTTTCGAAATGATTATTTAATATAGGGGCAAGGGATTGATTATAATTACAAAAACTAGCACTAAAATATAATAACATAAGAAATCAATGTATATTAAATAAGCATAGTTCTAATGTTCTCAGTGTATCATAAAACCAAGAAAAATATGCAAATATTTTTATATTTTCAGAAATATATGCTTAATTAGTATAATGTTATTGCTTATAATAATGTATGTTAATGCTAATCAGTAACAAGATAATCAATAAAAAATTACAAAATCCATGCTCTCCAGCTGCTCGATCAAATGCCTTAAAGGTGCAGCTGAGGAAGAGCAAGAGCAGATGCCCACCACCAATTCGAGGAAAAGCTCAAGCTGGCACAAAGTTTACTACAAACTGTAAATTAAAACAAATCATGTTTTTTTTAATGCTATGCTTAATTACTATGATCTTATTGCTTATGTTATTGAATTTGAATGCTAATTAGCATCAGAATACAATATGGTAAGCAAATATATCCTCAAAAACTTCCAAAGCTTCTCCTAATTCCCCATTTCTTGAGAACGTATCAATGACGCTACCATATATCCTCCTATACATCCCCATTGCTCGTATCTCCTCCACAACCCCCATTGCTTTCTTCCACATCCCGTTATCCCTATAAATCTCAATAATCTTACTATACACATAAGAATTTGGATCATAGCCCTTTCTCTTCTTCTCAGCAAGCACTAGCCACGTATCATTCAATCGCCCAGCATTAACATAGTAATCGATCAAAATCTCAAACGTCTTACGATTCCTCTCCAATTCCATATCATCAACAACCCTTAAAACTTTATCAGACAGCTCTAACAAGCCTTTCCTCAAACAGCTTTTGAGCATTGCATTGAACTACCTGATTTCAGCCTACCACCAGAAATCAGAATTTCTTGGAAAATTGCATCGGCTTCTAACGTCCTACCAACGTATCCAAGACCAGTTATTAAACAATTCCAAAGTTTTTTCAGTGAAAGTGGTTCAAACTTCAAAAAGGCTACCTGAATTTGTCGGGTTTGTTATGTCTGTTGAAGCCATCTTCGTTGATGAGAAAAATTGTAGAGAATGACAAAAAAAAAAATGAAGAACTCTGATAAAACCGTAGAGAAGATGAAACAGAAAAAAAAAAAATGCAGAACAGACTTAAAATCACGTGTGGTAGTGGGGGAGATAAATAAAGAAATAAAAATAAATTTTGATATGGCAATACCTATTGTTGTGGGATTATCTATCCATATCTAATTAATAAAAAATATAATTAAAAAAATATTAAATCTCAATCTAAATCTGCACCATTAAATTTAATAGATCTAATGATTGTAACTAGTTCCTATTTCTCATCCAGAGATGTGTCCTCATTTGAGCCAAATCCTTTGTACATGTATATGTAAACTTTCTTTACGTCGATTGTCGGATTAGGCGTTAGGATTTCTACATAATTTTCTTATTCTATATGGAAATAACAACTAATCTTCTGACTATCCATGTCACAGATATATACTTAGGTGGTGGGCCAATAACCAGTATATGAAGTAAAATTGTATAGAGAGTGTACACATGCGCATATTTTCAACTTTCGCATGTCGTGTAAGATCTTTATTCCACTCTCAGATTTATGCCACACAATTAAATATTTTTGTTGTATACTATCTGTTAACTCGAACTAATTAATTTTAAACGAATATGAATTTATCGGATTGCATTACTTTAATTTGTGCAATATACAATAATATTAGTTAATTTTTTTTATTACAGTATATATATTTCTTTCGTCCTTTAGTTTATTTTTTTAAAAATTCCTGAAGTTTGTTAATTATTATAATGTCGACATTTTAGTGATTTTACTAATATATTTTTGTTTGCACTTAAATTTACGTAAAACTTTTTCTTAAGATTACCATTGTTGATTTATTTATTTCGGTTTGATCCCCCTGTTACACTATCATATTAAGGGTTTAATAATAATAGTTGTTATATAAATAAAAATCATTTACAATATAATTAAGCAACTATACTCAACATTTATCACAAAAAATAGAATTAAAAATTAAAAATTCTAATTATGCAATATAATCATTAATTATTAAAAAATTAATTAAATACTAAAAAATAATTATATAATATAATATAATAATACTAAGATAATTATAATTGAGTAGAATGAACCCCATTTAATTTAATTATTATAAAATTAAACTAAAATACAAGAAATTGAAATTGAAGAAAAATTTATAAGAAAAACTAGCTCACAATTTGATATGAAATAGGTAGCGAAACACATAAAATGTGTGACTGGGTTCTCATGTGTATTTATTTATATATTAACTTATTCAGATTTCTATCTCTTTTCTTGAATCTCCTAAAAGATATTTATTACATATTTTAATTTTCTATGAGGGAAAAAATAAGTTCTGTTTATTTTAAATTTGGTATAATATTTAATTTTTTTTTTGAAATGATAAAAAAAATTATAATTTAGTAGCGCACTATTTTGAACAATTAAAAAACCAAGACATGCCGTTTGTGTTGAGTGACTGCATATTGATGCAACGTTTCACGTATTAATCTCAAAAGTTGTGATACCCTCAAATCGATATTTGGCGCTTCTTTACAGCAAACTCAAACGAACCACCGCCACCTTTCGCCGATGGCCGCCACCTTTCGCCGATCGCCGTCGCCTATAAATCAGATGGCACCACCGTCGAGGCACACATATCATCGTATACTCAAATTATTCCTGCGTAAACTATGAAGAACAGTGGCGCCGAAAGCTCTGCCTCCAACCTTACCCCGCCGCCCAATGAAGAGAGCCCTCGCCGCCGCAGCGGCGAAGGAAATACTCCTAACGTCAGCCCTCGTGACCGCAGCTATCCTCCACGGCATCCCTGGGAACTGCACCTGTTCACTCCGCCGCGGCCGACGGTTCCTCCGGTCATGGGGGTCCCGGGCCGCAGTGCCTTCGGGCCTTACAGGCCCCCGGCCCCACTATGGCCGTCTCCGGGCTCCGGCCACGGTCCGAGCGGAAGCAGCTTTCAAGTCGCTCGGGCCGTGCCTATTGGAGGCGGAGTTTCAGTGGCGGGGGCGCTAAGAATTGGCGGGAGCCCATCAGCAGGAAGAAAGAGAGGGCGCGAAGGTGGCGCCGGTAGTAGTGGCGGCGGCGGAAATCAGCCGGAAAACTTTCAGCATTGTAGCGTGTGTAACAAACGGTTTGGTTCGTCAAAGGCTTTGTTTGGGCACATGCGATCGCACCCCGACAGGGGGTGGAAGGGTGTACATCCTCCGCCGGCGTTTAAGGCGGAGGAAGAGTTTGCTGACCTACGCGTGGAGGCGGCGGCGCTTGCAGAAGCGGCGGAGAAGGAAGCGGAAGACGAGGCAGGAGAGGGGACTAGTTATCGGGTGCCGGACTTGAATCAACCGCCACCGCCGGATGCCTAATTGAAGATGATTACTTTTTCATTGATGAATTTTTTTTTATTTTTTTTTGAGGAAATCGATTTTAATTTTGTTATTGATGATGTTTCGAAATTGTGATATTTTTTCTCAATAATAGTATAATCAATTTTTTATTTTCGTAAATCAAACTTTGGTGTTGGTTCTTAGCTAAATATATATTTCAATTTTTTATTTTTTTCGTAAATCAAATTTTGGTATTGGTTCGTAGCTAAATATATATATTTATCCACATTAATTTGGTTTTGAAAATGATTGATTAATTTTAATATTAATTGCCAAAGGCAAAATAAAAAAATAGTACGTAAAAAGTTAATGCACCTCTACGTATATACGTTAACATCTGGATTCCTATCTCGATCAGATAAATTTATTTATTCCCACATATACGTAATACGTGTATTAAAATTTTGTAATATTTAAGCAACGTGCACTTAAATTTTGAATCAGACTCGAATGCAGTAATCTCATCCACATGCAATTACCAATCATGAAAACTTTAAATATAAGCTCGTGTCTATAGAGCTAGGATTGAAAATTCCTATTTTTAATTCAAGACCTTAGATTAATTCTAAAATAAAATTTTAATTCTACAAATATTCATCTATTCATGCACAATCGACTTGTGCAAGCTTTAAATTTTAATTCTACAAATGTTCGTCTCTTCATGCACAATCGACTAGTGCAAGTCGTCTTCGTAAACGATAATTCTACAAATGTTCATCTCTTCATGCACAATCGACTAGTGCAAGTCGTCTTCGTAAACGTGTAATATTTATTGGGGAAATTCTTGTACGCCTCATGAGGTACTACCTCATGTGGCACTACCTCATGTGACACAATATTGTGCCACATGAGGTAGTACCTCATGAGGCGTACAAGAATTTCCCTATTTATTGGCCCAATTTGTGGCCCATAGAATTAATTCTCCCAAGCCCATGATGCCAAGCCCATTCCTATCTCTTGCCCTACTTAATCAATCAAACTGCTCTTCTTTGTATAACTCTCTCAATTCTTAGATTAGCAAGTGCTGTGAATCAAAGTGAATGAGGGCAGTGAGCTGTGTGCTCTTCCTTATCTCTCTAGATCTCTTCTCTCGGTGAGTAGTGTTAGAGGACTAGGAGCAGGCTGCCGGAGTGGGTCAAGGGCGACGTGGTGGAGGCTGCCGTGGTCTTCAAAGGTTGTCGCAGTGGTGTGGAAGAAGACCGATTCCACAGGAGATCTGAGCCATTGCAGCTGTCCTCAACAGAAGCTTGGTGCTGCTGTCACGAGTCGGAATCCGGCAAAGTTGGAGAAAGGTGAACGGAGGCGGGACCGAGACCCTACAGTGGTATCAGAGCCACGGGGGATCTCGCCTCTGCACCCTCCGCCGCTGGCGACTCCCGTCGTCGCGTTCGAACACACGCTGGTAAGTCGGAGTACCCTCGTCTAGGGCTCCGCTCTGGTATTGTTCTTCTTCCATTTGTATTTTTTAATTTCCTAGAATCTGCCATCTGGTGCAGACAGGTTTGGGATTTGTTGCTGGTAGAACTAGGGTTATGTGATTTTGTGGCTTCTTATTGTTCCGCTGCTGCTACCTGCTTTAATTTGTGTTCTTTTCCAGCTTGATATCTCCCTGTTTTACCTCTACTTTGTGCTAATTTTAAATCTTTGGATTTGTTGAGATCCTTCCTTAAGTTTGAAAAGCTTAAAGAGACCTGTGTGAGTGTCCCAGAGCCTGTAGTGCTCATTTAATCCAAAAGGATTGGAGTTGAAACCTTGTGCGATCGATAAATCGGTCTGCAAACTGGGAAATCCTCCTTTCCGCTACTTTGGACCAGTTTGGTGATTTTTCGTGTATTTTTTTAGTTGTTTTTCCCTATTTTGTGAAGTTCTTGAATCTGTGTTTTTTTTGCCTGATTTTTTTTTTGTTTCTCGGTGTTAATATGGCTGCTAATGCATACGGTATGGTGCCATTTAACGGCAAAAATGATTTCAATATATGGAAACAGAAAATTAAATGTGTTTTGATTCAACAACGTGTTTACAGAGCTATTGATCATTTGTATGCTGAAAATGAAACTGATGCAAAAAAGGCTGAAATGAATGAACTAGCATGCTCCACTTTAATGTTGAATTTGTCTGACTCCGTGTTGAGAAAAGTTGGCATGATTGATTCTGCAAAAGAACTTTGGGAAAAATTGAATGAGTTGTATACCGAAACATCTTTCACCAGTTGCATGTATTTGCTTGAAAAACTATTTAAGTTCAAATTGGACATGTCTAAAGACATAGATGAAAATCTTGATGGTTTTACAAAACTTGTTCAGGATATAAAACTTTCTGGTGACACTACAATTGAAAATTACACTAATATTGCCTTGATGAATGCTATACCTGATTCTTATGCTGATGTGAAATCTGCTATTAAGTATGGTAGAGATTCGGCGTCTGTTGATGTTATTGTTAGTGCCTTAAAAAGCAAAGAACTTGAACTTCTTGAATCTGGTGGTAATATGAATTCTCATGACAATAAAGCAATGCATGTTAGAGGTAGGAGTAAATTTAAGACCTCTGAATCTGGTGAGAAAAAGAAAAATGGAAAGAGTCGATCAAAATCGAGAACTAAAGATAGTAGAAAGTGTTATAATTGTGGTGAACCCGGTCACTATGCTAAAGAATGCACTAAGCCAAAGAAAAAGGGTAAAAACAAAGTTGATAAGCATGCTAATGTGGCTACAAGTGATGCTATGGGTGATTGCTATATGGTTATAAGCACTGATCTTGCCTCTATTAATTCTGTTTCTATTTCATCATGTGAAACTGAATGGTTGTTTGATTCTGGTTGTTCCTTCCACATATCCCCTTTTAGGGGCTTGTTCTCTTCTTTTAAGAAAGTTGAAAATGAATATGTATCTTTGGCTGATGGTACAAAATGTAAAATTTTGGGAATTGGTGATGTTTGCTTGAAAATGGATTCTGGTTTCGTTATTACTTTAAAAAATGTGAGGTCTGTGCCTGATTTAAGCTATAACTTGCTTTCTTGTACGGCATTGGAAAATGTTGGGTTTGAGGGAAAATGGGGAAAGGGTGTGATGAAAATCATGAAAGGTTCTCTTGTTGTTTTTAAAGCTGAAAAAATGAACAATTTGTATGTTTATCATGCTAAATCTGATAATTCTTCCTCTTGCTCTATTAATGCTGTCAATAATGACAAGACCCTATTATGGCATAATAGGTTAGGTCACATGAGTAATAAGGGATTGGAAATCTTGAAAAAGGATGAGATGTTTGGTTCTGATATTCTGTCTAGCATGCCATTTTGTGATGCTTGTGTTCTTGGCAAACAACATCGTGTTCAATTTCCTGTTTCTGCATCTCCAAACTTGTCTAAATGCACTGATATACTGGAGTATTTGCATGCTGATGTTTGGGGTCCAGCCAAAGTGTCCACTCATGGTGGAAATATGTTTTTCTTGTCTATTATTGATGATTTCTCAAGAAAAGTTTGGGTTTTTTTATTAAAAAATAAATCTGATGTGTTTGATAAGTTCAAAGCATGGAAAACTTTAATTGAGAACCAAACAAATAAGAAAATTAAAGTGTTAAGAACTGACAATGGTCTTGAGTTTTGCAATGCTTTACTTGATGATTTATGTGTTCAATCTGGCATAAAAAGACACAAATCAGTTCCTTACACACCCCAACAGAATGGGGTTGCTGTGCGCATGAACAGAACTTTGTTAGATAGGGTGAGGTGTATGCTTGCTTTATCTGGTCTTTCTAAAAAGTTTTAGGGTGAGGAAGTTTGTACTGCAGCTTATTTGATTAACAGGTCACCTTCTGTGCCTTTGAAGGGTAAGTGTCCCGAATCTGTGTTTAATGGTAAGCCTGTTGATCTTTCCAACTTGAAAGTTTTTGGTTGTGCTACATTCATGCATCAGAAAAGTGATAAACTTGCACCTAGGTCTAGGAAATGTGTTTTTCTTGGTTACCCAGAAGGTGTTAAGGGTTATAGATTGTGGGTTGAAGATGAGCCTGGTTTTAGAACTGCTATAAGCAGGGATGTTGTGTTCAATGAGTTTGAATTTCCATGCTTGTTTCAATCTTTGTCTGAACCTGTTTCTGAGACCATTTCATTTGAGGTGGAGCCTCCTATTGTTGCTGAACAGCATGAGAATGTGCAAGATTTGAATGAAAATATGCATGATGTGAATGAGAATGCGCAAGTTTTAAATGAAAATATGCATAATGTGAATGAAAATATGCATGATTTAAATCAAAATGTGAATGATGAATCTGATGAAGAAAGTGATCATGATACAGAGCATGGTGAGGATGATTTGAGTGACTATCAACTTGCTAGGGACAGAGCTAGATGAACTATTAATAGGCCTAGTAGATTTAATGAGTGTAATCTGCTTGAGCATGCCTATAATGTGTTTGAATCTCTAGATAGCAATGAACCTAAAACTGTAAAAGAGGCTTTAAAATCTGAAAAATCTATGGAGTGGTTGAATGCTATGAAAAGGAAATGAAGTCACTACACACAAATCACACATGGGATTTAGTTCCCAAACCTGCTAATTGTTCTATTGTGGATTGCAAATGGTTGTTTAAAATTAAAAATGATTTTAATTCAACTAGATTTAAAGCTAAGCTTGTAGCTAAGGGATTTACTCAAAAAGAGGGGATAGATTACACAGAAATCTTTGCTCCTGTTGTAAAATTCACCACAGTTAGGATCATCCTTGCATTAGTTGCACACTTTAATTGGGAATTAAAACAGATGGATGTGACTACCGCTTTTCTGCATGGTGAACTTGATAAACCCATATACATGAATCAACCTGAGCATTTTGTGGACCGTGAAAAACCTGATTTTGTGTGTTTGCTTAAAAAATCTTTGTATGGTTTAAAACAGTCCCCTAGGCAGTGGAATATAAAATTTGATCAATGCATGAAGTCTTTAAAGTTTCAACGAAGTGCTTTTGATCATTGCCTTTACTTTAAAGACAGTGCTTCTATGCCTATGTTCTTGTTGATTTATGTTGATGATATGTTGTTGGTGAGTCCTTGTTCTAAGTCTGTGAAGCATGTTCAATCTTGTCTTCGTGATAATTTTGAAATGAAGGATTTGGGTGATGCTAGAAGGATACTTGGCATGGAAATTGTTAGGGACAGAAAGAATTTTACTTTTTTGTTGAAACAAACTTCTTATGTGAAAAAGGTTTTGAGTAAATTTTCTATGTATGATGCTAAACCTGTCAATGTGCCTCTTGCACCCCATTTTGTGCTAAGTAAGGAGCAGTCCCCAAAGACTACTCTTGAAATGAATGCTATGAAGAAAATGCCATATTCAAATGCAATATGATCTGTTATGTATCTAATGGTAAGTACCAGACCTGATATAGCTTACTCTGTGAGTTGCTTGAGCCGTTATATGTCTAATCCTGGTATGCCCCATTGGGAGGCCTTAAAATGGTTGCTGAGATACTTGAAATCCTCTTTGCATGTTAGGTTATGTTTTTCTAAGTGCTCAGATGGTGTTGTTTTGACTGGATATGTAGATTTCAACTATGCTAATGATAGAGATAATAGAAAATCTACCACTTCCTATGTGTTTACTCTTTGTGGATTATGCATTAGTTGGAAATCACAACTTCAACACATTGTTGCTCTTTCCACCACCGAATCTGAATATGTTGCTATCATTGAAGCTATGAAAGAAGTTATTTGGTTAAAGGGATTGTTGTCTGAAATTGGCTACCTTAAGAAAAATGTTACTGTGTTTTCAGATAGTTAATCCGCTATCCAATTGTGTAAAAATCCAGTGTTTCATGATAGAACCAAGCATATTGATGTGCGGTTTCATTTTATTCGTGATGTGGTTGAGAAAAGGAATTGTACAACTTGAGAAAATTCCATCTGAGTTTAACCCAGCAGATATGGGAACTAAATGTCTCCCTGTGGAGAAACTTCTTGTATGAGGGTGCTAAAATTTGACCCTGCTTGAACTTAGTTACTACTTTTGTTGAAATGGCATACTTTGTGTTTGTCGTTTCTTGTATATATTTGATCTTTGTGATCTGATCTTGGTTTTTTACTCGATCTTTGTGATCTAATCTGACTTTGTGTTGGAACCCCTGTTTTGCTTGTGTTTTTTCTTTGTGATCTCCACAGGTGAAACAAAAATGGCGATGAGCTGTGTGCTCTTCCTTATCTCTCTAAATCTCTTCTCTCGGTGAGTAGTGTTAGAGGACTAGGAGCAGGCTGCCGGAGTGGGTCAAGGGCGACGTGGTGGAGGCTGCCGTGGTCTTCAGAGGTTGTCGCAGTGGTGTGGAAGAAGACCGATTCCACAAGAGATCTGAGCCGTTGCAGCTGTCCTCAACCGAAGCTTGGTGCTGCTGTCACGAGTCGGAATCCGGCGAAGTCGGAGAAAGGTGAACGGAGGCGGGACCGAGACCCTACAAAACGAAAAAGTAAGTCCAACATCTTAATATATATATAAAGACAAATAAGTATACTTTAAATAGCAGTTCTTATTTTTCCGCCCAATTGCAGTTACTACAAACATAAATAATTGTTATCCCACATCAAATTTTAAAGAGAATTATTTTGTTTTAACATACTATAAATTCTAATAGTCAACAATAAAATTCTCACACATCTCTTGGTCTCTTATTTGAGAACGAGCATAGTGTTTGATTTTATTAGTTTAATATTTAAATACATATTAAAATATTTGAATTAAATTTCGATAATTAAATATGTATTTTTTCAAAATGTATTCAAGTTTAATGGTCAATAATTTATCTAATCATTATGAATTTAAAAAAGTGTTTACGTCTGTGATTTTAAATATATTTTAATCAATTAAAGTATATTTATTTTAATTTTTAAAATTAAATATATCCTACATTGAACACCAACAAATATTAAATAATTATTAACAATATATTTTATAATATTCTGAATTAATAATAATTATGAAATGTAGTTTGTATTTTTTTCTATTCAACAAATTATACTAATAACCAAAAAGTCAATTTTGGAGTTTGCGCTTTCAAATTCAAATCATATATATTTTGAAAAAGAAATAATTAAATGAAATGCTGCTGAAAATATATAACAAACCTTTTGTGAAATCTAGCAACCTTCTATGCTATTTAATTTGAATAAATAAATTTGAATTTTGAAATTCCTACTTTATATATATATATATATATATATATATAAGCTACTAGCTTGATAACAGTACTAGGGATTGATATATTACAAATTCAGCGTTCAGTGTTGATTGACATGTCATTTCGAGAGGCGATACAAAGTTATATGTTACACATTCAAACAGAGTTTGTAAATTTTAGAGTAATTATTAATAAAAAAACAGTATGAAGTTGTTAATATTTTCACTGTATAACCTTATTACATATATTCCACACATCATAAATTTACTCAATTAGTATTACTTGAAATGGATTATGTAATAGTAAAATGTCTGTAAAGTTTCAAATGCTTCCGAAGTTGGAAAAACTGAAAAATAATAAGTAGCCAATTTTTTTAAAAGGACAATTATCCCACATCGAATTTTGAAGATAATTATTCCACTTGAATGTACGATAAATTTTAATGATCAATAATGATATTTTTCACATCTCAAACTTTTCTTGGTCTTTTAGTTGAGACTTTAGAACAAATAGTGTGTTTGAATTTTTAGTTTAATACTTAATATTTAAATTAAAATTTCAAATTAAATACGGATATTTGAAAATTGATTTTACCAATATAAACTCTTTTTTTTTTTTACATTTAATTACATGTACTGGCCTTAATTTGAAGTAGCTGCAATTTGCGATTCAAATATGAAGTTAACTTAAATTAAAGAATTACTTCAAATCACAATTTAAGTTCAATATTTTTAATCAACCATAATAATAAAGTTGATATTAAACATTGTAGGATGATACTCATAAGAACGTATTATTTCAACTCTAAACAAGACATATAGATTCCGTTCGCGTGCAAATTAATTTGAGAAATGGTCTTGCTAACGTGTAGAATTTTAAAAATCAAGATCTACATAAAAAAATTCGAATTAAATACATTAAAATTTTAGAATATATATATATATATATATATATATATATATATCTGTGTGTGTGTGTGCGCTTATCAATTTTATTTTAAATATTTTTAAAATTGTGAATTATACATATGTAGTTGCTCAACTTTTGATATATTTTAAATAGTTATAACTTACATATATTAATTTTACAAACTAAATTATCTCTCATAGAAGAGCTAACACAATCTTTTTAATTTGTAGCAAAATAGACACCAATAGAAATTTCGAAGATTAGAAAATTGATTTTGCACAGTAAAATTCCCCATATTCAACAACCCAAAATTAAATAAGTCACTACATGTGGAAAAACATTGACACATCATAATTACGATCATCGAAAAAATAGGAGTGTTGATTTTTCGGTCTTTGATTTGAGATCAAGTGTGATATTTTGATATTTGATTTATTATTTATGATATTATCAGTTTAATATTAAATTCTAAATATATTTGAAATTTTAAATTTATAAAATTTAACTATTTTAAAATTAAAATTTTAAGTTAAATATATTAAAAAGTTCAAATATACATTTTAAAAATATTAATTTGAATTTTTTCCTTTTAATTTTATTAAATATATTTAATTTTTTTAAATTAAATGTATTAGTTCATCTTATCAATTTAATGTTAGATATTTTTAAAATTTATCTAATAAAGAATCGACATATATTCTTGTGCACGAACAATCTATAAATCGTGAGGCTCAATCTTTCAACCTTTCTCAGTATTATGTTGAGATCACATATAATATTTAATATTTGTTTTTAGGGAAAATGTGTTAATATATCCTTAATTTAATATATTTAAAAATTTTAATTTAATTAAATATATTTAAAAAATTAAAGATCCACATCTAAAATCTTCATAGATATTTTACTTGATTTTTAATAACACACACACACACACAAACATATATATATTACCACTTGTCATTTGTAATTTTTATTTTGTAGATTTGTGAAATTCTAAACTTGTATATCAATCATCATGATCGCAATATTTGATTTTTGTATAAGTGCATTAATAAAGTTACATGTAATGATATATAACAATCCATTTTAGTTGCTCAGACTCTTGGCGTTTTTATTTTTTTTATTATATATTATTATGTACTGTTATTTACATATTAAATTTTCATTTTTCTTACATCTCATATCAGTTGTATAATGAAAATTGAGATGTAGGTTGTTATATAAAAGCTCAAATTAATTTTTTAATATTTTCTATATCCCACATCGGTTGTAAATTGACAAATTGGAATGTGAGTTGTTGTATAAAAGAGTGGAATCTTGAATTTAAATTTAAATCTCAAATTACTTCTGTAACTTTTTTGGATTTTTCCTACATCCCACATTGACTATAGATTGAATAATTGGGATATAAGTTGTATAAAATAGTAAAAAATCTCAAAGTTTTTATTTAGTCTTATTTTGAACCAAAAAATTCAAATAAAAATGATAAAAATTGATCGGTGCCTAATTGGTTGATTAATTGCTGAATTGCTGTCGAGATTTTCTAGGTGATGAGGATTTGACCTTCCCGATTTTACACCCGACTTGGGTATTTCTGGCCAAGCCGATTTCCACAACTCTAAAAAATACACAAATAATTTATGATTTAGTCGATCTAATTCATATATTTACATACTAATTAAATTCAAGACTGAATATAATTTTATTATTTTCATAAATATTTTTAATAACATTCACTCCCTCCTGTGCATCGCACAGGTGGTGTACTAGTTAATGATCATATTGATATAGTATATAAATAAGAATCTATATATATATATATATATATATTGAGATCAAAATTTATTAATGAACGTATTGATATATATATATATATATATATTGAGATCAAAATTGGTCATGTATTATATTAGGAATGAGCATAAGGAACCATAGCATAAATTGGTTTTTATAATGTATAAAATCACTATTGCGTCTGCAAATTGCAAATTCAAACTTTATTCATTTATTTTTCTTGCTAAAAAACATTATATTTATAATAATTGTTTAGAAATGTAAGATTGCGTGCTATTTGATATTAGGAACTATATTCTTTATATTTTGATAAAATTAGAAGGAAGTTTATAATTATAATCAAAAAAAATATTTAATTTATATGATAAAAAATTATTTACCACAAATATTTAATTACTAAGATAAAATAGCCTACAAATTAGCATGTAAGATAGACAGCTCACATTTATAAACCAAGTGTGACTGAGAAAACCTATAAAGATGCATGCAGGATTTGATCTTGATACGTACTTTTGGACTCACTATATAAGGGAGGTATAATAGACAAAACAAATTTTATAAGAAATAAGACACTTTATTTTTATGATAGTAATAATAAAAAATAAAAAATGAATATAATTCCTAAAAAAAATAATAAAATGTCCTCCTTTTTCAGTCAAAAAATGAATATAATTCCTAAAAAAAAAAGAATTTCCTCCCTTTTTAGTCTTCTAAACTATATTAGTATATACATACCTCTAAAATCTAAAGTACAAAAAAAGTTGTACTTTATATAATTAGTATTTTAATTAAAAGATAATAAACTTTATTTAATTAGTATTTTAATTTTAAAAGATAATAATACCAACACTATTTTCAGCAATTAAAAAAAAGAAAAAGAAAAAGAGAGAGAGGTGCCGTTTCCGTAAAATAAAACAGACAGTTCCCGCCCCTCTAATATATAAAACTAAAATCACGTATATATGCATATATTCATGCATGCATGCAACGTTCCACCTATTAATCCCAAAAGTTGCGACGTTAATTCATAAAAGATTTCTTTTTCTTTTTTTAAAAATTCGCGCCTCTTTCAAAACAACTGAAATGAACCAACGCCACCGTTCGCCAACTCCGCCGCCTATAAATTCTCCACCATCTATTCCGGTGGCTCCACCCCCCAAACTCTTCGCATTCCCCCTCAAACCATTAATCCAAACGCACTATGTCGAACTCTGATGGCGCCTCGGTCAACAAGGGCTCTCCTTCAAACCCCAACACGCCACGCACCGAAGAGAGCCCCCGCCGCAGCAGCGTCGGAGATAATACTGCTCCTCACGGCAGTCCCATCGGCCGCGGCTTCTCCCCCAGACCCTTCAGGCAGTCGCCGGGCTCCCGCCGAGGCACAACTGCGGGCGGTGGCCTCAGTCCTGCCGGTCAGGCTGTTCCAGTGGGGGGCGGCGGTTCCGGGGACGGCTGTGCGCCAAGACACGTAGGAAGTCCGGCGGGTAGGAAGAGAGGGCGCTACGGAGGCGCCGCCGCTGACGGTAGCAGTCCGTCTGAAGATGGTGGTCGTCGGACCTATAATTGTAGCGTTTGCCCCAGAGTATTTAACACGCCGAATGCAATGTTTGGGCACATGCGGGCACACCCCGACAGGGGATGGACGGGAGCGCATCCTCCGCCGTCGTTCAGGGCGGAGGAAGAGTTCGCCGACCTCCGTGGCGCAGAGGCGGCAGCTAATGGGGGAGAAGCAGGGGCGGACGAAGAGGAGGCAGGGGAGGCGAGGAGCTATCGGGTGCCGGATTTGAACAATCCACCACCGCCGGATGACATCTAATTATAGATAATTTAAAGATAGACAAAAAAAAAATACAATTAATTTTCTTGCTACAAATTTGATTAATTTTGGATTTGTTGTTGTAGTTTGTAGTTGTTGTTGTGTGATTTGTGCATTGCTGCAGGCAAATTATCTCCTGATCGATCGACGTCAATAAACATTGCTAGCAGAGGAGGGGAGATATATATTGTACATGAAGCAATGTTATACTACATACCGTGTAACATTTTTATATTGAGTGTATTTTATCTATATAGTATCAATTCTATTTTCGTAAACACATTTTAATTTAATTTCTCGACCTGTGCATATCAGTGCATCACTGTGCATGTACTATTTTATATTGAGTGTATTTTATCTAATATAGTTATCTATTCTATTTTCTCGTAAACACATTTTAATTTAATTTCTCGATCAGTGCATATCAGTGCATCACTGTGCATGTACTATTTAGTTTGATCGATGAACATGTACAGGATGGGTGGCGATGACAAACAAGCATCGGATATATACAGACTAACAATTTTCATATTAGACGTATATATATACAGACTAACAAAATTAATCGATCATGAAATTAATTCATCATAAGTTAAGATATAATAATTACAAATGAAGTATTAATTCCTCAACAATCAACATGAAATGACTATCAATGTGATAAAATCCCTATCCTACTATTGTGACCCACTATCAAATTTAATATTTTAAAAATGTTTATTGCAAAAATAAATTTTATATTAGTATAACCAATATTAATTTCAAAAATAAAATTTATAATAGTATTAACCAATATTAATTTCATTTCTTTATTTTGGAATTATTATTAATTTCCATTGTTTATTTTTATCTTCATATATACTGAAAAATCTATCAAGAGTTGAGATATGCATGTCCATTAATCGCCTATTACTTTTCTCAAAAACTAATAAATAAAAAACTTATCGCCTACAACTTCTATGCAACGATGTAATTAATTATCGTGTGAATATTTTTTCGTAGCATAAAATGAAAGAATTAGTACAGATCGACGAATTTTTTCATACACGCCCAAATCAGAATCAGATGCGCGCGTAATCAGCACATCAATAATACGATTGATCAATTAATTTAAAGCAATACGTTCATGTTATATACATTATATCATGCGTATGTGCATTACACTATTCTGAGTTTTTAGAATGTGTCCCATCACATTCTAAAAACGACTAAATATATAGGTGCTAACTTCGCAATTATTATAATTAGGTTAAAAGTTAAATTCTTTCATTTATAATAGGAAAAGTATTCAGTTCTTGACTACGTAATAAATTAGCCCCGAAATTCAAAATAAAATAAATCCATACATAAAAACTAAACCCAATAAATTAGAAATTAATTAAGACAGGAAAAAATATAATTGAATCAACAAACCCAAAAACTAATTAAAAAAATAGAAATAATTTCGAAAAGTAAAAATACCTATAATATTCCAAAAGAAAAAGACAAATTAAAAGATTATTTATAATTAAGAGAAGTAATTTGACAAATCAAGGAAGTTAATTAATAATAATTTAATATTTTACCTTATAAATGAATTATAAACAAAGGTGTAATATTGTAATGTAAGGCAAGCAATTCAAATACCCCATATTTTAGTCTAAACTTAATTATTATCGTACTATTATTAGATTATTTAATTTAGTTATTTAATAATTGTTTTGAATAAAAAATACACCAATTCACCCGTAACCTTCATATAAAGAAATAAAATAAAATAAAACCAAAAAATTGCATACAACGTTCCACGTATTAATTTCAAATCTTGCGATCTTCACAGAAAATTTTTGGCGCCTCTTGGAAACAACTGAAATGAATCAACGCCACCGTCCGCAGATTTCCGCCGCCTATAAATTCTCCACCATTTTCCCGCATCCCCCACCACCTCCGATCGCGACTTTTCATATTCTCAAATCATCATCATCATGTCGAACTCTGGCGCTGCTGGCAACCAAGGATCTCCTTCCTCCAACCCCAATTCGCCGCCACCCACTGAAGTCATCCCCCGCCGCCGAGAAGATGCTCCGCGGGGACTCGGCTCTTCCCCAAGGAGACCTCCGACGGCGGACTCCAGGCCACCGGCCCCACAATGGGCGTCGCCTGGCACCAGCCTTGGCCCAAGCGGAAGTGGTGGCTTTGGTTTTGGCCTTTTAGGCGCACATGGTGTGCCTGTCGGAGGCTCAGGGGGTGGTGTGGCTGCGGCGGGGGCGCTAGGAATCGGCGGGAGTCCTCCGGGAAGAAAGAGAGTGCGAGAAGCAGGGGGTGGTGATCAGCCGGGAGAAGGTGGTGCAAACGAGCACCCTTGTAGCGTGTGCGGCAAGAGCTATGGATCGTTAAAGGCCTTGTTTGGGCACATGAGAAAGCACCCCGACAGGGGGTGGAAGGGTGTACATCCTCCGCCGGCGTTCAGAGCGGAGGAGGAATTTGCTGACCTTCGTGCGCAGGCGGCAGATGCCCAAGACGAGGGGACCGAATCCGATTATAGGGTGCCGGACTTGAATCAGCCGCCACCGCCGGATACTTAATATCATTTCTTTTCTTTCTTTTAAATGTACGATACATTCAAAAATTTTATATTTGTTATTTTTACACAGGCGGGGGATGTCCCAAAAGAATTGTTTTAATATTGTTGTATTTTTGTATGAATAATGCTTTTAATTTGTTTGATAAAGGTAATCGGCTTGAAATTATCTTGATCGTGCTGATTGGCATTATAATTAAACTTGCACAATAACAACATATATGATGTTAGTTTGCACATGATTTGCACACACACAGAGAGAGAGAGAGAGAGAGAGAGAGAGAGAGAGGTGCATATAAGTTGCATCCACGTGTCCTCCTCGTGCCAAGTGAGCAAATTAAATTAAAGACGTTATGGATCCGGCGAAAAGAGCGTGATGTGATGTGATGTAAGTTTAGATGGATCGAGGTGAGGAGAGAGAAAAGTTAAAAGTTGTAGAAGATGAATATGGAGAAGTGAGGAAGATAGAATTGGAAATTGGAAATGATGAGGGAGAAGGGTGAATCAGCAGCAGTGAAGGTGTATAAAAGACTGAGGCTCTGGGAATTTCCGGATCAATATATCGTGGAGCCTACCGATGGATCATCCTCCGCTCCATTTCTCGCCATCAGCCGCTACAATGGATCCATCACTCTAATAGGTATAATCAAATCTCTCTCCAGATCTTTCTGAAATCAAATCATCATATATCATCTCTCTCTCTTTCTAGATGAGTTACCGTTGAGTTTGAGTGGTCCTGGAATCTGGGCGATATTTGGTGTGGTTGGGACTCTGAAGCTAGTGGCAGGCTGTTATTTGGTAGTCATAACTGAACGAGATTGCGCCGGCTCTTACATGGGATACCCTCTCTTCAGAATTTCCTCCATCAAAATATTTGCTTGTGATCTCTCGCTCAAGAATGCCCCTCAACACCAAGTATATATATATACATAATTTCAATTCTCATATACATATTTCCTTGTTTATTTAATTTCAATTCTCATATACATATTTCCTTGTTTATTTAATTTAATCTATATATATACACATATGCTATGCATGCAGAAAAAGATGGAGAGAGAACTCTTCCAGTTGCTAAATATTGTAGAGACGACTCCTGGCCTTTTTTTCTCCTACGACGTCAATATAACACTCAGGCAGCTCAACTTTCTCCATCTGCTTTCTTTCTTTAATTCTTTCTTTCTTTCAACTAAAGATATATAAAAACACACGAAAATTTCACTTCAATTCAATTCATGGTATGACTTAATTTTATTTTACTCAGCGCTCAAAGGCTGCGTGATTTGGGTGAGGAATCAAAATTGCTACCTCTTTGGAGACAAGTAAGTTCTGATAATATATACCCAGCTTCCCTTCATTTTGCATGCACTAGCTAGTCTCTCTCTCTCTCTCTCTCTCTGCTATATATAAATTGTAAAATATTGTTAAAGTAGTTCAGGCTGATCCTCGATTCCTGTGGAATAGCCATATTTCGGAAATGCTAATAGATAACAAGGTCAGTTTTGGATGAACTCAAATATTAGTCCATTAAAATAATTAATTTGCAATTCCTGATATTGGTGTGGTAGTTGTGCAGCTCGATCGATTCTTACTCCCTGTTATGCAAGGGAATATCCTTTTACATTTAATCATCAAAATTTATTTATTAATGAATAAATGTTGAAATTAAATGAAATATTATATTGTTGTTACTTCAATTCCTTAACTAGTAGTGATCAGGTTTCCATAGCTTTCAGCATGCTCTTGGAGATGACGTTCTTCATGTCACTCTCATTGCCCGACGATGCAACAGAAGAACTGGTAATTAATAATTAATAATATATATAATATTAGTACACGATTATATGCATGGAGTATTTAATTTAATTAATAATAATATTTGTAACTAATTTGTGTATTAGGCACTCGGATGTGGAGAAGAGGAGCTGATTATGATGGTTTTGTGGCAAATTTCGTAGAAACTGAACAAATCATGCACTTCAAGGGCAACACTGCATCATTTATCCAGGTAAAATATATAAACGGCCTAATCATATTCCATCATTTTAATTCATATATAAATATATATATAATTTCCTCTTCATTAATATTAATATATATATTGCACGGTCGCAGGTCCGAGGATCAATTCCTTTACTTTGGGATCAGATTGTTGATTTGACGTATAAGCCCAAGTTTGACATCATGATGTTCGATGACGTGGTGAGTCCACTTTAGTTCATTTCACATATATATATTTTTAAGACTCAATAACTATTTTAGCCACTTGAACTTTTAAAAGATTTATTTTAGCCACTAACTTTAAAACATATTTATTTTAGTCACTTTAGACGAAAATACCCCTCTGCATGCTACGATTGCGCGCATGCGCGCTAGGGGTGCGCACTGGCAATGCGCGCAACACGCGGGGGTAAAAATGTCATTCTGGCTAAAATAAATATGTTTAAAAGTTAGTGGCTAAAATAAATTTTTTTAAAGTTTGACCGGCTAGTTTTATATATTACCACTATTTTTAAATATATAAGTTACTATAAATTAAATATATATATATAATTAATTTTGCTGATATGCAACATGTGTGTGTGTGTATCTCGATCGATCTGCAGCCTCAAGTGGTAGAAAAACACTTCCTTGATCTCAAAATGAAATATGGAAATGTTTACGCTGTTAATCTTGTCAACAAGGTACACAACTACAATTAGTCTCCTTTTCTTTTACTATCTAGTCCTCTTATTTGGAAATCATGTTGTTTTGAGTATCCATCATGAAATTAAAATCTCATTTAATTTCTTGCTTTTTCAAATTTAAGAGTAGTTTTGTTGTTTTATTTGTTCGTATTCCTTTTAATTTATTCTCTTTTTTTCCTTTTTCTTTGATCATCAACTTGTGTGTGTGTAGGGACGGTTCTTGTGTAAACCACGTTTAGTGTGTAAACTATAAATCAATATCCATCACACATCTTTCAAAATCTAATGATCGAGATTTGGTAAAAGGGATGTGGCATTATTGCAGATAAAAGGAACCTAAAAAAAATTTCGATGACACTTCAAGTAACTTTAAATGCAAAACTGATTTGTTATGAAATAATTAAATGTCGAGTTTTATATGGTTGAAAAGCTAATCAAGCCTACTTTTCAACAAAAAAATAATTCCAAAAAAATATTAATCATGAACAAAGTTATAATTATTTGATTGAATGTTGTTAGTTACATTATTTGGCTTCAATCCACAACATTATTATTTTGTTAGCATTATGTAGTACATTTCTTTAGCATTACATAATGCTTATGTTAGTATACGACAGTACTAATAGAAGTAAATGATTAAATGCAATAAAATTAAATTATTGAACAATAAATTAAATTGATATGATAAGCCCTTATAACAATGTCATTATTATAATATTTTCATTAGCACATGTCAATGTTAAAGTTAGCAATGCATTTGCATTCTCATACAAAAAAATCTTAATGCATTAATATATTGTTCATTGTCAATTTATTATTTTTCGTTAGCAATAAGTTATCATTTCGTTATCATTATATTAATGTATATTGTTCTCTATCAATGTATTGCTCTTCGTTAGCACTATGTTATTACTTCATTAGCATTATAATAAAACAATGTTAGCATTGGATAACCGTCTCAAAAGAACACAACACAAAATACATTTCTAACATAAATCGAACAATATATTAACGAAAAACAATATTAGTTCATGTTATATTAAATGTATAAACTACCCGAAACACAAAAATAAAAAGAAAAAAATATAATGAAAAACTAATAATACAAGACAATTTAATTAGAAATACTAATAATACAAGACAATTTAATTAGCTATTTCAAGTTTAGATTTCTTCATCTGAAAAAAAAATGCCCGGGTGCCTTATAAATCTTTATGTGGCTTCATAGAAGACTCACATCCTACATAACGACAAACATAATGATACTGATAGACAAACTACATTATGCTAACAACGTACTACGTGAACAAAAATAACAAAAATATATATACTGATTATTTAACCCCCAACGATTAATCAACGTCAACCAACGATTAATCGTCAAATTTGAAAAAAATAAACCATCAACAAACATTATCTCTAAAAAGATTCAATAAAAGCAAAAATCCAAACAAAAAAACGATAAATAACTCAATTTTGATTTTTTTTTTTACAGAAATTACAAAATGATTTGTGAATCTATTAAATCCACGAAATAGTAACAAATAATTAAGCGATGGTATACTAAAAAAATGAATAAAAAAAACACCAAATTGATTGACTGTGTAACAAATTTAAAATACAAAAAACACGGTGAAGATCTTCGTGATATATGAAAGGGGCAATGAGACAGAGAGAAGATACAGAGCAATCACTGCTACCTTTGTTAGATTTCCTCATATGAGTGGAAGGGGCAACGATGGTGGCGGTGGCGGTAGAGAGGGGGAGAGAGAATCCACCCACGGGAAAAATGGAGAAGGAGAAGAAATCAGATGACAAACTTTAATAATAATTACTAAATTACATAAATAACCCTCCACTCATAAAATAAGTTAAATATCATAAAAATCCCAGCTTAAATTGAATTTAAGCCGGGCCACTGATTTTTAATGAATGAATGATGGAAAATGAGTTTACAATTTACACATTAGGGAATCATTTACATTTGATCCATTCTATATATCTATCTATCCATTCTTCAAATTATTGTTATATATTCTCGTTCCTGCAAATATTTTATAGCACGGAGATGAGGGACGCCTGTGTGAAAAGTTTGACATTGAAATGCAACATGTTACTAGTGACAATGTGAGGTATGTACGTTCTTCCCTTTTCATCATTAACTTTTCCTTATATCTTCAATTCTTCGTTTGCCTAAACAAGCCTTTTTTTTTTTTTAAAGTTAATTACTGGGAGGAACGTATACAAATTGAATTGTGCAATATTTGGAATCATAAAAGTTAAAATAAAGTTTCGATTTATGTTTAATTAATAGATGCTACAAGATATGCATTTGCTCTATATTAAAATTAAAATTTCAAGGTTTGATTCTTGCCTAAACCTTGTTGACTTATGTGATTTATATTTCTGACATTCATTTGCATGCATCTATATATGCCGTAAATGCAGGGGCTGACTCAGTTTAATAACTTGTGCAACACAGATATAAGCACTTTGATTTTCATAAAATATGTGGGGAATTAAATATCGAGTGGCTTTCCGTTCTTTATTATCAAATCGAGATATTTCTATACAAAAACAGGTAAGATTTCTTGCACATATATCATAGTACTCTCTCAACTTTGCTGCGCTATATATGAAATATTTTATTTTCTTGATTTCACTACTATATCCCACTAAACTAGCTGTATATATAATTATATATACAGACAGATCCAAACTTGTAGCATGTGATTTAACACAGCATGCATGCATTGACCAAATTTGAAAGTCCTAATTTGAAATCATATATATATATGATTTCGATTTCCAAATTCCACAGATATTGTTTATTCTAATGTCATTGGAATTGCAAATGGAATTATATATAGTCAAAATGCTCGATCGCTGCAATTATTTAATTTGCAGAAGTGGTTTATCAGATTAATTTCTCTCTTAATTATATTATAGTGTTGGAATTAATTAATTAATGTGTAATGTGTAGGTACTTTTTTTTAAATGAGAAAGGGGAGAAAGTTCAGAAACAACTTGGAGTTGTAAGGACCAATTGCGTCGACTGCTTGGACCGTACTAATGTCACACAGGTATTTATTTTTCTTTATTTTTATTTTAATTATTATATACGTCTTCATTTGATTAATTAATAATTATGTTAAGTTATTATATTCATCTGACTTTTTTCAGAGCATAATTGCTCGTAAAACGTTGGAATCTCAACTGCGAAGGCTTGGTGTTTTTGCTGTTGACGAAACTATAAGTAGACATCCCAAGTTGGATGAATGCTTTAAAACTTGTTAGTAGATTATAAGCAATGTTATTTGATATATGTTATATGTTAATTTCTTCACGTATTTATTTATTAAAAATTCAACTGTATATATACATATATATAGTGTGGGCTAACCATGGGGATGACATTAGCATCCAGTATACTGGCACTCCTGCTTTGAAAGGAGATTTTGTCAGGTGAAATTAATTTATCAAATTGTTTACAATGATTCATTTTTAATTACATTTTTTGGATGAATATTTGTGTTAATTAATTAATTAATTAATTAATTGTTGTTGAATCTTAGATTTGGGGAGAGGACAATTCTAGGAATTCTGAAAGATAGCTGGACTTCTCTTGTACGGTACTACTTCAACAACTTCCGCGACGGCACCAAGCAGGTTTTAGCTGCAACTCTCTCTCTCTCTCTCTCTCTCTCTCTCTCTCTCTCTCTCTCTCTAATATTATACATGTAAAATGTTGCAGCTCACACACACACACACACACACACACACACACACACACACACACACATATATATATATATAAATCTACTGACTGAATTTCCTTATAAAATAAATTAAGGATGCCATTGATCTACTACAAGGACACTTCATTGCATCTTCGTGTCGGGCGTCGTCTCCTACGGAAAGGAGTAGAGCTAGTGTTGAGACCATAGCTGTGAGTTCTTCTTAGCTTCGATTGCCATCATAATCTTGAAGATACATTCATTTTTGCTGTTTTGATTTCTTCAAATTCCTGCAGTCGTTTCCACTGGCTTTTTCTGTGATTATGAGTGGGATTTTCTATGCAATACTTTCACTAAGACGAGGTTAGTAAGAAATTATTAATCAGTATAAGTCTATTGCAATTCCTGCTAACTTATGAACTTGAATATATATGATCTTTAATTTGCAGTTCTACACGACCCCTGGAACTTGTTTTCTTCGATCATGTGGGGAAGCATGAGTTTCGCCGCGGCCATGTTTGTCAAGGCCAACGGTCGGATGTTCTGCGACCGCCCTCGTCTCAACCAACCTCGCCTTTGAGCCACCCACATTCACACATTTTCCTATTACATGTCGTGTTCTCTTTTACAATTATATGTCTATGCCGCATTTCTTTCTGGAGGCTTTGCTTATAATATTCATCCAATGACAAGATTTATGCCAATTCGCTCAATCTGAAAATATGCTAATTAATCTCGTACAACTTCAATCTAATCAACAAATACAATAGATTATGATACAATGAAAAAAAGGTACATACATCGACTTCAAACACATGCAAATCGGGAGGCAAGGCTACCGGAGAGACCTCGGTGAAAGCCCCTGCAGACGAGTACTGACCTTCTTAGATTCTTTTGGCTTGCCGATAGCTGCAATCTGGTCCAAGGCCTCCACCACTTCTTTCATCGAAGGCCGCCTTCTGGGCTCGGGTTCCAAACATCTAAGCGTAAGCTTCACAGCCTCCAGCGCCGCCTTGGATGAGTACTGCCCTTCCATCCGAGCATCCATGATTGTTTTGAGCTTCCGGCGTTGGGCAAGAATGGGTTTCAACCAATCAACCAAGTTGTGCTGCCCACTAGGCCGTCTGGTGTCGAGTGCTCTCAATCCAGTCAGCATCTCCAGCAGCACAACGCCGAACCCGTAGACATCACTCTTCACATACAGATGCCCTGTTCATATATCAGATTGTGATGAAAAGCCAACTAAATGATCAAACGACAGACACATACATCAAATGCAGTAGATTAGGAACTCACCTGTTGCAATGTACTCGGGTGCAGCATAGCCATGTGTTCCCATAATTCGAGTTGTTACGTGAGAGTTCCCCCCAGCAGGCCCCAGTTTTGCTAACCCAAAATCAGATATTTTCGCGTTGTAACTCTACAATAAGCCAAGGAAAATGATCAGGACACTTCCAAAACTCTCTTTTTCTTCGTTTCTTCTCACACATGTATTCTCAAAAGAAAAAAACAATACAAAGATGAAAACCAATGCCTTCAACACTTGTGTCTGGCTAGCTATCGGCTAAACATTGTTAAAGAACACGAAGAAATAGAAGATAAACCTCAGAGTAAAATCATAATCGCCAAGAATCTTACCCCATCGAGGAGAATATTGGACGCCTTAAAATCCCTGTAAATTACTTGCTTCTCAGAAGTGTGCAAAAAAGCCAGGCCTTTTGCTGCTCCAATGGCTATTTTCAGTCTAATGTCCCAGGATAAAGGTTCAGTGGCCGCATTTCCTTCATATCCAAAAAAGCCCGATTTAGAATAGAGAATAATATGTTTTCTCTAGTATTTCATTTTCTTAGTTTTTAAGTACGTTCTCACTTCTAAACAGATGGTTTTCCAGGCTCCCCTTCGGCATAAACTCATAAACAAGTAAAAGCTCTTTTTCCTCCAAACAGTATCCCAAGAGCTTTACCAAGTTAGGATGTGAGATTTTTCCTAAAAAGTCCACTTCTGCCTGCATTTTCAAATCAAGAATCAGTCAAACAACCACCACAGATGTGAGCATCTAAAGTCTCATTATAGTACAGAAAGATTGAAAGACAATCAGCAGACTTAAGCAAAACCAATTGGTAATCAATGATGCCCCTAAATAATAAAAAAGGGGATAAAATTTATAGATTGTGCAGGTATACGATGAATAATCTCAAAACTCGTAGGAATATAAATCTGCATGCCGTAGGCACATTTAATCAATGCACATGTAAAACAAGATTCTGCTAACAATTTTTAGACAGACACTTTGTGCGCGATAATGCTGCTAAACACTGTCCATTGACAAGATATCTAGTGTATTTTCAGGAACAAAAATAATTAAGCATTATGCATAATCATAGTTATCAGACTTCCAACTTACCTAATTTTAAGATATCCAATCATTTGATAATCTTAACCCCATCAAAGCAAAAACAAACCTACCAGACTAGCATGTGATTAATGAGATCAAAACGATCTAGTCCATTCTTTTGGAACCTCAGATACTAAAATAATTCTCCTAATATTCTTCCCAATTTCAACTTTTTCCCACTCTTTCCTCAACAAAGTTCCCAATGGCAAAAGTAGACAGCTACTAATCTACTAACATTTAGATTTTGTTCACTAGCATCATCACCTGCCATTCATCAAAGCCTTGTGTGCTTTCCTGGTTCAACTTCTTGATGGCAACCAGCATCCCCGTCCCGTGCCTCGATGGAAGGAGAGTCTTCTCATCCACCCATCCCTTGTACACTGTCCCAAAACCTCCCACTCCCAACACCATATCACCCCTGAAATTCCTTGTGGCAGCCTTCAAATCAGCAAAACTATACTCTTTATTATAAGGATCAGTGGGGAATCTCTCTCCATTGACACAACCGTCATCACTCAATATAGTCGAACTCTGGCTGAACCCTGCGCTGCTGTTTGTCACAGAAGTGGCCTCCCCATTGCTATGCTTACCCGATGTATCTAAAGTTACATAACATAAAATGTAAAAGTCAACTAAGTCTCCCACTCTTTTCATTCAAGAAACGCACAACACACACAGCTCATATAGTCATACATTAAGCCATTGACAAACATGAAAAATGCACACTTACTAAAACTGGAATCAGACAGCAAAACAGAATCCCATATCAAATCTTGGCCCAAACGGAAAATAAAAAAGAGTCTAATTTAAAGAATCAAGAAAAGTAATAAAGTTTCCCTTTTTTCCCCCTTTGGAGCCAAAATAGAAGAATCCCAACAAAATTCTCAACAGCCCAGAAAAAGTAACAAGCATTAAACCTTGAGTAAATTCTCCAATGGAAGGATTAATTGGTGCACTAGGGTTAGGATCCGCAGCTAGCCGAGATCCCAAGCAATTTCCCATTGCGAAATTCACTTCGACTCCTACAACAGTACTTCAAACACCCCAGAAGTAGCTGAACGAAGCTCAACACCCGAGCTAAAAACAAGTAAGAAAGAGTAAGATTTGGTTGCAAGAATGAAAGTTTTGGTTTAGAGAGAAGGAAAAATAAGAGATTTTTGGTTATATAGAGAGCGTGGAAAAGGCTGTGGAGGGGCTTTAGCCTTGGACTTTTGAAATCAATTGCTGGGAAATGTCCATGTTGTTTCTATGATTTGTGCATCAATTTCTTTCCCACTTTTTTTTTTTTTTTAATGCGCCACAATTATTTTCTATTTCTTCCTCTCTCTCTCTCTCTCTTAACTGATTTGTTCTGCCGGCCTAAATTCCATTGCTTCGCGCCACCCTGACGAGCTCCTTCACAAAATTAAGGTAAACGTGTTATATTTAACGAACTACGTGGATATATAAAATATTTATAATAGATTTGAATTTTGTTATTGTGCTGAGGATAACAAAACTCAGAAATAGTTTATTTTATCAATTTTAAAATTCTGTCCTTTTTTATTTTTTAATTAAATTATATAGATAACTAATGAATGCTTTTTTTTTGTCAATAATTGAAAATTAAAAATACGTTATTTTTGAAATTTTAGATTAATAATTTCAATCATTTACATATAAATTAATAGCTTTCATTTATTATGTCTTAAATTGGATAGATACCTTATCTTTGAGTCCTCTTGATAAAACTTCTAATTAAATAGTAATCATGTTTGTAATAATCTTTTGAGAAAAAAAAATCGTTGTCGATATTACTGAAGAAAACTTGCACGTTGACTTATTCAGTTTTTTTTCTTTTTTTTTTTTATTATTGAATTTTCTGAAACTGTCAAAATTTGCCAGCTGTAATCCCGTATCATTTAATTTCTTTAGCCGCAACGGAATATCTCATTATGGAAATATATAAATATATTTATGTAAAAATGTCCGTGTTTGTTAACGACTAATATTCCTTAATTTGTGTTTTGACAAAAAAAAACAAAAAAAAACCTTGATTTGCATTTCAATCACTTGGTATGGTGAATAAAAAGACGAATGATTTACCGTAAGATTCTAGAATGTTTTTTCACATCATAGCGTCTTCTCCTTAAGGCTTAAGTTACGAGACTTGAATATCAAACAAACGATTTCATAGATTTATATTTGGATATCGAATGTTTGTTTGAATTCAATTCGAAAAACATATCAATCAAGCCTAAATAAATATAATATGTGTTTGATAAGATTTAAAATATATTCAACTCTAATTTAAGCTCAATATGTATAAATTAAAATATATATATACAAATATATGAAACAAACTAACGCTAATTGGATTATATGTGTTCACTTCTATGAAAAACTCTTTTAAACTTGACTTGATGGATAATCAAAAAATCTTAAATGCAAATCAAAATTCTCACATTTCAAATAAATTCAAGCAATTATATGTTAAGCTCGATTAAGTCATTAGAATAATTACTCAAATAGAGTTCATAGTTTCTTAGTTAAGGCTTACATCTCTACATCTACATATTGAAACAATAATCCAACATTAATAATTTTCATTTACTATGGTTGAGGTGGCGTGAGTTATAAGTTTTTAGGCGAATACCCCTCGTTCAAATCTTATGGTACTTTTTAAATTTAATTAATTTATCACATAACTTTTCTAGTTGAGGAACACTCTTGTTGTCCTCATGCCACGGTCTTTTTTTTTTTTTAACTTTTTTCTTTTTTTAATTTCTATGTTTTTTCTCCAATAATAATATATACCATAAAGTATAATAATTGAACCTGAAAATTGAATCGTTGACAGCTTGTGTGGTGCATTCACTCAACGCTAACACATGAGCTCGTGCACCACGTTTGTAATTAATTTTTTCAAAATAAAATATACCCTAAAATGGAATTGGCGGCATCTCGCGCAGTGCATTCGCCGAGTGCTAACATGCGGGCTCATGCAACGTGCTCGTATTTATTTTGTAAAGTTAAATACATACTCTATAATGAATTTAGTGAACCTTAAAATTAAAGATAGTTAATTTAATTTTTTTTATCTGATGTCTCACGCAATGCATGAGCCCGACGCTAATGTATGGGCTTGTACACCACGCTTGACAATTAATATTTTTGAATAAATATAAATCATAATTGAGACGAAATTAACTTTTAAAAAAAAATTGTTAGCGTCACATGCTTGGCGAAATGGGCACATGGACGGGTTGGGTTGGATCTGGCCGTCTAATGAATTGTTACTCGTTACCTTCTAATATAAGTCTCTGTCCTTCTAGTTTGGATGTCTTTCACACATACACACTACGTTTGTGTGTGTGGTTTACGTTAATTAAAAAAAAAAATAATTAGTTTGTATGAAGTGTATAGTTCATATTTTATATCTAAAGGGATAAGTCGTTCATTCATCAACAATTAATAGACTTGTATATATTGTGTTAGAAAAAGTCTTGCAGCACATAAATATGGGGTTGCAATTGGTAGTTGAATTTGTACATGTGTATTTAAATTTTGTAGAGTTTTAATTTATTTTATTGATAAGAATCACTCACGTCAAAAATCAATGAATATATTTTCCTTCAAGTAATACTAGCTAGTTAGAAATTTGAGCTAGCTTTCGTCAACACCAGATTACACCATTGATCTAGCCCTAGCGTGGAAAGGGGAGAGAATATATTGTTGCAAGTAAGATAGTAGACTTAATTCCTGATTTTCTGATCTTCTAAATTCCCATTTTGTCAAGATCTCTCTCTTATTTTTTCGATCATCAATAAAGATGATTCACTAATACTACTGCATGCGCTACACACCTCGTATCGTTATATTAATTATCTCATTTTTATACTAATTTTATGTATTTATAATTTTTATGCACTACGTCGGACTGAAAAAAAAAATATTAGGAAAAGTCGAACTCATCATATGATCATGAATTCACTCATTCTAATTAATTTCTAGCACCATCAGGATTTTTGTCTGCTTATTAAAATACTATAGTAACCAAGGCCCAAGGGTTGACTCTCTCTCTAAAACCAAAATTGTAACACCCCAAGGAAAAATTAGAACGATTGGGATTTAGCCGTTCTCATTGGTGGACTTCGTCCTAGTTGAACATGATGAAGTGAGTATTTTGACTGCCTAACAAACATCACATCAATAAAATGAAGCGTTTCTAAATATAAAATGATAATGATAGAGTTTGAAGATAATTATTTATTTATCCCTTAAAAGATGATAATTATTTATTAAATTTGAGTTGAATATTAATTTCTTTTGTCACCCCAATAAGACAACAACCAGTCTGCAAGGAAAATCATTTTTTTTAGTGTCCGTCCCCGTCTTTTTTAAGCGGGTACGACATTCATTTTCAAGATTTTTTTTTGACGGGTCTAAGCGGACTTTATCGGCCGCGGGACAGGTAAGCTCTTTTTTATTTTATAATTTAATAAAAAAAAAATTAAACCCTAATCTAAACTAAGGAACATAAGGGTACACCACTCTCCCTACTCTCACTCTCAAGATAATTTCACTTTTGATCCCATTAAAATAAAGCCAAAACACTTTTAATTCTAAATCTGACTTTTTTTGTTTCAATATTTATTTACTCGACAGTTTTTGTCCCAAATTTTATTTTTAAACTTCTTTGGTCTCAAAACTAACAACTTACCACATAACTGTTTGGGGATGTTAATTTTGGAACAAAAAAAGTCAAAAAAAAATTTGGGACCACAAAAGTCGAGACATTGTATTATGTGTGTTGTAATCGTCTGATATAATATAAATATGACATGTTGATTTCATTTTTCAACAAAATATTCAATCATATTTTCATTCTCTACACGTTTGTTGGATCTCAATCATTATATTTTTTGTCCTAAATTTTATTTTCTCAACTTTTATGGCCATAAAATTTTATTTTTTGACTTTTTGGGTTTCAAAATTAACACCCCCAAACAATTATAAGGTGAATTGTTAGTTTCAGAACCAAAAAAATCGAAAAAAAAAAATTGGACCAAGAATGTCGAGTAAATAAGTTGTGGGACCAAAAAATTGGAAGTGGAACTAAAAATATTTTAATCATATTCTAATGTGACTAAAAATGAAATTATCTCTCTCGTTCTCTTAAGCATGGATGCCCTTCACCTCCTAGTTTTATTTTTTAAAACCCCTCTCTCTCTCTCTCTCTCTCTCTCTCTGGCGTGAATAGCCGACACAATTTCCCACCTTTTCTAAGCATTTAAAAAAGATTCAGCAACAGCATAAAGAGTACCAGAAAAGCAACCGATTTATTGCACTCTCTTTTGGATTTGGGGGAAAGTTGGTGTGTGTGTGTGTTTTTTTTTTATAAATTTTAGATTAACCGCACATGATATCATCAAATTGATGAATTGTGAGAAAATGAAAATAAGAGGGCATCAATGGAAGCAAATGGATTTTCAAACTTGAAATCTCACAATATAGTATTTGACGCGCGATCGTTTCGTGCTCAAAATAATATTTATACTCCTATGCCTAGGGCCGGCCCAAAGCCATGTTCGGGTGGGCCGTCGCCCATGAGCCCCCAAACTTTAGGGGCCAAAAAAAAATTGTATTATGCCCTAAGCGGCTAAGCCGATTCCCACCGAACTCAACTTTCTACAGTTCTATGTAACAATTCTCTTCTGAGTTCTGAATCAACGGCTCTTTCCTCTCTTCCTCCCTCCCTCTCTAGTCTCTTCAGTGTTCTAATTTTTGGATTCACAAATTGCAATTCTCTCTAACTCTCTTCTACAGTAGATAGTTTCACTAATTTCTTGTTTATCAATTAGTATAAAATGTACAAAAAAGTCAGAAATTTTTGGGGGTTGTTACGGGCCTGCGGCTGCCGGGCTGTTGTTGTCTTGCTGATTTTCTATTTTTATTGAAGTGCTACAAACCAGTAACCACCGTCCACCGGGTTGGTCTTCTAATAGATAGAGTAATATGGGATTGGATTTGGATTGAAGTAAAAAAATCGATATTTATTTTATTCTTTTGATGCAAATTCAACAATTTATAATTATTGGAGTTTATTATGCACAATTACAGATTGGAATTTGATACTTATAATTTTATTTTATTTTGTATGTTTGTAGGTTGTGATTGCATTTTTTTCAAGACTTATGATGATGAGGACATTAGTGAAAGAAAATTCAAGATGCTCGGGACAAAAAAAATTAGGGCCTTTTTTTCGCCATGGGCCCCCGAAATGTCAGGGTCGGCCCTGCCTATGCCCATAACGAGCGTAGCTAACTTATAAGTACGGATTGATCCCGCAGAAAGATGATGTGATTCCACCTTCGGGTCACTAATTGATAAACATGGCTTTTGTATGCATTTAGGTGTTTATTTGAATGATATTTAAAGATTAATGATGCATAAGTTGGTGTTTGGTTATTGTTTCGGCTTTTCTTGTGCATTTTCATATTTTGTTATTTTTATTGTAGTTTGAGCTAAAAAAGGGGATACTTCTAAGATCCAATTTAAAGGAGAGAGAAGCTAGAAAGATAGAGAATCGAGTTAGAGTCGTTCTCCAACTTGAATCGGGTCGATCGGATGAGAAACGAGCAAGAACAAAGCAAAACAGTGGAGGATGCTGAATGTGCCGAAACATCCGCCGGTTTGGCGGATTTACCCACAGACCAGCGGATTCTTCACAGTAACTCAACGGATATCCCAAAGTGTTCGGATAAATCCGGCGACCTAGCCGCCGATCGACGGATTTGGCCACCGGTCGACAGGTGCGTCGTTATGGGTCGTCAGTTCTTCCGCGAATTGCTATTTTTCGTATTTTTAGCCCGTGAACTTACCTTTTGGGCCAGATTTTTAGTACCTAGTATATATAGGGTTGTTAGGAACGAAATTTGAGAGCTTCTATTCATTATTTTTCAATTTTATTTTAGATTTTAACGCAACAAGACATGAAGATTCAAAATCGAAGTTTTATTCCTTGAATTTCTCTACAGTTTTTCTAACCATTGTTATTTAATTATGTTTCTTTATTCTTTCTTTCTTTTAGATTTCATTATGTGTGAGTAGTTTGTATAATTAATTCTAGGGTTTGTAGCATGTGTGCAATTATGTATTGATTTAATTCTTAATCAATTTTCCTTCCAATTATATGGTTCAAACATTCAAGTTTAGATTTCTCATGCATGATTAAGGCCATATTCATTGTATGTTGGCTAATTAATTTGAGTTCTGACGGAGATAATTAATTAGTGGGATTAAATTGAATGATTTGATACACGTACTTATGATCTGTAGGAGGTTTTAAATACGTTGATCTATTAGGAGTTAACAATTAATCTAGAGACGAAAGTAATAGATAAGTTGTTAATCTACTTTTACCTTGAGACCTGTCGGAGATAGGTAATTAGAATTCCGATCCTCCACCGATAATTGGATTAAATTGGAAGTTGGTGGAATTAGATTAATATATAATGGATTCATGTGTATGCATTCCCTAGGATTAATTATTTTATTTAATTGATAGTTCCGTTTTTAATCTTGTTTGATTTGCATTTGATTTTATTATTGAGTTTAGTAATTTATTTTTTTAATTCTCTGCCTAGGAATAGTATACCAAAGAAATAGATAGCCTGGATAATAGAGAGTTGTTAGCTTAATACTCAGTGTGATCAATAATTTAGTCTCTGTGGATACGATACTCGATTCACTTGCTATATAGCATGACCTGTGTTAGTTGTAGATAATTACATAATAAATAGTGCATCGCCAATCACTAAAGGGGGTTGGTTTGTGTTGTCACCTTACTGAAATATAAATCTGCAAAATAAACTAAAGAGAATATCAAATAAGAAAAGTTTCCGACATTTGAACTAGAATTTAATTTAGAATTTATTCACTCGATCATGGGCACACCGATTTTCCTGCATTACTAAGTCACCATGTTATGGAGACCGGATTTCTCGCTACATCTCCTTATTCATTCGTTCAGTATATGTTTAAAAGTGATTCATCTTCGATTAAACCCTTAACCTATCACTCACTCCCCGATTCCCCCAAAAAGATGTAAATGAATAGGCAGCAGTGTGTCCTAGACGAACCCAAGTTTGTTGTATTTACTGATTCCTCGTGTGTCCACAACAACCCACCGATTTTCTAATTACTATATGAATTAACACACAGTCACGATTCGATAATTCAATTAATCTCGGTGTGTCTTCTACAACTAAGGAATGATCAGCCACATTAGTCATTTTTAATACACACTCACTTGGAACAAGATCAAAAATATGCAGAAACAATTCATGCAATAATATGCCCACATGGCCTCACGAGTCCAAAATTTAACCTAAATTGTTATCTATCGTTCAAACATCGGAAATGGAAATCTAGCTACTCATGCTAGATGAAATTAAACTTGTAGAAATTAAAGACATAATAATAGAAAATAACTTACTGAATTAAATAGATAATTAACTCAACTCCAACGTTGAGCATAAAATCAGATCCTAAGTCTCGAGGGCATAAGGCACCTCAGATTATTTTATCTGCCGTGGCAGCTAGAAAGTAAATAACAAAATCGAATTTAAAGTGTGCAAAAACTAAAATGTATCTCCACATCACTAACTCCTGTTTCCAGAAAAATAACATGTTTAAATAGGTGAACAATCCGAATTCAAATTCCCCCACAAACAGGGGTCTTTAACTGCTTTCAAAATCGGCGTGCCCTCTCTACCAGACTGGATAAACCTTATCTAGAAGGTTGTTATAGGGGTGAGCATTCGGTTCAAACCGAACCGAACTGAATTGATATCCCAAAATCGAAGTGAATCGAAATCGAAAATATATAAACCAAAGTTGAACCGAATTAAGGTAAGCACCGAACTGTACCGAAACTGAAATAGTCGGTTCAATTCGATCGGTTTTCACCAAAATTGAAATTTTATTAATTTTATGTATATATTTAATCTGGAATCAAATTTAACGAAAATGGCTTGTAGCCTAGTTGGTTAGACATGCAAGATCTTATTTAAGAGGTGCCAAGTTCGAATCCTCAAACATGCATTTCATTTTTCCAATTGTTATTTAATTAATAATATTATATTTATATACATAAAATAATAAAAAATTAATAATAAATTAAAAATTTATAATCGGTCGTTCTGGTTTAAATCGGTTTTCAACATGTTCAAACTAAACCGAACCGTCGGTTTTCGACATGTTGAAACTGAAATCGAACCGAACTAACATCGGTCCTCATTATTTGGACCAAAACCGAACCGAACTCATAATTGCTCAAATCGAACTGAATCGAAATCGACGGTTCGGTTCGGTTTTTCGGTTCCGGTTCGATTTTGCTCACCCCTAGATTGTTGATTAAATCCTGAATTTTTCAGGAATTTCTTCTTATCATCTCAGCTTCACACCTTCTAGTAGTCCAACTTTGCACCAACTCTCTTCGGATTATCCCCTATCATTTACATCAATCTTCACTCAACAGAATTTTGAGAATCCCGCATGTGCCCTCTCTAAGCCATGGTTGAATCTGCACGAGCAATGTGGGCACGACATCATCTAATCAGCTTCATCCTTTCTAATATGTCCATTCCAACTCCCGAATGTTGGATGATGCTGAAGAAGTTTCCGAGTGCCTCTAGGTGTTATTTATGGCATTGAGACATGCTTGAATAGTTAGGCAAAATGCCTCTTTCGCCAGATTCGACTAAAAATGGACTAAAAACGGCTAAAAATGACATTTAGAGCAACTAAAATGCTTAGAAAAACACGAAATAAATGGACTTGTCAGTATTGTTTCTTTTTTAGCGATGATCGGTTTTGTTGATAAATTTTGGATCAGACTGCATATGATATCTTCTACTCGATCTTCTGGTTGATGCATCATATCTGCAGTTAAGAGTTTGGTCGTCTTGTCTTCCTCGTCAAGATTGTTATCTGGTATTTTTCCCAGGTGCTCCATCTCTAGATGAACTTCTTTCAACAGCCCCGCGGACTTGTCTGTTTCTTTCCCATTACAAATAATATCCTTGAACTGATGATTTTGCGAACTACCGAATCAAAAAATAATAATAAAAAATGAAAAGCCCACAGGCTTAGACGGGGCGAGTAGGGCCCTGTTATTGAGGGATGAGCTTACTCGCCCCTGCCCCGCCAAAATGCGTTTTTTTTTTTTTCAGATCGTTACTTTTTAAGGATATACATCATACATGTGATACTTTTGGAATTTTAAGTGATATTTTTTAGTGTTGCGATTGATACTGATTTTGATTTTTTTTTTCTCTAGCAATTATTTTTTAAAGATACAAGTGATACTTTTGGAATTGTGAGTTATATTTTTCAATATTACGATAGATACTGATTTTAACGTTTTTTTTACGGGTTAGCCCGATCAATTAGAATTGACTATCATTGACCGTCTGATAGAGCACCTAGTGTATGGGAAAATTGGTGTTTAGAGAATGTATAATTTTATTCTGTGTACTAGCATATCACCCGTGCGATGCACGATTGTGACACATAATTGTTGTTACTTTATTATAAATTATAAATATGATAAAAATATTTATATATAACAACTTTCAAAGCTTTTTAATTATGTTTTTATTGATTTTTTTTTCCGGAATGTCTAAATGGTGGAGATCACTATATAAAAGAGAGACATCTTGAATTTGAAACCTACCAAATAGTGGAGCCCCTTGTAGATGTGTCGGATTTGAAATCTACGGATCCCTTCTTTCTCCAACTAAAAAAAATGTTTTATTTTATTTTATTTTATTATAACATGATTTGGTATAATTTTTAATGATGGTAAGCTATATAATATATACTCCATCTGTTTCTTTATGATTGTTATTTTAATTTTTTTATTTAGAATTAACATTTAATATTTTTGGACTAATATATTTATTCCTCATATAAAATCCCATTCATTTATATTTTCCTAAAAAAATAATATTTTCTCTCTTTATATATTTTTTTAGGATTTCAATAAGGTTAAAATTTGGAGAGTGAGTATAAAAATATATGAAACAATAAATATTTTGACACAAAATAAAAAATCTAAAACAACAATCATAATTTTGTTATCCATAACACTAATTAACGTAACGGGAGAGGAGCATTGTTATGGTATGATTGGAAATATAGTATTAATTATATTACAGTGCTGATATATTTATATCTTTTAAAACCAAATTGAGTGACGCGGAATGATAAGAAATATACGTTAGCTAAATTGCAACGCTGATATATTTACATCTTTTAATCAACATACTTATCTCTAAAGCGTCTAAAAAACTCATATACGTAATTGGCATAGTGAAAAAAATGTGTAGACTACTTGAATTGATTTTGGGTTAAAAAATTAGTTAGATCCATATACTTGCAAAATAATTTTGTGTGAATTTAGGAAATAATATAATTGGTTCGTATTTCCTAATATTTTGTATTTACATAGGTGAAACTTAGACTTGGAAAATTCATTCTATTCTAAATATATATATATATATATTATGCATGCGCACAAAATATAATATATTTTTCATTATAAAATGCGATTTATCTATACATTATTATATAACTTGCATCTTTCCTTTCATTAAAATTTTATATACTAAGAATCTTATAATGCAAAAATAGCCCCTTGTCATCTATTTGCAATATATTTTTATATTTTTTTTAAAGTCTATTCAAAACCTAATAAATATAAATACCCAAAAAATAATGTACATAGAGTTGAAAAATGTTTAATATATATTTACATATTAAATAGTTTTGGAGCCTTTTGGGGGAGTTAAAAACACATAATGAACTGCACATAACAATCGTAAAATATTAAATGAAGAGACTGTAATATTTTTCAGTATAATTTAATTAATTAATAACTATGTTACCATTTCATATTTTTTTGGTAAAAATTACAAATTTCATAATGATACTTCAAACTTGCACTCCATGCATACTCCCTCCAACAATCAATTTCAACAATATAAAAAAATATTTAAATTAATTACAATATTATATACCATTTCGCACTAAAATATTTAAACAAAAACTAATAACCAACATGAAAATTCAATGAGCATTTAAACAAACATCTTATATTCAAATTCTCAAAAGCTATTGAAAAAAAAATAGACATCTAATTAAAATGTCACTTGAGTCTCCTTCACTTTTGACGCAATCAATTCTTCTGTGATTTTTTTAATCTCCGTGCCCAATACAATTTTTTCCTTCCCAAAATTAGTATGATGGATGTTTATGCATTTTGATTCCTAGAAATTCATAAATAAACATAATCTTAATTTCATACCTAGGTACGTGATTGGAATCTTGATTCTTCTCTCACCGGAGTATGCGAGAATTAGAAAACACAAATTTTCAAAAGCTCGCTTCAAACGATCAAAATAATTGGAACTAATTTCACTACAAATATTTTTTTAAGATCAGTTGGTGTGTTAATGTTTACTCCAAAAATATTTTATAGGCTTCTAGACTAATAATTTATAAACCCAAATATTGCGTTGATTTTTTTATTTTTAAGAAGAAAGATTTTGTTATTTTTTATTTTTGCGAATTGATTGTGTTAATACTTAAAATCCAAATATGGTGTTAATCCATGTGATTTACTATATAAATAAATATATAAAATTACACATAATGAGATATTCTATTACAAAATAATGCTAATTAAGACAAATTATAATCAATCCAATTTAGTTGATTTCGTCTTCTTAGTAGGTGGATTTTTTTTTTAGGAGAAAATTATTAGGCGGATTGATGAGCAATATAAATTCAATGCGCATTTAGGTATGTTAGGGACATACACACACATAATATAGTTATAATAAATTAAGTAATTAATTATTTAAAAAGTATATTAATAATTTTATATCTAGGAATATATATCATTTGAGAAGGAAAACTAATAGTTTCTATTACGGTCACGATTTTATTATTATATATTATATAAATATAGATATAGATAGATTACAACTGTGTGATTGTATAGTTATATGTATCATAATTACTATTATTATAATATATGGTAATTATGTAATTATATATTTTCCGTAATTAGGCTATATTTAATATGCGTATATTAAAGAAACAAAGACATGTAACCTATAAAAGTAGCCAAGGAAGGCTGCTGCTGTAGAGAATAAAATGAAATGAAATGTTAAACAAAAGCGTAAAAAATATATTTTAATTTCAAACTGAAACATGAACTATGGTCATAGTACAACTAATCAATCAATATATATTTGAATTTAATGGAACTCGGAAATTAATGTTGCTAATTAAGGAAGAAATTGCATATAATATTTATCAAATTTTAGATTAAAATTAATTTGCATATTATATAAATCATTATTCGGATACTATATTTATAATTTATATAAGTAGAAATTTCATTTATGCGAAAAAATTATCATTTTCTATTTTTTGATGCGGAGTCGTTATTATATATTATATAGATTACTATAATGTAGCTGTGATTATACTATCTAAATAAATAATCATAGTCGATCCCCAAAAAATTCATCAAAGTGAAATTTGATTTAATCTATTCCATAATAATTATCTTATGAAATTTTGTACGTAAGTTGTAAATTCAACCCTGTAAAACAAAAATTAAAAAATATTACAAAATTCATAAAGTAGAATACATCCCCAAAAATATGCATAACTCAAAATTTGTAATTCGATTATGAAAAAACCTTATATACCCAGAGATCATATAAAATACCAATTTTCAAAAATTGAGAGTAACGTTTTTTTTTGGAGGATCTATTGACATTTAATTTCTTATTCACCTCAAATTTGTTGATATATATTTGGGGTTAATTGCATAATTTAACACAACATTTGCATCATTTGATAATTTTCATACAACGTTAAAAAATTTACAATTCATATCACAATCTTTAATATTTTACAATTGCATGTAACATCCTCAATATTAATCCGGCATAAAACGACATTTTATGTTAATGAAATTGATGAAAAATCTTGTTGTATATTGTGAATTTATATTACGACGTCGTTTAGGTAGTCGGAAATAGCACTAAACTTGAATTACAAATCAGACACGTAAGATATATTTACCGGATTAATATTGAGATGTTACAATTGCAAAAATATTAAAAGTTGTGATATGAATTATAAATTTTTAGACGTTATGTGAAAATTATAAAATGGTGCAAACATTAAGTTAAATTTTACAATTAACTCTATATATTTTGACCGATTTCGTTGTGCAACACTTTTCTTTTCTCTTACTTCATTTTCTATTTAAATAAAACACAATTATTTAAAATCCTGAAATTACGATTTCAGAAATTTGAAATTCGTGCATGACAGTGGCAATGTAATGTATTAATTAAAATAATGATTCAACTAAAATAATTTCAATTATAAATGTAAAAAATACCCGCTAACATTTTACGTTTGTTCCCTTGGAAACCATAAATTTGTCAACTACTCCCTCCATCCCAATAAGATAGGTTGAATGAGAGTTTAACAAGAATTAAAAAAAAGAATGAGAAAAATAATTAATTAAAAAAATTCATAATATGCCATTATTTATTTAATAATAAATTAATATTTAATGTAAAAATATTAAATAAAGATATATATTAGTAAATTAGTTAAATATATATAGAAATTAATTTATATTTCGAAAAATTTATTGGAACGAAGAGTGTATTTGTTTTTTTTTTTTTTTTGGAGAAATTTATTAACTAATCAAAGACAATGGTGTGGTTAATCAAAACAAGAATTTGGCTGGGAAAATGTGAAAAAGATAGGTGGAAATGAAAAAGAATGAGAAAAATAATTAATTAAAAAAATTTATTAACTATACTTTATTTTTTGTATTGACAAATGAAATCTCATATTTTTATAAAATATTTTATTAAAAAAATAAATTTATGAATTTTTCTTAAAAAATCATTAATAATTTATTAACGATTCATAAAATTTTGTAAAATTTCACAAAAGTACTAATGATATCATAGGATTACATAAAATATACAAACACACTAATCATTAGCGAAATACTTATTTAAAGTATACTCAATTTTTTTCACAAATGTTAATAAAGTAAAAAAAATCACATAACATTCAACAATATGTTATTAAAATATAATAGTATCTTTGAAAGAAGAGTAATTTGAATGTTTAGAACTAAATAAGTCAATTCGTGTATTTTATTTGTTAATTAGATATTGTTATAATAAACAATTCAACAATGTAAGTTACATTCCTATCTTATTACTTGTGATACCAGCCAAAGGAATGGTAATAGTCATTCCATTCCATTCCCATCACCATTCCATTACTAAGTTCATTCTATTCCCACTTGATTCCATTCCAACATACCAGCCATCCCCTTAATGATTTATTGTGACAGTCCGAAATCGAAATTATTTTATCAACGGACCGATAAAGATTGAAAATAATAGAAATTGGTTGTAAATAATAAGGGAATGTATTACATCCTGCTATAATAGAATTTACCAAAGAGCATTGCACTGACGTAAATGTAACATTAATTATTATATACTCCCTCCGTTTCTATTTAAATGTTGTTTTGGATGAATGCACACAAATTAATAAATTAATCAAATTACCTAATACAGCCTTGTGTAAATACATTAAATGAACAAAATATAAATGTTTGAATGCATTAAATGAGGACAAATGTGAATTTTATATCTCAAATTTGTAAAATGACACTTTTTTTTGAAACAAAATTAAAAAATTATAGTGACATTTATATAGAAACGGAGGGAGTATTATATTTTGTCAGCTAATTAATTAGTTACGCTTCCATATTAGAATCTTACTCGAATTTCTCCGACACCTCAAGATTCATTGAATTGCAATTCTCTTCGATTTTCCATGTACCCCTTTTCCAAGTCTAGTTGATTTAATTATGAAAGTATATATTTAGTCATGTAAGCCTTGATACGATTTTATGAATTTACGACCGAAAAATATATATTCCTTTCATTCTATGAATATAGTTTCGATTATTTTTTCCCATGTACTAAGAAAATGTATTTAATAATATTATCAACTAAAGTAAAATTATGTACTCCAATCCGATCCCTACGTTTCTTAATTTCATCGAAACAAATTAATAGCTGCAGCTAAATTAATGTGCTTGTGTTCGGCATATCTACACTTTGCTTAATTTGTTTGCGTTGAATAAAGTTGAAGATTACGTAGTGACCAAACTCAGTGAAATGCATAAATAATTAGTTTTAATTTAATTTCACCCAAGGAAATATCACTGCTAATTAAAAAGTGATTATGAAAACAGAATTTATGACTTTTGCTAGGTATTATTAGTTTTTTGTGTTTATTAATCTGTATTTCATTGATTATACAAATTCATAATTAAGACAAAAGAATAATACACGTACGCTACTAAAGTATAGCTTTCAAAGTTGAAAATTAGGCAATAATAATATAATATAGTACATTAACTTTGAAAGGGTCACTAATTGCCACCTTCATAATTAATTAACCCTTGATATGAATAGTTTTCTTTATACAGTTATGCTAAATAAGAGAAAAATGACCATATCCATGATTAAAAATGTAATTTAATTGGTTTAAGTGGAGAATTACATAATTAGTCAAGTTGGGTTGTTTCTACAATCTTTTAGCAATTGTGATATTAGGTGGTTTAAATTAATTAATAGTTTTTTTTTTTACTCACACTCACCCGACCTATGATATTGAGGATAAATTAATTAATAATTTAATGCTATTATATTATTAGTATTTTTTGAATTGAAAATTGTTAATACAGCCGAATACATTCGAAGGTGGGCACTTTTGGTCAAATTAAAAGGTTCAAGTTTAATTTAATTTGCTTCACATATTCACGTTAGAGTGCTTTCACATTCCGTTGTGTATATCGTAGAACAAATGAGATCTTATAGTTTTAGCTAATAGGGCTTATTATTCCATAATTAGGATTCATATTTTTTAAACTTTTCAATTTTTCTATATAAATAAATGCTAACTACTCCCTCCGTCCCATAATTATAGTCCACTTCCCATTTTCACACAGATTAAGAAATCACATTTAATATGTATTGGAAATATACAATTTAGAATAATTATCCTATATTGCCCTTATTTTTTACTATATTAATTGCATTCATACTATATTAAATAGGGTTATATTTGTAAAAGAATATTTAAATACAATCCCAATTTAGAATAGGACTATAATTTTGGGACATCCCAAAAAGGAATAATGGACTATAATTATGGGACGGAGGGAGTAGCTAGGTAGGGATTGATTATTTAATAATGAATATCATTAAAATAGTGAATTTGTTACGTGAGGCGTAGAAAATGGACGGTAAATGTCAAAATTCAAAGACATAAAGTTTCTTAATGGGATATATAGTCAAAATTAAATAATCTCAATCTTGATCGTCAAGATTAACCCACAACCCATTTCACCCTAAGTCGTTCTCGATCAATCAACTCAAACGACGTCGTCGGGTAACACGAATTGCCGCGCGATTGAAATCCTCTGTTTCTTCTTCTTATTATTTTTTTAGAGAAATTGAAATTGAAATCCTCTTCTTAAGAAACCATGGAATTGCAGACAATGAAAGCTAGATTAAATTGTGGTTTCATATGAACAAGGTAGAGATGTTTGTTAATGGGAGTTGAGGATTTTAAGATTGTTGCTGGGATGTTCTCATTTTTTTAAAAAAAAATAAATTTATAGTATTGCCTACATGGAATTGGTATTGTAGGGTAGGGTAGTTCCCGCAAACCCAATCATACTTTAGTCGCTCAATTTTTGTGAGGTACATTTAAAAAAAATGAAAATAGTTAATACATGCATGCATGATGTACAAATTACATATGGCATCATCTATTAGATTTTGACCGGCCAAATAATTTGAAACATTTTTTTTGTGGTCCGAAATTAAAACACAAAAGATGAAATGAAACTAAAGAAATAGCAAATGAATGCTACCAGCTTGGCACAACCAGGATGAGAGAAACCATTAATGCCAAGGTGGTGTTCAAAATAATGCAATAATATCTTTATATATATATATATATATAATAGAATGGCCCTCAAAAATCAAAATAGAAAAATCTTAAAATTTTCTCATCTAAACGATCACTACGTACTACATTTAGGAACTTCATTTTAATTCTTTTTTTTTTTCATTTTAATTCTTGAAATCTTATATACGTTTAAATTTTTTTAAATTCCATTGCTACAAATCATAAATACCAATTTATTTAATTTTATGCAACTTCATTTTATTCCTTGAAATATGTGTAATTGACTATTCAATTTATTCATTCATTTTTATTAATTCTAATTTTATTCCTACGTACAAATTCGTCTGTAACATTTTGTATTATTAGGATATTAATTAATTAATTAATTAATTAATTATTATATTATGTGTTTATATAAATCAAATATTATACTACCTCCGTTTCATAATGTTTGTTGTTTAAGGTTTTTTTTTTAGTTTCAAAATATTTGTTGTTTTATATAATTTGACATCCTCTCTCCCAATTTTAACCCTCTCAAATCCTACAAGATTTTTTGTTTCTAACTTACCTATAATATATGAAGAGAGAAAAATATATGGAGAGAGAAAATATTGTTATTTTTTAGGAAAATATAGATGAATTAGATTTTATGGCATATATAAGGGATGGGTATATTTGTCCACAAAATTAATTCTTAATTCCAGATAAAAAAAACAAAACAACAAACATTATGAAACGGAGGTAGTATTGTATAATATACTGTACCATCATTCATACATTATATTGCTAATATGTTAGTGCCATATATATATTGCTGATATGTGAACAATGATTTACTAATATGTAAATAATAATTTGCTAATATGACATACGTGTTGTTGGTTAGGTTTAAACCTGATTTCTTTTATAGTTATCATAATTAATTAACATCCATCATTCAAATGATCATAATTTTCTCAACGCTTAATATTTTTGACTTTTTTTTTTCTTAAAAATAGACTCGACTAGATTTTCAATAATACATAACTCATGTGTTTAACTAAAGTATGTTGGCATTCAAAGTCAGACATCGTGTAAAAAATTAACATGTTTCATATTAGCAACGAAAATATAAGATAATAACAATGTTATTAGCAATGACTTACAGTTACAACTTGTATATGCATGAAAAATATATATTTTTTTTGTATTATTCATCAATTTTTGTTCAAGTAAACATATGCAATTAGGATTTTAAATGAAAGAGCATGAAAAATATTTAATTTGATATATAATTTATATAAATCGTATTAAAAATGAGCAAATTATAATTGTTTAAATTTTTTAAGAATTTTTTAAAAGGCAATGGCATCACTTCTAAAACAATGTGAAAATACCCTTTTTTTTCAATTTATCATATTATCACATTAATATTATGATTACACAAACACTTGCATGCACAAGGTGTATATAACCCTTAATTTAGACGGGTCAATCAAATTCGCGAGTCAACCCGCTTTGACCCGAGTAAACACGGACGGGTCAAACCCGCAAAAAAAATCGCTAAAATCAGTATCAATTGTAATACTAAAAAAATATCACTCAAAATTCAAAAAGTATCACATGTATCCTTAAAAAATAATGAGTCTGCTAGTTATCTTATACTAGTTTATTTAGTTTAAATTGTGATTTTTTCCATTTCAATTAATGTTTAAAGTTTATGGCTTTTTAAGGGTTTTTTAGTATTTTTATTATTTTTTAGATTTTTAGGGGTTTATTTTTTCATTTTTAGGATTTATGTTTTTTTTTAAGTTTTATTAATCTCAATTATGTGTTATATTTAAGTTGGAAAAATTAATTATCGAGTGCAATGAATGAGTCTACACGTTAGTCTCAGGCGAGTACATTGCGTGAGTCGTATGATTTCAAAAAAAAAAATTTACTTTTATTTTAGGATTCACTAGTTCCATTTTATGGTATATATTTATTTCAAAATTAGATTTTTTATTTTCAATTACCATTTATATTTATTTCAAAAAAATTAAATTAATTATCGAGCGCAATACATAGGCGATGCGTTAGCGTTGGACAAGTGCATTGCGCGAGTCATCAAATTTCACAAAAAAATGAATTAATTCACTTTAATTTTAGGGTATATTTATATTTATTTAAACATATTAAACCAATTCACTAATTTTGTTTTAGGATATACTACCTCCGTTTCGAAATGTTTGTTGTTTTAGGGATTTTTTTTTTGTTTCAAAATGTTTATTGTTTTATATAATTTGACATCCTTTCTCCCAATTTTAACCCTCTCAAATCCTACAAAATTTCTTAATTCTAACTTACCTATAATATATGGAGAGAGAAAATATTGTTATTTTTTAGGAAAATATAGATGAATTAGATTTTATGGAATATATGAGGGATGGGTATATTTGTCCATAAAATTAATTCTTAATTCCAGATAAAAAAAAAACAAAACAACAAACATTTTGAAACGGAGGTAGTATAATTTTTGGGAAAAAAACTTAAAATAAAAATAGAAACTAAAAAAATTGAAAAAATTGCCCTAAAAAAATATATATATATAGAAGAAGAAGAAGGAGGAGGGCGCGTGAAACCCACATGTCATGCGTGGACATCATGCGTCCGTCACATGCTGTCGGAAATAAGAGCTTGTGCACGTAAATGTAGCTCTTATGATTATGACTTTAGGACATAATTTGATTATAAAATTTAAGGGCATAAATCTAGACATTGACTTATTACTTGACGTAGTTGATTAAGAAGATAATTTTAACAAAAATATACATACTGAATGGTAGTTATTGAAGTTGAATATAGGAATTGATTGTATATATATTATACAACCTATATATGTATATATATATATATATATAGTATTATTGATTGGACTTGGAGTTGATTTAATATAGGATAAATGTCCATTTTGATCCTATAACTATTTGTGTAGGACCAGATCGCTTTGATTCTTGTTTATCCTTTTAGTTTAAAATGATCCTATAACTATTTTAAAAGTTCAATTTGGTCTCTAATTTGATCCTCCAACTGACGGAGATGAAGAAGTAGAGAAACGGTGTTAACAATACCTGTTAAAACACACACTAACATACACTTTTCTCACATACTTAGATTATTTCACAGATTAAGACACATATGGATTGAACACGAAATTTTCACCATTTTCTCAAAGAATCCTCATATGGATTGAACATGAAATTCTTCTATTTTCACAAAGAATCCTCCATTATTTTATGTTTGTTTAGAAAAATCTTAATTATTTTATTCAGCATAACATAAATAATTATTTTTGTATGTTTTTTATTGTTTTTTTTTATGTTCTCATATAATAATGATTCATATTACACAATATAATTTCACTTGTTCATAATATTTCATGGAGTAATTTATAGCTCTCAAATCCTAATTGAGTTTCACTCAAATGCATGACTTCTTCAAGCCTATGTTTTGAATTTTGATTGTTGGACATTCAAATTATGCTAAATTATGTTGAAACTGGACATTTTTTTTAATTATCATATTTATATTATAACAAGCTTCAAATATGTGAAAATGGAGGAAATTTCGTGTTAAATCCACATGTGTGTAAAAAGTGTGTGTTAATGTATGAAATAATCTAAGTATGTGAGAAAAATATGTGTTAGTGTATGTTTTAACGGGTATTGTTGACATCGTTTATTTTCGTCTTCGTTTCCATTAGTTGGAGGATCAAAATAGGGACCAAATTGAACCTTTAAAATAATTATGTGATCATTTTGAACCAAAAAGGTAAACATGGATCAAAAAGTTCCTACACAAACAGTTATATGATCAAAATGGACTCTCCTGTTTCCTTGAGGATGGCCTAGTGGTGGAGTGGTGTTTCTTGAGGTCAAAGGTCTCAAGTTCGACCCACCACCAACACCACTAGGTGTGAGCCTGTCACAAGCCAAGTTTGGTTTACCTCCCCTGTGTAGGTTTGCAGGCTATTAGACAAAGGCGAGGTTTACCCAGTGCGCATCACGGTAGCGGTTGCGGGTTACCCTCGATATAAAAAAAAAATGGACTTCTCTTGTCCCTTGGAGATGACCTAGTGGTGGAGTAGTGTTATCTTGAGGCCACCTGTATGATTTGTGGTTTGCAAGCTATGGACCTTTTCCCATTTAATATATTAACCGTATGTAAATTAACATTAACATAATTATAGGATTTGATTATAGAATACTACTTGAGTCTCGTCTGTACGATATACGAAATCATTTGAAAACTCATTTTTTTTTAATGTAAGTGTTACATCTTCGTGTTTATAAATATTATTTTAGTTGATAAGTTAATACCGTTTTTATTTATCCGATTATTTTTGTATGTTAAATAATTATCATTTTGAATGTAAAAAAGAGTTAAGCTGACAATGGATAAAAAAAAAAAATACTCTGAATATAAAAAAAGAGTTAAGTTGATAATGGACGACTAGCATTTCTTCTTAATAATATTACATAATTATGAACGACTAGCATTTTTTCTTAATAATATAATTATGTTATTTTAGCAATAATTATGATATTAGGTGGTTCAAATACTATTATATTTAAGGGTGTGCAAATGGTTGGTTCGGAGTAAAACCGAGTCAAACTAATAAAACAAAATTAAAAAAAAAATTAAAAAAAAATTCAAACTAAACCAACCAAAATAATATATATAACCAAACCAAACCATAATTCTTTGATTAGTTTGGTTTGGTTTTCAATTTAACCAAATTTTCAATGATTATTTTTATTTTTCCGAAACAATTATATCTAAAGAAATAATATACTCAATAGATAACAAACGATATATTAAATAAGTAAATATTTTAAAAATTCTAAAACTAGAAAATTGAAATTAAATATTAGAATTACTAATATTATTTAGGTATATAATACCTTTTAATTTATTAATTTAGGTATAATTAATATTAGAATTATAAATATAGCACACACACACACACACACACACATATATATATATATATATATATATATTGGTTGGTTCGATTTTAACCAAAATATTTTTTAGTTAAATCAAAACCGAACCAAACTATATTTTTCAAACTGAAAACCGTATAAATGGGTCTAGATAATTTTTACAGGCCCAGTATATAGATGGTGACTCAAAATAAACCAAGTGTCAAAGGCCCAATTTAGTATCATCGTCTAGAAGCGAGCATATAATCGACTCGACTCATTGAGCTCACCACTAAACTATAGTTGGTGCCAATACAAATTCAAACCAACTAATTTTACACATTTTTGAAACGCAAAGGACGACCGCATTTTACACACACAAGGTACACTCACTCCCCTCTTTCGTTTGGAAAATTAATTAATGAATAAAAGACAGCACAGAAGCTTGTTGGCTCATACAAGTTTTGCAAATTTGAAAACAGCTTAATAATACTTGATAACTTCAAGCATACCTTCATCCTTACCAGAGAAAAAAACTTACTAAATAAAAAACTATGTTTCAAATTTCAATGCAACAATGGTTTAGTTAGCAAACAGTTGACAGCAGAGGTAAACGGCAAAAACTAGCGCGATCTTGATGCAGCTCGCCTGAATTCGTCAGGCGTCGAAGGAAACAGTTCCACATATCTTGATCCAATCAGCATCTTGTCCTTGGACATGGCTTTCTTTGCATCTTCAGCTGAACCAAACTCTACATAAGCCTCCCCAGTAGCTTTCCCGTCCGACCGGCACGCGATATGGATCTTGTCCTCCCTCACATCGATGAGGTCTTGGAAAAATTTCAGGATTTCTGACTTTCTGACAGAGTATGGGAGGCCACGCATCTTCAAGATCTCTGTATACTCCATCCTATCCTTTTCTGGAGATGACCTCTTACGATGAACGGGTGGTGGGGATCCACGATGGTCGATGCTACCATACGATGCTTCTTTCACCTCAGTAGCTACCGCGTGGTAATAATCCTGCTTCTTGCACCTAAATACCTCCACGTATCTTCTTCCCATGTTCTGTCGATCCCTCCGAAGAGCAAGATCAGCCTGCATAGGCCCTGCAAAGAGAACAAATGCTTCTCCAGAAAATCTCCCATCCTTGTTGACCAAGAAGACGTCAACAATATCAAGTCCGCCAAAGAACTTAAATATGTCAACATCGGCACAGTTGAATGGAAGGCCCCTCAAACGAACCACAGGAAAAGAGGAAGGCTGATATCTACTGTCGTAGCCATGTGTTTGGTAACTGCTTGAACTGCTACTCCTCACTGCGAAGTAGGGAGTCGATTCCATCATTCTTGGTCTCTTTGAGCCGATCTCGTACCCGTCCGACACCCCCCCGCTCCCAAACAATGCCCTTCAATTATCCATACCCAAGGAAGGAAAAACCCCCCAACTCAACCTTGTTAATAAAGCCAATCCCAACCCATCTAGTTTTTTCTATTGTATCTCAAGCTCTTAATGAACAATGATAACTCATGAACCCAGTTGAAGAAATAGATAATAATCGATATTCAAAAGCAAGGATGCCGATTAAAAATACATGATACCACCATGAGTACTGTTTGCTGTTACATAGCAGTCTAGATTTTTAAGTTTTAATCAGAAAAAAAAAGAGATGCAGCTTATCAGGAATGAGAAACCCTTTAGATTTTAAGCAATATCTTATCACTCAAGAACAACAGACGAACGAATGCTTCGAAAAACAGACACTATCCAACTGTTTATGATCATGCCACTCCTACTCAACCCTTTGGGCTTTCGAGTTGCAGGAAATCAATCCAAATTGTAATCTTTCATTACAATTTCTACTACCAGTTAATACGAAATATAATAATAGCATTCAAAAGAATCATAGTTATCCTGAACTCGATAGTAGCCTAAATAATGATCAAAAAAGAAAAACCCATAGAGACGAATTTCTTTTGAATCAAGCAACAACCCGGTCTCATCGTTCTCAATGGTCAATTTCTCACCCATTAAACGTATGATCTATTCCACAAAAACAGATACCAAAATACACCACAATCTGACAAAACTACTCGCACAAATAAAATGATAAATTAACGGAGCTGTTTTTTTCACCCCAGAAAACAGTAATAGCAACTAGGAACAGCCATTGAAAACAAATTCGCATAGATAGGCAATAGTTAATACAGATTGGAGCAGACAAATTAAGATTGCATTAAAAATTAACAAGGTTCTTACCCCCTATGACCGTACATGGCAGCGGCGGAAGAGAGAATCCAATACGGCGTCGTGGAAGGAGTAGAAACTTCAGAGATCAAAGTAAGAGTCCTTTTCTCCACGAGAGAAACATGGGAAATCAGAAACCCTAGCCGGAAATAGACATAAACCAATTTGGGCTCTCACGAGATTACATAAATGCCCCTTGGCAATGAAATTTGCCCCAAAATTCAACTGTTACTTAAGAGTTAAGATGGTTTTTTATTTTATTTTTTGTTCTTCTATGATAATGATGAGGATAACCCTCATTGTGAACCGGCCTTTGTATGGTAAATCACACACAAGAAGTAACAATACTAATATTTGGAGATTGAATGGAATGGGCATTTTTGTAATTACCAATAAATGCTTCTCATTTTGTAACATGTTTCTTTAAATTACTTTTTAATGGAAATGGTTAGGACTTAGGAGTGTGAGGAAAGAAAGTAAAAGAAAATTTATAATTCGAATTGCAAGAAAAGGTACAGCTCTGGGATGGAACTTACATTACATATGATAAGTTAATCAGTTTTGCAACTCATTTGCCTAGCCTAGTGGAAAGATGACAAATAATTTAAATATCAACACTAGTCATACATAGTTTTCTTTAATATTAACACTAGTTTTTCTTAATAGATTATTGCAGGTTCATATGCCCTTTGAATTTTCAAGCATGTCGGACACATGTACAATGCATCGAGCATGTGGGGCACCCTTCCAATATTCCGGAAAAAAGGTATATATATACATACACACACACACACTTCACAAGTGCATTAATGAATTAGAAGATAAAAGAATACAAATTTAGAGTAGAGTATATAAATGAGAAGAGAGGATGGGCTAGGGGTAGGATCCTTTTTTCTCATTTTCAGTAAATCGCAAGACATCCTTGGCCATTGATGAAAAGGAACGAGCTGTATCCTGCATCTCACTTGTTTTCAAGCTGATTCCCTGCAATGCATAACACAAAACTTCCTCTTACTTTTTTCTTTTCTTTTTCATCATCACAATTCACCACTTCAATAGAGTTTTCATAGGATATATATTTATGTGTTACCTGCAACTTCTTCAAGTTTTCACTTAGCTTCGTCTTCGCCATATTTGCAGCACCCGAGTCCTGCATTCATGTCACAACATCGCATCAAAACTTCATATTCTTCATCTCTTCCAGTGCACTATCATGACTAGTGTACTTACAACAGAGGAAGCATAGCCATATTTTTTCTTTATTTGGTCGATAGCGCCAGGTTTCTCGTCTTGTGGCTCCTCGTTTACTGTCACTTTCTCACTCTTCACCTTTGTATGTTTCAACTTGCCTGCCAAATCCGAGATAAATAAATGGGGAATATAGAGTGGCATATTTGCAACACTACATTCTATCATCAGATTCATTTACCTCTGATTGCTTGAAATTTATTTGTGATATTCTGTCTATTTAATCCTGCTATCACTGGATATCCTCTTGGTTTCTCTTTGGGATCCTCGATCTCAATGTCATCTATCGAACCATTAGCAAAACAAGAATTGGTAAACTAAATAATGCAAGTACTTTCAAATCTTTAAGAACTCGCAAGAAAAGAAAATGAAATCTAGCTAAGAAATATACTCATTGTTTGTCAAATTATAGAAATACCTATATCCAAGTCTGCATTCTCCTCATTCATAGTGTTTCTTTCCTCGCTTTCAGTATCGGTTGCAAAGTTGACTGTTGAAAATATGGTAGATAATTCTTCAATACTTCGTCTACAGTCTTCTGTTTCCACTTCATGCCCGTTCTTCAATTTTGCACTCTTGTTGTCTTTGATCACAGAGGCAAATATACCCTGTGTCGAACCATATCAGTTGAAGAAAATGAAAATGAAAAATCAGACCAGACATGTTTTTTTCTATGACACCAGCCACTTACCTTTTTCTTTTCTTTTATGGGAGGCGAACAAACGACCCCTTGAGCATTTACAAGGTCTTTGTTAAGAACCATGGATACAAAGTCCAAAAATCTGGGATGAAATATGTCAATACCAACACACAAAGCAAAATTGATCACATTCATTTTCTTTTACAAGGAAACTAGATCTTCTTTGAGATCTTCTTACCTGTAAGTCTCCTGGAGCAAAGTTGAGACGAAAAGGAATTCCTGATTGCCATTGACCTGATTCAGAGTAAATAGTATGTTAATCGAGTTTTTAAGACAACTCCAGAGTGATAGCAATAATGCTGACTTACTATAATGAGCTCGCCATCAAGGGAGGACGACACTATAATGTCAGAAACCGAGAAAGGTCTAATAGTCGAAAATGTGAGTGCTCTTATTGAACTTTCTTTCACAAGGGACAATTCTGGAAGGGACCTGAAGTTTTATTTTTAACAAAATTAAGAATCAAAAGAGTACCAAATTCAATAAAGAAAAAATCGAAAACATTTTCCCTCCTCAGCCAGTGGAAGTTCAATTATGGAGGTGAAGATAAAGGTTTGCAGGTAGAAGGTATAACCAAATGAATTGATTAGTGTAGACAATCAGCAACTTAAAGCAAGCATGGAAATGTCACCTAATCTCGATTTTTCCACTGGCAAAAAGAAGTATAAGTCCAACATCCGGAGAGCCAAAAGTCGATGCCCAGTAACAAGGTGAACTGAATTTCTTCTTGTAGATCACTTTCTTAACACCCTGAGAATATGACATCATCATAAGATAAGAATACAAGAAATGGATTGACCTTTCTGAATATGTTACAGTCATTACATGACAGCAGCAAGTGTACCTGGACTAAATGCGATAAGGAAAATGCATAAACGGATTTCTCAGTGCATAGCAACATAAATGATTGCTTCAGAGTTGAGTTGTCAGAACTAATGCTGTTGACATCTATAGCATCAGGCATGCTAGATCCTTTGTAAGAATAATCTAAGAAATTGATATTCATTAGTTCGGTCCTCCAAAGATCTATATATATAAGAAGGGTTCAGAGACAGCAGTCACCTAGAACCCGTGTAAATAAAGCTTTCGCCGGTTTATTTGGGCGGACCACACCAGAGCTTAGTGCACTTCCTGTATCCCTCTCAAGTGTAAAAACAGATGAATCTTTTGTTGTCACGAGTATCACATTCTTTTCAAAGCCATGGAAGCTGCAAGTTTCGAAATGTATTGAGATATTCCCCGTGCAGAATTCACTGGCAATGTGTCTTTCATACAAGACACTGGGACCATCTGGATCGATTAATGACACCTGCGTGCAGAAGATTCAATATGTAAATTTTCAGACTTTAAAAAATTAAACCATTTGTTTCAATGGCTACTAAACTTGAGTGCCTATGAAATCTCTTAAGTGACCTGTGTTAAAAATTCTAGACTAACACGGAAGGAAATTTCAAATTGTAAAAACCAAACAGAAAAAAACTAAGCTTACATATCCTTGATCAGACCCAATAGCAAGATGTTTTAGATTTTCGGTTGCGGTAATAGAGAGTACTGCACCATTAACCTTCACAACTTTGATTCGACGAATGATATTACTGCTTCCCTTCTTTGAACTACCTGCGAACCACCATTGAAGTAGAGAAAACTTAATGCCAATGAAGCTGCAAAATCTTCTATAGTCCATACTAACACTTTTTTAAATGATATTTCATTCATCATCCGCTGAGGAAGAATTGCATTCTTTATTAGAACAGTATTCTTTAAAAGCAGTTAGATTATTTACTCTCAGAAAGGACTTATATCCAGTTGATTAATTAATAGGAAAAAGTGGATGATCCCGATTACCTTGGAAGGACATAAAAGTGCTTTGCGGGGCAAACGTCTCTGATTTAAATGTAAAAATCCTAACCTGCAGTAAGCATTACAAGTGAACATCTGCGGACCTATGGAGCCCCGACAAACATGCAACAAGAGAACTTGCTTACCGTTCCACTTTGATCTCCAGACACAAGAATGTGTGAGTCATAGCTGAAATGCAATGCTGTCAGTGGGATGCCACTTAAAGAAAAATCACTATCACTCTGCAGAATCAAATGAAAATAAAACGGGATGATCAATACAACGAATAATAATAATTAACTCCTAAAAAACAAAGTGAATCCATCCAAGTCATCTCAAGAGCCAGTATGTAAAGACTTTTCTTGAGTCGAGTGAGAAAATAGAAACACAAAAATGATACAGATCTCATTTACTACAAAGTTCAAGTTTCTAGTTTCATCAATGTAAATATTACATAAGTTCTCTGAGTACCAATGAACAGACCAGGAGAGTAATAAAAATAAAAATTTGAAAGATTTGCATCATTAAGGTCGATGCTCCGAGAATAAATGAATCTAAAGCCACTTGAATACCTGTTGGGTTATAGAAGCTACTGGAAGCAAAAGTGGGCAAGATGCATCCCAGAAGTTAATTGCCCCGGAACTATGTCCTGTAATAAGCAGGTTCTTAGCCTTGGAAAATGGAGTGAGAGTAGTTGAGTTTGAGTTGCTTCCATCTTTAATGCTTCTTTCAAAAGGAAAAAGTGGCAAACTGTTTTTCACCAGCATATTGAAGTCCTACATAACAAGAAATAAAGAGACTCAATGTCCAAGTGCTCGTAAGCCATAGTCTCACCAGCCAACAACATTCCTGAGAACTTATGCTTACCTCGTCTGAAGAAGAAGGCATGCATGGGATACTTGTTATGAATTTAGTTACTGTAATACTTGAATCAACGTATGGCAGCTTTACCATCACCTCCTTCGGAAGTGAAGGAGATGATTTATTTTGGCTCTGTACAAGGTACCTTTCGATTAAAGAATCATCATAGGTGTAGATGTGACTTGACTTCCCAAGCAAAAGAAGAGAATCACGTCTATGCTTGTTCTGATCAATGGAGCTTGTAGTAATTTCCAAGTCAACCACCGGTTCACGAGGATGGAGCCCCAATTTGATAGTGCGAGTTTCGGTATGTTCATTCAATAGAACTACCTGCCACATTCCATTAATTTCATTGAGCAACTCTGGAAACTCAATCTTCATGCGGCAAAAAGCTAACGTCTATGGTTAATTCATGCATTCTGATTATAATACAATCAAAGGCAACGGGGGTCGGGACGATTTAATACCTGTAACAAATTTGTGGAGTTACAGTCTGAGCTGCCTAAAACATATAGTCTGCTTGATTTTCCATCTGCATCAGCCCATTTTAACTTGGCTATTGGGATTTTCTCTGCTTTATATCCAAGATTTAGCTTACAAATTTGAGTAATTTGACTAGCAGCTTGTTCGGCATTTGAATCTGCGGGACATGGAACACTCCAGAGGATTATATCTCCATTGCTGTATCCAACGGCAACTTTAGTTCCAAGAGAGCAAGCCCAACATGCTGCTGTTACTTTCTTTGCTTCTTGAAACATAGTGGTACCACCAGAATTTGTAAATACGACTTTGCTTTCTCGTATTCCCCACAATGTAATAACACCATCAGAATAGATAATAAGCGCCCTGAAGGAACATAAAAAATCTGTGTGTAACAACCAAAATATCTCAGATCTCCAAGAGAGATTAGATTAAACCATGGATTGGGTTCAATTACATGATCATGGCAATTAATCAGACATTTTGTATACATGTCAAATGCACAAAAATATTGGACTGTGTTTGAAGGACAAAACACATTACACGCGTGCACTCATACAGTGACTGGAAGACCATTGCAGGAAGGATTTATCTTCTAGCTATCTATAGATTCCAGAATGCAAAAGTTACTATCGCTGTGTTACCAGTATCCTCCAAAAGTTACAATTTAGCAGTTCCTGGAGTATACATGATTAAATAGACATCCAAAAGAATAAAATAGAAATCATTACAGGAAGACATACTACCTTTTATTTTCAGCTGTCGGTTGAGGCAGTACATGCTTTGCTGCAATATCACTTCCGACTTCATTTATCTTGCCTGTAGACAACATAGAAGTAACTTAATATATTCGTTACTATAGCAAATAAAAGTTGCATAATTTCAGGAAATCAAATGAATTATAATCAGCCTATCTATGCAAGTCACAGATTACATATCCAGCATTTGAGATGAGAGAAACTCAGAAATTTTAATAGCTTGGTGTAGTTATAACATATTATTAGGAAAGACGGGACGGTATGTCAAGGTAAGGTCCTACCATAAGATGCCGAAAGAGGTATATGGTATTTCATAGGTTCAATATGGCATGGATTTTCATGTAACCTCAAGATGGATACATTGCCGGAAGAATCTCCAATATACCTGCCAATAACAACATAGTCTATAAAAATCTATAATTCGTATGGATGGAAATTAATTCAACGTATAATTTGGGTCCAGTACATGTAAGCTCCATTGCGCATGGCCACAAATGAGCTGATTTCCTTCTCAAAGTGATGGATAGCAGACAAACTCTTCTTGCCCAGATCCCAGACCTATGAATGATTCTTTCAAGAGAATTAGTCGCTCAATAGCAATAAAAACTTTGGCAAAAATGACTAAGACAGTTACATAAATCAAGAGTTTTTTTTTTTTTCAAAGAATCCAGAAATTGGCAAGTAACTTACCTCAATTTGGTTATTGACATTTGCACTTATAAGAATACCCTGGTTCTCGACAAACTGTCAACAAAAACTATTACACGGTGTAAGTTATCAATGTTGGAAACAGAAAAATAATATAGAATGCTTCACTACATGCTCGGAACTCTTCTTAATGAACACAATATGATGTCAGGAGGACCTATGAGACACGTACCAGCAAAAATTTGCTCGGTATTGTCTCTGATGATTCCAGTAGAGCTTGTGAACCATCTTTACCAAACAATTTTATTTGTCCATCTCTGAGGGGGCGCAAAAGAGTTTTATCCAGTCAAACCTTACTGAGTTACAAACATATTTGGGAAGTAAATTTGTGATATCTTTAGTCGCATAAAATGATTTGGAGGGCTGCTAGTATTATAAATCATCCAAAACATTGAAATCAGCTTCAAATTGTTATCATAACAAAAGACAACTCAACCCGTTTTGAGAATAATATATATTTTCCAGAAGAACTTCAACAATTCTTTGATAAAAACTCGACAAGATACTTACTTAGTTGAAATAGCAAGAATTTGTTGGATAGAGTCGTATGCCAGGAGCACAGATCCTGATGAAATCCCATGGTGAAATACCAAACGAGGATTTACATCATCAGGTCTCAAACTGTCTGAAAACCCTGGATGCTGCAAAAACAATGTAAAGGGATATTGTTAACCACGTGCAAACCAAGTTTACGTTGAAGGAAGAGTTGTAATAAAGTTTGCAAGGTTGCCTCATTTTATATTGTCCACAATATGCTTCACTGTGTCGGCCTGACACCACAGTATGAGGCACAAAATTCTCCATGCTCATAAACCATGTTTTATATGTTAAGGATATGTCCAAAGTCCATGTATTATAGTTTTCCAAAAATAACATAATCTTAAGTTGTATTTTCAGCATGGTTTTATAATCGAACTTGAAATTGTAGGAGTGAGCACCTTGCTCTGTAAATGCTATAGTTGGCATTGGTGTAACCTAAATCTTTAAATTACAGTAGCTCAAGCGACACACGTGCCAAAGATCCCGCTGTATAATAATTGTTTGAACATAATATTACATTGCAAAAGTACTTCCCCTGAAGATTCGAACCTGTTTTAATTCTAAAAACTAGGACTTAGATAGGATTCGAACTCGTGAAAAAAAATGTTTTATATCTATGCTTGTAAGTGTTTTTGCTTATAATTAAGATTTCACTTTTAGAAGGATTCCATTCCCAGATTATATTATAAAAAGAGAACATGAGAAAATATGCAATTTTAAGAAATGTTTTTGACTTAAAACGGAAAATCTCTTTCTTGTAACAAAGTCAAAGTGAATTGAAGCACACTTCACGTTTCAAACTATATCCAAGCTACTACAACTATACAACTTTCAACAAGCAAAAATCTTAATTACAAACTTGAATGCAAATATGCAATAATGGGCTTCGATTTCCAAATTAATTTATCCTAATTTACCGGAATTTCCTACTCCATTTGTCATAAAAGTTTATTCTTTCTCTCTAATCTCTTCATAAATTCATCATAAATACGAGATCCTCGGACCAAATAACGTTGTAATGCACTGGTAAGAAATTTGGAACTCCATTTTTCACTTGATCGATTCAAACTTTAAAAAAAAAAAAAAGATGAATCTGAAAGGAATCGGAGCATAAACTGACAATTTGCATTAACAACTGATTCTCAAATTGCACAGAAAAACATACAAACACAACTAAAAGTCTAAAACTAAAATTAAAATGAACAGAAAACAGCATAAACGAGGAAATGAAGAATGCGTTTTACCTTCTTCAAAGAAGCCATATCAACGAGTTTCTTCACGAAAACAGACATATCCCACAAAGATCGATCAAATGATTCTTGTGGTGAATCCGTGAGCAAATATTCAGAAACTAGTATCTCTCTCCTAGTAGTTCACTAAAAACTATGTGCGTGTAGACAAGGCAAAGGAGCAATGGAATTGAAGTGGAGTGAGGGACTAGAGAGAGAAAACAAGAGTGAGAAAATTTAATTTAATTTAATAGGATATAATAAGGCAGCAACGGTTGATTTGGTTAACGATTTGCAGACAGTTTTATTTCCTCCTCTTTGGATAAATATAAATATATAGAAAGAGACAGTTACTTTAACAAGAAAAAAAGAAACTGGGAAAGAATCCAATATATAAATGGACAGATGGAAGAAATGAAGGCCGGTGGTTTGATTTCTGAAAGATGGGGACACGTGGAAGCCGACAACGTTTGATCCGAAGATTGCGAGAGAGAAAGGGAGGGGTTTGTTTTCACGTTCTATTCTAAAATTACCTTAATTTGTCCCTACCAACACGACAACAAAGAGGAAATGCCACGTCAAGACATGGAAATTATGTCTTCTTTCCAGGGCATTTACGTCATTACATGCTAGACCACATGGTTTTTTTTATTTTTTTTTACTCACACATCCGACTCGTGGTATCAAGGAGATTTAATACTAGACGACATGATTAATACTTAATAGCTTCTTGATTCGTTATTAATTGGAATGGTGAGTATTTGGAACATTAATTGCTTCGATTCAGAGAGTTACCTACAAAAGTAAAACAAGAGGGGAACTTTTCTTTTCAAGGAAATAAATTGGTAAATTATACTTCATATTTTCATTTTTGCAATTTATAATAATAATAATATATCAATTTATATTTATATATTATTTTATCCACAATGTTTCATTTTTGTCACAATTCTAATTTTTCTGATAATTGAAAGTTGAGTCATTACGTCGGAGAACAAGTGAATAAAACACACACATACATACACAATTATACATGAGTCAAAGCTGAGTCACCATGCCAGAGAACACGCAACTCAGTTTTCAGCTAACGAGAAATTTTACGGTGGGTAGAATTATGACAAAAATGTACATTTCATGAGGTAATTTTTTTTATTAAATATGGGTTGGAGTATTATTGTTATAAATTATAAATATTGAAATATTAAGTATAATTTACCGGAAATAAATAGTGTCTATCTCATTTGACGGAATAGCATCGTGTAATGTAAGATGTTTCATTTTATTTTGTTATAGTGAATTTGTTTGACACGTTGTAAATTTATATATACATTTAGATAAAATCGTGTTATAGACAATTGTTCTCATATAAACTGTTGTCTATCACATTATTTAACAATTATATTTTAGACAATATTTTGTATGTATATAGACAACGGTTAAAAGTTAATAGACAACAATTATGACATTTATTGCTGTAAATTTTCTCTCTTTTTTTTTTTCATTTTTCATGACAATTTATATTATAATCATTGTATTTTAACAAATTTTTGCAATCTTATTTATTACTTTTTTAATTGAAATTTTAAGATTAATAACATTTTTTATTTTATTTTTTTTGCATAGGTGGATTATTTGTACAATACTCTACATTTGTAGCCTAAAAAATAGATTTCATTTGTGTTGCGATAATAATAATAATAATAATAATAATAATAATAATAATAATAATAATAATAATAATAATAATAATAATAATAATAGTTTGCAATAATTTATTACTTTTCTATTTCAATTTCATTATTTAAAATAATTAAATAGTTATATTTTTTATACCTATCATATATTCAAAAAAAATCAAATGTTCTTTAATCGTGGACAATTATACATTGATTTTTATAAAATCGTGTCGTTTGAACTATTCCAATTCGATATTCCTAACATGGATTTTCATTTAGTTCCTAAAATTTAATTTTATTTTTGTTTGTCGTAAGTACATTAAATTGATATTCGTATCTAATTAATTAACACATGTGCATATCGTTTTATTAATTTTTAAAAAGTAAACATAACATATAGAATTTAAAAATAATCATAATATTACAGATTTAAAAAAAAATTGTGCATCGGACAGGAGAAATACTAGTTAGTAGTATACAATACGTAATCGTTCTACTTTTAATTTATAATAGTATTCCCCGTGTGTGATGCACGGATACAAATTTTAATCTCATAAATTTAAAGTTGTTATCTTACCTTTAAATAATACATACTTTTTATATTTACACATGCATTAAAATTTATATTATTCGTCAGTCGGCTGGCGCATGAAGGTGACGATGCTAAGAAATTGGCTATTGTAATTTACATATTTTTCCGTTGTCTCTTTTTGTTAGTATTCTATTATGTATTGAATGGGTTTCCGCACTTATGGTATTCCTTTATTAAACGTGATAAGTCCATTTATTTCGTATTTTTCTAGGCATTTGGTTGCTCTAAATGTCCCTTTTAGTGTTTTTTATGTCGAAAAATAACCAGGGAAGAGCATTGGGCATGGTGAGAGTCGAATCTAGCGAAACAGACATTTTGCCTAAATCTTACCTGAATATTTCAACGCAAGCAAAACTTAAAATGGCACTCAAGAACTTCTTCAATAAGATTCATACCAAAATGGGCATATTAGATAAGGATTGAGCTAACTAGATGATGTCGTGCCCACAATACTCGTACAGACTTGACCATGATTGTGAAGAGGGCATTTACGGAAAAAGTGGGATTCTGTTGAGAGGAGATAAGGCTGGACGACTGGATCAAGTTTGAATGATGTTGGAGAAAATAAAGACTGCTGGAGAGATCAGCAAGTGGAGATGAGTGATAAACTAGGATTTTGCACTAGTTTTTGTACTATTCAATGTTACATTTTATATGATTTAATTGTGTTTTAATCATAGTTCATTTGGATTTAACTCGTTCTTGGAGTTTGGTATATGTTGTGATATTTGTAGGATTTGTCTCGAGTTTTTGATGTATTTTGGCCAAGAGATAGTTGATGATGTTCCGGGATCGCATGTTGAAGAAATCGAGGCGAGAACGGGATGAAAACGGCGCAGAAGAGGACTCGCGAACAACACTCGTGAGTCCGATCGCTGTCCCAGTCCCAGATCATCAAGGGGTCGGCCATTGTGAGTTCGCGATAGGAAATGAGGTCCGAAGAAGAAAACCTACGAGCACGATCGCGGGTGTCAGTAGAGCCCACGAATATTGTTGGCACATCACGCCACATGGACCCACACCTGAGTCGCGAGTGACTGGGTCACGATTGAGGTCGTGGATTGTCTGGACCAGTTTGATTCTGTGTAGGTTTTGGGCTTGGTTTTACTAAGTATAAATAGGATTTTTGTGCGAAAATTACACATATTCCATCATATGATGAAGGCACGATAAGCAACAAAGAACCAAACTTAGAGCTGCAACTTAGAGGTTCAATTACACGATTTCGAGCCAAAAAATTGCAAGGTTATTTCCAAGCAATTATTCGCAAGAAGTTTGAAGAATTAGAAGAAGTTAAATGCGGCCCCAAAATTGTTACTTTGTTAACAATTAAAGATTGGAGATCAAGATTTGAAGAACAATACATGATGATCAAGAGAATTGAAGTCACAAGCATGCATGTTGGAGGTATTTTGGACGTGCATGGCTTGCATGGAAGTTTTTGTCCCCCTTAGTTATTTAATTAAGAGATTGATTTTATTTTAGACTACAGTATTAATTAGATTATAGTATTTATTATTTTGGATTAGATTTTTATTTACTTTTTATGTAATTTTCGTTCATAGTTGAATAAGATTTGACTAGAATTGTATTTAAGGCAATTTCCTACCTTGAATAGAATTCTAGTTTAGGTAGTTTCCTAGTATAGTTAGGAGACCTTTTTGGATCAGTTTTTTAGGCCTTTATAGACTTAAATTTCGTTCTCCCTTAGTCTTATAAATAGGGGAACCATGTTACATTGATATGTTAGACATTATTAATTAAAATTGCTTTTGCATTCAATTTGTGTCTCAACCGTTCAAAGCTTTTGATTGTTTTCTGTCGAAAATTATCATTCTTGAAGCCTAGCAATTTCAAATCTTATTCCAAGGGAACTTTCTAATTCACACGAGGAATTAGGGTGAACTCGCTACGAAGAACAACTTGGAGATTCATTTTCATCGTACAAGATACGCCGGGGATTAATCGAATTGTAATTCACAACACCTTCATCGTCCAGTCTTCATCATCGACGTCCTACACCTCTATCCACGTTCGTGTCATCCTTCAACACCCCAAGATCGATCGTGAGCTGTTCAACAAGAGTTTGAGATCGATTCGAAAGCAGTATCCGCGTTCTACACCGTAAACCGTAAGTTATCCTTTTCCTTAACATATCCTATCTTCCCTAGCCATTCTTAACCCTTAATTCTCATCCCAAATACATCTAATTCCCAGCCATAATTCTCGCCCAAAACAGCCCTCTTTTGTTGGATTTTGTGTGTCGTTTTTGTGTCATCGTCTAGGTGTCGTAATTAGGTTTAGACTGCTTTGTTCATTCGTTTGAATCATTGATTTATTTAATTCAGTTCGTTTGTTTAATTGAGTCTTAGAGTAGGGTTGAATCCTTCCTTAGTTGGTGTGTTCGATTCAAGAAGTCTTCCGCGCGTCCTCGTATCCTGTACAAATTGTCCGGGTTACATCAGCATACCCTAAAGTTACCACCAGAGAAAAATAGCAGAGAAAAGAGGAAGTGAAGAACAAGACCAAAGATTTCAAGAGTTTTCAAGATTAGAGACAAATTTAATCACCCAGATTTTATTTATTCTATTCTTGGAATTATCATGTCTTCTTTGTGGATTATTTTAGTAATTTATTTTGTCATGGATAACTAAAACCCTAGTATTCTAGGGTTGTTTATGATTTGGCTATGAAATTCATTTAATCTATTTAGTTTTTATGTCTATGACTTGGTTGTGTTTTGCTTATTCTCGTGCTTGTCTGTATTATTTACTTGATCACTAATGATGTAATCTAATATGTTAATTCATAAATTGAGAGAGGGGTTTAAACACCTGATCTGGAATAAGTAACTGGTTAATTAATATCACTCAACAGGGTTGTGGTTAATTTAGAAAGCAAAGAATCTTATGAGCCATTAGGAGTTGCATGTTAGATAGTAATGTACACATTATTATTTAATTTGTGATCTACAGCCTAAGCACTTCGAGATGAGGTTTAGGATAATCAAGTGGTTGCTCTAGCACAATTTAAGTCCCAACTTAGGTATAAGAATGAAATGGTTAAAAGAATGGGTTAGTTGATGATTATTCAATCCTAGAATACGTTGTTTATTCATTGTTTGATTATCTGTGTTTATTTCTGTGGTACCATTATTTACTTTAATATTTCTAGTCATTTAGTAATTAAATCCAACCATGTTAGGGGGTCTAGATAACTATAGAAAGTTAATTTAGATAATTAGTAAGATATTTATTAAGTCCTTGTGGATACAACCTTATTCACCGCTACACTATAAATCTTACCGTGCACTTGTAGTTAGGTTAAATAATTACTAAACAATGAGGCGAAATCCCTGAAATATTGAGACTAATCTAACAAACTTGAAGATAAGGTTTATCCAAAAAATTTAAAGTAGGGCACAACAAATCCAGAGACAGTTGAAGACCCTCGTTTGTGGGGGAATTTGAATTTGAAATGTTTTCTATTTAAACTAATTCTAATTTGGAAACACACTACTTTGCACATTACATTTTTTGCATTTACATTATGCACTTTACTTTTCACTTTCAAGCTTCTTTGGCAGCAGGAACAATCTCGGGCCTTATGCCTGCAGATCACTTTTGATGTTTAATGTTGGTGTTGAACACGTTATTAATTTAATTTAGTAAATTTTATTCTACATTATGTCTTTAAATTCTGCATTTTCAATTATAGCATGAGTAGCTAGATCTTTAATTCCAGAATTTGAACGATAGATAAAGGTTTAGATAAATTCAAATAATCGTAAATTCGTGTGGGCATATTACTACATGAATAAGTTTCTGCCGAATTTTGTTCTTGTTCCAAGTGAGTATGTGTTTAATATGGCTGATGTGGTTGATCACTCTTTAGTTGTAATAGGCACACCAAGGTTAGACGGATTAATGAATCGTGAATGTGTGTTAATCCAATGGTAATTGGGAGTTCGGTGGGCTGTCGTGGACACACAAGGAATCAGTAAACACAATAAACTTTGATTCGTCTAGGGCACAATGTTACTTGTTCATTTACATCTCTTATGAGAATCGGGAGATGTGTGATAAGTTAGGGGTTTAATCGAAGATGAATCACTTTTAAATCTATTTTGAAAGGATGAATAAAAAGACGTAGCGAGAAATCCGATCTCTATAAATGGGTGACTTAATTATGTAGGAATATCAATGTGCCAATGATCGAGTGAATGTAATCTAAACTGGATTCTAGTTCAAATTCCGAAAACTTTTGTTATTTGATATTTCTCTTAAGATTTAAATTTTAGTGAAGTGACAATACAATCCAAACCTCATTTTGTGATTGATGACCTGAAAGTGAAATCGCATCAGCTCTCTGTGGGATCGACCCTTACTCATTCTAGCTACGCTCGCTATGAGCACATGAGAATAAATTTATTTTGATCGCGAAACGACTGCATGTCAAAACACTAAGAACTCCGATCTTGGTATTATGGATAAGTATATGTTATTATAAAACATGTTTGGTTGTTCTGAGTTTTCTATTGAGGTTTCATTAATTAAATTACCTCATTTATTTCCCACTATAGAGACATTCAGTTAATTTTTACATACTATTTGGTCGGTCCAGTCCTATTTAAATTGACCGAATTTTTTTCGGTCGGTCCAGTTCTAATTTAAATTGGCCAATTTTTTTCGATCAGTTCGACCTTGGAAAAAATAAAATAGGTGGATCGAACCGACCGAATAATGTACATTGATATATATATATATATATATATATATATATATATAATTATATGTATTATTATTATAATCAGATTAAAGTAATACTATAATATAATAATATTCCTAAACAATTATTAAGTGTTGAGTGTTGATTTTATTGAATTGTGTAACTAGCCAAAATCAATTTATTAAAATTTAAGCGGAAAAAAAACATAGAAAATTCAATCGGACTTCGGTTCGATTCATATAAAAATTTCGTTTGGTCTATTCGGTCTTACTTTATCAGTCCAGTTTTGGACGGGACCAACTGTTTGCACACCCCTAATTATACTCCCTCCGTTCCTGAATAAGTGTCATTCTAGCATTTTAATTTTATTTTTAGAAAGTGTTACTCTACGAATTCGAAACATAAAAATCACAAGTTTCCCACATTTACACTCATTTAATGTATTCAAACATCTGTATTTAACTCATTTACTGTATTCACATAAGGGTGTATTATGTAATTTAATTAATTTATTAATTTATATGCATTAATCCAAAATGACATTTAAATAAAAACGAGGGATTATTAATTAGCAGTTAATTGAGTAATACAATAATACCACTTTTAATATATAGAAAGTGCATTTGGATTGAACCACATTATCTTCATTGGTAACCAAATTAAAAATAGATTATATATGAGTTCTTCTACCAAAATTAACTTTTGATATCAAATATATTTGATTTGCAATTAATAGTGATATATAATTTTGACATCGATCTAATAGTGATATTGGAAAAGAAAATGGATCATATATAATTAATTTGCAGACATACAACTCATTTAACAAAAAATAAAGCTATGGGCTAGCTAACTCATTCCAGTCTATGGTACATCAAAATCTATAGGGGTGTTATTAATTGTACTACTTTTGTGTGTAAGGGCAATTATTCTAAATCTTATCTTATTTGCAAAGATAATTCACCAATAAATTATCATTTTTAGAGTACACTATTAATAAACAACGGTTTTCCGCTGCATTTATTGAGTTTTGAATTTTACCCCACGACCACGAGGAGGTAATTAATATCATATAACAAGTAGAATTTGAAATTCAAATCCAAATCCCGTTTTGCTTGGTAGACCTGATAAATGTTTTGATTGCATATATAATATTAATATATAATACAAATATACAAACAATGAATGTGAACAAGATTTAAATAAACTGACAAAAATACATTTAGGTTTGAGCCCGTTAAACTTGATTTTTCAAATATAATTTACCTCTTCTGTATAATTTACAAATATTGCACATGAGCACGATTTACGCAGCGTGCACCCTTAAATAACGGACGCGGGTTACCCTCGTTTAAAAAAAAAGTGCGCACACACATACACAAAGTACTAGACTAGACTAAATTAAGGAATTGGATGTATTATTATTGCTCCATAACAAAACCTTCAACTTTGTGGAGTCTTTGTGATCTAGGCAAATATTATAGATGTGGAATGACCATGATCAATCTATATAAATGATTAATTTGACAACGTGGTTTTTTCTTCATATTTTGTAGTTGGGTTTTTTATTTCATTAAATTAAATCCAATCATTATTCGAAACATCAATGCAAAAGGGAATTAAAGTTGTTATATGCATTGCGCAATTAGGGTATTATCAGACAAAAGTTGTTATAATGCTTTAGTTATAGAACTACTTTTCGTAACCTTGCGAGTTAAGTTTTTGACTAGGAAATGAGCATTAGTGTTTTTCTTTTTGTTTGTTTTTTTTTAAGAGAGAAAATATTTACATAAACCTAAACATAATCAGATAATACAACGTTTATCAACCAATCCGAGAAATTATTCTTCCACACAAGTTGACTAGGTGAAAAAAGGGTGATGAACTAAAGCATTGGTTTACATTATTTTATTAGGAGATTTTCGTAAGGCTAGAAGAGAGTAATTACTTCATTAAAATATTAATGTGAAATTAATTACTCAAGAAGTCACAAAGCTAATCGGTATTAAAAATAGGTAGTATGCTCCTAAAAGAAAAAAAGAAAAAAAAAAGGTAGTATGATTTGAGCTTGGCCCAACGTAATTACATCTACTGCTTGAATTATTGGTTAGCCCATCAAAGCCCAATATTCCAATTATATAAACATGTCAACGTTTTAAATCGAGCTATTCGGAGTAAGAGATCTCATCTGAGTAGCTATTCTTGATAGTTATAATTATTTTTTTAAGGATGATAGTAACTTTTTTCGTCAAACAGAAAAAGAGGATCATAGTAAATTTTTCGTTTTGTAGATTTTTTTTTATAGAATGAATTTCTCGTAGGATCCCTGTTGCACATGATGAGTTATACTCTTTATTCTACTATTAAATTATGATTTTTTTTTTCAATTTCAATTTCTTGTGTTTTGTTTTAATTTTATAATTATTTATTATTGTTCATCCTACCCAATTATGATATATAATTATTTTTAATATTTATTTTTAGTTTTTAATTAAGAATTGATTGTTATATTGCATAATTAGAATTTATAAATTTTTTAATTCATTTTTTTGGGATAAATGTTGACTAGAATTGATTATGTTATAACTAATTTTTATTATTATAATAACTATTATTATACTCATAATCTAACAGTGGAACACGAAATATAACACAAAATGTGTAATAGCGGATCCTAACGGATTGAATTTATGCAACTTAAGGAAATTGTGCTAAGAAACCTACAAAACCGTTGACATAACTTTTTATTTTTTTTTGGTTTATTATGGTGGTTAACCCACAATTGCTACTTGAAGCTGCATATTGTGCAAACCACATAGAAGGCGTTTATGAAAATTTGAACTCTAGATATTGTCTCATGCTATCTCAACCCATTATTAGACTATCCTAAAACAGATAACTTTTTTTAGAGTAATCGCGGACATAACTATAAAAAGATAGAGTATGAACATCACCCCTTATATACACCTATATGTGATGAGCGCGTAACAGCCACACACTCTTCTATATATATATATTCTGGTTGATTTTTCTTTTTTTTATTATTTTTTCCTTTTTCCCAAAAAATGTATATCCCTTAAATTAAAATGAATTATCTTAATTTTATTATCCGATGACTCGAACAGTGCACTCGCCCGATGCTAACTCATGAGCTCTTACATTGCGCTCGATAATTAAATTTCTTGAAATAAATATACACCATAAAATAAAATTACTGAACCCTAAAATAAAAGTGAATTAATTTAATTTTTTTGATCCGGCGTCTCGAATAATGCACTTACCTGACGCTAACGCGTGGGCTCATGCATTGCGTTCGATAATTAAATTTAATGAAATAAAGATATACCCTAAAATTGAATTATTGAACCCTAAAAGTAAATTGAATTAATTTAATTTTTTGATCCGGTGACTCGTTTAGTGTACTCGTCCGATACTAATGTGTGGGCTCATGCTCTGCACTCAACAATAAAGTTTTTTCAAATTAAATATAAGTTCTAATTGAGATTAATAAACCTTGAAAAAATTAACCCTAAAAAACCCAAAATAAACTCCTAAAAAATCTAAAAAACTCTAAAAATATTTTTAAAAAAAACCCTAAAAAAACTAAACCCTTTAACTCTAAACATTAAATAGAATGGAAAAAATCACAACTGAACTAAATAAACTTAATATGATAATTAACAGACCCGATACTTTTAAGGATACATGTGATATTTTTAAAATTTAGAATAATATTTTTAGTTGATACTGATTTTGACTTTTTTTTTTTAATTTGACTCGGATAAAAGTGGATTGACCCGCCCATCTGAAATAAGCTTATATAGACGTAGTGCATCGAAATTTTTTACTATGAAAAAAAGAGAGAAACCGGCTAGAATATTTTGCGTGTTTCGAAACATTTGATGAGAATTCGACGTATCGAGAGTGAAATAAATGTGCACAAATAAGACAAAATTCGAATCAAAATATCGAATGAAAGAATTTTGGGGATCTCAATTGGCTGTACGAACAAATCATCAAATATATTTTGGGATAATGGACGTGTATTAATTAATTAAGTACATTGATATTCTTTAATTTTCAAGTAACAACAAAATGTAAAAGATAGAAGAAATTCTCTAGTGTTTATTTTACTTCAATCAATCATAAGGTTGTATGCGTAATTTTAAAATGCAACATGAAATTAATATCATTTATCAGATTAACCCCAAAATTAAATCCATACTTTATCATAAGAATTAGATAAATTTAATTATAGGCATGCGAAGCTGAGACGACTTTGCTTTAAACTTTCGGAGTTGCTTCAATTGAATTTAGAAATGTAGGAATTGTAACTCTTAAAAATAAAAACTGAATAGATACGTTCAGATAAATAAAGTATAAACACGCTATTCATTCTGTAACTCCAGCCTCATTTATATATTGACTTACATATCTTGTTTGATTCCGGTTAACAACTAATTACATTTATGTTATTTTGAAGTAGTCCGACAAATCTATTAAATCGTTCGATAGACAACCCAAAAACTTACCCGATTGAACTTTAATATTAACTTATGCCATAGTCCAAATTATCTGGAGACAATTAATGGTCCCTCACCATATGGTGGTCCAATTTTATTGAACAATGATCAATGGGTTCACTCATTAAGCCCCTTTAAAACTCATGCTTTAAGAGTTGTACTTTTGTTGTTTTTTATCATAGCTTTTAGGTTTCATGCACGTTCTCTGCATCATTTTGATTAGGCCCTTTTTACAACCTAATTTATTTATAGCCCTACCAAAGTAATATAAATATCACACTTTATTTATTCTCTTTTTATCTATTCCTAAATCCTTACACAATTCTTTGGTTTATATTCAATTGGGTCCTCTTCATAGAGCCTACATGCCTCCTCACAAAAATGCCATTTTTAATGACCTTATTTTCAGTGCAGCTTGAGATCAAAAAAGATCTTGTGTTTTAAAATATATATGGTGAGAATATTCAGTTTGTGTTAGTTAACATATAGCTAAGATTTATGATCAATCTATTTGATTTACTCAATAATTGACCTTAATTATCTTGTAACTTGAATGGCCCTAGGATCTCGAATCTCGACGACATCTTATCCAAGGAAAAATTCTATAACGCGTGAACACACACTACAAGTTCTTTTATAAGAAGATATATAAAATCAAACCAAATATCATAAGTTTGAATTTTAATGTCATTCAAATTTTAAAAATTATCACATGCAAGACTTTGATAATAAAGGCAATATGACCTCGCATTAGGTCATGCCAAAAAAAATGTTTGTGCAAGAATTCAATAATATATATATATATATATATATATATATATATATATTTTAAAAGGGTAGCATCTGCATCACCTCTCATTATTCATAGAGTTAGCTAGCGTCTATCTTTTAGTACAAATCTAAGGTGAATCGATAAATATTTATTTTTCAAATTTGACTTATTTCACATTCATCTTCTTCATTATAAGGGTGGAAGAGCATATTACAAATTCAAATTAATATTCCCATCACCACCAACGAAAAAAAAAAAAGAGTCAAGAACTTGGGTGTGAATATATATATTATGATTTAAAACTTACTAAATGCAATATATTAATTAGGAAATTAGAAGGTTAGCTTCATATAGGCGTATCATACAAAATAAATACTCCATCCGTTTATGTTTAAATGTCATTTTGGATAAATGCACACAAATTAATAAATTAATTAAATGACCTAATACACCCTTATATGAATACATTAACTGAATTAAATATATATATATATATACACACACACGTTTGAATGCATTAAATGAGAGTAAATATGATAAAAATGTGAATTTTATGTCTTGAATTTATAGAATAATATTTTTTGTAAAATAAAATTAAAATGTTACGATAATATTTATTAAAAAAGGGAGGGATAAGAGGGAGGGATAAGATTGATGAATTGTTGATTTTCACAATGAATAAAAGGGGGTTGAATTGAATTTCATGATGACACCACGTTGGGTTTATTTCTCGAGAAGGCCCCATCATTCATCAACTCCTGCTTCGCCTCATATTTCTTATTCATTTCGCAATCATCTATTAATATTGCCATTTTAATTCACATTATCTAAATTAATACCACTACATCTCATCATGTTTTGTTGCAACTTTACTTCTTAATTTTCATATTTAATCCCTATTCCAGTTTCATTTAATTACTTTTGGATATTAAAATATATGGATTATTTTTCCTGTTCCTTCTCTCGGATCTATTATAGTTTAAAGTTGCCTTCAACACTGCATTGATTATTGCCAATTATTATCAAAATTAGCATTCGGAAATTATATAGATGCCTATCATAATAGCTCAAATCACCATCTAGAATGTAATTATACTCGAAAAAACGTTCCATCATTTTATTACAATGTAATTATTGAGTTTATGTTCCGAATAATTTTGACCTATAAAATAAAGAATTTAATTTATTGCCTTTTAAATTAGTCACAATATTTGAGTTGATCGATCTATTGCACCAGCCAAACCAATACTTCTTAATAATCGTTAGCTTAACGGGTAATTCTATTCACAGATCACAGCCCCATTTCTCTATTCATAATCACCAAAATTAATATAAATAGAGATATTTTTCAAATAGATTTATCTGTCCTTACAATCCTAATACTTTTTTGTAGGGAAATACGACCTCAATACTTAAAAACCCCCCAACAAATAAACTATTGCTCCTTCATAAACCCCAGTCTCCCCCCTCCTCTTTTTTCATAACTCTATTATACTCATTTCGATAACAAAAAAAAAAACTAAAAAAAAAAAGATTTTATTATTGCTTCTAAACACTATAATTTAATTTTCGTTACAACATAATTTTGCGTATAAGAGAGAGGAGATCTGAACCTTTTTTTTTAACAGATTATCTACATCAAGAGTCCTCTCAAGCACAAAAAAGGAGCATATGATTTTCTAGAATGGTTGTTCAACATTAATTCCATTTATTATAGATGAGTTTTAATATCAAGTTTTTGGTTCAATTTATTTATTTATCTATTAAATTCGTGGAAATAAAATATGTTGGATTCTAATGCAAACAAACTATATTGATCAAGGGATATGATTCTACCCATCATAGTCCGTGAAAATCAAAGATGCATATAATTCCCCTTGATTAAATACTTATATCCTGAAAGAATGAAACAACATTTTTTTTTCATTTTTTTGCAAGGGCAGGGTTATGGGTTATGAAAAAAATAAAGAAGGAAGGACGAGGTTATGATTTAATTTGTTTCTAGAATTTGTTGGAAAATTGAATTTATTAAATTGAGTTTTGATTCATTTTATCCGATTTTTCATGACCGGGATATTTAATTTTGGAGGAATTAAATACCGTACGATTGTTCTATGTTGTGATTAGATAATCGTAGTATTTTTATTTGCTTAAATCCGATTTTCGCTGAGTGAGAAATAAATGGTTGAAGTTGGTCACACGTTTGGGCATTTATGGTGTGTGGGATAATGTGTTTAAGACACATTAAATAATTCCACATTGATTTCTTAATCAAGTTAAGAAGTGTATTTAAGTGTATTAACACTTAAGTGAAGTAATTAAGTGCACAAGGATGTGGGCCATGAGCTCACATGCGCACACACTCGCGCGCCCGCCCGTGCCCGTACCCGTGCGTGGCTCGTCTCGTCTCGTCCTGTCCTCGGACTTGGATCTTGGCAATTTACGGTACATAAACGGTTGGGTCGTGAAGCGGGTCGGCGGATCGGCTATCCGGGTCGTGGGTGCACTTAGTGGTACATGTCCAGCCTTGAAGTTTGTAACTCCTAGCTGAGTTAAGTGGCTTCAATGTATTCAAATGTGGTAACTCCCATCTGGAGCTCGTGGAGTTAGTGGGCTGGAATGTAACTCCTGTCGGGAGTCAAAGTTTGCAGTTGTCTGGATACATGTTGGGATCCAAGCCGACATGGGACACTTGTCAGGATCTGCACCTGCAGCTGCCTTGGACACGTGTTGGGATCCGAGCTGACATGAGACACCTGTCGGGATCTGCAGAAGGTAACTCTTGGAGTGCTTAATGGCAGAGCTGTAACTCTTGGGGGTTACAACACCTGGTTTGAATGCCCTCAAACCCTAGCTGTCCCCTGCAGTGGAGATGTACCTATAAATAGGACATCCTGCATGGTTCAACATGCCACATTCTGCATAAACGAACATCATCATATTGTTGCATACGAGTTCCTTCGAGTCATAGTTTCCCAGTTCTCGACGTTGTCTAGTTCGCCGGAGCCTTGCCGGACTTGTGGTGCTACTGCCGGAAGGACGAAATCGTTTCATCTTTGAGAGATAAATCGCCAGATTGTGAGCACTAGCTGGGGCGTAATTTATCTTGCGGAGAGAGGTCCCCTCGACTCGGCTTGCCGAAATCTACAATTGGGTTCCCGTTTATTTAATTGTTCGTTTCAATTGTTTATTGTAATCTTTCACTTCCTTCTGTTCTTCTTGCAATTCAGTTGTAACCAATTCCAGTCAAAGTGTATTACACAAGTAACATAATTTTTAAGTATTGAGGTTGCAGGGGTAAATTATTCTATTCAAAATATATTTGTATTTATATTAATTTTGAGGTTGTAAAGAGAAAAACATGGGTTGTGAATAGAATTACCCTAGCTTAATACTAGCTCTTACGAAATCCAAATGTTTTAATTTTATCTCATCATTCCGGGCTCGTTTGGTTGGCAGGAAAGTAAAGTTTTTTGGGAATATAATTTTTGGAAATGTAATTCTGAGGAAAATGATTACTAACAGAATCTTTATTCTGTGTTTGGAACGCAACAAGGAAAATATAATGATTCTCTTTTTATTATTGGATTATACAAAAGTAGATAATTAAATATCTAAAATATATACTGTATCTTATTTCATATTACCAATATATATAATTTTAAATTACGAACCATATAATGTGTAATTCTTCAATTTGGATTAGTACTATAGATATTGAATGCAACATATTATTTCAATTTACATAAAATGATATGAATAATCAATTAAGGTAAATATTGTATGGGTGATCCAAATATTTTTTATTGAATTGAAAATCAAAATTATCTATAATTTTTTTTTATTAAATTGGAAGTCAAAATTATCTATATTGACAATGATATGGTCATCATTTAGTTCACAACGTTGTCTCAAAAATGATATTATTGAAATTTTGATAGAAATGCCAAAAAAATGATTAATAAAATAGTCGAATTTTGGTCGTAATTTCTTCAATAAAAAAAGTATCACATTTTTTAATTTATTTTTTCATTTATAAAATTTTCTATTTTTCCTATTTTATTTATTTTATTCATTTTTTATTGAATTTTTTAAATCCAAACTTATTATTATTAATAAAAAAAAGATAATAATAAATCGTATTTTTTCAATTTTAAAAATAAAAATTCATTTTTTATTTTTTAGTTAAAAAATATGGATCCTAATATAATAATAATTTACAAAAAAAATAATGAAGAAATTGAATAATGAAATCATTTAACATCAGATTTCCAAAAACAAGGAAAAAGAATACCTACTCCACCTACTTGGAGTAGGTATTCAGAATCCAGGAAAGTTGCACAATTTTCCTAATTTTGAGTAATATAATTCCTTTACATATTATATAAAAAATGAACCAAACACGATAATGTTAAAATAAGAAATTAGATTACTTTTCCAAGTCAAATTCCGTGCCAACCAAACGGGCCCTTCAGGATTTCTGTGGGTTTACTAAATTATCTTTAATTTTATGGTTAAAATACAGTTTTATTAGTCATGTAATGTAACTATGTGAGAGTAACATTTTCAATTTATTATTACCATAATTGGGATGACAATTTTAGTCTTCAAATTTATAAAAGAATAATGCTAGCCAGCTAGATTCTGGCTAGCCAGAATCTAATTTTTTGATGATTAATAAAACTGTATTATTAATAAATTAATTATGTTAATTATTAAATGTTATGTTTTTACTATATTATCCTTCTGTCATGAAATTAGTGATTTGTAATTAATTATTAAAATGACTCCAGAAGCGGATCGGAAGAAAGGGGCGTAGCTTCATCTTCTTTCTTTTCTTCACTTCTTTATTTTTTTTCCATCTTCGATTTCTTCTGAATTGAAGCGCATATAGAGTTGCCCTAATTATTATGGAGGGCATCAATGTAAATTTATTGAATAATTAGTGTTTTATTAATTAAATTAATTAATTATTAAAAATAATAAAAGATTCTGGCTATGGCTGAAAATCACTACTCTTTATAAAAAGTGTATAATTTCAAAAAAAAAAAAAAGTGCTAATATCACTTTTTGTCCCCGTCGAAACACTTAAAATATGGAATGGCCAACTCAATGTTTTATTTTAATTAAAAGATTCCACAAAAATCATGTGAAAGTCACGACCATGTCATTAGAAAGTCACAAATAATGCGCTTTTTGGTGAATATTTTTCGTAATTAAGACAAAATTAATTGGACTAAAATCACTCTATTTTAAAACTTATGGACTTTTTCTCAAAAAAAAAAAAAGTTATTTAAGACTAAAATTAACTATGTATGTGACTAAAATCAATGTTCCTTGCAATCGTTGAATTTAACAATATTCACAACAAAAAATCCATTGGTAATAATCTTCTAGCTACTCATTCATTAACGATGGATTTTGTATATAGTTAATTTTTATTCACTCTGTCAATAATTTATAATTTTATCGTAGTGTTAGTGGTGTAATAATGTGCCTTTTGAATTTGGATCACTCCACAAAATAGCAAGTAAATTTTTCTATTCAAACTTATAATTTACTTTGCTCTAGTAATATTCTTTACAGTTGAATTCGCGTGCATGATTTGTCAGAAAAAAATAAAGTAGATTAATGAAAATTGAAAAATAATGTATGTATGTTTGTATGTATGTAATATTAATTAATAAAAGCTCCAAAAGATCTTTAAAACCGTCGTGTGAGATAGCATCCAAATAGAGGGGGATATGAGCGTGTGATCAGATCAACTGCTCCTGAGCCATTATTCCCCTTTTTTTTTCGGATAAAATTATTTTCATTTATTTTTTAGTTTGGTAAGGAAAAATTATGTGTTTCGAATCCGAAAAATCGATCACTCCATTTGGCATGGACCTCTATTATTCGGGATGAGATCCTCTATTCCATATTTGATGCTAGCTTCAACATGTATTATTTCGCATCCCAATTACATTCGCTTTCCTACATTTTCTCTTCTTTATTTTTTGATATTTTAACAAGATGGTATTAAAACTTATGCATAATAAAACAAGTTGTTTCTAGTTTCAACCTTTTAGGATCGACTCGTACATACAACTACAAGAGCGCGAAAATTCCGAAGAATAAAAATAAAAGAAAAATTAATAAAAAGTCATTTTCTTTTAAAAAAAAGTAAACTAATGGCAAACACTTTCATGCATCATGATGCAAATAACACTATATGAGACGGGTCAGTTAAACCCTCTTTTGACCCAGTCAACGCGGGTCAACCCGCGCTTTGACCCAGTGAACGCGGGTTACCAACCTTCCTATTAAAAAGTATCACAAAACATTCGAAAAGTACCATCTGTATCATTAAAAAGTAAGGGGTCTGCTAGTTATTTTATATAAGTTTATTTAGTTCAAATTCTGATCTTTTTTTTCAATTTTTATATTGTATGTCTTGAGATTAATCTAAAACAATCATCATTTCAAGAATTTGCAAAGAAAAGCAAAACATGAGTTCGGTAAAATAAAAAGTACCATGTGGTAAGCAGAAAAGTATCAAATACGATAAAGAAAGGTATCAACCTGAGATTAATATTATCATCATTCCAACTACAATAAAAAGTACCATGTACCACGTTGCACGCCCGCGTGGGGCCACGTGGCCGCCTGAAATAGGCGGAAATAACCCCTGTTACACGCAAGTCCACCTCAAAACTAATTAACGATTGTGCAAAGTTGTAGATTTGCTCCAATATTTCCGCCTATTTCAGGCGGCCACGTGGCCGCCTGAAATAGGCAGAAATAACCCCTGTTGCACGCAAGTCCACCTCAAAACTAATTAATGATTGTGCAAAGTTGTAGATTTGCTCCAATATGGTGGATATAACGTGTTTAAGGTGGGGTCTTGACAATTGTTTGAGTCTATTTTACGGGTCAAAATTTGGATTCAAACACCAATAAAATTATAAATGTACCATTTTATATGGGTTTGAATGTAAATCTTGACCCTTCTTACAGATTTTATAATATGTTTATAGGAGTTCACATAAAACTAACACATGCATATTGTATAACTTGTTTATTTATTTATTTTTGCAAATATACATTTTGGATATGAAAATAAATATTTCGTTCACTCTTCTAAAAACGTAGTGTATATATTTTGGCAACTTGTTGGGGGGAATTGTGAAAATCTCGATTGCCTTTTATTGTGGGGTGGGTGTTGGGTGGATTACCCGATTGGAACATGGACGGAGGGGTTAGTGGGTGTTGGATTTACGTGGTCACATGTCCCATTGTCCATAACTCCTTTTCTGACTTATCCAAATTAAGAAATTATAAAGCTATTTATTCAAATAAAAGATCCAAACGTAAATTCTCATCGGATTTAAAACGAGTTCAATTGAACTCTCCCCTGATTAGTCACTTAATGGATTTGTTATCCATTGTACAAGAGCATCCACCACCTACACTGGAAAACTCATATTGACCTTAATTTAGAATAGCCCAAATCTTCGACTTCAAAACCAGGCCTGAAGCTATTTTGAAATTCAATGACGAAATCTAGATTAAATATTATTAATTGGAAAACTAATGCAATAGTCTAGTTGAGATGATTTTGAAAGTTCAAGGTTCAATTGGATCTGAGAAAAAGTTCGGGAGCCTAATTGAACCTGAGAAGAGTTTGAGTGCCAATTTGAAATTGACTAAATAGTTTAAGGTCCTATTTGGACATTTTTCTTTATAATCAACAATAACATAGGAGTTGGAAAATCATTTTAGAAACGAACTGCAAGTCGGTCCAACTAACTCTCAAATATGGTAATGATGATTTCTCATATGGCGGAGCAGTTTGTCAGTCGGTCTGTTTAGAAGTTCTCCATTTCGAACAAATCATTTTCAGTTAGGCTCAGCATAATGCAAGCAAAAATGCCTACTCCCTTGCAAAGTTAGCCATTACTAGTTCATATTTTCTTTTTAATACTGGGGTTTTCCGAAAATCATGTTCGGTCTCTCCAGTGGTCTCCCCATTGATTTTAATACAATTTCCTTTCTCCCCCCCAAAAAAAAAAAGAAAACCACACACACAAACATAGGGGAAGGGGTAAAACTGTCATTTCAAAAAGAGAACCTCGTTGTCCTACCTACGCCCACGGCGTCAAACAGACCGTGGCGGAATGGTACAACGGAATAAAAGAAGGCTGGAATCATGTGCTCCCCAACATCCTGCACCGCCCTATCACACGCACCCATTTTTATACATTATTAATTTATTATCAAATATCTTGTAGATTTTCATCTAGAAAAAACAGAGAGTATCTCACTATCTCGTAGATCGAAAAAATTATTTTGTAGATTTCAAGTTAGTATAGATTTCTATTGGTACATATAAAGTATACACGGATATACGAGACATAAAAATTTTAGATGTTATATTACTATAAATAGATATGTATTAATTCTGTTCATCATATGTAAATGTAGTTAAAATAAATGGTAAACTATTATTTATATTTTATCTCTCTCTCTCAAACATATCTCAAATTAATATGTTTATCAATAAAATATCTTAACTTTTTAAAATTAATTAAACCTAACATCAAATATATTTTTCCGTGAAAAAATTACCTTTTTTATATGAATAATTCTAGCCAGCCAGCCAGATTCTAATTTTTTGATGATTAATAAAACTGTATTATTAATAAATTAATTATGTTAATTATTAAATGTTATGTTTTTACTATATTATCCTTCTGTCATGAAATTAGTGATTTGTAATTGATTATTAAAATCACTCCAGAAATGGATCGGAAGAAAGGGGCACAACTTCATCTTCTTTCTTTTCTTCACTTCTTTATTTTTTTTTCCATTTTCGATTTCTTCTGAATTGAAGCTCATATAGAGTTGCCCTAGTTATTATGGAGGGCATCAATGTAAATTTATTGAATAATTAGTGTTTTATTAATTAAATTAATTAATTATTAAAAATAATAAAAGATTCTGGCTAGTCAGAATCTGACTGAAAATCACTACTCTTTTTATATATAGGTTCTTCTTTTGTTTACTCTATATTTTTTGGCACATTTTCATACTTATTGGACCGAAAATATGCATCGAATGTTTAATTTGATTAGTTTTTAAAGTTTTCAAATATTATATTGATAAAAATATAAATTTGTGATATATTTAGAAAAATAAAAATAATTTAGAATATTGACGATAATTTACCCTAAAATAAACGAGTGACGTTATATTTGATAGGCTTTTAAGGAGTGAATAATTTAGTGAGATATTTGGGTTGATGTGGATGAGCATCTAACCTTATATGTTATTTATTTGATGGTTGAATGCAAATCGAATTATTGAGGGTACCGGTTTTGCAATTGATTCCTTAGTCGCAGTTGTATTTATGCGGGGTGGACTGGTAAATCATATATATTCCCAAAATCTTGAAGTTGGGGGTGGTCCAGCCACCATCTGATTATTTAGCAAGTAATAACCGTCCAGTCAAAATAGAAGAATTCCGAGAGAGAGAGAGAGAGAGAGAGAGAGAGAGAGAGAGAGGGGCTTTTGGGTTGCTGGTGGTGTGATTTCCAGCAATGGATTGTCATGCCAAAAGCACTACTTTTCTTCCTTCATTATTACCATCTGTACTTCATTCCATCTCATACAATTTCTTCTTCTTCTTCCTTCGTCACCTCCACATAAATTATATCTCTCCAAATCCCAATACATTCCGCTTCTCTCGCATCCAATTCCGTTTACTCACTCCTGGAGGTTGATTTTTTTTACTGTTTTTTTTTTTTGCTTACTTGTGATCGTGGTGAAGCTTCCATGTGAGCGTTAAGTCCACAATCTCAACTTCTTTTTTGTGATCGCCAAATGTGAGTTTCGAGTTTCGGCACATGTTTGTTTTTCCTTGCTTAGCCTAGCTTTGGATCGGAGGTTTTGCATTTCTGCAACTTTGCGTTTGATTTGGAATGCATTTACTTAAGATCCTTCGTTTTTTTTTATTTGTTTTTGCCTGATTTTGTACTGTTTCATCAGTTACTGGTTCGCTGGAATTCTGTTTTGGTGATTCTAATTTATGTGATGATATGCATATTTACCAGTCGGTGTGTTAGTTTTTTTTTTTTTCGCGGAAAATCTCATGTAACTCTCTTACATGATGTTGCTTTTTATTTCAAATTATCTTATTTAGCTGTTTTTGCCTGTATAAATTATACCTCATGCAGTAAGTAGGAGAATTTACTTTTTATTAGTCAATGTATGTGCTGAATGCATGATAAGGATTGTCATATGCTGAAGGTCAGAATTATTTGGTTCTTGTTTTTTTTTCACTATTCATTGTTCATTTGCCTTTTGGTACGGACAATTTTTAAGGGCAATCATATGGTTACATCATGATATGTTTGATCAATCTGTTTCACTTAGCTAAAATTTCAGGTGCTTTCTGCAGTGGAAATGATGCATTGTTGTTTCTGGTGCATCTTGATGTAACTTCCTTGTGTATTGTTCTCATGTTCCTGATTCTGCAGGATTGGACTGGGTTGATATTTGTTCCTCCTATATGTTGAGAAGAGCATTTAATTTGATGGAATATATGAAGATGATTCGTTGAGAAGTTTTCAGCTATACGACAGGGTGATTATTGAGGGATGGGGAGATTTTTCCAACTCCCGTACGTTAAAGAAGACTTCATGACCAAGAAAGTTGTTACAAGACATGGTGGTAAGTGTTCAAATTATTAAAAAAATACATCTAAAACCATATCTTGAAGTGAAATTCTAAAATAATTAGACTTGGTAGGGTTGCTAACTGCTAATTCTCTTTCAAATGCACATTAGTCTTATTCAACTAGGAGAATACTTGTGGAATAATGAGTGTGTTATTGGGACTTTATCCTCACAGTATGAATCTACTCTGCAGGCCTGGAGACGCCTAGAAACAGTTTGGAGCTGCCAGTGGAGACATTCTACGGCTTATATGCAGGAAGAGATAGTAAACTGGTGATGATCATTTCCTTATTTTGATTTCATGATTTTTTCGTTAGTGTATTTAGATGTTGTGATGGAAAATGATCTGTTTGACTCTTACTGTTTGCCCTATTGCCCTGAATCCCGATCATACTGTTTGCCGTGTTATGACCTAGTCCAACTGATTAAAAGCTTAGCACCGATAATTTTATAATCAAACTCAAATTTGGAGTTCCCATTTTGTGTGTATAACACATTATAGTTTTGCTAATTTTCTTCCAGTATTCTTGTCATTCAATGAAGGAGTCATCCAAGAAGAAATGTTGTTCCATTGAGGCTCCAATCAAGAAGTTGATTAGTGAAGAGATTTCTAAAAGATCAAACACCAGAACAAATGCACCCAGCATAGTTGCTCGCCTCATGGGAGTTGATACATTACCTGTTGATTTGAGTCGGGAACCAAAAATGGTTGGAAGAAAGAATGAGCCACCTGCAGGGAAATATACGGAGAAGGAACAATCTAGAAAGGGCTCAGACGGCCATGATCCCTTTATGTGGTATTCCTCACCACAGCAGGATCTGGATTCCTTTGGCCAAAATTTCGATAGCTATTCTGATAACTGCAGTAGCCAAATGAATTTGGGGAAGCCTAAACGTCGAGAGCATCCTCAAGAAGAGGAACTTCAGAAGTTTAAGAGAGAATTTGAGGCATGGCAATCAGCACGATTTATGGAATGTTCCAAGGTTGTAGAGTTCAGAAATTCTCCAATCCAGTCAATGGCACAAGATGAACTCAAAAAGGAGAGAAAGTTTTGTTATGATAATTCTAAGAGAGTAAAATCTTTTGACAATCTGAAGGAACCAAATGATCTCCCTGCGCGTCTGCATGAAACACTTACTTCACATAATTTCGGAAAGAAAAAGAACTATTCGCTAGATGGGGTGAAGGAATCTTTTTATTCTCACAGAATGTCAAAAACAGATGTTCAGTCCACTCATTTGATGAATTCTGATCGGCAATCAGATATTGTCTCTGCTCCATCCAAGATAGTGATCTTAAGGCCTGGTCCTGACAGGATGGGTGTCACTGAAGATTCATGGAACAGTACGCCTAGCACTTTTGAAGAGAGGGGTAGTATCCAAGATTTTCTTGAAGAGGTCAAGGAGAGGCTGAAGTCTGAACTGCTAGGTAAAACTTCTAAAAGAAGTACAACAGTCCGGGGAGGAGGAATTGAGACCCCTTACCGGGAAAAGCCATCAGAACCAAGACAAATAGCTCAACGTATTGCACAACAAGTGAGAGATAGTGTCACTGAAGACTTTGGGATGAATTTACTTCGGTCAGAATCTACAAGGTCCTATAGAAGTGATATTCAGTTAAATGGAACAGATTCTCCTGAGTTTGTGAACAGAGAAACAAGGAAATTATTGACTGAGAGGTTGAGAAATGTTCTTAAAGGTGAAACACATCGAGAAGCTCCTATGGTTTCCCATAAAAGAGTAAGATCATCTGTGTTAGATCATGAGAAGAGCAAAGCTGGACAATCTAGAGATATATTGATTAAAAATAAAATGGGCTGCTCTGGAAGCTCAATGAATGATTTAGAAATCCAAAGTAGATCTTTCAGGGAGGATTCTGATGATTGTGGAATGCACTACAAGGAACGATCTCCTGGGAACCTTGTTAGATCACTGTCGGCTCCAGTGTCAGGATCAGGGACATCGTTTGGGAAGCTCCTTCTGGAAGATCGTCATATATTTACTGGTGCCCAGATAAGGATGAAGCATGAAGTAGTTGAGAATGTCTCAGTGGATGTCAAAAAACAGAAGAAGGATAAATTCAAGATAAGGGAAAAGGTTTCAAGCTTTGGATACAGCTTAACACTTAGAGGAAGGCTGTTCCGAAGGAGAGTTCAGTCAGTAGATGAATTACACTATCATAGTGATGATCTCTTTAAAGATATTGCAAGTGGACCAACAGTGATGATGAATTCTTATGAGACGCATGTGAGGATCTGACTTGACTTACCTTTTTCACTTATGAAACTAAAGAGGATTTCAGATGCTGATGAGCTACTAACCAATTTTGTGCTCTCTTTAATTGTATTTGTTTTAGGAGAATTCTACGGAAGTGCCACCAAGCCCTGCATCTGTATGCAGTAGTGTTTGTGATGAATTCTGGAACCCAGCAGGTCTTTCGAGCCCCGCATCAATTGGTGTAAACCAGACGGAGGAAAGTGAACTGCCTGATGTTTTCAGCCAAGTAAACTCAAACTTAAATGGTAAGTGAAGTTGCACTTTGTGTATGTTCAAATACATGTGTACCTGTGTATCACAAAGTAAATTAGGAGCTTAATTTGGTTTTTAAAATTTCATAAATCCGCCTCGTATATCTTATTATCTATCTCTTAGTGGCTGCTCCATTTGGTCAATTGAATTTCTTCTCATACCCCAAAATTACACAATTAGGTTGGAATTATGTAGTAACTGTGTTGAATGTAATCCATGTTCGACATAAAGAATAAAAGCAAGCAATTCATCTAATAAGAGATCATGATGGAAGAACACATCTTATTCGGTGATCATTCATTTAACATTTATTTTTTCTGCACTCAAGTCCCCAGCCCCAATCACCTTATGTTTCTTGTTTCTTCTTTTTTTGTCCATACAGATTTGCAGAAACATCTGGATCAACTGGAGAGCCCTGGTCTAGAGAAATCTATCACTGAAAAGAAGTCCCATGAAGTCGAAATAGAAATAGAGGACCCAACTGAAGCCTATGTTAGAGATTTGCTCGTGGCTTCTGGTTATTATGATGGTTCGTGCAATCAGTCCCTATCAAAATGGGACGCACTTGGTAAGCCTATTAGCAACCAGGTCTTCGAAGAAGTGGAAGAGTCTCACAGACAAAGCACCAAGGTTAATGAAAGCAGTACCAAAGATCATGGAGCGAAAACAAAAAATAGATTGATATTTGATTTGTTGAATGAGGCACTACCAACTCTACTCAGACAAATAAAAAACATATCTAGATTTGGAAAAGCTATTGAGTCAGCGCGTCACCAGCCACCTCAAGGAAGAGAACTACTCTCTCTTGTCTGGGAAATCATTCGAAGGTATGTGCATCCTCCTGCAGATAGATCGGTTTATGCTATTGACAGTATGCTTGCTCAAGATTTGAAGCCCAACTCTTGGTCCAGATTGATGGATGATGACATGAATGCTCTGTGTAAAGATCTTGAGTGCTACATTACTGGTCATCTGATTGAAGAAACTGTTAAGGATATCTGCTTATCACTTGCTTGAGGAGTTCTGGAATCGGATCATTATATTCCGTGGCAGCAGCTTGTCTTGTTTGTAAACGTAGCGAATTAGCTATCGAGACAAGCAAGGCTGTGTGAAAGTGTGTATGATCAGCATGGCTGGGTGAGAGGTTTCACGGTGTGGTTGCATATATTGGTGTGGTTAAAATAGGAGGCTAATTCATTTGTGATTTAATTTGTACCAAAATGAAAATGTTATGTTGTTCCATATTAATAATATGAATCTCATGAATTTGATCTCATGTGAACTTAATTGCTGTAAATTGTTCATCTCATGCAGTTAGAAACTGATTTACTTGTCTGTATTCTGCAATGTAATATTTTAGGAATTGCACATATGCCACTGGAAAAGTAAGTTTCAGTGAAACATTTATCTTTAAGAAAATATTCAACATTGTGTGAGGATCAATGAGAAATATGGTAGTATGATTGGAAGAAATGTGAAAGATAAAGTCGAGCTTAGCGGCTGACTAAAGTGAATTAGGTAGGAATTTTCATGATACTAACGGAAAAACTTAGAAAAATATAATTATAATGATGAGCTTCTCCATTATTAAGGTAAAAACATTAACTTTAAGACTCACTTGAAAAAACAATAATTTCATTAATTATCTTAAAGGCCCACATGAGTACAATTATCATCTAATTGAGCCCACAATTCATATAAACGTGCATGCTGAATCTAGTTTTTTTTTTTCCATATATATTCATTACTTTTTGTACGTATACATTCATTTGATATACATTCATTTAACCTAGTTAACTTGTTAACTAGGTTTGACAGGTTTAAACTTAAGCTTTTTCAATTTCTAACTATTTTATCACTGGACCTAATTTAGGACGCCTGAATTTTGACATGCATAGTCAAATGCTTAAAAAACTCCACTTTTCCACCAACATAGGAATTATTTATTACAAATTATCTTCTATATGAATATAACAGTTATATCTATCTTACAAGTTAAAATAATAAATTCATGAACCCTGAATAAAAATTTAAAATTAAACTAAATTGAAATAATAATAAAAAAAAATTAGCGCAAGGAATGTAACAGAGTGTCACTAGGGATCTGAAATCTACCTCTAAGCATCTGACTATCCCCATTATAAGTCAGGTACCATAAATTAACTATGTAGATATAATCATTAAAAATCTCAAATGATATGTATTAAATTATAATTTAGGCAAAACCCTATTTTGGGTCCCTGTATTTTTAAATTTTTCTGAATTGGGTCCCTCTACTTTATTTGATTAAAGTGAAGTCCATATACTATCAATTTAGTTAAAATGAGGTCCCTGTACTATGAATTTCGATAAAATCAAGTCCTTGAGGGACTTGCTTTTATCTAAATCGATAGTAGAGGGACTTGATTTTAACTAAAATTGATAGTATAGGGATACAATTTAAAAATAAAAATAAAAATTGAAAAATTAAATAAACAACAATAAAAAATAAATATATATTGAATTTTTTAAATATAAAATTTATTTAAAATTTAAAAAATAAATTTAATTTTTTTTTATAACCACTATAATTTTATATTTTGATTTATTATTTTTTGAAAAAAAAATCAAACAAAAGTTTTAAAATTTATTTTTATTTAATTGATTGTTTTATTTAACTATTGTTTGATTTTTTTTAATTTAATCTTTTGAAAATAAATTAAAATTACATAATTTCATAAAAATTAAATTATTTATTTTTTGCAATTTATTTTTAAAATTAAAAACATGAATAAAAAATTAAAGAATTTTTTGATTTTTTTAAAAAATTAAAGAATTTTTTGATTTTTTTAAAAAATAATAAATAAAACATAAAATTACAGTGGTTTAAAAAAAATTAATTAAATTTATATTTTATTTTTAAATAATTTTTTACTTAAAAAATTAATTTATATTTATTTTATTTTTATTTAATTATTTTTTCAATTTTTATTAGTTTATTTTTAAGAAAAATGAATTTTCATTTTTATTTTTAAATTGGATCCCTGTACTATCAATTTTCGTTAAAATCAAATCCCTCTACTATCAATTTAGATAAAATGAAGTCCCTCGAGGACTTGATTTTATCTAAATTCATAGTACAGAGACCTCATTTTAACTAAATTGATAGTACAAGGACTTCATTTTAACCAAATGAAGTAGAGGGACCCAATTCAGAAAAATTTAAAAGTACAGGGACCCAAAATAGAGTTTTGCCTATAATTTATTATAGGTTGGAATATTATTTTAAAAATGCTTAATAATTTGGATGGTTAATACCCCAATGTTTTCAACTCATCATAATAATACTTCTAACTTGTAGTTAAGAGCGATTTTACTCCCAACATAATATTTTTCTCACAATTCTACCATCCGTCAAATTTTTCGGCAACTAAAATCTGATTCTGCAAATAGTCTCCTTCCAATTCCTAACAATTTTTCAAAACATAATATATCATATTAATCATAAAGAGAGAGTCTTGTGTGAAATCGTCTTACAGGTTAACATTCGTAAAACGAGTCAATATTTTGATCCAAATACAATACAATCAAATAATAATAAAATTATAACTGTATCACTGAATATGAATTTTGACCCGTAAAAAAAATCTTCTAACAGAAAAAACAATAATAATATCTCATTTGAAAAAGGAAAATGTCCATTTAGATTTGGATAAGATCCACTACCCGAACTTATTTATGTGCATTATTATAAAGTATCGGGTATTAATATAGTTACTCTTATAAAAGTTAGATATATGTATGCTGTGAAACTCTTAAGAGGTTTATGAATTTATTACTTTAACTTACAAGCTTGTAATTTCATCATATGTATAGTTGCATTTATGATTGGATGTAGACACCAATTAATATTAATATTAACAATTATGAATACTATTATGCATAGAATTAAAAGTTAGGCACCCCATTAGGTGGAAACCATCGTCAACTCACTAGTAAGACATTAACGTGTCCATCGAATTTATAAACATGTATGGTTGCACACGTGACACTAACATGTAATTAATGAACAATAAGTATATAATTATCACCTCTTGATCAAATAGTCTACATATGTTACTAATTAGATTCCTATGTTCCTAACATTACACGTAGATTATAAATTATTTTAGAAAAATAACTATTCAACTTATTAAATGGCTATGAAAAATAATATTGACAAAAACTTATGTGAGATAGTTTTACAGGTTAAATTTCGTAAGATGAGTTAAGATTCAGATTAAAACATATATTTAATATTATATTTATAATTTATTGATGTTTCATTATTTTTTTTAATCTAAATTTTGACCCGTAAAATAATTTTACACAAGATAAGACTCCATTAATAATATTATATATAGTATTACGGTTACTAGTTTATATATAATTGTGACACCAAAATAGTATACTAAGACCAAATATTTGGGGACAGATTAAATATTCAATTTTAGTAGGATTTAAAATGTGAATTAATATGGGAAGCTTATTGAATTTCCACGTATAATTTAGGATCCCAAAAATTAAGGGTATTTATGAGCTTATGATTTAGGCACATTTACAGACACATATATATAGATACACGTGTATCTATACATTCTACAAAACAGAGAATAGATTTTCTCACACCTCAAGAAGAGTACCTTTGACAGAGATCAGCCAAGTTTGATTTTAATTGGAACAGTGGCCGCTAATTTCGGGCGTAGAGAAAAGAAAATGTAGAAAAATTGCATTGAATTCTACTGCACATGATAGTATTCCTTGTCGTTATTCACATAAAAATACACACACACATACACTGATACACATTGTGTTTATATATGTAAATATAATTGCCTTATTGACTCTCTTTTTTTGCTTTGCTTTGTCGTTACCTTTTTCCTGTTGTCTTTTCTTTTACCAACAATTTCAGCGGAAGAAAGTGAGAAAAGGAAAAAAAAAATTCATTCTTTACTGATGGAGTGGGAAAAGCAACCGCCGCAGCAGGCGGAGGAGCCGGGCGGCGGCGGCAGCGGCGGCGGGATGTTTGTGAAGGTGATGACCGACGAGCAGATGGAAGTTCTCCGCAAGCAGATTGCTGTCTACGCTACCATTTGTGAGCAGCTCGTTGAGTTGCACAAATCCCTCACTTCCCAGAATGATCTTGCTGGTAATTTCATCATACATCTCTTGTACATTACTATCCATTTTGTGGGTTTTTTTTTTTTGATGAATTGTGGAAATTGAAGTTTTTGGTGGGATGATTGTTTGCGACCCTTTTTAATTTTGGGATTGGAAATTGAAGGGGGTAATGTAGTGGGGTAGAAAAAAGGTGTGATTTTTGCAGGTTTTTTTAGCATTGATGTTTCTGCTTCACTGTTTCTTGATTTTGCTGGCTTATTTCGTTAGCTGTTTCTTGACCAATTATGCAGTAATCGGTCGAAGCTGTATAGTTAATTAGGCTGTGCTTCGTGATTTGTATTTATTTATATTTTCCCATGCTTTTTCAAGATTCTAACTTGATCATCCTTAAATATAAGAATACAAAATAAAAATTAGAATCTAGCTAACTTGATAAGTGGAAGTAACTGCTCCGAGAGTTGAAATACCATTTTTGTTCTGTTTTATCTTTCCGATGTTCCATCATCTTGTGATAAATATGTTATCCTGGTTGTTTGACCACGGCTTGAGTTTACATTTTCATCGATTTTAGTCTTACAAATATTGATTATCAAATCATGGAGTAGATCAAATGGTTTCTCTTGTTTACAAGGGGGAAATAGATCTTTCCTTTTTATTCCTTTGATATTTGTGTTTACGGGGCATATAGCTTCGTCTATTTCTCCACTATTTTCCTATTCTGGATACACGGGATCACTCGTATTTCAAGCTTTTCAAATGAGGCTGATTTGATCACACACACACACACACACACATCTTTCTCCAAGTGCAATGAAGTAAAACTTCACTTCATTCTTGACACCGAGTATTCTGTACAAGAAGTTCTCAGATTATCTCAATGCGTCTACATGATGCCATAAAATTGAGTGTAAATGCTGTGCTACAAATATCTGCATCACGTCTTGCCAAACAAAACTGTCGAGTTGCATGAAAATGAGAACCCAAGTTACTTGAAGTGCTGATCAAGCAAAATGAAAACCCTGGGCTCAGCAGTCAGCAGATCATTGGAACTCTTGTGAGTTGTGCTTATAAGTCAGTATGGTATGAAATATTTTTTAATGGATAATAATGGAGGAAAAAAATTCTTCATTTTGCCATAACTACAGTATCTCTGTCTAAGTGTTCCTGAGTTGGTGATCTACAACAATTTCCACCTTCTTTTGTGCTGCTCAATGTGCTTGCTTTCATCTCTGTTGACATCTATTCATCTTCTTATGTGAATAAATTTGTCTACCTCTATCAGGAGTGAGGTTGGGAAATCTATATTGTGATCCCCTGATAACATCCGGTGCCCATAAAATCACCGGCAGACAACGGTGGACCCCAACGCCAATGCAGCTTCAGATTCTAGAACGCATATTCGATCAAGGGATTGGAACACCAAGCAAACAGAAGATCAAAGAAATAACCAGTGAGTTGTCTCAACATGGCCAGATTTCTGAAACAAACGTCTATAATTGGTTTCAAAATAGGCGTGCTAGGTCGAAGAGGAAGCAACAATCGACACCGGCAAACAATGCTGAGTCAGAAGTCGAGACAGAGGTAGAGTCGCCTAATGAGAAGAAAACAAAGCCCGAGGAATTTCAACCTCAGCACATCCTAACTTCAAGGGCGGAGGATCTATGTTTTCAGAATCCTCAGACGAGTTCTGCAGTACATTCTGTGGATCCAAGAACCAGTAAACCTGAACCCATGTTGCCTCCTGAAGGCAGCTCCAAGTTTGGTGGTAATTTTGGGCAAATGTCCTTCTATGGAAATATGTTATCGAATCCAAGTACGTGCTTCTCCTCAAAATAGAAGTTTCCTTATATATAATGTTCTTTTACATAACAAATTGTAACAACTTTAGCAATTAGGCAATAACTCCTAATATATTAGATCATTGCCATCTGATAACTGAATCTTCTGCATAAGGAAAAAAATATATCCATAGCTTACAGCCTTTCTATATGTATTGAAATTTCAAGAATAGAAATCTAAAAATAATCAAGAGCTACCTACCTATTATTGAGAAGTAAATCATAAAAGGCCAGTAGCTGTTGTATCTCACCGACCTAAAAATGAATGCTTTAGAGCTAAAAAATAGTTTTAAACTTTAACTATTGATTTGAATCCATTTCCTCTAATTAATGCCTCATTGAATGATGCTGCTCAGTAAGATTGGAACATTTGGAACTTTAGGAAATTACATGTTCACAATCTTCTAGATTTTATAATTTAAGATGTAGGAGATTGATTTCCTCTTATAAGGTACTAAAAATTGTCTAGCTAGGGAAATAGCAACCGATAGCACGATCGGCTTCGGCTCTTTTTCTCTCTTCTAGTTATTCCCCTACATTTTGAGCCATATGATCCGTGCTTATGTATTTTGATGTCCTTAGTCATTGATCAGAGCATGCTTGCATGCTGATTAACCATGCATTTATATCTGGTTGGGTACACAGGAATTCGTACAAATATAAACATGATATCATATATTTTTTACATGTATTACAAATTCTGCAGTACTGTTTTTTTAGAGTTTTCCCTTGTAATTAGAGTGACTGGGTCAAAAGCACGACCACTTTTCGGATGATGTTAACAGACGAAGATGGAGTCTGAGTGATGTTATTTTAGGTGCAAGCTACTAATAATTGAAATTGTTGCAGCATTTCACATTCATGAAATCCTTCAAATTGATGTTCTATTTAAATAAAATGCTTGTAATAAGGTGGATATTTTCCAGTAGATAGTATTGTTTTGTCTAGAATACCCAGAGCATTTGAAGGATGCAAAGGAGTCATATATATGTTTGCAGCACATATTCATAGGATGAGAACTGTCTCGACTTTTTCACATATGCTTGCTCAGATGCACACTTTAACTGCATAAAGTTCGTATATGCAGGAATGGACCAGTTCATAGGAAAGATAGAAGTTCCAGGGAACTACAATCCTTATTTGCAGCAAGATGACTACAACATGGATGGGTAACCATATATTTCTTGACTCCTCGTATATGTGCTTTACAAACTGAAATTTTAGTTTGAGCCGATTAGTTGACTCGAAATTGGACACTAATGCTGATCTTTGTCGTCTGGGACTGCATTTGAAGACAGGATTTGTCGTGCTATTTTGTTGGTATGATCAATGAAGTTATTATTATGATTGATATCAATCACTCCAGAAAGTCCATCACTCTTTTTCATTCTTTGTTTATTCGTTTCTTTCGTCTTGCCCTGTTGCTTTACGACTACTGTAGTGTGCATCTCTACTGTGTTCATCCTCCTCTTCGGACATCCATAGTTTGCCAGATTAACAGATATTCTTAATTTTGAATCTTTGATGATTGTTTTAGCAACATCTGAAAGGTGCAACATCTGAAAGGTTATGTTATCTGATAGTTGGAAGAATATATGATTCATATAATATATTTGATGTTGCAAAAGAGAGAGAAGCATTCAATCTCTAATCTTATTGTCTTGCAGGAAATTTCTGGGATCAAAATATAAGGTGAATTATTATCATCTTGTTTCATGTTAAAAATGTTTTGGGTAGTTCAACGACTCCATCAACTAATCAACTCGAAAAGATTATACATATATATATGAGCAATGAAATTAAGCAGTAAAATTATAATAATTTAGTAGTAAATTATAATAAGATAAATGTTAATTACACATCAGTATTCAACATTTGTATACTTAATATTTTTATCACTACGGAATTTTTCTAACAGACTAAATAATGACTTGGGTCACCAGAAAACCTACGCAGATTTTTTATCCGATTTTGTTAAATGACATTAAAATTATTAATCCAAAACAACATCGTTTTGGATTTGTAAACTTAAAAAAAAAAAAAAAAAAAAAAAAAAAACACGTGAGCATGTAATCCTCTTCTCATCTCCATTTTTTCCGAAATTATGATCTGCAAAGTTATAAAAATCACATCATTCCTCTTCACCAACAGCCAACTCATGGGGAAGACGATTTTCATCAAATATTCAAAAAGAAAAAGAAAAAGAGAGAGAATCTAAAATACATATTCGGCACTCATGTACGCAGAGCAAAAATTAGTGCATCTTTAAGAATGCTCGATGCAGAAGGAGGAGAAGAAAGGGAGGGAGGCGACGTGGTTGGGTTCACCGTAGAGGCTCGCGTGTGTGTGTGTTTTTTTAGTTCACGCATTCCAAAACGATATTGTTTTGAATTAACAATTTTCACGTCATTTTAAAAAATTCACGTAGGAAAACCTACGATCTACGTCATTATTTGGTTTTGCTGGAAAATTTTGATAGTGCTATAATAAGTGCTAATCATGCAAATGTTGGGTACTAATGTATTAATTTTAAAATTTCAGGATAAAAATATAAAAAATGCCAAACGGGGTACTAATCTGTAATTAATTATAAGATAAATAATGTTATCATAATATATATATATATATATATATATATATGGTTGGGTTCTAGAAGGAACCATACCCCATGTGAGAATCGAGAGCCAATCTCAGCCATAGATCTCGCCTATTTGGACGAACAAGATCTGTTCCAAAATTAAAAAAAAAACGCGGTGACATAATTGTAATAACAACCAACTTCGCTGCCCCTGAATCTTAGTAAGAGTAAAATCGGAAATTTCAATGTATATGTGATTCACGCGTATATTTTTCAATTTAGAGTTTTAGCATTGTCATTCCCTATTTTAGCACTGTCATGACTTATTTTAGCACTGTCATGATTTATTTTAGCACTAACATGACCCTTGTTTAGCATGACAATTGTTTAACATTACAATAAAAAAATACGGTTGTTTTACAGAGCTTCACACTGCAAAAAGAGTTAAACTGGCTAGATAGATATTTTGTACGTCTCTAGCTATATCTCTCTAATGTAACTTCTTGTTTTTTTCTTTTTCTTTAATAAATAAATTATGGCTTAAGCTATAAGCCATCACTTCAATTTCCTTGTGTTCTTTTTTTTTTTTCAAATGGAAGTTGAGAACTTTCTAAGAACTTGAGTAAATCAATTAAAAAAGATATAAATATTGCAAAACTTCACATCTTTTTTGGAAATGAATACAAAGAACTAAATTACGTAATGAAAAAAAAACACACCAACATTAAAATAAGATAACGATGACGATTGAGTTGATCTAAAATTGAAGTTGGAATCACAGAGTCCGACTTATTCTATAGTAATTATGTCACATCAATATTTGGATGATACATTGAACATGATTTTAAAAGTTTAGCATTGTATATGTGATTCACACGTATATTTTTCAATTTAGGATTTTAGCATTATCATTCCCTATTTTAGAACTGTCATGGCTTATTTTAGCACGGTCATGACTTATTTTAGCACTGTCATGACCCTTGTTTAGCATTACAATAAAAAAATATCATCGACATCTTTTTATGCTTCATGATCTTTCATTTTTAGCACTATAGTTTAGAGTTTAGTATTGTATATGTGATTTACATGTATATTTTTTAATTTAGGGTTTTAGGATTGTCATTCCCTATTTTAACACTGTCATGACTTATTTTAGTACTGTCATGACTTATTTTAGCACTAACATGACCCTTGTTTAGCATGACAATTGTTTAACATTATAATAAAAAAATATTGTTGTTTTACAGAGCTTCACACTGCAAAAAGAGTTAAACTGGCTAGATAGACATTTTGTACATCTCTAGCTATATCTCTCTAATGTAACTTCTTATTTTTTCTTTTTCTTTAATAAATAAATCATGGCTTAAGCCATAAACCATCACTTCAATTTTCTTGTGTTCTTTTTTTTTTTTCAAATGGAAGTTGAGAACTTTCTAAGAACTTGAGTAAATCAATTAAAAAAGATATAAATATTGCAAAACTTCACATGTTTTTTGGAAATGAATACAAAGAACTAAATTACGTAATGAAAAAAACACACCAACATTAAAATAAGATAACGATGACGATTGAGTTGATCTAAAATTAAAGTTGGAATCATAGAGTCCGACTTATTCGATAATAATTTTGTCACATCAATATTTGGATGATACATGGAACAATATGATTTTAAAAGTTTAACATTATATATGTGATTCACGCGTATATTTTTCAATTTAGGGTTTTAGCATTGTCATTCCCTATATTAGCACCGTCATCATTTATTTTAGCACTAACATGACAATTGTTTAGCATTACAATAAAAAAATATCATCGGCATCTTTAGGGTCAAGCCCTAATTCATTTCTCAGTTGCAGTCTCTGATCCTCATCAGGATATGGATGTTCCTTAAAAAGTCTTCATCCATTCAAATAAAATCCCACAACATTAATACAACTCATCAACATACAAAATAAATCCAAAAATAATCTCATCTCATAAATCAGTAAAACAACCAAGTATAGCGTTTAATTTCCAAAGCTTCATGCGAAAGCAAAATACATGCACAAATTAATAAATATATAAATTAGATGCAAATTAATAAGTAGAATGCGTACGCTTCGAGCTGCTGAACTTGCTCAGAAGAGTGATGATGATATTGTCTATTATTATGTCTTTCTTATCGTAAATAATAGAATACAAATGCTAACACTATCACCTACCAAAATATTCAAACATTAAACTAACAGTGTTAAAAAAGGAAATGGAAATGCTAAAATATAAACCACCGGTGCTAAAATATAAACTACCAGTGCTAAAATATAAATTATCAGTGCTAAAAGCTAACTATTCTCTCTATATATATGATCGCGTGTATGTATCTATCTACCTTGACGTTGAAACTCTAATAATCAGTACTGATTTTCCATAGGAGTAAACTGTATCTGAAATTTCATTGAATGATTTTGTTCTGAACCGGAGAATTGAAATTGGAGCTTTGCTGAGTTGTAGAGAGAGGGGGGGTTAGAATGGCGGCGATTGAAGACGCATTGCCATTTTTAGTGGCGTCAGTGGTGGAGGATGTTCTGCAGCAGCACAAAAGCCGATCACGCGGCCTCGATTTAGACGCTCGTCGCGCGGAGGAAGATGGTAATTTCTGAGGAATATGTCTGGCTTGCAACTGAATGTAGCTAATTACAGAAAACACAAGTGAAATCTCCAAAGTGGAAGAAACACAATCTGCACATTAATCAATACATAACTAATCACGTTAGTGCTTAATAATGCTAAAATTATTCACAGTAGTGCTAAAATAGGTTACAGAAGTGCTAAACTATTTGCTGGCAACATGTTTTTCTAAATCTCAATTGTTTTTACAATTTATAATTCTAGCAAATATGCAAAGATTCACGAACATAGTAATTACAAATCTGGAGAGATACAAGTACATAGAAATATGAAATCACGATCTGCAGAGCTAAAAATACATGTTGATCCTCAAAAATCAAACGTTCAACTTAATCAGCTTAATCAACATTATCGAACAAATCTAAACATAACAAAATCGTAGAGAACCGAAGAGAATCGCGTGAAAATCGCAGAAAAAGTACAATAAAAATATTTTTACATGGCATCATCATCCAAGAACAACGAACAACCAAAATTTTAGAGGAACTCGCATGAATAACGATCGATTAAGATTAATCGATTGGAATCTGAATTACATAAACACAACAAAATTGAAGAGAAATCAAAGAGATCTTTCAGCGAATGATGATAAATTCGAACTTACGGCGGGACGATAGTGCTTCGGCATGGCATCCACACGGCGGCTGCGAATGGGATTGCGTGGCGGTGGGAAGGAGAAAAGAGAGAGAGAGAGGTGGAGATGAGAGTTCAAGAGACGGGAAGATATTTCTTGCCAAAAATAATAGAATTCCTAAATTACGAAAATACCCTTGCTTCATTAAAAAGTCAGTAATATTACATTAATGCCACCGTGTTTTTTTAAGTTTGGAACAGATCTTGGCCGTCCAAATAGGCGAGATCTGTGGTTAAAATTGGTTCTCAGTTCTCACAGGGGGGTGTGGTTCTCATATGATCCCATCTCTCTCTCTCTCTCTCTCTCTCTAAGGAACCACACCCCAGGGGAGAATCGAGAACCAATTTGAACCATAGATCCGGTATATTTGGATGACCAATATATGCTCCAGATTTTAAAAAACGCGGTGGCAATCTCGTAATAACGTCCAACTTCGCTACCCCTGAATTTTAGTAAGGGTAAAATAAAAAATTTTAAAAATATATGATGCCGATTCTTTTGAGTAATATATCTGGAAATACCCGTTGATACCTTCTTAACGCCATTTTGTATACAACTGGTAGAATTTACGTGTATAATTTTCAATTTAGGGTTTTAGCACTGTCATTTCCTATTTTAGCATTGTCATGACATTTTTTAGCATTGTCATGACTTATTTTAGCACGAGTCTTTTTTAGCATTAGCATAAAAAAATGTCTTCAACATTGTAAAAAAATCACGAACAAACATTGTTACATGTTGAATGATCAATATATGAATACTCAGAATTTACGTGTATATTTTTCAATTTAAGATTTTAGCACTGTCATTTCCTATTTTAGCATTGTCATGGCCTTTTTTAGCATTATTTTAGGGGTGAGCATTCGGGTTTTTGGTTCGGTTCGATCCCGAAAATGTTATAATCGAAGAAAATTGAATTTTTTAAAAATAGAACCGAACCGAATTTCTGGAATCGAACCGAATCGGACCGAAATATTTCGGTTCGGTTCGGTTCGGTTTTGAACCGAAAATTTTCTTAAATTTTCTGATTTTTTTTCTTTAAATTCTCTTCATTCGATATAATTAAATATGTATAAGTATGAATTAGCTAATTATCAAGGTTCAAGTTCAAAAAATACCAATAAATAATTGAATAAAGTCCAAAAATGTGTAAATTCCAATAAAGCAAATGTAACGCCCCGGCCCCGAGGATTAGGACGGGGATATTACGGAAAAAATAGAAGGAAAAAGGTAGCTTGATCCGAAATCTAGAGGGTCCACTGTAATGTCCCGGTCCCAAAAGGAATAATAAATGAAGATCGTGGTGTTACTCAAAAAGGAAGTACTATCTAGGATAATCAAATGAAATGGCTTTAGAACAAAAATAGGTTATATTCCCCAGAAATTTGGGCAGCATAACCTCTGTAACTGGAAGAAATTCACGTCTTTCAACGTATCAACGAAGTCAAATGATTCAATCAAGTCAAAAGAATGCCTATTCATAGGCTAGTCAAATTCAAATAGAATCCAACAATTAATAGATAGGATTCTGACTCTTCAAATAAACAAGACCTCTTTATAGGCCACAACAACTAAGATTCATCAATAGGTCAGAGACAATTAAACTATTTTATGTCTCATTCATAAGACATAAGCAATTAATCAAAATAAGACCCATTCATAGGTCAACTGGAAAATAAACAGAATCCAAGACTCAACCAAATATTACCAACTCATAGGTCGAAAACTGTAATGAGATATGCTTGGATCTATGGAAAAGAAATGGGACTTTATTTATCATGATTCAAATAAGAATACAATTCAGATAAGTCCAAAAATAAAATAAAGCATGCAATCATACTATGGGGCAACTGTATCAGAGTTTAAGTGGAAAATAATGGAGTAATATTATATCACATAACAACATACTCATGAGCAATAATTTAGTCTGAACAAGATAGCAAGACACGATCAACCCACAATAGTACATCGAGTCATCACCTCTAACATCTCAACCTGTGAAAAATATTTTGAAAAGATTTTGGGCGTGAGTATTAAAGCACTCAGTGGGTTAAACTTTTAACTCATTCTTTAATAAAAACTGTAACAGAATATCCAAAACACAAATACAGATAATGGAAAGCAAAACACGAAAGCCCTTCCCATTTCTGCAAACCTTTACTTCTCTTTGGTACCTTGTACCTTCTTTTGTCGTCTACTGCACTGTATGACATGTCGTTGATAGGAAAAGGGAGGGGTTACCTCGCTAATCCGAGAAGAGTATACCATAGATCGCCTAGCATTGACCCTGAGTATACCAGGGGTTACCTAGCATTGACTCCTTATAGTGATGCTCAGATCACGTATATATGCAGGGGTTACCTCACAGTGACACCTTTAGTGATTAATATCACAACTGCAAGAATCACAGTTCCTGCCTATCATTTGATCTATATTATCTATAAAGCGTGTAATATGACATAAGCATAAAAACCATGTCATCCTCTAAATATAGCAACTATGCATTTAATTCCTCTAGCTACTTAGTTCAATTATGCTTCTTATTCCTTAAACAGAAATCATTCTTTAGTTTGATTTTAATACTAAAAGCACAAGCTAAAAAGTACAACTCATTATACACAATTATAATCAATACACAATGAACATTTAATATACTGTAACTTTAAACTATGACTTTTAGACTTTAAATATAAACTTTAACCTTAATCTATAAACTATGAACTTTAAACTCTAACCTTAACTCTTAAATCACAAACTTTAATCATGACCAGGCATAATCTATTCTATTTAAATATGTCGAAGCATAATCTATATTCTCAGTAATTATGGCAAATCATAATCTATGTTCTCATTAATTATGGCACAACATAATCTATGTTCACAATAATTATACAATAGTATAATCTATGTTCTCAATAATTATGGCAAAGTATAATCTATGTCCTCAATAATTATACATCAGTATAATACTATGTTCTCATTAATTATACAACAGTATAATACTATTACTTTAGCAGAGACTTGAGCAGATAATTCATCAAATATTTTATTTGGATATTCTAACTATGACTATCACATTTATGAGTTAATAACTCAAATATAGATAGGTTTTGCAAATAAATCCACCTCGATTAGATCAACTCGAGTGATCAAACTTCTCGATACTCATCCGTCAGCTCCTCTGACCGGCTCAACAAGTCCTACAAGGTCAAATCTTATTTTAGGATTGCTACTCTAATTTTCAGAACTCGACTTTAATTTAATTGGAGCTTTTATTCACTTTAATTATATTTCAATTAAGAATGCGCGACTCTAGAGACCTCGTACAACTTCAATACAGAAGGAAATAAATTCTAAAATATAATTTCCGATTTAATGAGACCAAAAGATTTGACAGAGGTCACTTTCCGTAACTTGCCATTTTAATCAAATTTTACACAGCTAACCTCGATTGCACTTTTCACTTGTCTAAAAATTATGAAAATAATCAGGCATGACCCCATATATATCTTTATTAAACTATATAATTTTTGAAATTTTCTGAAATCACATGCTTTAATTATAAAAATAACCGCATGATTAAAATAATCGACTTTAATCAAAACTTATGGGAAAATTATGAAACTGGGCAGTCCTATAGCAAATAATATGTCGAACAACTTTCTAGTTCAAATTTTTTCGATTTGACGACCTGAAATGGACGAAAACGGGCAAAAACCGAAACTAATCGGTGTCCCTTTATTTTTCACGTTTTTCGGTGTTTTTGCCGGTTTTCGGCCACCGGACGACAATGCACTAAACATACGAAATGAAGCACTATTTAAAACACACAACATATTAAATTGTCAACTATAAAGGATGAGAAATGGATCGAAACGAGACATCCGAAGCGGCGGCGCGACGACGGCGATTCCGGCCATCCACGGCAGTGGCGGAGGCAGCTCTCCAGCAGCCTTTCGACGCTCGACAGCTACTCCCGCAGCAGCACCCCCCCAAACAAAATTTAACGTGGGCCCGCATATGCGATTTACTCGGCGCAGGTCCGGGTTTCTCTCGTTCATCAACACGAACTAGATAGAGAAAGAGAAGAGAAGAGAGAGAGATGAGCAAAGAAAATGAGCTCTCCCCCCTCCTATTTATAGGAAAAGTTGAGGCAGGGCGGATATAACTTTTTCGGATATAAAATACTGATAAATTAATTTTCGGATTCAATTAAAGTTGCTTTATTCAATGGTGAGGTCCAAATAACCTCCGACCTAAAATCTGAAAATACCGAAAAACTCGTTGGCTCGAGTACTATTAAGCCAACCTTACTCGGGATGACGAGAAAGTCATCTGAGGGAAATCGAAGAAAGATTCCCTTTTAAAAATTACTTTTACTATTCATTTTGACTAACAGATTTTATTCTCGAGCATTCGATTGACCTCAGATTGACAATCCGTGAACGCGAATGGATTCCTTGGGTCATTTCATATAAGTTAGACATGATAGAACAAGTCTCAGATCAATGAGGAGGATTTCATAAATTTTTCGAATCACGAACGCTCGTAGAAATTACTATTCAGAGGTTTTCCTTTTACGATTTTAAATTACGGGACTCCTGTAGAGGTCAGAATAAAATTTTGAAAGCATCAACAGCTTTCTTTAGGTCGTTACGTTTCAGAAAAGACCAATATTGACTATCTTCCGGCGGTAAATGCAAAATATCATAATTGATTTTCACATAAAATAGTCAAAAAGTCGCGACTTACATCTGTTTTACTTTATTTTAGCTCCAATTATTTTTTTTAGTCTTCTAAATAAATTTAGAGAACTCTATGAAATTCTGGGATGTTACAGACTACACCCCTTAAAAAAAATTTCTTCCCGAAATTTACTTCCCCTCAAACGGAGATCTGGATACTTGTTCAAGAATCCACAGCTTTACTGGAACCATATTGGTTCAAAACCTTTACCAGATTTACAACTCTAGACCTTACGGCCAAGAATAGCCTGAAGCCTTTCTTTATGGATTAGTTCTCACTTAGAACTATTTCTTTTCCTTTGGTAACATGTATATATATCTCAAACACATATTTTCATAGCATTAGGACGTGAGACACATCATGCACAATAATAAGGTCAGACGTCAAAGCCGACCTATGGTCTATGTCTTTATCCTCTTCGAGGATTTCCAATAGGTTCATCGAACCTTTAGCTTTAATCTCTTAGCGAAACGAACTCTTCCATTGGTTGGAGATACCTTTGAGAAAACCATGTCTTCCACCTGGAACTGCTAATCATTCCTTCGATCTTTCGAGCTTTTTCTTGATAGCCGAGCTATCTTGATGAACTTTGATCGATCTTTTATCTTGGCTCAACTTTCTTTACTTGCAATCATACATATAACCGTCTTTTACCCGCATACTATACGTTCCGAGTCTTTATTCGCCTTGATCGAACTTTGCCTATGCCTTGATTGATCGGTAGCTCTCAGCTTTTTCTCGTACTTCTTCACTTTAACTGTCGCATGAGACTCCTTGTCACGTCTTTTGAAACTCGTGCTTCGTTGCAGCTCGAATGACTCACAACTATAAGAATGGGATTACTTATTTAGTCTATGTTCAAAGTGATTCTTAACAAAGGACAACTTAAAGTTCACCCTATGTTAAAGCTTCTATTGTCTATGTTCTTTCTAAGTTCAAAACCTAGAAAGGCATTTAACTTCTATAACGCTTCCTCAGGTGTAGCGACCTGATTTATTTTTATTTTAAAATGTGTTACGTTCTTTCCCTAAATATATATATATATATATATCGTATATTTTATTTTATGTGGTATTAATTGATTAAGTCTAATAAGTCGCGCCCAAGAATTTATAGTTGATAAACATGAATTTATTTTAAAATAGCATGCATTTTCTTTTTTATTTGGAGTACTTAATGGGTTATAATTTCTTCTCTAGCCCACTAGAATTATTTAGAGCCCAAATTTTTCTTTTTCCAAGCCCAAGTGTTGAGGCCCAGATTCTAGAAATTTCCTAACTCTTTTCTCCTTTTTCCCACGGTTGTAGATATGCAGATAAATTTAAAATTCAAAACTCCACCCTTTTATCTCTTTATCACCTTATCAACTGAAAAATAAGATAGCTATGTGATCTCCTATTTTCCTACGATTCCACCCTAGAAACTAGTATAAATAGTAGACTAAACCCTTCACTTTTCCCATCTCAAAATATTATAGTTCGAAAGTTTCCTCTCTTTAAAAAAAGCTTCTGTCCAAATCAGGTACGAATATCCTTGCTTCCATTTTTTTCTTCCCTCTATGTTTGTTGACAGTAGGATTAGTACGAAAAGCTGGGGTGGGGCCGTGACCTTGATAGCCTACCAATTTGTCATCTTTGTAATACTTACGCATGATTTGACTTGTGTGTAGGTGTATGTATATATATATACTTTTTGTGTGCTGTGTGGCTCGTGTTTTTTTAATATATGCATGCGTGGCCTGTGCATCTATAATATATATATGAGTAATGGTGTGTGTATACATATTCATACATAGATATATACACTATTTAATGATTGCACTATTATATATATAATATAGTTATGTGTTAATGCATAGGTGTGTTTGCGTTGTGGTATGAATATATATATATATATAATATATGTGTTATGTGTTTGATATATAATAATATATGTATGTGGTTACGTGTGTGTATATATATATGTAACGTTTATATATATACATATTTTAAATATATGCATGCATGTATTGTTTTATTTAATTTAAATAAATAAATGGGATTAAAGAATTAGGTCATCATGTATGATTATTTTTAAAGCATGCATCATAGATAAATATTACACATGATTTTATTACATTATGTATTGTATTAATTTACAATAAATAATTTATAGGAGGCGCATCGGACTTAATTAATTAATATCCAAGTCAAGGTGAAGGTGGGGTTTTATGTGATTCTGTCCCGATTATTCTCTCTATATTTTATTATTCAGTTATGTGATTACACAGCACAGTACAGGGCCTTCGGGCTAAATGAGATAGGGCCTTCGGGCTAAAATGGGCCGACGGGCTATATTGTTTAGTCTACGGACTTAACACTTTTATTATTCTCACTTACTCGTTTAATTTTATATAGTTTAGATAATTGGACACTCCCCACTGAGTTAAAGTACTCACCCCAAAAACTTTATCTTTTTCAGATGGAGGCTCGGGTGATGCTTAGCGGGTCAAGATGTGATGGTGATGGTCATGGTCCCGGATTAAATAAAGTTATTAATAAAAATTTAGATTATTTTCTTAATTCTTTGAGACCTTAATATTCAACTATTTTTGGATTTTCTTTTATCTATTAATAAAGACATGTTTAACGTTTCATTTTTATTAAGGGTAATAAAATTGGGGCGTTACATCAGGTCTTCCAAAATTTTGTCATACATTCATCATCTGGTTGTGACGTCTTGACTTCTATAATGCTTCTTTGATGATTCACGATTAAGGCAGACATCTCTCACTACTTGGAACTTCTTTAGCTCTAGATGCTTGTCTGTAGTGAAACTCTTTCTTTTCTTTCGGGTTGCACATGACTCATCTTGTGTCAACAGGCTCAAAGGACCTGACATTGCAATGATGCACCTTTGATAGTTGCTTTCTTAATTGTACCAGCTTGCCTGAGATGACTATACTCTTCTGGTCTGATGGGCTAAACTCTTGCGATCAATCTTTACAATTTGTAGGATTTTCTTCAAACGACAAAGCTTCTTCTCTCTAGCATGACTCCCACGCAGTGTGAAGGGCTCGCCCAACCACACGCCTCTTAAACTCTCTAGCTATGGAACTTAATTCATAAAGCTCTCTTAATCTACAAAGAAAACTTAGAATTCTTCTAAATTCAAGCATTTATAGTCTATGTTCTCGACTAAGCTCTGTCTTTAGATTATCTATCCTCGATCATTTATCTTAGTCATTCTTTATCCTCAGAATCACAATACTTTCTAACAGTAGATAGTCTTTTTTTTTTCCAAAGAGAAGGCTTTTAAATCAAAATTTGGGTTTCAACAATGATCAGAAGATTTCGATATCAAAATGATTATATCTTTAAAATCCTTTTTAAAAGAATGACTATAAATTAACTTTTGCCTTTTAAAACAACTTTAGACTATCTTTTGGATTCATCCAAAATTACTTTCACTCTTTAAACTTTTAGATCTATGACTTACTTGAAATCAACATTCTTTAATTTTCCTTGCCTTGCTCAAAGCTTACTTATGAATGATTTACCCTTCACCTGTACTTTAAAAAGTTATAACACAATATAACCAAAGCTTTTAAAATTTTCCATACCTTTGAACTTTGTTGAAGATGAGGGGTGATGATGTATTGTGGGTTGCTCTGTAGGAATCCATTAAGAATATAACTCGAATTCACATAATCACTTTAAACAAACAACTTAAGAGACAGGTTGCAGAGTTGCAACCTGCTCTGATACCATTTTGTAACACCCCAGTCCCGAGGATTAGACGGGGATATTACGGGAAAAATACAAGGAAAAAGGTAGCTTGATTCAAAATTCATGGGGACCTCTATAATGTCCCGGTCCCAAAAGAAATAATAAATGAAGATCGTGGTATTACTCAAAAAGGAAGTACTATTTAGGATAATCAAATGAAATGACTTTAGAGCAACAATAGGTTATATTCTCCAAAAATTTGGGCAGCATAACCTCTGTAACTGGAAGAAATTCACGTCTTTCAACGTATCAACGAAGTCAAATGATTCAATCAAGTCAAAAAAATGCCTATTCATAGGCTAGTCAAATTCAAACAGAATCCAACAATTAATAGATAGGATTCTGACTCTTCAAATAAACAAGACCTCTTCATAGGCCACAACAACTAAGATTCATCAATAGGTCATAGACAATTAAACTATTTTATGTCTCATTCATAAGACATAAGCAATTAATCAAAATAAGACCCATTCATAGGTCAACTGGAAAATAAACAGAATCCAAGACTCAACCAAATATTACCAACTCATAGGTCGAAAACTGTAATGAGATATGCTTGGATCTATGGAAAAGAAATGGGACTTTATTTATCATGATTCAAATAAGAATACAATTCAGATAAGTCCAAAAATAAAATAGAGCATGCAATCATACTATGGGGCAACTGTATCAGAGTTTAAGTGGAAAATAATGGAGTAATATTATATCACATAACAACATACTCATGAGCAATAATTTAGTCTGAACAAGATAGCAAGACACGATCAACCCACAATAGTACATCGAGTCATCACCTCTAACATCTCAACCTGTGAAAAATATTTTGAAAAGATTTTGGGCGTGAGTATTAAAGCACTCAGTGGGTTAAACTTTTAACTCATTCTTTAATAAAAACTGTAACAGAATATCCAAAACACAAATACAGATAATGGAAAGCAAAACGCGAAAGCCCTTCCCATTTCTGCAAACCTTTACTTCTCTTTGGTACCTTGTACCTTCTTTTGTCGTCTACTGCACTGTATGACATGTCGTTGATAGGAAAAGGGAGGGGTTACCTCGCTAATCCGAGAAGAGTATACCATAGATCGCCTAGCATTGACCCTGAGTATACCAGGGGTTACCTAGCATTGACTCCTTATAGTGATGCTCAAATCACGTGTATGTGCAGGGGTTACCTCACAGTGATACCTTTAGTGATTAACATGACAACTGCAAGAATCACAGTTCCTGCCTATCATTTGATCTATATTCTTTACAAAGCGCGTGATATGACATAAGCATAAAAACTATGTCATCCTCTAAATATAGCAACTATGCTAACCTTTAATTCCTCTAGTAACTTAGTTCAATTATACTTCTTATTCCTTAAACGGAAATCATTCTTTAGCTTGAGTTTAATACTAAAAGCACAAGCTAAAAAGTACAACTCATTATACACAATTATAATCAATACACAATAAACATTTAATATACTATAACTTTAAACTATGACTTTTAGATTTTAAATATAAACTTTAACCTTAATCTATAAACTATGAACTTTAAACTCTAACATTAACTCTTAAATCACAAACTTTAATTATGACCAGGCATAATCTATTCTATTTAATTATGTCGAAGAATAATCTATATTCTCAGTAATTATGGTAAATCATAATCTATGTTCTCATTAATTATGGCACAACATAATCTATGTTCACAATAATTATACAACAGTATAATCTATGTTCTCAATAATTATGTCAAAGTATAATCTATGTCCTCAATAATTATACATCAGTATAATACTATGTTCTCATTAATTATACAATAGTATAATACTATTATTTTAGCAGAGACTTGAGCAGATAATTCATCAAATATTTTATTTGGATATTCTAACTATGACTATCACATTTATGAGTTAATAACTCAAATATAGATAGGTTTTGCAAATAAATCCACCTCGATTAGATCAACTCGAGTGATCAAACTTCTCGATACTCATCCGTCAGCTCCTCTAACCGGCTCAACAAGTCCTATAAGGTCAAACCTTATTTTAGGATTGCTACTCTAATTTTCAGAACTCGACTTTAATTTAATTGGAGCTTTTATGCACTTTAATTATATTTCAATTAAGAATGCGCGACTCTAGAGACCTCGTACAACTTCAATACAGAAGGAAATAAATTCTAAAATATAATTTTCGATTTAATGAGACCAAAAGATTTGACAGAGGTCACTTTCAGTAACTTGCCATTTTAATCAAATTTTACACAGCTAACCTCGATTGCACTTATCACTTGTCCAAAAATTATGAAAATAATCACGCATGACCTCACATATATCTTTAATAAACTATATAATTTTTGAAATTTTCTGAAATCACATGCTTTAATTATAAAAATAACCGCATGATTAAAATAATCGACTTTAATCAAAACTTATCGGAAAAATTATGAAACTTGGCAGTCCTATAGCAAATAATATTTCGAGCAACTTTCTTGTTCAAATTTTTTCGATTTGACGACCCGAAATGGATGAAAATGGGCAAAAACCGAAACTGATCGGCGTCCCTTTATTTTTCACGTTTTCCGGTGTTTTTGCCGGTTTTCGGCCATTGGACGACGATGACGGCGATTCCGGCCATCCACGACAGCGGCAGCGGCGGCTCTCTGACAGCCTTCCGGCGCTCGATAGCTGCTCCCGCAGCAACACCCCTTCAAACAAAACTTAACCTGGCCCGCATGCACGATTTACTCGGCGCAGGTCCGGGTTTTTCTCGTTCGTTAATACGAACTAGAGAGAGAAAAAGAAGAGAAGAGAAAGAGATGAGCAAAGAAAATGAGCTCTCCTCCCTCCTATTTATAGGAAAAGTTGAGGCGGGGCGGTTATAACTTTTTCGGATATAAAATACTGATAAAGTAATTTCCGGATTCAAATAAAGTTGCTTTATTTAATGGCGAGGTCCAAATGACCTCCGACACCAAATCCGAAAATACCGTGAGACTCGTTGGCTCGAGTACTATTGAACCAACTTGACTCGGGATGACGAAGAAGTCATCTGAGGGAAATCAAAGAAAGATTCCCTTTCAAAAATTATTTTTACTATTTATTTCGACTGACAGATTTTGCTCCCGAGCGTTTGATTGACCTCAGATTGGCAATCCATGAACGCAAATGGATTTTTTGGGTCATTTCCTATAAGATAGACTTGATAGAACAAGTCTCAGATCAATGAGGAGGATTTCGTAAATTTTTCGAATCACGAACGCTCGCAGAAATTACTATTCACATGTTTTCCCTTTACGATTTTAAATTACGGGACTCCTGTAGAGGTCAGAATAAAATTCTGAAAGCATCAACAACTTTCTTTAGGTCGTTACGTTTTAGAAAAGACCAATATTGACTATCTTCCGGCCGCAAATGCAAAATATCATAATTGATTTTCACATAAAATAGTCAAAAAATCGCGACTTACATCTGTTTTACTTTATTTTAGCTCCAATTATTGTCTTTTGTCTTCTAAATAAATTTAGAGAACTCTCTGAAATTCTAGGATGTTACAACAAAGCTGAATAAACTATAAAGTATAACGAAGTCGAGTATTTTTATTGCTAATATATATAAATTCGATTTTTGGTTCGGTTCGGATATTTTTCCTCTAGATCGAACCGAAATCGAAAACCAAATTTTTGCTAGAAAAAGAACTGAACCGAACCAAATTTTGAAAAGAACCGAATCGAAAAAACCGAACTAATTCGATTCGGTTCGGTTCTCAGTTTTCGGTACTTTTTGCTCACCCCTACTTATTTTAGCATGATTCTTTTTTTATAAATTATAAAAATACCTTCAATTCATTAAAAAGTTGATAATATTATATGAATGCCACCGCGTTTTTTCAATTTTAGAATCTATCTTGGCCGTCCAAATATACCGGATCTATGACTCAGATTGGTTCTTGGTTCTCACAGGGGGGTCTAGTTCTCACTTGATCCTATCTCTCTCTCTCTCTCTCTCTCTATATATATATATATATATATATATATATATATATATGTATACACACACACACACACACACATATTATGAGGTGGTTTTCTATACATCGGATTTATATAAGATCTTAAAAAATAAAAGGTGATGATATTTTATAATTATTACTACATTTCTTAAGTTGTAAACATATCACTTATAATACTAAAAAATACTAGATATAACATGTGTGCCTAAGTGTTATATATATATATATATATATACATATGGGAGGGGTTATATAAAAACACTCTCTAGTGTGAGAAATGAGACTGCATCTAACACCACACAATCCTCAAAAATCAAAGGCTCAGATTTGATGAAAAAGGCGGTGGCAATTCTGTAATATTTGAAAAGAATTTCTTAATTCTGTAATATTTGTACTACGCTAGCATTATGATAATTCTTTGTTAGCACAGCGAATATATTATGTTAGCATATGACAAATGCTTCGTTAGCATACATTATCATATGTTATCATAATGCTGACGAAGAATTATTATATGCTAACGAAAGTATTTACAACCTGGGCACGCGTAATTTTTTTTTGTTCATATATTTTCATCTAAACATAGCCTTTCGACATCTTAAATGAAAGAGCACGAAGATAGCTTTAATTTGATATATTTTTTATGTGCGTTGGATTAAAACGAGCAAGTTATGGTCGTCTAAAGTTTTTAAGATTTTTTTTAATTGCTGATATCATCATTTTGAATGAGTTTGTACGAAAATAGTACTCATTCCTTTATTTTTTGCCCTATTATTTACGAAATTACCACCTTAAATCTCAATCATTAGATTATTAAATTGGATGGTGTAAGATGAGGTCTCATTTCTCACACCAGGAAAATCATCTCATTTGATCCATCCCCTATATATATATATATATATATGGTTGGGTTTCAGAAGGAACCACACCGTAGGTGAGAACAGAGAACTAATCTGAGACATAGATCCGCTTTTGGACGGCCAAGATATGCTCCAAATTTTAAAAAATGCGGTGGCAATCTCGTAATAATGTCAAACTTCGCTGCCCCTGAATCTTAGTAAGGGTAAAATCAGAAATTTTGAAAATATATGAATACTTAGAATTTACGTGTATATTTTTCAATTTAGGGTTTTAGCACTGTCATTTCCCTATTTTAGCACCGTCATGACCTTTTTTTAGCATTGTCATGACTTATTTTAGCATGACTCTTTTTTAGCATTAGCATAAAAAAATGTCATCGACATTGTAAAAAAACCACAAACAAACACTATTACATGTTGAATTATTAATATATGAATACTCAGAATTTATGTGTATATATATTTTTTAATTTAGGGTTCTAGCATTGTCATTCTCTATTTTAGCATTTTTCATGACTTATTTTAGCATTGTCATGACTTATTTTAACACTAACATGACCCTTGTTTAACATTACAATAAAACTGTATCATCGGCATTGTAAAAAAATAATGAACAAACACTGTTACATGCTATTGAATTATGAATATAGTGCAAACACTATTACAATTGCAAACTCTCATTTTAGTATTAACATAACCCTATATTAGCATTGTGATTAAAAACTTGTCATGATCATTACAAACCCAACAAATGTGATTTGTGGTGCTAGCATCATTGTTAACTATATTTGTATCATCATATCTCATTTTAGCATTATCACTAAATTATAAAACACAATCATGAACATAAATGCGATTACAGTGTTTACAATATCATAAATCGAACATTACCATTATTTTCGTAATGATTTAGTAGTTTCATTTTTTTTGGTAAACCTAACATTTTTGTCCATCTGTAATTTATCTGCGCATTTTCTTAGTTTTAGCACTATAGTTTAGAGTTTTAGCACTGTCATCTCATATTTTAGCATTCCGATTAAGTTTTTTAGCATTGTCATTTTCATTTACTTAACAGTATTATATAAAAAAAATATAGGTGCTAAAAGGACTGCAGAAGATGAAAGTAGCAGAAACAAAACAGCTAAAACTGTCCCAAATAATGAAGATAATAGAAGCAGTGATGTATATTACAAATATTCATTCTTAGAAGCAACAACATGCCCATCAACTCTCTTAGAGGCTGTAAGGGAAATGAATAAAGCACAATGGGAGGCAACCCAAAAGGTCACAAGCTTCCCATGATTGTCCTTTCAAATGAAAGATGCAAAAATCATTGAATACCTGCAACCATATAAAAATTCACAAATCTCTGTTATTATTATGTCTTTCTCATCGTAAATAAAAGACTAAAAATGCTAACACTATCACCTAACAAAATATTCAAACATTAACTAACAGTGCTAAAAAAAGAAAATGAAAGTGCTAAAATATAAAATACCAGTGCTAAAATATTCAAATGGAGGAGTTCGGCAATAAAACGCGGGAGCCTCACAACTGCGTGGTCAATCTGGTTAGCTCAACTCTAACTTCATCAAATCACTACATAATTGGTGAAAAAGTAGATTATAATCAACAATTTCCCGTTCATATTAGTATTTTGACGACGGTTTGCTTCGCCTGTAGAGGCGGAACCCAGTAAGGCATAAGGAGAAGGTAGTGATAGGCTACGGAGCTAGTTTCGCCGGCGATTGGCCGGCTGCAGCGCTGAAATTACTTTAGAGAGTGAAAGAATTGCACTATTTGGTACTCGAATGCTTAGCGGAATGCACGCTGGTGGAGCGATACATAGATGCAAAGTGCGGCGGCAAGGGTTACTGTAATACCCCGAAATATTTTAGAAGATTTTATTCAACTTATATTACCCTCTAGTAAGTTAGAAAATAAGTTGGGTCCTTAAAGGACTCAAATAAAGGAAAATCGCAGTCAGGGGAATCTGTTAAATCTAATTTGGTCAAAAATTGCCTTAAAAATATGTTATGATATTTTTCTCGGGTTGATAGAAAATATTTCAAGAATCGTGCCAACCTTTGAAATTTTAAATTTCGAGTTCAAATGAACTCTTGGCACAACTTTAAGTTGGAAAATAATAAATTTAATAGAAAAAGGCACATCCGTCATTATCCAATTTCTTTTTCAAAAGATTATCATATTCTTAATTATCTTATTCTTTTTCCATCATTATCGTCTTTCTTTTATTCGTTATTATCCTATTTATTTTTCCTCTATAAATAGGAGCTTAAGGTTTCATTTTTCATTCATTTTCAAAATCGAAACGCCGAGCAGCTTCCAGAGAATATACAACTCTAGTTTCCTATTTCAATTCTGAAATAGTCATTTTGAAGGTGTCAACGCGTAGATCACGAATACATGATTGAAATGATGACACGAAGGATGATCACGATGGAAAATCATCGTGACCGCTGCCAATTCCTCGGAGAAGGTACTTTCTCCGATTCTGGTCATTCGGACCGATGAATTTAGAAATTTCAAGTTCTAAATATGCTTATATTTCGATTATCTTTAATTCTACCGATTCTGATTTTTGATGTTGTGAGTTTTCGGTATTTTTCCCCCATTTTCATTTTATGTAAATCTCAGATCTACTCTTCCTGGATAGTCGTATTAGAAATCTCCTTTTTATAAATAGTCCTTGATCATTTGGATCTTGTGATTAACCGGAATAGATTTTTGATTTCTCGTCGTTTGAAATCCGGATCCGAATATTATATTATAAATCTGCCTAGCTCGAATTCATGTTCTAGCCGTCCGATCTTTGATCTAATTACACCATTAAATTCCTTATTTTCTGCACTATCAAAAATTATACTTTTGAGCGAAAATCCAATGAGTATCGAGCTCGATCGAGACCGATACATTTTCACCCATTTTGAGTCGTCAAATCAAAAAAGTTTCTTCTCAAAAGTTGCTCGAAATAATATTTCCTATGCTCCCGTCGAATTTCGTAATTTTCGGATGAGTTTTGAATAATATCGATTATTTAATATAAGCAGTTATTTTTATACTGGAGTCATGTGTTATCGAAAAATTCTAAAACTCTCAAACTATAGTCTTGGCATATATAGGATGGTCCTTGAATATTTTCATAATTTTTGAACGGTTAGAAAGTGCCGTGGCACAAATCTGATAAAAATCGATTAAAATGGCAAGTTTTGAAAAGAGACCCCTGTCAAATCGGTTGGTCCCAATAAATCAAGAATAATATTTTGGAATTTATTTCCTTCTTTGTCGGAATTATTCGAGGTCTCTAGAGTCGCGCAATCTATTTCTAAAAAGAATAAAATTAAATAATAGCTCGAATTACAGTAGATTAATTTTCAAAAATATAGTAGTCGTTCTGAGCTGAAGATCGATCCTTGTAGGATTTGCGTGACTTACGAGGAAGGTGAAGGATTGAATCTCGAGATGGTTAGAGCATCTTAGCCTAGGGGAACCAGGGAAGGACTTCTGTATGTATAAGGTGGGTTATACTACTATATCTTTCTAAATTGTATCTTTCGAGTTATTAAGCTCTGCTTTGCTAAAATTGCATATGTGACTATCTGTGTTAAATATTTACGTGCTACTGTATGTTGTCGGAGTCTCATAAACCAGCGTTGTGTCAATGTGAGTAGCTACAGTATGCATGCATTGTTTGTCCTGCCCTACTCCTTGTCGGTGAGACTAAAATGAAACACTTATTGGTTATACTCTTTGGGTATACTATGGCCATACTCAACGTTATGCGCTGGTGATGTAGTTTGGGTTGCGGGCAGTGACGGGTTATACTCTTAAGCGCTTCACGATAAAATGTTTTGGTGAACTTAGGTTGCTTCCAACTTTTAAACCTCCTAAGCTTCACTACCTGCATGAACACAGATAGATTACTTTAATAAAATGATTTGCATAACTTGAATTGTAAAACTTGCCCACTGAGTGCATTAGTACTCAGCCCAAATCTTTTCAAACATTTTCAGGTCAGTAGGCTGAAGCGTGGATGTGACGAGGCTGAGATATGGGCTATTATGATTTACATATTTTTCCGTTGTCCCTTTTTGTTAGTATTCTGTTAAGAATTGAGATTTCTCACTTATGGTATTCTTTTGCTAAATGCTAAGAACTCTAATCTTGGTATTTTGTTGATATGATTCTGCTTCTCTGATTCTGAACTTTTGTTGACTTCCTAGTTAACATGTATCATATGCTTAACTACATAATTATTCCAAGGAGAGGAAGTCCGTCTTTCGTTATGTCTATTTGATCATTCATTTTGGCCCATGGAAGGGCTTCATTTGTTCAGCATATTGGTGTCTGTTTCTTTTGTCGACCTATGAATGGGTCTATTAATTGTTGGTATCTGGTTATTTGTTTCCGTTTGGCCTATGAAAGGGCTTATTGAATTATTACAGCTTCCATTCTTCTCTTATAAGCCGTTATAAACGGGGATTCGCTCTAGTTACAGAGGTTATGTTGTCTAATTTTTCAGAAGGCATAACCTATCTTTGGCATACTCGGTTGTTAAATTTTATTCTAAAGATTAATTTTTTTTTGGATTATCACCCCGTTGTTAATTAAACTACCCCATTTCTTTCCCGCTTCTTAATTCCCACCCCCGTGGCGTCCATTTCCACGGTCTTTCGGGACCGGGGCGCTACAGTTACGATCCTCGCAGTATGTCTAGTTTGCAACTGAATGTAGCTAATTACAGAAATAACCCCAGTTCATTAAAAAGTTGATAATATTATGAGATTGCCACCGTGTTTTTTCAATCTGGAAACAGATCTTGGCCGTCAAAATAAGCGAGATCTGTGGCTGAAATTGGTTATCAGTTCTCACAGGGGGTGTGGTTCTCACATGATCCCATCTCTCTCTCTCTCTCTCTCTCTCTCTCTCTATATATATATATATATATATGGAATGGATCAAATAGGAACCAAATTCCCCCATGAGAACCTAAGAATCAATCCTAACCTTTGATTTTATTAGATCTAATGACCACAATTTAATCAATAGTTTAGTCAAAGTAAGGTGGCAAACTTGTAATATTTGAGAACTTAATGAAGGCGTGGTATTTTCATAATTTAGAAATTATTAGTAGCTCAGGAAAAATTCCATTTTACAATGACAACACTCACTAAACACAACCCTATTTTTTTTTTACTCACATACCTGATATGTGGTATTGAGGAGATTCGAACTCGTAACCTTTGGTCTACAAGTAATCTCATTCCACCACTAGACCATCCCCACCGGGACTACAACCCTATTTATTTTATAACCAATATTTAATCGGCAATGTTGGTAAAAAAATATGGAGGTTCTACTTGCACCACCAAAATTACTCTTTGCACTTCATTTACTCCATGCACCACTATTTTCACTCTTTGCACCACACACATTTACATTAATGTTCTTCAGTCTAAAAAAATATATTCGGAAACACAATTTCAAAAATGTCCAATTTGTTCGAGAATATTAATTCGAACGACACTTGCTTTGAAAAATATGGAGTTGGTTCGAAAATTGAAGTTCGAACATCCTCAGTGTGTTTGAACTTCAATTTTCAAACACAACTTAAAAAAAAAAAGCATGTTCGGAAAAATAATTTCAAACAAGTTCAAGTTGTTCAACAATATTAATTCGAACGACTCCTATACTTAGAAAAATATGGAAATGGTTCAAAAATTGAAGTTCGAATTGAATATCCTCATTGTGTTCGAACTTCAACATTCCAACACCCTGAATGTGTTCAGACTTAATTTTATTAAAGGGTATTTAAGTAATTTTAAAATTATTTTATTTTTTATTTTTTTCTTTTGTTGTGTAAATAGTAAAATTCGTGGTGCAAATAGAATCTCTCAAAAAAATATTGACTAACCTTAATGATTAATCTCGGCAGTCAGTAATAAAATATGTCATCAAAATTTATCAATGATAAATCTTGCCGATATTATGGCAAAAGTACAACATGAGTGAATTTATCAGAATATATAGGGACGTGTCAACCATTCATAGAACATAACTCACCGTAATAAATTGAATAAATTATTTGAGTTTCATTAATTATATTTTTAATCCTTGAATGAAACTATACATCAAATATAAAACTTTCAATATCTAACCAATATATAAAGATAAAAGATAGAATTTTCGAGCTACTCGGGTCATACCCACTTAATTTCGAGTAGTACTAATGGGTTGTTAGACTATTAGATTCAAAATCAACTCAAGTTATATTTTTTCATACTAGAATTTTCGAACTCTAATTGTTTTTTTTTTCAAACTATTCAGATCAACCAATGAGTTTTAAGATAGATTAATATCCATCAGTTATGTGTGTAGGGTATTTAACTATCGTCTTCTCTCTCTCTCTCTCTCTATATATATATATATATATAGGGGTGGGGTTATATAAAAATAACCCCTTGTGTGAGAAATGAGACTACATTTCACACCACACATCCATCAAAAATCAAAGGTCCAGATTTGATGAAAAAGGCGGTGGCAATTTTGTAATATCTGAAAAGTTTTTCGTGCGGGGGTATTACTGTAATTTGATAATTCTTATAAAAATCACGGAGGATTTGATAACAGATCGTTATGCTAACGAAGTATTATCATAATGCTAACAAAGCATTATAGTTATGCTAATTAAAGTTTTCAAATATTGTTGGCGAAAAAAATATTCTAAAAATTAATTATAAATCTAATTCGATTTAATAAACCCTAATTAAATGGAAAAAATCATAATTGGATGAAATAAACCTAATTAGATGAAATAAACATTGATTGGATGTGGTAAACCCTAAATGAGTTGAAAGAAATCATAATAATAATATATTTGTACTACATTAGCATTATAGTTTTGGTTCGTCAGCATTGCGAATACACTATGTTAGCATATGTCAATACTCTATCAACATACGTTATAAATTATAATTGGATATGATAAACCATAATAATCAATTAAGAACTATAAACAAAAAATTAAATTTCAAAAGAATAATGATAATTAGATGGAATAAACCATAATCGAGATTAAATAAACCATAATTGAGATTTAATAAACCCTAACAAATTTATACTATGTTAGCATTATGATAATTCTTTGTTAGCACATCGAATATATTATGTTAGCATATGACAAATGCTTCATTAGCATACGTTCATATGTTATCATAATGTTGACGAAGAATTATTATATGCTAACGAAAGCATTTACAGTCTGGGCACGCGTAAAAAAATTTCTTTTTTATTTTTCGTTCGTATTTTTTCATCCAAACATAGCCTTTCGACATCTTAAATGAAAGAGCATGAAGAGAGCTTTAATTTGATATATTTTTTGTATGCATTGGATTAAGAACGAGGAAGTTATGGTCGATTAAAGTTTTTAAGAATTTTTTTTTAATTGCTGACATCATCAATTTTAATGGATTTGGACGAAAATAACCCTCCTTCCTTATTTTTTGCCCTATTATTTACGAAATTGCCACCTTAAATCTCAATCATTGGATCATTAAATTAGATGGTGTGAGATGTGTTCTCATTTCTCACACCAACCATGTGTTCTCATATGATCCATATCCTATATATATATATATATATATATACACACGCGCGCGTGCGTGCGCGGGTGTGTCCTCAACACTTTTATCTACAAATTGCTTTCTACGCACATAGGCCAAATAATAATAAGCATTACTTATATTAAGTTAAAATCCCGCTCTCCTTCTAGGGTTTAGTTTTTTTTCCTGCTGCGTTCAGCGTCTTAGAGCATCCACAATCGGAGTAAATTTTGGGTACAAATAGAGTGGTACATACTGCTAAATTAGGTACACTATAGGGAAGAGGGAAAAAATGGTACAAACTATCAAAATGGTACAACTGCATGTACCATGTATTTGTGTAGAAAAGAGTGAAACTTGGGGACTACCCTTTTATACACGGTATTCCACCGTGTAGAAATCAAAAAAATATTTATACACAGTGCTTCACCGTGTAGAAAAAAAATAAAAAAATTGAAAGTGTAGAACATGGTGATCCCCGTGTAGAACACGGTGGAGCACCGTGTAGAAACCAAAAATAAAAAAATAAAAAAATTGAAAGTGTGTAGCACACGGTGCACCACCGTGTACACGGTGCTCTTACAACCAACCAAAATAAAAAATAAAAAAAATAGGGCCTAGACATTAATAAAATGATGCTTTTGGGTCAAGACATAAATAAAATTTGGGGAAAATATCATAGGTTTTATGCTTTTAAAATTATGAATTTTATGTGTGTATATATCTATACTACGTAAATTAAAATTGTTCAAAAAATATAATAACTTTTGTAAATTTAACATCTATTTCAATTTCGACGAAATTAAACATTGGTTGATCCAACGTGTAGACCAAAAAAATATAACTTTGATATTTTATATATAAAAAAAATAACTTTGATATTTTAATTTAAAATTTTTTAATTTTATTTAATGATAGCTTTGATATTTTTATATAAAAAAATAATATTTAAGTAAAAATTAGTTAAATTATACATAAAAATAATATATGTATGTATATATTATTAAATGGGTGATAAATAGTGGATCCCAAAAAGTTATGTATGTATCATATGTATAGTGGGTGATTTGAAGGAAATGGATATTTAGAAAAGTAGGTATATAACTTTTGATGTGGCAATGACGTGGCGGAGTTATGTACCAAAATTTAGGTACAGTATTGGAGATGCCCTTATTGCCCGTGTTTGTTTTAAGTTTTTTTTTTGTTAATGTGTGTCGTTCCTCCTGTGTGGTTTATGGGCTTGCCTATGGGTGCTTTATGATAAGTTTCTTTACAGTTTCCCTAATGTGTTTGGTTTGTTTCTGTGTCGTCTTGTGTTTTGTGTTCTGTGCAGGTTTTGTTGTTTTCTAAAGCCTGAACCGTGAGATTTCTTTTTGTTGTGAAGTAGAGGAGATCGATCTCAATTCTATTACTGATAATGGGCATCCTAAGGAAGTTGAATGCTCTATTTTCATGGTTGGTCGTCTTGTCTCAAATAAAACCCCTAATTCATATTTCTTGTTGGACGTTCTTAAAAAGGCATGGAAAGTAAATAAGAACTTCTCAGCCTGAGAATGGAGAAAAAATCTCTTTTTATTCAGATTTGGCTCTAAGGATGAAAGAGATTGGGTCCTCCGTAATCAGCTTTAGCACTTTGATAATCAACTGTTTGTTATTACATCCTTGATTGGTAACGAACAACCTTCGATGATCAAACTATCATTAATTGTTTCGTTCTGGGTTAGAGCTTATGATCTCCCAATTGCTTGTCTGAACTTGCATATTGCAAAGCTGGCCAGTCGCATGGGGACTTTTGTCGAGATGGATGAAAATATGGATAGGTACTACAAATATGTATTAAGAAAACATAAATTATAAATTTACAACGGTTTTAGGGAAAATCGTTGACTATGAACGCATGTTTTAAAAATAATACAACGGTTTTAGGAAAAACCATTGTCTTCATGAATAGATAAACAACAACCATTATAAAACCGTTGTCTATGAGCGGAATTTTGTTTGCAACGGTTGTTATAAAACCGTTATTGCAGTGTATTTTTAAGCACAACAGTTCCGTTGTCATGAGTCTTATGAAAGTAGGGCAAATGACCGAAAAAGCCCCTAAACTATTTTCAAAATCTCAACTACACACTTTATTTTTGTCTATATAAACACCTAAAGTATTTAAAAGGGTACAAACACACCATTTACTAACAATTTGAGTTAACGACGTCTCCACAGTTAGAAACACGAGTCTTTCCCCCCCAAATCTCAATTTTCTCTCCAATTTATCTGATGTCGATTTTTGTTCCCAAATCCTAAACCTTCTCTGAATTCACACCGACTCTTAAATCTCCAACAAAAATTATATATTTTAGCAGATGCATACCATGAATCCAACTAAAAACTCACACAACACACAGTAAACACATTAGGTGTGTGTGTGTGTGTGTGTGTGTGTGAGAAAGAGAGAGAGAGAGAGAGAGAGAGAGAGAGAGAGAGAGAGAGAGAGAATACTATTCTGATAATGATTCGTCTGATCATATGCAATTATACAAACATGCGCGCAACACACACACACATATATACAGTCTGATTTGAATTGAATACAATGTACAAGATACTTAAAGAAGATAAATACATGACCCAACAACATTATATGAAGAAGATGAAATAAGGTAAAAATTTAATTGTGATGATTTACATAAAAAATAGCATTTAATCCCAAAAGAATAATAATGTTTACAAATAAATCAAGAAACCCTAAAAATTCAAAATGCGCATATGAACATCAAAACAAATATAAAAAGCATCAAGAATTTAAAGTCATGTCTGAACCGTCAACATCAATTTTGATTTTGCTCATAAAAAATCTTCTTAACCTTATATATATTTATAGGTATAATATTTTATTATTTTAATAAATTATTAATAATTATCACAATATTTTCAATTTGTGTTTACTAAATGGTTTACGAAAATAATAGAGAAAGAGACGAGAAAGAGAGGGAGTAGAGGGAGATGGAAGAGATGAAAGAGAGAGTAATACTTCAAAATATAAGAATTTTTTGAATTACCATAATACCCTTGTAAAATAATATTTTGTATTTAATTTGGTAAAACACAAAATAGTGTACAAATAATATGATTTCGGATCAAAATTATTTATACGGATCCAATCTCTATTTTTCCTCCGATTCTTCTCTTCAAAACTTGATCTTCAAACGGTCTTTGAAATCTTCAAAGTAAATTTGTTTCTTTGATTTTCTCGGACTTGTTGTTTGAATTTGGTCTTCGAAATTTTCGGGGAAGATTTGTATCCTCGATCTTCTTTGACTTGATCTTTAGTCTTGATAACGCTAACTCAGAGGGCTGACGCCTTGTTTCCGGATCAAACGCTAATTTCGGAATGAATTTGATGAAGAACGCCTTTGACTGTCTTGCTTATGGATCAAACGTCGTCTTCGGGATGAATTTGGTGAAGAACGCCTTTGAATGTCACAAGAACGCCTTGAATATCTTTGAGAATTTCACTTATGGAAGTTCTCAAATTCTTGAACTCTTCAAATGGTCTTACTTGTGGATCAGACGCCGTCTTCGAGATGATTTTGGTGAAAAACGCCTTGAATATCTTTGAGAATTTCACTTATGGAAGTTCTCAAATTCTTGAACTCTTCAAATGACTTGCTTGTGGATCAGACGCCGTCTTCGGGATGATTTTGGTGAAGAACGCCTTGAATATCTTTGAGAATTTCACTTATGGAAGTTCTCAAATTCTTGAACTCTTCAAATGACTTCTGGTGTGTTTTTCAACTGATATGGAGGCCCCTATTTATAGTTGTGGGAAGAGAGATCTAGAGCTGATGTAACACTATCTCATTGGCTATTGGAAATTGATATATATATCTTGAAAGATATTTACTTGTTTCCAAAGAACTTGATGTTTATTATATAATAATATCTTTATTATTTAAATATTTTATCTAATTTTGGATTTGATATGATTCCAAAACTAAATAAATATATTAAAATTAATAAAAATATCATATATAATATTTTAAAATTTCGCCACTTACAACTCTCTTTCACTTAAAGTTGTACTAATTACAAGTATTCCACCTTCTATTTAACAAAAATTTAACTGAATTATGATCATCAAGATCTAAATCATAAAGAAATAAATGAGTTCCTAGTTCCCACTTATGGAGAGGACATTTGAACGTCTCTATATATATATATATGGTACAAATTACATTATATCATAACAAATTTATTTAAATGTCATGATTGATGTTGTCTAAACAAATAAGACCTGGGGGAGGCGTTGCCTGCATGCCATAAAGTCCAAAATCAGATTTGGCTGTAATATTGGGATTTTAGAGGTCAATATTATATTATACGATTAAAAGATGATTGAAATTCAAATTTCTACATAAAAATTTGTATAAATAATAATTAGGTACATATCTAAGTTTTACTTATATTTAGATCAGAAAAGAAAAATAAATATCAGATTATGATCCAATTTTTTATCACTTTTTTTTATAAAAAAAATGTCCAATGTTTAAATAATTATAATTTGATCCTCAACTTTTCAACAATATTTGAACAAATAGGTCTTGAGGTATATTTCCGGCACCCAAAATCCCATGAGGTATTTTCAGCACATTTTTTAATCTTACCCGAAAAGAAACTATAATTTTCAAATTTAATTATGCTAAATCCTAGCGCATGAATATTATGTGTGTGAGATTACACTTTTTCTGAGAGAGAGAGAGAGAGAGAGAGAGAGAGAGAGAGAGAGAGAGAGAGAGAGAGAGAGAGAGAGAGAGAGAGTGAGACACATTTTAATTTTCATTGGCTCCACCATATTTAGAAGCATCGCCTACATGCTATCTTGGCCTATTTGCATCATGAGAGCGATTTTGTTTGTCTATCAATCAATAAATTATAGAAAGTTCGACAATAATTGTGGATATTTGTCCAAATTGATGAATTGAAGTAGGTTTATCAATTCATGAAGGCCTCAAATTTACCCTATTCTATTTAATTAGGTTGTAATATTGTTAAGCTAAGTGAAAATAAATCATAAAGCAGGCCATTAATGAAGGAGAAAAGAAGAAGAAAAGAATTATATTTAGTAAAAGTCTGCTAGAAGCTTACAAAAGTGAAAGTAAAAAAATAACCACGAAGCTAAAGTTGCTAATTATAAACACAATCGAAGATGAAAAAACGGGAACTAAAGTTAAAGAAGAATGAATAAAATACTCTTACGATAAAGTAAAAATAACAGTACATATTAATTTCTTCTAACTAGTATGTCATGTTTGAAAGCTCAACCTTGTCGACCACATGAGAGCGAGTTTTGTACACAAAAAAAAAAAAAAAATAGCTATAAATATTAATTAGAAATGATTATATAATTATAATATTTATTTTTATAATAAAATTATTACAATAGTGAATTTGTTAGTGAGAGACAGATATAAAAAATGGATAAGAGAATTTCATCTCGAAAATTTATTATGATTTATTTTAATCCATAATATTTATTTATGATTCATCATCATTCATCAATTAAAGTATAGCATATTAATTTTTTAAAAAATTAATTATGTCATAGGCGATGTCACAATATTCGTATTAGGGAATTCAATCCGCTTATTATGTACTCCCTCCGTTTCTGATTAAGTGTAATTTTGGATGAATGCACACAGATTAACAAATTAATTGAGTTACCTAATATACCCTTATGTAAATACATTAAATGAGTTAAATATAAATATATGAATGTATTAAATGATAGCAAATATGTAAAAAAATAAAAAATTTATGTCTCAAATTTATAGGATGATATTTTTTAAAAAATAAAATTAAAATACTAAAAAGAGACGAAGGGAGTATATAATTAGCCAGTACGTGGGATCATGATTCGTCACAATCTCTGATAAAGCATCGGATTCATGGTAATCAATCCCGTGAAACCGAAAAAGAATTTTCTAAAAAATAAAAGGTCCTGATGATTTTTAGGTGGGGCCCACCCAGTAGTGGTTAATTATTAGTGGACGCCAAATTTCATCTACCTACACAATTTTTCCATTTATTTATTATCCTCCCCCTAAATTACAATCATTGGACAAGTCTCCCCCATCCCGCGTCGTCACTGCTTACTCCATCTCCACAATTTCTATCCTGCACCCGCGATACAGGATAATATGTCATCATGTATTAATTAATATTGAAACAATAAATTTTACGATATATTTTTTTTTTATAAGAAAGCAATTATAATATCCAAAGTGTACTTCCATGCACCGCCATATAATATTAGTGATCCAGCATAAATATAATTAGCGTACCGTGTCGTGTTTCAATTTTATTTTCTACAATTCCCAGCTACAACTATCACAATTTGTATTAACTCATAGGCACTCTCAAAAGTCAATACTGTTGTATTAAAACGTTTTCTTTTGGGAATTACGTGTGCATTTGTAACACATAAATCGGAAAATAATGGTCAGATCGTCGACATAAACGTAAACTGTTGGGTATTTGATTTTATATTATATAGTAAAAAATATATTTATGGATGAAAATTGAAAAAGCTAGCTGTGCCTGTGCATATAAATATAGACGTCGATATACATTGAACACATCAGAATTCTGTCGTGTTTAATTAATAAGTAATGACTCATACACACGCAGTAGATCGATCCGAATTGGCCTCCGCCACTCTCTCAACCTTGTCAAATACTACACCAAATACTTCAATTTTAATTAGTTTTAATTTTATTCATCCATCTCTCTCTCTCTCTCTCTCTCTCTCTCTCTCTCTCTCATCTACATCGTTTTTCTTTTCTTTTCAAGTGCTGTCAAGAGGTCTTACCTTGTTCTTCAACGAGTCTCCTAAATCTCAAAAATCACATGCATGTACTCTCTCTCTCTCTCTCTCTCTCTCTCTCTCTCTCTCTCTCTCTCTCTCTCTCATTTTTATCCCCTACGATTTGTGCTACGTACCAACTGTTGTATCTCTAAGGATTAAATAATCGTATGGAAAATTAAACTATTTGAATACGAATTAACGTTGGCGATCAAGTGTCAACCTCAAACTTTATTCTTCACTTCTCTTTTTCAACATAGAAGGGATCGGACATGCTAAATTGTATAGAGAAAATCACAAATTAGATTGCATCCCATCACCCAAATAATTGTTGCAAAATTAATCACTTTCCCAGTACTACTTGTTTTTTTCCCTTACATAACTTCCTTTGATGGTCCAGAAATCAATTATATTGGGCATTCACCAATAGTAGAGAGACAAATTCATTCTCTACAATCCTCTCACATGCCACCAGATGTCATAATTTCTAGTCATTTAATTTAGCCCTTTTTTTTCTTAATAGAATTGCCATCTACTTTTTCGTTTTCACTTTAAATTTTAGTGATTCGAATTCACTTGCAAAAAAATGGCTGTTTTTGTTGCGTCGCCCCACGAGCTGTCGCTCATCTGTCTCCATTGCAAAGTTAATTCATGATTTATGGAAAGATTAATTCAATTAGTAATAATAGTTATAAATTTGTGGTGTGATTCATTTAGGGGATTTTCTTGTTTTAGTAATATTTTTACTGTTAGTAGGCACATGTTAATTGATAGAAGAAACATATGGAATTGAATGTCTAGTTTGAATTGCAGGGAAATCTTAGTTGGCGACAACACATACATAGATTATTGCTGTAAATTCTTGTTTTAATTATTATAAATTTGTGTCCTGTAGCATAAAGTTGTGGCGTGAAGAATATATGTGATGTAATGTTTGTTAGTTAACAATTTAATTTCTTATTTAATACCTAATATATAAATAAAAGATTACTAATGTAAGTTTCAATTAACTTATATATAGTAGCATTATAAGTAGTGCATGTGGTGGGGGGTCTGCTTGAGTGTGTATCCATGTGTTTTACAGTGTCACATTCATGCACATTCTAGTATGTCTTAGAAGTTTTAATTTCTACCGACTTCGGTCGAGTTTAAACGTATTAATCTTATTCTAACATTTCAATAGTTAGCAATTAGTTGCGTAAAAATTTACAATTACCACTCTTAGTAGTTTACATTTCTCTGTTATTTGTGTAACAACATTGAGGAATTATTGAAAAAGGGTAGGAATTAATTAGTATACAGAAGCCATGATATCATGATTTGCTGATTCTTAATTTCCACATGTATCATTAATAATGTTGTCCTGACAACACAGCTACTATTATCACAATTCAGAGAGCTATATATATATATATATATAGTAATTAATTAGTTTTGTAGGCATATGAAGTTGTGAGTGGAAAGGATCGGAGCTGAGGAAGAATTGAAAAGAAGGTGGGTGGTTGCAGTACGTAGTCGGAGAAAATGGGGGTGATGACGCTGTTGGAGGTGGCGTCGATGCCGATATTGCAGGTGCTCATTATAAGCATGGTGGGAGCTTTGATGGCAACTGATTATCTCAACTTTCTTCCACCTGATGCCAGGAAGTACATGAACAAAGTAGGTTAATTATATATATTAATGTGTGTTTAATTTGGATGGTGATTAATTTTGAATATTGCAGATTGTGTTTGTGGCCTTCACTCCATGTCTCATTTTTGGAAGCCTTGCAAACACTGTGAACTTGGAAGACATCATCTCATGGTATGTATATGAATATTCTTGGATGGAATGAATTAGTTGTTGTAGAAATTTGATAATATTTGAAATGTAATAAATATATCATGTACGTACGTAGGTGGTTCATGCCTGTTAACATCGGGTTAACTTTTGTGTTTGGAGCAACATTTGGATGGATAGCAGTTAAAATGCTGAGACCAGAAGCACATATACGAAATCTAATCATTGCTTGTTGTTCAACAGGTCTAGATTAATCTATGTGTGTGTGTGTGTATATATATATATATCTAATTAGTTGGTTTTGGTGATGGAGTAGGAAACTTGGGCAACATTTTGTTGATCATCATCCCTGCAATCTGCAAGGAGAATGGCAGTCCATTCGGAGATGCGAATGTTTGCTCCACAGTTGGACTTTCATACGTTTCTTACTCCATGGCAGTATGGTTTCTCTCTTCTAGCTCCTTTTTTTCTTCCAACACCTTAATTAATTAATTGCCTACTTCAAACAACTCATGACTAATTGCATGTCAGGTTGGTGCTTTCTACGTATGGACTTTTACGTACCACTTAATACGAACCGCGGCTGTGAACTACAGAGCAGCAGAGGACCCCAAAAACCACCCAAACAAGGATTTAGAGGCAAATCACAACTCTCTTCTTCTTACTGGACCTCAACAAACTGTAACACTTGAACTCCAATTCAATTTCGTCATATGCCTATCTATATCAACAAGATTATATTACTCAAATTTTTTCATGTACAAGAAGATTGAGGTGAAGCAAAATTCGAGCCAATGGGGTCAGGTGGTTGGAATTTTGCATAAACTCAGAGAGGAGCTAATGTCTCCTCCAGTCCTTGGTGCTGTGAGTTCTCTTTTCATTATTCGTATTCGTGCAGTGCTGCGGGAATTGAAACTAGATGCTCGTGTCGATTTCAGATTCTGGGCTTCATATTTGGGGCAGTTTCATGGCTCCGAAACATTATCATTGGTGAAAGTGCTCCACTCGGGGTGATCTATGACTCTATATCATTGCTCGGGTAATGTTTCAACTTTGAACACTTGAAACTACTCGATGGAGCTAGGCTCAACCTGACCGAGTGCCCACATTTTTGCAGGGATGGAACCATTCCTTGTATCACCCTCATACTAGGAGGCAACTTAACACTAGGTACATGAGTACATCTCTCATTCTCTCTCTCATTATATTCCTGATCCTGAGTAAAACAAGATATATATATATATATATATATATATGATTTATAATTAGAATTAGTAATTAAGGGTTGAGATGGATGCAGGGCTGCGCAAGGCGAAGCTGAGTCCACTACTAATAGTGGCAGTGATCGTAGTGAAGTACGTGATAGTTCCGGTGATTGGGATCGGGGTTGTGCTAACAGCTGCACGGGCGGGGTTCCTTCCATCGGACCCCCTCTTCCGTTTCGTGCTAATGATTCAGTTCACTCTTCCACCTGCCATGAACATCGGTACGATGACACAGCTGTTTGATGTGGCTCAAGAAGAGTGTTCGGTTCTGTTTCTGTGGACTTACCTGGCTGCAGCCATTGCTCTCACCTGTTGGTCCACAGTTTTCATGTGGATCTTGACATAATAAACAGTTATAGCCTATTCTTCATATTCATCAATCATCATAGTCACCATTATGATGCTTTTCTAAATTAATTGTATCCTAATATAGTAGCTAGAATATAGAATGTTGAAGATGCAAAAATGTTTGCAAATCTTTTGGTTCTAAATTGATATGTATAATAATTCAAATATGTTGCAGTCTTTTTTTGCGCCAAAAAGGAATTTGGGTTCATTAAATATTGTTCTTCTGCTTGAGGCCCCACTTGACCGCCAGGGCCGGCCCTGGGGGTAGGCCAGGTGGGCCACCGCCCAGGGCCCCCAAATTTTTAGGGCCCATAATTTTTAAAAAAAATCAGCTATACTACCCCCTTAAAAAAAAAAAATTATACTAAGGAAAGGGATGAACGTCAAACTGAGAAGGTGAACGGCTGAACGCGGTGCCCTCATCCCTCAAATCCCTAATCCCTCAATTCTGATTTCTCTCTCTCAAATTCGTGAGCCGTTGGCAACGGCTCTAAAATTATCTATTTATTTGCTCTTCACTTCTTCAGTCTGCTACAGTGCTACTCTACTCTTCTCTATTCTCTCTTGTCTCTCCGCTCTAGTTCTCTCTGGCCGTTGCCCGCTCACGCTGCTATCTGCCTATCTCTCCCTCAGTCTCTCTCTGCCTATCTCGCTCTCTCTGTGACTCTGCCTCTCTCAGTCTCTGTCTGGCCGCTCTCTCTGTCTTGTTATTTGGGCATCTTAATTTCAATGTAAGTTCTTGATTTTTTTTTATTTTGGTGTTGATTTCAATTGTTAAATCTCCTAAAATTGTTATGTGAATGTGCTTAATTTCAATAAAACAGTTGACATTTTCTGATTTTCAATAGGAATCAATAATTTATTTTTTGTGATTAAGTTTCAGACGAGTAAAAATTGAAAAATGAAAGGGATTTTAAGTGATTTAATATATGATGGATTGGGACTTAGGACAGTCTCAGTCTCAGACGCGTAAAATTGAAGCTGGATTGATATTCATTATGTTTGGATTTTTAAGGAATTAACTGTAGAGTAGATTAATGTGGTGCTACAGTGTAGTGCTGCTGTATTGAAGCAAAATAAACGGTAGAGTAGAATTTTTTGAAATATATCAGATTTACATATTTGATTTTTTTTTTCAGATTTATAACTTGGTATTTTCCAACGGGCCTTCGTTTGGAGTGTTCCTGTTACATAGGCCCTTTACGTAACAGCGCTTGTGTCCCTTGTGGACCTAAGGTATTTTTTTCTACCCTTACAGCTTTGGTGAGTGCTGGAGTAGACAGGTTAGTTCTCGATTTCACTGAGTTGTGCTATTTTTTGTTAAGTATTTGATTGTGATTGTGCATTGTTGCTAAGTAATTTGTAGTGTAAAATGACATATAAAAAATATCAATCTGGAAGTCAAAAAAGAAATAAGAGAAAAAGAATTGATGAGTTGATTAAAACTCAAACTGGAGCTCTTGATAAGTTTTTTAAAACTGGCTCTTCGGTCGAACAAGATGATGCAATTGAGAGTGAAGAAGTTGATGTAAATGAGCCTGAAGAAGTTAATGTAATTGAGAGTGAAGAAATTGATGTAAATGAGCCTGAAGAAGTTAATGTGATTGAGAGTGAAAAAGTTGATTTAAATGAAGAAGTTAATATAATTGAGGATGAACATGAATTTGAAAAAAAGAGGCATACTTTGAATATATTTGATCCAAGAACTTGGGATAATCTTGATAATAAAACTAGAGATATCTTGGTAGAGAAAGGTCCTTTGAGAGAGAATAATCTGATGTTTGCTGTAGATGAACTTTCTAGACATTTTTCATATTCTCATTACACAAGAAAATTACAAAATGGAGAAAATCAAGATAGAAAATGGTTAGTGTACTCAAAAGATGCGAACAAAGTATATTGCTTTTGTTGTAAATTGTTTAAATCGGTACAAAATCATAGTCTCTTAGCAAATGAAGGATTGGATGATTGGAAACATTTAAGTGGCAGGCTAAAGAAACATGAGAATAGTATTGAGCATATTAACAATATGAGAACTTGGATTGAATTGCAAATTAGATTGAAAAGAAATGAAACAATTGATAAAGAATTACAAATGCAAATTAGAAAAGAGAAAGAACACTGGAAACTAGTTTTAGTGAGGATTATTTCTGTTATAAAATGTCTTGCATCACGTAATTTGGCTTTTCGGGGAGAGAATGAAAAGATTTACCAAAACAATAATGGTAACTTTTTGGGTTTAATTGAATTAATTGCAGAATTTGATTTGGTAATGCAAGAGCATCTTAGACGTGTCCAGAACAAAGAAATCCATTATCATTACCTTAGTCACAAGATTCAAAATGAGTTGATTTCAACACTAGCCTCTAAAGTTAGAAGTTCTATAATTGAAAAAATAAAAGAGGCAAAATATTATTCAGTGATACTTGATTGTACTTCAGATGCAAGTCATAATGAACAAATGACTTTAATAATTCGATGTGTTGATATGTCTGGTTGTCGAATAAAGGTAGATGAATATTTCGTTGAGTTTTTAGAAGTGGGTGATACATCTGGATTAGCTCTTTTTAATGAAATGCATTCTGCTTTACAATTACTTGAGCTTGATATTGATAATGTGAGGGGTCAAGGTTATGATAATGGTTCCAACATGAAAGGAAAACATCAAGGTGTACAAAAGAGATTGCTTGAAATTAATCCAAGAGCATTTTATATGCCATGTGCTTGTCACTCTCTTAATCTAACAATATGTGATATGGCAAATTCTTGTGTTAAAGCTGTCTCATTTTTTGGAGTTGTGCAACGTTTGTATACTTTATTTGTTAGTTCTACAAAAAGGTGGAAAATTTTGCAAGATCATGTTCACCAATTAACTTTAAAATCATTATCAACAACAAGATGGGAAAGTCATGTTAATAGCATTGAGGCTATAATAACTCAACCTAATGAGATAAGAGAAGCTCTATTTGAATTATCGAGAGTTAGTGAAGATGCCAAAACTAGGAGCGAGGCAGAATCTTTAGCAATTCATGAACTTGAGAATTTTGAATTTTTGTTGGGCATGACTATATGGCATAATATTTTAAATAAAATAAATTTGATTAGTAAAAAATTACAATCAGAAGACATGCAAATTGATTCTGCAATAATTATTTTGAAAGGTTTAATTTCTTATTTTGAAAAATATAGAGACGACGGTTTTCAATCGGCTATGACATCTGCTAAAGAACTTGCTTCTAAAATGGAAATTGATCCAGTTTTTCCTAAAAAACGCATAATCCATAGGAAGAAACAATTTGATGAAAATAGTTGTGATGAGAATTCATTATCTGCTGAGGAGTCTTTTAGGATCAATTATTTTATTGTTGTGGTGGATATTGCTATTTTATCTTTAAAAAGTAGATTTGAACAATTAGAAGTTTTTCAAGATATTTTTGGCTTTTTATTTAATCATAAGAAATTATCTTCATTGGATGAGAATACATTGCATGAATGTTGTGTTAAGCTTCAAGATGCCCTGAAACATAATGATAAATTTGATTTAGATGCTAATAATTTATTTTCTGAATTGCAAGTGCTACAAATGTGTCTACCAAAAGAAATAAAGTCAATTATTGAACTTCTTGAGTTTGCTAAAATTTCAGAGTGCTTTCCTAATGTTTGTATTGCATATAGAATATTGTTGACCATACCGGTTACTGTAGCATCCGCAGAAAGAAGTTTTTCAAAATTGAAATTGATAAAATCATATTTGCGATCAACAATGTCTCAAGATAGGTTAAATGATCTAGCAATTTTAAGCATTGAAAATGAGATACTAGAAAAACTTGATTTTGATGACCTTATTGATGATTTTGCCTCTCAAAATGCTAGAAGATCTAAATTATTTCAATAGTTATTCAATACTTGTATTTTTCTTGAATGTTTACACGTGTTGATTACATTTTTATAAAGTTTATCATGATTATAACATTAGTTGAAGTACTCGTAAAAAAATATATTAGGGCCCATTTTTTGTATTTTGCCATGGGCCCCGAAAATCTCAAGGCCGGCCCTGTTGACCGCATCCAGTAAACAAGCTATGTGAAATAACTTTTAAAATCAAACTGGTGAGTGGTGACCAACCATGAATCATCATCATCATATAGGATCACCTCATTCATAATGCATTAAATCTATACATTTTATGTAAGTTGGACTATATAGGAATCAACTTTTACCTGCAAAATTCAATTATTGCAGATAAAATGTACAGCCTGCAAGTCAAGTAAGTGCTAGAGCTGTCAAGAGATCCGGTCAAACTAGGCCCACCCGAGACCCCAAATCTGAACCAACTGTGCTTTCCCCAATCCAACCCAGCCCATGGGCGGGCCATCGGGCCAATTTGATATATATGATTATTTCAATAAAAAAAGTACACTAAATGCTCCAAATATACTAATGTCACAAAAGTTCAAAACCTTCAAACATTGACTTTACTTCAATAATTTGGAACAAAATTCAGCGGAGTACATGGTTATACCAAACATAACTGAGTCTAATAGTTTTATCATAATCATTTCAGATTTAATGAATAATTAAGTGATACGTGTCTTACTAAAAGAGAATGCATAATTTATATCTTCTACTAATTAGCGCATCAAAATGTACATCACATAACCATTAATTTTAATAATAACCAAATTCATAAATCTAATTAAGCGAGAAATCACAAAAACAAAAATTACTAATAAATAAAAAATGGGGGCAGGGCTTTGGCCCGAGACCCAATCACACGTGCATCTCGTTGTAAATGCAAGCTAGGAAGATTTGACGGTGTCCACTGCCCATGCGGGAACCAAACTCGAATTCTTTCTTTTAACTAAAAAAATATATATTTTTAAAAATATTTTTTTAATTATAGTTTGAAGATATATGACGATATTAGTAGATTTTAATTATATTGTCTCATCTATTGCTATGTAAATAATATTGGTGTTTTTTTTAACACACCTTTTACATAGCAGGAAGTGAAAAAAGAGGGACAAACATAATTTATCGATATATTTTGAAGACATATGACGATATTAGTAAATTTTAATTATGTTTATTTTTTTTATTTTTTTCACCTTCTACTATATAAACGATATTGGTGTATTTTTTAACATGTCGTTTACATTATAGGAAATGAAAAAAAAAAGGGAACAAACATAACATGTCCCCAAAAAATTATTTAAAAAAACATTTTAAAAATATTTTTTAAATCAAAATATAAAAATTCAGGTTTGGTGCCGCATGGGCACCATCGAATCTTCCATGCAAGCTACTACACACATGACACAACTCTCTCTCTCTCTCTCTCTCTCTCTCTCTCTCTCTCTCTCTCTCTTTGGGTTTGGAAGTTGGAATGCGCATCTCAAGTAAGGAAGGTAATTAGGTAATCATATTCAAATGTTCAATGAATGCCCATCCTTTGTATTCTGAACCATTTCAACTTATTTATGACTCACATGCACTCCACAAGATATATTAATTATTCGATTGTTTCCCACCACTACATTGTATACTTTTACAAATGTACGTAAAATAGCTATGTTATTCGACTTGTAAATTCAATAGTAAGATGGGTGTACTACGTTATATACATTCTCATTTTTAATTATTAACGCATGTCTTTGGATCTACTAAATTTAGTTAGTCATACTCTACTCTTTACTTTGTCCAACAATAAAAATTTTGATCAAAAATTTCGGCATAATTTATTTTTAATATTACACATTTTGTAAATATTAAAAATTTCGAATACCAATTTTTTATTTTTTATTTTGGACTAACCGATAAAAACTGAAAATTGTAGAAAAAGAGTGCATATAAACGATGGAATTTATTCAACTCCATGTCAAGCCATCATTTTAGATCATCATGAGGGCTCTACCAAAACATGAAAAAAAAAAAAAAAGTAAAACGTGAATTCTTGGGTCAACAAATATGTTTAGATTACGACTCATTTATGATTAATTAATGTATCTACAAAATGATAAGAGGTAGAAAATTAATTTAATAGTGCGTACTATAAGTAGAAAATATTATCCATTACAAATATCTTAATTATTTACGGTTGCCATAAGCACTGTTTGTAAGAAACTCCCACCTCCCTGAAAATGTGGCCATCAAACCTCAACGCCGCACACTTTCCTACTACCATTCTTCGCCTCTTCTTTCCCAATCATGATCCCGACAACCACCTTAAATATTGTTAAGATTCTTCACATTTTTTGTTTGGTCAATTGATTCTCCACTGTAAGGGGGAAAAAATGGCTTCTTGACCTCAAATCAACAACGAACACTACATCCTTTGATTTTCTTTTCTTTTCTTTTTTTCTCCAAGAAAGTTCGTACATGGCTCCAGGCACTGACGCCACGGCGTGTGTAAGCAAATCGGAAAATGGGTTTTGCAAAGAACACGAAAAAGATTCCGTCTTTGACAAGAAAGCTCATGAGGAGTACGATGATTCTGCCCAAGCAAAAGCTTCGCGCCCGCCATTGATGCGCCATTGCAGCAGCCACGCCACATTGACCGATCCCTTTACATTGGTGAGTCGGATATGGGATTTAATTCTTGGTAATTTGTGTTTTATTGTAGATGTTAAACCTAGTAGAATAGATAAAAGTACAATTGTGTTTTTAGATTGCAGTAATAAGGTTTTTAGATGCATTAGGGTGAGATGAAAAATAGAGTATACATACAACATATGTGTGCATTTATATTTAAACTGGCCCTTACAATAGGTGTTATATTGTAGTCTTTTTGGAGAATGGAGATCATTTATTTTGGTTTATAATGGCAATTATCAACATTGGCGGCTGTGTAATTGTGGTAGCATTGGAAGAAAGAGTATGTTTTCATGTAGGTTGAGGTATATAGTTTACATGATTACTTTGTTTGAATGTCTAGATATGTGCAGCCGAAGCTGGCGTAAAGTCATCAGGCAAGGACTCTGGATTTCAGCCTACATTTCGCTCGGGAAGCTGCTCCGAAATAGGTCCCAAGCAGTATATGGAGGATGAGTTCATTTGTGTCGACGATCTTTACCAACATCTTGGTACAACAACTAATGGTTTTCCATCTCCTGGAGCATTTTATGGGGTGTGTAACTTGTTTTTTGAACTCATATACTTTATTCTTAGAGTGAAAAGTAACAAGGAATTCTGCTTTAGTCCTGTATGTGCATTAGATTCTCGAGCAGGGCATTGCCTTCGATCTGGCTTCAATAATCTCTTATGTAGTAAGACTATAAATATCAAATATATGGATAAGAAAGCAAGATGAGTTATGAGTGGAAACGAAAATGTTGAAAGGAAAGATCAGCTGTTGTTACTGCTGGATGAAATGGTTAAACTAACCTACTTGAAAAGGGAAGAAGAGATTGCTTGAGCTATATATCTCATGGCACTTTTCAGGTTTTTGATGGTCACGGTGGAAGTGATGCCGCGTCTTTCACTAGAAAGAATATCCTAAAGTTTATCACCGAGGATTCTCACTTTCCAGACGGTGTGAAAAGAGCACTGAAGAACGCGTTTGTCAAAGCTGATCATGCACTGGCAGATGCCAAGAATCTTGATCGGTCATCTGGCACCACTGCTCTGATTGCTCTTGTGTTGGGAAGGTAAGAAATTGAGAACTAGTTCTAACACAAACTTTATATATGTTGCATCACAAAAATGAATAGGATATAGCTAGGATCCTGCTCCAAACTGCTTAAATGTTTATCTTTTTAATGCAATTCATGTTTGGATCATGTCTTAGTTTCAAGTTAATTCGTAAAGCCCTTGATGTCTTACACCCTGCTCACTGGTCCAATCTAGACCAGGTTTTTGCCCATTCCAACATCTTCATTTCCATCGTTGTTATTTCATTTTCACTCACATCATATCTGACTTCAAAATTATATAAATCTATTCATTTTGCTTCCCATCTTTTCCTTGTGTGTTATATGACAGGACTATGATAATTGCTAATGCTGGCGATTCTCGAGCTGTACTTGGGAAGAGGGGAAGAGCCATAGAATTGTCTAAAGATCACAAGCCAAACTGCACATCTGAAAGACTTAGAATAGAAAAGTTGGGTGGAGTTATCTACGATGGCTATCTCAACGGCCAACTCTCAGTGGCACGAGCTCTTGGTGACTGGCACATGAAGGGTGATAAAGGCTCACAGTGCCCTCTAAGCTCAGAGCCAGAGCTAGAAGAGTTGATCTTGACAGAAGAAGACGAGTTCTTGATAATTGGCTGTGACGGCCTATGGGATGTAATGAGTAGCCAATACGCGGTAACAATTGTAAGGAAGGAGCTCATGGTGCACAACGATCCAGAAAGGTGCTCTGGTGAGCTTGTGAGGGAGGCGCTCAAGCGCAACACGTGTGATAACCTAACAGTCGTTGTGATCTGCTTCTCAGCAGACCCTCCGCCTCGTATTGAAGTCCCAAAATCACATAGGAGGAGGAGCATATCAGCAGAAGGGTTGGATATTCTAAAGGGTGTCTTGAGTCAGGCCTGAAAGAGGATACTGCATGACGAGCTCTAGATAACGGTCGCCCTCTGACACCTCGTCGGTGGGGATTCATGCCGGTGTGTGGATCACACAAAGATGAATGTTCAGTTGCAACCACATTGGCCATGGTTGGGGGAAGTTCTTGCAAATTTACATGGGAATTCAGGTATAAAAGTTGAGAAAGATAGTGTTGTGTGCAGTGTAGCTATGCTGACATACTTAGATTATTGCTGGTTTTAGCCTTTGGCAGTTATAACTGTCACTCATACTCTTAGAGTGTGATCACTTTTTTTTTTTTGTTAATTTTATGTATAATTTTCTTCACCTTGTTTCATAGTTATATTAACCCTGATTTTTTTAAATATAATGAATGTAATTGTTTAAATTTTGTATTTTTTAAAAAATATTTCGGAAAAAAAAAATCCAACTAGAGTTCTGGATTACATCATATATCTCAATCACTCCATCATATATCTAAACTGAAAAAAAAAAGTTTGAAATCCTGCCATCACTTCATTCTCATTTTCACAAATATAAAGAAAATATATTTAATATTATTGAAAAAGTAAAATTGCAAAAAAAATTTCTATTATATCTAAGTTATTCAAAAGAAAAAAAGGATTGGACATTAAATTAAGGGTATATTAGAAAATAAAATTTTAATGCATATTTAATAAGTAAAGTGGGTTATAATTTTGATACCATAAAAAAGGGAACATGAGATTACATTCTGGGGATGGATTAGTGCATTATTTCTTAACAGTAAATAAATGTAAGCTTCATTTTTTTTAACAGTAAGTTTCAAATTTTCAAGTACTTATCATTTTTAACTAATTCATTCTCTATTATCATTTCTCAGTTCCATAATTATTGACTAAGTTAACATTCAAATCTCACCATGAGACTTTATAAGAGGCTTACTCCTAGTAAAATAGTAATAATAATAATTTTTTTCAAAAAAAGATAAACTTAAGTTATAGAAAATAATGATTGCAAAACGATAGTTTGGAAACAATGAGTCACACCAAATTTTCATATGTGTCAACACACAATAAAGCCATTAGGAAAATTGCATTTCGGATAGACTTGTCCAATTTGTCAATAATTATTGTGTGTGAGACGATTGTTTGCAACATCCGCCCTCGTTAATGAACTTTACTTTTAATATTCGTGTCACTTATTGTAAAAGTAAAATCGTACAAATTATTTAGAATTTAAACTTTATTTAATGTGATATCTTAATCTGTGTAAATATTACATTAGCAATATTAAATCCTAAATGAGAGGGAGACAGTAATAATTCCCATTAGATCCAAATAATTCTTGTATTATTTTGTTCTCAAGAAAATAAAAACGATTCTAATGTATTTTGGAGTGAGAAGTTACTATTTTCCATTTTAAAAACACGAATCTACAACTTCCAAATTATTGCAATACCTCTGACACACCAATAAACTAATACGTGATGAAATAGTAAAGCACTTAATAGTATGGATTGCAAAATATCTCTCATTTTTTTAAATCGATGATTTGAATTGTGTGAATCTTTAAAAATCCACTTCTGATTTATCTCAAAAAAAAAAAAAAACTTTCGATATTTGACTACACGTACACAATGTGCCAATATATATGTGGAAAATCGATCAAAATAAATAAATAACTTGAACTCCAAAGAGATCTAGTTTTCCAACTTGGTATATTTTTACTTTAGACCACAGAAAAGTCTTCCAAAAACATCATCCAAAAATTAAATACACATATAATCTCAATTTGATCAACTAGATAAAATAAAACATATAGATTTTAGCACACTAATCAAGAAAACTGTTACAACTTACAACAATAACTATTCCGTGTCCACTTTTAAAATGATGAACGACATGCACAATCCGCATATTGACATGTCCCAGAACTTGGTACTCGTATTGCACATTTACTTTTATTAAATCATTTTGATATATTTTTTTAAAATTATTATGGGCATCCTCTATAAAAAGAAAAGGGAATATCACTGCTTGATAAACCGTAGAAATTCACAATCACAAGTTACTTGCAATTTGCAAATGGGTGCCAACTTTGGTTTCAACTACTTTTCACATATCCTAGAATAAAACATAAATATTTTTTTTTACTAATTTTCCCAAAAACAGAAACTAGAGAGAGAGAGAGAGAGAGAGAGAGCGAGAGAGAGAGGGGCACGTCGAAGAAAAGAAGAAGCAAGAGAGGAAAAAGTGGAGAGGGTTGTGTGTTGAGAGACACATCTCACCGCACTTAATCCGTAATCAAAAAATAGTAAATGATGATTATTAACACATTTCTATTTTACAATAAATAATCTCTCTTTTTTCCTTCCAACCTTCTCCAATCTCCACTCCACCATTGCAGCTTTTCCTCCCAATCTCAACTTCTCCTCCAACAACCCTCGAATAAATCCCCTAAACATCAAATTATTACGCCAGATTGCTAGATTTCCACGCTGATCACCGATCGCACCACTTATTATACTTCAATTTAGGGATCGCTGATTGTTTTTTTTCTTCTTCTTTGGTTTGATTTTCAAATTATCATCATGTCCGGCTCCCCGCCGTCGTCGTCGGGATCGGAGGAAGAGGATGAAGGAATGGATTCGTATCGTAAAGGCGGCTACCACGCCGTCAGAATCGGCGATTCCTTCGCCGCTGGTCGCTACATCGCGCAGAAGAAACTTGGTTGGGGACAGTTCTCCACCGTTTGGCTCGCTTATGATACTCAATCGTCGGTATGGATTTCGTATACTTTACGTTCTGAATTTTTTTTTCTTATTATTATATGTGTGTGTTGGCGTGTGATCTCGTTTCGTTGTTCGATGCATTACTGTATATGGGCCTTCATGCGTTCCGGAGGTTTGATTTGTGTAGCTGTATTAGTTTGGATTATCATCGGATGGATCAATGTTTACTTTATTTGATTTATGCATGATAGAATCGCTATCAGGTATTGGGAATTATTCAAGTAGATAACTGGCTTCTCCGAAGGTTCTTTTAGACACTTCGGTGTTGGAATCTGAGTTTCTGCAGTAGGAAAGAACAATTGAAGTAGAACATTCAGTGTTGTGGATTATCTGATGATTTGATGAATTTAAGATATTTCTAGATTGGAAATGTATTTGAGTATATGGCATCAATTGAAATAATGATCATTTAGTTCATTAAATTTAGTTCAGATGAAAGGAATCGTCTTTGCTTCCATGTTTGTGTAATTGAAACCAATAATATTATAAATTCTCGTATTAAGGATCCATTTGATCAAATTTTAACTTAAAAGGCATGATTGAAGACCTGTAGTAATTTTCTCAAGAAAAAAAAAAGAGAGAGAGAACTATAGTAATGCTGTTTTGTTCACCAAGCTACATGATATATGAAAAAAATATGCTTTGGGGGGCATGCAGATTATTCCCTCTGATACTTGTAGCAATTCGATAGTATTCTGACTTGTTGGGTGCATTTGATTTGTCACCAGTTACTTTGAAGAATTCTAGAGCTTTCTGAACTAATGCTCTCTCAGATGATTGATGTAGTCATGACTTGTTCTATTAGAATCTCATTGTGGTGTTTCTTAGTTTGTCTTATTTGTGATTTGTTTGGTTTTGTAGAAATATGTTGCCTTGAAGATCCAGAAAAGTGCACCACAATTTGCTCAGGCAGCACTTCACGAAATTGAAATCCTCTCTGCTATTGCTGCTGGTGATACCTCAAACAACAAGTCGGTTGTACGCTTAATTGACCACTTTAAGCATGTAGGCCCAAATGGGCAGCATTTATGCATGGTTCTGGAATTTCTTGGTGATAGTTTGCTCCGTTTAATCAAGTATAACCGGTATAAAGGTCTTGAATCACGCAGAGTTAAGGAGATTTGCAAATGCATTTTGACTGCTCTTGATTACTTGCATCGTGAACTACGAATCATACACACTGACCTAAAACCTGAGAACATTCTTCTAAGTTCCACCATTAATCCTTCAAAAGATCCAATCAGGTCAGGATTGACTCCCATCCTTGAAAAGCCTGAGGGAAACCCAAATGGTGGAGTAATTGTTAGTAGTATTGAGAAAAGACTAAAGCAAAGGGCAAAAAGAGCAGTTGCAAGAATCTCAGAAAGGCGATCTTCTATGGGAGATGGGGTAGGCATGATTTCAAAGCCTGCTAGATGCTTGGATGGGATAGACTTTCAATGCAAGGTTGTGGATTTTGGAAATGCATGTTGGGGTGATAGACCAATTGCTGAAGAAATTCAAACAAGACAATATAGAGCACCAGAAGTTATACTTAATTCTGGTTATTCTTTTGCTGCTGATATGTGGTCATTTGCTTGTACAGCATTTGAACTTGCAACTGGTGAGATGATGTTTGCTCCCAAAACCGGACAAGGTTTCAGCGAGGATGAGGTAATAATCTACACTTTGATTTCATGTTAATGCATGGTATCGTGAATCGGGGAGGAAAAGGCCCTTTAATAAACTTCATTTCTGTAGCATTTGAAACATCTTTCAACCTACTGGAATTAACTTCTCAATCCACATCATCTTGATGGGTGCTGCTGCCTGTTGGGCATTCTTCATTCACAATCACTCATCCCTTCAGTAAAATGCTTTAAATTTGAAATCTGTAGCTTTAAGGTGTACAAATGTGGTCAGTTGAAGATTGTTAGGATGATATTGGTGATTGATTCAGCTAGTTCTCCCCACCCACTTCCTGATTGATGACCCAAAATAGTATTGCCCTAGAATAGTACAGCACATGTGCCTGTTTCGAGTACAGCAATTTTATAATAAAATTGTTGCTAATGAGCAACTCTGAAGCCCTACCTACATTTCCCTCTTTTTGGGGGGTACTTTTACATAAGTAGTTTGGAGGAAGTGGTATCAGTTGATTGTCATATGACAGGTTTCCTTTTGTAGGACCACCTTGCCATGATGATGGAGCTCCTTGGAAAGATTCCGCGCAAGGTAAGATGCATTTCTCATTGTCTCTGTATAAAATCAAGCTATAAGCAATAATTGCTGACTCTCATTGTTGATGCTTAAATATAAGATCGCGACTGGCGGTGCTCGATCCAAAGATTACTTTGATAGATATGGCGACTTGAAGAGGATTAGAAGGCTGAAGTACGGGTCTCTTGATCGATTACTTATTGATAAGTACAAATTTTCTGATGCTGATGCACGTGAATTAGCGGGTTTTCTTTGTCCCCTACTTGATTTTGAGCCAGAAAAGCGACCAACAGCCCAGCAGTGTCTGCAGCATCCATGGCTTGATGCTGGCAGCGAGACGACTGATGAGGTAAAAAGTGAGTCTAGCATTGAGAAGGCGAATGCTGGAATGAACAACCTGCAAATTAAGCACAATTGATGTAGGGAATGAAAGGCGAAGTTGTCCACATGTTTTGAGTTTTGTTTGCAGTAAAATTTCCGGTTATTTGATAGATTTTGATTTGTTAAGATTGTAATATAGTATATGAATTAGCACAATGAATTGAGATAACACGTGAAGAGATTGACCCGGAAAACTGATCACCTAGTGCCCAGTGGTGGTGCATTACGCGTTTGTGAATATTTCTCCAGGTTGATGCTGACACTCATTGAAGCCACTTCATGGTGCTTTTCCACTCTGCAGAAGACAGACCACTTGAGAAAAGCCTGCTCGTGCTCGTGCCCGTTCCCGACCCATATATCCATTAGCTTCATCCCTTTTTGTGGCATGGATAAGTTGGATCCCAGGCTGGGAGAATCTCCAGCAGAGCAACTGCTTTTTGCAGACTCAAAGAGACGAGCATGTTCTCCAACTCGGTAGGACAACTCATTATTTCGGCCTAGAGTTGTACTTGTGTCTCTATTTTTGTGGTAGTAGAATTTTGTGATACTAATCTTGTATTTGGATTTTCTCAACTTTATGACTCTTTTGCACTTTTCATTGGGATTTCTGTGTAGTTGATAAAAGTTTTATGCCTATACCATTTCTTCATTCCTTGGTTATCCACACGACCTATTCATTGTTGAAAATATTGGTTTTATCTTTTCATGTTATTTTCCAAGTGTTTGCAGGAAAAGATACATAATTTTTGGGTTGCATTTTTACGTTGGTTTGTTGATCGTGACTGAACATAAACTAACTTTGTTGGAGCTTAACATTGTAACCAAAGAATATTCTTCAACAATTTTGGTCCATTTTTTGATGTGATAGTACGACTATAATTCTGGCGTTATTGAGAGGATTATTCTTCAAATAACTCAGTTTATTTTGGTAGTGCGACTATGATTTTGGCGTTATTACTAATTTTTATTTTTATAATAAATATTATTAAAATTATAATTTAATAATGAAACATGAAATATACCTCATAATATATAACAGGGATCGGAGTTTCCTGCAACATATTTATATTTTTTAGGTTTATTGTCTTAAAAATGATCGACTGTGGGCGATTTTGCTATTACTACGTACGTGACATTAATTAATAGTAATGAAGACATACATTTTATTCATTTATTTATAGATAAATGTTTGTATTTTTTAAAATGGTCCACTTTTGAAAAATTAACAAAATATGGTCCACTTTTTCAAAAAATTTACAAATATAACATTTGATCAATTTTACGGCTTTAATATTTCTATTTCCCGAGCGATGTAGCAAAATCCCTTCAATTAAGAAATATTAAAATACAATCAATTATGTACGATTTTTCGGACCGTAAAATTGAATAAATGTTATATTTGCAAATTTTTTTTTTGAAAAAATGGATATTATTTTATTAATTTTGAAAAAATGGGTAAATTTTAAAATAGTGCCCAAAAAAATTGAACTTTAACATGTTTATTTTATTATGGGGTATTATCAGATTTTAGCCTAACCTTTCAAGTAATTCACAAAAATGATTTAACTTTTTATAAATAACAATTTAATACATGACATTTTGTATATACAATAAATTTAGCCTAAAATTAATTTTCGAGCTTTTAGTTGTCAAGGTGTATCTTTTTACATACGATGTGGAGTAAAATATAGTTTTGTTTTAATTTTATTTAATCAATTAACGTGGCACAAGTATTTTCCACATTAAAAAATTCAGGTAAAAAGATACACGTTGGCAACTAAAAATCTGAAAATTAATTTCAGACTAAATTTATTGTATATTCAAAAGGTCAGATATTAAATTATTATTTATAAAAGACTCATATTTTTGTGAATTACTTGAAAAATCAGGCTAAAATCTGATAATACCCATTTTATTATCATTAATGAAAACTATATTTTTTAATTCGATAACTTACACAAATTTGACTTTGACTAATGTGCTATACTACACACATTTAATAGTCCTCCTTTTTTATGTATAGGATAATTTGCACCCACTATCGAAATGTGTACTAGGTAAATCTCGTTTCTATGTAATCAAACCACATAGAATAGGTAAATCACACTTGAAAAATCAAATATGAGAAAGTTTACACGCAGTGGACTTGAGACATTCGATCTTAAAATAACACCACTTCACTACTAAGTCATTCCCAAAAGGACACATTTAATCATTCTTAATTTAGATGTTTGTTGACCCTTAACAAATTACAACTAATTCCATATCGGCCTCTACCTTCTAAAATTACTTTATTAACTAATTCCTTAAACTACGCATCTCCCCCTCAAAATTTCAATATTCAATAAACAATATGCATCCCCTCAAAGGCTATATATTATATATAACCATGTTTCACAATTTCAGTGTTAAGATAATTTATATCTGCATGTGAAAGAAGTTGAGCTGCATGACGGATAGGGTTGAAGAGCACGGCAGTTATGATTCAGTTGAAAATTCTTCCACGTGGCAGCAACTCCTCATTTTCAGGAGTTAGTTAGTTAGTAGTTAGATCTCATTCAGCTCTATAAATACTTGTACTTAGCTGTAGAATGTAACTAGTTCTCATTAATGAAATAGCAAAATTTTCTCTTCACAAATATCTCAAATTTCAGTTTATGCTTTGCTTTGACACTCAGCAGCAAATATTTTGTGACATTTTTGTTCGCACTAGTATTTTACATTTTCATCGAAGCTTCAAATCTCCATGATCGGAAAACCGAAAAAGGTTACAGCCTTCTTGTGAAAGATTCAAAGAAAAGACAAACGTGATCCTCTATTTCAAAATGATATTCCATCTCTTATTTCAATAATAAGATTGTTGACAAATGTATTACAAAAATATTATAATCGCTCACTAAACATTAAAATACACGTGACACTCCATCTCTTATTTCAATAGTAAGATTGTTGACAAATGTATTACAAAAATATCATAATCGCTTACTAAACATTAAAATACACGTGACACTAGTAGCGCGCTCTAAGAGTCGAAGTAGAAGATTAAACATCATTCACTCCACCACTATGACTGAATGATGTTGCTTGGAGACCAAAAATCACAGATTCGAATCTCCTGAATACCATAGGTCGGGTGTGTGAAGAAGAAGAAGAAGAAGAAGAAGAAGACTAAACATCATTCTAGAATAAAAGATCTAGTTTGGAAAAAAAACAAAAGAAAAGGAAAAAAAAGACAACATTGATATCGGAAATTCTGAAGCTTATACAACCTTCTGTATGCACGATGAGAAAAGTTCCCATTGGGATACACAGTTGTGTCTGAAAAATTACAAAGGGCAGAAGCCATATATCCCTCTACCAAATAACATGAAACATTGCAAAAAATAATCAAAAAATGCCAAAGATGACAGCTCTTCTACAGGTTAATTGTCAACACCTCCTCATCTTGGATGAGGAGAAAAAAAATGGTAAGCAAGTATTTATATTGGCTACAAGCAGATGCAGCTCTGCGGTTTCTCGGTCTCCTTGACACTTCTGTCGAGGAGACGATTTCGTGATTGTGAATGTCTCTTGTATGGCACGAAACCTTTTCTACGATCTTCAGAGTCTGCTGAGGTTCTCTTACTTAATCTGGAGGAGAATGATTTTACATTCCCTTTCCTTTCTAGTAAGAGATGGAAACTATTTTCATCCTGGCTCTTGTCTCTTTCTGATGATACACTACCTAAATCAGTTGCTGAACCGCTGGAAGACACCTCGTTCTGTTCAGTTTTATCGAGATTTTCTTTCTTGTCACGCAGTTGGGCTTTGACTGGAGTCGGGTTATGCAGTTGTTGAGTTGAAGTTGATGCACTGGCAGAGAGTGTCAACCATGGAAAAGAAACTGGAGAACAAGCATTCGCAGGGTTCGACTTGTCAGTCATTTGAGGGTAAAAGAGATCACTCTTTATTTCATTCCAACAGATTGGTGATCTGTTAGTAGATGAACTCAACATTTTTGAGGGAGGAAACTTCAAGGGTATGACTTTCAAAGGGAATAATAAATTATCTCCCTCGCTTTTATCTAAACTCTTGGTCTTGCATGTCTCTATGGTTGAAAAAGATGTTCCAAACGAATCCTTCACTAATAATGTTTTACCAAAGAGCTTCAAGCATTGGACAGCTGATTGATCTTCTTGAGCAAGATCACCGTCTTGTGACAAAAGCTCAAGATTCTGTTTAGTAGAAACAAAAATATATTAGTTATGGATCCTTTACATAGAGTGCAAAAATATATTTCTAGAGTACTAAATTAATAAGGCTAGTACCAGAGAAACTTCTTCATCAGGACTAGAGTTGCCATCTTCCTGCCTGGGTTCGGGGCTCGTGGGCACTTCAGTACCACAAGAAGTAACAGCATTGAAAGCAAGAGCAGATGAGACTGGCGACAAGCTACCATCAGGAGTGCCTGAATCAGCTCTAGCAGATGCGTCCGAATGATTTTCAGATAACACAGAAGTAGGAGATTGGTTTTCCTGTTCCGACACATCTTGAGATAATGATCTTGCTATTTTCTCAGGTATTGATGTTCCAGTTTTAACCGGAGCACCCAGCTTGCGAGGATAAGGGTTCATCGGCTTCCTCTTAGGCCTAGGAGGAGGTATTGCTATCAGTTTTGAATTGCTGTCGTCTCCTCTGTTACTCTCTCGAGCAACCTAAACACCACAGTTTTCCACATTTAAGTACAGAACCACCTCACCTCAAAGTTAAAACAATGCAATTTGAATGCCTAGCCTCACGAGAACTAGATGACTCACTCGGAAAAAAAAGGAGCATATAAACATAATGGCGGATAATGATACTTGTGAGAACAGTTAACCTTGGAGAAAAACTTCTGTGCGTGGCTTCGTATTTGCACTGCTGTCTTTGTACCCACATGCTCTGGACAAAGAATACATAATCTCCTCAGAAACAATCATTTACTAGAAGACACACTCATACAACATCTGTACCAATCTTATCTGTACCTTCAATTTTCCTCCATGCACGACCATGAAGTTCCAAAGCCTCAAGAAACTTTTCATGCTCTTCTTCAGTCCATCTTTCCCTTTGTTTGGTAATCGTATATGGCTTTCTTATCTGTCACATTAAAGATACAACAGAAGACACCAAAATCAACAAAAGTTGGAAGTCTACTTTTATGTATTTAGAGTGTACTCATACAACTAAAGAGCATATAAACCTTGAGAGCATACTCATCAGCACTAGAAAACTTCTCTTTCGACTGCAGAACCTTCTCACTAGTATTAATTGCTCTTGTTGGACTTCCATGTTTCCCCTACAGCAGAAAAGAACAAAAATCTCAAAACAGTCCTTTATTCGCCACATTGTATATCAAAAACTGTAATCTTCCCCAGTAGCTTTCCGGTGACTATCGAAAGAATCCTAATAGCAACCACATTTGCAAAAACAAGACCCCTAAACATCCTATGACATAAATTATCATGAAGAAGTAAAGCCCATGTTTGGCACGCAGCATACGGGGTAATCTCAGAATACTAAATGAGACGTCATTACATCATTTTCTGATATCCATATCCTAATTTGAAGAGAACCAGTGCCAAAAAGTTCCTACACCAATTTCTATCAGAAAAGTTCCTACAGCAGCTCATAAACTAAAATCTTGAAAGATTCTCGAGCCTCTAGATGACTGAGCTATAATAAGAATAAGCCGTCTCTGAATGTACTAAAAGGACATGACATGACATGACTAACTGTCCAAAGTTTTCACTTGTCCGATTCTTATTTCAAACAATACAGCCAATATTTATTCTCATTGTAGAAAACTACAACAGATTTTATCGATATTACATCTGCTGAACTACACCAGGTGCATCATCCACTATCTAGTAACACACAATCACACATTTCCACATGGATAAAAACTCAATAATTGATAGATTGTAACCAGAGACCATAGTCTTTCTGATACTCTAAATTAATATAGACACAGACAAGGAAAATAAATAAATAAATAAAATCACTCTCTACAAAACAAACCGATGCAGAAATCCAGTACAAAATCTCAATCCACATATTGACTCACCTTCACTGCCATGGTTGCAGAAACCATAACTTTCTCCCGAACTTGTTCCACAAGTTCTCGAAGCTTCTTAGCGGACTGGAGCCAATTTCCAAACCTCAATTTAAGAAAAATCCAAATCCTATACAACTCAAATATTTGAAGGGACCATATCTCGATCCCTGAAAAAATTCAAATACTTGATTTAGGGGAAAAGGGTATGAACAAGGCAGTTAAGGAAGTAGGGTTTCAAGAAAGAATGGTGCAAATCCAGAAAAAAAAAAGGGACCGTTCACTTACACAGAAAGAAGTAAAATATGAGCAAAATAACGCATCAAAGCTTCGATCTCAATCATAAATTGACGATGGAGATGCAGAGTAAAACACAAAAAAGCGAAGAGATTTGAGCTAAGATGATAAAAAAATAGAGAAAATAAATATCTGGACAGAGAAACTATTTCTAGGGTGGGTGAGGACTGAGGATTGTGGAGATGGAGAGAGAGAGAGAGAAAAGGAGGAGGTGCCACGTGAGCAGAGAAAAATTAAAAAACAAATTTAATAGAAGTATCGAGAAATCTATGGAATCATGTGGCTGAAATTGAAGGAGAGGTGAGGACACGTGGCGTGTTGATGCAAGGTGTGGCCCCACTGGTGCTCTTTTTCATCACTTTTTAATCAGCCGCCACTAAAATGCTGCCACTTGTCGACTAACTAGTGGACATCTGCTTTTTCCACGGGTGCAACATATATGTTGCCCAAAAAAGTTGACCAGCTAACATTTTTTTTGTTTTCGGTGTATTAAATGTTTTTTTTGTGAATCTCTAAATATATGGTTGGTAAAGCTTTGTCTGAAATAATAATAATAATAATAATATGAGGTTTATATAATACCGACTGTAGGTTTGTATTTACGAAATATTATGATATAGTAATATGCATAATACTATGTATTTAGAATGTAAGAGAGATAACACATTAATGAGAAAAATGGTTGAAAGTTTAATTAGATGAAATTGTGTAGGTGTAAAAGTAAAATGGAGGAAGAGAAAGAAGGAGAGTGGTGTGGCGGTGGATGAGGATGAGGATAATGAGCTGTCTTTTATTCTGACCATAAATCTCTACCCTCCGCCGTGGTGGGCCACACCTTTTTTCACTTTTCCACCACGTCACCACCACTCGCCGCCCCACAAATTTATATTTTTTTAAAGTTTTAAGAACAAGAAGCCTCCAACAACCAATGCATACAGATGAGAGAGAGAGAGAGAGAGAGAGAGAGAGAGAGAGAGATGTGGATGTTTCCGGAGCAATCTCATCTCATGTGGTGGAGATCGTTTTGGAGGAATAAAATAGAATTATGAAAAATGGTATTATTTCATATGGCGCAGGGGCAGGTGTCATCTCTAATCCTTTCCTTTCACCACTTCATCATCTTCTTGCAATCAAAGCAACCACTGAATTCTCAACTATAATAATAATAATAATAAAATGAAAAACCAAACCAACCTCAAAAACAGTCGGAATCTTTAAACCACCTAATAATAACTAAAGGACACCAAACCAAACTAAGATTTACATGGGAAAAAAGAAAGAAGAGTAATAAAGTATGTATATTTAAAACATAAATTACAATTAATAAATTTGAACCAACTCAAATGGAAATGGAACCCCGAATCACGTGCCAAATTTAAATTCCACCCCCATATGAGATAATCTAGTTCGTAATCAATTCTATTAACTATAAATATGAAAATCAAATACTAAACAATTATTATAAATCCTAATATTATTTAAACTCTAAATAAAATTGGATGGCAAAAATCTCTCATGCACCTTTGGGGCCCAAAATTAGGCCCATCAAACCTTCAAATCGGTGGGCTGTGCGTGGGTCGGGTCTACCCATTCAACGCAACTCCACTCTGAAAAAAAAATTTGCGTCTGCAAAAAATATCACTCATTACACCCAAAAGTATTAGTCATAACCTTACACTAAAAAGTATTAGTCATAACCTTAAGAGTATCATCCTGATATGTAATTATATTTATTTATTACATCCCAATTATGATTTCAAAAAAAATAATTATCGAGAGCATTGCACAAACCACACGTTAGGAATGTTGGCCGATTTTGAAGCCTTCGGAAAATAAAAATAATAATAATAATAAAGTGCCGGCACGCGCCGTTTATTTAACTTCTTTTTTTTTTTGGGGGGTTATTGGGCTTGGGTAAAGCATGTGCACCGAAGACCTCCTCAAATTAGATTAACTGATCTTTTTTTATAAAAAAAAAAAAAAAGAAAAAAAAGGAGAAGAAGAATGATGGCCTATTTTGAAATCTTCGGAAGTACGAAAAATAAGCAAGTAAAATCTTCAATTGGATGAACTGATTATTAGGTTATGAATTAATGAAGTTACTTCCATGTCATAAAGATTTTATTAGTGGCAATTTGATATTGGAATCCTATTTCATGAAGTAACCAAGGAAAAGATGACACATTTATTCACACCTTTCCCCAATAACACAATGAACATGTGCTGGCAAACATTCACAATGCAATGAACATGTGCTGGCAAACATTCACAATGCTGCACACAAATTCATTTTTGGACATTTCTCCAAACAAATATAATGAAGCATGTTTTAACAATTCTTCGTTTCAAAAGGCATTCAGCAAAAAATTCAACATAAACGGTACAAGAAAACGACAGAATATTTAAGCGATGATATTTCTGAATGCTTTCAAGCATGCCAACAACATAAAATGACCAGTTTATTGCTTAATCGATCAAATACCCAAAACTCAAAAGACATATTGCAAAAGGTTAACTGTTGCAAGACAGAATCTTTGATGCACTGTTACAATGTGAACACTTTTCCAACACATAAATCATAGCAGCAACCTAGAGTTTACTATAAGAATACCAGATTCAAACAGTCACCAAACAGATGCGAACAATAAACCCGTGTTTAAGATCATCAAGTTTAACTACAAGTGGAACATATCTGTTACATTACCTGAAAGAAATGAATGTTGTTGACAATTGACATACACAGCAATGGCACTCAAGTTGTCTCGAAGATTAAACACCATCTTTCGTTATTTGATGCAATTTACACACATATTACTTTTAGACCTCTGTTACTATGGACTATGGGATAGTAGAGTGGAAAGTTAAATACCAGTTATTTGCTTTGGGGCGATGTGATGATCTATCTTCATGTGTTATTACATGTATTTTGAACCTGCAGTACATCCACATTACGCAGAATAAACAAATCATTGCAGAAAGTCCTCGAAGACCAAGCATTGCTCTTAATCCTAAGTTTGATTTTCCTCCCTTCTCCAAACCTTATCATTAAAATCAGCAGCCATGCCCCTTACTAAAAGACATTCTAGAAGTTTTCAATTAAATCAAATAGCTCTATTCCTTTTGTACAATAAAACAGCATATCACAAATATTCAACTACTCTCTGTCAAACTCAATCTTCCCATGAGGATGGCAATAGCAAGAATAAAGCACCCTGAATGACATATCACATAAGGATATATAAACATTCTAGTATCATGTGCTTAAAACTTCACAAGGTATATGTATCTGCAAGCAAACAGTTGAAGGTGGCCAAATCAAAACATGCACAATAAAATTTCTTAAAATTAGTGTTCACCTCTTATTAATCAAGTCAATATACGCTCATGATAAATATCCAGATATTGACAGTGCGGAAAAGGGAAAATTATAGGATGTATCATATGCCACCACGATAAAACATCTAAAAAATTGGAAAGAAAATTTTGACTAACTTTTTAGGATTGAAAGCAAGTGCTTGAAACTATTACAACATTCTGTACCTCCTCACATCAAAATTAGATGTGAGGCAAGTGGATTCTCTAACTAACAACACACACAAAAGAAGTGAAAGAAAAAATGCTCCACCTATACTGTGATAGTGTGATGATAAAACTTCAGCAACTGAATTGATGTCAGGCCTTAATCAATGCAACAAAGGTCAATAAGAGAATCTCCTGGAAATACTAACAAAACTGCATATGGAAGATTGAGCCAACCTCAAGAATCCAAAGAATAGCAATCCCTAAAGAACCTTATATTCCCTTATGCCAATCAATTTTTCGATGGTCCAACAGAAAAACAAAACATTATTACTGGGGTTTTTGATTAGATTCAATGAGCAATGCATTCAACATTATTTGAAGGGCAGCATCATAGACAACTCCATCATAATGCATTCCATCAGATGTACAATGAGGGCCACATAACTCACTTAACAAATGAATATCAAGTTTCAGAAGGGGTCCGCCAGATTCACGCAAGAGATTACTTCCAGTAAGTTCATTATCATAAGAATCGTACATTGTGGTAGTCATCCTCTCCCTCTTCTGATCAGTGTTCAGCATTGATGATATCAATGTCGGCATTCCAACCCAAAATAAATGCAACAAATGTGCGGGTTTAGGCTCGCTCACCCCGCCACCACCAGCATCCAAACTAGAAGAAACCGGCAACAGAGCCAACACATTATCCCTCAAAACCCGCAATGAAACACCAAACTCTGAAGCATTGTTCACATGCAGCATATCCCACAAGCCCGCCCCCATCATCAAGACATCCGGGAAATTCTTACTTCCTTTATACCTCGACATCAATTCAGTCAAATTCGCAACATAAGGAGCCCAAACAAAATCCAACTTCATCCCGATCTCCTCCACCATTACCGAGTAATCACTGTGCCTCTTGAACAAATCCTCTCTTATCCTCTCAACACCCTCAGATCCCATAACCAACTCCAACAAAGAAACAGCCATCAACCTCGACTGCGAGTCCCCAGCGACGACCACCCACGACCCATTCAACAAATCTGACGCATCAGATTTCTTCAGCTTCTGAAACTCACACTCATCAACCTCACCCCTCTTGATCCACCCCCACGACCTCTTACAACTCGTTTCGTTATCATCGAAATTGGCATCAACACTATCACATGCTCTAGCATCGCTATACACAACTCTATGAAGCAAAAGAACGCAAGAATCACGATACAAAAAAGCCGGTGTGGTCGAAATTACCTCCGATGCAGAGAGAAATTCGGATATCGAAGGAAAATACGGTGTCAAATGCACGCCGACGGCGAGAGTGATGAAGAGGGCGCAGCTGAAGAAGAGCATCTTGTTGCGGCTCAAATGCCAGCCCGCCATACCCATCGGAACAAACAGAACTACACAGGCCGCCAATAGTCCGAACTGAACGGCCCCTATCATTTCCTGCACACGAGGTGTTCGACGAAATGTCTCTGCCGCTTTTCTGTCGTTTGCCCCTTTTTTCTCACATTTGTGATCTGGGATTAGGTTGGAACAGCGAGATGTTTCCTGGCGGAAAGAGGGTTTGGAGAGTGATGGTGATGCACTAACAAATTGATAGCTGCAGAATTTTTTAGCGCGATATTTTATGGGAGGAAGGGGTTTTCTGGTGAATTTGGGAATTGGGAGAGAGAAAATTGGAGGAGAGAGAAAGTAGAGCATGTATTGGGGTTAGTTGATGGCGGTTTAGTGAGGGACGACTAAAATTGAAGATGAGGGAGATAATCCATAATTACATACCTATGTTACTTCCAATATTAGCTTCATTGCTTTATTAATTACAACTAAAAAGCATACAAATCACATTTTCAAAATTACAAATATAAATTATGGGATGTGTATCATTAAGATTTTGCAATTGTTGGCGGTTATACTTGCTTTACAAATAGAATGATCACTTTCATCACACGTGTTGCATTGTATATAATTCCTTTTTTATTTGAAAAATATAAACTAATTCCTTCATGTCATATTATTTAATACAATAATTTAGACTCTCCCACGAAATTAAAATATAAATAAATGTGATAAAATTTTATAGAATTTTAATAGAGGTAAAATCGAGAGAAAGTGTGAAATATTTTCTAAACATCAAATATTTTTATTTTTATTTTTGAGAAATAAATATTGAATATTTTAAAATAAAGTTAAAAGTTTAAAACATCCAATAATATGAAACGGATGGAATAATAATATAAGACTAATTATAATTGTCTATTTATGACTCGAAACTTTTATGTATTTGATTCTTTATTTTTAAATTATCGTATTAAAATTTAATGAAACTAAATACTAAAGTATAAATCATTTAATTCGCTAATACATTTTTAAAGGGACAATTTCATTTAATATCGGGAACTTTGCACTAGTTTTGATTTTTTACACAGTTTATTTTGGGCGGAATTATCACGAACTTATGTAATTATAACATTGGTGAGTTTTTAAATAAATTAAAACAAAAATCTCATACACATTGTGGGGTGAAAAAGGATAAATTATACTTGATGCACTGACATTTGCAATTTACAACAGTAGTATTTTAACTTATATTTAGTAGCAATTTTACCTGCAACATTTCATTTCTGTAACAATTTTACTATTCGAAAAAATTTCCAACAGCTGAAGTTGAGTCATTAAGCTCGAGAACACATGAACAATAATTAAAAGATTCAACATAAGCCAACATGCGGTGGATGTCGAAAGTCCAATAAAATCCGACCACCATTTCTTCCCGTGGATACTGAAGTCCTGCAACAATTTTACAAAATAACGATAATTTCAAACGAGATTTAACATCTTATGTGGAAAAATAAATAATTTTTTTTGTTCACGTGTTCTCCGACGTGGTGATTCAACTTTCAAATGTCATAAAAACTCGCGGAGGGTATAATTATTATACAAAAATAAAAGATTGGAGTAAAATTAATACTAAATATAAGTTAGGCTATTATTATTATAAGTTACAAATGTTGAGATATTAAGTATAATTTATCGAATGAAAAGTGCATAGATGTAGTAATTGAGAATGTCATTTTTAATTGATATAAAAACTCATTGATATTGTTGTGATTGGAAAAAAATGTTAAATTCATAATCTTTCTAGCTAATTTTCCAAATCGTATGGGAAAAAATTGATGTAAAGTTCATGATGTTAAATTAATTATCCCATCTATATATAAGAAATAGCAAAAAAAAGTTTATAGCATTTGCTATTTCTCAAGTTCACAATAAAGACTTGTGAAATATTGCTAAAAAAAAACTTGTGGAATATTTAAGCTCCCCTTGGATATGGGCTTCAGTCTTGGGCTGGACCATGTGTAAGGATGGAGATTGGGTACCTCTTTTTTTTTTTTTTAGGGATGGGTTATGGGTAACTTTTTTAATATTGATTAAAAAGTTATATTTGCATTTTATTATTATTTTATATTTATATTTTTTTATATAATAAAATCATCACCAACTATATGTAGTTATACAGTGTGCGTGTGTGTGTGTATATTTTGAGAAGGTGGTTATTTAGTAGTTAATTAATTAGTATTCAGTAATTGGGATAGAAATAGGTCAGATTATCCGACAGAGGCCTACAGTCTGGCCTACTTTAGGTCTACATAAGTCTGGCCTATTTAGTAAATAGGCCACAATGATACTCTGCAGGAAGCCTCTTTACATAAATAGGCCGGGCCTAGGCCTTTGAAAAAACCCATCAAGCCTAGTAGGCCGGCCTATTTATGAAATTAATAAAAAATAAATATTTTTTATAAAATTTATTAATAGACTTTGTCAGTTAAATATAATAAATATTATATTTATATTTTAACAAGAAGATATATTTATATTTGTAAATCATTAATTTGGTTTATTGTTTGAAAAAAATTATGAAAAAAATAAATTGTATGTGTGTATGTATATTTTTTTTTATAAAAATATAAAATTTATTTGTAATAGGCTTAAACAGATTTTTCAAAAGCTTAAGACCCGACTCGTTTAATTAAATAGGTCAGACCTAAATCTATATAAAAATACTAAATAGATAATAGGTCAGGCCTAAGCCTATCTTTGCTAAAGTAGACCCAGGCCTTCCAAGCCGAAACTTAGTCTGGCCTATTTCCATCCCTATCCAGTAATCATAAATTAAGTGAAGACTCAAATGGTGTGAACCATCCTTGTAGCTACTTGGGTCAGCCGAAGGGTTAATGTATATACTAAAATTATCTACTCGAAATGTAAATTATAAATCTCTAATTTGTTTTCACAAGACACAAACCGAGCACTGTCATATTTATTAACGACATCACTATATGTCTATTTCCAATAAAAATGAGTTCACCGGAATTAATAATTTCATCAATATATGAGTTTTACTATTTAAAAAATCGATATTTGAGTTGAATGACATTAATAACAGACACGAATGAAGTCGTAACTATGTTCTGTGGTTTAATTATGAGCTATTTCCCGAAAGTAGAAAAAAAAAAAAAAAAGGTTCATCCAATTTATATAAACTTGTAAATAGTCATTGCATATTTCTCATCGACTCATCGTCATCCAAAAATGAAAAAATAATGAATCTTTTGACCGATGAGAATTGAATAAGACGTAATACCTGACTATAGGAGTCCCAATATATATATCTCTCTTGTGACTAGAAATGGATTGCACTAACTCTAAATTTTGGATTGTGGCATAGTGTTTTATTTATGATTTGGGTGAATTTTTGACTTATACAAATGTCTTTAATTGGGATAAATTTTCTACGCCCTACATTTTAAGTCCTAACATGCTTAAGTCGCATCAATATATTAATCATGCCAAGGTTCAGTGGCGGCCCTGAAGGCGTGCGAGAGGTGCACCGCACAGGGGCCTCATAAATTTAGGGACACCATTTTTATAAATTTTTAGTACTAGTAGTCATATTAACATATGTTAGTTTATAAAAATTAATTGAAACCTTTTAAAAAACAATATAAGAAAGACCAGCTCAACATTTGGCCCAATATTTTATAAATAATACTAGGCCTGACCCAATTAATATATGTGAAAATCTTGAAAATATTCTAAAGATGGAGAGTTTAGTGATTTTGATGGTCAAGAGGTGTTTCAATAATTAAAAACTTTGCGGTGTCTTTTATGAAAAGAACATAAAACTTTAGATATATTGGCTTACTTGAAGAGGTTGAATAGTTGTCTCAATGTATACATTGTTTATATAATTTTATTGACAATACCTGTTACAATTGTGTATGTAAAGTTGCTGTTTATTTATTTATTTATTAAAATCTTATTTGCAAGTGACCATGTCAAAAGATTGAATAAACTTGCTTTGATATCTATTGAACAAGAGTTGCTAGAAAATATTAATTTTAAAAAATTTATACATGAGTTTCTTCAAAAATGCTAAGATAAGTATTTTTAAATAATATTTTGTAGTTTGCGTTTTGTACATGATATTGTTTAAAATATTTTTTCTTTTATTTCAGGTCCATTCAAATATCAGTGAACGCGCACGAGTCACGTGATTTTAAAGTTTTCAAGAATACAATCTTTTTAATGATTTGAACATATCAAACAAATATTTTTAGATGCATTTACAGGGTGAATTACACTTTGATACCTATATTTTTTATACTTTTTAAAAAATGACCCCCTTTTTCAAAATTAACAAAAAAATACCTATTTTTCAAAAACAATTCAAATATAACATTTAACCAATTTTACAGCCATAAAATCACACGTAATTGATTGTATTTTAATATTCATATTTCCCCAGTCACGTGGAAAAAATTCATCCAATTAAGAAATATTAAATTAAAATAAATTATGTATGATTTTCGGGCTGTAAAATTGATTCAATATTAGAATTGCAAAAAAAATAATGAAAATATGGGTACAATTTTGTTTATTTTGAAAAAGTGCGCCATTTTTTAAAAAGTACTCAAAATATAGACATCAAAGTGTAATTTATATAATTTTATTTGCATTTTTAAATTTTAATTTTAACAAATAAGGGGCACCATTTTTTGTGTTCGCACAGGACCTTCAAAATCTCAGGGTCGGCCCTGCCAAGGTCTATTTCACACGATAACGTAATATCACTCCAATTAATATTATTTACTACTATAAAAATATTTGAATGAAATATAGAGTTTCTCATGATATTTAATTGATTTATTTACAACTACTACCACTTTTTTCCAAGAAAAAAAATGTCCTAGAGCATGCATGTGGGCATGAAAATCTTGAAGAGGTGGAGACATAAAAAAAATTATTTTATTTTTTGAGTCATAAGAGGAGAGCATGTATACATACTGGATTGAACCTGATATATAGTCCGGTACTTAATTTTCTCTTTTACACAAGAAAAGTCCATCATTGTTTCAAAGGAAATCATGGAAACATATAGAATGTCGGATGTATATATATATATATATATAATTGATATATCGAGTTAATTCCACTTTAGTATTCATTGTTCGGGTTGCTAACACTTTTGTTACGACATTAGAAAAATTATCTATTGATACTCAATTTTTGTATAATCTAACAAATGTAGGATAAGAACGAATTTCAGGACATCAAAATTTGACGTGACTTGCAAGAATAAAAAAGATTACAAGAAATTTTTTAAATATTGAGATAGAAATATTAACCTCGAACATTAAATATTAAAGTGTAATTAACCCTTAATATAAGTTATATTGACCGGTAGATTTCATAACCCAGAAGGTGGATGTTGTACAGTGACAGCTCCATGTGAAAAAAGTGTTCCATCTTAAGTCAATTAATTAGGTAGAGCTTTTTTGGTTTAAATTCTTGATTTTTGCTCTCTGTCTCGAAGTGGGAAGTACTTATAGGATTGTGCACATTTATTAAAGAATGATTAACGATTATAATTAATTAATTGCAAGTGCGTATGTGTGTGGTGTAGCGTTATTTGATGCGTTCTAATCGTGTAGTCATTTCGATCTAATTAAATTTATGTCGTAGGATTAACATCGCCACATATATCATATGACGAGTGAATGGGAAATCAATATTGATCGTAGAATGGATTCAAGAATTATTTAGAAAAGAAAGCAAAGATTTTTTTTTATTTTTTTTTTACTCGAAATCCCTATTGGTGACATAAGCTTTTATCTAAAATTATATATTTATTTAATTTATTCATTTTCCCAACTTAATCTAATGTTTACTTTAAATGATGGGGCAATGATGGAAGCTTAGCTATCCTTATCCAAGGTCGTATCACATTTTTTTCTATTTTTTAATACTTTTTTAGGATAAGAAAATAAATATAAATTAAAGTCATGAATTCCACCTTATAGGTGGGATTGAAATAATCTAATCCCTTTCAAAATAATATTGAATTTTATTATATTTAAATATTTTGTCACTTGTGTCGATTAAATGCAATTAAACGTCTCAAGTGATGTTTAGGATAATATATTCTTAAACAATGTTTGGGAAAGACAATTAATCTATAAACTTCCTAATATGTCCCTATTTATTTCTTTGATATTGAATTAATGCCTAATGTGAACATATTAAATAGGAATATATATTAGTAAATTAACTAAATATATATAAAAACATGTCTATATATCAGAACATACCAAAAAAGAAAATAAATTTATTAAAGTGGGACGGAGGGAGTACTAAATATAATCTAAAAGATATTGAAAAACTCTCAATTAATCGTAGAGTAAGCATTCATACAAGATAATTCGATGATTAATCAAACCAAACTATGTATCCTATCTAGGGATGTCAATCGGGCTAACCCGTTCGGTTTCGGGCTAACCCGTTTCGGTTTCGGTCCTATTCGGTTCGGGCCTATTCGGTTAAAATTTTCTTCGGGCTCAAAATCTTCGGCCCTAACCCTAACCCTTTGGTTTTCGGGCTAGCCCATCGGGCCAACCTGTTTATGATTTTTTTTTCCACGTGTATAAATTATATCTTGATAATTCTCCTAAATAATCATTACCTCTTATTCTTGAAATAAATTAATACGTGAAAAATAAGATAAAATGAAAAGAACATGACAAATAAAAAATTTAATTAAGATCAAGTTGTATCAAATGAAAGAAAACAAAAATAAATGACATGAAAATGACAATAATATTCAATCATAATTTGTTCTTCCAAAAATAATCATTTTAAACTACACCACAGATCTATTTATAGCTTAATCTTCCATCTAATTTGAAGTATAATCTTCTTCTACTTTAAAAATATTTGAAGCCCTTTCAACTTCATGTTTGATTTCATCTTCAAAATATTTATCATTTATTAAAAGAAATAATAATATTATAATATTATAAATTAAATAAATTATAATACTAGTTAGTCTAAAGAAATATAGGTAGGGATGTCAATCGGGCCAACCCGTTCGGTTTCGGGCTAACCCGTTTCGGTTTCGGGCCTATTCGGTTCGGGTCGAATCGGTTAAAAAAATTTTCGGACCAGAAATTCGTGGTCCTAACCCACCTTTTTTTTCGATTTTTTCGGGCCGGCCCATCAGTTTCGGACTAAATTGACATCCCTAATCCTATCATATATGCACTCATTCCAGCCTAATCCCAACCAAAACAATCAATTATTAGTGAATAAATTTAATGAAAATGTGGCAGCTCATTAGAAAGTGTATTGTTACGTTTCTTTAATTTGATTTGATCCCTTGCTGACTGCCGGGTATTGATTTCCTACCATACCCTTGGCTTATCTTTCAGCTGTGGAGTCTATACCAATATCTTTTCATTTTAGTTTTCTTAGATATATTGTTTTCACGGTTCTCTCGAAACCACCCAAACAATTAAGATTCATGTGTGAAAAGAAAAAAGATATTTTGAATTCAAGAGTACGTATGACTTCTCTCCCTCTAATTAAAAAAGAATTATTATCCCACCACTAACACTATTATGTGTGAGTCTGTATAACTTAGGGTTTATTTGGTTTTATTTGCAACATTAATTTCCAGTTTTCAGTATTTCTAGTTCGATTTATGAGGTGTATTGGTTTTCGAAAAAATGCAATGATTTTATTTTTATGAACGATTTAACGTTTAGAGTTATAGGTTTGAAAAATGAAAATATGTTTGTTTGATTATGTTTTCAATTTGAATTTGTGGTTGATATAAAAAGATAAGTATTTGTGTAATTATGATGAATTGATCAATATTTAAGTAATGGGTCCCACTGTAGTGGTATATGTTAGGAATGGTGTTACATCAACTGTTTTCAACTTTGTTGATAACAGTATACACGATGATATACTTGATGTGTAATTGTATTTCTGCAAACCATAAAATTGATTATGGTAATCTTATCATTTCCTAGTAATTAGTGATGCGCTGTCGTCATGCGCTCAAAATAAATCTGTTCTTCCGAATGCCCAAATGGGTGTAGTATGTGGAAAGCACAGGTCGAATCCTCAGGGAACGGTGTAATCCTTCTTTCTGCTGTAACTTTGGGGGTTTTGAGAGAGAGAGTTTAATCTAAAACTGAAAATAAGAAGTAAATAAATCAATAATAAATAATCCGGATGAAATCACAAAGTCATAACGGTATGCCCACGTCGATCATTGATGCAAAAATAATATCCACACAATCAAATAAACCAGTTATGGAATACCGGAACCCGCTGACGCATTCCTCATTTCTCCTTAAGTGTTATCGAATAAAAGAACCCTTATTATTCGTCTTCTTATCAATTAACAACCCGCAAGAACCCTTAACAGATTTAATTAATCAATAGCTTTAAAAAATAGAGAAACCCAGTTATATTATAGGCATACGGACCCGTATGCCCACAATATCCCCATATGCCAATTGACAAAGAAAGTCAATTCTACCACTTATAAAATCAATTCGACAATTACAGATCTATCGATTCTAATTAGTTTTAGACCTTAACTAATCAATTGTATATTGCGCACTACACAACTAATTAATCAAGACCATAATCCTGCTATCTCGGAGCATAAAAAGGTACAAGCATGTGAATTTGTCTCAATCAATTTGATCTCACGATATGGGCATATCGAAAACTAATGTGACTTCATTCCGAAAAATAACTTATTCACTCATATCAAAACAATACAAGCGATAATTACAAAATATAATAAACTAACGATTAAACTAAAAAGATAATTATCTCAGTACAGAACGGGATGCAGAAATAAATAATATGACACAACTTATATAGGCATAACGTTTCCTCCATCATTAAGTATCATATCGTGATTTGGCATTTGTGATCGCGGATTCCTTCCTCAAAATCGATAGTTCATCATTATTCCATATCTTGATAATTCTCTTTCAATATTTGCAGGATTTTTCCATTTTTATGATTTAGACCTTCCATCTCCATATTATTCCTGCAATAACTTAAAATATAATGATTTAAGTCTCAGATAAATATAAATACAGATAATAAATGTGTAATATTTGAGACTTATCAATTAGGTTAGCTTTGAAATATGGTCAAAGTGATTCCTATTTATTAGGAAGTATGCTATCTATTTCCTTCTTTTTCTAACTAACTCATTTCAGTAGTGGAATGCTGGAGCAAGTAAGTGTAGAGAAGAAGAACATGGGTAGACCATGGCAGCTAGGGCTGGCAAAACAGGCCGCCCGGCTCGGCCCGAGCCTGTCGGGCCTAGTGAAAAATTCAGGTCCAACCCGGCCCGGCCCGAAATCTCACGGGCCTAAATATTCGAGCCCCAGCGGCCACAGTGTATTTTTTCTGTTTTGGGGCTATATGGCCCAGTCCGTTTGGGCCACTCATTTTTTCAGGTTGGGCCGGCCCGACCCGAAATTATTTTGGACCTAATTTTTTTTAGTCCAGCCCGGCCCGAAATGCAGGCCGGGCCTATTTTACCACCCCTAATGGCAGCTGTGTTAAGGGACGGTTATTTACAGTCCAAGGTGGACGTGCATACTGTGGCAGTTAACATCTATCCACGACTTAAGAGAGAATATGGGAAGAAAGTGAAGAAACCGATGCTGATTGGAGAATTCTATAAGTAATGGATTTCTCATTTGAAGAAGGTACCCAAGCAGAGAAAATATCACTAAATCGAATGAGAAGATTCAGAGCTTGAGTCCTTAGTCTACTTCGAAATTCTCAGCAATCTATTCAACATCGAGTCTATTATTTTGATCAATCAATAGATGTTCATTGATTGTATTTGTAGATTAGGTGAGTGAATTGAGATTTTAGGACTCGAAGTTGCAATACTATCTAGTATTAGATAGCATATTTAGAATTCGTTCAAGTTTTGTATTTAGAATATGATTTTTGTATTTTATGCAGTGTTGTCAAGGGGGTGAACCGAGATAACATCAACAATATTTTATTTCAACACTTGTGATAGTAAAATTTTACTATGTGTCAATCACAGACATAAGGTCTGTGATTTAAAACTATATTTTGTGCAAAAGTTATTTATTTTTTCGTTGCACGTTGAAGACATACTGGAGACACTAGCTTCAACATCAACTTTAACATTTGCACTTATTCGAATTTTACAGTGAATTGGGCAACGAATTCTAACAATACATACATACATATATATATATATATGATTGAATAATTTATATAGGATTGGAAAAAGGTAAAAATTGAAATTAAAAATGAGTGAAAAAAACATGTTTTTGGTGTTTTGAATAGTAAAAGTGAGAAATTTTAATTTGGAAATGAAACAAACAAGACCCTAGTTTTCTAAGTGTGGTTTACCTCCCCTATGTGGTTTGCAGGCTATTACACAAGGACAAAATTTACACAGTGTGCACCTCTATAGTGAGTGAGGGTTACCCTCAACATAAAAAAAAACTATTATCTTTATTTCCAAATATATATATATATATATGTATATGGATAGATTATAATGAGTACTGGTATTCATACGAGAACTAGGAACTAATCATATCCCTCCAATTTGTATGGATGAATGGTTGAGATTAAAATTAGGAAATATGCTATAATTATCAATTTAATAGACAACTTATAAACAAAATAATATTAATGCAATTTTAAATTTATAATGATATGAAAATATCTAAATAAATCTCCATATCCCATTTTCTCTCTTTCTCTCACACGGCTCTCTCCCTCTCTTTCTCTCTCCTATTCGTCGACCATTGTTGAGCCACTGCAGATCATCGTCTAAGTAACGAAACCAACATAGCACCAAATTTAAACATTCTAAGCTACAAAATCTAACATCATAAGCAACAAATTCCCCATTGTTAGCAATAACACTCGAAACCCAGGGTTTACATTGATCAAAAATAAGAAATTTGATTGCATTTTATATAATGTTGCAATGCGTGTTATTAATAATTATATTTATTATTATGTACCATTTCAATGATTATAATATTATAATTTCTTAAATTTTAGCCAAAAATCATTCATTGTTTGTTTTGTAACATTTTATTGCTTCTCAAATACCATTTCATTGCATAATGCGTAATAATTTGATTTTTTTTAAATAATATATATGATGATAATTGATGCTTTGTTGTGTGTTGTTTGTTACATATTTATGAGAAAATCGTCGCTTACCAATAGAATTTTAAAAAAATTATAATGACAGAATATCTAATCATTGTTTATGTAGAATCAATACGTTGTTGGCAAAACACTAATGTCGATAGCCCTATGAATTTGGAATATTTTTTAAAATAATAAATAGTTCATTGTTTCTATTGTGAGATTTTATTGCTTCTCAAACACCATTTTATTGCACAATGTGTAACTTTTTTTATTTTAAAATAAATAATATATGATGACAATTTCTAAATGATTCATAACAATCATAAATAAGAAAAATGAATTAATTAATTTTGAATACAAAAAATAACTATTTATTTTTAGCACAACAAAAAAAATACAAAAATCTATATTAAATGAATCATAAAAGATAAAAAAAAATTATATAAGCAGTGTGGTGGATGATAAAAATTGTGGAGAATGAAACGAAAAAAATGAAGAACTATGATAAAAACCATAGAGAAGATAAAAAAAGATAAAAAAAATTCTACAAAATAAATATAAAATCACGTATGTTGTAGTGAGAGAGAGAAATGAGGAAATAAAAATAAATGTAGATATGGAAAGACCTATAATTGTGGGAATTATCAAAATACTATGATACTATATCTAATTAAAAAAATTATAATTAAAAAGAAATATTAAATCTCAATCTAAATCTGCACCATTAAATTTGATAGATCTAATGACTGTAAGTAGTTCTTATTTCTCACCCAAAAATGCCTTCTCATTTGAACTAAACAACAACAACAACAATAACAACAGCAACAACAACAACAAAAATAATAATAATAATAATAATAATAATAATAATAATAATAATAATAATAATAAATCATTGCTAAAATTAATTTTCCCACCAAAAGTCATTTCTAATTTTGGAAACTAGTTTTTTATTACTAATATCAATCAACTGAGTAATATTTTATTATTAATTATGAATCACTTTAGCAAAAGCTTCACATTATGCTTTAGAAATAAAAAATAATGCTGCATAGTGTAGCAATTCACGCATTTTTCGTAATTCGAGCCTAATTTGAATTTCAAAAGTAAGTTTAATTGATCTCAAGAGACAACTTGGTGGGATGGTCCGAGTGCTAGCATTCTGGATTTGGTTATAATAGATGTGTCTGGTCATTTTATTCTAGAATTGTTTAATTCATTGTTTTTTGTTTTTGTTTTTGCTTTTGTTAAATTGGTTTCTTTTTGTTTTTGTTGTAATAGAGCAGATATTCTTTTTCCTATGCAAAAGTTTCCCCATTGGGGTTTTACTCTTATAGGTTTTAACGAGGTCCGTCACTTAATGTTCTCCTTGGACGTTTAGGCCTTGTTTGTTTTCATTTTCAAATGAAAATTTCTCACCTTTTACTATTTAAAATATCAAAAACACATTTGTTTTACTTATTTTCAAATTCAGTTTTCACTTTTTTCAATTGTATACCACTTACCCAATCATATGTGTGTGTGTATATATATATATATATATATATATATATATCATTACAGTGAGACCCGATAATTAAATATTCATTAATTCATCATAACCACACAAATATTTATCTTTTCATCATAATCATGCATTTCAAATTGAAAATATAATCAAACCAACATATTTTCATTTTCCAAACCAATAACTCTAAACATTAAATCATTGATCATAAAAAAATCATTACATTTTTTAAAAAATCAATACACCTCGTAAATTGAACTGGAAAAAACTGAAAACTGAAAATTAATGTTGGAAATAAAAACAAACAAGGCCTTAGGTTGTTAGGTTTGTTCGTGTTTTGAGCATGAATTATTGTATACCTTTTTTTTCTTCTCTTTTATTTAATTTTATTATTACCTTCAATATATATATATATATATATATATGTATGTATGTATGTATATAAAATTCTTATAACAGGTACCATAACACTTATTATAAAGATTAAAACGTTCTCATTTTTCCAACCATCCGTGTTTAGCGTGTCTACATGAGAATGGAGTTGTTTACAAAAAGATTAATATCACCAGAAGGGGGGAGGGGGTTATCTAGATAATTTATGAAGGATGTTTTAATTGCTAAAGACTAAAATATGATGTTGTAATAATTATCATGTTTTAAAAATGATGTACAAATTAATACAAATGTGGTAATTTTTAGTGTAATATAATAGTCTAAGATGATTATCGACTCGCCTCGTCAACTCAAAGATGTCTTGGAATGCAACAAACTAATTGTCTAGCAAAAACAAATAAATCTTAATCATTTCTCAACAGTACTATACTGAAATCCCTCTCACTAGAATTATCAATCAAATAATAATACAACATCCACGTTCACTTTCATATATGAATTTTGTTCTTTCAAGAGATCAACAAAAAGAGCATGGTAACCTCATTGATCCTCTCGACATTTCTAATATTTATTTTAAACACTAATATCTAATCTATACGTATATCGCTTATTCTAATATATATGTATGTATGTATGTATGTATGTATGCGGGTATAGATATATATGGTAGAAGTAGAACACAACCTTGCCCATTGCTACACAATTATTTTTCAAAAAAAAAAAAAAAACTTTCAAAATTGTCGGAGAATTAAGTGTTGGCATGAACATGTTGGATTTTTCTGATATTACATTTCAAATATATTTATACGAAATTATAATTATATGTAGGTAGCGATATTTTGAAAAATCCAATGTGATTGGCACATGGCAGCTACAGATAATGTAGGTGCAAAAGGTGGAGATGGGGTTTGGTATTGTTGTATGCGAATAAGCTAAATAAGTAACCCACAAAACACATTTCAAAAAAGGCCTAGTTTTTTCTTTTCCAACTACCCATCGCAATCTGCCCTACCGGTCGGGATACTACCCCAATCATTAATACATTATAATAATTCTTTTTATTGTCAATTTAATACATTTTTATTATTTTTTAAATAGTATATTAGTGATTGGGTACTACCCCAACCACCAACATGGAATTTCTCATCGTTACTTACACGTTATATCATATGTGTATGTATTCTGTCCAAATCGACTTAATTAAGATGACAGAATTTCAACCCATATTCTTTTTTTATGCTGATCGTAAAATATAGTGTCTTTTCTTTATAAATTTTGCAGATTTGAAAACTTTTTTAGTATATATATTTAATCGACTCTAGTATTTTTATTTTTATCTCCAGTTCATAGAGTGTGGTTGTATTTTTTTAAATTGGGTATATATCTGCGATTAATTTCGAGGGTTTTTTCTTTCTAAAATATTTAATTACGGAAGTGAATTTTTTGTAATATATTAAAAAAATATAAATAGAAAAAAGAATTGGCTTTGCCTTGGATATTTTTTTACAAGAAAGTTTGTGTTCCATGTGCGGTTGTACCATGGCAGCAAACAACAGACAAATTAATCACAACAAATGTGTTTTAGAAAATATTATGTTGTGGGATGTGAAACATGTCAATATATTTTATTGCATAAGTTTATTTATTTATTTTTTTGTTCAATAATAATATCATGCTTTATACAGTAATATACAAATAAAGTGAAATATATGGAATTAAATATTATTATAAAAATTAGAGGGTCAAACCTTTCAAGTTTATGCCAAATAAACATGCATGCAAAGTTGCAAACTATTAAATATTTTATTTTCTTTTTATTTACTTAACAAGAATATCCGTGAAAATTTTAGATACCATCAAATCTTTTAGCGTGAAATAAAAGTATTACCACTTAGGCTATCTCCAACAGTTTACACTATAATTCTACATCAAAAGAGAATATTCCATAATATTCCTTTTATTTCATTTACAATTATTATTTTATAATTGATAACATATAATGATTTATGAAATTTCATTTAATGGATATCTATACTTAAATTCAAAATTTCATGATAATTATTAAAATATTTTTTCAGAACAAATATATTTGAATTAACATAAAATAAAAATACGATTTGTTAAAATATTTGTATCGTTTTATTTTATTTTATGCGTATTTTTATGTTTTTATTTCATGAACCTTTATCTATTTTAGTATTTTTATGTAGTTTTATTAATGGTGTACTTTTATTCATTTTAGTTTGTTTAATTATTGATCTAATTTAATTTTATGTTTCACCATTTGTATTTAATTAAATTTATCATGGATAATAAATTTTAATATTAATTACAACACATTTTTTAAAATACAAAATAAATAACATACACAAAATACAAAATTAACAAAACACTAAACAAAATATAACACAAAAAGCAAATGAAAAAAAAAATTGTCGTCGATAGCTCTCCCCTAAAATAGAGCCCCATATGTCGTCCGGTTGGAGAGGTTTTCAGCAGCAATATAGTGAAATGGTTTGGAGACGCCCTTACTGATTTAATTTGCATAACCAGCTTATAACATAATACTCTTTCCGTTTCTATTTAAATGTCCTTTTGAATTAATGCAAATGAATTAATAAATTAATTAAATTATCTAATGCACCCTTGTGTGAATACATTAAATGAGATAAATATAGATGTTTGCATGCTTTAAATGAGGGAAAATGTGAGGGAAAATGTAAATTTTATGTCTCGAATTTGTAAAATGATATTTTTTTTAAACAAAATTAAAAGGTTAGAATGACATTTATATAGAAATCGAGGGGGTAAAAGTATAGCTACGAATGATGGGAATTAGAGAGAAGTGATAAAAATAAATGCCGTACATAAAAAATAATATTTTGAGTTTCATTAAAGCCCTATTGGCATAAGTAATATGGCTAATTAATTACATCTAAACGTGCATTCACAAGAATTGAACAATGTACAATTATTTTGATAACTTCCTAAGTTTTGTATTTTTTTTTCTACATATAAATATATTTTATATTATTTAAAAATTATAGTATTTAATCAAACTCCTATGTTAAAAAATTGATTATGTTTAAAAAATAATACAAAAATTATAGAAATAAGAATCATACACTCTTTTTTAGCAAGTGTAATTCACTATCTCCAAAAGAGACTTCTTTGATGAATTATACATAATAGATGGAGATTTTAGACTATTTATTTAACATATGATTTTTAAAAAAATTTCGGAAAAAATACAGGGGAGTAATATGAAATTTGCTTAATAAGATGTGATGAACTTTCCTTTTATAAATTTAAACTATATATGCATCTTTTATTTCAAATCATAGATAATTTAATTTGTATATTGATTTTAGCACATCCATTGTTCCAAAAATATAATAATCTCCTACTTTTTTTTTAGCCCCAAATGTATAATTCACTGCGTGCATTAAATTTTTATGAACCATTTATCTCATTTTTATTTTCTACTCTCTCTGTTCAATATTACTTATGTTTTAGACTTTTCAACTTTTTGAAATTTACTTGATGTTTTAGATAATTTATGTAGTTTCTCTTTCATGTAATTAATTCATTCATTTATGTTGTTTCCACTTCTCATTCTCTTCCCCTTTCATGCATATTCCATGGAGAACGAAATGTCAACTTAATTAATTTATTCATTCTCATTCTCTATAAATTGAATCATTTCAAGAATATGTTTCATACATAAAAAAAAAAAAACAAAATCTTCTAAACTTGTAATTAACCCAGTTGAAGATGGCGAAGTGGTTGAAGACTCACTTGAATTGGAAAATTTGATAGTTCAAGATTCATTTGAAGATGATGCAATATATTCCAACGAAGAAGAAGAAGAAGTGAATTCAACTCTTTCATATTCAGATATGGAAAAAATTCAAGTAGTTAAGCTAATGTTAAGCATCTTGCTTCCCAAATTCTATTCTTTTGAAAAGAAATGAAAATTATGTACGCATCAATTTTGTAAGGAAATGGTCAGATACTTCATTTTGTTAATGCCTCAAATTTTCAATAAATATTTCATTACATGAACATGATAAATGACCGAAAATAAAAATGAAAAATGCTTCTTAACAAATGAGCTCATTACAAAAGTTGGCTCATAACATTCTGTATCAAAATGGGATCACAAGTGACTTGTTTCGGAAGACGACCTTCTCTTTCCAACCTTGCTTTGTTCACATGTGGAATTTTGTATCGGTTTGATCCTTGAATTTTCATTGTTTCAACCATGCATAACTGATAAGTTACCTAAACACGATTCACATTAATCGTTGAGTATTCGTCGAACAATATTTGAACTGCTTCAATGAGCTCACCTATGTTCTTCGTCTTCTTCTTTTCTTGCAATGATTGAATAGCTCTGAAAAAACCAAGATCCAAAATATTCAAATCTGGTGAGTTTCCTAGTTGATACATTAATCTAATATCAAACCCATTGCGTGACGACTCTGCTTGGAATTGGACATTGTTAGGATTAACATGTGTCCTAACATTATCTTGTTGTATGAAAATAGTATTTCTTGAATCCTCCATTGGCCACACTTCTCGGATTTTCGGAATGACCTTTTCAAGTAAAAATGATCTCATGACTTCTCTCGTCACGGATGTAATCGGTTTTATCTCCTTTGTTCTAACTTCTCTATTTCGACTTCGTCTTAGGGCTGGTTGTTGTGTGATAAGAGGAAATGCCCCTATTTTCTCCAAAAAGATTTCATGTCCTTCATCATCGAATCTTAGCCGAGCCATAGCTACTAAAAACATTACTTTTCCTATGAAATTTTTATTTTGACATGTACGTAATGGATCAGCTTCCGAAGGATTCAAGTAGTACTTTTGTGTTTTCTTTGTCATGTAAAACAATTTCTCATCGATATGCACAACATTATACATACCGTTGAATTTTGGCTCATGAGGCAAACTAGTCGGGTCCAACATAGATAAACAAAATTGTAGACGAGCCCTTTTATTTTCTTCCTTCAAATGTGGTTTTAGAGCATTTGAGTGGCGTCGAAGTAGACATTCCGTTAAACGCTTGTGTAGTGTTGCATGGTTGACATTCAAAGACGCAACAACTAATCTTAGAGTTGTTCTTTGATTCAGAGGAATTCCACTCATGCAATTAAAATCGATTTCAATTTTTTTGCGGCCAACATTTTTTGTTTTCTTATGTGACACATCTCCTTGAAATTTTCTTCCTCATTGCCATATTCGCTGGACAGTCAGCAATGATACAGAAAATAAGTTAAAAACCTCGTTTGTTGTATGTCTCTTCAATTTTCCACTAGCACTTCTCTCCAATAAAGCGTTATAAACTTTCGCCCTTTCACTGTTAGTTAAGAACTTGTTTTTCCTACCAACTTGACTACTTGAGCATTATTTCCTGCAGTGGTTGTGAGAAAAGAAATCCAATATAGGTACCACATCATGCCATTAAAATAGTTAGTAAGAAAATAATTTGAAGCATGCTGATGGTCGATGCAGGAATATCATCTTCTTGCACATGGTTATCTTCATTTTCCTCATCCACATAGTCCACGTTCAAGTCCCATAGATGATGCATGGCTTCTTGTTGATGGCTAGATTTCTCCATTTCTTGAATGTTGAAATTCTAACTAGGAAGTTTATTTAGATAAAAAAATATTCTACTTGAATCCATGAATTATTGAGTTTTTTAGTGTTAATTTTATAGAGGTATAATTTGACTCCATGATGGTTTTTAGATTTTGTTTAAAAAATTTGGCTCTCAGATTGTCAAAAATTTTGCTCCAGATAGTCGAAAATTTGGCTCCATATTTGTAAACTATTTGACCCCTCAACAACACATGAGTAGTATAGCAGTCAAATTTAAATTAATATGCAATCCATTAATCTTCCTCAATTTCCTGAGTTATTAGTATTCTTTTTGGAATGAGTATAATTTCTAGAAGTCATTAATATTTCTTAATTCTAGTGAAAAAGCCTAAAACATCAAGTAATATTGAATAGAAGGAGTAATAAAATTCAGGATCCGATCTTGTAGAGATCTAGAGAATTTGGGAAATTTGATTCTTATTCATTTCTTCTCAATCAAACAGTACAAAGGGGTGGATTATTTATATACAGAATGAGGCGGCAACCTAAGAAAAATATCTACTAACACCTGCCACGTAGGATGCCATATATGAAATATCTATGAAATATCTAATAGTTCAGCAAACAACTCAAACAACTTCATCACCCCCCCGCAAGCGAGACAAGGGGAGAAGCACCTAGGCGAAGCTTGGACAGAAGCTCCAAGAACCGGGCCCGGGGAAGGGACTTTGTGAACACGTCGGCAAGCTGGAGACCTGAAGAGATATGCTGGGGAAGGATAAAACCATTCTTATACTGCTGTCGTGCAAAATGACAGTCGAGATCCAGATGTTTCGTTCGCTCGTGGAAGACCTGGTTCTTCGTGATGTGAATGGCAGCGCGATTATCACAATAGAGAGGCACGAGTGTGATAAAAGGAAGATGAAATAAGGCCACCACGTAGGAGATCCAAAGCACTTCTTTCACAGTGTAGCTCAGGCACCGGTGCTCGGCCTCAGCGGAGGAGAGGGACACGGTGGTCTGCTTCTTGCACTTCCAAGAGACAAGGCAGTCACCAAGGAAAATGCAAAAACTGGAGAGAGACCGACGAGTGTCCAAGCAGGAGCCCCAGTCAGCATCACAAAATGCTCTGGGGTTGAATGTAGCACTGATGGAGTACTGCAGTCCAATCAAAGGATTTCCTTTCAAATATCGCAGGACATGTTGAGCTGCTCTCCAATGAGGTTCAGCAAGGGCATTCATGAACTGACTCAGTTGCTGGATTGCGTAAGAGAGATCTGGCCTGGTGAGGTTGAGGTACAACAACTTGCCCACCAATCTGCGATAAGATTCAGCATCAGACAGGAGAGGACCATCCTTAGTTAAAATGAGGCCTTGAGGGAAAGGTGTAGAAACAGGTTTACAGTCGTTGAAACCTGTAACTGTAAGAAGGTCAATGATGTATTTATGCTGGCATAAGAAATAACCAGTAGCTGATCTAGTGATTTCCATTCCAAGGAAATAAGTAGCTTCACCAAGGTCTTTAATGGTGAAGGCATTGTCAAGAGCATCTTTAACAGCTTGAATTTCTGAAGGTGAAGGTCCCAAAAGTAAAATGTCATCAACATAAATCAATATGCCAACAAAAGCATCTCCTGTCCCCTTTGTGAACAAACAGTGATCAGCTTCAGATTGAGTATAACCAACGGAAAGGAGCAACTTGCTGAGTTCCAAGTTCCATTCTCTAGAGGCTTGCTTTAAGCCATAGAGACTCTTCACGAGTTTACACACCTCACCTGGTTTGCCTTTGAGATAACCTTGAGGGGGATTCATGTATATGTCGTCTGATAAGAAACCATGCAGGAAGGCATTGTTTACATCAACATGATGTAAACACCATTGAAACTGGGCGGCAATAGCCAGAAAAAGTCTAACAGTGACCATCTTGGCCACCGGTGCAAAGACTTCGTGGTAGTCAATTCCGAATTCTTGGTGGTACCCCTTGGCCACCAACCTTGCTTTCAACCTGTCTACAGTGCCATCAGGATGTAATTTAACCTTAAAAATCCATTTGCTCCCTATGGCCTGCTTGCCAGGGGGTAAGGGAACAATCTTCCAGGTACTATTGTCCTCCAAAGCCTTCAATTCCCTCCCCATAGCCTCCACCCATCCTGGATGTTTACATGCCTCATGATAAGATTGAGGCTCTTGTACTACAGACACATCAACAGAGGCCTCATTGGCTAGAGCAGACTCTAAGGGACTATCCTTAGAGTAATCATAATCCTGCAGGTAAGCAGGAGCTCGAGTAACTCTTGTACTTCTTCTGGGCAATTCCAATGTCGGATGCGAATCAGACATCCATGAAGGATAATGAGAATCAAACGCAGCAGATGAAGGTGAAGATGTGTGTGGAGTAGGCTGGGAAACAGGCGGTATGGATGGAGAGGAAATAGGAACAGATGGAGAATGAATCAGTGAAAGGCATGGCTGAGGATAATCAAAAGGTTCTGGATTAAATGAAGAAAATGGCAAAGGGGTGATTGAATCAGATTGTAAAGGAAAATGAGATGGAAAAAATTTAACATCACGACTTACAGTGACAGTCTGGGACTGAAGATCATAGGTTATGTGTCCTTTATGCCCAGAAGCTGGCCCTAGATAGATACAATGGATACCTCTGTTATCGAATTTTTTTCTGGAGGGTAGGGTATTGACTCTATATATTAGGCAGCCAAAAGGTTGTAGATCTGTGAGAGTGGCTGGTTTGCCATGTAATAGCTCATAGGGTGTCTTCCAGTTCAGAACTGCAGAAGGTAATCGATTGATTAGGAAAGTTGCATAAAGGAGTGAAAAGGGCCAGAAAGAAATGAGAACATTACTCTGAAACATCACAGATCGTGCCACTTGGAGTAGGTGCCTATGCTTCCGCTCAACAACTCCATTTTGTTGAGGAGAGTAGACACACGTTTTCTGGTGTAGCATGTCAAACTCAGCTAGAAGCTCCTGTGTATGCCTTCTAGTAAACTCTGAGCCATTGTCTGTTCTTATAATTTTGATAGCTGTTCCAAATTGGGTTTTAACCATTAGAATGAATCTCTTGAAGATACTCCAGACTTGGTTCTTTTGCTTAAAAAGAAACGTCCAAGTTGCTCGAGTAAAATCATCAACAATTGTGAGGAAATAAGGTGTATGAGTAATACCAGTTTCATGGCATGGCCCCCACACATCCACATGAATAAGATGAAAACTCTGTTCACTTCTCCTAGCAAGAGTAGGAAAAGGGTTTCTCTGTTGCTTAGCCTTGTGACAAACAACACAATTTTCCAAATCTGTGAAGTCCTCTGCCCGGAATCTCTTTTTCACAGATTCCATGTGCTTCAAGGTAGTGATAGATGGATGCCCGAGAAGATTATGCAATTCCCTCAAATCAGGTTCTCTGGCTGCATGTGCAATGGCTGTATACTGATAATCATGAGGTATCACATAGAGAGACCCCTTCAATTTTCCAATATTAAGTACAATATCAGTTTCAATCTGCTGCATTATGCAGTGTGAGGCAAGAAACACTGCTCTGCATTTCAAAGATTTTGTCATTTGACCAACCGAGACCAGGTTATGTGTAAAAGCTGGAGCATATAGTACATTCTCAAGTAATATAGTAGGTGTGACTTGAGCTTTTCCTATCATAAAAGCAAGTATGCTACTTCCATCTGGCATGTATATCTTAATTGGATGTTCCAGCTTCTTCAGATTGAATAACATGGATGCTTGGCAGCACATATGGCGGCTAGCACCCGAGTCTATAATCCATTCTTCCTTATTTGCTTCAGTAGACAGCCCAAATGCATAGTGTCCAGTGTAAGCCATGCTGTCACAGTCAGTTATTTCAGCCAAGTGTGCTCCTTGCTTCAATTCCTTTGAGTTGAATCCATCTTGTGCTGCTTTCTTTTCCATGAAGGTTGAAAAATGTTTTTCAAATTGTGCTTCTATGACTTTGTCAAAGTCACGCATAGACAACTTATTGGAATTTGAAGGCTGTAAACTTGCATCACTCATCCATTTTTCTGAAGCAAGATTAGCCCTCTTAGGACCCCTATCTTCCTTGATCTTCTTATACCACTCCGGAACTCCAATGATTTCAAAACAATCTCTCTTCAGATGACCTGTACGTCCGCAGTGATCACACTTTAGTTTCATTTTCTCCTTCTTAGTCAGTTTCTTTCTGAAACCATCTTTACCAGAATTTCTGCCTTGTTGTGTATACATGGCACTTTGTTCCAAAGTTTCTGAGAATTGTGTAGACACTTGAATCTGCTCCTCAACCTGCAAAACCATCGAATATGCTTGGCTCACATTCGGTAGGGGATTGAGGATAAGGATTTGCTGTCTTATTGTTTCAAACACATCATTTAGCCCCATCAGAAATTGCATCATCCTCTCCTCTTCCTGTGCAGCTTGTGCATCATCAGCTGCCTCACAAACACAGGGCTTAGACGTGTTCAACAAGCCAAGTTCATCCCATAGACCACTTAAGTTGTTAAAATAAGCAAGGACAGATTGGTTTCCCTGAGTATAGGTGGCTATATCTCGCCTTAATTTGTATACCCTGGGGCCATTATGCTTGTTAAACCTCTTAGTTAATTCCTCCCAAAGTTGCTTAGAGGTGTCAAAGCTCTGCAGACGTCGTGATAATTCCTTAACCATGGAATTACTCAGCCAATTAAACACAAGATAATCAGCCCTCACCCATTGCATATGATCCAAAGAATTTCTTCTAGGTTCTGGAACACTTCCATCCACAAAACCTAACTTATTTCGAGCAAACAAAGCACGCCTAACAGTCCTACTCCAGCTATGGAAATTTCGCCCATCGAATAAATCTGAAGTTAAGGCTAGGCTAGGGTGATCGTGCGGTGCAATGTAAAGCTCATCATTAGCTAATATGCGGTGATTCTGAATCTCATTTCGAATAATCGGCTGAGAATTCGTACCTCATGGCTCATTCTGAATCTCATTTCGAATAATCGATTGAGGATTCATACCTTGTGACTGAACAAGATCTGGTTTCACCGGGGGATCGACCGGTGTCTCCTCATTATCGTATTCTTGCAAATTGCTACTGTCGCCATACTCGAAAGAAGAAATATTCTCCTCAGCTCGAGCATCCTTCCATGAGTGTCGTCGTCCTTTACCCATTGTAGAATCAATTGGATAATCGAACGAAGAAGAAAACAATGAACTAGATCTCACAGAGAATTCTCGAAGAACCTTGCTCTGGATACCATGTAGAGATCTAGAGAATTTGGGAAATTTGATTCTTAATCATTTCTTCTCAATCAAACAGTACAAAGGGGTGGATTATTTATATACAGAATGAGGCGGCAACCTAAGAAAAATATCTACTAACACCTGCCACGTAGGATGCCACATATGAAATATCTATGAAATATCTAATAGTTCAGCAAACAACTCAAACAACTTCATCAGATCTATCTCATTAATTACGAACGAAGATCTCGTATCCCATCAAATGAATTATAATTAATTTGCAACGACTCAACCAAATATTTTTGCTCTGAATCAAATGCCACCTGTAGCATGTTTATTTAATTTCATAGCCAAATATATGAGTTTTATTACATTATTTTCTTGAGAAACCAAATTATGTTACATTATTGATCTCAATGTATTACAATGATACGACATTTAAAATCTATATATATATATATATGTATATATGTATATACACCAAGATGCTATTTTACTCACTATGAGCACAAGTAAATATGGTTGGCGTTATTCAAAATCTACATATATGTACACCAAGATGCTCTTCTACTCACTATGAGCACAAGTAAATATGGTTGGCAAAGCCACGTGGGTAGGAAAATTAAATTCTTGACCACTATATTTAGACATGCTCATGATTCATGCTATTTTTGTGTATTTACGTGAAATTATATTCAATATTAGAAACATAATTTTCAATTACTATTTACAGTGATTATCTTATTTTTAGATTTTACAGTGATTATCTTATTTTTAGATCTAACAAAGAAGTATTTTTTTTTTTTTAGGAAATAGAAGTATAGATTATAAAACATCAATTAAAACGAAAAACTGAAAAAAAGGAATTTGATATTGGAAATGAAGGTAGGTACCGTAACTAATTATCATGAATACAAGCAGGAATTCACTTTATTAATGTACAGCAGAAGGAATTTGAGGATTCTCAAAGGATCCAAAATAATTACCTGAAAAAAAAAAAGAGATAATACCAATAAATTTGGGAATAAGACATTACAGATTTTGTAGGCCTACATGGGAATCAGAATACGTAATTAGAAATTACAAAAAAAGGAAGCATTAGACCTTTTTTTTTGTCGTCAATGATAACCCGCAGCCGCTACCGAGGTGCGCACTGAATAAAGTGATGAGATCGAGACAAGCACTGAGGATTTGAATTCAGAGTTGCAGCTGAGAGGTCCAGTGACGAGATTAAGAGCCAAGAAGCTGCAAGGTTACTTCCGTGCTATGTTGGAAAGAAGTTGGAAGATGATAGAACTGATTTCAAGTAGTCCAAGTTGGTGACTATTTTAAGCATCAAGGAGTTCGATTGAAGCCATGGCAAAGTCGTTCCTTGCTGATTTAATTAGTTATTTTATTTATTTCCAGTCTATTATTTCAGTTGTGGTTTTATTTATTTAGCAGACCCAATTATCACAATCTGTTTAAGTGATATTGGACCCAGTAGGGTTTTAATTAGCCCAGTTCGAATTCTAGGCCCAAGACACTTTAATTTTCGTTCCCTAGGTTAATTATTTAGGGGATTTTCATTTTTGATGTTTCTCAGACACGTTTTGAATGAAAAAAACAGCGCAAAGCTTTTCAACTTGTCTCAAAAATCAATAGTTCTTTGGTAGAGTTTGTTTCTGGCGAATTCAAGCTTGAAATCAATTTATTCGTTCGTGCATCCAGTAGTGTACGGGTTAATCAAGCCATTGAAGATTGCTCCATAGGCGCGTTTCGGATTCTCGTCGATCCGGGGTTCGTTTCGGGTAAGATTCGCTTCTATCTTTCGTTTCCATCGTTCCAGCCACCATCACGCCTCCACACACCCTCCAAATCATCCATAATCATCACCATACACGTTTCGTTAGCCACCAAGTCTAGATTCCATCCATACAAGCCCTAAGTCCAATTATAAGCCGAAAACAGTCCGAAATTTGACCACCGAGCCAAATCCCAAACCACTCGTGCGAATTGGCTGAATTTTGGATATGTTGTTCAAGACTTATGATTGTACCTTGTGTTAAAATTTGAGCTCAATCCGAGGTCGTTTGCATAGGTTTATGTTCGTGTATTTAATTTAGGGTTTTATGGGTTCTTTGGGTTGTTTTGTGTTTAATTCTTGTTGAATTCGAATTCCTTGATTTAGTACACTATATTGAGGTCATTAATTTGTTATTGTTCAGTTGGATTTAGATTGAATCCTTCCTTCAGTTGCCGTGTGTTCGATTCTAAGCTTCCGCATCGTATTGGTTACATCATAAAGTCCGCCCTTATGTAATAGCCTGCAAACCACATAGGGGAAGTTAACCACACTTGGCAAGCCAGGTGTGACAGGCTCACACCTAGTGGTGTTGGTGGTGGGATTCGAACTTGAGACATTTGGCCTCAAGATAACACCACTCCACCACTAGGTCATCTCCAAATGGATTAGCACATGACCTATTTGGCCATAGTGCGGCCAGTCATAATTTTATAATTATGGTACAATTCTATTGTATGGTAAGTTCTCAATTTTTTTACTCACACACCTGACCTGTGGTATTGGTAAGTTCTTAATTAAATCTTTAATTAATGATTAATAGTGTTTTACAATTATATCCTTCCTGTTAATTTTAAAAAGATTTGAGTTGTGTATTTTAAAAATTCAAATCATACACAAAATCTCTATAAAATATGAATGGGTCATAATATTGAATTGATCGCACATCCTAAATCTTCCATGGCCGTCATTAGCCGAGAATTGTATTTGACTTGCTTTATATTTATTATTCCCCTAAGCTATAAAATATTCTGATATATATATATATATATATAATTACATGAAATCTTTAAAAAAAATATAAATGAATCATGAAATGATTTTTTTGCCACATCAATATTACAAATAAAATAATAAACTTATGAAAATGGAGATGAATCATCCTGAAAATTATTTAATATTTTCGTAAATGGAATTAGCCAATTTACTGAAGTTATTAGATAAACTATAGAAAATTAATGATAAAAAAATTACATAAAATTGATCTCTAAGAAAATATAGATGAAATGATTTGGTCATATCAATATTACAAATCAAATCAAGAAATTATGAAATTACATTAAAAATATAAACGAATTACTCCCACCCCCATTGGTTTAGCTATTCCCAATGACCAAAAAAATTAATATATGATATTTTTATACCAATAATGTCTTATAATATTATTTCATCATATTTAGAAAAATAAATCAAAAATCAAATTAAATAATTTATTATTATTATTAGTGGTAATATATAAAACTAGCCGGTCAAACTTTAAAAAAATTTATTTTAGCCACTAACTTTTAAACATATTTATTTTAGCCAGAATGACATTTTTACCCCCGCGTGTTGCGCGCATTGCCAGCGTGCACCCCTAGCGCGCATGCGCGCAACCCTAGCGCGCAGTGTTTTGCGCGCAATGCCAGCGCGCAGGGGGGTATTTTCGTCAAAAGTGGCTAAAATAAATATGTTTTAAAGTTAGTGACTAAAATAAATCTTTTAAAAGTTCAAGCGGCTAAAATAGTTATTGCCTCTTATTATTATTATTAATTATTTTTATATTATTTATTTATTTTCAAAATATAATTTAAAAATATGTATTAAAATTAAATTTTGATAGCTTTTATAATTTTGTTGAAGAAAAACGAAAGTGGTGCCGAAATAAATATAACATAAAAATATGTTATAATAAAATTAAAATATTTATGTATTTGATATAATTTAATATATTCAAATGAAAAATTGAAATGTTAAAGTATTTTTCTATGAAGTAAAAATATTTTTATTAACTTATACAAATTATTATATATTGTTTAATTAAATATTTTAGAATAAGGTTTTTGAACAAAATAATAAATTATAATTTGCTAAAAAATTAGAAAAAATCATATACTAAAAAAGAAAAATGACGTTTAGAAATATAAAAATTAAATTAAGGCATGTGTTGATATTTAATAGCTACTACATATACTTTATTCAATTATAAGAAAATTTGAAATTACATAAAATAAAATAAAAACTGATATTTCATTCCGTAGACATACCAATCATAAAATCGTCATTTCATTCATACCCTCATTTCATTCCTAAATTCATTTCATTTATACCTAATTTCATTATATCGTACCAATCACGAGAGTTTTAAAAGTTTTTAAATAACTTTAAAATTTTAGGTAAACCTTGAATATTAAAATGTAATTAACCTTGTGTAAAAAGAATAAAAAAAGTTAAGGATAGTAGCTCGCTCGCTCAAGTGATAGAAGAAAATCTCCCCAACAATTGATAATGTAATTAGCATCTACGATGAAGCTATGTTGTACTAATATGAATCTATGATAATGAGAGAGAGAGAGAGAGAAATATCTATCTGTTGGAATAGAATGAAGAAAATCGAAAACATGGGATAGTGTTCCTCTACAGTAAAAGTAAATGTGTGATGGTGAACACGTGCGATTGTTGTTGCAGACTTTCAGTAAGCTGACAAATCAATCAATCTATGTCTCATATTGCCTTCGACAAACCAATACTAGCTACTACACTACACTACTCCATGATCATCATATATATCTCTCTCTCTCTCTCTCTCTCTCACTAGTACTTAAGTACTTGTGGGAATTTCCTGTGTTTGTGTTCCATGCATAGGGGAAAACACAAAAGAAAAAAGCATCTACTTCTGCATTTCCACCTTCGTCTCTTTCACACACTACAAATTGTTGGTTGCATGAAATAAGTAATATATGGGTCAGCAATCTTTGCCGCCACTCTCCTCTGCTTCTGACAGAGCAATTCAACAGGTTCCTTTTTTTTTCATTTTTTTTGTTTTTTATGAGATTCTCGTTTCTTATGTAGCTTCTTTTTTCTTTTTTATATATAAAATAAATTGACATGGTAATCCTCTTAAGTTTGGTTATTGCAATTTTTGTAGGCAATGTAGTTTTACGAGTTCTTTATTACATGTAATGTAATTTTTGTTTATTGGCACATTATCATCATTACTCATTAGCTAGTACTATTGCTGTTGTTATTGCAATATTGTTACTGAATTTTAAATTTTGCAAGAAAGAAAATATGAAATAGTTTAAACATGAACGTCAGGAGATTCAATGGGTAATTTATTCTGCATTTAGTAGAGGTGTGAAAAAAATTGGATGAAACTTTGGGAGGAAAATCATTTTAGTTTATGCAATCTTGTTTTCCCTACTTTGACATTGCGCTTCACCTATGTTATACTAAAATCCGAGGTCTAAACACAGCCTCAAATTTAGTTTTCTATCAACTGTTCAATGTTTGAATGATATATACATATATCATTCGTGTGTGTGTGTGTACACGTCTTAAAAATCTCTGTCTCCCTCAGGAAATTTCCAGTTGTTGGATCTGTAAACTCGATTTTCCCCCTGTTTTGGTGATCCGTTTAATCGCCGTCATCATGTTGTTGTTGTTGTTAGTTATCAACACTCCTTAACGAAGTCTCAACTGCATTGGATTCAAGTTTGATCTGATGTTCATTTTATGATTCCTCTCCTCTAAATTGGTCGAAATCTACATTAGTCGTTCTTTTATTGATCTGTGCTGAAATGATTCATGTTTCTTGTTCTTTGTATGCACAGGCAATTGTTGCATTAAAGAAGGGTGCTCATCTTTTGAAGTATGGCAGAAGGGGGAAACCAAAATTTTGCCCTTTTAGATTATCCATGGTAACAAATTAGACCCTTACCTTCCCTAAAAATTGCTCTTTTTTTTTTATAGCACATAAAATTTTATATAAGATTGAGAAGTTAAGGTAGTGTGTCTTGTAATGTTTCACCCGAAACGAGTGGCTCAAACAATTTGTTGGTTTCTCATATAAATAGTAAATAGACTCTCATTTTGCAATGTAACAATAGGGAGATTTCCTTCAAGACTGGTATCCGTGAAGTAACTGTTATTCATGCCATATATATTTCACATTTCAGATTTTAAATTTGTAGATTTTGCTTGTGATTATGATGGATGCCGATCCATATTGGATCGGCTGCTCATCTGTCGAGCACACTTTTGTTTTGTGTGGATGGATCTTGTTTCTAAAATATCAACAAAGGATGGCAAGTAAGAACTTTTGACTCCTACATTTTGCTTGATGTGTCGTTGAAAAGCCTAGGAGAGACTAAATGATCCTTTTTACATTGTTGCAATTGGTCTCGTTGTTCGTTGGTTATTTACTTCCTGTTCACACCACATAATACATGCCTAAAGCTTTATTTCCAACTTTCAGGATGAGAAATTTTTACTCTGGTACTCTGGCTCCGAGGAAAAAAAACTCCGATTAAGCAAAGTAACAAATATCATTCATGGCCAGAACAATGTATGTAATGATAATGAGTTATATATGTATTCTACCTTTTGTTTTCTTGGTATGTTTCGGTAACTAGACTTATTTCTTTTATTGCAACTGTTAAAAATGTAGAAAGAGTTACAGCTCGAAAAGGAAAGTCAGTGCCTCTCCCTCATCTATGAAAATGGCAAAAGCTCTCTTGAGCTGGTAAGCATGCAAAAAATGTTTTCATCTTTGTTTATGTGAATCGTTGCTGAAATCTGTTCCGTTTATCTTGATGTAGATATGTAAGGATGAAATGCAGGCCGAGTCTTGGTTTATAGGTTTAAGAGCAATAATATCCAGGAATTACTGCAACGGGACAGGGAACTCGTTGAAGAAGCAAAGAGGGGCACAAAGTTGTATCAACAGCCCAGCTGCTTTTATGAGACGAAAGCATATTTTAGGACTTTCAGAGAAGAAGAGAACATCTGAGGTGTTCAACAACTTTTTAATGCAAATTCAATTTCTGTGCATGATCATATAGCAAAGCATGGTGCAGCATGATTGAGTTGGCTATATATGATATTCGTATAGATTTTCAGAAGTATACTAATATCACATCGTCTTAGAACCACAGTCAGTTGACTACTGTATAATATGTTTCCTGGAAGGTACACAGTTCGTGTGGGAGTCCCCCGTCATCATTTTCACCAAGGTGTACTTCTGACGGCATGTCATGCTCATCTGATAGCTTTTATTCAGCATCGAGTCTTTCAAATATGCGCAATGCGGTGAATATATTAGCCCCAAGTTCTCCGCTAATCCAGCAAGATGATAACAACAACAGAGCAGCTCGTGCTAGCACGACTGAGGCACATTTTCCTCATTCATCTCGACCAAAAATGCATATCTTGAAAGATGTCTATATTTGGGGAGAGGGAGCAGCTGGGGGGTATTTAGGAGGCAGTGAAGCTCATGCCAATGCTTTGCTACCTAAACTTCTAGAGTCAGCTACGATGCTTGATGTACGATCTATTTCACTAGGAAAGAAACATGCTGCCATAGCCACCAAAGAGGGTGAAGTATTTTGCTGGGGTGAGGGCCAAAGGGGAAGACTTGGCCATAAAGTGGACATGGATACGCTCCGCCCCAAAATTGTCGACTCACTTACTGGAGTGCATGTAATTGGTATCAGTTGTAGCACGTACCAGACGTGTGCTTTAACACTTTCTGGTGAGTTGTACACATGGGGTGACAATTATACTCCGAATCTACTTGGTGAAGATAGAAAGAGAAGCCATTGGCTGCCCTACAGACTTTCTGGTTCATTGGATGGTATAACTATATCTAACGTTTCTTGTAGCGAATGGCATACAGCACTTGTATCTGTCTGCGGCCGTTTATTTTCTTATGGTGATGGAACATTTGGGGCACTAGGCCATGGAAATCTTCAAAGTTATTCACACCCTAAAGAAGTCGAATCAATCAAAGGTTTACGGGTAAAGACTGTGGCGTGTGGACCGTGGCACACCGCTGCAGTCATTGAAATCACTGTTGATTGTGTTAAATCCAATGATACAGGGGGAAAATTATTCACATGGGGTGATTCAGACAAAGGAAGGCTAGGCCATCCTGATCAAGAACGAAAGCTGTTGCCTACTTACGTTGCACAACTTTTTGATCACGATTTTGTTCGAGTGTCGTGTGGAGATACTCTAACTGCAGGATTAACTAGCACTGGTAGAGTTTTCACAATTGGAAGTGCTGTGTATGGACAGCTTGGGATCCCACAAGCCAGAGATAAGTCGATTGTTGCTGTTAAAGGGAGGCTTATTGATGAGTTTGTCGTAGAAATTTCATCTGGATCTTTCCATGTGGCGGTTTTGACATCGAGGGGAAATGTTTATACTTGGGGAAGAGGTGGAAATGGGCAGTTGGGACTCGGTGACACGAAAGATAGAAACTCTCCAAATCTAGTTGATAGCCTCAAAGGCACAAAAGTGGAAAAAATAACGTGTGGATCGAGTTCTACAGCTGCAATATGTGCACATAAATCTTTGTCTACTGCTGACCAGTTAGCTTGCAGAGGATGTGGGAACACTTTTGGTTTCACTAGGAAGAAACAGAATTGTTATAACTGCGGTCGTTTGTTTTGTCGTGCATGCAGCAGCAATAGATCTATCTATGCATCACTTGCTCCGAATGAGAAGAAGCCTTTTAGGGTCTGCAACGAATGCTTTAACGAGCTGCAAAGTGTTTCATCTCGTGTTGTTATTTCCAAGTTGGAAACGAACACCCCAAGACCGTCTCCAATGACACGGGAGGTTAACTCTAATGGGGCTGAAGCCATGGAAGATCCATGTCCAACACATACTCGAACAAAATCAATTATCAAGTCTTCTTATGATGGTGATCGAAGCTCTGAAAGAAGAGATGTTACTTTTCAAGGCGAGAAGTCTCCAACTCCAGATCTCATTCATATGGATAAGGCATTGCCAAGATGGGGGCACGTCTCGTGCCCTCAAACTTTTATGAATGATTATAGAGACCTGATGACTGGAAGAACTCATGCTTTAGGACATGAGTTCTCTTCCGAATGTTCAGTCTGTTTGCCGGTCAGCATTTTGGAAGAGAAATTAACTACTGCTGCTCCTCAAGGTGGGGAGAAAGACTTGGACCAGTCTGGAAAATATCTTTCTGAAGAAATTTTGAAGCTTAAGGCTCAGGTATAATATGCCATGTTTTTTTATACATAGAAGCATTTTTTATGAATTATTGTCTACTTGTGCAATTTCGTCAAACACACTCACCGTGGCATATATGCATGAGTCTTATCACTTCACACAATTAGTAAAATACAAGATCAAGATTGATATTTCCATTTAACTCGCTTTCTTATTTTCATGTTTGCAAGTGGATACTAAAATGTGTATTATGTCTATGATGCAAAAGAAATTGCCAAATAGGATGCATCGGTGTAGCCTCCATTTATTTGGGTTACAAGTGGTATTATACAAAATACAGTAGTCTCTATTTGATATATTAAAAGCTACTATAATCTAATCATTTTTATGATCCTGACTTAAATGTTGAAAGGATAAATTACTAGTCATTAAACTAATGATCCTAACTAGCTTATTAATTTATAGAGGTTTTACTATATAATATCTTGTGAAACCTGAATGTATTTCTCTAAGTTTTATTAAGTGAAGACTTAAAGATTCTTGGATTAGTTACGTTAATTTGATCTGAGATGTTGTCGTGCTGTTTTTTGTTGGAGGTGGCAAGTTCCTCGTACTTATATTCATTTGCTTCTGCAGGCTGATAATCTACAAGAACTATGTGAAACACGGGAAGAGAGAATTCAAGAAAATAAGAGGAAAATTGCAGAAGCTCAGTCACTCACCGAAGAAGAAGCTGCCAATTTTAAAGAGGCTAATGGAATAATACAAATGCTGACATCAAAGGTAATTCTTCTGCAAATTTATTCGAGTTACTTGCACAATCATAAAAATGTGTTTTCAAAATTATGCTACAGTTTTTTCAAAATAATTTAAGGCAATGAGAAAAAATCCAAACAATATATGTATACTAATGTAATTAGTTGAAGGTTGAAACGTGCTGGATTAAGTATTATGTCTTGCAGTTTTTCTTGATATTATCTTCTTCAAAATTGTCTCTGTCCCACAGTTTATACTTGTATGGTCCAATGAAAAAGTTGCTTTAAATAATTTATGATTTCTTTTCTTCTTTCAGCTTTGTGAAATGTCAGAGAAGATTTCTGGCAAACAAGAAGCAGAAGACAAAGCTGGTTTTAGATCTCCTCAAACAAGGAAGCTTCCTGTGCTTGCTCTTGCTCGTACGCCAAAAAAGGTTATGCAACTCGAAGACAGCAGTGTCGAGAACCTGTGTAGTTCTCCAATTGTATTCTCAAGCAAGTTAAGATCATTGTATGGCGGAGATCTCCATTCTGGTATACGGAGAATGGATTCCACGAAAACGGGGATAAAATGTTCCAAGGTTGAATGGGTGGAACAGTATCAACCTGGAGTATTCATCACATTCACATCATTACCAGATGGACAGACAGGTCTAAGGCGAATCAGATTCAGGTGTGTATCGATCCTCAACATATTCGAGTTAGCATTCTCCTTCGTTACAATTCCTGCATGACACCTGATGGATTACTTGGTGAATGAATTTCATTGCGTAGCTCTAACATGCCAACTTATGAGTCAGTCCCTAAGCACAATGTAGACTAATGTTGATTTTTAGGTTAATTTAATTTCAAAAAAACTCAAATGTATGGAAGTATGGTAACCACAATTTAAACATGTGAAAATATCAATCTGGATTTCCTGTCATAAAATTTGATTTTTGTGACGAATATGGAATAAGAGATGAAACATTTTTTTAATGGATAGATGATTTTTTATTGTGGAAGATATATATTGAGTTTGATTTTATATAAAAGATAAGATCTCTTTATTATGTTGATTAAGCTAGGTTGTCAATTAAGTAGGCAGAGCTTAACTTTTTTGACTTATGATCAGCTTAAATAATTCAAGATGGCTGTATTGAGTCTTAATTAATGCTGGAGTACTTAGTCTTTAACTTTTTTGTCAAATTAAATTAGACATTGTTTGAGAAAAAATATTAGACAATGAATGAATGACTCACTACCATATGCTAGTTTTCTTTCCCTTTTCAAGCACATTCATTGATCTTCAACATTGTGCCTGCAGTCGGAGAAATTTCAACGAGCGCGAAGCAAAGAGATGGTGGGAGGAAAACCAACAAACAGTGTGTAGAAACCATGGCATTGATGGTTATTCAATCCCAAACAGCTAGATTCTTTCTTGTTTTTTCCAGGTCCAGGCCATTCTTCTGCTCACTTAATTGAAAGAGGTACGATTCTTTCGTGTTTTACGAGTCGCACGGACAGGATTTGTGTAGGCAAGATTCATCGTTGATGATATCGGTATCATGTTTTATAGAGTACTAACTAGCCTTGATGGCCAGTTTTTAATCGATGTGCGTTGTATGTTGTCTATTAAAATTAGTGTTTCATTCGCCTATTTTTGTATCGACTATGTCATTATTGATCGAATGACATGCATTGATGGTAATAGAATACGATATGGAAAAAATGCCCTATTAATAAGGACCGTGTGAATGTGCTTCTAGCTATCGACTTATCGTTGTCATGGTGACTAGCTAAGTTACTTCCTCTCTATATTACTCAGATTATAATAAAATTTGTTTTGATTCTTTTCTGTGTAAGTAATTAATTATTTTTTTATATCATCTGATATCTACTCATAATTAATTAATGGGCTCAAAATAAAAGATAATACAAATTTTACACAATCAATTTAGGTTCAAAAACTCTAATATAACATAACGCAAAGTTCAACAACATATTTTAACCAGAAGAAAATTCAAGAACCAATTTAATTATGCATTAGTCATTACTCTATTGAGATTTTATTATTTTACGGAATCGCAATCGCAGACATTATCCTATATAAATTGACTTCCTTGCTCTCTCACACCAAAACTGTCATATTTTGTAGTTTATGATTTGTTAGATGGTGATAATAAATAAATAAATAAAATATTATAAATAATTGCAACTACATCGTATGTGACGTTATTTAATTATATTCAAATTCATGCAAACTTAAATACGCTTGTAACTCGACAGCTACAAGTTAATGGGTTGGCCCTGGCCCACCCTTCTTCTCTATTGACCACTCCCAATTAATACGAATTAATTTGAATATGCAATTATAGAAACTTAAGGGCTTCCAAATTCGATTACATAATTTCTCTCTATTTTCGAATAGAAAAGTGCTCCAATAGACTCTATCTATCTATCTATTTCACGATGCTCTATTTATCAGCATTGAAGTGTTGCTTTATTCTGAAACAGCCCTTTCCTGTGTTATAATTTATTTATTTTTTTAATTGTTAAAATAGTTTATTTTCTCTTTTCTTTCTTTTAAATTGTTGTAATATTCATGTTTCTTTTTAATTGTTCAAATATTCATGTCTTTTTTTATTTTTCATTTTTTTAATGTTGAAATACAGATGACATTTAATAAACATATTTAATTTCAAGATGTTCTTGGAAATGAAAATGGAAGTGTCACCTCCGGATTGCGAATTTGTTGGAAATAAAATACTCAATTTCAAGATTTTCTTTCTCGGTCTAATTAGACAGATCAAAGATGCAGTGGCTCATTTGATGCTTGGAAATGAAAAGGGAAATGTCACCTCCGGATTGCGGGTTTGTTGGTAATAAGCATTGTAACATAAATTTTGGTGTATTTGAATAAATAACGCGAAAAGTGTACAAGTAGATTTCTTCTTTGAATTTAAAGTGCGATTGTGGTATAATCTATGTCTTGATCCTCTGATTCTTCTCTTCAAAACTTGATCTTCAAACGATCCTTGAAATCTTCAAAATGAATTTGCTTCTTCAATCTTCTTGGACTTGTTGTTTGAATTTGATGACGTTATCCGGAATCAAGGCGACGACCTTGATTCTGGATTGAACGTTGAATTTGAGATGACTCTGGCGAAGAGCGCGTTGTTTCCACGAAGAACGGCTTGAATCTCACTAGAACACCTTGACTTTCTAACATCGTCTGGAGGGTTGAGAACCTTGATTCCGGATTGGACGCTTGAATTTGAGATGATTCCGGCGAAGAACGCGTTGCTTTCCACGAATAACGGCTTGAATCTCGCTGGAAGGACTTGAATGTTGGGGAGATCTTCGAATTTCCTCCAATTTCTAGAGCTTTTCAATTATGATTTATGGTGTGTTTTTCATATGATATGGAGACCCTATTTATAGTTGCAGGAGGATTTAATTTAGGAAAATTAGGATTGAGTTTTAGGGCTTGGATGGAGTGGCCCTAGGGCTTATGTGGCGCAATCCTATTGGTTTATCTTAATATGGAAGATCTTCATATTAAATATTTTATTTTCTATGCAGATTTGACATATGTCAGCTTCTTATTAGTTAGTAAAATCCATGTAATAAATATTTATTATATATTTATTTAATCTTGGAATCATATTTAATTTAATCCCAAAATATAAATAAAATATAATAAAATATTTAATTCATTATTTTACACATAACATAATTTAATAGGCAATAAATTTAATTTGCCTACAAGCATACTTAATTTCAAGATTTTTTCACTCGATTTTGACAAACCAAAGATGTGGAGAGTCACTTGGTGCTTCGAAATGCATTAATTGATCAATTGTGGGATGAATTTTCCAATTCATAGAATTATAAAATATTATTATGTAACTTTTTTTCTTTGCAATATTATCATGTAACTTATTTATTTATTGCAATATTATAATGTATTGTAGTTTTTATTTTAATTTTTGCAAAATTCAGATAAAATAAATAGAGATAATTGATGGAGATGAAATGTAGATCTTGAATCTGCTATAAAATAGAGATAAGTGGGGATATGCTAGTATACCTTTTTTTTTATTCTAAATTAGAAATTTGAATTTTCGTTAGTAAAAACTAAAGTCTATGTACATTCAATTACTTTCAAATGGAGTCCTCAGTTTTTTTGTTGGTACAATACAATGACCTAATTTTAAGATAAATGAAAACGTAGAGACTCAATTTAAATTATATTTTTTATCTGAATAATTACATACGAAATGATATTTTCTTTAAAATCTATGTTAGACTGATCCGTCAAATAGATCCACCTATCTGACTTCATATCTAAATGATAGTTTTCAATATTACAACTGATATTTTTTATCTGAATAATTACGAAATTATCACCATTTTTTGACTGATTCAAATACTTGCAAAAATTTGATCCAAGAAAAAAAAAAGAGATATATTTGAAGTATTAATCATAGGAATGTTGACAAATTTTTGCAATCCATAAAACACTTAAAAATCTAAATATGCATTTATCTACCATAGACCATAGTCTATAGCAAAACATAAGACAACTTAGGGAAAGCAGATGAAGGCGGCATGTCATGTGAGGACAACCAAACAGAAACCTAGAAAAAAAATATTGAAAAAAGAAAATAAAAAAAAAAAGTTGGAATTGGAATTGTAAGTCGTAATAGAAACAATACAGCCCAATCCAACTGCAAAAAAGGGCGAAACGGTTATGGCGTGAGCTTGCATTTGCCAGCTGTCTCTGCTTGGATGTCCACGTGTTCTGTCACCTTCCTCTATCATTTATTACCCTACCCCCCATTTCTTTATTTTTTTTTCCTTTTTTATATATACGGTATATAATATTTCAGATATTTGAATGGAATTGAATCTGAATCTGAATCTGATTATTAATTATAACATTAATTCTTTGCCATGGTACTTGCAGAATTTATGATGAAATGTATTTTTTTTATCTTCCATATAAATTTGATTATAATCGTGATTTATATAGACATTCGATATAAATATTGGAATTCTAAATGACTCCATTATTATGTACTTTTTAATTCCTATTATGTTTCCAATGATAAATGGTGTCGCTAAATTTATTCAAATGTTAAATTAAAGATTTATGGTGAATAAGATTATAATGTGTGTGTGTGTGTATCATGTCCTTTTTATTTATGAAGGCAAAACTTATTAGCATTGTTATTCAGATCAAACATCGATTATTTATTAGTTACAACATTGTTCAATATTTTAAATTTTATTGGTGTTCGAATTCGAATTTTGATCAATAAGGCAATCTCATACATGACTCTGACTAATAGTACATTATATATTCTTGTATATTTGTGTATGTATATAACAATAAATATGACTAGAGCTTTTGAGTAAAGATAATGTATAGATCGTGATACTAAGGTGACTTTGCATTAATATTAAATGATTAGTTATCTTTCAAATTTTTCTACCCTCATCATAAAAAAAATATGATTAATATTCAAAATATCTGGATCAGTTTTTGGATAATTAGGTATCTTCGTTTCGCTTTTATTCTATTTCGTTTTCAATTAGAAGACTTTTACACGGGGTTAAACTTTTCGATTTAACGTGAATTACTTTCATTTTCTCATTAATACAAAATAACTTCAGTTTGACTAAACTTGGAGTCTATCATATGCCTGCATCAAATTTAAATAATTTCAAATTATTAATATCGATACAAATTATTGGTTATAATCAAGATAGTTAACGAGAATCTGAAAAGCAACATGATAATCAGATCGATGTTCATAATTTCATGGTTAATTAATCAATTTAATCAGTGAATTTTCATGAGAGAAGGCATCATTGTATATAAATAAAAATGTGAGAATATTAGAACACACTCAAAAAATTATTATTTTTTCACTTTTAAACGGCTAATAAGTCACATTCTTAATTATAATTGGATGAATATAAATATTCATTTTGAATAACAAAAATATTTTGTAATGGGGCAGACTTGGGTGAGACCGTCTCATACATGAGACGGGTCAATACTCACATGCGGGGATCATTATTTATGGGTGAAGTATCATTAACTCACATGTGAGTATCATTATTTATATCCACATGTGAGTATCATTATTTATGGGTGAAGTATCATTAACTCACATGTATCATTATTTATGGGTGAAGTATCATTATTTATGAGTGAAGTATCATTAACTCACATGTATTGATCCGCCTCATGTATGAGACCGTCTCATACAAGTTTTTGTCTTTTGTAATCACTTTGAATCATTGAGCAAAATCATTTTAGTTTAATTTACGTGTATGTGTGTTTGTCTCACACACGCACGTCTAGCTAATTTACTATAAGTAGTTCACAATTAAACCTTCATTTTTTTGGCACTTACCTCAACATATATACAATATTACGTGCATGACACAATATTGTTTCTTTTTTTTTTTTTTTTTTTTTGAGGAACACAATATTGTTTCATAACATAACATGGTTGTGATATTTTGTAACACGATTGTACATATATATCACGATTATTTTTATATATTGCCTAAAGAAATAATCATATTTGACTAAAAATAACCCTACATGCATATGGTTGTGGAAATGCACATGAAATTTCATGTTGGTGTTTAATGCATGTTGTATTTTTAAATTATGAGTTTTTCTTGTAATTTTTTTCTTCAATTACATTTTTTGGTGATTTTGTTTAATTTTACAATTGTATATTATAGGGTTCACTATATATATCCAATTAGGGTTTATAATTATTTTTAAATATTTAGTTTTTAGTTTTCAATTAATAATTCATTACTATGGTTGATTATTTCATAGTTTAGGGTTTATATATAAGGGGTATCTATTTTGCAAAAAAAAATAAAATAAAATTGGGGTGTCTGTTTTGCAAAAAAAAAAAAGAAGTAAGATTGTGTTTTAATTGTAACGTTTCAAAGTTTGTGTCTAAATTGTAAATTGTGTCAAAGTTCATGTATTTAATCATAATTAACCCTTACTTTAATGTGTTTTTAATTCATTTTTTATTGATAAATATTTACTACGATTATTGTTATAATTAACTATTTATATTTTATAATAAACACTATTAAAATAATAATTTTTTAGTAAAACACAGAGTGCACGAAGAAGGTCAACATGAAATTTGAATGGGTGGAAACGTATCTTTAGGTTGTGTAAATAAGACTTTTTTTAGGCCATGTAAATAAGACTTAATTTGCTCCTAAATATGTAGTTTTTAAAATTTTCTTTAAATATTCCTTGAAAAATCACATATAAAACATCAATAATTATAATTATATCTTTTATGACTTGTGATAAATTTCTATGACATCATAATAATATGTTCGCTTGTAATATTAAAGCTCATGATTATGCAAGGGTTCGACATGTGTTAATCATTTATATGGGATATAACATATCATACACTGCAGATGAGATATATAATATCATACATAATTATTAAAAATTACAGACTAAAATAATCTTACAAATATTAATTAAAAATCTTATTGCAGAATATTCACACAATATAGAAAATTTGTAGAGAATATAATACATTTAAGCAAACACTATGTTATTAATACATATATTTTAGTACGTCAAAACAAACATGATATTGAGTCCTTACTCTATAAATTTATCCTATTTGAAATCCCTCAATTCACATTCAAAAGATTGAAAGAAAGAGAAGCGGTTAGACTGAAAGAAGAAAGAAAGTCCACAAAACAAAAAAGCGTACTAAACAGATAGAGAACAATTTGAACTTTTCCGAGAGAATTGTATTTGCATATTTCATTAATAAAAAAAGACCACCCTAACACACCATCTTAAGATGGTGTTCTATTATTAACATCAATCATGTTACGTACATAAATTGAGATGATGCAGTAAGTGCGTGTGGAGATCAGTGGTGTTTAAGTTCACAGGCACGATGAAGATTTGTGGTGGCTTGATTGATAGTGATTGACATTTGATAACAATTCTACCAAAAAGTGTACCCCAATCAATAAATCTACCCCGAAAAAATTGTTATCTCATCTGAAAAAAATCTACTCATCTCTTATGGTATGATAGTTAATACTCCTTTCATTTCTTTATAATTACTGTTTTAATATTTTAATCTATAATTAACATTTAATTTTCCGAACTAACATACTCATTCCCCCTATATTATATAAAATCTCATTCACTTATATTTTCCTAAAAAATGCAACATTTTCTCTCTCCGTATATTTTTAGGGTTCGGGATAAAGTTAAAATTGAGAGAGAAAGTATGAAAATATATAAAACAACAAACATTTTGATTAGCGTCACATTTTAATATTACGATGTATTAATATACCAATTTACATTATTATAATTGAATAATTTATGAACTATAGTGTATTATCTATGAGTATGTTTTATAATTTTTTTAGGTGTTAACTTTTAGCAAAAGGAAATGAAAAGTGCAGCAACATTGCACTTTTTGGAATGGAACCAACATATGAATTGATTTATTAACTTGGATGAATTATTTCGGAATTAGAGTTTCTACGTTTTTCAACTACTGTACCAGTTAATCTTTTCTTATTTGGGTTAATTTTTCATAAATATTAGGCTTTATTACCCAAATTAGGTTTTTATATATTTTTTTTAAATTAGATTTCAGTAAAAACAAATAAATTTATTTTCATTGCTGATTTTTTAGGAGGGAATCTGTACATAAATATTTACTCAATCCGTCCCATTTATATAGTTCATATTGCTATTTTGAGGTATCCCAATTATATAATCTTATAGTTATAAATAGTATTAATTAATTAATTAATTAATTTTCATAGTAATATACAAATATCCTTGTTAGGTCTTGGAAATTAAAAATCAACCACTTAAATTTTTTAAAGTCATAGATTTTAAATGCGGGTAATATTGGAAGTTAATTATATAATTGGGATGGATGAGTATTTACATAATTAAATCTCCAAAGAATGAGGTGCCGTTTTCTTGGGAGTGTATCTGTACAAAAAGATTTATTACAGGGAAGACAGCTAATTAATTGGGAGGGAGAGATAAAAAAAAATTAGAGGGAATTGTATTAAATGTTTAACACTAAAATTAGTAATTGATATCTTATCTAAGTGAACCGGATATTAATTTAAAAAAAAAAAACGAGTTTAGCAGTAAATAAACCGGATTATGGCTGGTCATATTATGGCCATAGTTTTTTGACGGCAGTTTTTTCTTCTTCAGATTATATTTTTAGTTAAATTGCCGATTACGATGTTATAATATTCGTTCAATAAACAGTAACAGTACATTGTAGCTTGAAGTATTTTTCTAAGAACTTGCATCTATTTATTTGAATTTGGTATAATAGTCGGCAAAGTAAACATAATTCCAATCGCCTAAAATTTTTATCGAAAACGGACTTTGCATATTTAATTACAAAAATTTAAATGTTTTTTTTTTTTTAAATACCAGTGAAGAAAATTTAAAAGATGTAACTAAACTAGCTACTTAAGGATTTGAGGTAATGAATTTTCTTTCCTTTTCTTTTCTTTTTTTAAAGAAACAAGGTAATGGATTTCCTGAGATATTTTATACCACAAGCAATTAATCACGAGATACTTATGTCTAGCAATTCCACTTCTAGAATTTTAACTTTAATTATTTAAATTTACGACGAGCATATATGCTCGTTGCCGTGTATAATTGAGAATTATATATTCAACTCCATATTAATATCCTAATATAATATTTTTCACTTGAATTTGATTCGAGAAGTTATATAATCATTACAAGTTGAAAGTGCCTTTTAAAATTTTGAAATATTTCGTACTACTTTTAATAAGTCTTATCATAAGAAATAACGTTGTAGTGAAATCTAGAAAGAAAAAAAAAACAACAACAATTATTTGCAACAAAATCAGTTAAAAGTTATAATGATTATAATTTCTAACCTATACTCTAAGCGATAATTTTGTAAGGAACAAAAAACATTAATATTCCTTGGTTTTGATATTTGCTCCCTATCTTTAAAATTTTATAAACGGTATAATCATTAGATTACATTTTAAAGCAAAACTTCCAAAATAAAATAAAACATAGCACATAATTATAATATCCAATTTCATTGGTCTTCTTAATCTTATATATTAATCTTATTAATATTGATCACGCCCTACAATTGATATCATTTTATACAATCAATTAACACTTATAAAATTGAAATAAATGACCGAACAACCACCTTTTTTTTTTTAACACGAAAGAAAAGTATATCATTAAGAAGAGTAGACACAAACCATGTTATGAAGGTCATCGTAGAGGAAGGAAGTTTAACCCAATAATAAAAACTAAAAAGATCACGAGTAATTTTAACAACATGATATATTAGTACAGTAGTATATTTTTTTATATTGCGTTTTTTATACATACCGCGTCTTACTAACTACTACTAAATAATTAAGTACTCGTCGTTTCAAATTAATTATATGTTGTGATTTTTATACATAAATTGTATAAACATTTTCCTAATTTACTATACATTTGATTTTAGGTTAAAGCTCGTTGACCTGCCTCGACTTAATTGCAGAGGCGGCGGGATAGACATAAATTGTAAAAGCTATTTTCCATATAAATAAATTTCATACTCTCTTTATAGATTATTATAGAAATTGAATGTAGTTTTTTCAAATTTCATTTTATTAAGCCTAAAAATTGACTAAAAAGAAACTGAAGAAGAAAAATACTATGTAATTTGTTTATAGGGATAGTCCAAAAAGGAAGCAGCTGGATTGAACTCTGCCAACGATCAAGGCTATTTCCGGAAACATAAAAAGGAAAAATGAAATAAATAATAGAAAAATGAAATTGCAATAAATAAGACTATATATTAAGACGAGCTAACGCTGAGTAGATCTATTGATAAACCATATCTCCGTCTCTTTCTTTCTAACAAAACAAATAATTCTTCAATTATCCATCAATTTTTTCCCCCAAATTCTACTTTTTTTTTTTTTTTTTACAGAAACGAGCAATTTCTCAGCTGCTGCGGGATTTGATTGCTTTCACTGATCGTTTCACAGTCCATATTTGCTCGGATTTTATGCGTCGTGTTGACAGTAAGTGAGTTCTAATGTGCATTGTTTTGTTCCGTTTTTGTTCTTATTGTAATCATTTTTGCCCCTTTTGGGGTTTGGGAGCTGGTGGGTTGTATTTCAATTTGGGAGAAAATGGCGGCATGTGTGAAAGTTTTGATGGTTTTGAAACCGAGGAAATTCAGTTATGACTTATTTTTTCTTTTTGTTATTTTTAATAGTGGGTTTTGATTTGAGAGAGAATTGGACCAGTTTCAGTGGTTGGTGTGCTATAGGACTGGAAGATTGATGAAATCCTATTGTTTAGTTTGGGCAACTTCGTCGAATTTTGTGTTTGCTACGCTGTTGGTCTGATTCACGGTATCTTTTTAGGGATTACTGTGAGATAAGTTTGTAGTAGAAGTGGTGATTGATGGAGTCGTCGTTGATGACGACCGACGACGTCGTCGAAGAAATAATGAGGCTTCACCGGTCGTTGCCGGCGCGGCCGGGGATCGATGAAGTCGAAGCTGCAAAGACTTTGATCCGGAATATGGAGAGGGAAGATCAGTTGAGACTGGAAGGGATTGCGAAGCAAAGCAAGGGAAAAGATGTGCCGGAAGAGCTGTTCAAGATTTTGCAGGAGATGCAGAGGAGCACGATCCATTTTCAGAGCAAGGAGCAGAGCAGGGAGGCTTTCAAAGTGTTGGATCTCGAAGGAGTTCACTTGGTGTTTGATGATTTGATTCAGAGAGCATCGAGATGCTTACCTGGCGGCTCTTCAGATTCGCAGTACCCGGATACTGTTAAACCTTACTACAGCTCGTCGAGCAGTTTGAGTCCCACCGTCAACACCTCGGCTACTACCACGTCGTCCTCCTCTTCCAGTTTCTATAATGAGAAGGAGAGCGTGAAGCCTTCCGAGCCCTTGTTTGCCAGAGATGACTTGTATGTGAAGAAAGCTAAGACGGTGTTTAATATGGATGGATTGGGGATTGGAAATCGAGCTGGAGATTTGTTTGCTGTTCCACAGATTGTGGATCCGACTCTTAAGCCAGTGACTGCTTCAGGTGAGCTCGACATCAATTGTTGTTGGTTGTTTTGACGTGTATGCATTATGAAACCTTTTGTTTAAGGATAGACTGATTTCTTGCAGGGCAAGATGGTGACAAGCTGAGTTTGATAAAACTGGCTAGTCTCATTGAAGCGTCGGCAAAGAAAGGAACTCAAAAGCTTATTCTCCAAGGCAAATTATCAGATCAAATTAAATGGCTTCCTGATTCAATAGGGAAGCTCTCGAGTTTGACTACATTGGATTTATCAGAAAATAGGATTGCTGAGATACCAGAGGCTATAGGTGGACTTTCCTCGTTGCAAGTGTTGGATTTACATGGAAACATGATTTCTGAATTGCCAGAATCCATCGGGGATCTGCTTAACTTGCTTCATCTTGATCTGAGGGGAAACCAGTTAAGGTCACTGCCTCCTACCATTGATAGGTTAGTTCGTCTTCAAGAGCTTGATCTGAGCTCTAATGGACTCCCAGCGCTTCCAGAGGCTATTGGGTCGCTAGTCAGTCTCAGGAAATTGAATATTGAAACTAACAATATTGAGGAGATCCCTCATACAATTAGTCGTTGTGTTTCACTCAAGGAGCTTCATGCTGACTATAACCGGCTTAAAGCACTCCCCGAAGCTGTTGGTCGGCTTGAATCTTTGGAGATTCTTACAGTACGCTACAATAACATTAGACAATTGCCCACTACGATGGCATCCTTGTCAAATTTTAGAGAGCTTGATATTAGTTTCAATGAGCTTGAATCTGTCCCTGAGAGCATGTGCTTTGCGACAACGCTTGTGAAGATGAACATAAGCAACAATTTTGCTGACTTACAATATCTGCCGAGGTCCATTGGGAACCTGGAAATGCTAGAGGAGTTGGATATGAGCAATAACCAGATAAGGGTCCTCCCGGACTCCTTTAGAATGTTAACGCGACTTCGTGTCTTAAACGTTGAGGGAAATCCTCTGGCAGTGCCCCCGAGAGATGTGATAGTGAAAGGACCCCAGGTGAGTTTACTAACTCGATCAGTTTGTTTTATGTTTTTCTTTCCAGAAACTGCAGAAGGGTAAATAAGATTTTTGTACCTCAGGCTGTTGTTCAATACATGGGTGATCTTGTTGCCCAGAAGGAAGCCAAGTCACAGCCGGTCAAACAAAAAAAGTCTTGGGCTCAGATATGCTTCTTTTCGAGATCTAACAAACGCAAACGCAATGCTGTGGACGCTAAAGCCTAATATACAACATCAAACTTGTTGGGTATTGTCATTTCTTCTTTTGTCCATTCAAGTTTGAGATTCCAGTTTCCCTCATTCTTCCTGACTGCTTAGAATTTGTTTCCCCATACCTGGGGGGATGTTTTAGATTATCATTGAACTAGTGAACTTCTAGTAAGTCTTACCCGCTCACGTGCTTTTGTTTTCTGTATGCAGAACAAATTCAGTTGGTGAAGAAGTTTCTGGATTCGCCACATTCACATATCTTGACAAAGTTTATGTTCAGATATGGCTCTGATCCTTGATTGATATAGTTTAGTTTCATGATCTTTTGGTTTTCATATATTTTTTCCATCTGTTGTTTATCACTTGTATTTTTTAAATCAAGATCCATAATGAGCTGTACAATTTAAGCACAACCGGCTGAAGACAGAAGAAAATGTATTTACCATTGTTGATGTGTGAAATTTCTGTAAGATTAATTCACTTTGTCATAAGGCATAAAATCTTTGTTTGTTACTTGATGTAATCTTATCTATTGTTCAATTTTATTTTATTTTTGCGCATCTCTACATGCCTTGAACTAGGCAGTAGTGGGTTTTCATAATTTCATTGCTTTCATTAGTTTAGGGACATTAACAAAGTCCCAAGACCTCCGAAGATCGATTATCTGGTTGCTATTGTTCATCAAACAAAAAATAAAAGAAAAAGAAAAGGAAATGAAAATTTGAAATTATTTCCAAATCAACACAGCTGGGATATCAGAAACATTGGTCAATGTGAAAAAATAGATGCAAACGATTTTTCTTAAAAAACGAAAAAAGAAAAAAGAAAAAAGAATTGTAGACATCCCTCCTTGGATTCAGCAGCTATGGCCTATCGATTGGGTATAGTTTTTGCCTGCTCCTTTTTTCTTTCGAAAGAATATCTACCCCTCTTTTCTTAGTAGAAATCAACTAAACATGTTGGATCATACTTTAATGTTATTTTCTATTTTATGTATTGAACACTAACAGCACGCACACGTATAATTATATATAGACGAAGAGACGGCAAACAACTGGACCTATTTCAAACAAACTGAAGAACACGGTATTTTTAATTCATCCTCCAACCTTTCTCCCTATAATTTCCTTTTTTTTTTTAGAAATTCAATGTGAACAAAAACAAAAACTCCACTCAGTAAGAATTATTATTAAGAATTATAAATGTTTAACGACTAGGTAATTCCAATTTTTTTATTTAAAAAATAGAAACAAATTACCTCAAACATTTAGAAATGGGTTCGTAAATTAGTGAGTTGTTGAGCTTTTGTTTGATTTAATCGAGTTCTTGATGTTTCTGTCACGTTGCAATTAGGTTGTTGGGCCTCTTTGGTTCAATTAAGTTCTCAAAAACAATTCATTGCTTTATAAATGAGTTTGATTGTGGGTAGTCACATAAGGATACGACGATATCATAACAAATAATGCAAAATTTAACTCAACGGCTGAACCAAAGAAAATTCGAAAACCAATAGCATAACCATAAAAATTCAAAATCATATCTATCAGACAAGAAAAGGGAGGTTTCAAAGTTTTGATGAAATGTCACAAATCAATGAAAACTGAAACTTCGAAGAACTGAAGTAAAGTACGCGGAACTGAAGTGAAGATCGCCGAATAAGTTCACCAAATAGTCCGCAAAATTGAACTGAAGCACGCAAAACTGAAGTGAAGACCGCCAAATGAGCTCACCAAACAGTTCGAAGAACTGCGCTGAAGATTTGCTGAACTGAAGCAAGATCACTAAACTGAGCTCTCCAAACTGAAGAATGTCAACTAAGCATCACCAACAGTAAGACTCTGACTAAAACATAGAGAACCAACTGATACTTAAATGCTGGAACAATCTGACATCGCTAGCGGTCTTCTTCATGTCCCCACTCAACCTGCAAAAGGCTTCAATGTTTCGAAAATGACCAATAATCATATTCAAGTCATTTCTCTATAAATAAGAGAAGTCACTATACAAAACGTACGTGTGTGCAAGAAGAAAAATATAAGTGGTAGTTTATCAAATGAAATATCTGTAAAAGATTAGAAAGCAACTATAATAGCTAGCATCTGCATATCATTACGCTGAAGACTCTAATCGATACACATGCGTCACGAGCATTAGAACTAGCTTGATTAAACACTTTTCATTCATCAATCATCTTGAGAAAAGTAGTTCTTGTAAAAAGCTCTTATCTTGGTCGACAAATTATCAACACTCGCTTACCACAAGAAGCACAACTAGTTGATAACAAGCTCAAGACTCACTTTTTTGAAGATTGAAAAAAGATCTAAAATCTTGAAAAAGATTTCAAAAGCATCTAACTTTATGTCTAAGAGTTAGCTGCCGCTAAAGAAACTATCGCTGCAATAGCTACCTGCCAGAGACTGCAAGTGTGAGAGATCGACCAAGGTGAGGTAATCGTGTCAAGTAACTCACCGTTGCCAAGTTCAACTTTCAATTTTCTGTATAATTTGTAAAAGTATGATCTCAAGTTATATAGTGAATTTCCCTTCAAGAAGAAGGAAGAAAGAACGTAGAAGTTTTAAAGCTTCGAACCTCTATAAAATCCTTTTGTGTTGTATCTTGCATTTCTGTATCTATCTCTAAATTGCATACAATTATCTATTGCACACAAACTGATTATCTCAACTGATTAATAACGCCGAACTATTAAATATCAAACCAGTCGGGACCCTTTTATTCTGCATTTAAAGTAATTTTTAAAAGAGTTCATTCAACTCCTTCTAAACTCTATTAGACTCGTTCGGAACCATCAGTCTCTCTCTCTCTCTCTCTCTCTCACACACACACACACACATACACACACACATTCCCAATGAAATCAAAATCAAACCAAAACCTGAAAGTAACATAACAATGATGTCTACGTATCATCAACTTGTATTACATTACATCCCATATATATCTTCTTTGTTACTTCCCAACATCATGTGCTATTTCTTGTCTTGTTTTCTTTGTTTTGTCCTAGCCCAGAACCACCGTTAATATTATTTTAAGATCCATATATATGTAATTATTTCATAGAGAAAGTAATGAATTTAGGCCAGAGTGGCTTAAATATATCTCACTAAAGTAATATATACCTGAGTCTTGTTTGGACGAGCCTTCCGATGCACTGCATTCCATATTTCATTATTTATTGTTTTATATGTACATTTTTGTCATTATATATATAATATATATATATATATGTATGTATATAGCATATGGGAGATGCTATTTGTACTTGCACCACAAATGCAAAAAATAAAATAATTTGGAATTTACTGAAATATCCTGATTAAAAAAACAATAAACAAATAAATAAAACAAAAAAGAAAAAAAAAGAAAAAAAAAAAAGAATCTTCTTCTCTGGCTGCTTGTCTCACATGCGTTTAATCTTTTCCGACCAGTTCCCCCCACTGCCGTGAACATGCGTCTTCATCTTCTTTGTACTCTCTTCCCCATCTTCATCTTCTCTACCCTTTCTTCATCTTCTTAATTCCTCGAATTTCTACTCATAATATGGATTCAAAGTAACGATCTCAAACCATTACCGTTGTCTCGTGCTTGTTCTGATCGGAACTCAATTCTCATCAAGAGTTGTTACAAAATTTCAGTCCGAACATAGTGAACGTGTTCAAAATTATACGAAGTGGTTCGAAAATCTAATTTTTCGAACGAAATTTGATGTCAATCGGAGATAGTTATTCAAAAACTCGGGATACGTTCGAAAACTATTTTACAAACACCCATACAACTTTCGAAATTTTCAGTTCGAACCAAAAATCCAGATTCCCAAAATTCTCATTACGAACGGTGGTTGTCAATGGCTCAATTAGAAAAAAAAAATCTGAAATTGCTTCATCCAATTTCTTCTCTCGTTTGAGTTAGTGGAGTTGGAGCTAGGTTGGATGGTTGTCGTTGCGTGAGTCGGAATAGATGGTGGTCGTCGACGATGGACAATAGACATTCGCCGTAAAAGAAGGCTGGAGAAGAAGATGCAGGGGGTGGCTACTCCGCCGGAGAAGAAAAACAAAGCGTCCTTTTACTTTTTAATTTATTTACTAATTATTTTTATTTTTTATATAATAAGAATATTTAAATAAATTTAGTAACAGAAAAAGCATCTCCCATATAGTACTACTATATTACAGTATTGTGCATTATATTTATGCATGATGATGAGTGATGACTCAGTAATAAGTACAATGTTGACATGTCGATCGCTAATGGAACGAACATAAACTGACTACTTCTTATTAAAATAAAATATTAATTTCCAACTATTCGAATATGGAATGCTACGTAGTACCCACCAAATCCCAAGAATATTAAATTGCTAATTTATTTAATTAAACTCCTCAAAACTATGGTTAAAGTCTTCCGATAAAGTTACGCATAGATTTAGTTTTGCAATTTGCCTCTCATGTTCAGCTTGTAGTTGGGTCAGCTGAAAATGAAATTAAATAGTTAGATATCCGATTTGTATTACTTCATTTGTTAAAAACTTATTTGAATTCGATTCAATAAGCAGCATGTCAGCAAGGACAGAATTAAAAAAATTTCATTTTGGGGTCGGACTATTCTTCACCTGTAACCTAAAGCACTAAAGTTTTTTAAAAAATTTATATAAATATCTATATAAAAAAATTAAAATTTTGATTGGAAGTCCCGGGCTTTCAAGTCCCCTTGATTCCGTCCCTGCATATCAAATTAATTTGGACATATTTTTTTGTTTAATAAAATTTAAAACTCGATTCGAACTCGAACTCGATAAATAAAAATAAAGCAAATATGTATAAAAATATCAAACTACTCAAGCTCGATTAAAGCTCATATGAACTCGACTCAATAGGTAATCAAACAAGTTAAAATATAAATTTTAAAGCTCAATATTATTTCAAACAAATCTGAATATATGTATGTTCGGGTTCGACTCGACTCATTTATTACAACCATACTTGTTGGCTGATTTATCTTTAAAACAAAAAAAAGAGAGAATTAGGAGGTATAAGTAGTTAAATACTATATTGTGTTATTTATGACAATTAACCCATTTTATAAAGGGTTAATTATAAAAAATTCACCACATTGAACGACTTTGTAATTTAGACACGACTTTTAAAACTTTGTAATAATAACACAAGTTTTGTATTATTTGTAACAAATTCAACACTTTCAGCTTTTTTTTGAAGATTTGAATTATGTTGTGTGAACATTTCTTCCACGTGAATATATTAATTCAGTCAAGAGGCGTTGAAAATAAGGACTTTTATTGCGCGGCACTAATTTTCCAATCACTGAAATTTTACGGGGTATCTATTTTGCTATAATCAAAAGTTAGGTTATTATTGCAATGCTTTAAAAGTAATACTTAAATTGTAAATTTACTTGGTTATGAATTTCTTTTAGCAATTATCAGGGGAAGTTAATTGCTTAATTTTTGAATGATTGAGCTCTTAATTTGTTTTTCCTTTAACCAAGACAAAAGTATCTAATTGGATAAGAAATTTACTCAATATAATAGTCAAATAAGTCAATTCATACCTTAATTATTCCCATATTTATTTATTATAGAATCATATAAGTTTCCACCTGTATATTTCTTAAACACTGTTGATGATTGTTCTGACAAGTATATAGGTTATATATATATATATATATATATATATATATTTTTTTTTTTTATGTAAGTTTGAAATAAATGTATATAATAACTTACACAATCATTTCAAAATTCAAACCTTCTCTGCCATGTCACAAAATTCCAAAAAAATAATATGGGAAATTAATTAAGCATAGATTTTCTCCAGCAGTAGATGCCAATGAGAGCTAGCATGGCCCATTATCTAAAATGATGTTTCAATAAAAGAAAGAATATGCGTGCAGTTTATTAAGTTTGAATTGCTTGGCCACATTTCAAACTTTTTTGAAATTCTGCTGCTTACTACTTCCTATATATGTAACTACAAATAACAAGTTAATTGCAGTGTAAAAGCAAGCAAGCATATGCAGTAATTAGTATATTTGAATTTTATTATTAGCAAGCTAGCTACCTAGCTAAATTCATATATGGCATCATCCATGGAGCAATCTAACCTGAAAGAATGGGGTCTGAAGGCTCCAATCAGCCGTGAAAACTCGAAACTCAGACGATTTTCTTCATCGAATTTCAAGAGTTTCAGAGAAGATCATTCCTCTACCACAACCATTTCCACCAGTACTCTTTCATCGCCTGGTTATACCATTAAAGGTAATTAATTACCTACCCTTTTCTTTATTTTTTTTCTTCTTTTTAATTTCCGATCGATCGTGACAAACATTTCTAATTAACATCTTCAGAGGAAATTGACCCTTCAACATATTCATTCACAGCAGCCCTTAAAGGTGAGGAATTAACATATATATATATGGGGATTCAAATTAAATTTGGTAATTATATATCCTGGGTGGTGTTGGTTAATTAGAAACGAGAGTCCAACTCTTGCCTCAACTTTTGTACAATCCAGCATTGCAGGCAAAAGCAGTAGTGTGCTCGTGGGAATATCCAGTGCAGTCACAGAGATTAAGTCTGCATTCAAAATGGAGCGACGCAGAAAAATACATATCGAATCCACTCTCAGGCCAAGTTCCATTGGAATGTTTATCAGCAAAAACGCTAAGCTCAAGATCATTCAGCACCCTATCAAACACATTAATCACTCTCTCTCATCCAATCACTCAACACCAACACCAACACCAACACAAACTCAACCTCACCATCAAAGGTTAATTATTTATTTCTCTAACATCATGTTTAATTTCCTCCTTAGATATATATTTATTTATCATGGTATGGTAGCTAGCCAGCTAGACCATTATATTAATTTCATCTTAGGTTGTATTATTAATTTATTATTATATTCTTAGATATATACTGCATGAATATATCTTAATTAACAATTAATATTTAATTTATACGTAACAACCACAGAGAAGGAGAAGAAGTGCACGACTAGAGATGTCGGAATTCAAAGCACGCCGCCTCCGCCTGATCTTAGTTCGAGCAGCTCTTCTCCGATTCCAACTACTCCCTCCATTGGAGAAAGAAGGAGAAAACTTTTAAGTGTAGGAGAATCTGAAGATTCGTCATCATCTCTTTCCACTGGGAAAGAAAAACCAGAAGCACCACAGGTAATTAACTATTTCTCACTGAATTGATTAATTAGAGTAATATATATACTTATATATCAAGAAATGAGCATGCATGTCTTAATTAATTACTTAATTGGTCCCCAGCTGAAAGTAGCAGTAGATAAGGTGATGTAGTGTGGGCCGGATTTCTTATCATATGATATCTCGTGTTTTATTTCATTAGCAATAGGCAATACACTTTGTGTGTATAATATGACCGTGTTATTAATTAGTAATAAAAGGAAAGAGGCAATAACTATTTTAGCCATTTGGACTTTTAAAAGATTTATTTTAGCCACTAACTTTAAAATATATTTATTTTAGCCACTTTGGATGAAAATGCCCATCTGCGCGTTGGCATTGCGCGCAAAACACTGCGCGCTAGGGGTGCGCGCTGGCAATCCGCGCAACACGCGGGGGTAAAAATGTCATTTTGGCTAAAATAAATATGTTTAAAGTTTGACTGGCTAGTTTTATATATTACCACTATAAGGAAATATTATGATTTCTTCTCCCTTGAATAGACGAGTGATATATAGAGCCGTATATAGAAGAATCGGATATTTAATAGGCAGAAAAAATTAAATGAAATGTGTTACGACCGTTTGATAATTAGTCTAATGTCCATACCCATAATTAAACTCTTGAGATTTTCCACAAATCCGACAAATATTTCAAGTGAGATTTCATGTTACATAGCTATCATATGCATGTGCCCCTACTGGGTCGCATGTGCCAACCATATGTAGATTGCTTATGTGGTCACATTCGAGAGAGAGAGAGAGAGAGAGAGAGGTAGGTGATTCCATTTGATGAACTAGCTAGTCACAACGCTAGCTAGCTCTTAATGAATTAATTTTTGCTTCTTTTCATTTATATGTATATATATATGTGTGTGTGTAGCTATTTAGTAATGGTTAAATATCGGTGCATGCATGGTGCAGGTGGAAGAGAGAGAAACAAAGGAGAAAGAAGGTAGAAAAACAAAAGAAGGAAGAGAGAGAAAGAAAATGATGATGATGTGCAGCCAAGGAGGAGGGAGGAGAGGATGTTTGTCACTCAAGGGTTTGTGGCAGAGAGAAAAGTGCAAACCAAGAAAAAACTACAATTCCAAATCCTCACCTAAATTTCTTTTTCACATCAATTCTTGTTATGATCAATAATTTTTTTTTCTTTTCCGCTACATACAAATTAATTAGACCTTGTCATTCTACATTTCCAGTTATATAATCAACTTTTTTTACTCATTATTATATTCTATTTTGTCTTATATATCCGATAGTTGTTACAAATAGTACATATATCTACAAATTAATTAACCTAAATATGTGCGAAATGTGATGGACGTTATTTGAGTTACATCACGAATGCATATTTGCAATTTGTAATCAAATTGGCGTGGTCCAAAGAGAACATTCAATTAATGCGCATGCATAGTTACATCAGTCAGATTCAATGTAGTACTTTTTTTTAAGTAGATGATATTAAAACTTGTTATTTGGCTTTTAAATGATAGAAAAAATTGTATGAAATAGTTTAACGGGTCAATATATATTCATAAGACGGGCTAAAATTTGGATTCAAACTCATATTCATATTTATATGCAATGATACGTGTATTTGTAATTTGAATTGTGTTTGAATTTTAATCTTGATTTGTCTTACGAATTTTGATCTGCAAGATGGTCTCACACAAAACTCTGTCATTGTGAAATTTTTTTGAAGTCGTGTTAAATATAATTATTTATTTTGGGCATAAAATATAAAATGGTTTTATAATATAACTATTTGTTATAGAATTATTTATCACTCGTTTACTTTAATTACTAACTTAAATTATCTTGTTAAAAATGAGCTAAATTATATGACAAAAATTTATATGAGACCGTTTAACGGGTCTTTTGTGTTAAACAGGTCAAATAAGATCCAAACCCGCTCAAAAAACTCATCCAAACCCTCACAAAAAAGGTAAGTCGACGCGCGTATCACTAGGTATAAAGTAAAGTATCACTATGTATGACGTACAGTATCACTAATTATATGTCGAAATATCACGTATTATCATCAACTATGAAGTATTTTCACACGCTAAGAAAAAAAAAATGAATTATTTTCTACATAAATCATATTGTATGTTTTAATTTAGTTGATTCATTTATCTTTTTTTTAATGTTTGTTGATTCTCCAGATATTATGTATCACTATGTATGAAGTAAATTATCACTAATTATGTGTCGAAGTATCACTTAATATGAATTGAAGTATCATCAACTATGAAGTGTTTTCACATGTTAAGAAAAAAAAATCATTGTCTACAAATGAATTTAAAAAAATTAATTCATAAAAATAAATGAATAATTTTTTACCTAAATCATAATGTGGACTTTTGAATTTATTCAAAAAAATTATAATGTGATGTTTTAATTTAATTGATTCATTTATTTTCTTTTTTAGAGGAATGTTTGTTGATTATCATGAATATGTATGAAGTATCACTAATTATGTGTCGAAGTATCATTTAATATGAATTGAAGTATCATCAACTATGAAGTGTTTTCACATGTTAAAAAAAATGAATTATTTTCTATATAAATCCTAATGTGGATTTTTAAATTAATTCATTAATATATATATATAATTAAAAATAAAAAAATAAAAGGGGATGAAGAGGGAAAAGGGGGGACCACTAAAAAAAATAAAAAAAGAGGAAGGGGACCACCTGTCAAATAGAGATTCATGTAAGAGATCCGTTAGACGGTCTCCAACAAATGTGCCTCAAATTATATTATACCCAACTAACGACAATATATAAAATAAGTAGAGTTGTCAAAACGGGCGGCCAAGCCTGTCCCCGCCATTTTATTTGGCGGGTAGGGTTTGAAATTTTAGGACTTTTTTTGGCGGGCTTGAGGCGGTCAAGCCCGTGGTGGGACGGGCTTTAAGTGGGCTAGCCCGTGGTGCGGCTGGTAAGCCCGCCCGTATGATTTTTTTATTTTTTTTTATAATTTAATACTAAAAATAAAAACTCTAAACTTAAAAGGTGAGCAGTCAGAGCACACATAGGCTCCCTTACCTCACCACTCTCTTATCTCTTCTCACTCTCTCTCTTGCCTCTTACCTCTTGCTCGATTTCTCTCGTCTCTCGCTCTCTCATCAGACGACAGTTCTTCATTGTTGTCTTACAGCACCCATCGTCGTCGGTTGACTTGTCTCCATCTTGCAGCTACCAACTTTGAGAAAGGCAAACAGCCATTCTCCTCCCTGATCTAATGTTCTGTGACAAAGAATCTCTTCTATTTGTCTTTAATGATTCCAGATCCCGTACCTACATATCTAGTGCATCATTCCAATTTAAACTTATATTAATAATCTTATAATTTGATGGTTTATATATTTTTAAAGATAGTTGACCGACCAAGTTTTATTTATCTTTTGTTTCAGTTAGGCCATCTCCAATAATGTACCATAATTTTGGTACATAACTCCACCACATCATCACCACATCAAAAATTATATACCTACTTTTTAAAATATTCATTCCCTTCAAATCACCCACTATAACATATGGTACATACATAATTTTTTGGGGTCCCACCATTATATCACCTATTTAATAAAATATATATATTAGACAAATGGTATTTAATCAAATGGGATAGGCGGGCCCCACATTTGACCAAAACAAGATGAAATCTTGGTACATATATTAGAAATGGTATTTAGTTTTGTACCAATTTTTTAAGCCTCTACTATAGTATGTACCAAGAGTTGGTACATACAACTCTTTTGTACCTAAAAAAATCCATCTATTGTGGATGCCTTATGAAAGCTTAATGAGATGGTTAAAAAAAGATTGATATGTGAACATAAAGAATGCTTCTTAATTTTAATTTCAGTGATTGTCTGATACATAAAACTAATGTGCTTAACTTTTTTGTTCTTTGCAAATTGCTTTTTCGTTGGATATGTTTTTGTAAATTTTGTTGTTAATATCACTCACAATTTAATAAAAATCAAGTTTAAAGTTCAAAAAATTAAATTAAAAGCAAAATAAGAAAATGTGATCAAAAGCCCCATGGGCCGGCCCGCCAACCCACGGGCCTTGACGGGTGCGGGTAGGGCTTCACATTTTTAGGCCCGCCAAGGCTTCCCCACCCCGCCCCGCCAAATAGTGGGCTTTTGAAACCTGCGGCCCGTCCCGCCTAGCCGCCCCGTTTTGACAATTCTAAAAATAAGCTAACGGTATATTATAAAATAAATCATATTGATTTTCATAATATCCTTAAATGGTATCTTACGATCGAAAAGCATTAATCCTAAAAAGAGCAAGAAGGAAAAAAAAAGTTATCCGCAAAAACACAAATTAAATTTGGAGCAAGATTTAATTGTTGGCAATTTCATGCATCAACTATTTGGAAATTACGAATGGATGCATAAATAGATCATAGATGTGTGCGTGTCTAATCAGTTGTTCGAAGATTTGATCAATGAAAGTAATATAAGATATATTTAGAACTTACAAGTTGACCCTAATTAATCAAGCCATAAACAACTAAAAAAGGTAATTAACAACAAATAATTAATACAACAAACATATAATTAATATGATCCAACAACTGGTAAGTATCGTCGGGTGTAAACAGGTCGGGTGTGTGAGTAAAAAAAAAAACCACAACAACGCATGTATCGTAGTATCAAATAATTAACCATGTCAATAACATATATAGTTAGGTGAAAGATAAATTAATATATAGAGGTAGGGTTACAATTTACAATTATATGCTAGAAAGCTGGTCCCTGCAGGTGGAGTTGGAGATGGTCGAGTGACGACGTCATCAATTGTCGGTTAGGATTCAAAAGCGTTGTATATTAATTTCCAATAGTTACAAAAACTTCGTACACAACATAATAATAATAATAATAATAATAATAATAATAATAATAATAATAATAATAATAATAATAATAATAATAATAATAGATTTAAGGATTAATTATTTTAAAAATCATGAACTTTGAACCTAGTAGCAAATTTAACACGAATTTTAAAAGTAGGCAATTAAAACATCAACTTTGAATTTGCGTGTTATTCAACATTCCCAATTTTTTATAAAATAAATTGATTTTTAATCCAATATACAATTTGCTCGTCTATTCGAGCCCTGTCATTACTCGACCATCAATTTTTGAAAATAACGTCAAAGTAGCCACAATTGAATGTTGGATTGAAGGTCAATTTATTTTATAAAACTTTGGAGATGTTGAATAGCACACAAATTCAAAATTGGTGTTTTAATTGTCCACTTTTAAATTTTATATTAAATTTACAACTAACCTCAAAGGTCATAATTTTTAAGACAATTAACCCTAAATTTAAAATTCTAAATCGACAAAAGGTTCACATATTTAATTTCACAATTAACTATAAAAATTGGACATAAAATCTTGTTGTTGTAAAATGCTCGCACGTCACCTTTAAAAGCAACGGAATATTCGATGCCACCCGCTTGGGTGGTGCCCGAATTTTTTTAAAATCATCCAAAATATATATTTAAAATATACTTTTTCAAAATATTGATCTTGAATTTTACTTTACATTGGTGTGTTTTTTAAGACGGTATTAACAAGCCACTCTGAATTCTTAAAGTTAGTATCTTCCTTAAATAGAAAAAAAAGTGATTATATACATATATAGTCCATAATTTTCTTCTTCACGCCTCTGCCATAGCCATTTTGTTCTACGAACATAAATTATGTCGTAAATACATTAGCTTTAGTTTTGGTGTAAAATTTGTGATTAGCCCTGTCCCGTAAAACTCATCCATCCAATTCACCCCATTCATAAAGCATCAAACTCACCCGATTAATAAATCCCCTAAAAAAACTCACCCAATTGCAAAATTTTACAATTATGAATTTAACAAGAATTTCTTGAACTACGAATTATATTCTTGTCAAAAAAATAAAATTGCAAGTGAAAGTAAAAAAGAAAAAAAAAAACAAATTGTTGATGGGTGTTGAAACCAACAAAAATAATCTTTTTTTTAAAAAAAATCAAATGAATTGTGATAGTAGCGAGCAAGGTCGATCCACAGAGACTGGTAAATTAAATATAAATTTTTTTTTATCTAAAATCCTAAAACTAAATGGGGTGGGGGGGGGGTTTGAAGATTTGAATTGAAATAACTAAATTAAATCAAAAGACGAACAAGCAAATAAATAAATAGCGAAGATCAAATAGAGAGAAATCTAGCTCAAGAATAATCTCGACAATGGACTATACAATTTGATCACAAATGCACAGATATAATTCAACACTCTCTCTCTAAATTGGCTATGGCTATTGGTACAACCTAACAATCTCGTTTCTCCTTAATTAATCGGCAATCAAGGTGCGACCGTTGACTACTTCTCTAATCAATAGACAACCCTAGGTACGACCTTAGGATTTAATCTACCAACATCTTTAAAAATCAGAGAAACGCCAATTCTAACCAACAGAGATCATACGATGACTCGTTCAAATTAGGTTATAAATCTTCAGCTAGCAAGATATTATTCCAATAATCATACAATGCGCGCAAATTGTTCAAGTTTTCAATTACTCAGTTTAATGTGGCTTTTGGGTTTGTTGATGAAGACATGACACTTTAGGATTCGTATTTGAATAGTGCTTGTGACTTTGATCGGGATTTTCATCCTGTGGCTTTGTTTCCTAAATGGTCAACTAGTCGGATGCCCTACAATCCTAGTTCATCCAAGCCATGTTACCTTCATAGCATAGCCTTGCTCTATATTCATAAGTTCATGGCCTTTACTTTCTCAAGATGTAAGGATGGGGCTAATGGTTGAACAAGGCGGAGTTTTTCTTTCTATGGTGTATGAAGGAGAAGAAGAAGGTGAACCTCGAGTGTTGGCTTGCGAAATAGTTCTCAAATGCGCAGGCCAAGGGTCGAAAGTTGATTTTGGGGTCCCTTATCACCCACTTGGCCATCTCATTGGGTGTATTCACTTTGGAGAACCATCATCTGCATAAGGCTTGTGCTATGTACCTCCTCGACTTGGACTATCTAGAGGTGATGGGCATGATTTCGAGAGTGGACGGGAGGATCACATACCCGTAGATTCTAAAGCCCTCCAGGCGATGCCTTTATCAGTCCGATGTTGCCCAAGAAGATGAGGATCTTCACTATTCTGAGGCTTCTAGTTCCTCGACACAGCTCATTGAGGCCTGATTAGATGAGTTGTAGCAGGATCTTTCATCATTCTGGCATGATTTTCACACTATGTAGTCACAGCTTGCAGCTTACTTTGCTAGTGTCGGGTTCCATCTTTCACCACCCCTGCAATAGCCGGTTTCAGGGCAGTCCTCTTATCTCTTTTTGATTAATACATTGAGGATAATGCATTGTTTAAGCGTGAGGGGGTTGGTTTGGAATTTGGTTGTGGTAGGTCATGTCTTTTAGTTGCTATTACTTGTTAGTGCTGTTTTTGTTGTTTTTTTTTTTTTATTCTCTTGCTTGAGGACAAGCAAAGCTTAAGTGTGAGGGGTTTTGATAAGTTGCATATTTGCTCCTATTTTTGGGTGATTTTCCCTTATTTTACTAAGCTTTGTTGTTGGTTTTGGAATTAATGATCTTTTGAGTTTTGCAATGGAATAAAGAGGTTTTGTAGTAAAGAAGGCCAAAACAATCATTTTGGGATCAAAGTTGTTGAAGAATAATGATGAGTAGCTGTCCAGGAGCGAATGGCAGATAAGGCATGGCCATGCCCTAGTCTGGTGACGGGAATTATCTCTTAAAGCTAAAGTGGGTCCTAGTTTTAATAAGGAGATGCGGCTATTGTGCTTCCATATACGCGATTTTGAAGAAGGAAAGTTAATTAGAGTCCAAGAGGGAGTAGAAGAATTACCATTGGGATAAGAGAGAGAGAGAAAAAGAGTGCGCTGCCAAGGGATATATATATACAGATTTTACGTTGAGGAGGGCAGCGTCGACAGAACGAAAGATTGAGTGTAGAGAACTATTTTTATTTCCAGACTTTACTTTTATTCAAGTATGAAGTTCTAAATTACTTTCTAGCGAGAGGATAATCAAGACTCTGGTGCTACACGTTTGTGAGATCGAATTGGTTTTATCATAATTTTAATTCTCTCTTTAATTATAAATCTTCCGTTTGTGATTTCAGATATTATTCCAATAATCATACAACGCGCGCAAATTGCACAATTATCGAAACAATAACAGAAATCACAAACGGAAGATTTATAAATAAAGATATGATAAAACCAATTCGATCTCACAAACGTGTAGCACCAGAGTCTCGATTATCCTCTCACTAGAAAGTAATTTAGAACTTCATACTTGAATAAAAATAAAGTCTGGAAATAAAAATAGTTCTCTGCACTCAATCTCTCATTCTGTCGACGCTACCCTCCTCAACGTAAAATCTATATATATATATATATATATATATATACCACTAGGGCATGGCCATGCCTTATCTGCCATTCACTCCTGGACGGCTACTCATCATCATTCTTCAACAACTTTGATCCCAAAATGATTGTTTTGGCCTTCTTTACTACAAAACATCTTTATTCCCTTGCAAAACTCAAAAGATCATTAATTTCAAATAAACCAACAACAAAGCTTAGTAAAATAAGGGAAAATCACCCAAAAATAGGTGCAAATATGCAACTTATCAAACCCCCTCACACTTAATCTTTGCTTATCCTCAAGCAAGAGAATAGACCAAAACCAAAACAACTTCAATGCCTTTCAAAACTCAAATCATAATGCTCCGAATAAATGAACCAAAACACAAGTTAAGCATCAACAATGAAAAGAACGAATTTCCACTACTAACACATATAATCAAGTACCTTGATGATTTCTCAAAATTCAAATGTAGTGGAATTCAACACCCTCACCAAGATTCACTCAAAACGCTTAACTGTGTTTAAGGCTTATATATAGGAACTCTCAAGTCAAAACATAGAAGACTCTTCCCATAAACTTGCAAATATATCAAGTCGGCACCAAACAGTGAGTAAAATGCAAAATTAGGGACTTCAATTTCGGTTGTAACGGGGCTTCAGGCAGGGGTGGATAAACAAGGATATTTGAGCTTCAAAATTAAAGGAATGGCAAAATATTTTTCACATGATATCAATATAGCACAACTATCCCATCCATTTTTGCACACTTGAGGGTTCAAATCAACACAAATTTTTTTCTTTTCTAAACCTTCTCCAAACTTCCCCTTTTTTTCTTTCTTTTTTCTATATTTTTTTTTCGATCTCTATCTTTTTTTTTTAGCCTTCTCTCTTTTTCTTTTTCACCATTCTTACTCCCCAACCATAGCTCTAAACTTCTTTTTCCAAAAATCAGGGCCAAGAACTTCACTTCTATTCCCCAAATTTAAATAATCCACAATACCAATCCAAATGAACAATTATGCACATTCCTTCAATTAAAAAGGGATCAAAACACTGTAATCAATACAAGGAAGGATAAACATGGCTTGTAATGTGGGTACAATTCAATTAAGAAGGTTAAGGCTCAAAATGGCTATCTATGGGTTTACTTCACAGGTAGGCTCAAACAGAAGGCTAAAATTGGCTTTTTCTAATTGCCCTTTTTCACATTCCACAACACTGAGGTATTCCAACATGCATAACAAAGCATGTTCTAGAAGATATCAACTATGCATGACAATCATACAATGAAAGAAAGAGAGCCTTTCAAAGATGGTGATGCTCAAGCTCAAAAACTCACAAAAATAAGGCCATTGGCATTAAATTCCACACACTTTTCATTCGATTCATCATCAAAAGCAAGAGACTAAAGTGTAGAGAGTGTAAAATTCATCCCAATCATGCCAATTCTCAACTGTATATCAATCCATCTCAATGAAGCACCACAATTTAAATCATAGCAGGGAGAAAAACTACCAATTTGGACAAAGAAATTTTTTTATCATTTTTTTTTTCATAAAATAATAGGAAAACCAAAAACAAAACAAAAAACTAATAGGAAAACCAATAGGAAATAGGAAAACCAAAAACAAAACAACAAAAACAGCACTAACAAATAATAGCAACTAAAAGACATGACGAATCACAACCAAATTCCAAACCAACCCCCTCACACTTAAACAATGCATTGTCCTCAATGTATTAATCAAAAAGAGATAAGAGGAATGCCCTGAAACCGGCTATTGCAGAGGTGGTGGAGGATGGAACCCGACACTAGCAAAGTAAGATGCAAGCTACGACTGTATAGTGTAAAAATCATGCCGGAATGATGAAAGATCCTGCTGCAACTCATCCAATCAGGCCTCAATGCGCTGCGTCGAGGAACTAGAAGCCTCAAAATAGTGAAGATCCTCATCTTCTTGGGCAGCATCGGACCGATAAAGGCGTCGCCTGGAGAGCTTTGGAATCTGCAGGTATGTGATCCGCCCGTCCACTCTCAAAATCATGCCTATCACCTCTAGACAGTCCAAGTCGATAGGGTACATAGTACAAGCCTTATGCAAATCATTGTTCTCCAAAGTGAATACACCCAACGAGATGGCCAAGTAGGTGATAAGGGACCCCAAAATCAACTTTCAACCCTTGGCCTGCGCATTTGAGAACTGTTCCGCAAGCCAACACCCGAGGTTCACCTTCTTCTTCTCCTTCATACACCATAGAAAGAAAAACTCCATCTTGTTCAACACGTTAGCCCCATCTTTACGTCCCGAGAAAGTAAAGGCCATGAACTTATGAATATAGCGCAAGGTTATGCTATGAAGGTAACATGCCTTGGATGAACTAGGATTGTAGGGCGTTGACCATTTAGAAAACAAAGCCACATGATGAAAATCCCGATCAAAGTCACAAGCACGGTTCAAATACGAATCCTCAAGTGTCGTGTCTTCATCAACAAACCCAAAAGCCACATTAAACTGAGTAATTGAAAACTTGAACAATTTCTCCATCAATCAAAATTGAATAACTCTCGAAGTATCAAGTGTCATGGTCTCCAGACTTATTATAGGCAAAAGTGGTATAGAATTCTCGAATCAATTCCACAAAAGCCGGACAATTAACGCCAAAATACATTTCCTACCCAATATTAACTATGAATTCACGCACTTCATCAAGAATACCCAAAGTTGTCAAAGTGGGATAGTCAATAAACTTACAGGGTACAATGGCACGAGATCGGATGCCATCATATCGGCTTTTCTTAAGCCGCGAGGTGAAGTTCAAACACCCATTCAAATCGGCCTCTTGAGTGGGGGGGGTATTCATGCCTCATCCTAGTTGAGATATCTTCCGTTCCGGCGGCTCGTTGGTACTCAGACGGGATGTAGTGGCTCGGAGTACTAATGGCTTTCTCGAAGTTCTTTTCTTGGGTCTCATGGAAACAGAGCGACCCCCTCACACTTAAGCAAAAATGAGAATGAGTGGTGATGCAGCTGTTGGAAAAAATGAGGGCGGCGGCGGTGAAAGTCCAACATCTGGGCAACGGTGATGAGACGGACTGCCGGCGGCACGGCGACGCTGAAGGCGATGGTGGCTGAATAGAAGAGGGCAGTAGATGATGGCAGAGATGGTACTGTTCAACGGCGGTAAGACGCCGATGGCTGGCGAAAATCCGGCATCTTTGAGAGGGCGGCGTGGTGGAGGCGATGAAGTAGAGGTGGGGGAATTAGGGTTCTCTAATTTGGGAATTTGGGGATTTGAATTGTTGGAGGAGATATGGGGATTTTGACTTAGTATAGTCAAATTGACCTATGCCTTGGAAAAAAAAGTAGGGGACTAAACACGTTTTTTTTTTAAAATAAAGAGATTCAAGATAATTCCCCAAGTGTAACATTCACAAAAACACGCTGCTTCTCAAAAATCGTCCAGAATCCTATGCGAAATAAGGCATGGCCATGCCTTATATGTAGCTTGCTCCAGCACGCCAATTTCCCAAAGAATACACATGTTGCCGACTTTAGCAGCTTAAAAGATCCCTAACATCACTTGTCATCATATTAGTGCCTCAAAAATAAAGAAGAAAATAAAAGAAACAAATAAAAGGACTAAAAACATAAAGAAACGAGGTGGGTTACCTCCCCCAAGAACATTTGGTTTTCGTCATTATGCCTGACATCCTTACTCATCAAGGAGAATAATTGGGCTCTTGTAGCCCGATGCAATCAATGCTCTGCACTTGAAATCCTTCATAGAACGGTTTCAAGCGGTGTCCATTCACCTTAAAGATTTTTTTCAGAATCTAAACTCTTGACCTTAACTGCACCATGTGAAAAACACGTTAGTGACAACAAAGGGCCCTAACCATTTAGAGTACAATTTTCCGAGAAATAATTTTAACTTGGAATGGTAAAGTAAAACTTTTTGACCAACAGTAAAGTTCTTTCTTGTGAGAACTTGGTCATGAAAGTGCTTTGTCTTTTCTTTGTAAATCTTGGAGCTTTCATAGGCGTCATTTCGGATTTCTTCCAACTCTTGTAGCTACAGTTTCCTATGAGTTCCAGCCGCATCCATACTCATGTTGAGTTGCTTAACGGCCTAGAATGCCTTATGCTTAAGCTCGACTGGCAAATGACATTGTTTACCAAAAAGCAACTGAAAGGGAGACATACCTATAGGGGTTTTTAAGGCTATTCGGTATGCCCAAAGTGCGTCGTTAAGCTTCAAACTCAATGGCGGATCCAGGGAGGGGGGGCGGAGCCCCCCTTAAACTGAAAATCACCCGAAAATATGTAGCCATGGTGGTTGATGTTTTTGCTCAGCCTCCCCCCCCCCCAATATTTCGAAACTTGTGGTATTTCTGGAAGGTGTAAGAGATCTACAGCGGTGAGAAATTGAGATGAAGGGAAATAAAAAATGGAAAATGATGAGAATATGAACTAAATGTCTACAACTCTATTTGAAGTGAATGTCTGCCATTTGAAGCTCAAGAACCGAGAAGGAAATGAGGGAGAAGAGAGATGAAAGAGAGAACAAAAAAGGAAAGTAATTAGAGGTGGGTCCATATCATTTTTAAAATCTAAGGAGAGAGAGTGTGTGAATAAGAAAGAGAAAATAATTAGAGGGGTGGGTCCATCACATTTTTAAAATCTATTATTTTATATTTATTTAATGGATGTTAAAGTTTATGATAATTGTGATTAAATATAATTATTTATATTATTCTCCTTCAAAATTGAGATTAAGCCAACACAAATCTCAATAAATATATTATCACTAAATTTACATAGAAAAAAAATTAAGTGATGGAACTAATCACTAAAGTCCGTATGAGATTTCAAAGTCGAGAGAATAGAATCTAAAAGAGACAAACATTTCAACTTTATACATATTTAAAAAAAAAATTTACCTAACTATATATATATATATATATATATATATATATATATATATATTGGGGGCCCTAAAAATGGGGGGTCCTGAGCGGTGGCCCACCTGGCCTACCCCCAGAGCCGGTCCTAGGGTTAGTTAGTCCACGCACCGACTAATAACATAAATTGATAATTAATAATGGTAAATAATAAATAATTAAAAAATAAAAAGATAAATAATACTCCATGTTTAGGTCCAACCCGCTACACAACACTCTTGGCCCTCTACACCGCCACCGCCTCTGATTGCATCAACTTATACCCTCTCTCAACTCCCTCGATGAAATGCAAACACACACACACTCTCTCAATACATTTAGGGACAGAAACACTATTGCTTTTGAAGATGCTTAGAAAATGAATTTTGTTTTTGACGTGTTTAGAATGAATTATTTTGTCCCTTTTTATAGTGATAGAACCGCATATGACAGTTTGGTTTTGAATGATATGATTGAATATTAGATAGTGGAGAATTGAATTAGAGATGATGAAAATGCTCCATGAAATCAAGAGCCATTTCAAATCGAGAATGTTTCGGAAAAAAAATCTTATGTCCTGAAATATGCGGATTCATATGAGAAAGAAGAAGACAGATTGTTGGGCAACATCTTGGGTTAAAATAAATATTAATTTTGGGCTCAACTTTGATATTGCGCTCGGAAAATAAATAATCATTTGGGCTCAAGTAAAAAAATAAATATAGAGCTACGCAAATAAAACATATAGTTTAAGCTTTTTGGAAAAATAAAATAATATTTACCAAACAGTAATAATATTAATAAAAATAAAAATAGTAATAAAATCATATAATAACATTGATGATGATGATGATGATGATGATGATGATGATGATGATGAAATGCATAGATTGGAAATTAGCATTTTAATTAAACAGTTTTGGGTCGCTACAATAGTGGCATCCATGAAACCTTCAACTATACGAATTAGCATGTCAGGATCAATGAACAGAGTGTAGGCTGACTTTGGATATCAACTGATGCAAACATTGAATTGTCAAGATTAGATATTGATATCTTATTTAGATTATATTTTATATTTAATTATATTTTATTATCTTTTTAGATTACGTTGTCAGTTATGAATTTTATCTAAATTAGGTTTATTATTTCTTATCTTCCAAGCTTCTCATATATTATAAATAAATATGTCTAGCTAGATTGTTATTAGGGGAGTTGAATTTGATATAAAAATATGATATTTACGTGCAATTCGATATTATTGCGAGAATCAACGATATTGAAGTGTTCTTTCGGATATTCTCAGAATGAACAGATTATACACGTTTTTATCTGCATACATGAAATCTGACTTAGGAAAGTATTCTAATTCCTTATTTTTAAATTTCTATGTTTGGTTCAATTTTAATTGATTTTGGAAAAGTAATCAGATTGCTCAAAAAAAAATAGTGACTATAATGGCAAGATGGAACATTTAGTTTATGTTTATATTTTATTTAATTTTGAAGGTTATGATGAGAAAATTATTAAATTAGTACTTGAATATAGAATTGCCCCGAAAAGAAAACAAATGAATGTGAATAGGCTTTGGGCCCAATTGGGCTTTTTTCTTTATCATTTTCAACTGCATTAAACAACCTAATTTTCTTTTCTTTTCTCATTTTATTTGGAGAGTTTCTAAATGCACAACTTATTTTACTTTGTGTATCATTGAATAATTAAATGAAAAATAAAATAAATATGAAATGACTTATTTACCCTTTTATTACTTGTTTGCACTATCATTATTACTTATTGCACCACAAAATAAAATTAAAAAAATAAAAACTAAAACAATAGAAAAATCGAAAATTAGAAGATGTAAACCAAAAAAAAAAAAGATACGACTATAGAACAAAATTCACTCAATAAACCTAGCTTCTAGTTGTGCAATTGTGGTGGCAAAAATCGAGAGAGATATAATGTGGAATGAAAATGAAGAAGAACATAGCAATGTAAGTCATTTTGATTAATTTGTACCAATTGAATTCACAGTTCTCGCAGATTTTTTAAACATATTATCGCGTTTCGTTCGAGACTTACAGTCCGAACACTCTTCACAGTGTTCGGAACACGAAATTCGAACATATTGAGCATGTTCGGACTTTAAAAATCGAACCAAACTTAGAATTTTTTTGTGCAACTTCTGTTCGAACTACATTGTTCGAACATAGTAAACGAGTTCGAGCAGTCCGAACAAAACAAGAAAAATCGACGTTTACAGATCGAACAAAACGCGCAACTGGGGAAAAAATTAAATCAACAACTCGTTCCAAACCTCGATTTTTTTTGCGCACAATCAACTTACACTAGCATCTAATCATTCCAATAACCTATCCTAGCATCTTAAACTATTGGAAAACTTAATTTAAACAATGACCCAGTAATTTTTTTTTTAACGAAATACAACGTATAAAATAACCAAAATTGAACGGGTAACTCACCAAATCGTTCCATGATAATTATTTCGAAGTTGTCGGTCTTGGAACAAAATCACCGTGCAATGTCGAACAATTTCCTTCGACTCGATTTCGAACTTGATCGGTAGAAAAGCTGGACTTTTTACTTCTTAATTTTACTGTTTTTACATTTTTTTAACTGTTTTTTTTTTAAGTTTATTTTTAAAAACTGATTTTATGTTTTTATTTTTCTGATTTTAAGTTTTTTTTATGTAAAATACATATTTTAGGAGAAAAGCATTATTATCAACATTAATGATACAAAGAGTAAATATTATAGTGCATAAAATATAAATAGTGCAAAGAATAAAATTAATTGTGCATTTAGAAATTCCCTTTACCTCCGAAGCCACATATTACCTCCATCATAAAATTCTAAGAATGCTACCGTAACCACGAATCGACCATATCTTAGACTTAGAGGCGGCATTTGAAATCGTTATCGCATATTAAATCTTACATTTCTTATTGTATATTTAATTTTTTTAATTTTTTTCTTTGATTTCAATTTATTATGTTTTAGTTTAATTTTATATTTATTATTCAATTAAGATTTAATATAATTTTTTTTAGTAATTAATTTTTCCAATAATCAATTAATAACTAAAAATTAAATAATAAAAAATGCAATTCATTTTAATTGGGTAGGGTGAATCTTAAACAATAAACGTAAAATTAAACTAAAACATAATAAATTGAAACTGAAGAAAAATATTGAAAAAAAAAATCATTCTAATTGGGTAGAGTGAATCCTAAACAATGAGTGTAAAATTAAACTAAAGTATAATAAATTAAAATTAAAGAAAAAAATTGGGAAAAAAAAAATGAACGTGCAATAGAGAATGCAACACCGAATATGTAATAGAGGATTTCAACTGTAGCTGCGGTGTCTGAATTTTTCAAAATCTACATAATTCAATATATTTAAATAATACTTTATATGTAATTCATATGACTATATAAAAAAATGTGTCATAGTTATTCATTTTCAAAACGTTGATATTATTTTATAAAATTCTTATGATATCATCTGAAAAAAAAAAAAAAATCGAGAACATAGAACATGAATTTACTGGACGAACCCTAGCTTGTAACTCATTTCTTAATTGGAAAATATTTTCCTATGTTTAGTAGCATATTTATCAATTAATAATTATTCACCTCTTTTTTTAGAACAATTATTCACCTGTTTTTTCCTAGTGAAAAAAAAAATTCGGACAATAATAGAAGATAACAGAGTGCCACGTCATCATCCAAGATTCAGTGGCCACACTAACTCCACCTTCCCTCCAATATCTCTCTGTGTCTCTCCCTCCCTCGCCTATACACATTTCCTAAGAGAACATGGCAGTGATATCCGCGGCGGCGATGGCGGCAGGATGCGGTGGCGGAGGAGGAGGAATAGTTCTTTGGTCGCGGGAATCCGGTTGGTGGTCTCTGCCGAATCTGGGACCCAAGCTATCGAAGCCTCACAGTGTATTTCCGGTGAAACCCCATGTTAACATATATCGGATCCGGAGTCTGGGAGTCGTTCCCCGAGCCGCCGAGTCAACTCAGTCGTCTTCGGTCGCGACTGGTAATGCCGGGAAATCAACAGTCCCGGATGATGAATTTTCGCTGGCGAAGGTTGGAATTTGTTCTCTTTCTTGTGATTTTAAAAGGATAAAAAAATCATGTACAAGAATTAACTCCAGTTTACTGTCCGTCCAGGTCTCTTTTGGCGTGATTGGTTTAGGGCTTGGCGTTAGTCTCCTATCGTGAGTATACATACATACATATATACGTTGGTATTTAATTTAATTTGTTATGCAATCAATTGAAAGAGAAATTTTTTACAGGTATGGTTTCGGGGCTTACTTCAATATCCTCCCAGGATCTGAATGGTCGGCGATTATGCTGACATACGGCTTTCCTCTTGCTATCATTGGCATGGCTCTCAAGGTTGTTACTTGTTATTCACATTCTACCTCTATTTTTATAATCCATCTTTCCCTCACTTCACTTGCCAATTAATATGTCTTTTTTTCTTTTATCTTTACATGTCGTCGACGTCTAGTATGCAGAACTTAAGCCTGTGCCCTGCTTGACTTATTCAGATGCTCAGGCACTCAGAGATAAATGTGCAACTCCAATCCTCAACCAGGTACTTCATTTTCATATTCTTTCTCATTTCTAATACAATTCTCTCAACCTTAATGAGATACCAAATGTATTCCCCTCCAAAGTTTCCTGTATTCCTTCAGAAATGACATCCCGTCTTATTTGTTAGGTCAGAAGTGATGTTACGAGATACCGTTATGGAGACGAGCAGCATCTGGAGGAAGCACTAAAGCGAATTTTCCAATATGGGATGGTAACCAATCCCTTCTTCCTTTGTTAACCCTCCTCCTATGTCAAATATTGTCACGACTTCACCCTACTTATTTTCTGGAATACATTTTTAAACCAAAGCCTCTCAATTACGTTATTAAGACTCAACCAGATGTCAAAACCTACTGCTATGCACTTCTTATACATGAAACTTGCTTACCATTTGAATAACAAGTGACGGCTTACTGCACCTTTTTATGGCACGGGCAAAAACTAAAAAAATATATATTGATGAGTTAGAACAAATAGCGGGCACTACTGGTTCGTCTAACCTGAAAAGGATAGATAACTTTTATGCTATTATTGTAGGGTGGAGGTATTCCTCGGAGGAGCGCTCCAATTCTACAAAGCATACGGGAAGAAGTATGATCATAGTTTTCAGTCGGTTTTTTAACTACGTGATATCATATGTTGGACTTACCATCTTGATGATCCGTTTGTTTCTGATGAGTATTAATGCTCTACGACGTCAATAGGGAAAGATGTTCATCAAGCTATAATCGATTTAGCAACTTGGTGAGTTCCCTCAGATGTACTGCTGATCTTATGAACTATTCAAATGTTTAGGTTACTGAGGATGGCAGATATGCATTGGTATTGATTTTTGAGGCAAAAGCACTGGAGTTGTCTGATTTTGAACAAAGAAAGGTGATATTTATTTACTTCAATCAATCATGTATATATATATTACATTTCTGCAGCATGTATTCATATTTGAACATATATATTTGGTCTAGGCAAAATTTGCTTCCTTCTTTGGGCCAGGGATCACTGCTGAAATTGGTAAGTTGAGCACTAAGAACCTAGCTAGTTGTAAGAGAATGGGATTGTCACTTGGGGCTAATATTAACCATGCGTTTGTGGATGCAGCTGAGGCCGGGAAAGATTTATACGAGATCAAGCTAATTTCCAACACAACATTGTAAGCACTCTGTTGGAAAATCTAATAGAATGTACCATCCACGGGTTAACCCTACCCTATTGTATAGCAGCATAATCATATTTTGTTGTATATTAATTATTTCTAGTTGTACAAGCTTCTTAACTTATACTTGCACCTCGAAATAATTATATCAAATTTGTTTAGTTTTCTTGGTCATCGTGGTGAGGATGGCGAAAACTGCACATTAATGAGAAGTGCAGTGGGATTCACGTATAAGCAAATGTTTAAAATTTAAAAATGTGTGTATATATATATGACTGGTAAATGTAATAAAGTGCAAGGAGGTTCAATGCATAAAATGAATATTTTCCAGGACTACAATATGAAATAAGAGTGAATGTCTGAACAAGTATCTCTATGTGAGCTAATCTAATAGCAGCCAAATTCCCACCAATATCGGCATCCAGTTAGCAGGTTTGTCAAACGAAATCAGAGAAAGGCGAGGACCCCAGGTGCCGTTAACCTCTCCTGTAATAAAAGGGCATTGGCGAGGTCAAAACTAACCAGAAATATATTTTAGAGTACAAGCTTCACATTCCAATGACTGATGATTTCCCTATGGTTTATTAGGATTTGGGAAGGACCGTCATCCTATGTATATGCCATAACCAAAAAAATGCAACTAGAAAAAACATCAATTAGATGAGAAGAACCCATAAATCAGCATCAAATGATCATAATACTCCTGCGTCAAGTTTTCAGCCATTAATTCTATTGCGTAAATTTTGATTCTACTCGTCCAGAAGTTTATACTTATTTTTTCCACTTTATATTATCGATTATCAAATTTACTCAAACACTATATGCAAAAAATAAAACTAAAAAACTAAATAAAACGGAAGTGAAAAAAAAAAGTTTGGCTCAATTGAACAAATTCTAACTATGGGCAGCAAGTGCATCTTTAAAAGAAAGATAGCTCACCTTGCACTGATATACTTCTCAATCACTTCTTTTTTTTCATCACTGAGAGCAAACCATTTTTCATTCAAAGCAAGAGTATCCCCTTTCCCAACATCTGGCAGTCAGAGAAAATAAGGTTAATTATGCTCGAGAGCTAACAAAAGAATGAAACATGTTCCATATTACTTACATTGATGCAGTACATCAGATTCGCCAGAACAGTTCAATTTCCAGTACACATGACCACTGCTCCCCATGAAGACAGGCTCTACTCTTGTAGCGTGAGCTGTCTGATTAACTGATTTGAATACCAGATGACATCAGAAAATTAGACAGTTATTATGCCAATATATCTATATGACTATATCTACATTTTTTAGTAACTTTGCACAGTTGCACCAAAGTTGGAGTTGAAATAATTATATGCCCATATACCACTGAGTAGCTGATGAAGTTGGAGAAGTTAATCAATTAAGAGAAGCAAAACCATTAAAAGTAGTTACAACCGACCGCACAAGTTTTTTATTTGAATGAGAAGGGGGGTGATTACATTCATTTTAAGGCCTTGTTTACTTTGATGGATAAGGGTGGATTAATAAATTATCCTATATTTACTTTGTATGATATTAAAATGATGGATAACCCAAGGCCCGTGATAAAATGAGCTTTAGATGCTTATTTGTGGGATATATATCCTACCTAAAGAGGTGGGATATGATTTATCCACCATTATATCCACTAACCTATCTATCCTTCAAATTGTATATCCTCAAAGTAAACAAGGCCTAAGTTGACTGATAGCATAGTTCTCTTTAGGGAGGCAATTTATGCCACCACGTTGAATGTTACCGATTAATGTAGTCATAATCAAAGTGGTTTAGACTCCCGCTCGGCATTTTAATTTATAAAAGGGATCAATGAAAGTATTAGACCTCGAATAAATGACAGGCACAAACATCAAAGCTGAGGATACAAGCAACATGAAACCAAACTTTTCAGAAATTGGACTTTCCAGAAAGCACTAATATTAAAACTGTCTCGCTAAGAGGTATAAATAGGAAATACTGTAATCCTGTCTAGCATTTTGAAGAAAAAACAATGGCAGGAACTAAACTCAGATGTGTAACGAGGTATGGGAATAATTAACAACATCAAAGAGCTCGAGGTTCCTGAAAAACTGATCTAGTTATCCAGAAAAATTAAACTTTAAAACGGTAACATTCACAACTTACTCTTCAAAAGCATGGCCTTTGACTCGAGCAGCTTGGCATGAGCTTGTGCTGTCTCAGATTTAATATGAGAGACAGTTGCTTCCTGCTCCCCATCCCTAGCATCAATTGATTTGGCAACATCATCTCTTATTTTCTGCTCCAAACTCTTTATCTATTGAGAGTTAAGTATGAGAAGAGGGGGAAATCTGATACAAGTTCACAACTGGTGTAATTACTAATTAGAAAGTCCGGTTACCTTTTGTTTAGCTTCCTTTGCCTTCTGGTCATGTTGTGTGTTTTGGTCTTCTATCCAATTTCTTAGCTTTCTGTGCATGAGACAGAAAAAAGAATAGAGAAGTACAGATGCGAAATAAAACGGCACAGCATGTATAACTTACAAATGGAAAAGGTACTTACTTTGTTCCAAGAACTTCAATGCATAGCATATTTAAGATCCTAAGCTTTTCTGAAGCATTTAAAGCGTCATAATCAGCTGCCTTCTCTAAAGAATCCACCGCTGATTCTTTAAGAACACGTTGAGATTCAGACAAGCTCTTCTTAAGCGCTTCGAACCATGAGTTTTTCCCGTATGATGGACTTAGTTTTACAAATCTATACACAAAAAAAAAAAGGAAAAACAATTTATTCAAGTGGAAGAGAATCTAAGTTGCCAATTGCTAGATAGAGAACCTTACTTCTCTCCTTGTTCAGTTTGTATTATTGTTAGCAGGAGTACGTGAAACTGGACAGTCGAGCAGAGTCTTCCTCGGTGTGCAGGTCTCCCATGAAATATGTCTTGAAGAACATATTCTGCTTCCCCATTTTTAATTTCTAGGATCTGTTGCTCATTATGGAAAAAACAACCCAAAGAGATAAGGAAACACATAAGGGTTAACATATTGGTGATGCATAATTATAGTGATGCTAATTAGCAGTAGTGATTACCAATGAGGAAAACATTTCAAATAGAACTAAAGTCATGAAAAATTATTTCACGGTTAAACAATACGAACAAGTAAGCTAGAAATCATTATCCTTCATGGATGTGATAACTGTAAGCACTGAGAATAGTTGGGTCAATATGCATATTGAAGGTTGGCGAAAATAGAGATAAGGATAAGTGGATAACAGTCGTAACACCTACAAAGATTGAGAGACAATGAACTAGGCCAATAAACAAAACAAGAAATAAGTAACAACTATACCAGCTGAAATGACCCACTCTTGACCTAAAAAAGGAATTCACATTTTGCTGATTGAAGTAGATAGTATTCATGTGATTACGGTTGAAATCCCTTAAAATGCAACATGATAACCCCACGAGATTACAAAGTGTAGTAAATCTTCTATTCTCATATCATTAGTACACATGTACAAAACGACATCATAATTTTACACATGCCTTTTATTAACACCAAGAACGAAGCAACACATTTAGTAATAGGAAAATCCAATTGCATGATCACATCTGGTTCCTACTGAACTAAAGAAGATAACCATCACCAGTTACGACAGTCACTTGCCTTTCCAAAAGCAGAACAGAATTCTAATAACTCCAGAGCATTTCCAACATCTTCTGCAGGCATGTCAATTCCAGCCACACTGGTCAGGTCTGTTCCCTTAAGCCCTTCCTGATTTAATACTATCATAGCAGGGTCCTGATTACATATCTCTGAAGTGGTATTATCAACTGCTTTGCCATTGAGCAACCCCTTGACTTTCTTGCCAGCAGACTCTGGCGAGTGTGCATCTAATTGTCCATCAAAAGAATTTTCCTTCCCTCTCTTTCTGGGGTAGAAGACAACTTCCTGTTAATTTCAGAAACAAAGCATGAGATGAGAAAATAATGCAGCAGGTGACCAAAATCAATAGCTGTAGTTTTTAATGCAAAAGTGTACACATATTTGTGCCAGTACCAACATTTTCGTGATTTAAACGCTCAGCACTCTTAAGTAGCATCTCGGAAACAGAAGAAAATCCAGTTTCCTTCGCTGCATTGATAAGTATACCGGTTGGCTGATGACCTCTTCTCTTCCTGAATGACACACGATTGTGATAACAGGAAAAATACCAGAAGATCATGGAGACATAAGTCAGAAGACTCACATGCACACACTGCAGTTGCAAATGCCCCTGCATTTCGGGCAAACCCATTCCTCAAGACCAGCAATTTCCTCCATCTTCTCACCGTACCTGGATCCAGAAATACGATAGGCTAAGAATTGAAAATGACCCAATCAACAGCTTATCTTAGAAAAGAACACGGATATAACCTGTTCAAGAGGCATTTATTACATAGCTTAACCAAACATGGTTTATCCTTCTTCGGATTCTTGCAAGCTGCTGCGAAATTCCTGGTTTTTTGACGACACTACAGCGAATGAGCGAATTGAGTTTACATGCGAGAAAAATGAAATTAAAACCAGTTTAGGTAATTTCATGATTCATATACACAGTTGTACGATTGTGAATTAATGAAGTTAGCCTTCGAGGAACAATTTGCAGCTCGATAAAACTGATCTATCCCGGCTAATAATGAAACTTCAATAAAACGCAGATGAGGGGTTTTTTTTTAATGAATTGGAATACCTGATGGCAGTGCACTCCGTTATCAGAATCGTATACTGTGCTACCGACAGCCCGGTATCCGGCTGATTTAACCGCCATAGATATCGTCAAATTCCGAAAACCCAAGACGGGAATTTTAGGGATTGCGTTTGTTAATTTCTTCTGGTTTCAGCTTTTTCTGAAATCTGAAGTTGCCTGTGCGGTGGGTGAAGGATTTCAGAGAGGATTGAAATATGCCGGCGCACCAGTCTCCGCTAATTTGGGAGATTTTGCCCTAAATATTTGGAGGGGTGGAGGTTTCTGCGTAAAATATTTCGCGATTCCTTTTCCCGCCTTGAAGAAAAAGAGTTTTATGAATTAGCACTATTTGTATTTGGAAACAGATCTGGATTGGCAGTTTGGCACCGGTAAGATGTACATAAAAATAAAATACAAATGGAACTTTAGCATGTTCTCAAAAGGTCAAAACAAATGTTTTTAGATTTTGCCACCTCTATATTTTTTTAATAATAAGTCTTCAATTACCGATCAAATATAGTAAGATCCTTCCAACACTAACAAAATAATAAGGGATTATTTGGTCAAATATAGTAAGATCCTTCCAACACTAACAAAATAATAAGGGATTATTTGGTTCGTTTGATAAGGCTGGATTCATATACATATCTTGACTAAGGGAAATTTTAAACACAGCTCTCGTTTTACTTTCACAATCCCACTAATTTATAAAATATAAAAATAAATTTGATAAGTCATTTTTACCCTTTAGTCCCCATAAATTTAAAACCCTAACATAGCCCCCTACATTATAACCCCCGTTATTTTTCATGTAACTAAGAAAATCATATAGTTAGAAAGAGTAATATTTTAAATTATAGAATTTAGGGTGTTACAATGTGGGTAGTCCAATGGTCTATATATAGTTAGACCAATTGCATGTAAATAAATATAATAAATAGTTGACTATGAAATATTTTACTCCCTCTGTTTCTATATAAATGTTATTTTAGATGAATGACACAAATTAATAAATTAATTAAATTACCTAATACACTCTTGTGTGAATACATTAAATGAGTTAAATATATATATATATATATTTGAATGCATTGAATGATGGCAAATGTGTGAAAAATATAAATTTTCTGTCTTGAATTTGTAGAATAACACATTTTTTGAAAGAAAATTAAAATGTTAGAATGACACTTATTTAGAAACCGAAGGAGTAACAATTATTTATGTTTTTATAGCTAATGTAAATAGAATTGGCATGTAATTATTTTTGTGCGTTCATTATTTCCCATGTTGGTTAATTAATTTTGTATATTGATTATTTCTAATTTCATAATTTCAATCTTTAAAATAAAAATAAATACAACTTTAACAATTATTAACGAAAATTTTATATGGAAGACAATTTAGGTATTCTCCTATATTTTAATCATAATCTTACAAGCTTAACAGAATATTGACAATCTGTTCTGAATTATTAAAATTGCAACCAAGTATTCTAAACACGTGGTTATTTTATCCAAATGGAATATTGATAATTTATTCTGAATTATAACAATTGCAATTAAGTATTACGAACACGTGATTATTTTTATCTGAACGGTTCAATCATGTCATAACTAATCAATCTTATTTATTACATAAATCAAATCTAAGGGGCCTAAGCCTAAGTGTCTGACTGAATATCATGAGCTCATATCCGAATTTGAACCGGTCTTATAAATATATTGACCGTAATAATAATAATGTAGAAATATGTAAATTATGTGTTAACTAGTTACATGTAGTTTTTCAGGTGTGGTGGTTTGTAGGTCACTACATATTTACATTATGCGCACTATTAATACCATTGAAAAGCACACTACACAAGTTTTCCAACCATCTCACATTGTACGACATTATTTACGGGATAACTATGAATTATTTAGGAAAAGAGGTGGACTTGCGTGCAACAACGGTTATTTCCGCCTATTTCAGGCGGCCACGTGGCCCCACACGGGCGTGCCACGTGGCACATGGTACTTTTTATTGTAGTTGGAATGATGATAGTATTAATCTGAGGTTGATACCTTTCTTTATCGTACTTGATACTTTTCTGCTTACCACATGATACTTTTTATTTTACCGAACTCGTGTTTTGCTTTCCTTTGCAAATTCTTGGAATGATGATTGTTTTAGATTAATCTCAACACATACAATATAAAAACTGAAAAAAAAAATTAGAATTTAAACTAAATAAACTTATATAAAATAACTAGCAGACCCCTTACTTTTTAATGATATAAATGGTACTTTTCGAATGTTTTGTGATACTTTTTTTTAATAGGAAGGTTGGTACTCACTTTGGACAGAGTTTTTTTTTTATGGGTTGATCCAGTCAAAGCGGGTTGACCCGCGTTGACTGGGTCAAAAGCGGGTTTGATTGACCCGTCTCATATAGTGTTATTTGCATCATGATGCATGCAAGTGTTTGCCTTAGAAAAAAAAAATAATAATTTTGACGGAAGTGTAACTATTTACTGTAGTCAAAGGATCCAAATAGTTTGACAATACTTCAAGTGCATGTCTAGATGAGAACGAGACTATACTTCAAGTTCTTATTTGTATAGTTTCCATTTATTATGATATTTAATGTTTAGTCAAAATTTTATAATATTTAATACGAATGTTTAGTCTAATTTTTAAAATATTTTAAAAAAATATAGAAATACTGATAAAATAATATGACAAAAATAACAATATATTGATAATCATTGTCTTGATTTTCACTGAAAATATAAAGATAGATATTGCTGGAAGATTCGTTATTGTCATCATTTTCATATTTTTGTTCCATATAAACTTTCATCTTCTACCGATGTCAAAAATCCACTTTGCAGTCAACAAATTAAGTTGCTCTAATGGATAAAAAAACTCAAACCCATCAAATCATAGATATGATCGATTTGACTACAACACAAATAAAAGACCAAAGTATTTGCCGAAACATTATATAACTTTTGGCTGAAAATGTATATGGGGATAAATTTGATTAAAATAGGTATTTAATTGATAAAATTACTAATTTAGAATAAATTTGAGGAATTGAAAATAGTTCGGGATATAATCGATGGTTTAGCCAATTAAAAATCATATATAATGATGTTTCATTTCATTTTGTATGAAGTTGTTGATTGTTAATTATTTTTATTATATGCATGGTGAATATATAAAAAAAAGATAGGAGGCCCAATTTGTGAATTTGATAAGTACGTAGATGTTATTATAAAAAGATAAAAAGTGGCATGAGAACTAATATAATGAGATGCTATTTTGAGTCTGAAAATGAGTTTGTTAGTTGAATGTAAATTACTGTTTGATGTGACAGATATTGCATTTTGAGTTTAGGTTTGGTTTATTGATTGTAGATGATCTTAATATCCCAATATTTACATTTTATAATAATTATACCCCAATCCACAATTAATTGTAATTTTACCTCAATGTTTCATTTTCACCGGTAATCCTATTCTTTGTAAGTTTTTTCCTGGGACCGGAAACTTAATCATCATGTTGAACACATGTGGATGCATGCATGTAAATTAAAATTAAAATATATAATGACATGAATTTTGAAAATTATTAGTGATATACCCAAATTTTAGGTACAAATTGCTGCCACATCAAAAGTTATCAAATTTACTAAATTGTTACTCAAATCTCCCCAATGCATCTAGGTACAATTGTTATTTTTTGAGGATCCCACTATTATATCACTTATTTTATTTACATATTATGTATTTATTAAAAAAATTATTTATGATTTTCATTATATATACTAATTTAATATGATAATAATTTGTTAGTAAATTTATTTTAAATACTAATTTAAAAATTTAATTTATTTAAACACAAATTTATTGTAGCAGATATTTTTAACTACTCATTCATAATTGATAACTTTATTAAATAGAGAAAAACGAGTACACCATCACTGTTGTACCTAATTTGCATTTTTAAATTAAGATTTTTTAATTTTTTATTATAATTTTCATTATATAATTACAATAATAAAAATAATTTTTAAAAATAAATTATCTCTCCTTTATATTTGATAAATCATTCAGTAATTATGTAATCATACAAAAATAATATATATATATATATATATATATTGTGTGTGTGTGTGTTAATTGTAATCTAATCATATTTTAATTAATTTATGTAAAAGATCACACAATATATGTGTGTGCATCTATAAAAATCAAAAAAGCCCTTTCTCCTTTTCATAATAATAAGGTAAGCTTTCAAGCCGTAGCTTGCTGGTTTTTCCATCATCCAATCACCGTTAAGAAATTCCTTAAGTGATCACAGAACCTCTCAGTACACCCCTACGACCGCCGGAGAGAGACCATTGGTTAGGTCGGGTAAACTGTAAGTGGCAACGACTGGGTAGTCAATGCTGAGAGACAAGAAGGCTGTGATTGCTAGAGGCAGGTGTGAATTAAAACCCGATGCCAGTGTCTCTAGCGGTTACAACTTACAACATAGAAATAGAGAAAAAAGAAAAACGAAAAAAGAAAAAAGGAGAGAGAAAGATTAGCAAAATAAATTGGAAATGGGGTAGGAAGGGAACAGTTGCGCGGCCCCTCCACATTCACGCCCTTCCACCAACAATTTTAATACACGCACCAGTCTGCACACGCCGTGTGCTTCACGCAAATCATTCGAAAGTGGCGCCCATTCTGTTGAATACCAAATGTTACCGGATAACTTTATTTGTACCCAGTTAATTTTTTTTAAATGTTACCCCAATTTCACAATCCAAATGTTACTCATTCACGGGTAACATTCCAAGCCACGTGTGAATGTTACCTATCCGTTGAGGATGCCATAATACCCGAACATTTATAATTATTTACGAAGATATTTCAATTTATTTTTTGTTATAACCCTAACCTTTTTTTTTTGGGTTTTTTTACAAATCTACTATCCATCAAGTTTTATGAACAAATTAACAATCAAGTAAAATTTTCCACTAACTTCCATCATCCTTTCCAAGAAATTAACAACAATGATCCACCGAAATTTTCAATCAACAAAATCCAGTGAAAGAAAATAATCAAGGGGGAGCATCGGGGAGAGGCTAGAAGCCTAGAAGGCTGTTGTGCTAGAAAACCACAAATTCCATTTCACATATTCCGTCAAACATGAAACATGAATTCAGAAAAATATGCGCACACCATCAAAATTAATTAATTGTTTTTGGCATTTTGTTTGAAAAGTAGTGTTTGAACTTGGTTTCCTTTAGCTTGGAAAAGAAAAATAAAATAAAAAATATTACCTCATTACTTGGTTGGTGTTGAACAAAACTATTGCATGCATTGGATGATGATTGTCGATGGGGGGTGGATGCTTTGTTTTTATTTTGTTAGAATTTTAAATAGTGATGGCTACGAGGGTAAAATAGTCTAGTTAAATAATTTTAACTCTTTAATTAATTTTAGGGGTTGTGAAACTGAAAAATGAGAATCAGGGATATAACTATCCTCCTTAGTTATGGGCCAAGTATATATTTATTTCCATCACCTGAAAAATGTCCAAACCTTTTATATTTTTTGTAAAAATATTATATGATTCAATTTTCAATGTTGAATTGTTGGCAAGGCACCTTCGAGTTTTAACATGCCATATGATTTTTCATATCATTTTAAACATTAGACTCACGATTGATTTGTTAACAATTTGAAACCAAAAATTAAATTTCGAGATATTTTAAAAAAATTGTGAAAATTTTCGATATTTTTTAAAGTTAAAAATACTTTTATGGAATGGAAGAGACGAAAGTTGAGGATATAATTATATGAGTATTTGATATTAGTTGTGTGTTGTCAGAAGATTCGAAGGTTGCCTTGCTGACTCGGCGGGCCCACAAAATCGCAGAGGAAGAAAAGCTGTGGTTGTATATCTATGACGTACACGTGGCGAAGGATGAGTGGGTCAAACGATGATAAGGTACAATTCCGTGCTTGGACTCTTCCACATCTTAGCCACGATTACTATTATTTTACTGTCAAAGCGTTCGGCCCAGTAGCATTAATGGATGTACAACTCGAAGCAGCACATTCTACAGAATCTCCTACTACCTTGGAACTCACGTTTCTGTCTCACTTGTTTCCTTCTGTAATCTAAGGTACGAGGAAAATTATTGCAATAATGTATTGCCCGCATTTAGTTTGGCCTCGATGACAACCTGTTTGTTGAAATGCCCCAACCAAATTTTGATCTGTGTTTTTTTTTTGGGGTATGTCTGTTGATAGAGGTATTTTCTTGTTGGATGTTTGATTTGGAAGTGGATTTGCGGTTTTATGATGTATGCGTCGAGCTCAGTTAAAGCCCATGCAGCATATTTTGTGCTATTAACGTCGTAGGTTTGCTTAGGCTGTAAGGGCCAAGGCCATGTGAAGGATTTAATATTAAGACAAACCGTTTATGATAATGGTTTCCTGGATGCTATGTTTGGTAATCGATTATCTATTCTAAACCGGAGTAATATGGTTTTTCAAAATAAGGGTGCTGGATGATCGGTGCGAACTTTGTGTTGAACTCAAACTGCAAGAGTCCTCTTGTATGTTCTCATGTGTCTTTATAGGAATGGAGTATAGGCTGCAGTTCTACTTGGTAGTGTATAGTAACATTTATATTTGGTCTTTAGATGTCTGATATTTGTTGTTGCTTCTTAGATCCTGGAAGATGGGGTCTTGTTAATTTGTTACCTCATCCTCGGCTGCTAATTCGTTAATTATCAGGGTTCTGATTATCTATTCCTAGTCTGGTCACGTAGTTACCAGGAAATGCTTGCTTCCGAGTTTTGTTACTATGGTTGATGTATTATATTATTCACTATAGTGTTTTGGTATTATAGGCAGAATAAATCTATATGTTTTAACAAATTTTTTATGCTTACAGTTGTTGATTCAGATATACATGGCGTCAGTTTCAAGGAGCCATAGATTGTTCTGTACAGATAATAATCTCTTGTGTGCAAAAGGTATTAGGGAAAAGAACAAGATAAACTTATTACTAATTTTACTCCCTTCAACTCATATTAATTAGTTCCCTCAATATGCTATTTTTAGGTAAGAGAGAGCTTGTATCATGCGATGCCATTGCTCCAGCAATAAAAAGAAACATGTGGAAAGGTGAAACTGGATCTAAAGTTGATGAGATTGTGCTTGAAACATCTTTGCCTTTCAGAAAACAACAAGGCTTACTATGCCCCTCCATTACCAGGAGATGGCGAAGGGAAAAATATTGCATAGTTACAAAAGCAACGAGTTCCACTGAGGAGCATTTGAGTTCGTTAAATTCTTATCTTGAAAAGATTCATAATTATGCCAGTCAGCCTTCTTCAAGAATTTCTAAGGAGGGGAGAGAATCAATTGGTCAAATTGATGAACCCAAAGCAGACTATGGTCTCAGATCTCTAGAGAATTATCTTATCAAACTTAAAGGTGGTAATGGTTTATACCACGAAAAAGGTTCGTCCTTACTCTTGCTGTCTAGGTCCTGCAGATAGAATTCATTATTTGCTAAAAGATTTCCCCCTTTTAATCTTACTGTTTCAGATGCGGAATCACAAATCAATGTTAATAAAGATATAAAGATATCAGTAAATTCTTTAGCCAAGAAGGACCGAGGACTTGGAGGAGAGAGATCATTGAAAAATTATGTAGAATTAAAACCTGACAATGCTGAGGGCAAAGGGACATCTTCCAATGAAGCCTCTGAGTCTGATTTATACTTAATGTAATATGTGTTCTTTTTAAGTTTCTCTGCTGCACTGTGGTGATTACACATCAAGGCTGATATTAACTTTTTTGTTTGTACACAATTCTTGCAGTGGTGTATTGGTATCAATAAACATAGCAGTTTTCCTCTTTGAGATTGCCACTCCGATAAATAGCTCTGCTTTCGAGCTATTTTCACTCCCCAAGGTTTATGGAGCGAAGATAAACAACTTGATTCTAATTGGAGAGTGGTGGAGGCTAGTGACACCAATGTTTCTGGTACAAGATTGATGACTCGGTTCGTGCTTCAATTTTGTGATTAGTTTGATTCTGTTTGACAAATCCTTCATGCGAAAATAATCGGATAGACTCTCTCGGGTAACTTTGTATTTCAGATGCAGGAATCCCCATAACTGAAAATTTAAAATAGTAAATGTTTTATGAAGGCAATGCTCGCCCATAAAAATTTCTTCCTTTATTATCTAGATTCTAATTTTTTTATTTTTTGAAAACTAAAATTCCAAACAATTGGTATTGGAAAAAAAAAAGGCCAGAGTGTTAACCTTCCTTTACTTAAGAAACCTCCAATTGTCAGTCAGTTTATTTTTCTTGCATTTAGGGCTTCAAGTTAGTAATTAGTGTTGTTTCCTTGACTCCTTCCCCTTAAAATGATGTGCTATGAAGATGAAATGTCAACTATTTATTTTTATATGTTACTATTTGGTCCATTTGCTACACTTCCGGCATGTTCCCAAATCCTAGATTGAGCAGACAAACATTATGTCTTATATATACTCTCAATGAACTTAATATATTGCAATTTTTTGCCTATATTTCTTTTCTCTCTGCTGAAGTTTTGTTCTTCACAGCATTCTGGTATCATTCACATATCCCTAGGAAGCTGGGCCCTCTTCACTTTTGGCCTTGAAGTATCTAAAAAATATGGCTCGTTCACCTTTCTGCTGCTATATGTTCTTGGAGGAATTTCTGGAAACCTAATCAGCTTTCTTCACACGTTGGAGCCATCAGTCGGTGGGACGGTAAGCTAACTATTGAAAATACACAGTTACATAACGATGTTTTCTACATAATTATTAGTCCATTTGTTGCGTCTTATTCTATTTAAGCTCACTTTTGTATTATCAACTCAAATTCATTTTCTTAAATTATTTTAAAGTTGCAGTCAATCAAGTAGCTGATGTTTTAGTTTCAAACACTTTACCATCATTTTCCTTCCTTTTTGAGATAATATATGCTACAATGGTTTTGAAGCCAAAAATAACTTTGTTTCCAATGAAAGTCATGTGCTCTAGGAGACTAGGACAGTAGAGGATCGATTTTGTTGTCAACAAGTGATGGCTAGCGAAGTTTCTATGCAAATTATGCTGATGGTTCTTGACATAGCGAAATTGCTTAGCCTGCACTTATTTTCCAGGAAACATCTTTAGACTAGAAAGATTGACAAGTTACTCCAGTATCTATCATGGACTTTGTGACGTTAGATTCGAGATGCATGTGTAAATTGGCAAGGAACTAAACTGAAGGCAAAACTATTTCTTGGCACTCATTATTTTATATGACAATAAAAAGAATTAAAAAAAAAATATATAGTGACGCATCATATGCATTGGATACCATTGGTCTTGTGATTGTGTTAAGTTGTAATTGATCAAATATAGTTTCCGGTTATTTCACTTTTGGTATGTGTTTCTAATCTTTATTCAAATACGTGGCTGCATATTTAACCTGATTCTCCTCATGCAGGAACCTATTTTTGCCATAATTGGAGCTTGGTTTATCTACCAAATTCAGAACAAAGATGATATTTCAGAGGCTGAGTATGAAAGAATGTTTCAGAGTGCAATAATCACGACAGTTTGTATCTGTGTCCTAGGCAATTTCGGCCCCATTGACGACTGGTAAATGAGCCATCTTTCACCATTAAACTTCAGTCGGCATAGTTGTTTATTAGACTGGGAAGTTTAGTGTATCGCTAACTAAGCATTACAAAAGGAAAGGGAATATAGCATTGATCAATACATTTATTGACGTTTGCAGGGCCCACTTTGGCACGGCTTTTGTCGGTATAGCTTATGGGTTTGTGACGTGTCCAATCATGCATGTGAAGGATGCATCTACAGAAGCAGGTCGACAGGAAAGAATCACACTTGTTAAACGGTATTCAGATCCATGCAAATCCCTGTTGTATTTCTCCGTCTTCCTCTTGCTGTTAAGCTGTTTACTTCTCGTCTTCGAACCTCCGCTCGAACTCGATCTCATTGATTGAAGATAGTTGGGCATCACTTCAGTAATGCGCCACCATAAAAAAAAATGCAAGGATATATATAGGTAGTTAATTATTCATAGAGATATATAAGTTGCCATCATCAGCTTCAGAAGATATATAGGTATCATTTGCTATAGAATACTGTTATCATGTATCATCTTGCTTTTAGTGTAAAGGAACTTTAAATGCATGCATGCATGCTGTCATGTTTGAGGCTATTTATTTGGGTTGATTACGAATAAATATATGAACTTTGATACAATTTGTGATTTAGACACGAATTTTGAAACATTCCTCATTCATTTTCTTTTTTTACTCGGATTCACCTATTGGTTGATCTTCTATGTTGCAGACGATTTTGAGGGAGGATATGGGATGGTGCATTTTTATTTATTTATTTATGGGAGTTTCTGTTTGCACCCCCGTATTTACTCTTTGCACCCCTATAAAAAAAGACAAAAATAAAATAATTAGAAATTGACTAAATTATCCTTTAATTACTTCCTTGTACCACTTTTTTTACTCAATGCACCCCAAATAAAAATAAAAATAAATAAAAAATTAAACAATAGAAAATATATGATTAAACCTATGAAAAAAAGAAAATAACCAGATCTAAACTCCAAAAAAAAAAAAAGTTGAACTCAAAAATCTAGTTTGAAGTTGTGCAATTGTTGTGGGAAGAATGAAAAGAGATACAATGCTGGATGAAAATGAAGATGAACAAAGCAATGTAAGTCATTTTCATTAATGTGTACCGATTGAATTTTGAGTTTTCGCAGTTTTCTTAGATCTGTTTTCGCGTTTTGTTCGGATTTTACAGTGTGAACATTCTCCTACATGTTCGAACAAAGAAAATCGAGCATAAAAACATTGTTCGAACTTTCAAAGTCGAACAACACTTCATTTTTTTAAATGTGTTCGAACTAATATATTCGAACTCTCTATGGTTGTTCGATTTTTGAATTTCGAACTTAAGTTCGAACTGAACAAAACTGGTGTGTTCGAACTAATATGTTCGAACTTAAGCAATTAACTCGGACTTTCATTTTCGAGCATGTGTTGTACAGCAATAACTGATGTTGATTTTATTTGGAATAGGATCGAACCGAGAGCAGTGTTATGGGCCCAATCAATACAGAGTTGGTTCCTGATTTTACGGACATATTCCACACTATGGAAATGTTTGATTCTCGTGAGAGTTTGATCAGTTGGGTTCGTGAGAGAGCTATTTCAGTTGGTATTGTCGTTATTGTGCGACGCTCAGATGTTGGGAGTGATACTAGGAATCCTCGATTGGTATTGTCATGTGAACGAGGTGGGTATCCCCGTGTGATTAAGAAGAAGCCTCCAACAGAACGTGATTACATACAACAAAATTTAGATGATGATGACGTTTCGGGTGAAGGGAAAGAAAGAACGAGTTCCAAAACGAGCTCAAGGGAGACTGGGTCGAAGAGAATTGGATGTCCGTTTCGTTTGAAGGGGCAATACCTCCCAGAGTGTAATCAATGGATGTTAGAAGTTGTTTGTGGGGTTCACAATCATCCACAAACACAATATTTGGAAGGGCATGCATACGCCGGTCGCCTAACATTAGATGAGGAGAAGTTGGTGGCTAGCTTGTCGAGTTCACATACTCGGCCGAAGCAAATATTGGCCGCAATACAAAGAAGCTTTCCCAACAACAAGTCAACAATAAAGACAATTTATAATGTGCGTAGTAGAAACAAGTATGTCGAGCATGCTGGTCGATCCCAAATGCAGTATCTGTTGGGTAAACTGGAGGAACATGGCTATTACCAGTATACGAGGCGGTGTCCACAGACTGACGCCGTGAAAGATATGTTCTACGCGCACCCGACAAGCGTGAAGCTTCTTAGAGCTTTCCCTGAAGTGTTATTGATGGACTGTACGTACAAGAAGAACATGTACAGATTACCTTTGTTCGAAATAGTCGGTGTTACCTCAACAAGCATGACGTTCTCTGTTGCATGCGCTTATCTGGAGGCTGAGAAGGAGGATAACTACATTTGGGCGCTCACTCTTCTTAAAGGGCTGATGGATCAGAGCACATTACCTAGTGTGATTGTGACAGATCGTGAACGAGCGTTGATGAATGCCATAGAGGTGACGTTTCCCACCACCCGACATTTTTTATGTCGATGGCATATAAATAAGAACATCACTGCCAATTGCAAGAAGAAGTTTCGTACTAAAGATCAATGAGAATCATTCTTGAGTGTATGGAATCTGGTAGTGTTTGCTGAAACTGAAGCACGGTATGGTGAAATGCTTCGGAGGTTTCAAGAAGACTATGCCACCAATCCCACTGTTGTGAATTATGCCATCAACAATTGGATTGTGTCTTACAAAGAAAGATTTGTCAGCTGTTGGACAAATCGTGTCATGCACTTTGATAATACCACAACATGCAAGTATGTTTCTATATTTCTTATTCCAAAGATTTGGACAAATTGATTTTGTTCGACTTTATGTATTTGAACTGCTCTATATCTAACTATTTTATACTATATTGATAAATTGTAGGGCTGAAGGTGCCCATGCAAAGTTGAAAAGGTTTCTTGGAACAAGTACAGGCAATCTTGAAGGATGTTGGGAGAAGATACATGATCTACTAGAGACTTCTTTCAATGCAATAAAGGCATCATTTGAAAAGAGTGTTAATGTGGTTCAACATCGCTACAGGTCTCCAATCTTTCAATTCCTTCGAGGTACAATTTCTATTGCTGCATTAGATAAGATTTATGAGGAAATGAAGAGTATCGGGGAAGATGCAGTGTACCCATTACTATGTGGTTGTGTGTTGAGAACGAAGTGTGGTCTTCCTTGTGCACATGAGATCGATCAGCATGTTCGATCATCCACACCATTTACTTTAGATGCTGTGGATAAGTTCTGGAGGAAATTGGATATGGAACCTACAAGAGCGAAGGTTGATGTGGCTTCTGACATTGATAATCGTTGGTTTGAAACTTGGACTTGTGCAAACAACATGTTTGCACAAGCGGACGAGTCTGCCAGGTTGCTCATGCTGAAGAGATTTAGGGAGATTGTTACCCCATCTACCACTTCTATGGTTGAACCAGACGTGCAAACTAAGACTCATGGAAGACCGAAACTTACAAAAACTAAAGCTGATACATCCACGAAGCGTGAGAAGAGTGCCTTTGAGTACACTGACTCGTTCAATGATAGTTGTTCGCAAGTCCCGGACTCATTTGAGGTTGATACATCACTGTCACAAGTGTTGTTCACTACGGGGCCACAGAAACAAAAGGTCATTCATCCTAAAGCATCGTATCATTTGGGGATTGGATACATTGATCAGATACCAGCAGCATTCAAAGGCTATGTGACGAGGACTGATGATGTCACCGCAGATGGTCATTGTGGATTTCGTGTGATTGCTAGTTTGGTGCTTGGGGATCAGGAGGCTTGGTCACGTGTCCGTACTGATCTTTTCTACGAGATCCACACTAATCCAAAAATATGGGACAAGTGTTTCCTTGAGCGTGGACGGAGGGAGAAAGTGCTGAATATACTTAACTGTCATGAATTGACAGCTCACACGAGACATTGGTTTGTTTTGCCTGATTTAGGCCATGTAGTGGCTACGGTGTACAATGTTGTTCTTGTGACATTGGGTGGTCGCTATCCTACTACATTCTTGCCTTTATTATCAGCTGTTCCAGTGGACCCGAAATGTATTTGCATGGCAGCGGTTAAGATTGGAGAAGAGAAACGCGCCAATCACTTCATTCAGGTCCTTGTTTTAACTAGTTTATGGTTACATTGCTTATATTTTACTATACCCATTATAATTGTAATGTAATCTTTTTTGTAGGTTTTCATGAAGCCAAATCACCATTTTCCACCCATATCCGTCCAATGGAAGGACTTCCGCATGGATTGCGCAGCTGGATGGGCGGAATTTGTCACTCAGAATTAATTTGTTATGCACTAGAACTTTGTTATGTATCAGAACTTTGTTGGAATATTATTTTTTTTATGAACTTTGTTGTAGGAATTTTTATGTTATGTTATGAACGTTATTGATATGCATGACCATTTGTTAAAAATCAGGTCCTTCATGATCAAGGAAATTCACCATGTTCGATTTTCAAATGATTTCAAACATAATTCAGAAATCCATACAAGAACCATCAAAACACAAATCACAAATCCATAGAAGAACCATCAAAACACAAATCACAAATCCATAGAAGAACCATCAAAACACAAATCACAAATCCATACAATCCATATAACACGTCAAATCCATACAAGAACCATCAAGTACTAATACTAATGTCTCAAAATACAACAATCATGACTATCAGATAAATAGTACTATCCTCTACGTCGGCGTCTCGATGATGACTCGCCCTGCTGACGTCTAGATGCTGCGTGTCCCTGCTCATGTCCAGTACGAAAATGTAAGGCCTCGAAAGCTTCTTCGACCTGCGACATCACATACGGCAATGGCATGACCTCATGGGCTCTCCACCTGGTGACCAGAGGATCAAGATATCCAATGGCACTCTGAATCCCATCCCAGGGCGAAACAGTCGGATGCAGATCTATACCAGGAGCTGCGAGATCATGCTGCACCTGCGGATGAGAGATGGCATGATACCACTGAAGGTAATCATGAGAGCAGGTCCAAGCTGGGTTAGCGACTCTTCCAAGGCGATCTGAAGACAATCTATGACTCTCCCACTGCTCGAAGAATGAACCAAGCATGCCCCAAACAACGCGGTACTGCCCGGGCTTCTTGCCCCTTCTAGCCACAACGGGGTCTAATGGGGGGTGTGGAATGGTCTGCACCCATCCAAACTGCCGCAGCACCCGATCTGGGAGATATGGCTCTACAATATCAGGAGCTGTGATACAACCTTCATAAAAGGTGACCTCAGGTCGCTCACCGCCATCTTGTAGCCTCAAATACGGATCCCAAACAACCTAATATTCAAATTGCACAATTAAAGTTAATATATATACTTTAATAGAATTATCTAACATACAATTTCAACAATTGAACTTACATCTTCTGCTCTCAACGTATCCAACTATATCCTGTAACCCTTCACCGCTTCTTCAGACACTGCACCATGTGCCTGTTGAGCCCACCTCATTGCATAAGGCTGTCCGACACGATAGTCAACATTTTGTTGTGGTCTGCAAAGCGTTGGAAAATGCTCATAAATCCAAGCCTGTTTCAATTAACAACATAGTCAGAAAACAACACATTTCGTGAATAAAACATGATAAAAAAATAAATGCGCATTTTTTATCTACCTCCAATAGTGTCAAGAAACCAGCTATCTGTCGACACTCAACACGAGAAGCCACTCCTAACTGTCTGTACAGATAAGCTAATCCCGCTGCACCCCACGCATAACTCCCAAACTCTTCAGTGTTCTCAAACAGCCGGAGATAATTGCAGCTGATCCGATCGCCCGTCTTATCAGTGAAAAGTGTACATCCTAAAATGTACACCAAGAATGCTCTTGCCGTGTATACTGCATCACGATCATTATCCTTTCTTGCCAACTCACTAAACCTACTCTGCAGCCATCTCAACTTCACATATTGACCCCGGTCACTCACTTCTTGAACGGCTTCTTCAGCCGACACGCCCAGCAAACGGCGTACCATATATTGCCCACCAGCAACATCCTCCCCAGCAAACTCAACTGGTCTACCCTCAATGCTAAGACCAGTCAAATAGTAAACATCCTCTAAAGTAATGGTCATCTCACCAAATGGAATGTGAAATGAATTTGTTTCTGGATGCCACCGCTCCACAAATGCCGAGATAAGGTTCCTGTTAGGGGCTCTATATGCTACTTTCCTCAGCCTCAACAAGCCAGACAACTTCACTAACAACCTCCATGCCTCAGAGTTGCCTGTGGCTGACCACCTCAGAAGTTTTGCAGTGAGGGAATGACATTTCAACACATCTCGTTCTTCACCCCTCCATAATGCAGCTGCAATATGTGTTTTGAAGCTGCGCAGCACTGATGTATCTGTAGGGCCTCCGGGGAATGGACCTCTCAAGATCTCCTCATCATCATCCTCGTTATCCGCATTCTCATCACCTTCTTCATGTGCATTGTCATCACCCTCGTTACCCCGTGCCTCTTCATAGTTCAAATTCATTTAATTTCTCATTTCTTCTTCGGCATCGTGCTCTGCCTGCCACCGTTCCAGCGCTGACTGTCGTCTGGCTGATGCCGTCGGTCTCCTCCTAAACTGTTGTGCTGCAAACAAAAAAAAATATTAAGTTCGAAATGAAAAGCCCTAGCAAACACTTTAAACATGCTCATATGTTAAAAACTCGCAACTTGTCTTTTCACAACCCAAACCATCTCAATTAAAATCAAGTTTCAAATAATTTCCAATGTCAACCATAGTCAATCTCCAGGTTAATATTTTCCAATGTAAAACCTTGTAATATCAACCATAGTTTATCTCAATGTCAAATGTGATTTATATCAACGTTAATTTTTATTAATATCAACCTCAGTTATCATACAGTAAATACGGATGACCACATATGCAAACTTAATAAAATTAGAACTAAGACATTTCAGATTTAAAATGCTCGAATACTGAAGGACGAGCATAGAATATATATTCGACTTCTAGAAGCTGAATAAACCTTGTAATGTTCGAACTCTGGACCTCGAACATTCAGGCCCAGTTCGGCTTTAAGAACTCGAGCTACACTTGAAAAAAAACGCTCACAATGTTCGAACTATGAATACCGATCATACAGGCCCAATTCGGCGTTCAGAACTCGAGCTACACTTAGGAAAAAAACGAGTTCGGCGGCTTCATCACTTAACCAATTCTTCAAAATACATGTTCGGATTATGAACGTCGAGCACGACATTATATGTTCGATAGGTTTAGACTGAGCAAAGCTTGAAAACTCGGCATTTACAGATCGAGCATAACGCGAAAATTTGGCAACAATTACATCAACAACTCGTTCCAAACCTCTAATTTTTTTGCACAACCTACTCAAACTAGCATCTAATCATTCCAAGAAACTTTAATAACATCTTAAACAATTGAGAAACTTGATTAAAATTAAAATTGGGCACAAAAATAAAATGAAACGAAAATTTACAAATTCAACATACACATTAACAAAGCTTAGAACGGGTAACTTACCAAAACGTTCCATGATTGAATTCGCAGTTGAGGTCGGTCTTCGAACAAATCTGTCCACGCAATGTCGAACAATTTCTTTCGGTTCGAACTCTCCAATTCGCCGTTTCTACCATTCCATTTTTTATTTTCACTGTTTTTCAATTTTCAGAATTTTACCATTTCTTTTTTACTGTTTTTTTTAAAAAAAAAAAAATTAGAGTAAGGATATAATTGTCAATGTTAGGGGTGCAAAGAGTAAAAAGAGGGGTGCAATGAGTGAATATGGTGCAGAGAGTAAATATTGGGGTGCAAATAGAAACTCCCTTATTTATTTCAAATACAAAACCACGTCGTCTTTGAGCCAGTAATTAAGTTTTCCGTTTGGAGAAAATTAGGGGTGGCTTTTACAAAAAAAAAATGTAAAATTATGTTGTAATTATGAAGTTTTTGAAATCGTATTTAAATTGCAAATTTTATCAAAGTTTGTGTGTTCGTAATTAACCCTATTTATTTTGGATATTTGAATGTTCTTTTGGAAGGAGTACTTAAAGGAAAAATTTGTTATAACGACGGTGGTGTGTTTAAATGCATAATTAGAGTAAAGAAATAGTTCAAATCCCGGCGGATTTTTGTATTAGAAATAGCTATTGATAATAATAATTTAGTTACGAAGAATTATCAATCCAAGATTGAAGGATGGTTTATTAATTTATATAGAATCTGAAAGATAGATTCTATGGATTCAAGATTTCAAAGATCTAAAATTATCGCTTAAGTGTTAAAATTACATTCAATAAAAGAGGTTTGATAGATTTAAAACTAGGCTTGAAAAATCTAAAATTATCGCTTGGAACGGTGCTAAAACTCCATCCAACAAAAAGTGATTTATGTGACCGTTAAATATCCATATCATTTTTTATCATATATTAAATTAAACAAAAACAAACACAAATTTACATTAATTGAATTAAACAGAGGATTTTATTAAATTCCGTCAAATAAAAGCACCACTTTCCGGTGTTCAAGTCTCATTACTTTGTAGTTTGAAATTAAACTTTGTTTGTTTGATTGATTAAATTTTATTATATTTATAATTGATTATTATGATTTTAATTCCATGGCCAACTATTAAATCTTATTGAAATATTTAATAAATTAATTAATGTTAATCTTATTTACTCTATAAATCTCTTTTTAAAATAATCATTTCCCCATCAAAATTGAAAAAAATAAAATAAAAAGAACTATATCAATTTATTATTATTATTATTATAGGAAACCAAAAAAATTATTTCAATTACATACTGAATTTAATTTAAACTTCTAAAGATCTAAGATTGAATTAAGTAGAAATTGAATTGACATAATTTAACAAAGCCCTCCATTTAATTTAATTTAATTAAGTCAAGTAATGTAAATTTGTGTTTATTTTTATTTAATTTAATTTAATTTAGGATAAAAATGATGTGGATATTAAACAACCACCTTTTGTTGGATGAAGTTTTAACATCGTTAAACCTTCAAGCAATAAATAGATAGTTTTAATTAGATCTTTCAAACATTGAATCCACAGAATCTATATTTTAAGCTAGATAATATAGTCGTGTAAAGGTCTTTAAGTACAAATCCCATCAATACCTCTAAATGTTAGCATGACATGTCTGTGAAACTGTGAATTGGGAAAAGAGAGATTAATTAAGCTAATCTAAGGGAATTAGATTGTGTGATTGAGTAAAAAAACATGAGATTTCATATTATATTTTCTTGTTACGTCTCATTCTTCACTATCATTATTACATATTTGTGTATTGATTTTCATATTTATGTATTTAATAACATCACATGAAATATGAAATGAAATATAAAAGGATAAAAAAGGAATAAAATCGGAGTAAAAGGGTGCAAACCAACACCTGTAAGGGTTGTCCTCTACAAGCAACCACGTACAGCGCCACCATTTCATCATTGCCGCGGTGTCCACCACTTCCAACCAACACTATATACTATACATAAGAGAGAGAGAGAGAGAGAGAGAGAGAGAGATAAATAGGAATTGCATAGAGACGTAGGACAGGCGCTAGCTGAAGCAAGTGTATTTGGCCATTTGCAATTTAGTTTTAGAGAAATCGAGAGAGAGTAAGAGAAGAAAGAGAGGTGTGTGTGTGTATATATAATATATGTGATATATGGCGTACGGAGGTGGAGATGGAAGGAGGCTGATGGGGCCGCTGCTGGTGGTTAACGCGGTGGTGTGTTTGATACTAGTGGGTCTCGCTGCCTGGTCTCTCGACAAATACATCGACGGCAACCAGACCCATCCGCGTATGTCTCCTCTCTCTCTCTCTCTCTCTCTCTCTCTCACACACACACACATCAGATTCATTAATAGTAATTTTGTACATTGGTAGATTATTACTTTATGCAAATGTTCAGTAAATATTTTTCATAGAATTTGGGATAATTAATTTAATAGTGTGAATGCAATACAAATGCTTTTAAAAACCATATACGTATAAAAATTGATTTCATCTTTGTTTTAATTTGGGTTCAAAATAGTGTTGGAAATAAAAAACGCACTTGAGTTTATTTTTTTTTTACTCACAATCCCAACATGTGGTATTAAGGAGATTCGATCCCGTGACCTTTAGTCTCCAAATAATCTCACTCCACCACTAGGTCATTCTCACTTGCGTTTTAAATTATACTTCTCGGACTAGAAGCCAAAATCGATCAGGTAGCAGATTGATTTATTATACATGCCGCTACCTATCTGATGAAATTATTTGCTACATTATGAATGTAGCGACATTCATTTTTTAATTAATTTTTTAATTAATAATTGATTATTTCCTTAAAAAATAATTATATACCGTACTTGGAAAAAGTGAACTTTAATTAACAAGTGTTAAATTAAACTATAGCATAATCAATTTTAAAATTGAAGAAAAAATGCAATAAAAATTAATAAATTTAAACGTTTAGTGTAGAGTGTGCTACAAAATGTAACAGATGATTTTGTTCGGCTACCTAGTATATCACATTCACATATATGGTTTTTTTTAATTATGAACAATTGTAATCTTAATTAAGTCATTATTGAATATGAATATAAAAGATCTAGAAATCTAGAGGTTTATCTATTATGAAAATGTTTTAAATCTCTTTACTCTTTCCCAGAAACCCTTGAAATTTATATATGTGTTTCCTTATTCTCTCATCAATATAGATGTTTACACACAGTATGCTATGTACTCGCCTTAACAAAAGGATCTTGTACATCAGAACTGTGTAAATATCAAAGCCTGGCATGACGTCGGTCCTCATAATTCATACGGTGGTTTATATCAAAAAGATATTCATGGTTAATAATATGCAGTTTAAAGGTTAAAGGCTTTGTTAGCCGAATAATAACCTAGTTATCGGGAGCTTCAGGATTCATATGCTTTAGGTAATTCTAACAATATCTCAAGAATACATATGTTAATCAATATTACAAATTCGCGGGTTATCATTCGGCTAACAAAGCCTTTAACATTTGAATTGCATATTATTAACCATAAATATCTTCTTGATATAAATCTTCGTAAGAATTATAAGGACCGACGCCATACCATGCTTTGATATTTACACAGTTATGATGTACAAGATCCTTTTGTTGAGGCTAGTACAGAGCATACAGAGCATACTGTGTGTAAAAATCTATATTGATGAAAGAATAAGGAAAAATATATATAAATTTCAAGGGTTTCTAGAAAAGAGTAAAGAGGTTTAGAACATATTCATAATAGATAAACGGGAGGTTTATTTATTTGTACTTGTCCTCTCTACAACGAGGTGGCCCTATATATAGGGCAATAGGGCATGACTCTTGATTGTACTGTACATAAAAGTACAAAGAGACACGTATTGCAAGAGAGGGTGGCTACGTGTCTTAGATATGCTAAGTTTAGGACGTGTGTCAAGTGGTGCTGACTCATGCCTATGGTATGCTATTTGAAAGACACGTAATGTTTCCGAATTTATACTTTTTTTTTAAAGAAAAATACTCCTCATAACAGATAAGAGTATATTCTATCTATTCTTAAAACTTATTTACACGTAATAAAAAGACTAGTCAATCTTTCATATTTGAATATTCAATTTCCACATCATGCGATCGATTAGTGCATTCACCTGGTTCATGAGAGTCTATATTATAATGCCATTCTGGATCAAGGAAGTCGTCATTTATGGGCCACCATGGATCAAGAAAGTAGGTGGTTGTTATTCTTGTCTCTGGTCTTGGACTTTGTTGCTCTGGGTTTTTATAAGGCTTCATGACAAGAGAAGTATAGACCAAGTCTTCCATGGTATCTTCAGGAGTTACTCTGTTGGCAAAGCAGATGTGTTTATATAATTCACACTGTTCAGGTTGATTGTTGTTAATGAAACCTGCAAGTGTCTTCCATCTGTAATACATGGGAATAGGCTCGAGTTTCCCGCCATTGTCATTTGAATAAGGCCTGTGGCAGATTAGAATCAAGTGTGGGTCCAAAAGCTTTCCCTCAACAGTTTTAAGTTCATCTTGAATAAATATTTGCCATTCATCCATAGGAGTATACCACGATAATAATTACCATAAGAGGGTGCTATCGTTCTTATTGTTGCAGAAGAATGGTAGCATCCTTATAATACTCGTCTCAATAACATGATAATATATTGTAGAAAGACACCAGAGATACCGGAAAGAATTCTTTGTGAGAAGTGTTCTGGGAGAGATATAGGCTACCATGAGAAATGGTTTTTGGATATCAAACCGGGCTATTTCATAAGGGAGTTAAATTTCGGTAACATATTGTGAAAGATATCCGAAAAGATTTTGTCTAGCAAATAATCGAAAATCACTAACTGTTCGAAGAGGTTGATTTGATGGTGGAAATGAGAAATTAGGTTTGACTAGGTGGCTAGGTAATTCTTTAAGATGGAGGTTGTTATTGGGTAGAAAAAGATTTTTACCTCTTCCTCCTATTATGACGTATGATCTCTTCTTCGCCTTCTTCTTGTTTATCTTAAAAATAATAGGGAGTACCTGAGAAGAAGATATAAGATGTAGTTGAGGTCATCGGGAAAGATAATCAGGAACAATATTATCATTTTCTTTGATATGTTGGATCGTGTAATTGTATTTTGAAAATCAGTCCTTGAGACAAAGAAGTTGTTTTTCTGGTACCCCTTTATTCTTGAGATCCATAATAGTTGGAAATGAAGTGTTGTCCAGTTGTATGATGAAATCATACCCCACCAGATGAAACTCAAATTTCTTTATTCCATTCTTCACGGCAAGGATTTCTTTATATATTGTATGGTAATGCCTCTCTGAATCCTTGAATTGTCCGCTGGCATGAGCTCAGTATAGCAATTTATCATTGACCTTTTCAAGAAGAATTGCTCCCCAGTGTTCATCACTAGCATCAGTTTGCAGAATCTGCTGCCCACTGCTCGGGATTCTCAAAGAATGTAGAGTCTGACATGCAGCTTTGAAGTGCTTGATTGCAGTAGTTTGAGCATCTCCCCAATCATGGACATTTTTCTTTAGGAGCTTTGAGAGCTTATTGGTGTGTGCTGAGCAGTTGGGAATGAAATCTTTGATGTAATTTATAATCCCAAGAAATTGTTGAATCTCTGTGATAGTTAGCTTTTCAGTAGGAAATTTTTGTAATTCCTCTGCAATGTGGGGGCCTGGCTCATATTGTCCATCAGAAATCTTCATGCCCAGAAATGTAATGATGTCTTGTCCAATTATGCATTTTCTTTCAGATAACATGATTCCATAATTTTGGACCAATCTTAAAAATTGATTGAGTAAAGTAAAATGTTATTCGATGGTTTTGGAATAAAGTAAAATATCATCAATATATACCAGAGCAGAATAAAGGATTGACTCAAATATACAGGTCATTATTTTCTGGAAGAGAGAGGGGGCAACCTTAAGAACAAATGGAAGAACCTTCCATTGGTATTGTGATGTTGGGATACAAAAAGCAGTTTTGTATCTATCTGTAGGGTGAATGTCTAATTGCTAAAACCCCGATTTGAGATCAAATTTTGAAAAAATTCGGGCTTCAGATAATTGGGCAAAGAGCATTTGTGTTCTGGGTAGGAGAAATTTATCATAAGGATATAAAAGTTGAATATTTTGTTATCAATAACTAACCTCTTCTTTTACCTAATTTGCTCAGCTCTATTGTTTACATAGAATGCAGGACATGCCCAATTTGACTTAGTTTATTCAATGAGGCGGAGTGATAAGAGTTGAGCACACTCCTGCTTGGCCAACGCCAGTTCTTCTGAATTCATACCTGGATGTGTAGCTTTGTTATAATTGATATCTTTATTTTTCTTGAATGGAAGCTGAACAAAGAACACCTTATTTGTCCACAAATGTGCAGGATGATTAAACTTAGCATGAGACTTGGCATATAATTTTTTGAGTTCTCTAGAAATCACGCCGAAGCTTTCTGGAATATCCTGTAGGGACAACAACTTCTAGGATACAGAATATGGTTGGAATCTTCTTTTAAATCGGATACCATGTGCGAGTATCTGCAACTTTTGAGCTTTGAAGAAGAGATCAAAACCCATCAAAAGATCATGCCCATGTAGCTTACTTCTAATAACTTTGATCCAAATTGTGCATTAAAGAAAAAAGTTGTATTCTAATAGGATGCTTAGAGATTAAAGAAGTATGGAAGGTTAGTCCATCTGCAGCATAAAAATATTCATGACGAGTCTCCCAGGCATTAAGGACTCCAATTACCTTGATGGGTCTATCATATTTACTTTGCAAGATCTGTACATCGAGATGAGGAGAAGGAATACCTTCTTGGAGCACCATATTTGAGTCTAGTGCCAGATGAGGTCTCACCATTAAAACTGAAACTGTATCATCAATAGATGCTTCGTCTTCAGAGGATTATTGCAGTATGAAGGCAGTATCAAAATCTTGTTCTTCTTGTTCAGAAAATAAGGATTCTATGTCAGCACCATCAGCATCTATCTCATGATAATGAAATGCCTTGGAGGCGAGCTTTGAAGCTTTGCCTTCTTTGCTTGGGTAATTCCGGGCAAAATATCCTTCTTTGTTGCAAAGATAACATTTATTTGTTTTCTTCCTTCTGAATTGTTTTCTCTTGAAATATCTGTATTTCTTCTTATTCTTCTGCTTCCAATAGTTAGGTTTTTTCTTCTTCTTTGATGATGAGCATCTGCATTCTTTATCAGAGCACTTTATCTCAAGATATGATTTATCACAAACAGATTTTGGAATATTGCGTCATTTCATCATTTCTTTGAAAAGATTTTTTTGCTCACAGAGTTTATCCAATGATGCTAAGCAGATTTGATGAATCTTTTGAAAAAGATTTTTTTTTGCTCGTCATGAATATTTTTATGCTGCGAATGGACAAACCTTCCATAATTCTTTAATCTCCAAGCATCCTGTTGGAATACAATTTTTTTCCTGAATGCGCAGTCTGGATCAAAGTTATTGGAAGTAAGCTACATGGGCATGATCTTTTGATGGGTTTTGATCTCTTCTTCAACGCTCAAAAGTTGCAGATACTCTCATATGGTGTCTAATTTAAAAGAAGATTCCAACCATATTCTGTATCCCAGAAGTTGTTCTCCCTATAAGATACTCCAGAAAGCTTCGACTTGATTTCCAGAGAACTCAAAAAAATATGTCCAGAGTCTCATGCTAAGTTCAATCATCTTGCACCTTTGTGAACAAATGAGGCGTTCTTTGTTCAGATTCCATTCAAGAAAAATGGAGAGATCAATTCTACCAAAGCTACACATCCGGGTATGAATTCAGAAGAACTGGCGTTGGCCAAGCAGGAGTGTGCTCAACTCTTATCACTCGACCTCATTGAATCAACTAAGTCAAATTGGGTCTGTCCTACATTCCATGTCAACAATAGAGATGAGCAAATCAGGGGAAAGAAGAGGTTAGTTATTGATTACAAAATACTCAACTTCTATATCCTTATTATAAATTTCCCCTACCCAGAACATAAATGCTCTTTGCCCAATTATCTAAAGCCTGAATTTTTTCAAAATTTGATATCAAATTGGGGTTTTGGCAATTAGGCATTCACCCTACAGATAGATACAAAACTATTTTTTGTATCCCAACAGTATAATACCAATGGAAAGTTCTTCCATTTGGTCTTAAGGTCGCTCTCTCTCTCTCTCTTCGAGAAAGTAATGACCCATATATTTGAGTCAACCTTTATTCTGCTCTGATATATTGGTGATATTTTACTTTATTCCAAAACCATCGAAGAACATTTTACTTTACTCAATCAATTTTTAAGATTTGTCCAAAATTATGGAATCATGTTATTTGAAAGAAAATGCATCATTAGACAAGACAGCATTACATTTCTGGGCATGAAGATTTATGATGGACAATATGAGCCAGGCCCCCATATTGCAAAGGAATTATAAAAATTTCCTACTAAAAAGCTTACTGTTAAAGAGATTCAACAATTTCTTGGGATTGTAAATTAAATCAAAGATTTCATTCCCAAACTGCTCAACACACACCAGTAAGCTCTCAAAGCTCCTAAAGAAAAATATCCATAATTGGGGAGATGCTCAAACTACTGCAATCAAACACCTCAAAGCTGCATAACAGACTCTACTTTCTTTGAGAATCCCGAGCAGTGGGCAGCAGATTCTGCAAACTGATGCTAGTGATGAACAATAAGGAGCAATTCTTCTTGAAAAGGTGAATGATAAATTGTTATATTGCGCTCATGCCAACGGACAATTCAAGGATTCTGAGAGGCATTACCATGCAATATATAAAGAAATCTTTGCCGTGAAGAATGGAATAAAGAAATTTGAGTTTCATCTGGTGGGGTATGATTTCATCATACAACTGGACAACACTTCATTGCCAGCTATTATGGATCTCAAGAATAAAGGGTTACCAGAAAAACAACTTCTTCGTCTAAAGGACTGGTTTTTAAAATATAATTACAAGATCCAACATATCAAAGGAAAGGATAATATTGTTCCTGATTATCTTTCTCAATGACCTCAACTACATCTTATATCTTCTTCTCATGTACTCTCTATTATTTTTATGTGAACAAGAAGAAGTCGAAGAAGAGATCATACGTCGTAGTAGGAGGAAGATGTAAAAATCCCTTTCTACCAAGTAACAACCTCCATCTTAAAAAATTACCTAGCCACCTAGTCAAATCTGATTTCTCATTTCCACCATCAAATCAGCATCTTCAAACAGTTAGTGATATTCGGTTATTTTCTAGACAAAATCTTTTCCTATACCTTTCACAATATGTTACCGAATTCACTCCCTTATGAACTAGCCTGTTTTGATATCCAAAAATCATTTCTCATGGTAGCCTATACCTCTCCCAGAACACTTCTCACAAAGAATTCTTTCTGGTATCTCTAGTGTCTTTCTATAATATATTATCATGTTATTGAGATGAGTATTGAAAGGATGCTACCATTCTTTTGCAACAATGAGAACGATAGCACATTCCTATGGCAATTATTATCGTGGTATGCTCATATGGACGAATGGCAAATATTTCTTCAAGATGAACTTAAAACTGTCGAGGGATTGCTTTAGGATCCACACTTGATTATAATCTAACACATGCCTCATTCAAATGACAATGGCGGGAAACTCGAGCCTATTCCCATGTATTATAGATGGAAGACACTTGCAGGTTCCATTAACAACAATCAACCTGAACAGCGTGAATTATATAAACACATCTACTTTGCCAACAAAGTAACTCCTGAAGATACCATGGAAGACTTGGTCTATACTTATCTTGTCATGAAGCCTTACACAAACCCAGAGCAACAAAGTCCAAGACCAGAGACAAGAATAGCAACCACCTACTTTCTTGATACATGGTGGCCCACAAATGGCGACTTCCTTGATCCATAATGGCCTTATAATATAGGCCCTCATGAACCAGGTGAAGGCACTAGTCAATCGCATGATGTGGAAATTGAAGATTCAAATATGAAAGATTGACTAGTCATTTTATTACGTGTACATAAGTTTTAATAACAGATAGAATATACTCCTATCTATTAGGAGATATTTTTCTTTTAAAAAAAAAGTATGAATCCGGAAACATTACGTGTCTTTCAAATATCACACCATAGACATGAGTCAGCACCACTTGACACACGTCCTAAACTTAGCATATCTAAGACACGTAGCCATCCTCTCTTGCAATACGCGTCTCTGTGTACTTTTATGTACAATACAATCAAGAGTTCTGCCATATTGCCCTATATATAGGGCCACCTCATTGTAAAGAGGACAAGTACAAATAAATAAAACCTCCCGTTTATCTATTATGAATATGTTCTAAACCTCTTTACTCTTTCCCAGAAACCCTTGAAATTTATATACGTTCTTCCTTATTCTCTCATCAATATAAATGTTTACACAGTATGCTTTGTACTTGCCTCAACAAAAGGATCTTATACATCAGAACTGTGTAAATATCAAAGCCTGGCATGGCGTCAGTACTCATAATTCATGCGGTGGTTTATATAGAAGATATTTATGGTTAATAATATGCAGTTCAAAGGTTAAAGGCTTTGTTAGCCGAATGATAACCTGCGAATTTGTAATATTGATTACCATATGTATCCTTGAGATATTGTTAGAACTGCCTAAAGCGTATGAATCATGAGGCTCCCGATAACTATGAATAAAAAGTCCCATTAATTAGTGATATCATTAAATGAAAATACTGGGACATGCATATGCTATTATCTACAATACTTTGGTCGTCTGTCACATAGGATTTCATATTATATACTCCATCCGTTTCATAATGTTTGTTATTTTAGAATTTTAATTTAGAATTAACAATTAATTTTTTAGACTAATATACACGTTCATTTTATATCAAATAAAATCTTATTCTCTTATATTTTCCTAAAAAATTAGCAAAATTTTCTCTCTCCATATATTTGTAGGGTTAATTTTGGGAGAAAGGGGGAGAAAATATCTAAAACAAAACATTTTAACACAAAAATAAAATTCTAAAACAATAAACATTATAAAACGGGGGGAGTATATTTTAAGGTATCTTCAAGAAGCCCATTTACCTCTCCGTCCAATGCCACATCTAACCAAAATCCTCCCCCCAACCCAACTCTATCTCTACATGTTTTTTAAGGTCACTCCCTCTATTTTTTTTTTTACATTTTTATATTCTTTTTTAATTTTTTGTACTAACTTCATTCTTTATTTTTTATTAATATATTAACAATGTAAATTATGTTATTTTTAGGTTGGATTCTGAGGATTAATTTTTATTAAAATATAATTTATGCTTTTGTTAATGTTAGGTCATTTTTATAATGTAATTGTTCTTTTATATTAGTAAATGTTGATTTTATGTTCAAATAAAATACAATTTTGTAAAATATAGTCTCCTGTGCACCACATGCATGGGATTGGGTCCATCAGACTGGCCCACGCCCATTAAGCATAAACGATCAACAAAAAAATTGACCCATGTCGGGTACATGTGTCCATGCACAGCGCGTGGGGTACACGAACCAAATTATATTTTTATTTATTTTTCATTCAATTTTTTTTTCAATCTTTTTATTTTTTCAAATTTTTATTATTATTTTTTGCTATTTTTCCTTTTTCCCATAAAATTATATACACTAAAATACAATTAGTGAATCCTAAAATTAAATGGATTTAATTGAATTTTTTTAAAATAAATACATGCCCTAAAATTGATTTAGTGAACCATAAAATTAAATTGAATGAATGATTTTCGTTAAATTCGGCGACTCGCAAACGATCGCAATGGAATTAGTGAATAACTCTCAAATAAAAGTGAATGGATTTAATTTTTTAAAAAATAAATATGACCCATATTTGAGATTAATAAACCTAAAAAAACACAAACCCTAAAAAACACAAAATAAACTTTGAAAATTTTTAAAAATTCTAAAAATACTAAAAAGAAATCCTAAAAACCATAAACCCTAAAAAACATGAACCCTACAAAAACATAAACTCCTAAATTCTAAATATTAATTGAAATGGAAAAAAAATCATAATTTGAATTAAATAAACACACATAAGATAAGTAGCAGACGCGTTAAATAACTACATTCGTCAATATCAATATTGTCATTAAATCTTATATATATATCCATATTACTGAGATTGAACACATTAATATTAACATGGGTTGAATTTGTTGAATCTTGGCAGATTTGGGTGGAAATCCTTCGACAGTGTTCCTTCTGGTATATGCATTGATTGCAGGTGTGATTGGTGCATGCTCAGTGATTTTGGGGTACGCTCATCTTCACATATGGACCAATGTTAGTCTTGCCACTGCTACAACCTCGGCCATGCATTCGTGGGCTTTAACCGCACTTGCTTTCGGGTACTGATTCCTTCACATTGTTGAAATTAAAGGATGTTTTCAATTTTCATTATCTGCTATTTGCTCTTTGATGCAGGCTTGTTTGCAAGCAAATTAGTTTGGGAGGGCATAGGGGTAAACGCTTGGTAAGTAGTATTTTCGTATTTTTACAGTGACCAGTCGAGCAGTCATGATGAAAATATATACCGTGCGTATTTTGACAGCAAACATTGGAAGCATTTATCGCTATATCTGGAGTGAGTCAACTACTGTACTTGCTGCTTCTACATGCCGGAATGTTTAGCCGCGGATACGGACCAGCTTAGAACAGCTAACGCAGCTGATACGCTCAAATCTAGGCAACTTTTTTTTTGGCAATGGCGTTGTGAAAAACTTGATTTAGTGTTAATGAGATGACGACTTGCAAAAGCAACAGTAATCACATGGGAAAAGGAATGCAATAGCAGCAAGCTCTATTCTATTCTCTTTGCTTCAACATTTACTTCATAAATACTAGTTAGTTAACCTGCAAATCTCTTTTTAAGTTTATTTTTCTGAGCACATTATGCTACTCAATTGCTATGGTTTCTCCTCATCCAACTATCTCAAGGATCTCTTACAGCAGCTGCTCAGGTTCAGGTTCGGGTTCTTGTTCACGCCATTCTACTAGAGCCAATGTATGGCGGCCACCACAAGCAACGAAGGTCGCACACCAACGGCCTTCTGCACTGAGATCCTTAGGAGGAGGGATGTTTATAGGCACTTCTGCGGGATGCCCGGTAGTCACTTTTCTGCCATACCCTAAACGCCCGTGGTCTCCTCGTCCGAACTGACATCATCAGAAATATTAGTCAGTTTTGGGCGTTTGTCATAGATTAGCTGAAAGATATTATGCAGAATGTGTAGAAACTCACGGTGTACATGCGACCATCCCGTGTTAATGCAACAGAATGAGTACCTCCACATGAAACCTGCACCCAATAAATCATCAACTTTTACGACTTCATCATGCTAAAATGATAATTAACTTCTCTAAGGATAGAGAAATATGGTAAACCTGCACAATTTCCTCGCCTACTAGAAGTTGAACCCTTTGAGGAACCATTTTGCTGCTCTTGTCATCTCCAAATCCGAGCCTCCCATGCTCCCCTCTACCCCACCCATACACCTACAATAAAAGATCTATTATCACTGCATAAAATAGTAATAATCTCAACTCTAGCAAATCAAGCACCACAAGGTACTATTCAAGAAATCATGCATGATGCAACTCCAAGTCTAGAGCATATTTTGCATAGAAACTTTTGTTTTGTTGAAATCACTTCACTCATTCCATCAAATTATCAAAACAACAACCAACATACTAGTGCTTGATGAATAGGAAAGACCTATCCTTGACTCGGTGCTGGTAGCCTTCTTTCATATTCCAGAGAGTTTCTACACGGCATTTCTCTCGTAATGGAAACAGACAAGAGAAAGAAAACCTTCTTCAAAAATCACACTAACCGTGTTCCTACAAAAGAGAATACAATGGAGAAAAAGCAAAGCGAAGCATAACGGTTTGACCTAATGGAGATTACATAACTCAGATATGTGAACTCAACTTAATAATGACATCATCAGGGTTCTACTTGTGCCAACAAACAAATTTTGAGATTGATATCTTCTGCAAATTATTTTACAGTATGCATTTTCGTGGGTTTCTTTCCTCTAATGAGGATATCCAGCTCGGCAGCAAGTGGTGGAGTTCAGGAGGAGGCGGCAAAGTTGTGGTTCTCTTAAAACTGTTTGATGCATCCTTTCATTATGATTAGGAATTGTTGGAATATTAATTACTGTCCTTAATCTGACAAAATCTTATACCCAGCTAACTCACAAAGGGCTCAGAACTATTTCAGGTAGGGGCAAACAGATTTTGCTGAAGAAAATGATGTTGATGCACGTATCTGACTTAACAATTTCTCCAATATGTTACAAAAACAGATAAGGTATACATTGCTAGTGTTTGGCTTTAAAACTCATCCAGAACACGGTTAGCTACTATCATTTAAGTATATAAAACAATGAGTTCATGCTCACATAACTAAATGTAGAGTGGACAAAGAACATTAATCTTACTTCTCCATCATCAGTCAATGCAGTAGAATGCCATCCTCCTGCAGCAATATCAACCTGCAAAACAATGCAGTGCATCTTATTTCTAAGGATGTACAAATCAGGTAAATCTCTTCTATTCGTTTCTGCTTCTTTTTCAAGGGGAATGTTCAACAAATTATCAGTAAAGTAATTGAATATAACTTTTTGTTTGTTGTCAGCTAGGCTATAACATGACAGAACAGACAACCAAAACTTCTTAAAATTGTTGGAAACACTGACAAATGATGCATCTAAAGGACTTCAACCCCTGCAAATGCCTCATCCAACAAGAGCCATTGCATATCATCAACGTCATGGTGCACTAATCATCTAAAGAAAGAACCAATAATTGAAGGATATTGTCATATTGATGTATTTGTTCTGTATAAAAGCCAATATCTTGAACAGAAAAGTCAATATGCTTGAAAGATGCTATGCAATCAAAATGTAAGAAAAAGCTTCCAGGAGATATATCGAGGCTGGGAACACAAACCAAATTAAGATCAGAGAGTCCTTGGACGGCTATCGGTTGCGATCTAGGCTGGGTATCACCAATTCCAAGCTGGCCATACTCATTATTGCCCCATGCCATTACAGTTCCATCATCTAGAAGGGCCAAGTTATGAAATGCTCCAACTGCAACTACTCTCACGCTATCAAGGCCTTGCACTCGAACTGGAGTAGAAATTTGTTTTCTACATACGAAGTAAGCAAATGTGAAGAATCAGGAAGCACAAAAATCAAAATAATATTGCAGATTTTAGTGCATAGGAACATACATATCTCCAGGAGGCCATGGTTGACCCCATGTCCAAACGTGTCCTTCCCGTGTTAGAACTACAGAGTGTGTCCCACCAGCAGCTACCTATAGTGTGAGAAAGTTAGACATGTTAACTGTGAATCTAAAGGTGGGCAAGCCACTTGATGTAAGTGTGGATGCCTGATAAAATCAAGGGGGTGGGGGGACTATGAAATCGTGATAATTCCAGGTTTGGTGATAAGGAGCTCTAACCCCTAATGTCTTGCTAATTGCAATTGGAGGATAGAAGTATAGAACAAGAAATCCTATCTCAGAGCAAAACCTCTTAATTGTCATTCCAGCCGAGAGATAAGTAAAATGGCCAAGAATGACATCTATTTCAGGAGCTAGATTTATTTACAATTAACAATCAAGAACATTTAGTACAAGTTTCAGTTATGCTCAACACAAACACAGTTCCCTGTACATCCAGCCTCCAGGTCCAGCCCTAAATTTTCAACAGTCTGTTTAGCACTTTAGCCAAACCCCGCTCAACAGTAATGAAATTTCAAGATGCATATTTAGTTGAGTCACCTGACGAACTGAAAGCTTTGGCACACATCTCTGTGGAATTACAATGTCTCTTCTAACAGGTCTGCCTGTATCATCTTTACGCTCGGGTTCTTCACCACACTGCCCATACTCATTACCACCTGCACCACAGTAGACCACAACCTTCAGAAGCATAAGACACCCCACATAATCATGTTGAATTTAGAATCACACTCAATAGAACCAACTGAAATCAGGTCCATGATTCCATTAATCATTAATAAATCACTTTTGAGCATCAAACATTCATTTCCAATGTGTTTGCCTTTTCAAGCAAAGAGAAAAAGGGCACACAAAGCAATGTAGGCGTACCCCAGGCATAGGCTCGGCCTTTATCATCAACAGCCAAGCAATGCCAACCACCAATAGCAGCCTGAGAAGAAAACCAATCCATTGACATCTCATAAACAATGTTTATTCTTCCAAAGCTCAAAACTCAAGAGCTGAAGGCACAAATACCTGGACAATTTTGACGTTTGCAAGAGCCTTAACTTGAGTAGGAACATTCTCAGCTTTAGTTTCCCCAGGGTGCCCTAATGTGCCTCTTTGATTCCAACCCCATGTAAACAGCTAACAATTTCAAGAAATAAGCAAACACGATGAAACCCCAGTACATATAACTAAAAGTATTACTCAAACCCAATTTTAAAAAAAAAAAAAAACATCATCAAGACTGAAAAAGGGCAAATAAGAGTATAAGTGGAGGAAAAATATAAGCTTGGCACCTAAGCTGTCAAAACAAAAAAAGGTACAAAATACAGTAAAGGGGTTCAAAGAAACCTTGCCGTCTTCACAAATAGCAAGAGAATTGCGGCTGCCAGCGACGACGGAGCTTACTCTTTCCGAGCTAAGGGCGTTGATGGTGCAAACCCATTCTCTCTCTTCACTGTTTCCGATTCCTAACTGGCCGTCTTCCCCCGAACCCCTGAAAACCAGTACAAGCACAAAGTGAGAACAGAAGCCGATAATATCACCGTGTGTGTGCGTGTGCGTGTCTGAGAGAGAGAGAAAGAGCGGCGGCGCAGACCATGCAATGACGGCGGTTTTGGAGGCCATAACAGCGGAGATAATTGATGCTGCGATTGTGTGCTGCAAGTGCGAATTTATAATATTCTTATTGCCCGCAACAAAAATGTGGATTGAGAAAGTTGAAGGGAGTAGTGCGAATCTGATTAGGAAATTTCAATGTTTTCCATAAAATAGTTGGATGCTATTGGAATTTTTTTACCATTATTTTTTAGGGACAACTGTTCTCTTCATTCTGAGTTTGTTTATACTGTACTGGGTTTGCTGTTTAATTTGCTTTTAGCTGACAAACCCTCAATTTTTTGAAATCTGTGCAGTTTTATACTTTAAAATTTATCATCCCCTCCAATGAACCCCAAATCACTGAAACTTCATACATGAGAGACGATTCGAGTTCAAGAACATCCTACTTTCTCTCAAAAAAGAAAAGAAAAGAGTCATAAATATTTCAATTCAAATTATTGGACTTCCAAGTTGTTTTCTTGTTTATTGAGACTTAAATATATATTAATATTTGATCAAAAATCAATAATCTGAATCTCCTCAATACCATAATTTTTTTGATTTTTTGTTTTATTTAAATATAAACAAATTACAACTACAACCATTACAGTTCAACCGTCTCATCCTCACTGCCCGTTCAAGATATCATTGGATTTGTTTTAACTTTTTTAAGACAACTAGAGATGTACAAACATCCAACTAATTTCAATATTTTGGGGGGAAAATGTTGGCATTGGATATAAAATAATGCCTTGAAAAATATTGGGAGAAAATGAAAAGTAAAAGCACACTTTATGTGAGATCATTTAAGGGGATCTCTCACTTATCTCATTTTAATATTATTTGACCGTGGCCCCCCTCTTTTTTCTTTTTTTTTTCTATTTTTTATAGTGGTCCCCTTCTATTTTTTTTTTTTTCATTTTTTTTCAATTTTCAATTTCTTCTTTTTTTAATATATATTAAATTTTTTGAATTTTTTTTTCGGCGTCTCTCGCGCATTAACCCGACACTAACGCGTGTGCGTGCACTACACTTGATAATTTATTTTTTTTGAAATAAATATATACTCTGAAATGAAATTAGTGAATTTTAAAATTAAATTGAATTTTTTTTCCGGCATCTCGCGCAGTGTATCCACCCGAAGCTAGCGCATGAGCTTATGCATTGCGTTCAATAATTATATTTTTTGAAATAACTATATACCCTAAAATAAGGCTGTCAAACGTCAGGCCTACGTGGCCCGGCCCGAAATTTATGGGGCTGCAAATTCTCAGGCCCAGCCTAGTACATTGGTTGTCCATCGGGCCGAAGAAAGGCCCGATTTTTTTTTTAATAATTTTTTGAAATAATTAAATAAAGCATAAAAATTAAGAAATTACGCAAAAATAATTTTAAAAATTTTGTTTTTGTGTGTTGTAATTTGTAAATATATAGTTATTCAAATTGAATTTGGCCACCATTTTCCATTTCTTATAAGTTATAATTTTGGAGAAAGTAATGTATACAAAAACCTAACTACTTTATGATTTTTGAATTATTCTATTCATTTATTTTATTGTATTGAGTTGGAGATGAGCGGCGCTAAGATGGAGAGGCGTCGTTGCGTGAGCGTGAGTTTCAGAGCTTCTGTTTCTCAATTTCTAATTGAGTTGATTTAGCCTCGAGCCTGAAATAGTGAATTACGAGAAATAAAAAATAAAAATTGAATAAAAAAATCGGGCCAACTAATTTGGCCCGGGTCCAATTGGCCCACTTGGTCGGGCCATATAGGCCTCAATTTCTTTGGGCCTTTATTTTTCGAGTCCAACCCAGTCCATTGGTCGGGTAGGTCCGGCCGGCCCATTGGACCGGGCTGATTTTGACAGCTCTATTTTAAAATAGAATTAGTGAAGTCTAAAATTAAATTGAATTAATTTTTTTATCCGACGTCTCGTGCAGTGCACTCGCACGATATTAACGCATGAGCTCATGTACTGCACTCGATAATTAATTTTTTTGAAATAAATATATACCTTAAAATGTAATTAGGGATCCCTAAAATTAAATTAAATCAATTTAATTTTTTTATCCGATGTCTCGCGCAATGCACTCGCCTGACTCTAACGTGTGGGCGTGGGCTCGTGCATTACACTCAAGACAAAATAATCATTTAAAAAATAAAAAAAAAGAAAAAAAAAATGAAGCAAAAAAATGAAATTAAAAAATAAAAAACAAAGAAAGGAATGAGAAGCTGCTTCAGCCTCCGCCCACATTTTTAAAACAAACCCAGGCCCAGCACAAATGTTTTTTTTTAAAAAAAAAATGGATTTTGGGAGTGTTTGGTGGGTTATTTTTGGCGAATTTGGGTTTTATTTTATCCGTCTAATATAAAAGACCCGTTAGATAGTATTACACAAATTTTTGTCAAAGTAAAATGTACAATTGTAAAATACTAATTTGAGTGTTTTTATTTGTACTATATTTTTACTCTTTAATTACACCATGAATTATTTTTATTTTCTTTTTATTAATTATAAATTTTACTTAAATATCCTTGCTAAACATAATTAAATAAAAAATGTAAAATAGAGGAAATTGAAAAAGGAAGACATAATAGAATGGATGTTCGCGTTCTTCTTCTTCTCCGACTAGTCACCTTCTTCTCCGGCGAATAACCGCCACTGCTAACAACATGTGATCAGTCCCAATCAAAACGACTCCCATCAATGTAGTGGCTTCCTTTTGTTGTCATTAGGGTTGTAAACGAACCGAATCGAGCCGAACACCCTGATGCTTGAGCTCGACTCGTTAAGGAATATTCAAGCTCGAGCTCGATTCGAACTTTTTTTTCTTATTCAAGCTCGGCTCAATAAATATTTGTCACGTTCGAATTCGGTTCGAGCTCGGTTCGTGAAATGCTCGAAAATTTACTAAACGAGCCTGAGCTCGAATGCTTGTAAAAGAGCTCATTTAATTTACATATTCGAGCTCGAGTTTGAAAAAATAGCTTATTTTATTTACCCATTTGAATTATTTATAATATTCATGAACATGTTCGATTAAAGCTCGAGCTCGAACATGTTCATGAGCTGACCGAGCTGAATAATAATATGTTCGAGCTCGACTCGAAAATTTTATCGAGCTCAATTTGATGCTCAAGCTCAGCTCGTTTAGAAAACGAACAAACTTCGAACGAGCTTTTTCGAGCTGAACTCCAAATAGCTCGCGAGCGGCTCTGTTCATTTACAGCCCTAGTTGTCATCGGGATTGTCAGAGAATATGTAAAATTAAATTTCAAAATCTAAAAAAAAATCCAATCTTAGTTATTTCTCGCTCGTACTGAAGTTTTCAAAGCATGTAAAGAACATTCGAAAACTTATAGATTTTTGAAACTCATTTCTAAACGTCATTTACAAGTTTTGAAAATTTAGTTTGAACATGAAGGGAACTGAGTTTGATTTTTTTTTTTTTTAAGATTTCTAAATTCAATTTTCATCTCTAATGAGCCTGACAACAATGGTGGTGGTGGTGGTGGAAATTTGCAATAGTGGATGAGGAGACGTGAATTGAAAGTGGTGGGGGGAGAAAAACGCTAGTGGCGGAGTCTTCAATTTCAATTTATATTTTTAATAATTATTAAATTAAATTTTTAGAGTTTATGGTAAAAAATACCTATTGCGTAGTATGAATAATAAAACATACATTATTGAAAGTACGAAGGTGTTTGGTATGAGGTAATAAGGTGGGTAATGATAATGCAAATGGATCGATTCTCATTACTTATGCTCGATAGTCGGTACAAAAGAATGTGAATCAAAATAAGTTAATAATTCCCATAGATTCATTAACTACCCCACACCAATCTCCATTCTTTATTCTCAATTACTGTCACACTCCTCAATCAACAAATGTCATTTTTTTAATAGTTCCTTATCACTCATTGTTATTGTTGTTGTTATTCATTATTTATTATTAATAGTACTATTGTTGTAGATATTAATATTTTCATTATTTTTTAGTATTTATAATTATTATCGGTATTATTATTATTATTTTATTTATTATTATTATTGTCATCAACATTATTATTATTATTATTATTATTATTATTATTATTTTCACTATCGTTATTATTGTTGTATTTATTATTATTGTTATTAATTACCATTATTATTTTCATTCTCGTTATTATTGTTATATTTATTATTATTATTATTATTATTATTATTATTATTATGGTTGATGTTGCAAATGTTATTATTATTATTATTATTATTATTATTATTATTATTATTATTATTATTATTATTATTATCAACAACAACAACAACAACAACAACAAAATTGAATACTATTGATGGAATTAGAACTCAAGCAAGCATTATTTATCACAATAACTTTTATTCCATAATTTAAACTAAGTAACAATAATGCAACCATCATTTCCATTGTGATTGACTATTCAATGCTGCCTTATGGTGATTGTGTGATTCATGAATTTGAATCAAAGTGTGGTGTGAATAGTAATTATTGTAGTGTAAATATAAACTGGCATTTCTCCCATGCGATGCACATAATAAAATATTTACTTTAGTTTAAAATATGGATAAATATATTAATCATTAATGAAAATATTAAATAATTTAAAGATTGGTTACATAAAAGTTTAAAATAATTACAAATACACTAATCTCAACCGTTAAAATTGAAGACTATATATATAAAACTATCACTTACCAATCAAAATTATAAAACACGCAAACAATACAACCAAAATATAATAAGATGATCCATTAGAGACGGCCTTAGCAAAAATAAAACCCACTCAATTATTATATAATTCACAAAATAAATTAATGTATAGTATTATTTGTTATTATTTATTAATGTATATGAATCAGTTAGTTAATTTATATGAATTTGTTTATTAATATACATAGATTTAGTGCTTAACATATTTTGTTAGCGCGAGAAATAAAAAAATACTTATCTTATTGTAATTTATTACTTAATTGCTAATATTTTATTGCATAATTATTTTGTATCACAAATATAATAAAATTTTATCAATTAAGCGGTAAAAATATTTTAAAAAATAAAATAATAACAATTAAACAGTAAATTATAATAAGACAAGCAATGTCCGTATTTATTGCACAAATGTCATTAATCATCTGAACCCAACCATGTATAGTATAATATATGTATTTAAAAAAATCATTTAAAAATGCACGATCACAAGATAAATTAATGTATAGTATTATTTATTATTATTTATTAATTATATGAATTTATTATTTAATTTATATTAATTTGTTTCTCAATGTGTGTGGATTTAGTGCTTAATATATTTGTTGGCACAAAAAATGAGAAAATGTTTATCTTATTATAATTTATTACTTAATTGTTAATATTTTAATGCATAAATTACTTTGTATCCCATATGCAGTGAGATTATATCAATTATGCAGTAAAATATTTTAAGCAATAAAATAGTAACAATTAAACAATAAAATATAGTAAGATTAGGGGTGTAAACGAGCCGAGCCGAGTACTACCGAGCTCGAGCTCGGCTCGTTTAAGTATCCATGAGCTCGAGCTCGGCTCGAAAGAAAAAACTCGAGCTCGAGCTCGACTCGGGTTCGGCTCGATTATTTAAAATTCGAGCCCGAACTCGAGCTCGAGCTCCGCTCGTTTATTTATTTGTTAATATTTATATTTTTTTTTCATTTATTTAATAAAATATATATATATATATATATATAATATGGGGAGGGATAGCATGTATATAGGTCCCTAGTGTATAAATTAGGGATTAATCTTATTCATTAATTTGTGAGATCCAATGGTTCTTATTAATTGAGAGAGTTGATAATAATATTGCTCTTTTTTAATTTGTGGGTGCACCAAAGGATAATCTTGTAAACTTGGGTATGTGCTTTTGATAAAAACGTATTTCATGCAAATTAATTAGGCAAAGTAATTAAATCATTACCTAATAACAACTGCCGATGTGATTAAAATCGAGGATATCACTATACCAATATTTGGAAATTGGGGATACCAATATGTCAAATTTGACATTTTATTTTCGGAGTTAATGTTTGGACGATCCTATATATTATCACGCTTTAATAATATTTACAAATGCTTGTTTTCAAGTTTTTGTGTTGTTTATGGTTTTATTTAATTTAAAAATATTATCATGTTTTAGTAATGTTTGCATATGCTTTTTTTAAGCTATGTGATGCTGTTTTATGGTTTAGAATTAAATTGTTGGTATTTATCACATAGGTTGGGCAACTGATAATTCAGGGAATAAATTATTTTATTTAAGTATGCATGATGTTATAATTTAATTTATTTAATGATGTATCTATTTAAATCGTGATGTTATTTTTAGCGTTTAGAATGCTTATTTTGTTATTTTATAATGCTTTTAATGTATGATTAGTATCCTAGACTCCTAGTAGATTATATGATGATGTTTTTTTTTGTTATGCAAGATGCTTGTGATCCTGTAGTCTAATTTTTATTATTAAATTGTTTGTATTTATCATAAGTTGGACAATTGATAATTCAATTATGCATGTTGTTATGATTTAATTTGTTCATTGATGCTGGAGTGTATCTTTTTAAATCGACATGTTATTTTTAGTGTTTAGAATGCTTATTATGTTGTTTTATAATGCTTTAATGTATGATTAGTGATCTAGTAGGTTATAGGATGATGCTTTTTTTTTTTTGCTTGGTTATGCAAGATATTTTTTATCCAGTAGTCTAATGCTTAGTATTAAATTATTAGATTTGATAAATGATAATTCGACGAATAATTATTTTCTTTAATTATGCATGATGTTATGATTTATTTATTTAGTGATGTTGGTGTGTATAATTTTTTTGGAAAAAATGTAAAGAAATCATCTATATAAATCGTCACGTTGTTTTTAGTATTTAGAGTGCTTAATTTGAGATTTATTAATGCTTTAATGTATGATTAGTGTTTTAATAGGCTATATGATGATGCTTTTTTTGATGAACAAGATGCTTATAATTTAAAAGTACAATGTTTATTATTAACCATGAATGGTGTTATACGATATTTTTTTTATGTTGGTAAAATATAATAATTTCTTCATAATAAAAATATAATATAAAATAAAAAGTTGTTGTGTTGATCTATTGATACAAGATATTCCTTATTAATAATGAATGTAAGATTTTAAATAATACTATATTTTTTGTTTATAACCATTGTCAAATTAAAGTGTCTATATTATATGAATTGAAGTGGGTGAGAAATTTGTTGTAGACGTCATTATTGTATACAAATTAATTTGTCTAACATTCTAGCCAATGTGGAAAAAAGGGCATTTTAGGAATTGGTAGACATTTAAAGATATCAACGTCTAATGACAGCCATAACCTTTAATGACTAAAATTAATATTAAAAGCAATTAAATCAAACAGATCTGAACCATCCATCTAACAAAACTAATGGATAGGATAAATCCCTAATTTATACACTAGGGACCTATTTATAAATGAGCCATCCTCTAATATATTATATATATTATGTGTATGTATTAGTTATCGAGTGTGTGTCGTAAGATTCACAAATCATGAATCACAACTCAATAAGTTATTCCTATTACAATATATTAAGATAATTTATAAATTAATAATTCTATATTATTTAAGAGACTATTAATTCTTAACTTTTTTAATTATTATTCTTAGTTTAGCTTATTTAATGTTAGTCTTAATTTTTGTTAATTTTTTTTATTATTATGTGCATATTAATTAATATAAACTATAGTTATATAAACTATGTACTATAATGTAAATAGTATATATAACTAAGAATTTAAGATTAATTATACAACGATGCTAATTAACTGATAAGAAATAAGAATATTGTTACTCTTGAACTTGATTTTTTAATTTTGATAAAGAATTTTTGAGAAATTATTATGTTTCCAATATCATTTATTTCATTTCATTATTATTTAATGAATTGAGATTGATTATTTTGTCAATATTAGTATTAATTTTTGTGAATTTTCTTTTTTTTTTCTTTTATTGCTATGTACAGTTTAACTAATATTGACTATATACTAGAATACTAATTAATGAACGACAGTATATATGACTCATAGTTTAAGATTAACTATACAACATTGGTGCTAAGAATATTATTACTCCTTAACATTTAATTAATTTTAATTTTTGTTAATTTTCTTTTTCCATTATTATTTTGTTACTTTTGATAATATTACATTTCATATTTTAATATTTAATGATGAGTATTATTTTGTCAAATTGTTAATATTAATTATAATTTTTTTTATTTTTTTTCCTTTATTACTTTACATGCATTATAAATTTATAATTTATAACTTATATTCTTGTAAGTTATAACTAATAGTCTAAGATGAACTATAATCTATATATTATGTACTATATATTGTTGATTCTCCTTTTTCTTTATTTTTTTTTATTACTCGTCTACTCTTGTGTTAAACACCATATTTCTTAATTTTGATAATATTTTATTAATAGTATTGATTTCATTTCATATTTATTAATTAATGAATTGAGAAATATTATTCTATAAATATCAATCTTAATTTCTCTTATTACTCAATATTTATTATTGAGCGTTCAATTTCTTAAGTTCAACAATATTAATAGAATATCATTTCATATTTCATATTATTATTTATCATACTAATATACTATGTAAAATTGTAAATAAGATAACTATATTATATATATATATACATATAGTTCATTAGTTTGTATGTTTGTGTATATAATCGTTACTCTTGATCATTGATTTCCTAACTTTAATAATATTAGTTCAATAGTTAATACCATTAATTTCGTTTAATTTTTAATGAGAAGTATTAATTTGACAAAAATTACAATATAAATAAATAATATTTTAATAATTACAAAAATAGTATGTGTCTCGAGCTCTAAATCGAATAGCTCGTGAGCCCGGCTCGAGCTCGGCTCGTTTAAGTACTCGTGAGTCAGGCTCGCTAGACAGCTCGCAAGCCCGGCTCGTTTAAGTACTCGCGAGCCAAGCTCGTGAGACAGCTCGCGAGCCAGGCTCAAGTTCGGCTCGTTTAACTACTCGCGAGCCGGCTCGCGAGACAATTCATGAGATAACTCGTTAAAAAGCTCGAGAACCTCACGAGCCGAGTTAGCTCGCGAGCTCGGCTCGAGAAAATGGCGAGCTCGTTTAGCAGGCTCAAGCTCGGCTCCTTTAAGAAACAAGTCAGTCTCGAGCGAGCTTTTTTCGAGCCTATACCTGAGTATCTCGCGAGTAGTTTGGCTCATTTGCAGCCCTAAGTAAGATATATAAGTGATGCCTTCATTTATCGCACAAATGTTATTTTTCACTTGAATCGAATGATGTATTTAATATATGTACTAAAAAAAACACTTAAATAATGTTTTTTTTTTGCTTAATGTATAGGAATTTGTTTCTCAATGTATATGAATTTAATGATTAGTGCTTATCTTATTGTAATTTATAGATTAATTTCTAATATTTTATTGCTTAATTACAACAACAACAACCACCACTACTACTATTACTAAACTGTTGTGAAAAAAGTGAATAATGTCACTACTTTTGTATATTAATTCAAAATTGTTGTCTTTTATACAAAAACATGTTGTCCGAGGTATAACTATTAAATTGTGAGATAGACAACGGTTTTATACCAAACTCATTGTCTATCACACTATGTTATCTTAATATATGTATAGATGAATTTATTGATTAATGTATTTGATGTTGCAAAAAATTAGAAAAATGTTTATGTTATTGTAATTTACTACTCAATTGCTATAATTTTATTGCATAATTAGTTTGTCTCAAACATACAAGGAAATAATAACAATTAAACATTAAAGTATTTTGAGCAATAAAACTATAGACATTAAACAATGAAATATGATAACATAAACAATGTTCTTAGTTCTCACGCAAATTAAATTAATGTGTAGTAATTTGTTGATTATATCTTAATGTATATGTATGTATTGCTTAATATATAATATTTTTCTGCAAATTATAATGATTTTTTAATTAGAAAGTTACTGCTGAAAAAATCTTTGAGGGAGTATAATGTTTAAGAAAAACACCAAATGAATGTAAACACATATAATTTCGAAATGTACAAAACGTATGGAGTAAATATAAAAACTTACACTAAATAGATGCATATATAGCTAGTAAAGTGGTGCGTCGTTTTTCACCAAAAATAAATGTTCCGACTTTCGTCGGCAAGCCCATACTGCAGAGTACAGTGGCGAGCAGGATCGTCTCCCAAAGGACCGGCGAGATTTACTCTTGACTTTCAGTCTGTGTGCCCAAACTTCCAGAAACGTGTTTCGTGTGAATTATGTAGCAAATAAAATAAAGAATTAAATAGACAACTATAGAAGATATGTGTGCCAATGAACTGAATTAAATCAATTATAAAAGGGTATTCCGAATCCCACAAACTCCACTCCACTTATAACACCGATCACAGATGCAAGAATTAATTAATCAAACCATGCAAATCAGTTATAGTCATCGAAGACGCTTCTGACATGACCTAATCTTTCCATATTGTTTCGATAATTAAGAAGACGCTTCATTAATTATTCCCCTAATCGACTGACAACTGTAAGAGACACTCTATGAGTTTAATGAGCCGACAGCAATGAGCACAAGAAAGACCCGATTCTTAACTTACATACTCTAACGCAGGACTGTAAAATTAACTCTATTATTCCTCTAGTCTTTGAGCAACCGTTTTACCACTTATTAAACCTAAACCACGATTACGTATGGCCGATTTAATTGGCTAGTAATTAATCACAACCTACCAAATATTTGCAACTATTCGATAGACTTAGAATAATCAACAACCCGAAATCCAAGAATAACAGATACATGCATCAATTAATTATGAACAAACAATTAGATCTCACAGTTATATAAGCGGAGCTTCGTCGTCGTCACCGGAATATGAATAAATTAGCTACTTTGCATGCTGAAATCGATCAACAAGAAATTGTATAATTGCGCTATGATGATATCGAAGAGAAGAGAAAATAGAACTGAATTAAAAATGTTCGCTGCCTTCGTTTCTCGTTCCTAGCGTGCGTGATGATTGAAAATAAACTAAATACCTAATATATATTTACAATCCATAAAAGATAGAGTTCTAAATAGGAAATAACATCCTAATCTAGGTAAATCCCATGCAAAATACTTTTAGAGGCGGTGGAGAAGGATTTCCGCGTCCAGGTTCGCGCGTGGGCCGAGAACTGAGCTTAGCAAGCCCAAAACATATTCTGGACTAGGCCTCCAGAAATCTGCTTCAATCCTCTAGTTGCATGCCCTTGCAGCTTGCTCTATTCGATCTTCTCCCTTTTTGTCACTTGTATCTTCTCTTGCACCAAAAACCCTGCCTCTCTTCTCCATATTACACCATGTCCCTACATAACTTAACAACATATCAAAGCACCAAAATACACAAATATAGGATAGATAATAAGGAGAAAAGTCACCAAAAAGTCGTGATAATAACAAGTAGGATACGTCCTATCAAATCCCCCCATACTTAACCCTTGCTCGTCCTCGAGCAACACAAACAAGAACAAAGAAAACATCAAGAACAAAAACAGACTCAACAAGGATGAATGACCAAGCATCAACAACCCAAATCAATGAGAACTCAGAGCATAAGCTGTGATATATCAATCCACAAACCACTAACCTCTTTGTTCAAGAAATATGCCAACACTTTGTCAATCAAGTTAGAATTATGCTTCACAATCCAGCCTCACCAAGATTCACTCTTCATCACTCAACGAAATCAGATCAGGAGGCCTATTCACTCAAAGATCATGACTAGCTATTTTCAGCATAGAATTGCTCATTTGTCATCAAAATCATCACTCTTCAGATTCATCACAAATCACAAGGTCTTTCCCTCTTTGGTTGTAATGGGGCTTAGGTTCATGAGGTAGGATATATTTGGCCAAAATAGCTAAAGTAAAAGAAACAATGCAAGCATAAGAATGTAAATCCCTTTTCCAGCACAACACAACAACATCAGCACAGGTCTTATTTCAAAATTTGAGCACACAGATTCATTCACTCTCTTCATATTCTACTTTTTTTTCTCTTTTCTTCTCTTTTTTTTATATGTTTTGATGGAAGATTTGCTTCTCATTCATACTTTTTTTTTTGAAGGAGTAGAGTATTAACATTCACACATTTTTTCTCAAGACCTCATATTTCTTATTTGTGCAGCTTAGACATTATTCATTCAGGGACTTGCATGTTTCTAGGACAAAAAGCAAGCCAAAAGAAAGGCTATGGCTCATGTATAGTGGCTGCAATCAATAAAATTGGATCTTTTAGGCTCAAGGTGGCTCACTAATTGGCAATAAACGGGCATAGTGTTTTCTTTTAGGCCAGTAGCTCGGGTATCCCTAATGCCTTGATCATTTTTGTGAATGAGACCAAAAAGGTGACAATAAAACGGCAGCAAAGCAACTCAAGCATCGAATAACCTAGTCAGATAACACTCATCAACAAAAAAAAAACATTGAGCTCTTAAAACATGCATGCTCATAGGCTCAAGAACTCACAATTTGTAGGCTTTAGAAAATAGTGATTGGAAACATGATTCATCATCCCAGATCTCATCCAAAACATGGCATATTCTATCACAAATTCAACCTATCATCCAGTCAAACCATTCACAGCTCATACATCCTTACTCTCATCGATTTAAGCTACCAACACTTAGGCAAAATCCCAAAAACCAAAGATAACTGACTCAATTTTTTTTATTGTTAATTTTACATAGATAAAAACATGAACAACCTAAGTGTCCCCCCCCCCCACACTTGAAAAAAACAGCGTCCTCACTGTAGGAAGGGGTACAAATCTACTGACAAGACAACATCAGAAAAAGAAAAACCAAAAGCAAACAGGACTCAGGCAAACAAAGATTATCAAGGGAGGGATAAGAGAGAACTAACTCTGATCCGCCAAATGGCGGATCACTTGCTCTATCACGTCCAGGCGACCATCAATCTCATCCAGCCGGCGGCCAAGGCTGTCCTCAAGTCGAGTGGTGGCAATGGTGATCAACTCCTCAATCACTGGGAGGAGTGAGGTAGCAGCAGGCCCTGCAGAAACAGATCGACACGGGCCTTCAATGCCCGACCGGGTAAGCTGATAATGGCCTTGATCATTCACAAACAACAACTTTATAGCAGCAAAGTCCTCCAACCGGAATAACATGGGAGGCATAGGATCGGGGTCAGAAGTAGGGATACGAAGTCTTTCAGCAAGTAAAGTAACAAAACATCCTAAAGGAGCTCGGCAAAGGGTGTGATGAGCACTAAAATGCCATCACTTGGCAAGCCAATACCTAAAGTTCACCTTGATCCCAGAATGCATACAATCAAGCAAAAACAACTCTTGCACAGTTACTAAATTCAACATGTCCAAACGACCAAAAAGTTAGCAGATAAGAACCTATAACAAAGTCTAAGGGCATCATCTTTCAAATGGGCTCCCTTAGAGGAGCGAGAGCTGTAGGACTCATCTATCGAAAGCTTAGCCTAAGTTTCATTAGCCGTTTGAGAGAAAACAGCGGGGACATCATAGAGAGACGACTTATACTCATCTTTAAGCACGGAGGCATCAGACTCAAAACCAAGCACAATGTTCAAATTGACAATCGACATATGAAAATTCCTACCACCTAGCACGAATACAATGACATGTCTATTCTCGAGCCCCCTCGAGGCATCAAAATCAAAGGAGGATAAGAATTCCACAACTAAAGCACGGTGTACATCAACAGAAATATCAAGTAGCTTATCCCATCCAATACCAACGAAGAAACTTCTAATACGATCGTTAACTCCTAGGACAGCAATATTAAACCAATCGAAAAGGCGCGCACCGACGAGAACATGGTGAGTGTTCAAGTCGGTGCGGCGATGTACCTCATCCGGTAGCGGAAAAGCCGGGACAGCAGAACTTGAAGAGGCTGCGGTTGTTTTTCCCTTTGTCCCCTTCTTCGATGGCTTGGCCGGGGCAGAGGTGGAAGGCGGCGGGTCTGAGACAGGGGATGGAATACTAGCACTCTCCGGTAGAGGAGTGGCGGTGTGCGGCGGTGAGGCAGCGGGCGGCGGACTCGCTCGTGAGGTTGAATTGGCCGGAGAAGACGGCGGTAATGGCTGGTGGTCTGCCGGTGGTGGTGACTCGGTGGTGGGAGGCTTTCATCGCTTGGTGGTGGTGGAGGAACCCACCTTGGCCCGGTGTTTCAGTACACGGTGAAGGAAGGGCAGAGGTTGGTTGATTTCAGGGGGAACGACGGTCGGAGATGGTGGAGGCGAAGCGACCGGCGTCGATGGTGTCTGTGGTGCGGCTTCCTCAGTAGATGGAGGTGGTGGTTCTGGGACAGTGGCCTTTCGCTTGGCGGCGGAGGATCGCTTCTTTCCCATGGCGGTTGACGGTAAGTATGGGCGGGAAGATGAACGGTTGTGTGACTTCTGCAAAAAAAAACGAGAAGGGGGGTAAAAATTTGAAAGGGTGGTGAAATTAATGAAGTGTGGGGTGAAATAGAATTGGGGGTTAGGGTTATGTGAAAATTAAATCCCCAAATCAACTATAGGCATTTTGCAATTATGTCCCTGCAAAAAAATGAATTTCCTAAATCCCCCCCACACTTGAATTAGCGGTTACTTCCAAAACCGCTCCCCCGTAGGCAGTGTGCCCTTGCGGCGTGGAACATTATGGTTCCTCCCCTCCTCTTTTGTTTTTGCTATTTTTTTTATAAGATGGCAGAATTAAAAAGACAGAAGAAAAAAAAAGAAAATTAGAGTAAGAAAAAGAAGAAAACGATAATTGAAAAAAAAAAGAATAAGGAACAAGAAATCGGGTTGCCTCCCGAGAAGCGCCATTAGTTAACGTCTAAGGCTCGACGGCGTGGAGCAGCTAGTGGTGAATCATCGGGGCTGCAAGATCAACCCCATCAAAACTTGAGAAGGTGATGTCGGCACAATATGGCTTGAGCAACTGGCCGTTCACCTTTAATATTTTGTGAGTATCAAGACTGCGAATTTCCACAGCACCATGCGGACTGATAGATACTACTTCAAAGGGGCCCATCCAGTGAGACTTGAGTTTACCGGGCATGAGGTGGAGGCGAGCATTGAAAAGTAACACTTTCTGACCAACCTCAAAAGTTTTTCTCCGGATATATTTGTCGTGCAATAGCTTGGTACGATCCTTGTAAGAACTTGCACTATCATATGCCTCCAAATGGATTTCTTCGAGCTCTTATAACTGATAGCGGCGTTCGGGACCGGCCAGTCGAGGATCCAAGTTGCACTGTTTCATGGCCCAAAAAGCGCGATGTTCCAGCTCTACGGGAAGATGACACTGTTTCCCAAAAATCAGACGGTTAGGAGACATCCCGATAGGCGTTTTGAAAGCCGTGCGGTATGCCCATACAGCATTATCGAGTCACAGGCTCCAATCCTTGCAGTTTGGGCATACGGTCTTCTTCAGAATGTTTTTGATCTCTCGATTGGACACTTCAGCCTGGCCATTGGACTGCGGGTGGTATGCCGTAGCAACTCGATGGGTGACTCCATACTTCTTGAACAACGCTTCTAAGGTTCGGTTGCAAAAGTGCGTGCCTTGGTCACTGATGATAGCTCGAGAAACACCAAAGCGTTGAAAAATCTGAGCTTTAAGGAATTTGGCAATGACCTTAGAATCATTGGTTGGGGTAGCTTTAACTTTAACCCACTTGGAAACGTAGTCGACGGCTAATAGAATGTAGGAGTGGCCGAATGAGCTTGGAAACGGGCCCATGAAATCCATGCCCCAAACATCAAAGATCTCACAAATCAAGATAGGGACTTGAGGCATCTCATTCCTCGAAGAAATGTTACCAAGGCGTTGGCAACGATCACATTTCTTGCAAAAGAAGTGGGCATCTTTGACGATTGTTTCCCAATAAAAACCACAGTCTAAGACCTTGCGGGCTGTTCTTCTTGGGCCAAAATGGCCGCCACATGCGTGGGCATGACAGAAGCTTAGGATGGATGGAATCTCTTCCTCAGGAATACATCGTCTAATGACTTGATCGGCACAAGTTTTCCACAAATATGGCTCATCCCAGATGAAATACTTGGCTTGGCTCTTCAACTTGTTCCTTCTGGCGGATTCAAAGCCTTTGGGGAAAATTCCAGTGGTGAGAAAATTCACCAAGTCAGCGTACCAGGGTGCCCTTTCCACAGCTGCAAGAAGAAGCTCATCTGGAAAATTGTCTGGTATGGTCATACCGTCGGATGCAGTCAACAGTCTACTCAAATGGTCCGCGACATGATTCTCGGCTCCCTTCTTGTCTTTAATTTCCAAATCAAATTCTTGTAAAAGGAGTATCCAACGAATAAGGCGTGGTTTAGACTCTTTTTTGGACAGAAGATATTTGAGGGCAGCATGATCAGTGTACACCACAACCTTGGATCCAACAATATAGGATTGAAATTTCTCACAACCGAAAACCACGGCCAGAAGCTCTTTTTCTGTAGTTGTGTAGTTGCATTGAGCGGGGTTGAGAGTTTTTGAAGCATAGTAAATAACATGACTATGCTTCTCAATCTTTTGTCCAAGGACAGCTCCAATAGCATAGTCACTTACGTCGCACATGAGCTCAAACGGGAGTCCCCACTGCGGTGGCTGAATGATCGGGGCAGAAGTCAGTTTCTCTTTCAACAAATCAAAAGCTTCCTTACACTTGTCATTAAAGATGAAAGAGGCGTCCTTTTGTAGCAGCTTAGTCATCGGTTGAGCTATCTTGGAAAAATCATGAATGAAGCGACGGTAGAAGCCGGCATGGCCTAAGAAGGCTCAAATTTCTTTCTCATTGGATGGGTACGGCAGCTTCGTGATCAAGTCGATCTTTGCTCTATCCACTTCTATGCCCTTCGCAGAAATGACATGCCCGAGCACAATTCCTTGTTGTACCATGAAATGGCACTTCTCGAAGTTCAAAACCAAATCGGTCTCAACACACCTTTGAAGAACTTTGTCTAAATACTCCATACACTGCTCAAAAGAGTCGCCATGAACTGTAAAGTCATCCATAAAAATTTCGATGCAGCTCTCTATCAAGTTGGAAAAGATACTCATCATGCATCGTTGGAAGGTGCCCGGGGCGTTGCACAAGCCAAAGGACATCTTTCGGCAAGCAAAGGTCCCAAATGGACAAGTGAAGGTCGTCTTTTCTTGATCTTCTTGAGCTATAAAAATCTGGAAGTAGTCGGAGTAGCCATCTAGAAAGCAGAAATAGGATTTTCCAGCTAATCTTTCGAGCATCTCGTTAATAAAGAGCAACAGGAAGTGATATTTGCGGGTCGCATCATTCAACTTCCTGAAATCAATGTACATTCGCCACCCTGTTTGCAATCTCATTGGTATCAATTCGTTGCTCCCATTCTTCACGAGCTGGAATCCAGACTTCTTTGGAACTACGTGTACTGGGCTAACCCAAACAGTATCGGAGATTGGGTAAATGATTCCCAATTGGAGCAACTTCAAAATCTCTTTCAATACCACCTCTTTCATCACTGGATTCAACTTCCTCTGAGGATCGCGACATGGTTTATGATGTTCTTCAAGAAATATGCGGTGCATGCAGATGTCAGGGCTGATCCCCTTGATGTCAGCGAGAGTCCAGCCGATAGCACCTCTGTGCTTCTTCAAAAGAGTAACAAGTTGTGTTTCCTGGGCTGCAGTAAGGTCTTTACTCACGATCATAGGTAGGGTATCTGCTTCGCCCAGGTAGGCATACTTCAGATGCTCGGGAAGAACCTTCAATTCCAGAGTCGGGGCCTTCACATGAGATGGGAGAATGGGCTCCGTGATGGGCGGCAAGGGCAAACGGCCAGCCGTATTTCTGACAGGAAATTCATCGGCAGCGTATAACTGCTGTATGAGTTCCCGAATCTCTTTTTCCTCTTCTGAATCTGCAATGTGGTTGGGTATCCCTCCATAAAGTACCTGCTCTAAACTGTCATCCCTGAAATTGCACTCAACAAAATCATCAGTAATGGAATCGATAATATCTACCATAAAAAGAGTCTCGGGGTCTTCTACATGTTTCATGGCTTCGAATATATTAAATGTGACAACATCCCCATCAAATTCGAAACTCATCATGCCTTTATCAACATCAATCTTTGTGCGTGCAGTTTTCATGAATGGACGGCCTAGCAGAATTAGAGATCTATGTGCAGACAATGCATCATCCATGTCAACAATGTAGAAATCAACAGGAAAGATCAATTCATTCACCTTAACTAAGACATCCTCTACTACACCTCTAGGGTATGCATTGGACCTATCTGCTAATTGAATGATGACGCGAGTATCTTTCATCGAACCTAGCTGTAATTCTTTGTAAATAGAGAAAGACATAACATTAATAGATGCGCCTAAGTCTAACATGACTTTTTCTACCTTTTTGCTCCCAATGATGCAAGGGATAGTGAACATACCTGGGTCTCGACACTTTTGAGGCAATTTTCGCTGAATTATGGCTGAGACATTTTCTCCTACCTTGATTTTTGCATCCCTTCCATACCGTATCTTATTGGCACATAGTTCCTTCAAGAATTTTGCGTATCGAGGGACTTGCTTGATAGCATCGATCAGAGGTAGGTTGATCTCGACTTTCTTGAAAAGCTCGAAGATCTCTTTCTCATCTTCCTCTTTCTTGTGCCGTGCTAACCTAGAAGGAAAATGAGCTGCATTAATAGGGTGAGGTGGTTTAGACAAAATCTGTACCTCATTATGAGCAATCTGTGCGGCAGGTTGTGTGCCCTTATCGTTGGGTCTGTCGTCAGCTTCTGCGGTTTGCCCACTCAGCGTGTGGTTGTGTCGCTTCTGTTTCTCATCCTCTATTAACTCCTTCCCACTCCGAAGAGTCATAGCACTAACGTTTCCTCTCGGATTCTGCTCGGCTTGAGATGGAAGTTTTCCAGTATGCCCTTGCAGCTTGTTCAATTGGGTGGCAAGCTGGGTGATCTATGTGCCTATGCTGCCTAAGGCGGCTTGTGTCTCTTGCTGAAAGGCCTTTTGGCTCTGTGCCAGGCTACTCACTAGGTTGGTGCTTTGCTCCAGACTCTTCATGATCTCGCTCATAGACGGTGCGGAGAGATCTGTGTGGGCATATGGCTCACCCCTTGGGGGTCTTGGTGGCAAGTCTCCTGCTGTGGGTGGATCTCCAGGTTGTCTCCAATGAAAATTGGGATGATATCTCTAACCGGGGTTGTAGGGATTAGAATAAGGATCATTATTCCGCTTTCTCCTGAAGTTGTCTCCTATCGGGGCATCATAATTGATTCCTCTACGAGCATCTTGCTGCGCATCACCTGATCCGTAACAAGCTTGTTCAGTAGGTGGCTCATGCAAATTGGGACACTCGTCAGTGAAATGCCCATGCTCAGAACAAACTCCGCAGCGGTTTGGCCTTGTGTGTGCCACAGCCAAGCCTCGGACTAGAGAGGTAAGAGCATCTATCTTCTCATTCACTTCTGACCCTTCAGCTCGGTCGATTGCCCTTACAGGTCGATGTCTGCTGTCATCTTCTTTTTCGTATTGCTGTCCTCCAGAATCCATGTCGATTATGAGCTGTTTGGCCTCGCCGAGGGTTTTGTTGGTAAGAGATCCCCCGCTGGCAGCATCGACGATTTTCCTATCAAAAGAAGACATGCCACGGTAAAAATAATTAGTCAGAAGCTGATAATCAGTGAACCCATGGTCCGGGCATTTGCGGCAAAGCTGTTGAAATCTCTCCCAGTAGTCTGCTAGGCTTTCATTCGGCTTTTTTTTGATGCTGCTGATAGCCATTCTCAGATTGGCAGCTCGAGTCTCAGGAAAAAATTTCCTCAGGAATTGTCCCTCTAATTTCGCCCAAGTAGTGATAGACTCCGGCGGCAAATCAAATAACCAATCTAAGGCCTTTTCCTGCAAAGTGTGAGAAAAAGTGAGTAATCTTAGGTTATTAGCAGTAAAACCTGTAGGTCTTAAAATGGAGCACACGAGATCAAATTCAGACAAATGCTTGTGTACACTTTCTCCCGGCAAATCACCAAACTTCGGTAACACTTGGATGAATGCAGGTCGAATCTCCGCATTGTTGGCAATTGGGGGCAGCACAATGCAGATAGGTCTGTTATTCCGAAGACGACTGATTTCCCTGATGAGAAGCTCATGATCGGGTTCATGATCAGCCACGTTGGCATGGATGAGGGCTCTTCCTGCGGTAAGGCCTTGCGGGTTCGGTGATGGATCTTCATTATTAGCCATGTCGAGGTGTTGATCAGCTTTGATAGTCTTTGTAGACTCCTTAGTATTCTTCATCAACCGGTGTAACGTTCTCTCTGGCTCTGGATCGAACACTAAAATCTTTATCTGCAGAGAAACGGGTCATAGACCAGAAAAATTAAAAATAAAAACAAAGTAAATAACAAATTGAAAATTTCGAGTAAGCACTGCTTTAAACCGATCCCCGGCAACGGTGACAAAATTTGGTGCGTCGTTTTTCACCAAAAATAAATGTTCCGACTTTCGTCGGCAAGCCCACACTGCAGAGTACAATGGCGAGCAGGATCGTCTCCCAAAGGACCGGCGAGATTTACTCTTGACTTTCAATCTGTGTGCCCAAACTTCCAGAAACGTGTTTCGTGTGAATTATGTAGCAAATAAATTAAAGAATTAAATAGACAACTATCGAAGATACGTGTGCCAACGAACTGAATTAAATTAATTATAAAAGGGTATTCCGGATCCAAGAAACTCCACTCCACTTATAACACCGATCACAGATACAAGAATTAATTAATCAAACCATGCAAATCAGTTATAGTCATCGAAGACGCTTCTGACATGACCTAATCTTTCCATACTGTTTCGATAATTAAGAAGACGCTTCATTAATTATTCCCCTAATCGACTGACAACTGTAAGAGACGCTCTATGAGTTTAATGAGCCGACAACAATGAGCATAAGAAAGACCCGATTCTTAACTTACAGACTCTGACGCAGGACTGTAAAATTAACTCTATTATGCTCCTAGTCTTTGAGCAACCGTTTTACCACTTATTAAACCTAAACCACGATTACGTATGGCCGATTTAATTGGCTAGTAATTAATCACAACCTACCAAATATTTGCAACTATTCGATAGACTTAGAATAATCAACAACCCGAAATCCAAGAATAACAGATACATGCATCAATTAATTATGAACAAACAATTAGATCTCACAGTTATATAAGCGGAGCTTCATCGTCGTCACCGGAATACGAATAAATTAGCTACTTTGCATGCTGAAATCGATCAACAAGAAATTGTATAAGTGCGCTATGATGATATCGAAGAGAAGAGAAAATAGAACTGAATTAAAACTGTTCGCTGCCTTCGTTTCTCGTTCCTAGCGTGCGTGATGATTGAAAATAAACTAAATACCTAATATATATTTACAATCCATAAAAGATAGAGTTCTAAATGGGAAATAACATCCTAATCTAGGTAAATCCCATGCAAAATACTTTTAGAGGCGGTGGAGAAGGATTTCCGCGTCCAGGTTCGCGCGTGGGCCGAGAACTGAGCTCAGCAAGCCCAAAACATATTCTGGACCGGGCCTCCAGAAATCTGCTTCAATCCTCCAGTTGCATGCCCTTGCAGCTTGCTCTATTCGATCTTCTCCCTTTTTGTCACTTGTATCTTCTCTTGCACCAAAAACCCTGCCTCTCTTCTCCATATTACACCATGTCCCTACATAACTTAACAACATATCAAAGCACCAAAATACACAAATATAGGATAGACAATAAGGAGAAAAGTCACCAAAAAGTCGTGATAATAACAAGTAGGATACGTCCTATCATAAAGTATACTTGAATTATATTATTGTTTGGTTGGACAATTCTTGACATCATGGTTGGTTCTTTGATTGCATTTACTACACAAGAGCAGTGATTTCTTGCTTTTTTCATCACACTTTCCTTTTTTGATTTAAGACGACTACCACTGCCTTTAATTTTCACTTAAGTGGGTGGGTTCACATGAACCTCCTTGGACACATATGATCCATAAAATTTATCAAACAATATTCTCTTCACTAATGTTGATGATGTATGTTCTTCACTAAGCTTTATTTGCTCCTTAAGTTTTCTAAGAATATGCAACAGTACACGAGTTTTGTTAGGACTGCCTTCAATAAAACCCACACAATAATAAATATAAGAGACAATATCATTAAAAACTATTTTATTATGATAATGTCAATTGAGCTCAAATCAACATAATCTTTACCACCCACTGTAGGATTAAACAACTGAAACATAGTACATTAATATATGGGCAAACATTCATATACATAAGGATGTATGGGCCGGCCCATCAGACGACCCGACCTGCCTCGTTTCGATCCGTCCCCGCTCCGCCCAAAAAAAAATCGTCAGAAATAGTATCACTCTTAACACTAAAAAGTATTATTTCGAAGTACAAAAAGTATTGGGTCTGCAACTTGTCCTATAAGAGTTTCTTTAATTCAAATTATGATTTATTTCATGTCAATTAATGTTTAGAGCTTATGGGTTTGCGGTTTAGTGTATTTTAAATATTTTTAGGGTTTTTGGGGGAGTTTTTTAGGGTTAGTATTTTTTGGGGTGTTTTAAGGGGTTTATTTTGTGTTTTTAGGGTGTTTTTTGGGGGTATTTTTAAGGGTTTATTTTGTGTTTTTTAGGGGGTTTTTGGGTGTTTTTAGGGGTTTATTTTGTGTTTATAGGGGTTTATTTTGTGCTTTTAAAGATATATTAATTTCATTTTAGGATATAAATTCATATTGATTTCAAATAAATTAAATCAATTCATTTCAATTTTAGGGTTCACTAATTGTATTTTAGGGTATACAATTTGGGGGGAAAACACACACAAAAAAAAACAGAAAAATAAAAAAAAATAAAAAAAAATAAAAAAAATGAAAAATAATAAAAAAAATAATGCAGACGTGTGTACCACACGCGCCCACGCGTGAGGTATACGCGCCTGCAAAAATGGGCATTTTTTTTTAGCTGGGTCAATCTGGGTGTTGGATTGGGTCTTCTGATGAGTCGGCCCATCAGACTAGTGCACAAGAGAGTGCTCCTAATATATGATACGACCAAGGTGTAAACGTGCAATTTTAATAAGTGAGTTTCTGTTTGCACCCCCATATTTACTCTTTGCACCCCAAAAGAAAAAATAAAATAGTTTTGAAGTTACTTAAATGCCCTTTGTTCAAAAAGAAAAAATTAAGTGTGGTTCGAAAATGAAATTTCGAACTCATCGTGTTTGTTTGAAATTTTATTTTCGAACATACATAATTTTTAAAATAAATCACGTTCGGAAATTAATTTTCGAACACATCATGTTTGTTCGAAAATTGATTTTCGAACAAACATGGCATGTTCGAAAAATAATTTCCGAACGGACTCTATGAATTTTTTTAAGTACCGTTCGAACACAAGACTTCAAACATATCCATTATGCTCGAACAGAAGACTTCGAACATATTCAGAATGTTCGAATACACAACTTCGAACGGAACGCGATTTTTTTTTATGCTTTTAATTTTCAGATTTTATGTTTTTTTTAAGTAAGGGCATTATAGTCAATTTTAGGGGTGCAAAGAGTGAAAGAAAGGGTGCATGGAGAAGCTATGGTACAAAGAGTAAATATAGGGTGCAAACAGAAACTCCCTTTTAATAATACACATTAAGCAATAAAATTAGATATATAAAGCAAAGAAAGTATCATAAGTAATGAACAACTAATTATACATTAAAAGCGACAAATCACAATACATAAGCGACAAAATGACTATATTTAAGGCGTTAAAATAGTCTACCGAAATTTTAAAAAACCCGTGTATAAAACTCAATGAATAATACTTAATTAAGCAAGAAAATAATACATATTAAGGAATAAAATTATTTGAATAGATCAATGAACACAAGTAACGAACAATCAACAATACGTTAAAGCAACATTTCACTATACATTAAGCTATATATTTATCATATTTTAAGCAAAAAAAATAGTACAATGATATATTTAATGACTCATGTATAACACTCAATTAATATTACGCTATTAAAAACAAAAAATAAATATTAATTAATATAATTATATGAATAAAGAAATGATCCCGTAACATAAGAAACGAAGAATCGTTATAATCAACAAATAACTTCACATTAAGCGATAAAAGTATTATATTTTATTCATCCAACTAAACCTATTGTCAATATAATACTAAGTAATATATTTAACACTTAATAATGAAAATTTTTATTGAAAAAATAAGACAATTCGTAATTTGTGCATTTTGAATTTGACTACTTGCATATGGGAAAATGATATAAAATCACATGAAAAAACTTTGATATAAGAAAATAGAGAGAGATATGTACATATATCCAACCAGTATCCTCATTCTTGATCCGGCATCTGTGCAGAAATTATTCAGACGTAAGATAAATCAATTTCTGTCGATTCTGATAAATTATTCGGATGTAAGATAATTTTTTCCATTGATGGATAGAAAAAATCAATAGATAGAAAAATCTAATAACTACTGAATACGATGCAAATAATATATGGAATAACATGATTTATGGGATTCCAAAATGTAAAATTACAAGCATAACATGATAACACTCACTACCAAAAAAGATAACAAATATAATGGAGAAAATTAAAGAAAAATAATAAAGTAAAATAATTGGGCTGGTCTCTTGTACAATATAATGTACCATAAGTTAGTGTCAGGCGGGCGCGAGGGCCACGCACGGCGCGTGTGAGTCACGCGCCCGTCATTTTTTTTCCTGGGCAATTTTTTTTTTTCGATTTTCTATTTTGTCCTTTTATTTTCTTATCAAAAATTTATATCCTAAAATAAAATTAGTGAATCCTAAAATTCAAATGAATTAATTTAATTTATTTGAAATTAATATAAATTTATATCATAAAATGAAATTATTAAATCTTCAAAAACACAAAATAAATCACTAAAAACACCCCAAAAACCCTAAAAACACAAAAAAAAAACCCTAAAAAAACACAAAAACACCCCTAAAAAAACTCTAAAAAACCCCCTAAAAACACTCCAAAAAAAACCCTAAAAAATACAAAATAAATTCCTAAAAACACCCGAAAAAATACTAAATCCTAAAATACACACCCAAAAAATTCTAAAAAAAACTTAAAAGAAACACTAAACCCTAAACCCCTAAGCTCTAAATATTAATTGAGATTAAATAAATCATAATTTGAATTAAAGAAACTTATATATGACAAGTTGCGTGCCCAATACTTTTTATGATTACGGATAATACTTTTTGTACTTCGGAATGATACTTTTCTGTGTTCAGAATAATGACCGCCTCATCTGATGGTCTGATTTTAAGAATTTTGGTTTCCAAAATCTGATAAGAGATTTTGTGAAATAATTTGAACACTTAACAATTGTGTTAGAAGATCTAGCGTTCAATGTTTATTTTTATTTTTCACACCAACAACTTATTCTCACCTGAATCAAAACCTATATATATTAATATATATATATATATATATATATATATATATATAATAGAGTTCAAATAGGAATACAAGACCTGTGTAGGAAATATAAATGAATATTAGCCATAGGATTTGATTTTTTTGAGGGTCAGGATTCGTTTTTAATAGGGGGGATTAGATTGCAATTTTTCATTAACTTAATTAGTGAAGGGTTATTCTTGTAATTGACATTTTTATGTCCATATCCAATCCCACGATTTTAGGAATTTACCATAATCCTTTATTTTCGATTATGGGGGCTTTTAAATATTTGGACGGTTTTTTCCCAATTTTAATGCAACAAGATTATTCCCATAATGAGTCAACTAACACAAGAGGGTTTCCCCTAATCCAATAAATACGGTTCGGATTAAAGATTAAAAAACGTTGGTTTTGTTTATTAGGCATGAGAGGATGAAGCGCTTTATTCATTATTGTCAGACTTTTGCTATCCGCCATATTATTATTTGCTAACTAATGAAATGGGATTTGCTAATTCAGAACTTTAATGTAAGAGTTGAACTTTAATTGTCAAATAACAAATGACTTTATTCAGATTAGCGAAGTTTTGTGTATATGTTAGCAAATTGTTCAGCTATAACTAGCAATTTTTTTACTACCACGAACAAAAACTACTTCATCAATCCTTGTCTAATTAACTATCCAACTCCTTCGTTATTGTTGTTAAAATCTCTCTGATTATATACTTGGATTTAATTATATGCGATTAATTTTATTTTGGACTCTAGCTAGCGCCAATTATTTGCCTTCTTTATGTTTATAATATTTCGACTTTGTTTTAAGTATTGTCTACAAGATTAAAGAAAATAGATTAAATTTTAGAATACCCCATATATATGACTTAATTTTAAGAGTTTTAAATGTATTTAAAGTAGCATAATTAACTAACAAAAAAAAAAAACAAATTTTAAATTCGTAAATATCTGGGTCAAATTTGCACACAATAACAAAAATTGTAAGCTATATTGGTATCACAAACAAACAGAATATATGCTATTATGCATGGGTTGATATTTTTGGTCTTATGTATGGGTTTTGGAGTTGTGTTTATGTGTTATGATAACGGTCAGAATGTTGCTAGCTACAATATATAATTTGCTAACTAGTTTATCATTGTTTGCTAATTCAGAACCTACACGTAGTTCATGTACGTTGATGATTTTTAATTTGTATGATTTATATAAGTTGTGTTAACTGTGATGCTCAAATTGTATTGAATAAGATGTTTTTGAAGAGGGAGTCTTGTTCGTTGTTTTTTTTACTATTTGGTAGATAAGGATGATAATTTGACATGTATTTTCTTGATTTGTGAATTTGATTACAGTTGACATCTTATATTTTAATTCCAATTTGAAATAGCATAGAAGTGTATTTAATAGTTTTTTAGTATGATGATGGATGTGAACTTGGACTTCATTATTGAGTTCTCACATGCTTATTATCAGTTAAATATTTTGCTATTTACAACACATATGTTTGCTAGTTATGGGCAAATAATTTGCTCACAAACAAAAAAATCACTAATCACCATAACATATGTATTACAAATGCCAAAATTAACTGCTTTATAGATGTTTACTACACACACATATTTGCTAATTACAGTAAAATAATTTGTTAACATATAAAACAAAATATATTTTATATTTTAACGGAGGACCATTCACATGTTGATCTGCACCTGCTACATCTTCTGGAATATCACCAAGATTATCTGCACCATAAGCTGCAGATAATTGCTAACATATGCAGATTTATTTGCTAACATAAAAATTAGCTAACATATGCAGATTTATTTGCTAACAAGATACATTTATTTGCTAATGAAGACCAAATTGTTTGCTAATTGTCTTCTTCTACCCTTCATTGCGAATGTTACCCACATCATGAGCTTCATTTAACGGAGGACTATTCGCATGTTGATATGCACCTGCTACATCTTCTGGAATATCACCAAAATTATCTGCATCATAAGCTGCAGATAATTACTAACATATGCAAATTTATTTGCTAATATAAAAATTAGCTAACATATGCAGATTTATTTGCTAATATAAAAATTAGCTAACATATGCAAATTTATTTGCTAATATAAAAATTAGCTAACATATGCAGATTTATTTGCTAACAAGATACATTTATTTGCTAATGAAGACCAGATTGTTTGCTAATTGTGTTCAACAAAATACCAATTGCTATAAGTTTCATTCAGATTTCCTATTAGAACAAATAATTTTTCTAATACTGTCTAAATCAATTGCCCTTCTATATTCAACTTCAAATTGTATCAATTTTATAACAAAAAAATTAGCTAACATATGCAGATTTATTTGCTAACAATACTCATTCATTTGCTAATAAAGAGCATATAGTGTGTTAAATATATTCAAACAGATAACAATTGCTATCAGCTTCAACCATATTTCCTAATAGAACATATAAATTTGCTAATACTACCCAAATCAATTGTTATTCTCTTTGAAAAAAATTAATCAACAAACTGCCCTTCTATACTCAGCTTCAAATTGTAGCAATTTTGGTTAATATAAAAATTAGCTAACATGTGCAGATTTATTTGCTAACAATATACATTTATTTGCTAATAAAGGCTAGATTGTTTGCTCACTGTATTCAACCAAATACCAATTGCTATCAGTTTCATTCAGATTTGCTATTAGAACAAATAATTTTGCTAATAATGTACCCCCACGAAGAACTTGTCCAATTTCACCTCTTTTTTGAACACATGTGCACCATGCATCATAGAAACCCCCAAAAAAAAAAACCAACAACATTCATATATTTAATTATCACTACTTTCAACCACTTTTCATCGAAAAACTCAGTAGAAACAATCATCGGCGCACCACAAAAAAAGCAACTTCCATTAAAAAAAATAAATAAAAAAATGAGTAGATCCCAAAGCAAGCATTGTCGTAACTTTTCCTTTAAAAAACGGTAAAAACAAACAAAAAACCCATGACATTCATGTATTTTTGAACGGCCAAAAAAAAGAAACAACAGAAATCCAGAACCAAAATCAAAAATACAAACTTCATCTGCAAAAAAGTGAAAAAAAAACACTTCAAGCAAAAACACATAAAAAAATACGGTTGTTAGCAACCAAAGTGACAGGAAAATAAATGAAATTGCAATCACCTTCATAATCAAAACCCCAATCGAGAATTGATAAACTAATATAGCATAAATATCAATTTCCATACCTTTTTCATGATTCCTTTTAGCCATTTGGACGCGTTTTCAACTTGATGTGAGAAACTAAAAGGGTTTCGGCGACTGTGTAGCTTGAAGACTGCCCAAAAGCCGCCGGCTTTGTGAGTGGTTGTCGCCGGTACACTAATTTTTGCGGTGGCAGTCGGCGTTCGACGAGTTGGAGACGGTTCCGCTGCGGTTTTTCCCCCTAAAATTATTTTTGCTGCAAATGAAATCCATTCAAATCTATTGATCGATTTGGCCGGTTAGCGTAATTAAGGGGGCGTGATTTTTGGGATTTTTACCCCAACCCGTTTTTACCCTTTCACATATAATATTGTATAATAATATTAAATATATTGCTATTTAGTCCCTAGAAATGAAATTGAATCTGGACCATTTATTTAGACTAGATCTATGGTTTAAGTTTGTTCCTATTTCATACATAGGGGGTGGTATCCATTTTAACCCACTCCTATATATATATATATAAAAGCGTGTGTGTGTGTTTTTTTAAGGGAAAAAATTACGCTTTTAGCTAAGTGGGGGAAAAGATGGGAGCAATCGACCAATTGAACATTACCTGAAGGCGGAAACACAGTCGCGCTATTTCTAGTTTTCTACTGAGGAGTTGAATTTGGGACTCAAATCTCAATCGATAAAAATGGGGTACGTACAAGAAGCTAGAGAAAATCACGTGAAGAAGAAGGTTGAAGAAGGTAAATTTTCAGTTTTTAAATCCAATTAATTAAAAGCCCCCTTAAACCCTATTCATGTTTTTTTTTTAATATTTTTCTCCTGTTCAGACATGCTTAATTATGGATGCTTTGTTCATTGCGCTGTCTTGCGCTTCCATTTGTGATTAGTTTTATCAATCTCCGCACGCTTGTCTGTCTTTTAATTTTTATAGGTGTTTTTGATCTTCAATCCATCCATTTCAATCTTAAATTGCGAGAAAAAGTTTTATCTGTCTTTGATTGCAAAACAATATAATGCGACGGAGGCTTAGGTTTTCATATTGAGGGTACTTTTGCTGCAAGTTTTGATGTTGATATATAATTCTTATGTCGGTGTACATTTGCGAGAATGTATGCAAATTTATTTGATTTTCTATCAATATTTTGGTACCTGGGACTGAAATGTAGCCAGCAATTTACTAATAGAGTTAACACCGGAGATCGGAAATGATGAATTTCTTAAGGCAGAAAAGGATTGGAAGCAAATGGGCTCAAAGAAATTTTCATATGTGTAACCAAATGCATGTGTGAGCTTTATAATGTTTTGGAGTCCACACTCCACAGCCACTGCTCGCTTCTGAGTGCCCGAGAAAGTCTTGTTATTTCAACATCATTTTATTTGCCCAACCACATAACTGTAACATGGCCTGATTCAAATTACTGGTGCAAAGTAGTGCCTTATATAGCTTGAACTTCCTGGAGGAATAATGTTCTGTATTTCCTTTCTCATCAACATCAAAATGTAAGTGTTTATGGCCTTAAATCATCTCAATGGAGAAGCAGTATTTCCCTTCTCTTGTATGGTTCATTATTTGTATTCTTATTGCCAATTTTCTTTCCCTCTTGATAAGTACACAAAATACTTTACCATCATTAATATATGATGTTATTAGGGTTCTCTTTCTCTGACAAATCAGTTCTAGCTGTTCTAATATCTGTTATTGAACAATCCACTATACCCCCTCCAAAAAAAAAAAAAAAACAATTCTGGAATTAGAATGAAGTATCATCCCCTTAGAACACTTGTTCCTTGTGCTGATTTTTCTGTACTGTATTTAGGTGTCTCCTTAACATTTGTTAGTTGAATTAATTATTTGAGATCTTGTATGCAACTTTCTTAGCGTTTCGTGTTCAACAGTTTCACCTGGCTTTATCATAGAAGTATCTTGATGTCAGAAACTTGTTTAATCATGCATTTTGGAGTTAATTACCAGTATGCAAAATTGCAAATATTTATTCATCAAATATCTCAGCTTTGCGCAGTAAAATGAAAACTAAAGCATTGAAAGAATGTGATCAATACGTGGCGAAATATGCTGAATGTGCTGTAGGCAGAACACTATCCGTTGTTTGGCAATGTCGCACACAAGCTAAAGTGTTGAATAAATGCCTCCATCAATAGTAAGTCTAATTTGTCTTTTCTTTCTCTTTTTTCATATTACTTTCTTAAATTTTGACGTGTTTGATAATAGTCCTCTACAATTTTCTTTGTTGTTTGTTATCTATAGTATACGTTATACGTTATATGTTATTTTTGGCTGAGGGAGAAGTGCTTTCAATTTTCCTGGATTCTAATAGTGTTGACATGGGGAATCTTGTATGGTTTATTATTTGTATTCAATACAATTTGAAAATAGTATTTAATATAATTATATTATATATATATATATTAATTTAATATACTTATAAAATTAATGCTTATATTTTTATATATATCTTAATACTTATACTTATAGATTTATATTTTAATTTAATATAATAAACTTGAATGGATGTTATATATTAATATTTATGAGATAATATTTTATTATATTGTTTCCACTTGCTATAAATATGTTATATATTATTATAATGTATCCACTAAGTAATAATATTTGATAATGTGGTAATGTGTGGGAAGAAAGAAAATAATTAGCAAAGAAGATAATGAAAAATTGCAATCTATATATTTTGCTGTGATGGCAACCACATAAGCAGTGCCAAGTTGTGTAGGTGTTGGTTGTACTCAGTCATCCTTAGAATGGCGTTTGGCTTAAGCAATTAGCTTATGAAGGATTTCACATAACCACATGTTTTTTTAAGTGTTTTGCCGCTTAGAAAGGGGCTTGCCTATTGGCTTTAAGATGTTCGTTGTCGCAACAAATGCAAATAAGAGCATAAAGTCTCCACAGTCAAATTAGCACTAGTTTAAGGAAGGCCTTAACCGAAGCTAATAAGTTGAATGACACTGTCAATTTGTTCCACAGATTGATAATAGAGTTCAATGATGAACTAGTCTAAAAAAGAGAGAAAATAGAAAAACGCTAGTGTGGCACAACCTTCTTCCTCTCTTTTTTTGTGTGATAATTTGTCAACACAACAATTGATGAATGCCTTATTGCCTTGACTCTTCTTATATATAAGGTTTAAGATCATCTATTTCCCACTTGTAACAAATAGTGCATAATATTTAGTTTCAGTTTAGCCTGAGAATAGTATCGTGAAATATGAAATACTCGGACCTAAAAAACTTCCTTTATATACTTATAACTGCAACTTCTACATGCTCAAGCTTTCTGGGATGTTCATGTAAGCACTCATGGTAGTCATTTGAGAAACTTGTTAGTTGTTACTATAACTTATGTTTGCATCACGATTTAGTCTGAGGATACAGTAACCAATTTTCAGTGTCACTGTTAGAAATGTAGGTTGTATGTTCCTAATTCCTAAAGATCAGTTGCTTCTATCTTTTTGGAAATGAAATGTAATTATTCCTCATATATAAAATATTTGACGTTGTATTATGTTCGTTACAGCACAAATGATTCTGTCTTGGAACAAATGAAGAAAGAATACATGCTTCAAGAGGAAGCAAAGGGGTCTTTAAGACTTTGAATTCTTCTCCTACTGATGTTTTAAATTCGAGGGGTCTTTTGAAAAATGCACGATTTCACTCCGTGGCCTACTCCTTGGTAATCACGATTTCAATGCATATGGTCTGATCAACGCCTCTTCTATCCAAGATTTTCATAATCACGCTTTTGTTCATTAATTTCCGCAATATTTCCCTGTCCCGGCAATGTCTTTAGATCTTGGAGGAGATGATGGATGCCAGTTATCGTAAGATAAATATATTGTGTTCTTTCTTTTCGTGTTTGTTGCACTTTCAGAGTTTTTTCCCTTGGAATTTAAATGGTGAGTGTGACGTCTCTGACTGTGACGTGCCTTTTTTGAATAAAAAGGTGATAATATACCAATAATTCTGAAAATTATAATATTCATATTAGATTTTACTAATATAAATTACGGGTGAAAATTATAAAAATTGTTATCGATTCATGAACTTGTGTATCCAGTTGAATTTGGTGTAGACCCCAGTTGATTCAGTTGGTTATATATATATATATATATATATATATATATATATATATATATATATATATAAGGGATTATAAATTTAATTATTAAAATGTACTGAAGTTGATTTTAATTTAGGAGTATTTCAGTATTTGTTTGTCATATTTATAGGAGAGTGATAGATTTGGGTTTTTTTATTTTGGGAGCTATTATTTGCACTTCAATTATTAATCTTTGCACCACAATTGAGGAAAGAAGGAAAAAAACATAATTTGGAAGTTATTTAAATATTCTTTAATTACTTCTTTATATCACAAAAATTGTTCAATACACCCCAAAATAAAAAAATAAAAAAAAGTTGATTTTTGAAGGACACTTAGAAAATGTTAGGGGGTAAGAGTGTTCAAAATTGATTTTTTGAATAATCCTCATTTGTTCAAAAAACATTTTTTGAACAACGTTTTGAAAATTTCAGGATGTAAGGGTGTTCCAAATTGATTTTTTGAATAACCCCCATGTAAAGACTGCATCTCCTTATCCATGGCAACCACCCAAAGATTAGAACTTTTTAAACTTCCTAGCTTGCTTATAAGTTTTAGGTTCACTACTATCTGGAGATTCATACACATTGTAAGCAAACTCAAACAAATTACGGTCAATATATCTTATTCAGTTTCATGAGCTGAATGATTAGAAGTGGGATCATGCATGATATTAGGAACAATGAGAGGGGTATTAGGTAACACGAGTAAAAGCAGCAAGCTCCACTTCAAAAACAGTGGCATTATGAGCGGGCAGAGAGGCATTCATAGTATCAGATAAACAAGGAAATTTATGTTCATGAAATATAACATCCATGTTAATAGCAGTTTTAAATTCATATTCATCTCTCCACCCAAAGCCTATAGCATTTAACACCCTCAGGATATCCTGAGAAAACATATTTCTTAGATTTAGGGTCAAGTTTATCTCCCTTGGTATGCATAAAAGCTGCACACCCAAAAACCTTCAAATTAGACAAATTAATAAGTTTCCCAGTAAAGACAGATTCAGAACACTTTCCCCTGGAGAGGCACGGAAGGATACCTATTAATTATATAAGCCGCAGTTATCACAGCCTCACCCCAAAACTTTTTGGACATTCCAAACAAAACTCTCATACTCCTCACTCTATCAAAGAGGGTTATTCACCCTCTCAACTACCCCATTCTGTTGAGGAGTATAGGAAACATATTTATGTCTTTTAATACCAAATTGAGAGCACATAGAGTCAAGTTAAGTACTACATAATTCAAGTCCATTATCAATTCTGAGAATTTAATCTTATTGCCGGTCCGATTTCTAATCTATATACTAGAGTAATAAAGTGGAACAAAAAATCCCGCCCAATTATCCCGCCCAATCCCCATGGCCCATGCACATGCAAAAGCTATTAAATATTTTGTGGTACAAAGATAGCTACATCTTTTTTTTGCCCCATGCGCTAGCCTTTTTAATTTTAGGTGGCAGCTTTTTTAGCTGCAGGTAGGAGAGTTTTGCTTTTTTAACTTCAATTTTAAAATACGTATTTGGGTGTCAATGGCCAAAATCCCAATAACCAGTTATATTATATCTCTTTAACTATCTATCTAATATTTATTCATTTAGTTGTGTGTGTGTGTATATATATATATCTTTGTCTGTGTATATAAATTGTATGAAAAATCAATTACACAAAATTATAAAACTCTTAACTATTAGAGCTGTCAAAATGGGCTACGCCCGCCGGGTCGGTCCATACCCGCCAAAAAAATAAACGGGTTGGGTTGTTATTTTGGAGGCCCACCATTTAGCGGGCCTGGACGGGGGCGGGCTTTGGCGGGACGGGCCTGGGGGGCTTAGCCCGCGGGCCCGTGCTTTTTTATTTTCATTATTTTAAATCTATATTTATTTTGAAAAATAAATGAAAAAAATAATGAAATAAAAAATTAATTTAATGATAATTAACTTTGATTGAATATAAAATAATAGTGATCATTTGTGTTTGTGAAACGATATATATTTTAATATAATTTGATGATGAAAAAAAATATACGAACACTATAAAATTTGAAAATATTGAAATTGGTGCGATGTTAATAATAGTTTAAATTTTAGAATGTTCACATTCATATCTATATAACATTATATAAAAATAAAAATTAGTGATTCAAAAATAAATATAATTTTTATTTTTTTATGTTTTAGAATAGGCCCGCGGGCCCACCCGCCAACCCACAGCCCGCGGTAGGGGCGGGTTGGGTTGGAGGTTTTTAGGCCCGAGCCTGCATAGGCCCGCCCCGTTAACCCCTTTTGACAGCTCTATTAACTATCGCATATAAAATAGCTATATTGTTTAAATTATAATACATACACACATATATATATATATATATTAATCTTTTATATTTTAATTAATATAACATTAATTAACTAACAATGCAGTTTTACTTGAAATATTATACTTACGTTTAACCTCATATTTTTTCGTATCTTTTTTTTTTCATTTATTTAATTATTTCATAAAATATATGTTAGTGTGAGGCAGTCACATTTCGCATAGTAATTCGCTTAGCTTGGGCTATATTTTTGTTAACTAATGGTGAAAATATTGTATTGTGATGTAATTTGTACTCTATATATTTTGCACCAATTACGTAATTTTTAAAGTTACATATATGTCATGGTATTATTGTTTTTTAAAAAGTAAAAATATTTCATACAGTAAATGCATATGTAATATTTTTTAACAAATGCCAAAATGAGCTAATATAGTTCTTATACATATATAGGGGAGTCTTAACATGTGTCTTGTGGATGAATCATATCCATTAATTTGCTAAGATCAATTACCATTGTTAGTTTGTAGGGAATTAATAAAATGTTATTATTTTCATTGAAGGTGCATTTAAGGGCAAATATGAATCAAATCATCATTTTTATTTTTCAAGAGCATCTTCAATGTGAAAAAATATTAAGAAATAATAAATTAATCATTCCGAAATGTAAAAATTGTATAACAATATATTTTGTCATCATCTTTAGATTATATTTTTCTATATTTTTTATGGATGATTAAATTTTTCAATATATATATATATAGGTGTATTGTTCCTTTTTTATTTCTATGTTTTATTTTGAAAGAACTAATTGAATTAGTTGCATTAATAATTATTTATTTTAAATCTATGATAATTATTATTTCAAAAATATTTATTATTATTTTGAAATATTAGATTCACATTTTTAAAATCAATAATTATTATTTCAAAATCATGTATCTATTAGATTTAACGTAAAAATATTAAACATATACATTGAATGTATAAAAAGGGATCTTTCATTATTATTAGAGCTGGTTTCGGTGCACGAGCCTTCCCATGCGGCAGCCTTCAGACGGGCGCGTAGCACCCACGCACCTATCAGTTCTGTTTTTTTTGGTGATTTTTTTAATTTTTTTTTCGATTTTCTTTGTTTTTTTTTTATTTTTCCCAACAAAATTTATACCATAAAATAAAATTAGTGAACCCTAAAATTAAAACGAATTGATATAATTTGTTTGTAATAAATATAAATTTATAACCTAAAATGAAATTAATAAATTTAAAAAAAAAACACAAAATAAAACCTTAAAAACACCCCCAAAACCTTAAAAAACACAAAATAAAACCCTAAAAACACCCCCTAAAAACACAAAATAAACCCCTAAAAGCACCCCAAAAAAACTCTAAAACACACAAAATAAACCCCTAAAAATACCCCAAAATAAGTAGCAGAGGACTTACTTTTTAATGATACAAGTGATACTTTTCGAATTTTAAGTGATACGTTTTAATGTTACTGTTGATACTGATTTTGCCGGATTTTTTTTTACGGGTTGACCCGCCAATTTGACCCGCCCGTCTCACATAAGGCTTATGTGCACCACATGCACTAAAAACTTTGTCTTATTATTATTATTATTATTATTATTATTATTATTATTATATAGAGAGAAAGTTATGTCAGTATAAGATACATTCTTAATTACTTCATGTCCTTGGTAGGTTATTAACTACTTATGTGATCACACGATAATGAAATATTATGTATGTGAACCATACAACATGATCTCATATTCAATCACGCAACGCGTGTGAGTAAATCTATGTTATTAACTACTTATGTGATCACACGAGAATGAAATAGTATGTATGTAGACCATACAACATGATCTCATATTCGATCGTGCAACGCGCGTGGGTAAATCTAGTTTAATTAATGATTTCCAGGTTTTGAATATATCAGACACTTCAGATTTGTGCTTCGTGAAAAACATTCAAACTTCTCTATAATAATCATCAATTATAGACAAGAAGAATTTATTATCACTACGAATGGTATCACTGGCAGGACCCCACACATCAGTATACAAAAATTTACAGAATGAAATAATACAAAAGTATTCCTAACTAGAAACCCAAATCTGACTATTGGCTCAGAAACACAGATCTCCAACACCGCTGATGAGACCACAAATATCGCTGGCAGATAAAGCCCTAACCGCGCGCAGCTACAACCTTGGTTGCTTTACAAAGAACTTATCCTCACAGACAAAGAGCGATGAGTTCTAACTCACAAAGAAGAAGAAGAAGAAGAAGAAGAAGAAGAAGAAGAAGAAGAAGAAGAAGAAGAAAATCAAACTGTAACAGAGCTTAAAGGCTCTCAGATCATTTCTCTCTTAACAAACCCAGTCGCGCACACATAAGAACGAGAACTATGTGTGTAAAATATCCCAACAAGGATATTGATAGGTCGGTGGTTAGGGTAGCAAGACTCATGGGCCGTCCAGAGAGTTGGGCCGAGTAGTTACGGGCTTTGAAGGAAAATACTTGAGCCTAAACAAATGAGCCACTTACTATAACATTCTCAACCTTGGCATTTTTATGATCACCATCATTGGTTAACTGATTCTCTATAAACATCATCATCACCAATAATCCCCCATGTTGAATTCACAAAGAAGACTACATGAGAGATTAAGACTTAAACGCAAAGTCATAGTCAAGCTTAGACACAAAGTCATAAGCAGGTAATCACCAGATGTAATAGCCATCCACTGATAGTAGATAGAACTTCAATAGCAATACTAGAAGATGATTAACACAATCTGTTGAAGTATTCTATTGTTACTGAAGTCTACCAACTAACCAAACAACTATAGAAGATGAAACTTCAGCAATAACCTTAATCAAACTGACATAACACAAAGTAAGTCAAAGATTCAGATTATTTTTCAAGCACACCTCCTATATCAAACTGGAACACCTGCAAAACAATTTAACCAAAATCAAAGTTAAGAATTTTTCTAAAAGCAAGCACTTTGTTCCCATATTAGCAGGATTTACTTCAGTTCATATTTTCTCAAGTAACACAAGTTGTTTATCAAATATATCTCAAACAAAGTGGAATCTAACATCAATATGCTTAGTCCTATCATGAAAAATGGGACTCTTACAAAGCTGGACTGCATATTGACTGTCAGAATAAACAATGTCATCATCTTTAAGAAAACCAATTTCAGACATGACACATTTTAACCAAATAGACTCCTTCATGCATTCAGTAATTGTCATATATTCAGATTCAGTAGTGGATAAAAGCAACAATGTGTTGTAAATTGAGATTTTCAATTTATACAAGAGCCACATAGGGTAAACACATAAGAAGTAGTAGATTTTATGTTATTCCTAGCATTTGCACAATTAGAATCCATATATCAAACCAAAACAACCCCTTTAGCATGCTTAGAGAAAGATAAACCCAGGTGCTTATAATGTTTTAAGTATCTTAACAGTCATTTCAAAGCCTCCTAATGAGGCATATCAGGGTTATACATATACTTGCTGAGTCAATTGACAACATAGGCAATGTCTGGCTTAGTATTCACCATTAAATGCATCACAGATCCTATATCATTAGAGCAGGGCACTTTTCCCATAGTACTACTTTCAGAATTAATTTTTGGGGACTGATCCCTACTTAAAATAAAATGAGATGCAAGGGGAACATTCACAGATTTAGCTTCAATCATAGCAAACTTAGATAGAATTTTCTCAACATAACTTGATTGATCCAAAACGAGTCTATTGTAATTTCTATCCCTAGTAATACACGTGCTCAATTTTTTTAGCATCACCTAAGTCTTTCATGTCAAAGTTATCACTCATATATTTATGCACATATTTAATGGATTCATTACTAGGACTGACCGTCAACATGTCATCAACATAAACATATACATAGAACTAACATCCTTAAAGTACAAGTAGTGATCATAATTGTTTCTAGTAAACTTTAAGGAATTCATATAGTTATCAAACTTAATGTTCCATTGCATACGAGATTGTTTTAAACCATAAAGGGATTTCTTCAGCAAAGACACATAATCAGGTTTATTACAATCAACATACCCTTCTGGCTGATTCATGTAGACAGGCTCATTAAGATCACCATGCAGAAAAACAGTAGTAACATCCATTTGTTCAAGTTCTCAATTAAAATGAGCCACTAAGGCAAGCATAATTATTAGTGGTAAACTCAACAACAAGAGCAAAAATTTCAAAGTAATCTACTCCTCCTTTTGAGTGAAACTCTTAGCCACTAACCGAGCTTTAAATCTTGTGGAATTAAAACTCAATTTTAATTTTATACAACCATTTATAATCAACACCCCATTTGTTCAAAAAAATATTTTTCAGACAATACCTAGAAAATTTCAGGATGCAATGGTGTTCAGAGTTGATTTTTTTGAACAACCTCCATTTGTTAAAAAGAAAAAAACAATTTCGAATATCACTTAGAAAATTTCAGGGTCTGCAGTGGTGTTCAGAATTGATTTTTTTTTTTTTTAACAACCTCCATTTGTTCAGAATTTATTTTTCAAAGAACACTTTGTATTTTTGAACTATCTACATTTCGTTCAAATCCAACAAATGGAAGATCACCTAACATTAAAATCCCAAAAAAATATTAGTACCTATCAGTCTTTTATTAGTTTTTTAATCAAACAAAACATACATATCTATCTAATATAATAAAATGGAGTTCATTCTAAAATATTTTCCATCTAAAAACATCACATCATCAATAGTTATTATAATTTTTTTTTTCATTTTTTATTATCTCTTCATCCTCTCTCTCTCTCTCACCCACAAACCCACACACATGTCACCTATTTTTTGGGAGTTGCTAAATGCACTACCATTTTTATTCTTTATACCACAAATTATTTTTCATTAGTTATAAATTTACCTAAAAATCATTACTAATAAACAAATAAAAAAATCCATGTTCCGTTAGAAGTTGTGTGTTCGAACATTCTGAATATGTTCGAAGTCTTGTGTTTGAACAATCTTGATATGTTCGAAATCGTGTGTTCGAATACAACTTAAACATGGTGAGTTCGAAATTTCATTTTCGAACCACTCTTGATTTTTTTTTCTTTTTAAGTAAATAACATTTAATTAACTTCAAAATTATTTTATTTTTTCTTTTTTTCTTGTGGTGCAAAGAGTAAAAATGGTGGTGCATTTAGCAACTCCCTATTTTTAACTATATAATTCATTTATATTATATTTTATAACATGTTGCATATGTGCATGGTATTCAAATTTATTCATACAATTGAATAAATATATGATTTTTCACATATTAGGAAGTAGTGGATAACATTTGGTAGATTTTATTATGTGAAATAATTATCAACATATATTAAATAATTAAATAAAATAATCAAGTAAATTATTTGGTAAGACATCATAATCGGTATCATGCTATGTAAACTTTATAAGTAGATACAACATTTATAATATTTTTTAATTACAATGAATGTGAAATAGTTAATAATTTAACATTCTAGTTAAATGTATAACTAAATCAAACAAATATCGATATTTATAAATTGAACAAATGCTACGACAAATGTTGTATGCAAACAAGTATTGCATAATTTATAGGGAGTTTCTAAATGCACCACTAAAAAATTAAATGAAAAATAAAATAAATATGAAATGACATATTTACCCTTTTATTACTTGTATGCACTACAATAATTACTCAATGCACCACAAAATAAAATTAAAAATAACACAATAGATAAATATAAATATTTAAAAAGAAAAAAAAAACGTCCTCCTGCTCCTGCCATTCTTACCGTTCATTTCCACCGGAAATGGAATGGAACTACTCCAAAAAAGACGCCGGAATCTGCCCCCAAAACACCACTAGATTTAGTAATCTCATATTCTAGATTCCGACCACTATCAATATGAAATACACGATCGATTCAGGAAGAATTTATCTCCATTGATTATGCCCGAATTCAAAGTGCACAAACCACTGCTCGCCACCCTCTTCCTCCTCCTCCTCCTCCTCCTCCTCATTCTTCTTCTTCTTCTTCTTCTTCTTCTTCTTCTTCTTCTTCCTACCCTACTTTCTTTCTACTCCAATTTTTCATCGCAAATGATCGAAAATTACAGTTCGAATATAATGAAGAATGTTCAAAAATACACTTGCGAAGCAATAGAAGGTTGTTTGAAAATTTAATTTTCGAACACAGTTGAATGCAATTCTGATGTCGTTCGGAAATGAACTTTCGAACACTTCGAATTTGTTCGAAAATCTTTTTCCGAACTATCTACACAACATTCGAAATTTACAGTTCGAACAAAAAAAATCATTTTGTCAAGAGATTTCTTAATCCAATTTTACCTTCCTCCAATTAAAGTGAGTGAAGTTGGAACCTGATAGAGTAGTTATCGTCAAGTCAAGTTAGGCGGTGGTGATTGACGACGCCAGAAAAGGTTAGAAGAAGGTGGAGAAACAAACGCAGCCGCCGTTGGAGAAGAATGGCAGATCGTCTTCTCCATTTATTATTTTTGTTTAAATGTATTTTGTTGCTTTTTTTATTGAAGTATCCGATCATCTCGCAAAATTGTTCAAACAGTCGCTCACTCTCTCGCTGTCCGTGTGTCGTCGCGTAGCATGCATTATTATTATAATTTATAAACTATAAAAAGAGAGCAGTATTGGTAATGATAAGGATGAGAGAGGTAACAAGTCAAAGAGAGCAGTGCCAGAAGAAGAGGATGAAGAGAGAGAGAAGGGAATCACTACAATTTAAGTTAAGGGTATTAAAGTAATAATGTGTGGTGCATAGAGTAAAAACAGGAGTGCAAAGAGTTATTGTGGTGCAAAGAGCAAATTTGGTGGTGTAAATAGAATCTCCCTAATTTATAATATAATATTTTAATTTGTAATAGTTATAATATAACATGTACGTGTATATATATGTGTGTGATATATATACATGTATATTCAAGTAATTATTTTTTTATCGATTACATATTAGTCTTCAGCTACAATACTAGTGTTGTCGACATTGATGTATTTGTAAAGCCTCCAAAGAACGGCCTTTCAATAACTCATTATCGTCCTCATTATTATTTGTGTTGTCATCAGCCTCCTTATCATGTGTCGCCTCTTCGTTATTAATTTTCATTTGATTTCCCATATGTTATTCTCCTGTTAATCGAGCCTCGAGCTGATACCATTCTTGCGCACTTTCCCTCATTAATGACACAATTAGTCTCCTCCCATATTGAACAGTTGCAAAAGAATACAAGTCAATGTTAAAAAAATACGAAGTGCTATTTGAAAAATAAATTTTGAACAAATGAAGTTGTTCAGAAAATCAACTTCAAACACCCTTGCAGGCCCTAAATTTTTCAAATGTTAATGTTTGAAATCATTATTATTTTTTTGAGCGAACGAGGGTTGTTTCAAAAAGTAAACTCTCAACACCTATGCACCCTAAAATTTTCAAAGTACTGTTTGAAAAATGTTTTTTTTTTTTAACAAATGAGGATTGCTCAAAAAATCAACTTTGAAGACCTTTTTACCTTGAAATTTTATGAGCGTCGTTCGAAAGACATTTTTTGAACAAACAAGGGTTGCCCGAAAATAGGGATGGAAGTAGGCCAGGCCAGACTTTGCACAAAATGGCCTGGGCCTGTCATATTAAACGTTGGCCCAAGCCTGGCCTATCACTTGTCAAAGGCTTTAATTTAGGCCTGAGCCTCTCATTTTTATCTAAAAAGGCCAGGCCTTAGGCCTAACAGCTTGTTAAAGCCTATTTATGACAAAAATCAAATAAAATCAAATCAGCAACTATTGAACATATTTAAGCAAAAATTTTTAACAAATTTGAATCAAAATGCCAAATTATAAACATTACAAAATTCTTACAAGCACATAAACATCAAATGATTCAAATCCAATAAAGGAAGACACCAACAAAGATGAATCAAACTACAAATATTATATAAATCCCCAAATCTTAATTATTGTCATAGAAAAGTACGACCATCAAACAAAATATAAATCTTCAACTCAAGCCATCCATTGTTCTTGTTCAAACTCCTTCAAAAAAATTATATATTAGAAATGTATAACACAATCTTGAAATTCATAATTCCTATGCAAACATAAATATACTGTAATATGTCATAGAAATATAAATGAACAAAAATATGACATAGAAACTGCTATAGTTGCAAACACAAATAAAAAACATGCCATAGAAATAAATGTTGTTTAAGGTGGCTATTAGCAGCATCACATAACATAAATATTCTGCTATACTTCTCCAGATAAATAACAATACCACATAGCTTAAATAAAGTTTTTAACCACCTACGTCTTATTTCAAAACTTCATCACATTTAGCATTTAGCAATCTAAACTCAAACTTACGAACAATTTCTGAATTTAACATCAATCAACAAAAATTGCATAGAATTACTACAATAGCGAAGGTCCGTCTCTTGCTTTGATTTGTGAATAAACAATAACCCCATGAAATGAATTACTACAATAGTCATATTTTAGCATTAAGAAGTAGAATTCGGGCCACATACCTTCTTCGTATGGACGGTGAATCTCAAATGTTGGAGCTTCTAGCCAGACACCAAATGTGAGAGTCAGAGCTGGGGAGCTATTCAGAAAGCAGCAATTGGCAGCGGCCGGGCATATGAGCCGAGAGTTGAGAAAGCAACGTTTGACAGCGGCGGGGATATGTGAGTCGAGAGTTGAGAGTCTTGAGACTGAGAGAGCAACAGAGCAGCGGCGGTCAACAGGGATATGTAAGTCGAGAGTTGTGACTGAGATAGTGAGAGAGCGGGTTGAGACCAAGAGAGCAGTGGTAGTTTTAGGGAGAGACCAACGGCGGGATAATCTTAGCTTTAGGGTTTGATGTTTTAGGAAAAATATTTGTTTAAAAATCTAAATATATCATAAAAAATTTAAATAGTAGAATATATTATTAAAATTTTAAATAGCGTGTTATATATATATATATATATATATGAATATATAAAATATAAATATATTGTTATTTAAACAGGCCGGCCTGCAAGGTTTTATGGGCTTTGTTTAAGGTCCAAACCCGGCCTATATATATCTAAATAGGCTTATGAAATAGCCTTAGCCCAGCCTCTTTAAGAAATAAGCCAGGCTAGGCCAGGTCCATAACAGTCCAGGCCGAAGGCCCCTGTCGGGTAGCCTGGCCTACTTCCATCCTTATTCAAAAATTTAACTTTGTCCACACTTGCACTTTGAAATTTTTTAAGTGTTGTTCGAAATTAAAAGCTCAAACATGACTTAGATGTTCAAAAAACTCAGTTCAAACCAAACACGAAACCTCACCAAGCCAACATGTTCCAAACTCGACTATTTTCAATCAATAAACACATACTAGCATCAAATACTTATACATAATCTATTATAGCATCTTAAACTACTATAAAACTTGAATTAAACAACAACCAACAAAAATTTATTCTCATACGTAATGGAACATATTTTACACGAAATAGATATAAACTTATCGAATGATTCCATGGAGATTGAGCTTGGAACAAAATTTTTCCAATAAACTTCGAACTACATTCTTGTGCTCGATTTCGAACATACGAAGCTCTTCGATTTTTCCTCTTAAAGTCGCGGCAATTTATTTATCTTTCAAAATATATATTTTTTTAAATTCTTTTTAGGGAGTTTCTAAATGCACCACTAAAATTACTCTTTACACTACACTTATTCCATGCACCACTATTTTTACTCTTTGCACCACACACATTTACATTACTATCCCTCACTCCAAAAATATTTGTTTTACATAAAAAAAAAAACAAAAAAAAATATGTTCGGAAACAAAATTTCGAACACATTCGTCTTGTTCGAAAATATTAATTCGAACAACTCATACTTAGAAAAAAAAAGTTGGTTCGAAAACTAAAGTTTGAACAACCCTCATTTGTTCGGAAACTAAAGTTCGAACAACCCTCATTTGTTCGGAAACTAAAGTTTGAACGACACTTAGAAAATTTCAGGATACAAAGGTGTTAGAAATTATTTTCCGAACAAACTATGTTCGAAAATTAAAGTTCGAACCACTCCAATATTTTCGAAAAATTGAATTCGAACACATTGAACTCCGTTTTTTCTCCAAGTGTTGTTCGAAAAATGGAGTTCGAACCACTCCAAAATGTTCGAAATTTTCAGTTCGAACATATCGCGATCTGAACAAAAAAAACCTCCACAGCACTCTCTAAACTCGATTATTTTCGATCAATACACTCATACTAGCATCTAATACTTCTAATAAACTATTAGAAGTTGATGAATACTTCGATTAATTTATTTTCTTTTTAGTTTTGAATTTGTGGTGCATTGAGTAATTTTAATAGTATGAACAAGTAATAAAAGGGTATTGAAGTAATTTCATAATTATTTTATTTTTTCTTTTTTTCTTTTGTGGTGCAAAGAGTAAATTTAGTAGTGCAAATAGAAAGTCCCCTCTTTTTAAAATAAAACACAACATTTGCAGTGCATTTAGTAACCATGTGCGAAGAGTCCCAATTTCCATCCCCCAAATATCGGCCAACTTACGCGTGCCTCCAAAATCCAAACAGCACCTCTGCTCAGAATCAGATCCCACCACAACAGACCGCAGTTGCCATTTTTCACACTCCGCCGCCGCAAAATGGCGAGGAACTACGCCAGAGATAACATGCAGCTTTCCAGATTCGGCGTGCTGGTGGCGCAACTTGAATCAATTGTCGCCTCCGCTTCGCACAAGCCACCCGACGCTCTTCTCTGTTTCGATCTTCTCTCTGATCTCATCTCCGCCATCGAAGAGGAGCCAAAGGTCTGAAATTTATCCTCTTCACTTTGTTTACCCTTTTTTCACATACAATGCACCGAATGTTGGCTTGGTTGGGGTTTTTGTTTCGGTTATGGAGGAAATTTTGGTGGCTAACTGATCGGTGATAACCGCTTGTGCCGTTGCACTTATTTAAGCTGTTATTTGATATTTTTCTTGCTTAGGTGTGTTATCTGACATTGATAAAAAGACAAAAATAAAATGGCGACTTTTTTAGTCCCACTATTGAGTATATTTAGGTTTATCTTCCACAAACTCTAATTGGGTGAAAGGGGAAGAAAGGAGTTTGAGGTTTCGATTCTTTGTTTTTTTCAACATTCTCAGAGTATTACTGTGGTTGAAACATTTACAAAAGATCCACTCGCAGATAGTGCTTCTGTTTCTCTGGCTGATGTTGGATTTGTTGCTCAAGGCATTTTGTAAAGATAGTCGTTAAATTATTTTGAATGTACAAGTCTGTTAATTATTTTGCTGCAACCTTCTCTTGATTCAAACACCTTTACAAGTTCTACTCTATCTCCGCAGTGGGAATCACAAACTTCATGATAAGTTTCTGAAATTCCAGGAATCTGTATTACAATGGCAAAGGAAATGTGAGGATACACTGTATTCATTGCTGGTGCTTGGAGCTCGTAGGCCCGTGCGGCATCTGGCATCAGTGGCAATGGCCAAGATTATATTGAAGGGTGATTCAATCTCGATATACTCCAGAGCAAGTAGCCTTCAGGGGTTTCTTTCTGATGGCAAGAAGAGTGATGCTCAAAAAGTTGCTGGTTCGTATATATGTAGTTTCTTATATATTATGGATATTTATTGGTTCACTAGTATTTCAGAAGTGTCTTCGAGATTGTTTTTCTCTCTTAATGGGTTGTATATTCTTGCAGTATTAGATAATATTAATCTATGCATATGGTGTATCAATATGATTTTGATTGGATATTTGCTGTACTTCAAGAAATGCTAATTTTCATTTTCCAAGGTCAGTGGTCTGAGTCCCTGCCACTTTGTACTATATCGTATAAGCAGTTTAAAGGTGGATTTTGTGCCCTCTAATTTTCAGCCCTTACAGAGTTTGTATATTGTAATTAAATATTTGTAAATCCTGTTGGATTATCCAGGGAAAGTGGAATACATACTTTTGCTGAATGAATAGTTCTCATCCTTCTCTTCAGAGTAAAAGCTACATTGCTTCCGTTAGCAATTTCTTCTCACTTATTGGGCCAGTTTATGAGTGTGGATGATTAAAATCTTCCCCTTCGTGCCTGTTGAATAAAACTTGAGCAAGAGGAGAGGGGGTGGGGAACCTTTGACACTTCACTCAAAACCCTTGCAAAATCTTGATCCAGAAAACATATAATTTTAGCTTTTATTGGGTAGGATCAAGTAAACTTAATATTTTTTGCTTTCTTGAATGATGAAGTATGAGATGGATTAAAAACATCAAAACAATATGCACAATGCATGTGTAACTTCACAAAGCATGAAATATGTGAAAAATATGGGATTAGCATAACCCCTTTTTTGGGGGGGAGGGGGGATAGAGGCAAAATATTTTCATTTATAAAAATAATAAGCTACAATGGGACAAGAGGTTCCAGAAGAGAATTAAGACGCACATACTACAACACAATACTACAATCTGTAACAATGTCAGATACCAGTAAAGTTTTGAATTATCTATGTATTGAAACCCACCTAACAGCCCTAAACTCCATACCTCATTAAGGGATTCCTCACAACCTTCATAGGTTCTCCCTATAAAACTTGGCATCTTTTGCTGTTGTAGCTTTAAAGAAAAACTAGTATAGCTAATCTGTTTCACTCTTTTTTCATTTGATTTGAAAACAAAAATTTTCATGCTTGGCAAAGATGAAAATATAAGTGCTAGTCAGCAAGCTCTCAAATGGAACTGAGAGAACTAATTGACAATAATGAGACATATGTTCACTAGAAGTTTCATCTTCAATGTGATTCTTATATGACTTTGAACTTTAAACTTTAAAAATTGGTTTTAGCTGATGAAAACTAAGATGTAAAAATTAACATTTTTGTCAAACCAAATTTGAGGATGCATATATTTTATTTTATTGATGGCTAAATCTATTCTTGTGCCTTTTATTTCATGTCATCCCATAAGAGATGTTATTTGCTTCTTCTTTGAATACGAAATAGTGTATGGTGTTAGACATGAATCTTGCTGGTGGAGGCCACCTCATATTTTTCTTGACCGTCTTTATGCATCAGATTGTTGTATTAAACATCCAACTAGGCAAGTAGCCTTGATAACTTTGGTTTGCAAATAAGCTCGGATGTCCCTTTAAAATAAAATAGAAAGAAAGTAAGGCCTTATACCTAGGGAACATTCTATCTGAACTGGCCAATTACAGAAAATCAGCTTCACCTTCAGAAATTAAGTATAGAAGTAATCATATCAATACAAGTAATTTATATGCGAAGGGGAACTGCATTCTGAAACCTGTTGTTGCACCTAATTGTGTGTCTCTGGTCCTTCAGGGACCCTATTCTTCAGTAGGCCTCTACTTTGGTGGCTGATCACGCTCTTCTGAAATGTAGAATGGCAAAATCTTGGTGAAATATTTTAATTGCAAGGATATTTTCAACACCTAAGCTGTATATTTTTGAGAGCCGTGTTAATTACTTAATTGTCAAAAGGTGCATCCATGCCTTATAAGCACCTATAAGACGATTCAAAAATGAAATAGGTGCACAAATTCATGAAATGGAGGCAGCTTATAGCAAGTGAGACCCATGATGTCAGATTTCCCATGTCTGCATCTGATTTTTGCAACACTAGTGAGGAGATGTCATGCTTGTGATAGCTGAAGGGAAGAAGATAGGAAAACATTAAATAGGCAAAAATCTGCACTGTGAATCACACTTTTAGGTAGAAGGATACTCAGCGCTATTCATTATTTATTGTTAGACTAGCAAGCAGCTCCATAAAGAAAGTTAATGGTAGTAAAACTGTATCACTTGTATAATGTAGTATACCTTTATATATTAGCTTTATTTATTTATTTTTGCAAACTGCATTTGAGAGGCAAACTGCACTAGGTAATCCCGGAGTGATGGTCTCGATCTAGAAGGCATTGGTGGGACTGGGACTCATGACCTTTGCCCACAAGCTCACCCACTTCACGACTAGGCTATCCCAACATGCTTTATGGTGCCCGGGGTTGGTGCACTTGAAGACAACATTCATATACTTTAGTTTTGTTAAAAGTCATTTTTTAAAATAGTTATTTTGATTCAAAGTTTGATCTATTTTAATGTTTGAAATTAATAGTGTAATCATATATCTTACATAAGTTTATAGTCTAAGTAACTCATATTCCGGAATTTGTAATATACTTATGTTTGATCAAATACATACTCATTGAAGTAAGACACTCATGCATAAGCTATGCAAATATTTTATCATTTAAATTAACATGTAATCCCGCCTATACCATACTGCATTCCCAACTAACCAAAAAGAGAGCCTTCTGCAACCCATTTATGGTCGAAACTTTCCCAGCATTTCCATCCAATTCGTGTCCTGCTTGGGTTGTAGAATTATTGACTGTCGAGTGTCGACTATTATATTCTGCTACATTAATTGGATTTTCTTGGTTGAAATTAGAAGCTTGTTAAACTTGTTCTTTGCACTTATGGACATGCGGTTAACTCAGTAGGGGTGAGTTATGATGAAAAATTCGATTAGTGGGATAACTGAAGCCCGAAACTGAGGAAAGTTCATTTAAACAACGTGGTGACATGGTGCTATTTTACTATTGGAAGTGAAAAAGGTGATAAAGTTATCATGAAAGGTGCTTCATACATTGTGTGAAGCAGAGTAGTGAAAATATCAATTCCTTTTCCTTTTATATATGTTGTTTGAATTCCAATCATATTATCCACCTAAAATAAATAGTTTTAGGGCAGAAAAGACTAGCCAGTTTTCGTTGTTGCAATTAAATTCTTAATGGCCATAGCATCACTTTTCTATCAACTGTTTTTGGTGTATGTTAATCTGTCCTGACTAAAGAAGGCATGTTATGGCCTATTTCTTCTTTGTTGCGCGTATGATTTGTTAAGGGTTACATATATATATATATTTATAATTTTTTTAATTGAGAAATATCAACTTTAGCTTAATTTATTACTTTTTTGGCTGCTGGTGCAGGTGCTTCCCAATGCTTGGGAGAATTGTATCGGTACTTTGGGAGACGAATTCTTTCTGGGTTACTTGAAACAACTAACATTGTTGCAAAGTTATTAAAGTTTAACGAGGTATTCAAATTCCCAGTTTTTCAAGAGTTACCCAGTTTCTTTCCTGTAACACTTGCCATGGATTATGGATTCCTGTTTTTTCTCCTATAAGGCCATGCCAGAATAATATTGATGCTTTAAATGAAGAAGAGGACAATAAAATAAGAGGAAAGCCCTGCCAAACTTGCATAAATTTTTCTTTGAAGTGGAGGGTGTCTACTCATTAGTAGCTAGGAGTCTCTTATTTCCATAGTACATAAGAAATTTGTTAGATTTTCTTTACTTCTCTTTTGCGAAGTGGTTCTTGAAGACCCCCTCTACTGTCTCAGAAAAAAGAAGAAATTCCAAGTGGTTCTTTTAGGTTGGACTAACGTACCGTCTGGATAATAGTTGAAGCCTTGGAAATTCTGTCATGTTTGAGTAAAAAAAATTATATTAAAATCTCTAGAGACTTATTGAGGGTTTGTCTCTTCTCAAAATTCAAGTAGATGTTATATTATTTTAATGCATTTTTGTTCAAACTCGTGGGAGAGTTACACTTTTTGTTCTTTAAGAATCTTGGTAGTGTCTACAGTGGAGTCTTTGATTTATTCAATGTCATTTAGTTTTATGGTGACTCAGCCCAGTCTCCTACTTGGGATTCAAAAGTTTTGGTTCCTTCACCTACTATAGTGAAGGATGTTTCCCAGCCCGTCATCACACTGTTTGTGTTCCAAATTAAAGGACAATGAACAGCATGGCATTAAATGTGGCAATTTTCACATAATCTAGTTTCCCTAGAAGAACTGAGAGGCAGTAGTCTTGATATCTTTCCTTGTCTCTATTCAAATCCCAGAATTCTTGTCATTAGGGGATAATTATTTGTGCAAAACGTAAAAACAGTGATAGTGGTAGTATCAGCCCAATAATATGCCCTTTCACTACAAGTTTGGATGTTGTTTAGACTCCAAAAAGAATATAAGAGCATCAAATTGCTCCGTATTCCAATGGGGGTTCATGCTGCATATGAAACTGGCATATTGATTTTTCTGAAATGAGACCTCCTAGAGTTCGGATGTGTTTATATGAATGTAGAGTTGTAGACTTAATTATTTGGTTTTTTGAATAGTGGATGCAGATAGTTTCTTCACCCACAAAATCTTATCAGAAATTGTTTTTTTCTACTTGGTGTCAGATTTTACATTTAAAACTGTGTTATGTCTAGCCTTATGATCTATTGACCAATGCTGCCTACAAGTAAATACTATTTGAGATACTTGTGACTGAAATGGTGTCACCCAATCAATATAATTCTCATTTATTATTTATCCATTCCTCTGGTTTTTCTGTACCTTATTGGCTTACTTACCGATCATTGCTTTAGGATTTTGTGAGACAAGAGGCTCTGTGCATGCTTCACAATGCTTTGGAGGGTTCTGATGGTAGTGCTGCTTCTGCAGCATATACAGAGTCTTTTCGTGTAATTATGCGTGCCGGAGTTGGGGATAAGTCTCCACGTGTCAAAATAGCTGCTGCAAGATGTCTTAAAGCTCTTGCATATATTGGAGGACCGGGCTTGGGGATCGGAGAACTTGAGAATTGCTTGTCTTATTGTGTCAAGGTTCTTAAAGTTTTCATTTTCCATCTGTGATTCCTTTCCAATTTGCAAAACCTTCCTCGGACACACTTATATTATCGTAGTTTTATTTTGTCTCTCGTAGGTTCTTGAGGATCCCGTAAAACCTGTAAGAGATGCCTTTGCTGACGCTTTAGGAGCATTGCTGGCTCTTGGAATGAATCCTGATGCGCAGGTATCACTTTCTGTCATCAGCATCACTTTCTGTCATCAGCATCTGCATGCTATTTTTTGTTAATCTAGTGATTTATGATTTATCATATTGTGTTAGGTACAACCAAAGGGAAAAGGTAATGCTACTCCTAAGAAGCTAGAAGGGGGTTTACAGAAGTACTTAGTGATCCCATTTGCAAAAGGTATAATCAAGTGCATGATTGGTCCTTGTGTTTCGGTTAAATCGTTAGTATCCTTGCTTGACAGTTAAATTTTGAGATGATTATCTACTATGGATAGTTACTAAACTATTAGATTTCCCCATTACTGGAAAGTGCAAAGTTTCTATAGTGCAGATTATACCTGATTCCGAAACTTGGTTGGACATATTATTATGATTTTCCCCAAGAATAGATTTCCTTATGCCTTTTTTATCCGTGCAATATTTTCAATTATTCAATCTTCCGTATATATAGTTTTGTCTTTTGAGGGAAATCTTCTGTGTATATAGTTACCTTTCCATATTGTTGGGGTTTATTTTTCTTCATCTTCATCTGATGAATGTAAACTTGTAGTCAGCGGACCTCGTTTGAAGGATGTACGTATTGGCATCTCTTTGTCATGGGTATGCTTTTTACAGGTAATGAACAAGCCGAACATGCTTAATAATTTCTTTCCATATTTAAAAAGGAGCATGCCTTGTCATGGTGAGATTTTTGACAAACTGATATGTTCACCTTTTCATGTCCAATAAATGTTGATATGGTTAGATATAGTGGAAAATGGGAAGATATATGTTATCAAATTTGTATCTATGACTATGGGATCTCTGATAATTCCTACCCTCTTTCTTCTTTGATATTAAGGGGGAAATATGTGAAACAAGAAGAGGTCAATTTAGTTTACCTAATTTCCCTTATTCAGTTATCATCGATTCATCATGACGAGCCATGCTTAGTGCAACTGTAAGATTGTCCATTAGCTCCAAAACTTGAAGGTTCCCAATCTCTGAAAGTTTAAGGCAGTGTAATTGGCCCATTTTCCACGCACTAATCTATGAAGTCATATATGGAAGTTTGTGAATATTATGCTGAGTGAGGAAATAAATGGTATCCGGATTCCTAGCCTCCATTTGATATCCCAATGCAATCAGATTGCAATATCACCCACTAAAAAGTACGAACACCGGTTCTGTATGGGTTTGAGATCTAAAGAAAAATAGTTGTAAAGATGAGTAAGAATGAAAAGAGTGCAAATGTTTAACACTATAATGTTGTGCATGGCATGAGTTTGGTGTCAAGTTCTGTTAAAAATATTTTTGAGGTCTTAAATATGTGTTCTGTTTTCTTTTTAAATTCTTATTTTAGATCAATATTCATATCGTGCAACTGCAGGCTATGTGTTTAAAGTATCTCCACCCAGATAGTGAGCTACAAAACTATGCTCTGCTGGTTATGGACATGCTCCGCTTGGATACATCAGTTGATGCTCAAGCACTGGTATCTGCTGTTTAATCTTGTAGTGTTAGTTGAAGCTATTTTGCATATATATTAGTGAACATTGCTTTTGGTTATATTTTTTATAGTCTGTATTCAGTTAGTGTATTATCAGGTATGGAGAGAGATCTCAAAACATCATTAGATAAGATGAATAGGAATCTTGTAGAAAGAGTGTCTACATGATAAAAACCTGGTTGAATGGGTGAGAATACCTCAGCTAAGGGTTGAATAAGCTTGAAGATTTGCCTATGCTTTTCCCTCTGGGTGTTGGTGCTATGCATTGCCAGAGCAATCATACTCTTGTAGTAATCATTTGTTAAAGACATCTGGTCAAGGTCATTGACCGTGCTTCATCTGCATTTCATCATAAAATTTTCATTAATTTGTTTCTCTTCGAGACTAGGATTTTATATTTTAGAGTAGGCAAGTTAATGGGCCAGTGTTCTATGGCATTACATGTCTGTTCTGAAATAAGAGAACTTCCCTAGCTTACTAAAACAATATCTGATTGCTATTATTTTTCCCAGAGCCTTTCATATTACCAAAACACAAAAAATAAGATAAATATGCCAGGGTTGCCGTTTGCTCACAGAAGATATTGGTCGCTTATCAGCAGTTCTCTTTATCATGTTACTACTACTTACTTTTGATCACCTTACGAGTTGAGTATTCTTGTATATCATGTCAGCTTCTGTAAACTGAAACTCTTTTATGTCTCTTCCTTGTTTCGAGGCTTGTGTGCTGTACATTATGCGAGTTGGTGTAACTGATCAAATGAGCGAATCAATTCAGAGAGGCTTTTCAGTTTTTCTCGCCAAGCAGGTTTCTCTACATGGCCCAACTGGAGATGTAATGCTTTTTGTCAGCTGTTTCATTACCGCTAACCTGGTAACAACATTATGCAGCTTTTATCTTCTGATTCCACCCCATCCATGAGAATTGCTGCTTTACGAACTCTATCATATGTGCTGAAAACACTTGGAGAGGTACATTTATTAATTTAACATACAAACTTTTATTTCTCTTTTCCAATCTTTGTCCTCAGATTAAGTCTTACCACGCTCACAACTTTATGTAAAAGGGAATTGTTGATACTGATGTACTACTTACTTATAATGCACCTCTGTTTCTGCCCCACCCTTCGGGTAATACAAAGAGTTGTTGTTAGATCAGACATGAGGATTCTGAGAGGAAACATTATCTTTGTGTTTTATAGACATTATGAGAGTAGTATAGTTGGATTTTCCATGGTTGCTGAAACAAAAATCTGTACCTATAAAGATTGAAAATCTTCAGGGACTATGAAATTCAGAAACAGAATGTGATAATCAGATTTTCGAAGATGAGAACCAATGGATTTTGTTTCCAGACCAAGCATGAGAAGGGAAAGTTTTGTAGAGCCAAAGATCTTTTGTTCTGAAAAGGAAAATAATGGCCAATTAAACCCTTATATACTGTGTAGAAAATCTGTTTTAAGACTTCTCTTAGGATAAGAATAAAAAATATTGTTAGAAGAAATGGAACAGTACAAAGGGACTAGTTATCTTCAGATTTATGAGAGCATTATAGCTAATTATACAACTCCATTCCCTAGCTAATTCTGATAGTCTGTTTGAGACTTATAACACCATCCAAACATGGCAAATGTATTATTTGGCGGCCACCAGTTTACTTGCAGAAGCCAGTTGGTGCTTTAATCCATCTATTGGGCTCTTTTTGCCTATGTGATTTGATTGAATGCTAGTGTCAGCTCATGCATGGATCAACCGACAAATATAAGAGAAGTAGAATTTACCTGGTAAAAAATAAGATTAGAACAATGATAACTATCAAATCTGGTAAACAAGTAACCAGCTTGGCCTGATATAGTGCTGAGTGATACTCAGCAACTGGTATAATATTGATATGGGCATATGGCTCATCCTTGTTTGTCTACAATACTTTTGGCCTTTAGCCTCGTTACCTAGCCACTAGACTGGTGTGATATGTCTTTATACATAATGAATTCATTAATCACGCAAATGAAAAAAACTAGACCAGCATCTTTTACAAGTAAATTGGTGGCTGCTAAGTTTTGTTTATGGGGGTTCATTGCTCCAGCCCTATGCTGGTCCTTGTGGTTGAAAAGGAATAGGAGAGTCTTTGAGTATAAATAGGACCCTTTAGAGGAGGGTGGGATATAGTTAAGTTTAGAGTTGCTTGGTGAGCCTAGAATCACAGAGTTTAAGGTCTTCTCTGTGACTGACTTTACTAGAGATTGGAGTTGTATTTGTAGTTAGGGTGCTTTTCTTTTGGGGATTCCTCATCCCTCTGTATTCTCTAATTTTCTTATCTATTAATAAAATTCACTTTCTCATAACGAAAAACTGGCGGCTGCTAAGTAAACAGTACAAAGTGGCGCTGTTGTATCGCCTCTTTACTCTCCCTCTTCCTTTCACATTGACTGAATAGTTGTCAGAGACTCAGAGTAGAGGAGTGATAAAATTGATGGTTATTGCAGATAGGTTTTATTTTTGCACCTGCAGTTGTTTATACATGACTTTTCTGGTGTTATCATCTAGGGTGGGTTTCCTGTGTGGCACACCTCTTGCACAGTGGCCACTGCTTATACTTTCATCTGCTTACTGCCCTTGTTTGTGCATTATTTCGTTTCACTTCACATGTTGGAACTACTTGTACATTTGGTTTAGTGGCTTTCTGAAAGTAGCTCAAGCAGCATTTTGACTGTGTTGATTATAGTGGGTTCCTCACAAAGAGACCTTCCAATAATATTCTTCAACATGTTTTACCGTAGGTTCCACTTGAATTCAAGGAAGTTCTTGATGACACAGTTGTTGCAGCGCTTTCCCATCATTCAGCACTGGTAAGCTTCTAATAGTATTATTTTACTTTAATTTTAAGAATCATTTGGTATACCCATAGTTCTCGATAGAAAAGTGCGCAGACCTTTGTTATATTGGCACATACTGTAATATTCTGGTAAAGTAAGATAAGTGCACCCAGTCATCCATGTTACATATATGTACCTATTTACGCATGCTATGGTTCATTGATTTGTTTCTCTTTTTGGTTGTGAACGTGTCCGAGTCTTCAAAATCTGATTAAAGTTTTTGGCTTGGTTAATTTGTTTAGGATATAAGTAATATAAATACTCTTGGTCTTTAGCTTCCTGGATATCATATATCACCATTATTTGCCCTAGCGATTTTTCATCTCCAGCTCTGGAGCATATGAAAACTCTTGGAAATGCCCTTATTGATGACAGTTAAAATGTTCTCCCGGAACTCCCTGTCCCAAAACAGAAAAAAATTAAGAAAATTCTCAGATCCTACGGAAGGATAATTCTTTAATGGTGTTCGTGTTTACTTCTTTGGCCAAGTGAGAAGTTGGTTTGGCAAGGCTAATTTGCTACTGTCTAGTTCGTGTTTGTACAGTTGAATTTTCAGTAATCCCTATAGATAGGGTGGTTTGAATTGTGAGGATATGTTTTCCATTTTGTCTGTTCACCTTGGTTCTGTGTAAACATTGCTATTCTTCTTCGTTCACCTATTTTACTATATGGGAATTACCTATTATTTATGTTATCCACATTGTCTCTTTATGTGCCTGTGCCCATTGTATGGTTATTAAGCAGGATTACGCTAACTGATCCTTTTGCAATGCAATGTGGTATTGTTAAAAGTTATCTTAGCTAGTCTATGCACTACCTGATGCAGCCGTTTCTGAAAATTCCATACTTGATATGCTTCTCTTCTTAACCATTGTGTGAAATTTTTGGCTAGGTAAGAGTTGAAGCCGCCTTGACCCTTCGTACGCTGGCTGAAGTTGATCCTTCTTGTGTTGGTGGCTTGATATCTTATGCAGTAACAATGCTTAGTGCAGCAAGAGAAAATGTTTCATTTCAGAAGGTAGAACTTGTGCAGTGAGGCTCACTGTGTGCTATACACACTCATTCTGCTTCTTTGAGCCTGGAACTTCATGTTAAAATTTAATATTTTTGATGTTATGACTTCTTAATACGCCATCCTCCTCCTTTACATTCTGGGCTAATATTCTCTTATTATGATGATAACTATATACTCTTTTTTTAACTATCTTGCCATTTTTCTGCTGCACAAGTTTTACTGTCTTAGATATGCAGGGATCCAATTTTACAATGGAGCTTGACTCTTTGCATGGGCTAGCAGCAGTTTTGGCTTCATTAGTGTCCACTTCACGGAAGTTACCTCTTGGATATCCAACCAGGTAAAGTTATTGTTTTTCCTTCCCCTCTATTTTGTGCCTAAACATTGTTATTGTGAATACCATGTGAAAAACATGTATTGGAATGAATTATTAAGTGCATTTATCTATGAGATTAGTTCAAGTAATATACACAATGGACAAGGCTATTCTAGAAAAATTAATCCTGTACAATCTCTACCATATATACATATATATCTAACACTCCCCCTCAATAATTCCATTAAGAGCCTTTGTGAAAATATCCCAAATTGGTCTTCAGTTCTCATATACCATGTAGAAATCAGTCCTCGTTGAATCTTCTCGAAACAAAATGACAAGCAATCTCAATATGTTTAGGGCAACTCCAACGCATAACACCTATTTGGTGCAGATTCTTGGTGTAGATTTTGCACAAAATTTTGTGTTAACTCCAACCCTTTTGCAGCAAATATTACATCAAATAAGATTATTCTCGAAAAGATTCCATTTTATCTTGTAATTTAAATATCAATGTGCTTAATAATGCACAAATGCAATAATTTAGTACTTTTTACAATGGTAATTATTCAAAATTAATAACTATTTTTTATATAATTTCAAAAAATATATATAATATTAAAAAATATATTTATAATATATAATGTGCTTGTAATGATAAAAGTACCTTAAAAATGATCATTAAACTCTTACAATGAATGAAAAATATTAAGAAACTACAACACTCGTGAGACTACATATATTTTGGCCTTAATGCTTGGAATTAGTAAACTTTTCCCACATGTTTGACTAATGCATTTTGAAGCACTATGTGAGCATCTTTGTTCTTGATTTCTCTATATCGAGCAAGAACTTCTTCGAACTAAACACTATCATTTGCTGGCTCCTCAACAATTGGAGTTGGTATTTCATCTCATTCCTCAAACGGTGCACTTATATAACTCTCATCTTCAATGATCATATTGTGCATAATAGTGCATGCTCGTGTAATATATTTTTCTGCCAAGAGCGTGAAGGTCCAGTAACGATTGCAAATTGTGATTTGAGTACTGCAAATGCTCGCTAAACATCCTTTCTAAATGCTTCTTGTCTAGTTAATTGTTAAGTTATCTGTAGTGTATTGTCAAGTTTGTAATCATTTGTGACTTGATTTCATTTCATGTATTATGCTATTTAATTGTGTTTTATTGAAATTATTTATTTATTTGTTGACACGATTTATAAATTAAATTAATGATTAGATCATTTAAAAATTAAATCAAATTTATTGGATAATTCATTCAATAATGATTTTAAATTATAATATAATTTATTAAATGATGTGCGACCCATCAACACCAATTCGGTGCATCACCAAATTCTATCTAGATCAGTGTTTTGGTGTGGCATTGGAGTTGCTCTTAGTCCACTTATGGAAGACTGGGTTAGTAAAGTTGTCAAAACTGCAGGAGATCCACTAAAAACCCAAGTCCCATTAGCATCTAGAGCATTCATCTCCTCAAACATGCGAGAGAAGCAACAAAAGAGCGAAATGAATGAGACAAAGGATTGTATGAAACTGAGGAATAAATACGATAGGTGCAAGTACGGTTACCTTTGCGAAAAGCAATGGGAAGATCATCACTCTGGGGAGGTGGATCTGATGATTATGAAATTGGCCCATCTGGACATGTAGTAGCCATGTGTAGGAACCGAATGTTTTGGTCATCGAGAAAAGATGTGTATGATAGGAGGCTTAACAGGAGTGGGAGAAGGAACATTTGGAACCATAGACGTAGACAAAGTATAGAAGAGGAAATCATCATCCGCTTCCTCACTAGGAGCAGGAGATGAAAAGGGTATATGCTCACATAAGGTAACATCAGCTGTCACAAAATACCTTTTAGGATCGGAATTGGAATAGTGACACCTATTGTACCCGAGAATATCCCAAAAATGTACATTTAAGAGATTTAGGATCAAGATTAGTAACCTGATGTCGGACATCCCAAACAAAACAAGTACACCCGATGACCCGAATATCTTGGGATCACTAGGAAACAAATTTTTAGAAGGAAAGAGAACATGAAAATGAGTCTCGCAGAAAGAACATAAAAAGGCATGCGATTAATAAGAAAACAAGCTGTAGACACAACATTAATCTTGAAATGTTAGGAGCCTTCATTTGAACATATAAAGCTCTAGGTGTTTCTAGAAGATGCTCATTTTTCCGTTCAGCAACACCGTTTTGAGACGGCATATGTTGACATGATGTTTGATGAAGATTGCCATGATGGATCATATAGTTGTGAAATGTGGCAGAGAGATCTTCTTTAGCATTATCACTACTTAATATTTTCACAGAAACACCAAACTGAGTTTTAATTTAAGCACAAACAACTTAGAAATGTGTAAATAATTCAAAACTAGTCTTTATCATATATAACAATGTCCTACGAGAATGATCATCAACAAAAGTAACAAATTAGTGAAATCCAGGTTTGATGCTATGGGACAAGGACCCCAAACATCATAATGCACTAACTCAAAGGGAACACTGGCTCGTTTATGTACTCTAGGACTCTAGCAGTACGAAGAATGTCGTGTCATCAATACGAAGAACCCTACTGACAACACCTATCAATGCAACGAATGTTGTGTCATCAATACGAAGAACCCTACTGAAAGTCTCTTCTAAGGAAGAGATCTGTGAATCAGGATTTGTGACTTAGTAATCTCAAATCAGGTGGGAGCTAAGAAACTCATCACTGCCATTTTCTCGTTGAGTATCTTGGACTGTGCCGCTGTCCGCCACCGCCTCTTTGGTGCAAGGTGTCCCGTTTTTATTTATTTTCCAAGCCGTGAATGTGAGGATCACGAATAGGTGATTTACTTGGGTCAAAGGATGACGGAAGTGGCCGGAAAAGCCACTCTCGTCACTGGAAATTGGAGAAACTGTTGTTGGGGATGTTACAGCTTGCACGATGGCAGTTGTTGCTGGAACAAGTTAAGCAGTGACAGTGGCTGAGGAGGGTTGTTCATTACTGAAGGCAAGCAACATATTAAGTTCCTCATAAGTCCTCTTGAATTCCATAAAATAACCAATAAGGTTCTTTCACCCTTCTCTGTCATGTAAAAAGCTTGACCCACATCATAAATATGTGATATATTGTCTTTCCTGGAGTACAAAAGATCAAGTTACCTCATCAAAGCCTTAAATGTCATACAATGAGTAACCTTCCCAACGACCTCCCTGTGGATAAAATTGAGTATTTGTAGAAACAAGTGAGCATCATCTCTGAACCAAGTGGATTTGGAAGCATTGGCAAGTGAATCATCAGTCATATGTGTATCCATTAATTGTAGCACTCAATTTGTGTTCCGTGATTCTTGTCATCACGGACGGTTCATCAACCATCTTTTACCAAAAAATCAAACAAACTGAACTTGCGATGAAAGGGATCCACATCGTGTTGATGCTGACTCCGGTATAGAGGAGTGTCATAAACGTTGAGACGAGTTTACCATCCGGTCACACATGCGCCATCACGCATTGACAATGCAAACTGTTTTTGGCAGTGTGTGCAGTTCACACACGCGGATTTTGACAGCCAGACTTCAGTCGATGGTTGATCGGTGCCCGGCGGAGCTCCTTGCATGGGCGCCAGCATTGTTGATGGTTGGCGCTCCAAAATGAAATGAGCAGTGCCCTTTTTCACCCTCAAACCCTAATTCTAATTTGGCGAACCCTAGGATTAGGTTGCTCTGATACCATGTGAAAAACATGTTTTGGAATGAAATATTAGCTATTAAGTGTATTAATCTATGAGATTAGTATAAGTATATATACACAAAGGACAAGGCTGTTCTGGGAAAATAAAATCCTATAGAATCTCTAGCATATACACATATATATCTAACAGTTATCAAGTGCCCAAAGGGCATTAGGGCAGAGCTATATGCTGCTCTGATTGAAGTTCTTATGTTTCATACATGCATGTTTTCGTAAAATGTGGAAGTGCAATCACTTTTCAGCAACAAAGATTTTCCGGTCCTTACTGGAAAACTTTCACTAATTCATTCACTTCTTTTGGTATGTTGGGAGCAGGTTGCCCAAATCTGTCCTTGATGTTTGCAAGAACCTACTGACGCAATCCAGCAGGAACCCTGTAGCAGCTTCTGTAGAAAAAGAAGCTGGGTGGAACCTTCTGTCTTCACTATTGACTTCCGTGTCAAAAGAGGTAAGGTTTATTGTTCTAGTTTTGTAGGTCCTAACTTCATTTCAGTTCTCAAGGAGATAGTTTGATGGTTTCAGGAGCTTCATGATCAAGTTTTTGACATTCTTGCACTATGGGCTTCCACATTTAGTGGAAATACTAAACATCGGATGAACCAAGCTCAAGATCTCACATCAGAAATAGGGTTAGTAAATGATAATTATGTTTATCTTCATCTTTTGCATCTTTCTCCAATTTTTGTCTTAAAAGTTTTGCTATTGGCGTCTACTATCTTCACGTGGAGAAACTGCTAGACAATTTTTCCGTTGAAGGTGTGAAATATTGCCAGCTAATTTGTGGAACTTTGAAAGTAATTACATTTCAAGAGTCTTGAGAGTGAATGAATGTCATAAGACTTGTTTTAGGCGCATCATATTCTCACAGTAAATGGGATGTATTTGTATTAGCACCTGAAACTGTATACCTTCTGGAATGGGATGGGGATTACTGTTGATTCATGTCTGTAAGAACCTTGTGATTGCAAAGAGATAAAGGCACAATTATCATAGAGAGAAGCGTTTCTGGTGTATAGTTTCTCCATACAGCTACTAGCATGAGAATCACATCTCCTTATGCACCATCTCTGTCCAGCTTGTATTTGTGTTTGAACTCCAGAGATTAAAGGTGGGGGGGGGGACAGCTGTTAGAGATATTCATTACATAAAATTTAATTTTCTCGTCTCTTGTATCATATATTTTTTGAGGGGACTCTTGTACCATATATTTGATACTTATATGAACATTTTGATACTTATATGTCTGGAAAATTCTCAGCTCATGCAACTGTAGTAAGAGATGGGAGACAGCATTTGAGGTTGGAACAGGTAGTGGCTTGAAAAATGGAGCTGCAGGTGAGGAATGGATAAGGCTGGGAGAATGGTGCGGGTGGGGAGAGGCTCAAATCCTGTTTAAAGGTGTCACTGGGTTAGTGAGAGATCCAATCAGTGAATTGTTGCAGGAAAGATTGTGGTTGAGTAGGGGCTAGGAGGAGAGTAGAGGGAAGTTGGGGTGGTTTTGCTCTTTCTAGAATGATCTTGCCTTGGTTGAGACTAGAGATGTTCCCTCTAAATCTTCCTTGAATAGCTTTCCCTTGGGTGTGACTACTGACTAGGGGATTGGTTTCCAAAAAAAAAAGGCTTTGTTATCTTTTCTACATGTTGCTCATTTATTTTATAGTGAGAGTGGAGTAAACTATTTGTATGTTGAGTCCCAGGCAATTCTAGAATGCTCCTGAAATTCTATAAAAGGATGTTTTTTAATAAAAAACATGCTTGCTAACTTTATTCAATAAAGCTGGAATTGTGGCTTGTTCATAGAGCTACAAATTGGAACATATTCTCAGGTCTTCAGTGTAACTTAAAAAAAAATCATGTTTGCAAGCCCTCATATCGGTTTATAGAAGGGTCCTTGTAATGTGTAAACAATGACGTGGGGGCAATTCAAGGTGGTGGTGGTGGCCCTGTTATTGGATATGATGGCAGAACCAGCTAGGTGAAGAAAGAAACATTAATGATGAATGCACTGAATTGATGTTGTTCAAAAAATTAAGTAGGTCTGGTCAGTCTGAGGTTCTGGCTTCGCTTGGATGTTGTGTCCTTTCCAAATAGGTTCATTCTTTCTGGCTGGATAGTCTGAAAACCCCAAGTAATACTAGTCAACATATTAGTCCTATGGATATAGAGTGAGTGAAGGAAATAAAAAAGTGCAATTGGCTTACAGTAAAATACCAGCCATGATTTTAGGGAGACGCTAACTTATGAGAAGTATATGAGAACAATAATGTAGTTCCTGTCCACTGTCTTGTTATATGGAAATACTTAAATGCTCAGGAAGAAACTGATGGATTGTCATATTTCTATTGAAGAAATAGTGACAGACCTATTTAAGGACTTCTAGTCGCAGTTATAACTTCTAAATCACATTTTCTTTGTCACAGCATCTGATTCTCTATTGCAGTAGAGTTCAAGTTAAACTTCTTTTATTCCATTCTCCATTTTCTGAATTGCTAAAACACTTCTCTGGTTTCTCTCTTCTTATTCTTTTTCATATTTTAAACTCATGATATTATTTTTCCTTTGTAGTGTGTGGTCTGCTGCCATTGATGCACTTACTTCATGTATAAAATGCTTTCTTTCTTCTGATCCCGTGGACACAGTCTTACTGCAACCTGTTCTTCTATACCTGAACAGGTACAAAATTTCATAAAAGATTTTTTGGGCTCTAAATTTTCCAGTCAGGGATTCTATTTGGCTATATGTTGCTTTTGTAGCCTCTAGGTGTATGTGCCTCTTAACATTTTACATTTCTGTTCCTATGAACCAGAGCATTGTCCTCTGTATCCCAGTCAGCAAGCAAAGAACAAGCTGGAGTAAGCTCTTCAATGGACTTATTTATTGTGAGGGTGTTGTCAGCGTATCAAGCACTCTCTGATCCGTCCTTATACAAAAGTGACCATGCATCAATTATTCAGATATGCACTACTCCTTTTAGGTAATCATAAGGAAAATGCTGTGCCTGAGATTACTTCCGCATGTTAGGATGTATACTTCTTTATGAAGAAGCCAAATACTACTGCTGTAAATTAAAGCGGCTGACAGGCAGATTCCTTTTCTTCTTCTTGAAGGCCTAGTTTATCTTCCGTTGTTTCATGTTGAAATTTATCTAACAGGGAAGCTTCCAGATGCGATGAAAGCTCTTGTCTGAGGATGTTGTTAAACAAGAGAGATGCCTGGTTAGGTCCATGGACTCCTGGAAGGTGTAATATTTGTGCTCACCCTATTTTTTTCTAACTAGTGTCTTGGTAGTTTGTTAACTCTATTCCATCCCAATGGTCATTAGCCTCATCAATTATCTTTATATATATGTATATATTATATATATATATATATATATATATATGACAGAGAGAGAGAGAGAGAGAGAGAGAGAGAGAGAGTCTTATTAGCCTACACACCTTATATGGGCACCCATTGTGGGCACCGCCTATGTAGCGGCCACCTCATCAATTTTTATTATAAAAATAAAAATTATTATAACATAATCAATCCTAATTGACATTTATTGCTAAGAATTGAAATTTAAAAAAATTATGTACCCTAATTATGAAATAATCAACCCTAAATATCAATTATTAACTAAAAAATAAAAATTAAATTCTAAAAAATAATTATAAGCCCTAATTGGGCGGAGTAAACCCTAATTAATAAATGTTAAATTAACTAATCCTTGAAAAAATAATAAGGTGAGGTGGCTGCCACATAGGAGGTGCCCATATAAGGTGCGTGCTATCAAAACTCTCTCTCTCTCTCTCTATATATATATATATATATATATATATAAGTCAGTTAATTGGTTGAATCTTTATCTTTAAAATTTTAATTTTAATTCAATATGGTTGTTCAGAGATTGGTTTGAGGATGAACTTCGTTCATTTCAAGGGGGTAGAGATGGTGTACTGACGTGTGTCTGGGAAAATGAGCCTCCGAGTTTTCCCCAGGTAAAGTGTGTCACTGTGCCTTTTCTGACTTTAAGCCACGTAGTTGGATGGATTATTAAATTTATCATTTCCTGGTCTCTGACACCAATACATGAAATAAACAATGAAGCCTGAGACCATAAGCAAGATGCTGGTTAATCAGATGCTTTTGTCCTTCGGAACTATGTTTGCATCTCAGGTAGGTGATGCTATTATTGGTTAAGTGTGTGGATCCGTTGCTGATTAATGTGGAAAGAACTGAATGCTGTAATCTTGTCTTCTCCATTCTCCCAGGGTAGTAAAGGGATGCTCTCCTTTCTTGGTATGGTTGATCAGTGTCTGAAAGCTGGAAAAAGACAGGCTTGGCATGCAGCCAGTGTCACCAATATATGTGTGGGGTTACTGGCTGGACTCAAGGTTGCACTCTAATCTCATGAGCTATTGAGCTTGTTTGCTATCATAGTTTTACTCTAGAAATTTATACATTATTGTGCTCTTCTTCCAGACATTGCTCGCTCAACGATCTGAACCCCTGGGAATGGAGATACTGACTGCTGCTCAGTCTATTTTTCAGGTTCTGATAATTCTTTTATTGTATATTCTTAAGAAATCTATCCTTTCTTTTCTTCTTAGATGTTAATCTTGTGAATTGTGATCATGGCAGAGTATTTTAGCTGAAGGTGACATTTGTGCATCACAACGTAGAGCAGCATCAGAAGGGCTTGGTTTATTAGCGCGACTAGGAAATGACATTTTTACTGCCAGATTGGTTAGTTGGTTATACTCTGTCTAGTGATTTTATTTGCTTAATATTAAGATTGCTTTTTATGATAAGTAATAATAATAATAATTTTTTGGGAATTTCTATTTGCACTATTGATTTTACTCTTTGCACTTCGATTACTCAATGCACTACAGATTTTACTCTTTGCACCACACACATTTACACTAATACCCCTCACTCCAAAAATATTTGTTTTACTTGAAAAAAAAACAAAAAAAATATGTTCGGAAATAAAATTTCGAGCACCTTCGTCTTGTTCGAGAATATTAATTCGAACAACTCTAATACTTAGAAAAAAAGTTGGTTCGAAAACTAAAGTTTGAACAACCCTCATTTGTTCGGAAACTAAAGTTTGAACAACCCTCATTTGTTCGGAAAGTAAAGTTTGAACGACACTTAGAAAATTTCAGGGTACAAAGGTGTTAGAAATTATTTTCCGAACAAACTATGTTCGAAAATTAAAGTTCGAACCACTCCAATATGTTCGAAAAATTAAATTCGAACACCTTGAACTCCGTTTTTTCTCCAAGTGTTGTTCAAAAAATGGAGTTCGAAC